>CM042834.1:260446120-261707995 GCA_023653725.1 Bungarus multicinctus
ATTTAATATAAAAATTTTATTTTCATATTAAATATAAATATACTATTTAAAAGATTAATTTTTAATATATAAATATATATATATTTAAATATCAAAATGCTTTATTATAACAAAATATATAAATAACAAGAAAAGCAGAGCCCCCCTCGCCCCCCCCAAAATCTAGTCTCCTGTCATTTCATATCTTCCCCAAGTCAGAGGAAACCTCTCCTTCCTTTGCCAGGTGTGGCTGCCTGGAGTTGGGGGAGGGAAGGAGGGCTGGGCTGGAAGCCTCCCTACCACCCCGAGTCTGTAACACCTGGCTTGCTTCTCCACTACTGCCTCCTCCAGCACCTCCTTCTCCGGGTAGGGTGATTACGAACTAACTGAGCAGCTACACTGATACCCCAGCTGCTCTCTTTCCCGTGGTAAGACTTGGCATGTGGAGAAAGGAACTGGCAGCTGCTACTCGGTGGTTCCGAGGCGAAGTCATCCTGGTCCCAGTTAAGACATACCAGTCACAAACCCAGAGTCTAAGCTGAGAGGGGTCGCGGCGGGCATGGTTCAGCACAGCGGGCAATCTCCACTCTGGGGTGACGAGTCATGTGCAGAAGACCAGATGGCTGTTGGGAAGATGGGGCAACAGGGGTGATACTGCGGCGGATGGACTCATATGCGTGGGAGATCGTGGCATAGGCCTGGCCTGCTAGGGGGTGTGGGTAAGAGGAAAGGATCCTCTGAATTGGTGCCACCTCCTGCCTCCACGCATTGAGGAGGTTGAGTGACTGCCAGTGATGCCCTCAAGGGAAGATGTTGCAAGGGCGAGGCTCACCTCCTCCCAGAAGCTTCTCTTCCTTATTGACAGAAGTGCTCATGTGCAAAGCGCTCACCGCCCCTCTAGCCCCCGACAAGCCTCCTTCTTCCCACTGAGCATGTGAGTGTTTCCGGCAAGGAGGAAGAGAAGCTCCTGAGGGTAGAGGCGTGGGAGATCGCAGCATCGGAGTTCTTCCTGGGTGTTTCTTGGCCTGCGAGGGGAGGGTTCGATCTCGTGCACCCTTCCCAGAAGCTTCTCTTCCTCCTCAACAGAAGCGCTCATGCGCAAAGCGCTCACTGCCCCTCTGGCCCCCGACAAGCCGCCTCCTTCCCACTAAGTGTATGAGCGCTTCTGGCAAGGAGGAAGAGGGGGTCGAGCCTCCCCCTCACAACATCTTCACCTGAGGGCAGCTGCTTCCTGCGGCTCAGGAGGTCCGCGCTCTTCCCGTTGCTGTTCGGCCTTTTTGATGCGCTAAGGCAGCAGCCATGACACGGGAGACTGCAGGATTGCCCCACCTCCCCGCCTCAGCATGCTGTGGTCTACCAAAATTTTCTCACGGCCCACCACTTGGCAACCGCTGGTTTAGAAGAAAGAAAATAGACTTCTTTAACTCTAACGTCATAAAGCTAAACAATTCTGAAAAATGATCGAGACTAGCATGAAACTAATGTTAAAGCATTAATTTCCATTTCAACTTGTCATCTTTTTGTTGATCTTTACTAAACCATCAAAGTATATTGAATTAGTATGTTTTATACTGAATTTCCAGTATGGAAAGATTATTTGATTTCCTCCTTAGAAGGATGGTTAACAAAGTTGTGGGAATAAAAGTGAAGGACTAGAATAACTTCACACCTTAAAAATAAAGCTGACCTAGAATTCAACTCAGAATAGAAACCATTTCTGGAGTGTAACTTAATACATGGATTTGTACATATAAAATGTGGGGTTCTCTATATACACAGTCTGTATTTTAGTTTCATGAGATATTTAAATGAGATTAGATTCTCAATATCAATTCAATTTATTATAGTTTATTTCATTCAGTCTGTGATTTATATTATACTGACCATAGTTCTTTTTATTTATTTTCAGCACAAAGCTTAACCATCTCTGAAAGTTTCTTAAATTTTTTAAAATGGATATATTAAACTCTGCAAAGATAATTAATTAAATATTGGAAAACTGAAACCTCCATAATATTGTTAGATCCCTTGCTTACTATATTTAATCTCTTATTTTCAGAGCTCTTTTACTTGTTTGTTTATAAGGTAAAGGTAAAAGTTCCCCTCGCACATATGTGCTAGTCATTTCCGGCTCTAGAAGGTGGTGCTCATCTCCATTACAAAGCCGAAGAGCCAGCGCTGTCCGAAGACATCTGTGGTCATGTGACTGGTATGACTAAACACCGAAGGCGCACAGAACATTGTTATCTTCCCACCAAAGTGGTCCCTATTTTTCTGCTTGCATGTTTACATGCTTTCGAACTGCTAGGTTGGCAGAAGCTGGGACAAGTAATGGGAGCTCACTCCATTATGCAACACTTGGAATTTGAATTGCTGACCTTTCTGATTGACAAGCTCAGCGTCTTACCCACTCCCTGTGCCGATGCTGGGCTCCAGCCCATTTGAAGCCGGGCCATGGAAGTGGTGGGCGAGAACGCACGCACACAGCTGCATTTGTAAAAGCAGTGGGCGCGTACGTGCATAAAACAATCTCCTCTCCCCCCCCTACACTGCTCTCGTTAGTCTGCCGACCAAGAAGGTTGGGGATCACTGATCTAAACCGTATTGGCATCCTTTGCATTAATAAAATCAATTTGTTTCAAGTCTCCCTGCTGTCTAGATGGGAAGTGGGATTTGAATTCTACATTTTAATGAAGATCCTTGTATTTTAAAAAGAAAAGCACATGAAAATTTTGTTGGTATTCCTTTTACTGCCCCCCCGGCCAACATGCAATATTAGTAGATCAATGGTTTATGATTAGGACAGAGGCTATAAGTCAACACAGTATGAACAGACAATTTGACTGAAGAGTTAAAGGGTTAGACTAATTTGAAGTCCAGATTCAAGCTCAACCTCAGCCACTGAAGTGATCTGAGCCAGTCAATTATTTCTTGTCTGTTAGCTTCTCTCTCTTTCAGCTCCAATCTTCTCAGCATTCAACCATTTGAATTTACTACAGTCTAGATATGATACAGACCATCCCAATCTTTTTTTCATAAATAAACTGTGTGGACTTGAACTACTTTAGTCATCTGGCATGGCTCCTTTTATTTTACATTCTTCCAGAGGAAAAATACATGATGTGTGGAGTAAAGTAGCTTATCACAAGAGACTGCAGCTCACAAAAGCTTATGCCTTTTAATATAATTTATTAAAAAAGGAGCTGTCTGATTTTTGGCCATCAAAGAGAGGCACACAGTAGAGACCCTGTGATGATTTAAATCAGTATTCTCAATCTGCTGCATTTTCTGCCAGGGCTCAAATAATCTTTGAGACAGAAGAGAATATACGTAGCTCAGGGTTGAGCTGTGGAATCTTTGTGGCTCTCTGGTCTTCATTGTTTGCTTGCAGATGTTTCATTATGCAATTAAATATCATCAGTGGTAATGTGTGTTTGTGTGTGTGTGTTGCTCCCTATCTATATAAAGTAGTTGCCCTGCCAGTATTGGTGGGGTGTGGTTTTTCTCCTTGGTACCCTTCATTATAGTCTTGTTTTCTGCTTGACATGTCTGGTGTTGTCCCTGCTTATCTGAGTGTTGGTTCATGGAATGGATGTATTCTGATCTTTTTCTTTCGTAGCTTTTTAAAATTGTCTCTTTTGATTGGTGTGCAAAACCAAAGAGAAAACGGTAGTTTGACTGACAGATCAAACTACCATTATAAAAAGGGAACCAACCCCACATTCACTACCGCTGATGATATTGCTTAGTCGTTTCATTAAATATTGCAAGCAAACATCCAAACTCAAAAAGCACCAAGGACTCCACAGTCTCATTCTCATCTTGACAGAAATTAAAAAAACAAACCTCAATTTTCTCAAGACAGAGTTATATCCTTCTAAGTTGGTTTAGAATTAGTCATGATGGCATTGATTTCTGGCTTTTGAGAAGGACTGTTTTCCTTCTCAAAAATCAAGATCATGCTCAGCCCAATGAAAAATACTGTATTCTGGTATAACAATTACATTTTCCAATAAAATATCCACAGAGGAAATTTGCCACAAGAAACATCAACTTGGGGAAGTTATAATTCTATGCCCGTATTAGAGATCAACAGCAGTTTCAAAGGCATACCAGTAACTGATTATTGGAAGAAAACTCACAACTTAGGAGGTCAACACAAAGAAAACCTTAGGCTATGGGTCCTGACAGAATAACAGAGTTAGAAGGGATTTGGAGGACTTCTAGTCCACTCCCATAGATGGAAATATTTCATTACAACCAAAGGGAAACCAGGATTGATGAAAGTAGAGGCTACTGAACATTTAATGACAAAATAAGATGCATACCGTGCCTTCTTCAACTTGTTTCTATGGCTAAGGATGCAGCATAATAAAATTCTCAGCCAAATGAGATACAAGTATATTTTTTGTTGTTGTTGTACCGGTATAACTGTCATTATTTTATCCATTTAAAATGTTTCTGGGTCATTTTTTAGAGCAGTCCCCAACTGATGTACCAAACCAACTGATAAAAATGACTTACAGATATTGCCTGTTAGATTCCCCCCCCAAAAAACAAACATTAATGGCATGATTCTATATCATCTATAAAAGAAAGAATGGTGTTGATGTAGCACAGTCTACATCGCTGGATTGCACTTCACAGGACCAGATGGGACAATCTTGCCCAGAAGGAGAGTATAAAATAACTAACAGATGGGAGATCTCTGGGCAATAATAAAAAGTACCCAGAACAGAAATGCTAGTTTACAGTTTACTATATTTCAAAAGTGGTTGTTTCCGTTTGGGTTTGCCATCGTTACTCTATTTTAGAAGGTTCAGAAATTATGACGCAGTTGGGGTGGACATCATGCACATTTTTCTAATTTCCCATTCGTTTTCCATCTTAGACCAGAACTGATAACATGCCTTAGCTACCTAGCTAGTTGGCTTCTAACACAACTTTTACTAACAGAGAAAAGGCATTTAATAGTAGTTTCTGCCTTGATTTTTTTCTTAACCAATCCAAAAAGAGTTTGTTAAACTTTTCTAGCTGGGCAAAACACTTTATGCAGCTATTTCTGCAGTGGAGTCAGGGTAGGGCAAGATGGTAGCTGTGCAAGATAGTGCTGGAGTATCACAATGCTAGCCCTACCTCCTTTTAACATGCATTCAATGTCAATGCACACAAAAAGGGGTGACAGTTGCATCATGAAGAACCATATCACCTTGCAGAATTTATCTGCAAAATTTTGGGGGAGAAAAAAGGATTGTTGTCTCATATCCTTCTTAACGAATCAACTCTCCAAACTTGAGAACTTTATTTAGGAAGTTCTAATAACAAAAAGGAGAGTGAATATTACCCAGGCTGTCTTTATAAGAGGTAGGCACTCAAGTTAATAGTTCCAGTATAATTGCTTGATGGCTAGGTTGGTAAGGAAAAATATTCATTGAGCTAGGGTGGACTAATAACATGTGAACATCAAAACCCAGAGAACCGTGGCCAGGAAAGTTTATTTTAATCCAAAACCACCCCAAATTTGATTGGGGTCAGTCATGTTGTCCAAGCCGTAACCCAATAATTTTTAAATCCCAACTAAATCATCTCTTAAAGATGGAACGTAGTTTTTAAAAGCACAGTTTCATTACATAACTCACTGGCAAAGTCCTGGCAGCCACAAAATTGTTTGTTGTAACACTGAACCTGGTGTCACGGTCCCCTGCTTAGGCAATGGGGCAGGAGCTAATGATAGTATGGAGTTTGCCAGCTTTCTTCTCAGGGAAGGTCTTAGGAGATACTAGGTTCATTCTGGACTGAGCAGAGGTGTATTCATCAAAAGTTGATCCAACCCATGTGGCTAAATGCTACCAGAATTAGTACTAAGTGGCTCTGACTCAGGTAGTGGTTGACTGCATGAAATGTACTGTGCAAAAGAGGCCACTCTTCACACAGCAATCCAGAAGAGGAAAATGAATGTCATTCATTTCTCTCATACACGCTTCTTGTACCAATTACTGCCTTTCCTCAGAAGAGGCCAGCAAGACCAGGGAACAGCAGCAGACCAGGAAGCTTGAAGAGCAAATCCATAAAACCATACCACCTGATCACTCTGGGACAGCACCATAAGATAGCAGGAATAGTGGAAATGGTTGCAAGTATATACTAAACAGGGAAGGAGGGCATTTTTGATTTGATAAATACTGAGTTCACTGCATGAAGGCCTCCATTTTTGGGAGCAGGTCCTTGATCCATTAGGGCTGGCCCTTCCTAAAAAAAAATGTCTCGGATTGTTATGCCACTGGGGGCTCTCTTGTCTTATTGTTTCATAGGGATTATCTCTTCCCTTCATTCCCCAAGGTGATACACACATTCGATTATATTACTTTCACCTTTAGACTCCTCCTCCTCTCCCAATTCCCCAGGAGAAATAGGTTATGGGTTGTGAGAACATAACGTAACTGTATCACTTCTGTCTTCTCCTGGCAGCTCCCCACAAGCACACCAGGTGTCCTGTAAAGCATCTGCTTGAATTGAGATGACAGTTGTCCCTTCTGCGGGAATCTGCTGATCTCCACCTCTTGTGTTTTGTATCCTGATCAGCATTGCTTTCTTTAGTTACTGGAAAGGGGCCAATATATTTTGAGTCTAATTTCTTGGAAGGTCACACAGAATTTAAACTTTTTGAAGAAAGTCACATTAAATCTCCTCCTGCAATTCTAGTCTTTTCAATGTCTCTGCAACTGCTGCTTTTTTGTACATATCTTTGCCAGTTTGATCTGTTCTTTAAAGAGGCTTTGGGATTCTTGCTTCTCATAGAAGAAATCTGTGGTATGAGGAACAGCATTTTCTTGACTGGATGTTGGTATAACAAAACAGGTAGAATTCATGTGTTGCCTGGAACAAAGACACACCAATAGAGGAGTGTGCAGCATTATTGTAAGCAGTCCAGTTGTCTTGCTGGTAAGAAATGTGGCATTTTAAATATTGCTCCAATAGCTAGTTAATCTTTTTAGCTTTTCTGTTGAAAGCCAGAAGGGCAGATGAAAAATGAATTTTAAAATTAGTAGTTGCAAGAGGTTCTTCCAAACATTAGAAGTAAATTGATTACCGCTGTTAGTTATAGCATAATTGACTAATCCTCTATATCTAAAGACATTTCAAAAAAATGAGCTATTTTGGGGCCATTAGCAGACCTTTGCAAGAAATGAAATGGACCAATTTGGTAAATAAATCCATTACTATCAGTATGGTAATATAACTGCACCAGGGGAACATCAGTGAAGAAATCTAGAAAAACCATATTCCTTGGGGGGTTAGAGTTGAAAAAATCCTGCTGACTTACCAGGGATTGGCTTTGCTCTTTGACATACATGACCAAAGGAAACCTAACCCCTTATATCTCCATGGATGCAGAACTACCAAAATTCTCTGAGGGCTCCTTGTTGGGTTTTGAATATCCCCACATTTATTGTTGTGGCACAGATACTTCCTCCTTTGGAGGAAGAGGCACACAGTATACAAATGTCCATTGAGCAATACCTGCCCTTTTGCCATTGTGAAAAAGTGAATACCTTGTTAGGCTTCCTTGAATTCATTTACCTGGGCTCTGGAGTATGCATCCTGCTTCTGCTGTACCTTAATTCAATCAGAGATCAACAACTTGCCTTACTTCTCCCAACCTTTTGTGTTGATCTGCCTTAGGGTGAAACTCAAAATTGCTTGGTTGCAGGATTGTTGCTGGTGTGTGTGTGTGTGTGTGAGAGAGAGAGAGAGAGAGGGAAGGGGGGAGGGAGAGGGAGTTTAAGGACATTCATCTTCTGGCTTGTGTGAGAAGCTTGTTGTGGGAGCCTGGGACATATGAGATGTAAATGTCAAATTGAGAGAAAGCTTCAAGGAGTGAGGGCTGAGATGCTGTCTGGGCACTTGATGGCTTGGTGATCCATTGCCTTACAAATTCTGCATCTTATTATTGTGTCTTATACTTTTACTGGACACGATCTGGCTATGTGTCCACGGATCTTGATCTTTTCTTCTATCCCAAAGACAGGGATATCTTAGTTGCCCCAATTTGCTTGGGCTTTCCCACGCTGTATTCTGAGGTCATTGGAAGGAATGACCCAATGGGGGAAGATAGACTGTAGGTTTTCTCCTTCCTGTTTCTGCCCTGCCTCAACTCCTTCAGTTGGGCATCCATAATTATACCACATCAACAGAGATCTTCCAGGATATTTGTGGCGTTTTGTCTCATCAGTTTCATCTCTCCAGTCATCAGGGCTCAGTCGTTGCACCCTACATCATTAACAAATCAATTAAAGCCTGAAATATGTTTCCTTACTCTTTGCCTCAATAAGCAGTGTGTTGTCCACGTGGCTGCTGCTTCCTTCAGCAAGCTCAGCACAAAAGTTATTTTGGTGTGATCAGCGAGAAATTCCACTGGTCTGCCTGACATCAACATCTCACACCAGGCGGCCAAAGTATGAAATTGATTCTCTCCAAGATTCTCCAGCAAGCATTGGTTAATCTGTTGAGAAACTGTGGGTTGAGGCAAATTCTTCTCCAGTTGCTGCGTCGTATCACGGCATTCTGTAAGCTGGTCATCTGTACAATTATTTGCTGTTCGTGTTTTAACAACATGGCTGCCAGATACTCAGCGGTTAGCAGGGTTCCTTGAGGATTGGACGCCATTCTTGAAATTCCTCTCTTTGAAAAAGAATTAGAACTTACAAGATTTGAGTCAGCCCTCATAGCTAAATCAAACAGGAAACACGACAAGATGAACTAATTCTACTTTATTGTGAGGCTACATTAGCAGAATCTTGCAAGATTGAAAACACAAACTTCCAGATGACATAATTTTTAACTGCTTGTTTCATTTGAGGGGGGGGGGAGTGTTCCCTAATTTTCTTTCTCTGAGCAATAAGCCACTGGCGGTTCCTGCCTCTCTTTCTCTACTTGTTTTCTAGGCAGCATTTCTTCCCTGTTCCCCAACGCCACCCATACATTCCATTACATCCACTGAGACAAAAAGAAATCAAAAGTGCTAAAAAAATTTCAGTGACTTTGGGAGTGATGAATGTTTATTGCAACACTGATCTCTACTTATAAATTTATATATCTAAAAGCGAAATCCCACTCACGCATCATCACAAAATCTCCAGAACCGCCTACAAACTTGAAATTTGACACATATGTTCCTCTTGGTTTCCAGGGGCTCACTAAGAAAGGATTTTTCAAAATGACCATCAGACAATTAGTATTTTGTATACTATTATTAACACTCTCTGATGCTAAGGAGTTCTACTCCCCCTCCCCACCTGAAAAGAAATCTGTTCCAAATGCAAAACACAAACAGAGGAGAGGAGTTTCAGTTTCAGAGCAGCAAACAGCTTTAGTACAGAACAGTTGAGCTAAGCCACACCCAGGCTCCTTGCTGTCTCCTTCTTGCTCACACAGCAAATACTGTTTCAGTTTCCAAACAGCCCTCAACTCTCTCACACACTGCTAGGATGCTAGCCAGATGAATACCAATGGATGCTGGTAGGCAGAGGCAGATTTTTTTCCCCTTATTTTCCTCCCCAAAAACTAAGCCCGACCACATAGTTTCATAATGAAGCACGAGTATCGAGTTAGTTACTCTATAAAAACTTTAGATAAGCTATGCAGATTTATCAATCCTAACAATAAAAAAAAGGATTGTATCCCAGCCTTTTGCAATCTAATAATTTACAGAGGATGGATTTCAACCTTCTGATTTCCCAGTCAGGATGACCAAATGGGGATCTTGATTTAGGGAATAAACAGAATGAACTGAATGTTCTAATTGTAAGTAATGGGAATTTTGTGAAATATGGATTTCTCATTTAGCCGCATCATAACTAGCCAGCATATCAAGTCCATGTGTATTAACAAAATTAATCATACTTCACTAACTAAAACACAGCCATACTAATGAGTCTTATTTAATTACCAGGAGTTATAGTTATATCCGTGTCCTCTCAATTATTGGAAACATGTAATCCTTTGAGGGGATTAAGTATTATATTGTTATATTCTCTGGTACGTTACTGTTCTGCCTGTTCTGTTTTAAGGCAGAGAAATGCAAACAGGGATCTGGTGTTTTACTGAAGATATTTGTATCCCACATTTAAAATTAATCTTCTTCTAAGCTAAATTGTCTTAGAAACTTATTTTTAATCATAAAGTACAATATTAAGAAAATGAAGAATACAAGCTGGGTTGCCCATAAATGATCTTCTGGCTTTCGTGTGTGATCAGCAGCATTTCAGAGCTGTCCAGAAACAAAAGTTTACTATTCTGGCACCACCACTAAAATGACTCTGTCACAGCATACTTCCCATTCCAATGATATTAGCAGTGACCTGAAAGCAGTTTCAAATGTCAATAATGGAACTGAAGAGCTTCGTATGGCCCAAAGTAGATCATTGTTAAAATCTTAAATAGCATGGGGCCAGTTATTATAAGCATTAATGCTCAGAAATGAAATAGTATTGTATCATACTTTCTAAATCTCTCCTTTAAAAGCTTTAAAATTCTATTTCAGAATGAGGGTTGTAAAAAGCCTTCTGGTGAAAGAATGTCCTGTAGAATTGATCTAACCATCTTCTTTTCATACATTATACTTTTTTTCAATTTCCCTTCATCGTTGCACATCAATCAGCTGAACACAGTTGATGAATCCTCTGATCAGGATTAATATCAGCATGTCTGTTTCCTTTTTTTTTAAGCTTTCAAGAGGGTCATATTTATTCAGGAATTCATCCCTTGCAGAACATGGGTAACTGATAAAGCAACTACATGTCTGTAGATCAGGGGTGTCAAACTCAAGGCGCTTAAATCTGGCCCATGGGGCTGCTCCAGAAACAGCAAAGGACCGGCCCATGGTACCTCTCTGCCAGCAACAATGAAGCTCAGGAGGGCCGCCATTTTCCCTGGCAGAGGGTTGCAGGAGGCCATCACAGCCGAAAACAGAGATCAGGAGCCCATTTTCACAGAGCGCTCTGACACAGGCGCCCCGAACACGGGTGACATTAAGCTGGCTATGACCATCCTGTCCACACAACCCTAAGGTCAAACACAACCCTGATGTGGCCCTCAATGACACCCCTGCTGTAGATGAAGCTCCAGCTCAAATTATACAAGTGTAAAAAGAAAAAAGATAGGTCCTCATGTAATGACCACCTGTTCAGTGACCATTCGAACATACTATGGCACTGAATGAGTTTAACTTACAACCAGTCCTCATAACTATGTTGATCACAGCCAGCTTCCTACAAGCAAAGTGAATGGGGAAGCCAGCAGAAGATTACAAATAGTGATGACATGACATCCTCACTTAACAACGGGTGGTGGTTTGCTTACTAACAGCAATTGGAAGTGCTGGAATTTCTGTTGCTAAGCCGCATGGTTGTGTGATGTTGGTTTTTATGACTGCATTATACAGTGACAGAAATTCCAGTCACAATTATTACTACTACTATTACTAACTACTAGAAGGAAAAGCATGGGCAAAATATTACTGGCAAGGTTTTGTTGGCCACGACTATAACAACTAGTGATGTACCAGAATGCATTTCAGAAAATTATCCTCCTTACCCTAAACATTTAGCTTTTAATTAGTTTATAAATGCTTTTGCCCAGTGCCAAGCTGCCCTATGACGTCTACATACATTTTATTTATGTTATATATCAATTGGGAGCTGCCCAGAATTGATTGATAGATGAGTCGCTATGCAGGTAGTCCTCAATTTACAACAGATCATTTAGTGATCTTTCAAAATTACAATGGCACTGAAAAAAGTGACTAATACCATTTTTCACAATTACAACTATTGCAGCATCTCCATAGTCACATGATCAAAATTCAGACAAGTTAGCAACTGATTCATATTTATGGTCGTTGCTATGTCCTGGGGTCACATGTTATCAGCTTTTGAGATCTTCTGGTAAGCAAAGGCAATGGGAAAAACCAGATTCACTTAACAAAGCATGTTACTAACTTATCAACTGCAGTAACTCACTTAACAACTGTAGCAAGAAAGATTGTAAAATGGGAGAAAAATTCACTTAAGAAATGTCTCGGTTAGTAACAGAAATTTTGGGCTCAACTGAGGTCATAAAAGTCAAGGACCACCTGTATAAAAGTTTTAAATAAATAAATATGAAATCAAGGGATGCTAGTGAAAAATGACAGGAATGCTTATTTTAAATGGAATTGTTCTCATCCCTCCACATTTATCACAAGCTGAAATAAAAACTATTCAGACTGAGAACCTATGTTGATTCTTTTTCTTCACCAGGAAGAAACATAAATGCCTTCTAGGCATACAAGAGGCCTTGGATAGTTCCCTCTCCTCACCCCCATATACTGTCCAACAGTTTACAGTATTTTCTCTTTTTAAAACCTTGTGCTACATTTTTACTTGGACAGTCAATTTACCAGAGAAGGTTTAACGAAATGACGTACAGATAGATAGCTGGGCTAATCCCTTCTTTTGTCGTCACTAAGTGGAAAATTATTTGGAAGAACATATATTAGCATTTGGGATGTTTCATTTGCATTGTTGCCACCACTGTAAATCTGTAATGCAAAATCCACGTTGGTAGAGGATATGGAGTTATTCCATCTATCCCATCAAAACCCATTTTGTACAGAAGATGTTAAAATCTATCATGTAAAAGGAAACAATAACTATTAACTGCCAACTTCACAAAACAAAAAAGTGACAAGCCTATATATCACAGCATTGTTACATGGACTTCATGCAAAAATATTGCTGAGGAGACTAAAGGCCAGAATAAGAAAACTTGGTTAGAAAAAGCTTAATTGAGATTTTTAAAAAGGGGGGGGAATGGTTACATCAGTTGATTGATGAACTGGAAAGTTCCCATAAATAAGGATATACATTATGCAAGTTGAGTAAATAGCAAAATTTGCTAACATTAATTCAAGCACTTATAAAAAAAAAACAGAAGATGTGTTAAGTAACTCTTGATTGTCAAAACCAAATGTCACATGAAAAAACCCCTTTAAATCACAGCGAAGAACGGATGGTCTTTTTGCTGTCCTTTGCTTTTCATTCCCTCATATTTATCCATGTTGAAAATGTCTAGCATGGCATATTTAGTAATGAAGGTGGCTACCAAAGAAAACAGAACTTCCAACAAAACCTCTAACACAGCTATTTTTCAAACAGTGTCTTTCTATTGTGTGTTTTAAGATTTATAGGAATTGTTGCCTTCTGCATTTTTATTTTTATTTATATATTCCCTTTGTTATTTTTATAAATAACACAAGGTGATGAACATATCTAATACTCCTCCTTCCTCCTATTTTTTCAATAATCACAACCCAGTGAGGTAGGTTGGGCTGAAGGAGTGACTGGCTCAAAGTCACTGGACTGGTTTTCATGCCCAAGGTGGGACTAGAACTTACAGTCTCCTAGTGATTGGCCCAAAGTAACCAAGCCGGCTTTTATGCCTAAGGAGAGACTAGAATTCACTGCTTTCCATTTTCTAGCTTGGTGTCTTAACCACTAGATCAAACCGTATTTTTTATCGGATAATCTAAGATTATCACACTGGAGAAGATTATATGTAAACCTACTAGTCGTATAATGGGGCCTGACCTGTAATTTACATAATGCTTATTCTTACCCAATGGTGCGGTTCAACCGGTGTAACAACCGGTAGAATCCCACCTGTTTTTACCATTGTCATCCTTTTTTAAAAAAAATAGGTGCTTGGAGCAACAAGAACTATCTGTAGAAATGGAGAAAAGGGCATGGAGAGAACAGTAGCATTTTTTTTTTCTAATTCGCTCCATTTCCAGATCCTAACAAAACTCACAGAGACAAGGAAAATGAATTAGTTCCATTTTCCATGTTCCAAGACATTTTTCCAGTCTTTAGTCTATAACTTTCATTAGGAGATTCTGCACTAACCCTTGCAGAAATGTTTTACTACAGTGTTTTTCAACTTGTCACTTTAAGATATGTAGACTTCAACTCCCAGAATTCTGGGAGCTGGAAGTCCTCAGTTCTTAAAATGGCCACAGTTGACAAACACTGTTTGACAGTTGATTTTGTCTTTTGTTTTTGAGCTATTATAACTCAGTTCTGACTTTTCAGTATAGATCTAAAGAGATAACTATATCCTTATATTCTAAATAAATAAAGGGCTAAGTAGGAATTCCAAGCCACTTTTGTCCTTTCAAAGTAGTAACTACTTTTCAAGCAATTCCTCCCAATTTAAAATCCCCCTTCCACTGCTTTGCTATAAAGCTTAAAAGAAAACTAGGAAAAAGCCCCCATCCAAAGGGTTTTTTTTTGCACACGGCAAAAATACTGGAATGTAAACGTAAGATACTGTACTTGTCCACTTGAGTCTGCAGCCTGCTGGAAGTGGGTGGCTAAAGACGTTTCATCTTGGAAAACTTCATTACATTCCAAACACTTCAGACTATGCCTGCACAACTTTGAAGAGTCTTCATCTAGAGGCATGGCTGGTGGAACAGGCGTACTTGAAGGAGCGGATATGACTGTCCCAGTTATGCTGGACTGTATCTTTGTGATGGTGTGGGTGCCCACTCCGGTGGCATTCTGAAGAATGGACGACATAACAGAACTATTGCTGGTGGGAGAAGCTATCATCTGATCGGCAGGAACTGGCTTCAAGATCAAATGAGAACACTGCATCACCACCCCTTTCTCTTTGTGACCCCGTGCGTGAGAAAGGAGGCTGCATTTGTTATAGAAAACCAGGTTTTTTGTGCAGTGGTTACAGGTGACTTCGATTCGCACGCTTCTCCTGTCGTAGTGCTGGGCCAGGCTTTTTTCAAGGGCAAAGGAGTCACCGCATTCCAAGCATTTGTAACCACGTGTGGGTAAAGCGATACCCGCGTTTATAGGAGGGCTAAGGTTTGGGATATAAACTGGGACGGGGTTAACACTGCTGAGCACCTTGTTGAAAGCTTCAACGACAGAGCTCTGTAGAGAGGACACCACCTGAACCCGAGACACTTTTTTCGAAGGCTGAGACGCCGCCGCAGAAATTATTGCCTGCTTGATCTGTTGCTGAGGTTTCGTGAGCACTTGGCGGAGTTCGGAGGTGGTCTGAGCACTCTGAGGCAGTAGATTAAGGTTGGCAAGGTGGACCGTCTTTGGCACAAGTTTTGCACTGGCAAGGCTTGAGGCGGGCACCACAACTGTTTGCTGCTGTATGGCATTGGCGGCTTTGATGATGGCGCTGCTGGCGCTTTGCACCGAAGCAGCGGATATGACGGTGGCTTTCACCGTGGTGTTGTTTGCAAGTTTCAGATTGATCACCTGTGAGCCTGCCGTCTTGACAGCCGAAACGGGAAGGAAAGCAGTTGCCACGGGCTTAATGGTGACTTGTTTTGGAGTGAGCTCTGCAGACGCCACCGCATTGGTGACCACTGTTGATTGGAGAGGTGCCCTGGGGGGAGAAGAAAGAACTGCAGCAGACGTTGGGGATGACAGCAATGATGTCACAGAAGCCACCATGGAAGCTGCTTGCTCTGGTTTCCGACCGCTGTCCAAATCAACTTCAGGCAACACACGCGTGACTGTTCTCTTGATCTCCCCCGAGGACGTCTTGATGGTTTTGATGCGCACTTTGGGGATGGCTGGCGTCGAGCCTGCGGGCGATGGTGGGGAACCTTTGCTGCTGTTTTCACTTGAGATACTCCTGGGGCTGTCAGGCTGTTTGACAGGGACCTTTTTTGCACAGTCAATGAGACTCTGAGATTCGGGGGATTTGTCCACGGCGCGGGGGCTTTCACTGGTATCTTTCTGCAAGGGAGACGATCCCCTTGAATTGGATTGCGAGTCTTTGCCAGTGTCTGTGGCTGCTTTCTTAGCACTTAGAGCTGCAATGGCAGCAATACAGGAAGAGAGTTTTGCTGAGGATTTTGCTTTAGCCTGGGAGAGACTGGTAAGGGATGCTTCTCCTTTCTCCATGTTTATTTTCCCATCGACAGCTCTGTTTTCAAGGAGTTTCTCTGAGTTTTCTTTAAGCAGCTTGTCATCTATCTTCCTAGCTTTAAAGGGTTCATAGTGACCTAAAGGTGATGGGTTCGTTTCCGAGTCTCTTTTAGACACCTTGGGCTTATCAGAATTACCTGAACCTGCAACTCCGTGTTTCATCAAGTTTTCTCCTCCGAGTACTTTTAACTTCTCATAGTCCTGCTGGGAGATAGACCTTGTTAATACGTTTGTTCTGAAATTTCCATGCACATCCTCTTTATCTGGGGGGTCGTCCACCTCGATTTTTTCATCGTCGTCAAACTCTTCAGCGCTTGAGATAGGACTAAACTGGTTAAAGGCAGATTCTTTCAGTGTATTTTCCGAGATGGAGCCTTCGTCTTTGAGCGATTTGCCTTCCTCTTTATTATAACTTTCTAGAGCTGATACCGTTAAGAAACCGTTGTGCAACCCGTTGCCTGTGGAATGGTGGTTGTCTTTCTCCGCTCCTTCAGAGGAATCAATTGTCCGCACATTTTTCACAATGACACTTACACCGACATCAGATGAGGATGGTGCGTGGGAATCATCCTCCGGATGGACATTCTGCTTTATATGGCTGTCGTGATCCTCGTGGCCAGATTCAATAGCCGCTTTTGGGTCAACCATATCCGGTATGTCAAAGGCTGCAAGCAGATCATCAAAGTCTGGAGTCTTCATATCTCCCATGATCACGTTAGCTTTTTAAGAGTCAATCTGGAAAACAAAACAAATTTTGTGTCAGCACCTTTTGTTCTTTTCAAAACACTATCTACGTTTCAAAAAATACCCTCCTGATTTAAAAAAAAAATAAACACATTTTACAAACTATCAGTGGAAATAAAGCTTATGTGGTTTTTTTTTTAAACTGGTTATTCTTCAAGACCTTTGTCTCTAATTTATGTTAAAAATTCACAAATATAGAAACTGTTACAATTTTAACTAATATACCAGAAATATTTAATATAAGATAAAACACATCAGCACATCATCAAAATTATCAAAACTACTAATTTTAGCTCTATTTAATGAGTTCACCATATTGCATTGAATGAAAAAGATAATTAGCATAGAGTATCTGAAAAAATAATACTGTATGCATTTCACTGAAAAATTCTTATCCATATTCTTTACTAAGCTTAATATTTTAAAACAGTATCACAAAAGTTCCATTAAAACATTTAACTCAATCTCAGTATTCAGTGTAGCTCAATTTGTTCAGCATCCTAACACAAAAAAGAACTCTATGTCTTTCTCTAGGAATAGGAGACAAGAAAATACCTATTAGAGAATCATAATTATAATGTCTAATCTGTATAGGGAAAAAAGTTTCAGACAAAAATTCTAAATAGAAACAGAAATTAAAATAATAATTCTAAATAAGTATATTCAGGGTCCAATGAATGCGAAAGAAAGAATAACAGTGTAAATATGTTCCAGTAATGGGACAAGAATTTTTAAAAGATTTCCTCTGTTAGATGAAGGGAGAGAGGGATTAATTTGTATGTATCTAATCCTCCTTATGCTACATACAAAAATGGAAATTATTGTGTTTAAATATGGATACATTCAAATTATACCAATGTCCACAATGAAAAAAAATACAATTCTCCATGCTGATGACTCTAAAAATAAAAATAGCTAATAAAATAAGAAGCTTATACGGATAATACATGCACATGTAAAAAAGCACCATGTATCCATCCAATTCTAATTCAATTTTAAGATTATATGGCCAATTTCAAAATTCAATCTCAGTAGTGGGCAGTAATGTGTTAAGTAAAAATAAAAAACGATTTCCTTGTCTAGTCATGTCCAACTCTAGGGTGCAGTATTCATCTCTATTTTTTGGCCAAGGGAGCCAGAGTTGTCCAAAGACAATTTCTGTGGTCATGTGGCCAGGATGGTGATTATACCAAAGGCACACAGAATGCTGTTATCTTCCCACCAAAGTGGTACCTATTCATTAACTATTAATCTACTCACACTTGTATGCTTTTGAACTGCTAGGTATCAAGTAGGGACATGTAAAATATCATGGAATGTTCCAATCCTAGAATGGACTATTCCAACCTGGGAATGAATCGATCTGAGTGTTCCACAAAGCTGCTGACCCATGGATTGGTTGATTTTGAGATCTGATTTTGATTTTGTAATATAGATAATCGTCAACATATGACTATAACTGGGACCAGAATTTTAATTGCTAAGGAAGGCAATTGTTAAGTGAGTCATGCCTGATTTTATGACCTTTTTTGCCATCATTATTAAGTGAATCACTGCAGCTGTTAAGTGAATCACACAGTTGTAAAATGAATCTGCCCCCTACCCCCCCCCCGATTCTGCTCATTGAAAGCTGGCTGGGAAGATTGGAAATAATGATCACACAAAAGTAGCTAACCTTTTTCAGTGTCATTGTAACTTTGAATGGTTGGTAAACAATTGATTCTAAAAGTTGAGCACTTCCTGTACTTGGAATACAGTAAGTCAGAACAGCTTGGTTTGGGGACATTTTGCATGCCTATTTTGTTTTGACACACATAAAGTATTTCTAAACCACATCAAGGAAATAACCGCAATGCCTGACAATCACTATAGTCAGGATGTGTAAACCAGAATTTGGCAAAATATTTCAGAGATGAATGCCAAAATACTAACAAGGGTGAAACTCTTGCAAAATCTTTAAAAACATTGTGAGATTTTGGCAATATACAGAATCTCATGAAAAACTGGATTTTTCATTTGAAGTTTGCAAAAAATTGCCTGCTCTGGCTATCAAAAATAGTTTATACTAGCTCTATACCTGCACTTCGCTATGAAAACTATGTGGCTGAGCTTAGTTTTTGGGGAGGAAAATAAGGGGGGAAAATTGTGCTTCTGCCTACCAGCATCTATCGGTATTCATCTGACTAGCATCCTGTCAGTGTTTGGAAACTGAAACAGTATTTGCTGTGTGAGCAAGGAGAAAGCAAGGAGCCTGGGCATGGCTTAGCTCAACTGTTCTGTACTAAAGCTGCTTGGTGCTGTGAAACTAAAACTGAAACTCCTCTCCTCTGTTGTGTTTTGCATTTGGAACAGATTTCTTTTCAGATGGGGAGGGGGAGTAGAACTCCTTAGCATCAGAGCTTGTTAATAATAATAATATACAAAATATACAAAATAACATACCAAAAATATACAAAATAATAATATACAAAAAATGCTCTGATACTCATTTCAAAAAATCCTTTCTTAGCCAAGAGGAACATACGTGCCAAATTTCAAGTTTGTAGGCTTTGTATGGTTCCGGACATTTTGTGATGATGTGTGAGTGGGATTTCACTTTTATATATATAGATTTAATTTGGGGGGGTCCACAGACATGATCATACTTGGTGAGGGCCTCTGGTTGATGAACTCTGCTGTAAACTAGTAGGAATAAATAGTGTTTGGAGATGGAAACAAATCAAGAAAAAATGGTGTCTCAAAACATCCTTTTCTAAAACCTCGGGCATATTTTAAATTTTGCTTCTTTTCTTCTATGAAAAAGTTCTTTGTTTCAAACTGATCACAATCTATCTGTAGAAAGTTAGTACCCACCACTCTCCTAGAAGAATGAAATATTCTAGGAAATATTAAAAAGAATATTATATTTCTCTGGATGTGTTTTTAAAGACAAAGCAGGTCCCTGTTCCCATTCAGCTTCACGGTGATGGGATTAAGACACTGGATAGGATTAGTCCTCTACCTATCTCATCACATGGCACCTGGGAAGATTATATCACCCAGCAAGATTCAATCAAACTTGGGACTCAAGACAACCCTCAAAGTTACCCATGCATGGCCCCATGGGAGTCTGACAACCAATCAGGATACATTTCTTGCCACAGGAACAGGAAGCAAGTTCAAAACCCAACAGAGAATATAAATCTGTCTCCCTCTCTCATCCATGTGCCCTTTTTTGCTCAGGACCTCAATGTGGTCCTGTCCACCATTAAATCATCTTTTAAAACAGCCTCCATGTTTCCAGTGTCTTTCTTCCCGCTTGGAACTGAACCCAGTGAACATTTCTTCCAACACATCTTAATCATAAAGTTCATATAATGCTAAATCAAACTAGAAGCAAAGATAGCAGGTAAGGAAGAGGGAAGACATATGAACAATCAACTTATCCCCCCCCACTCTTTTATCTTTATAAATCGCAGCTTATTTATGCTCTGAAAGCGCCTACTGTGGCAAACTAGTAAATCAGTGTAATTTTAAATTGGCTTGGCAAAATTATTTGAGCCACCTGTTTAGATCTGAGGTATAAACATCTGAATATCACAGGCAAAATGAAGAGTTGGAATAGAGTGAACAGCTTACATACCAGGTGACTCAAAAATCCTATTAACAGTAAATTATAAAGCTCTATTTAGTTGCCACTCCTCCTTGCTTTGTCTAAATTTTCCATTACAATATCTAACAACAAAAATATTTCCTCCAATATTTTTGCCTTTTTATTGAATTTGCTCTCCCCAAATTAGGTAATCTGACAAAACCAATTGGTACTCTAGAAAAAATGAAAAAGGATTCCACTTAGTTTGCATTGCTGCAGTGGCAACTCACTCTCTCCAAATATTATTGCAAAACAGAGATTATCATAATTACATTAGCTGAAGAATGATCTCAGTATAAATGCCAAAAAGATAAAATAAACCATCAAATAAAATCCTTTTATATACCCACATACTAGTCATTTGCATGAATGTATATTAAAGCTGTGAAGCCATTTAGATTCAATTCCAAAAATTGTACCAAATTGTGCCAAGGGCTGCAAAGGGCACCTATCTGAGCCCGACTCATTTAAAGAGTTTCAGACGCATGCTATGTTGACGAATCACTTTTTCTGAATCAAATGCAAAACACCGTATAGATAGTCCTTGACTTACAACGGTTCGGTTAGTGACCTTTCAAAGTTGCAACGTCACTGAAAAAAGTGGCTCATGACCATTTTTCATGCTTATGACATGCTCAAAATTTGGACAACTGGCATGCATGTGTGACAGTTGTAGCGTCCCAGGGTCATGTGATTCCCTTTTGTGACTTTCTAACAAACAAAGTCAGATGGGGAAGCCAGATTCACTTAACAACTGTGTTACGAACGCAACAACTGCAGTAATTCACTTACCAACTGTGATGACCCAAGGTGGGATACAAAAGCAACAAAATCACAAAAATAGGTAAAGTCCCTTTAATTCCTTCAACTTGGGCTCCAAGGTCCAATTATCATTGACTGGAGAAAAAACTCCTCCACAAACTGTTGCGAAAAGGAAGAAATTCCATTCAAACTCAAAATATATATAAATTATAAATAGAAAAAACAACACAAACCACCCTGAACAAATTAATGAGACAAGGCAGGATAAGGGTTTGAAGGTGTCCACAGATATCGAAGTACACACACTGGGAAGGACTCCAGGACTCAGATAAGAACTGACAGACTAGAATAATTTCACGCTTTGCTTCCAGCACTGGGCCATGCGCAGTTTGTCCTTTTAAACAGTCCTCACAGCTGCAGCCCATGAAGGGGATCAGGGCCTTTTCCTCCCACGTAGACCATGCCATTCTCATTTCTCCCTTATCCACTCTTCCCTGCGTGCCCTAGGATGAAGAGGGGATGGGCCTGGGTCTGAATGCCCAGCCGGCCTATGCCCTTCCCCAATTTCCTCCACAACCTTCGGAGCCACACTCCCACTCCCTGTCGGCTGTTCCTCCTCCCCTTCAGAGTCAGATTCTAACAGGGGCATGACACCAACTGTGATAGGAAAGGTTATAAACTAGGGCAAATCTCACTTAACAACTGTCTTACTTAGCAACAGAAATTCTGGGGTCAATTGTGGTCATGCTCAGATACCCTTGGATGCTGTTGCCCCCCTCCATCCAAAAGATTATTAACTGATATAGAATCAGATGATGTTAAGACCCAAAGTCACCAGAGATGGGAATCAGTGAATACTACCACTGGCTGCAAGGCCCATTTTCACAGTTAAAAAAAATAAGATGGAAGGAAGAAATCTGTTTTACTTTAATGAATCCACATATTCATTGGATAAATCTTTAAATGAAGGTTCTGCAGTCTACTTTCAGCTAACAAGAAAGGAATTCCAGATTAAACTGAAGGAGCCATGGTGGTTGTCAACTCATAAAATATTTCTATGATCATTTTAGAGATGCCAACAGAAAGGGAAAGGGGAAAGGATGTTTGAAAGAGCAGTGTGGCAGCTTGGAAATTGAAAGTGCATTCCATACATAGTTTTTCTGAAATAGTAACTAGGTGACTGAAGTTTCTACCATGCAAAGTTCTAACTGGAGAACATGATTGATGACTCTTGGCTATGGATGTGTTCCATTGGAGAATATGAATTATGATACACCCAGGGGGTGGGGGAAACCAGGGTCAAGGGTGACAATGAATTATGTGTCTCAGAGTCAGCTACACCCAGGCAGTGCCGGACATGTTAACTTCTTTGAAGTTTTGGAAGTTTGGCTCGAGACTCATGAATTGGGGTAACTGCCTGACAACAGCGCAGTGGTTAGAATGCAGTATTGCAGGTTAATTCTGCTGACTGCCAGGGGTTCGATCCTCACCGGCTCAAGGTTGACTCAGCCTTCCATCCTTCTGAGGTCAGTAAAATGAGGAGCCAGATTGTTCAGGGCAATAGGTTGGCTTTGTAAACTGCTTACAGTTTAGAGTCCCCAACCTTTCCTGCTTGGCAGCCCAGTGGGAGGAAGAGGAGAAAGTTCCCTGAGAGTGGCAGGACCTTTGTGTGCGAGGGAGCCACCGCTTGCACGAGGGGAGCTTCCCATGCATGCACATGCTCGCCTGCCACTTACACAGACTAGTTTCAAACAGGCCACAGCCCAGTAGTGGGCTATGGCCTGGGGGTTGGGGACCCCTGCTGTAAAGCACTATGAAGTGGTATATAAGTCTAAGTGCTATTGCTATTGCTAAATCCTTATCTGTCAAATATCAGCGAGTTACTTCTTGACTATGGAAGATCTCACACTTCACCAATGTACTGTGACCACACATAAGGAATGCAGAAAATATTTTCCCAAGCAGAATTTCCAAGCAATTACACAGGCAGTCCATGATTTACGATCAACAACTGAGCCTAAATATCTGTTGCTAAGGGAGACATTTGTTAATTGAGTTTTGCCCCATTTTACAGCCACTCTTGCCACATTTGTTAAGTGAATCGGTGCATTTGTTAAGTTAGTAACAGGGTTGTTATGTGAATCTGACTTCCCATTCACTTTGCTTGTCAGAAATATGGATCAAGTGACCCCAGGACACTGCAATGGTCATAAATATGAATCAGTGGCCAAGTGCCTGAATTTTGATCACATGGCCATGGGCATGCTGCAATGGTTGTAAGTGTGAAAAATGGTCATAAGTCACTTTTTTCAGTGCAGTTGTAACTTTGAACAGTCACTAAACAAACTGGGATAAGTTGAGGACTACCTGTATTCAATCAAACAGGAGAAGTAAATAATTGCTTTCGTTTTTCTCCCATAAAAACAATATTGTCTGAAATGCAATAGTATTTCAGTATTTTAATTGTACAGATCTAGTTCTACAATTCTTCCTCAATTATTTCTTCTATAACTTGCTGTGAAAAAGATGGAAGCTTTGCCCCATTGGCAAATAAGAGTTGCTTAGGCAACAGGCCTTAAGCAACCTAATTTGCTTTGTAGTCCCATTCTCCCAATGTGGAAATACACTCTGTTAACTCCAGAGCATAACTTCCTACATCTCTATGTAGGAAACCATGAGAGATCAGCATAGAACAGCTTCTTATCTTGTACATTAAGCCCCACCAAACCTTTTCTTATGTTGTTCTTAGCTGGGACAATACTGTCAAGTTTCCTGGCCTCAGTAAAACCATTTCTATGTGAGATTTTATTGTATAATTGCCCTGCTTCCTTTATGGCATTTTTGAGGATCCAGATAATATGGCAACATCTTCCAATGTTTTCCTGTTATTGCACCTATCTTTTGCAATAATTGTTTTAAAATTGTTGGTGAAGGGGGCAAGAAATAAACAGCAATGCAAACACTGACCTGAAAATAAGCAACCAGAATGGAGTGTGAATTGTTTTTAGAGAAACAAAATGATTCTCTAAGAATGCTTTTCTTTCTGCTGCGATATTCAATTGCAAATGGTGAACACCTCTGAGGGACTTTGTGCTACGTCACAAATAGTTTTATTTTTATTTTACATTAAATAGATATTCAATTAAAAACAGCCAATACTTCAGAAGATCTTACAAAAGACTACAGAGATTATCTGGCTATCTCATGACATATCAAAGGATTTAATTTTTTTAAAAAATCTGTTTTCATTTAGAATCTCAGCGACACCATGTATTTTCATCATGCCTTCTGCAAGCAAGGTCGAGCCTTCTCTGAGCTTACAAAATAGGAAATATGCCACAAAACAGAGCAATACATCTTATTCAAATTAAGCAGAATGTACTTATAAAATGTCCTTGGTTGCTTCAAAGCACAACAGGTCAGATAGCAATAACACACATACACAGGGAGGGAGGGAGGAAGAGGAAGGGAAGGAGGGAGAGGGAAAGAGAGAATTTTTAAGTATCCTTTAAAACTGGGGTCTCCAATCTTGGCAACTTTAAGTCTAGCAGACTTCAATTCCCAGAATTCCCCAGCCAGCTTTGTATGGCAGAGGAATTCTGGGAGTTGCCAAGGTTGGAGACCCTGGCTTTAAAATGAACACAATGATCAATTTCAACCAGTTTCTCTTTTCTTTCTTTGAAGAAACAGAGTTTAAAAATAAGGAATCTGGGATTTCCTTTATAAGGCATCCAGGATGCCCCTGGCTTCTCTTGATGCCTTCCACTTTTATTTTTTTTTTCCAAATTAAATAAATTCATTTTTAAAAAATAAATAGGAAGCCAATGTACTAGACAAGTATGATCTTCTAGGAGCCTTATTTACAATAATGCCCTCTGAGCCCATGATATTAAAATATTTTTTTAGACAACAAAACTAGTTTGCTTGCAAGTGTGCCCAGCTGACCTGGAAAAAGATAAACCTTAGCCAAGATAGTAGCCAATTATCTTGCTCCAGAGGGGATTACAGAGTAGCAGGTAGCTTTCTGGTAAA
Organism: Bungarus multicinctus; assembly: GCA_023653725.1. Taxonomy (NCBI): domain Eukaryota; kingdom Metazoa; phylum Chordata; class Lepidosauria; order Squamata; family Elapidae; genus Bungarus; species Bungarus multicinctus. Next base: position 260,471,273 of record CM042834.1, read on the forward strand.
TTGCTGTGATCAGAAAAACTAATCAGAAAAAGTTGAATTATACAGTCTTATTGCAATGAATAAAAATAAAGGAATATCAGAGTACTCAATTCTCAAGGTCACAATTTTGGAAAAAATTAGGCTTTAACAAGTGGGAGACTGCTGAACCATATTTGTAACATCCTACAATTGTTAATTGATAATGTACTTGCTACCTATCTCATACATAACCTGCATTTGAATCACCATCCTGTCTTCCCTTTCCCTTCCCCACAGTTCCTCCCAATGTAAAATCTGTCTCACCACTCTATACGGCTGATGAAGGGAGCTGCAGCTACAAATGTGTCCGCCTTTTAATAAAACATGTTACCCAGAAAAAGTACCCAGACAGTGGGATTCATAAAGCATATGTTACTGCAAAGACTGGGAATACAAAATTCAGATTCATATTGCTTTATAGCATGTTGGCTGGGAAGCTGGCAGCCGAGGTTCAAGACCCAAGTGCCATACAAAGGAGTGAGTTCCCGTCCTTGCCCCAGCTCCTGCCAACTTAGCAGTTCTAAAGCTTGCAAATGCAAGTAGACAAATAGGTACCACTTTGGTGGGAAGCTAACAGCGCTTCCGTGATGTCATGCTGGCCACATCTCTGCGGAAATATCTTCGGACAGCAGTGGTTCAATGGCTTTGAAACGGAGATGAGCAATGCCCCCTCTAGTAGGCAAAGAGTAGCAGAGTAAAATCCACAGGGGCTCCTTTACCTTTACTTATATATAACCTTTTGCCAAGTTTCATTTTTTACTTGAAAGAAAGGGATGCTAATGAACAGATACTAATAATATATCTAGCACTCTCATGGAACTAAAAATTAGGGTCTGGCAGCTCAGGCTGCCTAATATACTTAATAATGGATGCTATTCTATCTTGATAAGTTGTAAGATCCTGCAATGCAGTACAAATGCACCAATGTTAGGTTATTCTCAGGGGTGGGATTCAAATTTTTTAACAACCAGTTCTGTGGGCGTAGCTTAGATGGTGGGCGTGGCTTGGTGGTCATGTTATTGGCTGGGTGTGGCCAACTCAATATCACTCACATCGAGGCATGCATCTCCTCGCCTGGCCTCTCATGACAGTGGGGATGCTGCAACAGTCATAAGTGTGAAAAATGGTCATAAGTCATTTTTTTCAGTGCCATTGTAACTTTGAATGGTCACTCCACACAAGCAAAATACCAGCAAAGGAGGGGAAAAAAATTCCAGAGATGTTCCAGAGACAGGAAGTCTAGTCCTGCCAAGAACATAATAAGGGTTAATGGAGAGGCAGTTTCTGTAAGCAACACCAGAACGTTTCCTTCCTCCCTTCCTTACAGGATTAGGCCAGTAATTTCTTCTAACAACCGTTCTCCGAACTGCTTAGAATGTTAACAACCGGTTCTAGCACATAGGTGCGAACTGGTAGAATCCCACCCCTGGTTATTCTCATGTAATGTGTTCAACTAGGGATCTTGACAGGAGAGTACTATACATGTCATAACACTACATGAAATGCTACCGAATTGGAACTGTTTTATTTGTAAAAGAAGATTAGAAAATATGTAACTGGACAGGCAGTTGAAATCACATAACACTAAATCAGAATGAGGTTTATTTGGTTTTGGTTTAGCACACTGTTTGAATTCAGTCACTGTAGCTTATTTGTAAAATCATAGATAAAATTAATTGTGACTTAAGCAAGGGTATAAACCAAGCTTCAGAAATGTCTATGGCACACTGCTTAACAAGAAAATAAGAAAAAATGCAAAGAAAATAGTGAACATGGTATACGATAAATCAAAATTAAGCAGAAGAGTTATTGGGTGCTTTGATTTCAGCATTCAAAATATACCTTGGGGAAAATCTTCCTCCAGTTAAAAATAATCATTTGCGATTTTTCTCCAAAGTAAAACACTGCAGATGAATGTAAGCATATGAAAATAATATTTGTCTTTCCTTTAAAAACTAAGTAATCGAATTGTAATAATTGTATTGATATGTTTGTACTATTTAATTTTTATTTTTAAAAGTGAAACTAACAGAACAGCAATGTTTGTGAAGGAAAAGTCAGATCTAATGGCCTAAACTGCACTTTCCAATTCTGTATTTTAAAAAATATTTAAAAGCAAAATCAAATTTCTCTTAAGGAAACATTAATATGCTTCTTTATTAGCTAAAATGGCATGTGTACAGATGAATTTTTCTTTACTTAAATACCTAAGAAACTGTATTAAAATATCAATTAGATTTTTTAAATAATCAGTTAATTTTTCAGTCATTGCAATTTCCCTTATTTTTAAATGCGACTGATCCAAAGAAAATATGTACTTTAGTTTTCAGTGCTCTTCAGTGGAAAATCTGGAATTATAGAAATTAATTTAATTATATTCTAATGCAACCTAATATGAAAACGTTAACTGTTTTAAAAGAAATACTGAATTAACTAAAAGCAGAATTTTATTTTTTTTAAAATACAACTGTTGGTTTATTAGAATAGAATAGAATAGAATACTTTATTGGCCAAGTGTGATTGGACACACAAGGAATTTGTCTTGGTGTAAATACTCTCACTATACATAAAGAAAGATACATTTGTTAAGAATCAAGAATCATAAGTACAATACTTAATGATAGTCATAGGGTACAATCAACAATCAAATCATATTAGGAAACAGTCAATATAAATCGTAAGGATACAAGGGACAAAGTTACAGTCCTACAATCACAAGTGGGAGGGGATGGGTGATAAGAAGTGATGAGAAGATTAGCAGTAATAGTAGTGCAGACTCTGTAATAGTTGAAGAGTGTTGAGGGAATTATTTGTTTAGCAGAGTGATGGCGTTCGGGGGAAAAACTGTTCTTGTGTCTAGTTGTTCTGGTGTGCAGTGCTCTATAGCGTCGTTTTGAGGGAAGGAGTTGAAACAGTTTATGTCCTGGATGTGAGGGGTCTGTAAATATTTTCACAACCCTCTTTTTGACTCGTGCAGTATACAGGTCCTCGATTGAAGGCGGATGGTAATTGTTTTTTCTGCAGTTCTAATTATCCTCTGAAGTCTGTGTCTGTCCTGTTGGTTGCAGAACCAAACCAGACAGTTATAGAGGTGCAGATGATAGACTCAATAATCCCTCTGTAGAACTGGATCAGCAGCTCCTTGGGCAGTTTGTGCTTTCTGAGTTGGCACAGAAAGAACATTCTTTGTTGTGCTTTTTTTATTTATTTATTTATTTATTTTATTTATAAAATTTTTATACCGCCCTTCTCCCTAGGGACTCAGGGCGGTGTACAGCCAATCTAAAACCCCGACAATAATACAAAAGTTAAAAAAGATTAAATTGGATATTTGGCCGAATAAAAGCCCACCCCACCCCCTTAAAACCCCCAAATTAAAATTACTAAAAAGCAAAAAGCAAATGGAGACAAATTAAAACCCTCTCTCAGCCCAGGCCGGCCTGCTCAAAAAGCCAGGTCTTCAGCGCGCGCCTGAAAGACCTCAGGTCCATGCCGGTACGCAGTTCCGGTGGCAGAGTATTCCAGAGGGCAGGGGCCGCCACAGAGAAGGCCCTACCCCTTGGGACCGCCAGGCGACACATGGCAGCCGACGGAACCCGGAGGAGGCCCTCCCTGTGTGCACGCACTGGCCTGCTGGAGATCACCGGTAGGATGCGGTCCTGTAGGTAACCTGGTCCAATGCCATGGATCGCCCTAAAGGTCAGAACCAGAACCTTAAAGCGAACCCGGAAAGCCACCGGCAGCCAATGCAGCTCGCTTTTTGATGACATTTTTGATGTTAGGTGTCCATTTTAGGTCATGTGATATAACAGAACCTAGAAATGTGAAGGTCTCTACTGTTGATATTGTGTTGTCTAGTATTGTAAAAGGTAGGTAGTATGGGAGGGTTTCTTCTAAAGTCTACCACCATTTCTATGGTTTTGAGTGTGTTCAGTTCCAGATTGTTCTGGTTACACCACGAGTTAAGTTGTATAACCTCCTGTCTGCATGCGGATTCATTGTTGTCTCGAATGAGACCAATCACTGTTGTGTCATCAGCAAACTTCAGTATTTTAACAAATGGATCGTTTGAGATGCAGTCATTGATATATAGGGAGAAGTACAGGTAGCACGCAGCCTTGGGGGGCCCCTGTGCTGATTGTACAGGTATCGGATGTGATTCCGCCTAGCTTTACCTGCTACTTCCTGTCTGTTAGGAAGCTTATGATCCATTTACAAGTGTGTTCAGATACCACTAGTTTAATTTACTTAGAAGAGTGTCTGGAATGATGGTATTGAATGCTGAACTGAAGTCTACAAAGAGGACCCTTGCGTAGGTATTTGGAGATTCAAGGTGTTGTAGGATGTAATGCAGAGCCATGTTAACAGCATCATTTGTCGATCTATTTGCTCAGTATGCAAACTGCATGGGATCTAACAGCGGATCAGTGATGGTTTTCAGGTGGGACAGCACAAGCCTTTCAAAGATTTTCCTAACTACAGATGTTAGAGCAATTGGTCTGTAGTCATTCAGCTCCTTGATGGAGGGCTTCTTTGGCACTGGGAAGATGGTAGAATGTTTGAAGCAGGAAGGAACATTTATTCACGTTCAAAAAAATTTGCAACATCAGTAACTAACTTGAAATTGTTTTAATTTTCATGGGAGTTGAATTAATCAACTATGATCTAGTAACATGGAAAGATATCTGTGCTTTAAATTTAGAAATCAACACTAAGCAGGAGGTTGGATTTGATGCCCTAAATAGTCTGTTCCAACTCTAGGGATTTGATGATCATTTGCAACCTTTTAATGTATTGTTTTCCATAGCATATTGAGGCAATATACACCATCAGTTTTATGAACAGCAGGATACACTTCATGTACATGTGGTTCATAATTACTTTCATATCAGCTAATACATCATACCTTAACTAGATGTCTAAGGCTGCCTTTGCAGTACAAATCTTAAGCAATAACCATGAGGTTTAAGTTTGGACACTAGAATCATAATATTGGAAGGAGTCACCCTTCTGCTCAGGGAGACATGCAAATGAAAGCATCTGTGACAGATGGCTGTCCAGTTCCTGCTTAAATAAAATGTCCCCATAGAAAGAAGCCCATCAACTCCCTCAACAATTAGTTCCACTGTCAACCTGCTCTTATCATTTCCAGAAGTTTTTCTTAACATTTAGCTGACTGAAACTCATCCTCTAGCTCAGGGTTTCGCAACGTTGGGGGTTTTAAGATGTGTGGACTTCAATTCCTAGTGCTTCCCAGGGCTGGCTGGGGAATTGTGGGAATTGAAGTCCACGCATCTTAAAAGTTGTCAACATTGGAAAACCTTGCTCTAACTGAATCTGTTTCTTGAACTATGGAATAGAACGGTTTTTTTTAAAAAAAGTAAAGATGGTTTTCTTTTATGCAACACTCCTTCAGGTTCTTGAAAAGTGATTTGCAAGCCTGCTTCCCAGTCTTTCTTCAAACCCATTTCCCTCAGTTTCTCCCTGATCATCCTCACCGTTCTTCTCTATCTGTTTCAGTTTTTCTGAATCTTTCTTAAAATGTGAGGATCTATCAAATCTTAGTATACTTCTTGAGGTAGATTTTGACCAACACAGAATAGTGGGGTATTATTACTTCCAATGGCTGTACCTCCTTCAAAATAAAGGTAGTCCTTGACTTATAACCATTCGTTTAATAACTGTTCAAAGTGACTTACAACTGGTTCTTGCACTTACGACTGTTGCAGCACCCTCACAGTCATTTGATAAAAATTCAGGCACTTGACAACTGCCATGTATTTACGATTGCAACGTCCTGGGGTCTTGTGATCACCATTGGTAAATTTCCAACAAACTAAGTAAATAGGGATGGCAGATTGACTTAATTACCACGATTCAGTTAATGACCACAGCTTAAAAAGGGTACGACTCACTTAACGACCACATTACCTAGCAATAGGAAGTTCTGAACCCAACTGTGGTCATAAGTCAAAGACTATTTCTATTTTTCAAATTCCTTGAGATACTAAAGTCAGGGCATACCTCCTGTCTGTTCTGACCCATACCCTTTTCCAATAAGACAAACAATAACCAAAGGGAACAGAAGCCTTTTAATGAGTCTTGCGAAACCCCGGCTAAAAGGCTGCTGCAAACTAATTAACTTTGACAAGCACAAGCACAAGCCTCGCCAAAACTGTGTGAGACTGCCAAGAATTACGGATAAGAAATATTTCACAACACAAGAGTCTTCAAATACTATCTGCAAAGTCCAGGAGGCTGGAGTTTCAAAACGTTTTTGCTTCCTACAAAGAACGTCTGATTCACAGCTGGCTTTTATCTTCTTGAAGGAGGGGCCATTACCTTGCAGCCTTATTCCCGAGTCGCTTGTGTTGCTGCAGCTGTTCTTTCCTACAAGCAGCTCTGCGCGCACTTGGCACAGGCTCCTTGGGAACCTCCTCATCACTGCTGCCAGACCCCACAATCTCTGAAGGCAGCAATCCACTCCCTAATGGTCCTGGCCCCTCATCTGAGTCCTCACTCTCCTCAGCCATCTGCACCTGCTGCCGGCTAACCACAACACTGCCTTGGTTTCTGCTACGGCATATTCACCTGTTCTAAGAGTTCCAACACAGCAAGAAATTGAAGATGACTGGACATAAGAAATGAAATGGTTCTAAGCCCCATAGTTTCCTGGATGAAAAGGAAGGACAAGAAGCAGTGGATGGAAACTAATCAAGGAGAAAACCAACCTAGAACTAAGGAGAGATTTCCTGACAGAACAATTGATGAGTGGAATGACTTGCCTCCAGAAATTGTGGGTGCCCCAACACTGGAGGCTTTTATGAAGAGATTGGATAGCCATTTGTCTGAAACAGATAGGGTCTCCTGCTTGAACAAGGGGTTGGAGTAGAAGACCTTCAAGGTCCCTTCCAATTCTGTTATTATAGTATTATAACTATACTTTTTCAGCCTTTGCAGAAGTGACTGTCCAATGACAGAAGCAGCATTCTTGCCATTTGGATCCAGGCCATACTCCTTTTGTATAACCATCAAACATTGCAAGCATGTACGAAAGGGGTGGAGCTCATATAACAATGATATAATGATGCTTTTGTCATTTTGATAAATGCATTGAACCCTGTAAATGTTTCAAAAAGCTGCAAATGTAGCATAAGCTGAGTTTTTCTCACTGTGGCGGATTTGTATGCTTAGTTCATTCTCCCTGATCCTAATCAAGTTGTTACGTTTCTACATCCATAATTTTGATATGGGATTATGGGAGTTCTGTAAATTTGGAACATCTAGAAGTGCTGGTCTGGAGAAGCTGAGCATTCCCAAGTTTGTCCATTTCATCATCTTCTTCTCTATCCTTGGTCTCCAAGGAGATGAGACAGCTCATAAGGCAGGGGTGTCAAACTCGATTTCATTGAGGGACGCATCAGGGTTGTTTTGACCTTGGGAGAGAGGGGCGCAGGGGAGGCGTGGCCAGCTTGACATCACTCGTTTGGGGGCGTCTGTGGCACGAGCGCTCTGCCAGCGAAAATGGGCTCCTGAGCTCCGTTTTCAGCTGGGACAGTCTCCTGCAACCTTCTGCCAGAGAAAACGGAGTTTGGGAGTTCCATTTTCACTGGTAGAGGCATCGCGGGCCGGTCCTTTGTTGTTTCCAGGGTGGCCCCGCAGGCCAGATCTAAGCACCTCTTGGACCAGATCCACATGCGTCCCTCCCAGGCTCCATTTTCAGCTGCGATGGCCTCCTGCCACCCTCTGCCAGTGCAAATGGAGTTCACACCCCCCCCCAAAGCTCCGTTTTCACTGGCAGAGAGCGGCAGGAGGCCATCACAGCTGAAAATGGAGCTTTGGAGCCACCACAGATGCTCCCAACATGAGTGACGTCAAGCTGGCCATGCCCACCCTGGCCACGCTCACCCAGCTCCTGAGATCAAACACAACTCTTGATGCGGCCCTCAGTGAAATCGAGTTTGACACCCCTGGTCTAGGTCATTTGCACCAGATTAGGGAAGATGGTTAGGAGGATTTTTTGGTCTTGATTTTGTAAGTCACTTCAAAAGCTATTCTATTAGCTATTCTACTAATCAGATAACTGACAAATGTAATTCACTGCTTATTGATTGATCTATTTCACTTCAAATGCAGATGTTACTGAGTCCATGAAGAGCTAAGGGATGTGATTTGTATTTGTGTGTGTGCGCGCGTGTGTGTCTTGGCAAAGACCAATCTTGAATTTGACAGATTATTTACCCACATCTTATTTACCTTCAGCCCAACAAATGAAACAGGATTGCTTCACTTTGCTTCCTGACTTCAAATCAACCCAATGAATAGTTTCAGGGGGAAAAAGGAAAATATCAAGAACCCTCACCATAACAGCAACAGTATTACTGATCAAAGCACAAACCAGCAGAAGTTGAAACTAAACAAATGCATATTTAATGAAGGAGATAAAAGGAAATCTAACCAGCATTTCCCCCTTTCCTCTTCAATGTCTTCTCTCCAGTTGCTGGAGCTTATAAAACATTTATTCAAGTGTTGTGATTAGCTAACTCAGTTCCCCAATAAGCCCTGTAGGCAAAGTTGTTAAAGATTGAGGCAAGGAGTCTTAAAAGGGGCTGTGTCTTATTCAGTCAAAATAACTAGGAGTTTTCAACAGGTAGTCCTCAACTTACAAACATTTGTTTAGTGACCATTCGAAGCTACAATGGAAGTGACTTATGGCTGTTTTTCACACTTATGACCATTGCAGCATCCCCATGGTCATGTGATTAAAATTTGAATGCTTGGCAACTGGCTCATACTTATAACGGTTGCAGGGCCCCCTGGGTCATGTGATCACCTTTTGCAACCTTCTGGCAAGCAAAGTCAATGGGCAAGCCAGATTCACTTAACAGCCATATTATTAACATTAACTTAACAAGAGCCATGATTCACTTAACAACTGTGGCAAGAAAGGTCATAAAATAGGGTAAAATTCACATAACAAATGTCTTACTTAGAAACAGAAATTTTGGGCTCCATTGTGGACTTATGTGAATATTGGGAGGGCAGAACTTAAGCCAAATTCGTATAACAACCATACTAGTAACTTACAGTAACAATTGCAGTGATTCACCTAACTGTGACAAGAACGGTCATAAAATGGAACAAAACTCACTTAACAATTGTCTTGCTAGCAACAGAAATCATGGGATGAATTGTGGTTCTAAGTCGAGGACTACCTGTAGAAGCAAACCATAGATGAGAGAAGACTCTACATTTGACATGAAGGGGAATGATGGCTCAGTGGTTAAAGACACTGAGCTTGACAGACTGGATTCAAGACCCAAGGTGAGCTCCCGTCCTTGCCCCAACTAGCAGTTTGGAAGCATGTAAATGCAAGTAGATTAATAGGTACCACTTCAGTGGGAAGGTAACAGCGTTCTGTGCGCCTTTGGTGTAACAACATGGTATGCAGCTACCGAGTAGGCTGGCTTGGTCGATCAACAGTGAGATACTGGTGGAGCGATCAGAGCAGTGTTTGCATTTTCTGTGTCACATGAGAAAAGTACATCTTCCTTCCCCTGTCCTTACCACTTTCTATAGAGGGGTGATTGGGAGCATCCTGTCATATGGCATTACTATCTGGTTTGGAAGCATCACTGCTTCAGACAGAAAGGTGGTGCAGAGAGTGGTGAGGACGGCAGAAAAGATTATTGGCAGTTCACTCCCTTCAATCCAGGACATAGCATATAAGCATTGCTTGAGCAGGATCCGCAGTACTGTCTGGGACACTACACATCCTCTTCACTATCTGTTTTCTTTGTTACTTTCTGAGAGGCTTTGCGGTATCTGAAGTAGAACATCCAGATTTGGTTATAGTTTTGTTCCATGCAGAATCAATCTTTTGAACTCAAGATGGACAATGATTAATATTTATATGTATTATATGTTAGGGTGTAGGTATACATATATGTATGTATATAGGATACTGTTGTGGTTTGCCGGCAGCAGGTGCAGAAGTCTCAGAGAGTGAGGACTCAGATGAGGAGCCTGGGGCCAGGACTATTGGACAGTGTGGTGCTGCTTTCGGAGCTTGTGGAGTCTGGCAGCAGTGACAAAGAGGATCCCGGGGAGCCTGCGCACAGGGTTGCTCAAAGGAAATAGGAGCTGAAGCAGCACAGGCGACTCAAGAATAAGGCTGGAAGGTGATGGTCCCTCCCATAAGGGATAAAAGCCAGCCTTTGGGGTTGGCTTCTTTGCAGGAAGCAAAGAAGTTCTTTATGCTCAGTGTTCTCATCCTCCGGTTTGTTTTTGGAAACTTCTGGCTTGGGATATTTATCTGCAATTAGTCTTTTGTTCTTGGCAGCCTTTCGCAACCTTGAAAGGGCTTGCTCTTATGTGAGACAATTAGTTTTGAATGACTTGGCTGTGAATGAACAGAATTCACAGCGCTGCATTAAAAAGATTTGCTTTATACATACTTTGTGTTTGTTTGATTTGAACAAGGCTTGTGTCAGAACAGATACATATTTATAGTATAGAATATGTGTGTTATGTTTGTGTACACTTTTGAGAGTAGGCAACAGAATTTCATCTTTTAATGTGTGCCAGTATGCCCGCAGTAAATATGACAATGAAGGTTATCTCATGCTGGCTACATGACCATGGAAAATGTCTTTGGACAATGCTGGCTGCCTCGTCCAAGAAATGGAGATGAGCACCATCCCCTAGAGTCAGTCATTATTGGACAGGGAAACTTTTACCTTTTTACTCATATACCAAACTGCACAACCAATATTAAATTAGACCATAAGTTGTTTAACCTTGGCTTGTTAAGGTAGCACTAAGCCATATACCATGGTTTATAAGTATATTGGCCAGATTCACACACTATGTTAAGCAAAAAACAAACTAATCACAATATTACGTGTTACATCTGATTAATATTTGGCTTCCTTTCCTTTTTCTGCTGTATTTATCTCCAGTCTATGTAGGTATGGTCTCCTTCCTCATCTGTTTTTTCCTTCGCATCATACCTTTTGGCATCCTATTTCCAACTGTTTCAGGGCAAACCAGCTGTTTTCCCCTATCCATAGCAACAGTGTTGATCACTATCCTTTGCATTTCTAAAAATAAAATGCAGGCATTTAATGCATCTATAAATAATGGCTTCTCGATGCAATTCCTATTGATTGGAATGCTTTCCCCCTAGAAATAGCATGCACAATTTTGCTATTAAACTAGACACAGACTGGAAATGATTTTATTCAGTTCAACATTTTATGATGGGGCAGTAGCTAAATGAGTGACACCCCTCCCCCCAAAAAAATAAAATAAAAAATAAAGCATGCTTTCACCAGGGTTAGGGTTGGGAAAAATAAATTCACCATTTATTTTTAATGATTATATTTTAATCTTTATATTATATTTTGCAGGCCTGCAACTGCCTACTGCAAATATGAACAGACAGAACAGGAAGAAAAGCCCAGAGTGAATTGACAATGCTTCCACTTTCCTTTCACAAACCAAACTAGGTTCTTTTAAAACAAAAATCATGATCCTCCTCTCAGTTGCTTGTAACCCCCATAGGGGTGCTTACCTACCTCCTGAGGTGCACATGTTTTTACTGTATTTTATGTGTTGAGTTTAACTGTATTGTTTAATTCTGTACGCCGCTTGAAAAGGCAGTAATATAAATATTTTGTGTAAACAAAATAAATTCACAAAATTAAATTTAGCTTAGCTCAATTTTGAGAGTGTCATTCTAGTTCTATAATCTCCTTATGTGTTGTAAGAAATCTAGAGGACATCAAGCAGCAGAAGGGTGTCCTAGATCGTGCAGGATGCACATAATACTCACTGAGATTTCCACAATGCTAACCTCACTGGCCACTGTATTATAGAGGAGGAGTTCCCAACCCCCAGAACCGATAGCAGTCTGTGGCCTGTTAGTGATGGAATGAGTAAACAAAACCACCCCCTTCCCCCAGTAACCCTAACCCTAACCTCAACCATGTATTACTATAGCAATTGGCTGATAAGCTTTATGGAAATTCTGATACCAATCCTAAGCATATCAAAGCTGTCAACAGAAATATTACTATTAAAAAAAACCCTGTTATGTGCTTAAATGCAACTCTATCATCCCTTTTAACCACAAGCTGAAGAAAGCCATAATCATCCTAGATCCCCTAAATATCCTAACTCAGTTGTGATAAAGAGCTGGATATAGACAGAAATAAAATACAAACATGATGGAGAAATGAAGGGTTATACCATAGCAGCAGCCATAGGTTGGATGCCTTGAAAAGCTGAGAAGTGAGCAGCCAGGGTTATTTATCAGTGATTATTAGCAAGGCCACTCAAATACATCTTCAATATTCAGAGCCATTAAAAAAAAAACGTGATGAAATGTCTCAGCAGATGGCAATGTCATAAGACTTTCTCCTGGTTTGTAAGGTAAGCAGAATTGGATTGGGTGTACCTGAATGGAAGAACACTGGGCATACCTACCCAGGTATGCAAGAGCGACTGGGAAAACACTTCTGTCCTCTTGCCAAGATAATTACAGGGTCCTCTTGTCTTGTCCCCTTTATAATAGAATTTTAAGATAAAGGGCAGGTCAACTCAATAGACAAGTATTTTTATGGCTGCAAAAATGAAAACATCTACCAGGGTGGAATCATATCACTAATTCTACTTTTATCTTTTTAGTTTTATTTTATTTTGATATGCTAATTTGTGAATACAATAATGAGTTGAGATTAGGTACCAGGTTTGTCCTTAGACTTCCTTAGGAGCTGGCAGGCTATAGTATTAACAAAATTTGGGGCTAGATGCTAGACTATAGCACTCTTACTATGGTTTAGCAAGAACAGGGAATCTCCACTCCTCAACAGAAAACCAAGATTTATCTCCTGTTTGGATAGTAAGAACTGGGAGATGTTGCTCTGAAGAAACATAAAGCAGATATGAACTATACCCATCTCCAGATTCTAGATGTGCTGGGCCTCAAACCACAACTCCAGTTTTTATGCTGGGCCTCAAACCATGTCCCCACTTTCTAAACATATTTTCCATATTAATTAAGAAACTAGCATGTAGACTGCTAAACAATCTTTCTATTAACTTGATATCAATAATAACCCTAGACTTCCAAGCAACTAAATTGACAATCTTTCTAAGTGCTAAGAAAGTCACTGTTAAAAGAAAAATGTGCTGTATTTTAGTTTCAACTGCTAATATAATAAGACTTGCATCATGCCAATCTTCTGAGATTCAGTGAAACACTAAAATTAAGGAATAATAAGTAGCTCTGAGAATCTGGTAGCTAAACAAATGCATTCAAAGTGGCCAGGGAAAGGAAAAAAGTAAGATCATAAATAAATTATTTGTATCACCAAAATCATATAGTTCTATACTACTGTTTTGGATTTTGTCCTTGTTTAACTCTTCCACTTGACCTACTTATATTACATTAATATGTATTTGGGATTTTTTTCTCTCCTATGGAAACAGTAATCTATGATAAGAGAGCAACAAATGTTTTGTACAATCAAGTTATTGCCTCTTATAGTTATTGCCTCTTATATCATACAGGCAGGCATTCTTGGACCAGCTGTTCAAAGTCCTGAACAGAAATTGCAGATTTTTTTTTGGCCTTTAAAAATATACAGAAACTCATCTTGGCAGAATACCACAAGTGATTTTCCATTGCTTTCTTTTGGGATTTTTTCTTGACTTTCCAGTCTAACTATAGTCCTGAATCTCCCTGTTGGTTTCCCTTCCAAGTACTAGCCAAGGCTGAGCTGCTTAGATTTCTAGATTTCAGTGTCAACTAGATGTTGTCTTTTAGTTCAGCATTTTGTCCATTTGCCAAACTTAGTTTTTTGGCATAGTGCATCTCTCCTTTCTAGCTTATTCAGCCACACCTTGAAAGTCAGGGAATGTTCTGGAATGGCCTGCAATGCTGTAGAAGACACCAGTAGACAGAATTTGGAAGTGTACTTAATATCACGTTGAGTGCTTTGAAATGCTTTAGATCTGTAGTTAAGAAGACAAGACAAGCCAAGAAACATTCTGTTGTGATTTCCTTTTGGTTTATTTCCTCTGCTACAGCAAAACAGAGCAATTGCCATAGACAATGTTTTGTATAAGAAGGCAAGTCCTTTTAACTCTCAACCCTCCCCAAATCCTGAAATATATAAAAACATAGGCCTTATAATTTTGATGAATACATTCAAACCTGCTAAGACAAAGAAACATCCATGTCAATCTTCTACCTTCGATCAATGTATTCAGTGAAAAGAAAGAAAAATTATTTCATTTCAGAAAAAAGACATAAAACCTGCCTAAATTGGGCCTGCAGGCCAGATTCTCCCCATGCTGTCATTAAATTATTGTGCCTTGCTCAGAATCAGCTACTGGGAGAAGGCAAAAGGCCAGTCCTTAGACATTAATCTGCATTTTCTGCTTAAAAGAATGGCCTACATGGCTGTAAAAAAAAAACCCTCCCCTAAATTTCTTCTCTACAATGTTTGTATAATTTAAATAGAAACAGCCAAAGAAACATAAACAGTATCTGTTCAGTTTTCTACTGTGATAGGAAAGAATTCCCAGCATAATGTTTGAATGAAAGGGGAGGAAAAAAAACCTTTGCAGCAAGAAAGATCAAATGAAGGCAACATGCAAACAACCCAAGCATGTATGGTGCAATACTACTTCCAAACCTAAGCTGTCTGAAGGATATTGTCACAAGACAAAGCACTGTTACTCACAATTTTGCAAAAGCCTTCAATATATATATATATATAGGTGAGCATCTGCCCCCACCCCATGGATTGGAGCTGAGCCTTAGAAAAAGCCTCAGTGCAGAACAGCCATCTATTTCCCCCCCACCATGTAACAGGGACTTGTGGTTTCTAAGACAGACATCCACAGTTAAATACAGAGCTATTGTATATTGATATTATTAAACACTAACACAAAGATGGTATCACAGCACCCTGGGCTCCTTCATGCAAGCTATTCAATGCCCTGTCAGAATGGAGAAGCACGTTAAATTAAAACACCAGACCAAATATTTTTCAGGCTTAACAGATCACATGCAATTTTTCAATACACTACAATTTATTCCTTAAATACCTTATGTCATCTGCTGCACAATCAGGAAATAAAGAGGTTCCTTAATGCTTGTGTCACCCTCTAAAGTAGCGAGTCCTGCCTGTCATCAGCCTCCATGGAACTTGCCCAATCAAAAGACTCCCAGGGCTTTTAAGATTGTCTACTTTATTCCGCTTGAATACAACAGACACCCTAAATATTAAACTCCATCAGAACACATTTTTCTTTCCTTCAACTCTTTATCCTGTAACCTTAGTTATTATTTTCCAGGACTGTACATTCACAATGCCAATTGTCAGCCACGACAGGGTGGATTGCTGTAACTTCACAATGCACATAAAATTCCAGGGTTACTGATGATTTCCTGTTTTAGGAAGTCACTGTTTCTAGCAAAATAGCCACCAATGCAAACAAAAATAAAAGTCCTCCAGTACCTTCTTTAAGAGCCTTTGTTCTTCCCTTTGCCATTTCATTACTGCTTCATCTTACTTCCCCACTCCCTTTCCCTGGAGCTTCCAGCTTCAGCATAAGATGCAAAATGTCTGCTCTTTATCTAGGTATACATTTCTTTTTTTTTTTTAGAGAAGGAAAGCGAATTATTATCCAAAATCTAAGGCTGTGAAGCTTTTGAGTCAGGAGGAGACATTGCTTACCAGCTGATGCACTGCCCATCCGGTTCCTATTTGAATGTCATTAATGTGAGAGTATTGCAATTTAGCCTACTAGTAATCCACTGGAGTTCTGCAAACCTTTTGAAACAGATCCCCTCCTCTGGATTGCTAAAACGTTCGGCGCAAGATTATTTAATTACCAAAATTCATAGAATGGCAGGAAGATGTATATATGCTAATTTGTATAAAATGTATAGTCTGTCTTAAAACGGTCTTTGACTTCCAGATCAAAGCGAGGTTATCTCATTTGAGCCAACAAAAAAGAGAGAAAGAAAAGGGATAAGAAGTCACCGTGTTGATATGATGGAGGAAAAAGATGTTAAAAGTTTAATGATCAAGTAATTCAAAACAGCTCCTTGTCATATGGACCCCAATTTATGACTATCATATCAGGCCCTCTTCTTTTACGATTTAACAGTAACAAGGAAATGTCTTCCTGTAAGGTGTACCAAACAAAGACTGATTATGGTTAAGTCTTTTTAAAGCAATAGTTCTAATCCTAGGTCACCTGAAATCAGTTTAACAGCATTTCTTCTCTTAATTCAGACTACGGGGTTATTCTCCAGTGTGTCTCGGTATGCAATCACACATTGTGTTCAGGCTTTGTTACCATGTTATGCCCATGCTCAGATTGTTACACCCTTAACAAGCACTGCAGCTCACCTTGTGTACTTTGCCTTGTGACAATTTTTAAAATGCCAATGATGTCGATGAAGGTTGCACAAGCACAGTAAACCTGAAAGAGTTAAAGGCAGCCCTAATCAATAGGCCTGAAAGCAAAACAAGAGCATGCCTCTTAAAGCTTATTTTGCAAAGGCTTTCATGCGCAATTTTACAACAACGCTGTTTTTTTGGCCTTTTGCAGATAGATATACGCAGACAAGACATTTTTTTCCCCAGAAAAGAAATCCACAATACAACCACAGTTAAAAAGAAAGAGACAGAGACAGAGAGAGAGCAAAGTAGCAATCCTGAGCCACATGCATAAAAGGGAAATGCAAACCAACCCATTTTTATTTTGCTGTTTAAAAACAAAACAAACACCAAGATATCAGTGTCCCATTTAGCAAAGGAAACAATTTTTTTTCTTTTTTCTTAATAAGGGTGATAAACTTCAGCTATGGTCCACTCTTTTATAGCATTACCATTATTATCATTATTTTCTAAAGGCATGAACCAACCAAAGTTATCAGCCATTGCAAATAGGCACATAACATACACAGAAACCTTTATGACTGTTACATTAGTCACATACCAGAGCTGTGTGTCTAAAGTGTGCATTCACATATTGTTAGGGGACGGTATCTGTTCTGCAAGATCCTCTGCTTTTGGTGCCATGAAGGGAGGGCGGGAGGAAGCCATCTCAATAACTGCATTGTGTTCAGGAGCTGAACTGCCTCAAACCAGTTTCAGCCGGTTCTGGTCACCCTACGTAGAAAGCTATGGCAACCCTCGCTGAGTTGCCAACAAATCCTGAAAACCAGAGTGGTTCGGTTGTTTTCTTCTCTGGTGTGAAGATAATTTTGGTCTGGTTTCTCCCCCCAGCCCACCCCCCTGCAATTTCAATCACAGCCCCTTCCACTGAGAGAGACAGAGACAGAGATAGAGAGACAGAAACATTTGACATTTTAGCTTTTTCCCTTTGCCATCTACAACTTACCTCCCAAAACCTGGCTGAAAAGCTGTGTATGTCTTGAAGCTAACAAAGAGAGACCGCAGTTGTTGGTTGTTGTTTTTTTTAATGCTCACAGGATCTCCTTTGCTGCATGAAGGATATTCGGCCACAAGAGCAAGCAAACCCCCCCACTTCCACTTCTGTTCCCCAAGAGAGGGAGATGCTTCTGTTGAATGACATACTTTCCTATGCGCTCTCAACGTTGGGGCATTTACAAGCAGGATTTCCATGTTCTCAGATCCCACATCTGTAGAACATTTGGAATGATTGTAAAATAGTCCTTGCTCTTCACAAAGGGCTTATGGCCAACCTTGTCTATCCACTTCCAAGTCACGAGTAATTTACACATATCGTAGCAATGGTTGTTACAACTACAAGGCCTTCTCTTCACCTATGCAAGACCCCTTCCTCACAGGATGCCCACCCTGCCATGCAGAAGTTCCATGTCTCATTGAGGTTCATCTTTACTCTTGTAACATTGGGTAAGCGTCAGCAAATGTTGTTTACTGCAACTTGAAGCAAGGTGCCATGAAAAGTTGACTCATCCTTCTGCAATACTAAAATACTGATGCTCCTAAAACACCATTTCCCAAGAAATACTGATGCTCCTAAAACACCATTTCCCAAGTTGGTGTTTTCTATTTGTGTTGGAACAGCAGCTTTCAAAAGTCCTCATCATAACTCCTTTCTTGTGGAAGGAATTCCTTATCTCTGCCCTCCATCTTTTAACTTACTCATATTTTCATTCAGAGATCTTCCTTCTTTCTTTCTTCTCCTTACCAAAATAGTTTCCAAATCCAACATCAATAGCAGTGAGATTCTTTAATTTCCATAGACTAAAACCTCATATTTCCATAATTCAAAACCTCCTCAACGGCAGATTCTAAACTAGAAAAGAGTCTTCTGTTTGTCTCCTCCAAAAATTAGGGATTACACATAATCATTCTGGGCAGCTTTCCAGTCATTTATTGGTTGTTATGGGAATTTTGGACCAGTGGATATTGAAAAATATAGTTCCCAGCTTCTCTCACCACTAACCATACTGAAGGGGCTGTTGTTTATTGTACTTCAACATCTGAAAAGCCAGAGTTTCCCAATCCCTGACAATCACCGCGATTCAAAACAAGAACAGAAGCTGCCATTTTGATAAAATTGCCTGTTACCCTCCAGTAGTTTCTGTCAGCATTACACAAGTGCACCCTATAAGAATTTAAGTATAAATTACCATAAACTCTTACCCTTCACTCCTCAGTCATATTATAATGGCAAGACTGATTTGCTGGCTGCCTCTATAAGAAGGATGCCAATGCAACTACTAGTGGTTGGCTTCAACAGTACATCAATCAAATATACAGTATTCCACCTCAGATGGTGGTCCACCAAAGTCATTTAGGAAGCCCACAAATAGGACTTCAAGGGACCTCTCTTTTCCTATTGTGTGTCACAGCATATAGCATTCTGGGCTGCACATCTCAGGATATTATGGAACTGAAGACGATACAAAAAAGGACACTCAAGATGACCAGGGGCCTTGAAGACAAGATAGAATGATTGGTGAAGTTTGAGTAAAAAGAAATACAAAGATTATAATTAGGTTTTTTAAAATTATATATGATAAAGAAAGACTAAACTGGGGAGTTTTCCATCTCCCACAATACTAGAACTAGTTAATTAGTAGATTTAAAAGTAATAAAAGGAAACATTTATTCATGTAGCATGTAATCAACTTATGAAATAACTACTGCAAGATCTGATACTGGCCATTATTTTATGTGCTTCAAATGGAGATTAGATAGACTTTTAACCAACAGTTCAGTCAATGTGCTCTGGCTCTGATGAATGGGCAAACGACATTTAAGGATTAGGTCCAGAGCAGCAACATTTATGGGAGAGGTGGGCTCTACTTATGATCTATCTCTTCTTAGATAAATTTGATAAACTACTACAGCAAATGGAATGATGGCTACAGGGCCTGATCTACAGGCTATTCTCACATTCTTAAATATAACACAGAGTTCTGTTTCGCAAGGAAGCCCAGATTCACTTCATGCTAATCTCCTCCTGACTCTACATTTGGTTTCAACAAACTCCTTCACAAGTAGGTTCTGGTGCAGAATGGGCATTGACCAGAGAACGATTTTGCAATGGCAACAATTCCACCGAACAACTGTGACATCAGATACACATTTCTCCATTATATTATCTCTACTATTATCACTTTCTCAACAAGGTGCACCTTTTTATGTACCACTGTCCCTCTGTTCCCTTGCAAATATCTCCACCTCACAATTATATAGACACTCTTCTGCTGGATAGCCCTAACCAATGATTGGATATAGATTAGTGGAAGCATCCAGTTTGACAAGCAAAAGGACCAGTTTCAGCCTCTCCTGTTACATGATGGCAAAGACCATTGTTGTAAAAACTGGGAGATCATTGACCAATCAGAACAGATAAAGTTTCCTGAACTTGTGTCCTCCATGGGAACTGAAATTGGAGGACATTAGCTTGAAGCCATCGTTTAAGAAGGGCTGGAGAGCATACTGAAAAGCTAGATGGACTGGTATAATGCAATTATTTGAATATTTGCAAATATTCAACTGCTGCTTGCAGAGCAATTTGTCCATGTTGGTGGTAATAATGAATGGAAAACACACCGGACTTAGAGTTATGCCAAATAGGTGGCTCCCACATTATTGTTACATCCCTATTACAGCTATCAGCATGGAAAACAATCTTGTCATTGGCACTTGCATTCACCATCTCTGCATCGTACAGCCATTACCACTTAGAAATGAGGTTCTGGCAGCACCCACTTACTACATTGTTATCTCATATTCCTAACCAAGGACTCACGTCTACAGAGACAATTTCCCTTCAATAATTCAAACAGGCAGTGACAAATAAGGATTGTCTCAAACTCTTCTAAGTGGATTTCAATCTCAATCATTCCGTGTGGAGAGTGAGACTCTATCCACCCAAAAATGTTAATTTCAGAATGCAGATGATTCAAAGACACACATCTAGAATCTTAATTACTTCTGTTTCCAGTCCTGTGGTTAAGAATATCTGGAAATAAAAAGTTGATCAAGTAGCTAAAATGGGGCAGAAAAGCATCTCTATAGATACAAGTACCAACAATGCAACATTCACCAAGCAACTAATAAATGGGCCAAGAACACCCAATTCCCTATGCACCCGGTCATGGTATCTTTGTTCATGCTTTGTTATTGGGGTGGGGGGGATGGGGATAACCTGACACCTTTTAGAAGTCCTGTGAATATAATAAATATGTTTGGTTGGACCTAAAACAATGTAAAGACGATGTGACCTCTTCCATGTGGTCTTCCATATTTGATTTGGGGCCTTAGCTCCAAAAAGTATTTCAACATCAATATATATGTTTTAAATAAACAAAAGCTTATTTGGTTGACAAATCATTCCTATTTTACAGGGCAGATGGCCAGAAATAATGGAAGTTAAGGTGTAGCTATCTAGATTTAAATATAGGGGGAAAACTTCTTTAATGATCACCTCTAGAATCGACCTATTACAGAGTATGTGGGTTCTCCATTTTGGGGGGAAAACAACTACGCAGAGACAGGCTGCTCTCGTAACCATTCGCCTTCCCTGCATGTTGAGAAAAGCCTTTAACCGGGTGACATCTGCAGCCCCCTCCAACTCCACGTTGCCTGATCCTTTCTTCCCACCTTCATGTCTTCCCAAGAAGGCTGAGAGGGCCGGCAAAAAAAAAAAGCTACCCAGCGTTACCTGAGAGAAATCCTCAGTGAATTTACTGGAGCCTCCGGCAAATGGGCCCAGGCTTGGCTGATGCTCTTGGGGAGGGCAGGATGAGGGCCTGAAACAGTCCCCCCATGGACACCCTTTGCCAGCAATGCCTTAAGCTCCCGGTGGCCCTGCTGGGCTTTGCAGAAACAGACAAAAAAACAAGGCTGCTTTCTTTGCCGGGAAGAAGGGAAGCGGGCTGTCCGGTCCTGCAGAGCAGAGCGCCTCTCTGCCAGGCGCCGCCGACCGAGGCCTTGCTCAAGTCAACCCATTTCTGCGGCTGCGAACCAGCTCTTTTTACGGCTCCAGGCGGGGCCCGTTCAAAAGAAAAAAAACCCTCAAGCCAAACGCTCCAGCAGTCCCGGGCCTCCCCGAGCTCCAGCGAGCCCAGGGTCGCCAGTCCTCCGCCCGAGAAACCGTCTCTGAAAAACTGGCACTGCGCCTCCGCCCGCGTCTCCGGCCTATAATCTTCGGCGCCTTGCAACCGGGCTGCTTAATTTTTTTTTCTCCCGGCCGGCGAGAGCAGCAACGGGCCTGGCCTGGCCCTTTTTCCACGTTTTTTCCCGGTCCTTTTATTTTTATTTTTTTTCCCCTGCGAAGGCCGCTGGAGTTTCGAGTCTAAAGCTTGCGGGCCCGGAGCGGAGCGAGTGGCGACCGCGGCGGCGGCAGCGGCTCCTCCTCGTTGTTGCTTTGCGGGGCTCGGCGACGAGCCATAGCCGGGAAGGGAATCTGGCTGGAGAAGAAGATGTGTGCCTCTTTCTCTCTCCCCCACCCCCCACCCCAAACACTACCCAGCCCTGTGTGTAGGCTCTGCAGCAACCAGGCCCCGGCAAGGGTGGACGGAGGCGAGGGGAAAGAGACGAGAGATGGGCATGGGTGTATCACTGCGATGAGAGCCCGAGAGAGCCTGACCCCCGCTTCCCCAACCCTTCGCATGCAACCTCTTCATCACCCCCATGCAAACAGACCTGCTGCTGCTGGTAGCTTTTGGGCAAGAGGCCAGGGTGCTGCCACGCGGGGAGGGGCCGGTCCTGCCAGGGTGCTTTTCAGACAGACATGTTTAAAGGGGTTTCCTCCACCCCGCCAAAGGCGCCTTGAAGCCAGAGGCCTGGCTTTTTTTTTTTTCCTTTTTTTCTTTTTTAAAGATGGTTGCACATAAAGGCAGGCAAGGCAGACGCAGGGAGAGCGAGCCTTTTGCAAGGACGAGGAGGGAGGGGGGGAAAGGTGGGGGCGGTGGGGGCTGCCTCTCTGGCTTGGGAAGAAGAGGAATGGATGGGCTTGGGGGGGGTGGGGGGTTAGGGGACTGGTGAAGCTCTCTCCCCTGTGGATTCAATTTAAAACTTGCCACTGGAGTGTGAAGAAGAAATGGTGGAGGAGGAAGAAGGGGAGGGAAAGATTCCCCCCCTCCAAAACGACCATTATTAGTGATTCTTCTGAAGCTCCCCTTCCTTCCCCTCCCCGTCACTTGATAAATCAGGGATTCCCTCTTGTGGAGAAGGCAAGAGAGAAAAAAGGGGTTGTTGTTTTTTAAAAGGCATTCAACATCTCCCCCCCCCCCTTTCCTCAATCTCCGGCATGTTTTAATTACCGGTGAGGAAGAAAGGAGCAGCTTTGGGGGGGGCGGGGGGGGGAGAGAGATCTGCAGTCGCTCCTTGCTGCAGGGGTGGAAGGGAAGAGCTGATCCTTTATGTTGTTTCCCCTAATTACAAAAAAAAAATCGATATATTTTATATCCTAAACAGAAAGGGTGGAGGGTTTAAAAAAAAGTACGCAGCCCTGCTAGTTGATGTTTGCAACAAAAAAAAACCAATGAAATAGGCTGTGATCCACAAAAACAGGGGCGGGTGATAAATGAAAGGGCCCTTAAGGACTGAGTGACTGATATGGTGGTGCCGGTGGCTGCTGCCCTCTTCCTTTGTAGCATCCAGATTTTGGGGCCCACCTTTATTTCCAATAATGGCTCTGGACGCAGGCCTGAGTGCTATTCTTTGCAAATAAAATAAATATATATATATATAGCTCAGGGCTTGGTTTGGAAATGGGGCATCAGATTCAGAAAGAGAGAAAAAGGGAGGGAAAGGAATGGAAAGGAAAAAAGGAAAGGAAGGAAGCAAGGAAAGGTGTGTCAAGAATTTTGGGGATTCAGACCCAATTTTATTTTATTTTTTTTGATGGATGGAAGAGAGGGAGGGAAGGAAGGACTCTGCTTGATGACAGCCTGTGTCTATTGGTTCCATTTTGAAACTTCTTTTACATCATCTGCTTCCTTGTAATTTATTCTGGGTTCTGCACTGTGGAACTAGAGCAGAGTTTGACCTTTTATGAAACATTTCTAAGCTATTTGAAGGGTGCTATTATATCTCCTCTCCATTATCCTTTCTAAGGCAAAACAAACAGCCATCTCTTTCCAATTTCTCTTCACAGGTTTTAATAGCCTTTGGTCATCCTTGCTGACTTTCTCTTGAGTTTGTCTGCTTTTGTCTGAGTCCTTGACAAAACATGGTCCCCAGACCTGGGCAGGAGTTCAAGTGGGAACAGAGTGAGGTAATTTGGATATTACATTTCTGTGGATGCAACCTGTTTTTAAATTCCATGTGTGCCTACCTGTGCAAAGGTTGTGTAGGAGGAAGTTTCCTACAAAAATGAAATATCCTAGGAAATATTAAAAAGGCAGAATATTTCCCCTAAAAGAATAGAAACTCAGAAACTCACCGCAGAAGCTCACCCCCACCTTTGTTAATGGGAGGCCAGAGTCGTCTACATAATAAAGCCCTCTGCCGATCTCACCACCTGGCCTGAGAAGATTGCATCAGCCAGCCCTCAGGTGAAGCCATGTGGTCCAACTAAGACCCCCGCCCTGGGAATCTAACAGCCAATGGGATACATTTCTTACACAGGAACAGGAAACACTAAGGTAAGGCCCAGCAGAGGGTATAAAACAATTGCACTCTCAACATCTTGGCCCTTTTTCCTTCTTTTCCTTCACGGAACATCTTGATGTGATCGTCCTTTTCACTTTGGAGCTCTTGTCCACCATTAAACCATCTTTCCAAACAGCCTCCATGTTTCCAGTTTCTTTTTCCCCACTTAGAACGGAACCCAGAAGGATAATTCTTCCAACAGTTGAAAAGCTTGTTTAACCTTCCCAAAAGCTCTTTTTTATTGCAGCCAACACTTTGAAAACTTTCCTGTGTTGAAAGAATTATCCTTCTGGGTTCCATTCCAAGTGGGGAAGAAAGACACTGGAAACATGGTGACTGCTTGGAAAGATGCTTTAATGGTGGGCAAGACCACAAGGCTTGGAACTCCAAAGAAGGAAAGATCACATGCTTTAAAATGTTGGAAAAGGTCAAGAAGAAAAAGGAGGGCTGAAAGTGCCTGGTTTTATACCCTCTGTTGGGACTTGAATTTCAACTTGTATTCTGATTGGTTGTCAGATTCCCATGGGGCCAAGCAGGGGCAACTCTGTAGGCTGTCCTGAGTGCCAGGCTTGGTTGAGCCTTGCTGGATGATGTAATTAAAAGGCTTTAGGCAATTCCTATAGTTCTACCTGGAGATCTTCGTTATGTAAAATATTCTGGCCCAGGCCTTAATGCCCCACCATTAACAAAGGTGGGGATGAGCTTCTGCTTCTGAGTTTCTACTCTTTTTAAGGGAAATATTCTGCCTTTTTAATATTTTCTAGGATATTTCATTTTTCTAGGAAAGGGTTGGGTGCTAACTTCCTGCTTACAGTGTTTCAGTAAGAAAACAAAATACTACAGTGGAGGTAAGGTTTGTGAGATCAAACTAAGTCACATTTTTAAGTTGTTGGAAGTTAAAACCCACCCCTCTCCTAGGAAAATGAAATATTTTAGGATATACTAAAAAAAAAAGGCAGAATATTTCCCTTAAAAGATAGGCAGAAACTCAGCCCCCCTCCCCCTTCGTTAATGGGCCATTAAGGCCTGGGTCAGTCTACTTTACATAACAAAGATCTACCTTATTCAGGCAGACCCATAATAGGAATTCCAAAGCCCTTTCATTAAATCATCATCTAGCAAGGCTCAACCAAGCCTGGGACTCAGGACAGCCTACAGAGTTGCCCTTGCATGGCCCATGGGAATCTGACAACCAATCAGAATACAGATTCAAATTCCAAGGGGGCATAAAACCCAGGGACTCTCAGCATGTCTTCCCTTTTTCGCTCAGGAACTCCAAAGCATGTGGTCCTGTCCACCATTAAACCGTCTTTCCAAACACCATGTTTCCAGTGTCTTTTTCCCCACTTGGAACTGAACTCAGATGGACATTTTTTCCAACAAAATGAATTTGGAAATGTGTTTATTTCTCCCCTACAAGAAGGTGGGGGGTTGTAGAATAAGAAAGGCAGACAGATACTGGGCAAAATAAATCAGACTGAGGTGATATGAGTGAGGTTTCTTCTTTTTTTGGGTTTTTGCAATCAACCACGCACTTTCTCTTTATCCTTGCCTTGCCTCAAAGTTAGCACAGTTGATGAAATAGTGTTGCCAGTATTAAAATCCCTTCATGGTAAATCTGTCTTAGTTTTGGCAAAGCTCTTAAATAAAAGGAGACGATGCTTTAAATCATGTTCATTACCCATTTACACTGATATTTAATTCCATGCAGGCAAGAAACCCACTGTACAGGTAATCCTTGACTTACAACAATTCATTTAGTGACAGTTTGAAGTTACACTGAAAAAAGTGACTTACATTTTCCCACATTTATAACCATTGCAGTATCCCCATGGTCACATGATCAAAATTCAGACGCTTGGCCACTGACTCATTTATGGCGGTTCTATTCATAGATGGGGTCTATGGTCATTTTTTGCGACCTTCTGACAAGCAAAGTCAATGGGGAAGCCAAATTCACTTAACAGGTGTATTACTAACTTAACAACTGCCATGATTAGCTTAACAGCTGTGGGAAGTTAGCACCCAATCCTCTCCTAGAAAAATGAAATATCCTGGGAAATATTAAAAAGGCAGAATATTTCCCCCCAAAAGAGAAGTTGAAACTCAGAAGCAGAAACTCACCGCCACCATTGTTGCCAAGCAATCTGAATTTTGATCACATTACCACGGGGCATCCTACAACAGTTAAGTGTGAAAAATGGTCAGTTAATTAACAGTTAATAAATAATGTCATACAGTTGCTAGGCTCTAAGACAGGACAACAATGAGACAGAATGACACCTTCAGTCCCAAGATGTTGTAATTGATACTAAAAAATTGTGGTTATTCAGTTTCAGAACAGAGCAAATTATATTTATATTCATTTTCCCTAGCCTGAAATTTGGGGCTTGGCCAAAACTGAGACATACTCCTAACTTTCAGTTATCTGTACATATTGGTTCTAGCCAACTGGCAGATTAACTGGTAACTTATTAAATTAATATTTGGTAAAAAGTTTAACTTTATTCACTGTATCTGTCTTACAGTTATGTATGTGACTTCAATTTCACCTACTCACATAGACTTTCTCATATTTGGTGAGATGAGAAAGGAAACAAAGATGATATTTGGACATGTAGATGCTCTGAATTCCTAAGCCCTGATCTTGGAAAACTATTAATGTGATGAATATTTATCTATTTTACTTTTAACAAAATATTATAAATGTAAATTTGCCCACCTCTGCAAATTTGCAGACCACAGTGTTCCTAAGCTAAGTTCATGTCAGACACTGGTTTCTTACATTCTAGTGGAATAAGTCAGTGGGTTGTATAGGATCATTACATTTTATTCTCTAAATATTTTATGAGATTGGCTAAGCCAAGAGAAGACAATTTCTCAGAAGTCACCAAGTGCCAACTTCTGGATTTGTACAAATTTCTGAGCTAGGCACCCTCAATGGATTACCTAATTATTTCCTTTTTTTTTCCTTTTCTTGATTTTGCATAATATTGGCACTATCAGTTTAGCAGCTATGGATCCTTTCTATGGAGCCAAAGACCCAAAATGTCTGATACCACCCAACCATCATCAATGATGTTTAATTTTTTGAGTGAGAAGTTGCAATTTTTGTCCAACCTGCAACTTGGTGTGCCCCATTTTTTAAAGTGATACCATATAGCGATAGCACTTGGATTTATATACTGCTCCATAGTGCTTTACAGCCCTCTCTAAGTGGTTGGAAGAATCGGCATGCTGCCCCCAACAATCTGGCTCCTCATTTTACCAACTTCGGAAGGATGGAAGGCTGAATCAAGTTTGAGCCAGTCAGAATTGAACTCTTGGCAAGGAGCAATGAGTTAGCTTGCAATAACTGCATTCTAACCACTGCACCACCTCTATAGGTCCATTTAGAACAGATTTTGTATATACTTATAAAAAAACCCCAACTATTACCCACCCATAATCTCTGCAATCATTGTTATTTAGATTTATACCCAAGGAGCTCAAGATGATTTATATGGGGATCTCCATTTCATCCCCTGAATACAACTCTGTGTTGCATGTTGATTTGAGAGAGTGGAAGCAGCCCAAAGCTAGCTGAGGTTGGACTTCAACCTGGGTGTCCTTAGTCACAGGCCAACACCTTCACAACCGACTTTCACTTGTTTTTAAATGTATTTAGCCTCTGTGGGCTGTGGGATTAAATTCTCCCCCACGAGGAAAAAGTCCCAACTTGGTGGCAGGAAGAGTATGGAATAACTGCCATAAACCACAGATCTTCATTGACAGATATCAGAAGATAGTTCTCTGTTGGAAGGGCTACTCATCTAAACCCAAGATGGGACTCCCATAGCCTTGAAGCTGCTCATCAGCATTAGGATTTAAGCATCAGCAGAGAGCAGATGGTGTCTAGTCATAATCTTCCCACTATAATAAGGTTAATTACAGTAATTATTTATTCTTAGCATTTCTGCCTATTTTTTGCATCTGTGAACATATGCAGATTTTATGCAAATGTAGGCTCTTTTTCTATGGGCAAGAATGGCAGTTTGGTTTTCCCCAACCCAATGGAGGGATGTAGAAACTATTGCTCAGTGGAACAGACAAAGCAAGACAAAGCTGGTATTCAGATAAGATATTTCAGACTAGGGCTGTGTTGGCCATGAAAGCATTAATTTTCTTCTCTTTGTACCATTTGATATTTTTCGTCCTTTTCATTTCAGAAGAAAAACACAATTGTTTGTACTCCTGGGTCATATTTTAATATTCCGTGATTCAGACTCAGTGGATATTAAATACACACACGATGAACAGCTGGTCCAGTACAGCTTCTCTGCTTAGGAAATCTGTAAAATGTTTTTCTTCACCTTTTCCTTTGTACTGCTAGATCGGTGGCTTTACTTTACTCTCAATATATATTAAACATGTGTTGTTCATCACGGCGTTATATGTTGTACCCGTGTCTGATAAGGTAGTGACCCATACAGATTATCAAGAAAGTCAATGCTTGCCTTTCCCAAATTGTCCTGTCATCAGTTATTCAGGACCTGTGTGCTCACCTGCATGGTGACTTCAAGGAATATTAGTGACATTTAACTTCATATCCAGGTTGCTATATATTTTTGTTTTAATAACCTGACTACTCTCTTAGAGAGAATTGACTCTCTTAAGTGTAGAGTGTCAGAGTGCTAAGTAATGGGTACTGAGGTATGTCCATAATTGTTGCATTCTGGATCTTCCACTTGGAAGATTGCATCACCTGAATCTTCCAAGTGGCCTTCAAGGTCAAGCCTCATTTAGAGTGCATTGCAGTAATTGAGCCAGATGACTAGGCATGACCCAAAGTATCTTCCTGATAGGCGAATTTGTGCAAAGGTCTTCATGAGGACAGCTACTCCAAGTATGAATCCATAAAGACCCTCAAATTGTGGGCCACCTTTGAAGTGCAACCCTATCAAAATGTCTGTGCAGATTTTCAATCATCCATCACATCCTCAATGTCAATGGAGATTCTCAATTATGCAAAACAAAGACAAGAAGCAATGGATGGAAACTAATCAAGGAGAGAAGCAACCTAGAACTAAGATGAAATTTCCTGGCAGTTAATCAGTGGAATAACTGGCCTCCAGAAGTTTTGAATGCTTCGACTCTGGATGTTTTAAAGAAGAGATTGGACAACCATTTGTTTGAAATGGTACAGGATTTCCTGCCTGACCAGGGAGTTGGATTAGAAGATCTCCAAGGTCCCTTCCAAACCTGTTATTCTGTTCTGTTCTGTTATGTTCTGTTCTACCCTGCTACAACCCAGTTGCCTTTTGGCAAAAAAAAAAAAGACACATTTGGGACCAATGTGAAAGGCAAAGGGAATACATATTTCTATAAGTAGGTGGCCCTAAAACCCCCAACCACTCAATCGTCATAGGACTGATTTGGGGACAGTTCCTCCCCATCAAGGAGACGTGATGGCTCAGTGGCTAAGACGCTGAGCTTGTCAATCAGAAAGGTCGGCAGTTTGGCAGTTCAAATCCCTAGCGCCGTGTAACGGAGTGAGCTCCCGTTACTTGTCCCAGCTTCTGCCAAACTAGCAGTTCAAAAGCATGTAAAAAAATGCAAGTAGAAAAATAGGGACCACTTTGGTGGGAAGGTAACAATGTTCCGTGCACCTTCGGCGTTTAGTCATGCTGGCTACATGGCCACGGAAACGTCTTTGGACAGGGCTGGCTCTTCAGCTTTGTAATGGAGATGAGCGTTGCACCCTAGAGCCAGAAACGACTAGCACATATGTCTGAGGGGAATCTTTACCTTACCTCCCCATCAAGATCCAGACAGCTTCCAGGTATTGGAACTTGTCTTTGACAGTCTCACTTGGATGTCTACATGGGGCTCCCCTTGAAGAGCATCCGGAGGCTTCAACTGGTGCAGAATGTGGCCGTGTGGGTGATTCTGGGGGCTTCTCGGAGCTCCCATGTTACACCACTCCTGTGCGAGCTGCATTGGCTTCCGGTGGCATTCTGGGTGCGATTCAAGGTGTTGGTGGTCATCTTTAAAGCGCTCCATGGTTTGGGACCCGGGTACCTGCGGGACCGCCTGCTGCCACCATCGGCCTCCCCCGGCCAGTGCGCTCTCACAGGGCGGGCCTCCTCGGGGTGCTGTCAGCTGGGCGATGCCGGCTGGCGGCCCCGAGGGTGGGGGCCTTCTCTGTGGGTGCACCCTCCCTCTGGAATGAATTACCCCCGGAGATGCGAACTATCCCTGACCTGCGAACCTTCCGGCGCACATTTAAGACCCACCTTTTCCAACAGGCTGGTCTGGCCTAGTTTTATTAGAATGATTTTAATTTTGTAACTTTTTTACCCTGTTTTTATAGTTTTATTATTGTTATCTCAGCCACTAATTTAATCTTTTAAATTGATTTTAACTTTTATATTTGTAACTGTGTTGTTTTTATTTGGGTTGTACACTGCCCCGAATCCCAATTTGGGAGAGGAGGTGGTATATAAGTTAAATAAATGAATGAATGGATGAATAAATAAATAAATGTCAAAAGAGATAACTGAACCACAAATTTGAAGTAAATGAATTCAGGTAGATGTTGAATATAGGGGTGAGCTAGTGAAGCCACCCCATAAAGGCCTGCAGGGACCAAGCTGTACACAACCAACACCCTGAAAGAAGGAAGAAAAACACCACAGAATTCTAATCACTACAGAGAGTTGAGGAGGATACCTTTGTTCAAGGAGCACAAGGATGGGTGTACTAACTCCATCTCAGTCCAACTTGGCTCTGCCTCAATTCATCATTAGAATTCTATTGGACCAAAAAGCCATTTTGGATATCTTAGGGAAAAAGACATTTCAGATAACCTACAGAGAAAGAAAGGAAGGTATTTGTTCAGTAGGCCTGAGACCTTCTCCTTTTTGAACCTTTAACAGCAAAATGTTTGTATTACGTGATATAATACATTATGAGGTTGAAGATCTGTAAGAGTGGCCAAACGACAACATAAACCAAATGTTAGGCATATGGTAGACCATTACAGGATTTAACAAAAAAAAAAAGAGAGCCATCTGTGATATCAGCTGTGAATAGCAACACCAAGAAGACATGAAAGATACACCCAAGTGATGAATAATATAAGACCAAAGGTGGCATAATAATTTTCTAAAAAATGTATTTTATTGTTAAAATAATGAAATACAAGGGAGAGAAGTCTGTATTAGATTGTGGCAGAAGAATAAAAAAAGAAACAAATTATGAGCATAAATAGACATGTGGAAAAACTTTCCAGTCGCACATTTGCTGATCACAACATAGATATTAAAAATATTTTGCACTGAAAGTTTTCACTACTGTCTATCTTTGGCCACATCTTTCCTAAAACCATATTCCAAATATCTAAATTTGTCTAGCTATGAAATGTGTGCTATAATACAGAAATAAACCATTCCTGTTTAATATATACTGTTAATGTGAGTGTTGCTTCATGTTCTCCCATTTTGGTTTAAAATTGTGCAATCTGGTATTGTCAGCAACTTGACACTTTCCCAGTGTGGGCCCAAAATTTGTGTTTGCAGCTGTCAGTAGTAAAATGTGATTGTTTTTAATCTATTTTTTATCTGGAATAACAGCGAGTAAAAAATAGCAATAGCACTTAGACTTATATACCACTTCATAGTGCTTTACAGCCCTTTCTAAGTGGCGTATAGAGGCAGCCTATTGGCCCAACAACCTGGATCTTTATTTTGCGGACCTCAGAAGGATGGAAGGCTGAATCAACCTTGAGCCGGTGAGAATCAAACTGCAGAATTAGCCTGCAATACTCCATTCTAACTGTTATGCCACCATAGCTCCAAAAAAAATTGAGATGTCTGTTCAAATTTTATTTTTAGGATTTTCCGAATATTTTCATTCATTTCTTGTGCTTTTGAGTCTTTTTACATATATTAAAACAGTCTTTTTTGTTACTGAATTTCTAATGTTCATTGTCATGCAATTGGTTTATCTGGGTAATTATTGACAGTGTTATATATCTGTAAAACCAATTTTCCCTTAAATTATAATTTGGAATAGATGTGATCATATAAACCATTAACAACTATTACCAAGGAGGACAAAATGTATTAAGCTATGTTGGAAGAAATATTCTTCTGGGTTCAGTTCCAAGTGGGGAAAAAGACACTGGAAACATGGAGGCTATTTGGAAAGATGGTTTAATGGTAGACATTACCATTGATGTCCATGGTACCATGGCTTGAAGTTCCAAAGTGAAAAGGATGATCACATGGTTCAAGGTGAGAAGAGAAGATCAAGAAGGGATGAGATGCTGAGAGTGCCTGGGTTTTATAACCTTCGTTGGGATTTGAATTGAAGCTTGTATTCTGATTGGTTGTCAGACTCCCATGAGGCCACGCAGAGGCAACTCTGTAAGCTGTCCTGAGTTCCAGGCTTGGTTGAGCCTTGCTGGATGATGATGCACTGAAAGGGCTTTGGGCAATTGCTATAGTTTTACCTGGAGATCTTTGTTATGTAAAGTATTCTGGCTCAGGCCTTAATGGCCCACCCATTAACAAAGGTGGGGGTGAGTTTCTGCTTCTGAGGTGAGTTTCTGCTTCTGAGTTTCTACTCTTTTTAGAGGGAATATTCTGCCTTTTTAATATTTCCTAGGATATTTCAATTTTCTAGGAGAGAGGTGGGTGCTAACTTCCTGCACAATTTTGTTCCATTATTAATTGCTCTTGGATTCTGGATCCAATACCTATCTTCATTTTTCCCCCTGTCATAAGTGTTGGAACAACTCAATAGTATAGGGCTAAGATAAGTTGAGCACGAATGTGCTTTCTGGTATAACTGATGTGAAATGTGTGACCTCTAGTGGAATAGTTTGGGAATGCATGCATCACCTAATGGAACTGAAATTACAGGAATGACATCATGCTTCCAAAACTGAAATATGTCCATTCTCCTTCCATTATTCTCATTCATAGATACTGATAAACTTGCCCAAAATATTGAAAGTTACAGTTATTTAAACTTTGCTCCCTTAATTATGGATTGTAAACATTTCAGGCTTTCAATGCAGATATTTAACTCCTACAAATATCTAGAGACTTGATAACAAGCATTAGGCTTGTTTTCTGACACTTCAGCACACATCTCACTGAAATCAATGGGATATCGAAAGAATAAATTCTACATAGGTGGATGGAGAACTAGAAATGTTAGACAACCTTCTCAGTGCCCTAGAATGCAAAACTGCCAATCATATACTATTTATACTATTCTGGGGAGGCATCCCTTCACAAGCTTACCTTTCTAGGATTAGACAATGACAATTTAGCAGGCTAAATAGCTCGTAGCAGGATTCCCACCAGTATAAGATGCTCCCTCGAGGCTTTCTGAAATGTGATTGAATGTACAGTATCCGTCATGTAAAGAATAATACTTCAGGAATTTTACATTTTTAAAAATAAAGAGAAAGGACACAGTGGTGTTTCTAGAGTACAGTTGCAAGAAGTCAGGGAGTCAGGACTGTTGACTGAGATTAGCAGATAAACCAAAGAAGAGTGCAATACACACACCTCCTTAATTTTTCTTTAAAACACTTCATTTGTTAATCAAGACTATTGGGATTAAATTAAACAGCCCTGGGAGTGCAGTGGCTAGAATGCAGTACTGCAGGCTAACCACAGCCTGTAGTTTTATCCTGATGGGCTCAAGGTTGACTGAGCCTTCCATCCTTCCTAGGTCAGTAAAATGAGGACCCAGATTGTTGGGGACAATAGGCTGATATTGTAAATGGCTCAGTGAGTGCTGTCAAACACTATGTAAAAGTGCTATTGCTATTAACAGAAAGTATTAGAAAGTATTGTTATGGCCAAGAAGTCAACAGAAGGCTAGAACAATAGTGGTACCAGAATCAATTGTGGACCCAAATAGTCTGTCAGGGAATTGCATAGCAGCTGTCCACATGAAGTTAGAGACACTGATAGGAACTTGTATTTTTATATAAATAAATGTATTTTACATTAATATTTACAGCAGGCAAGATAGTCAGCTACATAGGAACATCACAGGAGTAATTTTTAAAACAGCACACAGAAGACACAGAAGAAAAAAGCATGAAAAAAAGGGAAAACTCTCCCTTTATAGCAACCGATCATAGCATAGATTGCCTCATGCACGAGCCAGCACTGTCAAACCAATCAATGTCAACTGTGTGTTCTGGCCCATTGTACACTTTACTGTTCCAGCTACTAAATTTAATATCCCTAACATAGTCCTTTGAAGTTGAGTCCCAGTGATTCAATCTGTTGAGAGGGCAAAAGTGCCACATTCCAAAAAGCAGGACTCCTATAAGGCTGAGAAGAACTTCACTGCAAAAGGTATCCAATTGGGAGGATTTTTTTCTTTGGAGATTCGAGAGTTTCCTTGGGATTTAATGGAATCGCAGGAGGCCAGAGAGGATGGAGACTGATACAGAGAGGAAAAACAGGATACATATATTCCTTGACATGTTTATTTAGCAGCTACTTGAAGTCATAATAGACCCTGGAAAAGGAACTTAGGATCTGGAACTGAAATTGCAACGGTGCCTTCACCCCCTGCAGTCACATTTAAGACTGTTTGCAGTGCACTAATAGATGCAGGGGTGGGATTCAAAATTTTTAACAACCGATTCTGTGGGCATGGCTTAGGTGGTGGGTGTGACTTGGTGGTCATGTGACTGGGTGGGCATGGCTTGGTGGTCATGTTATTGGCTGGGCGTGGCCAACTCAACATCATTCACATTGAAGCACGCATCCTTGCCTGGCCTCTCATGACTTTGGGGATGCTGCAACAGTCATAAGTGTGAAAAATGGTCATAAGTCTCTTTTTTCAGTGCTATTGTAACTTTGAATGGTCACTCCACACAAGCAAAGTATGAGCAAAGGAGGGGGGAAAAAACTCCAGAGAAGTTCCTGAGACAGGAAATGTAGTCCTGTCAAGAATGTAATAAGAGTTAACAGAGAGGCAGTTTCTGTAAGCAACACCAGAATGTTTCCTTCCTGCCTTCCTTACAGGATTAGGCCAGTAATTTCTTCTAACAACCAGTTCTCTGAACTGCTTAGAATGTTAATAACCGGTTCTAGCAAATAGGTGAGAACCGGTAGAATCCCACCTCTGAATAGATGACTGTTTTCGCTGGAACTTGACATTTACTTCTGATTTCTGACAAAAAAATGGTCCATAGCAAACAATGGGTTTGCTTAATGATCATGATATTTGCTTTATAACCATCAGCTGCAAACAAAAAAAAGTCATAAAATCGTGGGTGGTCATGGGCAACCCGCTTAATGACTGTAACCTCTTACAACCGTAATTGCAAGCTCAATTATGATTGTGAGTCGAGGACTACCTGAATTTCATATCCACCACCTTACAACTAAAAGAACGCTCCAATTCCCCACCCCAAGGGGAATTTCACTAAAATGCTTTTTCTCTTTTGCAAGAAAGTGGAAAAACATATTCCCTTCACCAGACTGAAAACCAGTAAGAAAAAGCTGCAGGGGAAATGTTCTGCCTGGGTTTTAGTTCAAAATCACCAATGACCCAGACTGACCTCCTCGCTGCAAGAATGTTGTTATGCGATCATCTGAAACACTTACCAAGCTTTTACTGTGATGGGAACGGCAAGAAAATTGCTGGAGCAGCCAAGAAGACTATTTTTAAGATCTTGAAACTTTCCCCTCTTCCTCACAATTCAGTAATTTATTTTCTGTTTTGATATTAGCTGTTTTGAGTTCCCTATGGGTAGAAAGGCAGGCATATGTGAAATAATTAAGTGAATCTACCCATAGCAAGATCAATTCAAGTAGTGGTGGTATTCTTCTACAGATTAAATACATCCAACTTGAATGTATTAAAAATACATTTTTAATTTTAAAACTAAAATCCTTAAAACTTACAAATTTTCCCAAGGAGAAGAATGATGGTAAGATTTAACATCTATTTGAAATTTCTTATCTTTCTAAAGAAATGTTTAGAGCACCCTAGTCCTTTTGCAGTGTTAATACAGTAGGGAAAAATTCAATTTCATGAAAAAGGGAGTCAGTGTTGTGTCAAAATCCAATGCACTGTCATTTTCTATATTTGTCTAATGTGAGTTATGTAAAATGACATTCACGTATTAACTCATTCTTAAGTAGAATCTTTGACATGGTCACTAAGAGTCAATACTGATTTGATAGCATATGATGAACTAATCAAAATATACCCAGACTTCAAAAGCAATAGCTACTTAGTCCCACAAGATCATAAAAAAGATAGAGGCTGTTAATCCATTAAGCATGAAACTGAAGCATTTAAAATCAGGGGTGTCCAATCTTGGCAACTTTAAGACATGGGGAATTCTGGGAGTTGAAGTTCACAAGTCTTAAAGTTGCCAAGGTTGGATACCCTGATTTAAAATGAAATGTAGAAAACTGAAAGTTCTTGGAAATTTCACAGCAGAGCACATATTGGAATTAGATTCAGCTGATCTCATGCTAATGCTTATGAACTTTATGCTGGAAAGACAGGGTCCCTATTTTTGTGTGATACTGTGTCACAAGTGTTCTCAACTTGTTGTCCTCTATGATAGTTGGAAGCTCATATTACCTTCAGCCACTTTTAGCTGTGCAGCCCTGGCAAGATTTGAGAAGCTTAGGGTTTGGAGCATCTTCTGGATCTAGAGATATATACCATTTTTGGTGCTTGATGGGATGGCACTGCCCCCAAAAGACCCTGTGTATGATCCACGGGTCTTCCTGGGCCCAAGGAGCCAATGGTAATCATGGCTAGGAGGGCCTTTGTGCAATTTTGTGTTACGTGCCAGTGATGCATGTCCCTGGATTGGCAAGCTCTATTCTTAGTCACTCATCTAGGTCACCTCTTAAATGGACTACTGTGATGTGCTCTACATGGGGCTGTCATTGAGAAGTTTCTGGAAGCGTCAGTGTAAAATGTGGTGGCCCAGATAGTTATGCGTGCCCCTTGAACTGCATGTTATATCTCTGCTCAGCAAGCTGCACTAGTTCCCAGTCTGGTTCCAGGATTAATTATTGGTGCTGATTTTGACCATTAAAATGCTACATGGGGGCCAGGGACTGCTTATGTGAGGGACTGCTTCTCCCCAGTTATATCTACTTCCCATTATATCCCCTGAGGCCCAGCAGGAGGGAGTCCTTGGTCTAGCAGGATGCAGGAAGAGAGCCTTTTCTACTTGGCACATGGTCTTTGGAATTTTATCCCTCCAAAGGGAGATTGGCCCCGACTCCAATGACCTTCTTGGAAGGCTCTCAAAACCTGGTTTTGTCATTGGGCCTGGGGATCCCATGATGGAACATGGAGGCTGCAAAACAGACATCCAATCGGTAGGTTTTGTAATGCACTTTCCTGTATTTGTCATGCCCTTGTTGCAATGGAGGAGGAGGTCGAGCAGCTGACATGGAGTGGGAGTGTGGCTCCTGTGGCTGTGGAAGAAACTGGGGAAGGGCACAATCTGGCTGGGCATCAGAGGAAAACCCAGGCCCACCCCCTCTTCATCCTAGGACACGCAGGAAGGAACGGAGAAGGGAACAACGTAAGTTACATGGTTTACAGGGGAGGAAAGGGCCTTGATCTCCTTCATTAGCTGCAGCTGGGAAAACTATTTAAAAAGGCAAACTACGCACAGCAAAGTTGCTGGAAGCAAAGCGTGTATTATGTTTGGTGAGGCTTATCTGGGTTCTGGCGTCCTCCCAACTGTGGGTGTTTCGTTATCTTTTGGAAGTCTGCAATTCCTTATCCTGCCGTCTAGTTAATTGCTGCAGCATGGTTTGTGTTGGTTTTTATTTAAAATTTATATGTACTTTGGGTTCGGACTGAATTTCTTCCTTTTAAAGACTGTTCTTGGGAGGGTTTTTTCTCCAGCCGAAGATAATTGGACATTGGGGGCCAATGGCCATTGGAGGTATTAAAGGGACTTTACTTACTTTTGTGACTTTGTTGCTTTTGTGCCACGCCCTGGGTCATCACAGTATTTTTGCTTTATTATACTTCAACTGTTTTAACTATATTTTAATGATTTTTGTTTTTAATGGTTTCGTTTTTGTTATTTTAATTGTGTATGCCACTCAGTCTCATATATGTGAAATGGGTAGCTACATACATCTAATAAATAAATACCTTAAGTTGGTGGCAATCGTATGCCAAATTCAAATGAAGAATGCCAGATGCTGGCAATTCAGCTGCTCTGGTGCAGTCTCTGCTTCTGATAAATGACCATCAGTGTTTTGGTCTGGCCATGGCTGTGAGCTTCTGCATGCATCTAATTGGCTCCTCTGTGGCACAAACTATTGCACCAGAGAACGTTGGCCCGATGAAGCACATCACAGTCAGCAGACGTCCTTGTGGACTGAAGCTGAGCTTCGTTATAAATTTTGCAAAATTTTTCTACTCATTACAACTCCACAGACAGCATCACGAAGATTTTAGAAAACAGGATTGTATTTCAAAGATCAAGGAATTATGCACACTAAAAAATGGAGCAGTAATAGATGACTGGAAAATGTTCCTAAAGTGACAACTTCCAGTACAGTGGTATTATAAAGTAAAGGTTCCCTTTGCACATACATGCTAGTCGTTTCCGGCTCTAGTGGGGGGTGCTCTGTGACAAAGCCGAAGAGCCAGCACTGTCTGAAGATGTCTCTGTGGTCATCTGGCCGGCATGACTAAACCAGGTGTGGGATGCTACCGGCATTACAACCGGTTAGGTGAGCGCGTGTTTTGCAACCAAAGACAACCCAGCCGATCAGCTGGGACTCGGGAGGCAGAGAATAGATGGGGGCGGAGCTAGTCAGAGGTGGCATTTGCCAGTTCTCTGAACTACTCAAAATTTCCATTACCGGTTCTCCAGAACTGGTCAGAACCTGCTGAGTACCATCTCTGATTTGAGGGTCTTACCCGTGTAGCATGCATTGCTTTTGTGTGTTTCTGCTCTCTCCTGGTGTTGTGTTTATGATTATCTCCATGCGTGCATGCTCCATTCTGGATCTTGGCAACATTTCAAACTGCTCTCCATCTGCTTCTCCCATTAAGATGCAAAAGGATTCCATCTCCCGCCCCCCAGAAGATTCCGTTCTGCAACCTGCAACCAGATCCAATTTATTGTTTTAACCTGATCTTTATTTTGCTAGTTTTATCCTGCCAGACAAATTTTAGTCTGTTTTTGAACAGATAAAAACACAAAAAGAATCTCAAAATCCTTTGCACAATTTCTTTGCAACATCCTATTGTCTTGGAAAGGATAAATGTGTGCATGGAGAAGAAATAAAAACCCAAGTCAAGAAATTCTTCAAAATTGTTATATTTGGATTTTTGGAAATATCTTAAATTAAGAATGTTAAGAAAACACAAGAAAAATCCTGAACAAAAATTCATTTCTTTACTGGATATTTCCAAATCTCTTTTGGGGACAGGCCAGTAATTATCAGTAAATACTGTAAATGGGATATGGATGAAGCTGCTTAAATAACTGAAGTTGACCTGATATCTGAAATAGAATTAAGATTAAGCATGGAATATTTGCTTTGTCATGGGAGAGGCCATAAGTTCTGGAATTTTTGGTGAACAATTTGGAGAGAGACAGGGTACAGCAGAAACAAAACCTAGAATATTTTGGTTGCTTGGGATACTGGAAGAACTAGTTCTGGAGCAATCATGGGAAGACTTTGGAGAAGACACCTTGAAATACTGGGGCCAGCCAAGAAAACAAACAAATGGCTCATCAACTAATTCAGAATTCTCATCAAAGGCAGAAATGACCAGGTTCAAATTATCCATACTTCAGACACATTATGCAAAGACCGAGTTCTCTTAAGAAATCTGTAATGCTGGGAAAGGTGGAAAGGAAGGAAGGAAGGAAGGAAGAGCATAATCAACAGCCAGGTGGAAGGAGTAAGGGATGGCTGCACTGCTAGGAATAGATCCAACTACGTTACCACTAAGTGGCGGCACCAACTTGATACACACAGTAAATAGTAATAAAATCTGTCTACATGTCTATGGAGATTATCAGTCATCCAGGTCACAGTTGTCCCAAAAATGCTCTTTCAAAAGGCCACTGGATTTGCCTTTTGAAAAAGCACCTTTCAGAACTGGGAAGGGCTCAGAACTGAAGAAGCTTCTTGAATGAGAAGCGAAATGTCTTCAAGGAAAAAGAAAGTCCAATTGCCTTATGAAAAAACACCTTTGGGGTGACCATAACTGCACAAGCTCAAAATAAGCCATGATTATAAGCCCTAATGGCCATTTTGACTTTATTAAACAGACCATGTTTAAAACAAACAATGGCTTAGCGCAATGAGTATACCCAGGAAATGAAAGAGTTGGTGTTTAGATGATTATACCATTTTCTTTTGGGGCACAGCCAATATGGTATAAGGGTTAAGATATTGTCTGTCAGCAGAGAGGCCAGGGTTCAGCCATGGAAACTCATTCAGGGATGTGGAATTATCTTTCCTCTCTCTCAGCCGGGCCTACCTCACAGGGCTGTTGCAGGAAAATGGTCACCTTAGTTTCTGAATGAAAGGAGGGATGTAAATCTAATAACATTTGACACTGACTTGATGGTGCATCTTTTTTTTTTAAAAAAAGGGCAAGCCAGACGCACATTGCTTCTTCTGCCTTTCTACAATTGTGAACTAGCCTATCTCATTGCACCAGTAGCCTATGTATTTACTTATTTGTTAAATTTATATGCCGCCTATTTCACCATGGGCCTACTCTAAAAGGCTTAAAACAATAAAAAAGAAATGAAGAGTGTGAACAAAACAGAAGTGTAGGCGTTGTGCATTCTGGATATACTTGTCTTGGATGGCAAACCTCAGACAAAGAACATTCCATGCAAAGTGCAACGTTTGCACGTTTACTTGGAGGAAACATTTGCATGTTTACCTGGAGGAAACAAGACCTTAATACCTAGATAGGACGGAACAAAGGCAGGAACTGAAGCTTATGTTAATCTTAATTAAAACTAGAGGTGAATGTATAAACTGCTTAAGCAGACAGTAACAAAGGTTGTCTAAATAGATGTATAGTGTATAAATTAACCACTGGTATGCTACTATGAATATAGAGAGATAGAACGAACTCTGGCAAGAGAGCAGACAGCTCTTCTTATTCTCAACCTGACAATAAAGAAAGCAGCTTGTCTCATCTTCATGTGGTCCTGAGTCTTGATTCCTACACAGAAGATATTGCAACAATAAAATAAACAATGAAAGAGAACACCACAATAAATACAAGAAGCCTACAGGTGACTATAGGTAGTTCTTTTAGTGAACGTTCAAAGCTATTATGGCACTGAAAAAAGTGACTTATGACTGTTTTTCACACAACCATTGTAGCATCCATTTCCCATAGTCACGTGACCAAAATTCAGATGCTTGGCAACTGGCTCATATTTATGACGGTTGCTGTGTCCTGGGGTCATGTGATCACCTTTTGCAATCTTCGGATCGGCAAACTCAACGGGGAAGCCCGATTCACTTAACAACTGTTACTAACTTACTGCCTGCAATGATTCACTTAACAAATGTGGCAAGAAAGGTGGTAAAATGGGGCTGTACAACACTGTAACAAATATAGCAAGAAATGTTGTAAAATCCACTTCACAACTGTCTCACTTAGCAACAGAAATTTTGGGCTCAATTGTGATCGTAAGTTGAGAACTACCTATTGTCAACTCATAAAATATTTCTATGGTCTTTTTACAGTTGCCAACAGAAAGGGAGGGAGGAGCAGTGTGGAAGCTTGCATTCCATAAATGTTTCCAAAGATGGTTTCTAGGTGACCGAAGTTTCTGCCACGCAAAATTCTAACTGGAGAGCATGATTGATGACTCTTGGCTATGGATGTGTCCCATTGGAGAATATGTATTATGATACACCCAGGGGGTGGGGGGAAAACCAAGGTCAAGGGTGACAATGAATAATGTGTCTCAGAGTCAGCTACACCCAGGCAGTGCCCGGCATGTTTACTCCTAATAAATCTTCTTTAAGTTTTGGAAGTTCGGCTAGAGACTCATAATTTATATGGGGGTAACTGCTGGAGCCCTGACACCTGTACAACTATAAGATTATCAAAAAAGAAAGATGGATAGGTAGATAGCAGAAAACAAGGGCAGGGGGAGGGAGGTGGAGTCTGCCACCAATCCAGCCACCACCATTTGGACCCCAGGCCCACCAACAGAGCCAGGTCTTCTGGCTCTTGCAGAAGGATAGTAGTGTGGCGGCACATCTTATCTTACCAATTTTCTTACTCAACTGCTGCCACCATTTCAGTGGCCTGCACAGTCTGACTTAGCCTTAGCCGGAATTGAGAGCAAAGGAACTTGGTGCTCATTATCCCTTAACTTCCTTTAATATCCACTTCTTTGGATTGTAAGATAATTCTGT
Organism: Bungarus multicinctus; assembly: GCA_023653725.1. NCBI lineage: Eukaryota > Metazoa > Chordata > Lepidosauria > Squamata > Elapidae > Bungarus > Bungarus multicinctus. Next base: position 260,513,883 of record CM042834.1, read on the forward strand.
GATGGCTCCTTTTCAGACTCCACAACAGGCCAGGTTGTCTTCTTCCTCCCAAAACGTTGCTTACATGTATGCCTGTTCCATCCATTGGGATCGCCTGATTTTCTGGCCTATTTGTTATTCTCCCTCTCCTCACTGCCTGGTGATGGCAAAGTGCAAGCCCAGTATCATAACTCCTGTTAAGTCTCAGTCAGCACATTAAAATTTCTGCATCTTAAAGACTTGTGCTTATTCTGACAATCAATGTGCTGGGTTATTAGGGAGTCATTTCCCACAGAAACCTAGTTTGCCTTTACCAAATTCTTTTTCGTCTTTCTCCTCACAAGGGATAACATCTGGGAATGTTGCAAACTTTTATTTCCGGTTGTCTGAAAACATTTCTAAACCTTTTTCTCCCTCAGCCAATTACTGTAAGCCCTACGCATGGATCCAGACCAAGATGTCACCAGGCCTCAGAATTTCATCCCAGGGCAAGGCCATTGAAAAATGCTGTTCCCACCTACAAAAAAAAGTTGGCTAAGGCTCATGAGATAGTTTTAAACTTCCCGAGAAGTCAGATTCCAGTTCATCTGTGGTCTCCACAGGAATATTGCTCAGGTTTGAATCGTATGAATGCGACCATTTTGATTGCCATGCAACTAATCTGTCTGGCACCATCTTGCAGTGGCATCTTGGCGGCTGCCTCAGGCTTTCTATGAGAGAAGGACTTGACTGGACAAAGCCTGTATAAGAATGCGGCTGATTCAGGTGAGATGGGCAGAATCCAGATGCTTCTGTGGCCAAAGACTGGGTGGAAGAAGCGCCGTTAGGCAAAGAACAGTTCTGGAAGCAGCTGCATTTTCCAAATCCTTGGTAAATGCGCAATCTGGCAACCAGCGGCTTGCCGATGTTAACCGCCTTTCGTTCATCCACCGGGTCCTCCAGTCCCATGTATTCATAATGCAGGCAAACGGTGAATGTTAAATCTTCCTGTGATTGAAAGAGAGAATTAATGCTAATGTAATGAATATTGCTGTAAATGTTGATTATTACTTTACAAAGATATTTGTACTCGGACAACACACTGTTGTGGTTAGCCAGCAGCAGATGCGGACAGCTGAGGAGAGCAAGGACTCAGATGAGGGGCCGGGACCATTAGGGAGTGGACTGCTGCCTTCAGAGATTGTGGGGGCTGGCAGCAGCAATGAGGAGGTTCCCGAGGAGCCTGTGCCAAGTGCGCGTGCATGCAGGGTTGCTCGCAGGAAAGAGCAGTTGCAGCAGCACGGGTGACTCAGGAGTAAGGCTGCAAGGTAATGGCCCCTCCTTCAAGAAGATAAAAGCCAGCTGTGAGGAGAAGGTTCTATGTAGGAAGCAAAGACATTTTGAAACTCAGCCTCGTGGACATTGCAGTATCTTAAGTTGGTATTTGAAGACTCTTGTGTTGTGAAATATTTCTTATCTGTTATTCTTGGCAGTCTTGCACAGTTTTGGCATGGCTTGTGCTTATCAAAGTTAATTACTTTGCCCAGCCTTTTAACCGGGGATTCATAAGACTCATTAAAAGGTTTCTGTTCCCTTTGGTTTGTGTTTGTTTTATTGGAAAAGGGTTTGGGTAAGAACATACTGTATAATTGAAGATGGAATTGTTATATTTAAAAAAATTAATAAAAAAAGAGAGACATTAATAAAGATAGGCTTTTACTGCCAGGCATTCAACCCAACGGTAATGATTGCAACCAAAGGATCCTTGTGTTCCTATCATGAAATTCACAAGATGGAGACATTAAAAAAAGAATACTGGCCAACTCTGAAGCTAGCCTGACCGAGGCCAAATTGGAGCTTTATTGCTATCATAATGGTGCTGAGGGATAGGGAGGGGGGAATAGAGATAGCGGGGGTTTTGTAGTCAAAGCAAAATAGTTTCCCTTGTGAACCAAGGACATTCCCACAGGTAGTTGAAGAGAGGAGGAGTGACGTTTCCAAGCAACCGGACCGCTCCTTGATTGGACCATGTGACTGATTGCTTGGGAAAGGGCAAAAACTCTTATTTAATTAGGTGAAAACCGCAGGAACCTTTAGAGTCGGTTTTTACCAGCTTGTGCCAATATGATATATCCAATAAATGTATTTTTTGAGGAAACTCATTGCCTCCGAGTTCTGTTTGGGTGTATTACTTGGAACTCTGACACTAACTTCTAATGTTCTGCCCTCACCATATTATGCTAGATCAGGGGTCTCCAAACCTTGCAACTTTTAAGACTTGTGGACTTCGACTCCCAAAATTCCTCAACTCTGGGGGTTAAAAGTCCACAAGTCTTAAAGTTGCCAGATTTGGAAAGCCCTGAACTAGATATTATAGATATGATGGTCATGCTGGCTTGCTCTCGCTAAGGAACAAAGGAATTGACTGACAAAGGAATTTCAGAGAAATAATTTGCTTTGACAGGTAGACATTCCATGGAAAATCAAATCAAGAACTAAATATATGTTGCCCCATCCAATGTGACTCAAGATAAATCAGTTTTCTCCAAAATGAAGCTCCTTTGGAGTACACAATTACACACTATCTCATACAGGGAAATTTGTGTTGGATCACCAGCCATTAGGGTGATTTGCAAATCAAATTACGTTCTTTTCTCTGCTAAGTTCACACTGCAGTTTCAATAGTCAATTTCTTCATTCAAAATAGTACAGGGAGTCCTTGACTTATGACCACAACTGCAATCAGAACTTCTGTCCCTAGGCAATGAGGTCATTAAGTGAGTCATTACATGACCACACCTGATTTTATGACTTCTTTGCCACAATTGTTAAGTGAAAATTCTTTGCCACAATTGTTAAGCAAAACCAGCTTTCTCTGCTGATTTCATTGGAAGCTGGTTGGGAAGGTTGAAAAAGGCGACCAGGACACAACAACTATAGCAAATACCTGTTGGTTATCAAGTGCCTGAATCATGATCATGTGATTGTGGGGACTGTAACAATTTCAGTGCAAGGACCATCATAAATAATATTTTAAAGTGCCATTGGAACTTGGAACATTGCTAAACAAAGGGTTCTACATTGAGGACTACATGTATCTCAAATTATACGTCATTCCCAAATCATTTCTCAGCCCTATGCATATTTAAGATTGTTACAGAAGCCAGTATCTTCTGCTAGGGTACTATTTTTTTCCTCAGCAACTTCCCCATACACTTTGTTTTACTTTTACTACTGACCCACATCCAATGAATGAAACATGAAACATTTGCAGTTTGGTAGCCTTCAATACCTCCCCCCTTTTTTCATTTTATGATCTATAATCCCTGTTATCGGGATGGAGTTGGGGTGACTAAATGGAGCTGAGCATTTACTGGCTGGATGCCCTTCCTGACACCTATGTGGAGTTCACAGCAGATATTTTCTCTTTGTACTCTGATAGAAAAACATCTGTTGCTGCCTACGATTGAACTCTCAACCTTCCGAGTGGGAGACAAGCATGTTCACCTCTAGGCCACCCTGCTGCTCCTTCAACATACATACACTGCTTTTAAAGTCACAAGCAAAGGATAACCTTAGTGGGTCTAAACCAGGGGCCGCCAACCTTTTGGACCTCAGGGACCACCAAACTCATAATCTTAAATCCCGCGGACCAGAGACCCTGGGAAAATCCTCAAAAAAGTCTGCAGGAAAATTCCCCACCCCGTTTTCCTACCGATTGATCATTCTTTACTTGGGATCACAGGGTACCATCTCTAGCTCTGTTCTCAAGGAGAGAGAGAGACAGACTTTTGGCTTCGTGCAAGGAAAGCAGCAGAAGTAGCAGAAGTCTTTCTTTCGCTCCCCCAACGCTACTGGAATGGCGCAGCCTTTTGGAGCAGGATGCCTTGCAGGGTCCCAAAACTCATTTCTGGTGGAGTTTGGGGGAGAGAAAGAAAGACTTTTGCTGCTTTTCTTGCATGCAGCCAAAAGCAGAAGAAGAAAGAAGCGGAAAGAAACAGCCCGGTGGCCAGGCAAGACACATGGGGCAAGTTACTCCCCTCCGCACTTTTCCCCCTCCCCTCACTACCTGGTGTTATTCGCAATGCAAGCGATGCAAGCCTTGTGTTCCCGCGGGCCATGTGGGCGGCACAGCCTTGTGTTCCCACGCAGCCTGAATTAATTGCTTTGAGGGGTGCTTTGGGAGTGACATTTCTCTGCGGACCATCAAAATTTTCTTGCGGATCACTAGTTGGCAACCACTGGTCTAAACAGTAATTAAACAGTAACTGCTGCCACTCAAGGAGAAATATAAGAAAGCAAACCAAATTTGCCAGCAAGTAATTACCTTTAGCTTCTGTAGTGAACTTATTCTAGTGTAGAGGCAGTGTTTGGGCAAATCTTTTGAAAGCAAATAGCTGCCAGTTTCCTCAGGAGTTCCTTTATTGGCCTCTTTAGGATCCACATCCAATTCCTGTGGACATTTAAAAACAATAAAATGAAAATGAGGGGGTGGTTAGATTTTTGAACACCCCCCTCCCCCAATTTCTATCCTGTATATCAGGGCTCACCAAACTTGGCAACTTTAAGACTTCGCAGCATGGCTGGCTGTGGAATTCAGGGAGTTGAAATCTGCAAGTCTTAAAAGTTGCCAAATTTGGAGAGCCATGCTTTATATCATGCCAAGTTGTGTTTCACGTTTAAAGCATGCTGTTTCTGTTTTCTACATATAGTCTTCCAAGCAATAAATGTGCCATCTTCTGAGACTAACTTACAAGAGGAAAATCAGTGACGTAAGCGTTGCAAACGGTTATTTCAGGCGGCTTCTTTACGATTCTGGTATAGATGATCATGACGTTGGAGAATTCTGCAGCAAAACCAAGCTGTATCCGAACCCCGCATTGAAACTGTAGGTACATACTTTCAGAAAGTTCTGGAAACAAGCACATTTTGGAAGGCGGTGATCCATACCTGTTTCTCTTTAGAAACAGCTCTGCAAACAGCATTGCCTATTAGCCATGATCTTCCCAGAATTTCAGAAGTTTATTTTAGTAGTTCCACAGTTGCAGATATAGGGAACTGGTTTCCAACCGCTGGAAGATACTATCATATATTTTGGTACCTTGCCCTGTTTATTTATTTATTTATTTTATTAAATTTTTATACTGCCCCCTCTCCCGCAATGGGACTCGGGGCGGTGTACAGCCAAGATAAAAAAACCCACAATAAATAGAATTTAAAAAAGGTTTAAAAGAATTAAATTAATGGCTGAGAAAAACAGTAAAAATAAGACAGAAAAGTTAAAATTACCAGGAAAACTTTTTAAAAATTTTAAAAACCCTAATAATTGGTACTAGGCCAGACCGGCCTATTGGAAGAGATGGGTTTTTAATGCGCATCGGAAGGTTTGCAGGTCAATAATGGCTCGCATCTCCGGAGGTAATTTGTTCCAGAGGGAGGATGCCCCCACAGAGAAGGCCCGCACCCTCGGGGCCACCAGCCAGCGTCGTCCAGCCGACGACACCCCAAGGAGGCTCACCCTGTGGGAGCGCACTGGCTGGCGGGAGGCCGATGGTGGCAGCAGGCAGTCCCATAAGTACATGGGTCCCAAGCCATGAAGCGCTTTGAAGGTGACTACCAACACCTTGAATTGCATCCGGAAGGCCACCCGAAGCCAGTGCAGCTCGCGCAGGAGCGGTGTAACACGGGAACTCCAAGGAGCCCCCAAAATCACCCACATGGCCGCACTCTGCACCAGCTGAAACCTCCGGATGCTCTTCAAGGGGAGCCCCATGTAGAGAGCATTGCAGTAGTCTATGCGGGAGATGATGAGGACAGAAGTGACCGTGCGAAGAGCGCCCTGATCCAGAAAGGGCTGCAACTGTTGTTAGGAATCTGTCCACCAATTAATTGGGTTGGCAATATATAAACCAACAATGTATGTTTGTAGCTTTAAGACAAAATCACTGTATTGATTCCAATTGGTTGATTGTATTGTGAATTGCCATAAGAGGGAGCTAGAGATCATGGCTTGCTCTCTCTGACATTCTGTTTCTCTGACATTCTGTATCTCTGACATTCTGTTGCTATATAAGTTATGTAGTGCTTATACTTTGATACCTTTGTTTACTGTAACTGACAAAGGCAACTGGTAAGAAGACTTTGTAATTGGATATTATTTGGACTGTAAAACATATATAGCCTGGACTGTTTATTGGACTGTGCTATTTCTTAAAGTAAACTTTAATTCAATTTAGTGTATCTTTAATTCAATTTAGCTGTATAATTATTCATAACTACTCTCATAAACGTTTCCTTGTGCATATCCTTGTTACTCAAGGATTATTCTGTACATATCATAACACCTGTAATCCACTATTCTTTTTTCCTCCTAAAATATGAAAAAAAAAACCACCTTGTTTTTCGTTTATCTAACATCATCCTAAATCAACCTGTCATTCCCTTCAGCAAAAATGAACAACTATGGCCCCTTTATGATCTGTGGACTTCAACTCCAAGAATTCCTGAGCCAGCAATTCTGGGAGTTGAAGTCAACAGACTGTAAAGAGGCCATAGTTGCCCACCGCTGCCCGTGAGGGTCTCTAAAGCACCCAAAGGCCAGACAAGGAATAATGGATGGAAACTGAACAAGGAGAGATTTAACCTGGAAATAAGGAGAAATTTTCTGACAGAGAACAATCAACCAATGGAACAGCTCGTCCTCAGAAGTTGTGGGAGCGTCACCACTTGAGACTTTCAATCCAATCTCAAGAAGAGATTGGACTCCCATCTGTCAGCAATGGTGTAGGGACCCCCACTTGGGTAGGGTGTTGGACTAGATGACCTACAAGGTCCCTTCCAACTCTGATTATCTGTTATCTGTTAAGGGTTGCCTTGTAGGAATAACAAGTGATAATTAGCAAATCTAAAAATAATTAAGAAAAGTGGGGAAACTATAGTTAGGAACTATATTTAATAGTTTAGGGCAGGTGTAACATTGGAGAAGGACCAAATACAGGTAGTACTCAACTTGCAATTGGTCTCTTAGCAACCATTTGAAAGTATGACAAACCTACCCATTTTGTGCCCAGGGTCCAAAGTTCCAATGCTCCCCACTCCCCACGGTCACATGACTGCATTTCAGGAGCTTGGCCTGTGTTTAGGGCCAACTGCAGCATCCTGTGGTGATGTAATCACGATTTGCATTTTTGCTGAAAATTGGCATTTAATTCCAGGTTTTGGCAAAAATGTCCCATAGCGAATGGTTTTGCTTAACAACTGTGGTGTATTAATGGCCTCAGAAGGCAAAATGGCCTTCTGCAAAAAAGGTCATAAATCAGGCTGGTCACATAGGTGACCTGCTTTACGACCATGATAACTTGCAGCTATAAGAGGCAGGCCCCATTGTGGCCTTAAGTCAAGGACTTAAATACAAGTATTGCAGGTTATTTTAAAAAAATCTTTATTAAAGATTAATAAAAACTTTGTTGCAGTTTTTCCATCCCAAATGGACAGGAAGCCAAAATTCAGAGGTGTAAATGGGGTAGAATTGGATACAACCAAAGAAAGTTTGGGTGGATGGAGGCAATAAAACAATTACCAGCTCTTTAGTTACGGGATAATACTGGCAAAGTAAATTAAGCAAGGAAATAGTGACATACTGTATATTTCATTTCCTTTGCTCTTCTCTTCTATCTGTTCTGACCTCTGTACTGTGATAAGCTAATTCATTTGAAACAAATAACCTAATTTTTAAAGTATGTATTTCAGGGACATAAGGGCTACAGAGTTAGTTACTTAATTCGTATCCTGCTTTTATTATTCTTACAAATAACTCATGGTAGCAAACTTATCTAATAAACCATTGTCTCTTATTTTCCCAACAACAACAACCCTGTGAGGTGAGTTAGACTGAGAGAGTCTGGTCCAAGGTCATGGCTTTCTCATGGCTAAGCAAGGAGGTTATTTTCCCATGTACTCTACCATGCGCTTTCGCCCACTGTAGATTCCGTGCCAAAGCTTCTGCTGAGGTTACAGTTTGCTGAATAGGATCAGTTAACGCTCTTTTTTCAGATAAGCTGCTGCGAATCTCCAAAGCTTGCTTGCCTTTAGTAAGATGACACTTTCCCATATCTAAAAATAAAAGAAAAAAACACCACAAGCTTATTTTGATTAATAATTACCATGCTCTTTCTTCCCTCTGAAAATATTTATTTGGTACAATAATTTCTATAAACTACTAATTAATTTCCATACTGCTAACCTTACGATTCTAGGTAATACACATTATAATGAAACAATATGAAATAGGTATCCCAGTTGCCTCAATATCAGACAATTTAATAGAATTAGAATTCTTTTTTTATTGGCTAAGTGCGATTGGACACACAAGGAATTTGTCTTGGTGCAAATGCTCTCTGTGTACATAAAAGAAAAGATACATTCGTCAAGAATCACAAGGTACCACTCTTAATAATAGTCATAGGGTATAATAAGTAATCAAATCAAATAGATGTTGGTCCCAGCATACAGCTTAAGACATCAAATCCCTGTTTAAAATGGACTTTCCAACTTTTTCTTGAAGGTCAGAAGAGAGCTAGACATACAGGTCATCCTTAACCTACGACCACAATTAAGCCCAACATTTCTGCTGCTAAGCAAGGCAGTTGTTCAGTGAGTTTTGTCCCATTTGGCAACTTTTCTTGCCACAGCTGTAAAGTGAATCATTCTGTCATTAAGTGAATCTGGCTTTCTCCATTGACTTTGCTTGTCAGAAGCTGGCTGGGAAGGTTACAAATGGTGATCAGATAATCTCGTACAATAAATTGTTGCCAAGCACCCAAATTTTACATGGTCATGGGGATCAGTGGTGGGATTCAAAATTTTTACTACCGGTTCTGGGGATGGTGGCTTGGTGGGCGTGGCAGGGGAAGGTTACTGCAAAATCCTCATTCCCTCCCCAGCCCACTAACCTGCTTTCCAGCTCCATTCTCCTGTTCAGGGTAACAAAGGAAGACCCAGCCGATCAACTGGGACTCAGGAGGCAGAGAAGAGATGAGGGCGGGGCCAGTCAGAGGTGGGATTTGCCAGTTCTCTGAACTACTCAAAATTTCCACTACCGGTTCTTCAGAACTGATCAGAACTTGCGGAATACCACCTCTGATGGGGATGCTTGCAATGGTTGTTAAGTGCAAAAATTGGTCATAGGTCACTTTTTTCAGTGTTGTTGTAACTTTAAACGTCCCTGCTTGTAAATTGAGGACTACCTGTATCCCCACACAATGTGGAGACTACCAAAGAAAGTCCTTTCTGTTCCAGGATAGGACTTTGAATATGACCGGAGACTGGATCAAAGCTGCCTCTTATAAGCACATTTGATTCATTAAAATATTTGCTTTACGATTTAGATATAAAGGATGAGCCATGAGGCATTTCTCCAAAGAGAAACTCCCAAGAATCCGGTGGCAGAAATTTACATAAGATCCAAAGATTAGGAAGGCACCCACTCTTCAGGCCTAATGTTAGGCCCAGTGGAGGATAATTATCAATAATTTTCAACCCTCTGAATCCAAAAGCTGCTAAGAAAGAAAGAGGCAGAGATATCCCACTGGATGGTGTTTGGATTCAGCAGGGCTGTGAACTCATCTGAACTTATTTACAAAGTCTGCGCTACTATTACTATTAACCTTCTCATCACTCCTTATCACTCATCCCCTCCCACTTGTGACTGTATGACTATAACTTTGTCGCTTGTATCCTTACGATCAATATTGACTGTTTCCTAGTATGATTTGATTGCTTATTGTACCCTATGACCATTATTAAGTATTGTACCTTATGATTCTTGACTCTTGATGAATATTTTTTCTTTTATGTACACTGAGAACATTTGCACCAAGACAAATTCCTTGTGTGTCCAATCACACTTGGCCAATAAAGGATTCTATTCTATAGGAGAATATTTGTAGCTTAGGGTTGAAATGAGGGGTCCTTGGTGCTCTCTGAGCTTGGTTAGTTTTTTTTTTTTTTGCAGATATTTCATTACCCAAACTAGATGACATCTTCATGTTGCTGATGATGCTACCTAGTTTGGGTAATGAAACATCTTCTAGAAAACAACCAAGTTCAGAAAGTCTCAAGGAATCTCAGCTGAACTTTGCCATTTTGTCTACTTATGGCTGAACCTTTTCTTTTCTATTGATTCAGTTCTACAGAGGAATTATTGAGTCTATCATCTGCACCTCTATAACTGTCTGGTTTGGCTCTGCAACCAAACAAGACTGACACAGACTTCAGAGGATAATTAGAACCACAGAAAAAACAATTGCTACCAACCTGCCTTCCATTGAGGACCTGTATACTGCATGAGTCAAAAAGAGAGCTATGAAAATATCTACAGAACCCTCACATCCTGGACATAAATTGTTTCAACTTACACCTTCAAAATGATGTTATAGAGCATTGCACACAACTAGACACAAGGAGTTTTTCCCCAAATGCCATCACTCGGCTAATCAACTAACTCCCACAACACTGTCAAATATAGTAAGACTGTATTATTATTATTATTATTATTATTATTATTATTATTATTATTATTATTATTATTATTCTCATCCTTCCTACTACCTATCTCTTCCCATTTATGACTATAACCGTGTTGCTTATATCTTTACAATTTATATTGTTTTATTTGTTTTCCTAGTATGTTTTGATTATGTGTTAGTAACCTATGTATGATTTGATTGCTTATAGTAACCTAACTATTACTAAGTATTGTATCTTATGATTCTTGATGAATGTATTTTATGTTTTCTTATGTACACTGAGAGCATGTGCACCAAAGACGAATTCCTTGTGTGTCCAATCACACTTGGCCAATAAAGAATTCTGTTCTGTTCTGTTCTGTTCTATTCTGTTCTGTTCTGTTGTTCTGTTCTATTCTATTCTATTCTGAATGGCAGGGCTTTTCTAAGACTGGGGTATGAGATGAAGGCAGATTTTCTCTTTATAACGGTAAACACTGAACTGATAATTTCTGATTGTGTTTGTGAATGTGTCATGTTGCCTTGTTCTGGCATTCTTTTTTCTATTCTCTGTTTAGTAGGCAGGCTTGGAGTTCCCAGGAAATTAACTATCAAAGGAATAAATGCCAGCTGCATAGCTTCCTATTTAACCCCCTGTCTGATACCAATACATTTAGTACCCAACTCCTTAATTTTCTGGAATTATCAGAGAAATTAATTCTAGTAAAAAAAATGGCACCAAACTACAGCAGACTATAAAACAGTAGTTGTGACCAGCTGCAGAATCTATATAAAAGAGCAAAGTTAGAGATATTTCTTTCTCCAATCCTCTCTTACTCTGCCAAAAAAAAAAAAAAACTTCAAATAAATGAAGGCACATTAAACATTTTTCATAATGCTGGCAGCAAATTCTCCGACAGGCTTCATTTTTGTTTACAAAAGCTGCAAAAAGGGATGGTTTTGAATAGAAAAATGACAGATGCGCACTTCACTAATTCTTTCTCTTTCAATAATGTTTGCACCGAAATTGCACCGTTCCTCCAGGCTGTTTTACTCAAAGGCTTCCAGGTGCTTGTTTAAAATGTGCATCTGTATTCCAATATAGCAAAAATCCATTTGATCGACAACCCTCCAGGTTGATAAAGAAACAAGTAAACTTATATAAACGAGGCATACCTGCTGATTCCCTAGCTTTTCCCAAACTTAATCTCTTGGTGTAGAACCAAATAATGAAACATCAAGTTAGGCTGTGCGAAAGGATTACTCTTATGAGTGACAATTGTAACTACCGTGTTTCTCCAACAATACGGCCTCCACCAATAGGAAGACCCAGCATGTTTTCTAGGCATGAAATGAAATTAAGCCCCTCACCCCAAATTTAGGCCTAGTTTAAAACATGCTGGGGGGGAGGGCGGCGGGGGGGGGGGGGAAACTTGCCTTTAACAGTGCCCTGCGTGGCGCTGCCGCTGTTCTCGCGCCAGCAGGAAGCGTAGAAGCGTTTCTGCTGCTTCTCGGGTGGGGGAGCTGCCTCCATGGCTTCCACAGTTCCTGCCGGCACGAGAACAGCAGCAGCGCCAGCGGGAATGCTGAAGCGTTTCTGCCGGCCTGCTACTATTGTCGTGCCGGTGGGAACACTGCTGCTGCCCACCCGCTGATGGGGGGGAGAGAAATTAATTCACCCCCAAAAAGACGGCCTAGCCATTTTTTCGGGACTCAAAAAAAAATAAGGCCCTGCCTTATTTTGTGAGAAACACAGTAGTAATTCAGATATAGGGAAGAATTTATGAACTGATCAAAACTGAAATATAGGGTAATTTCCTGGAGTGCATTCTTGTTTGTTTCTGGTACACAAACGTTGCCAATAAAACCCTTGCTTGTAATTTTCCTTGTAAGTAGAGTATATAAAATATGGGTACTCCTCACTTAACGACAGGCAACTCATTCGCTAAGTATGATATCATATGACTGTGCCGCCTTACAGTGGCATTTTTGGTATTTCTGAATGTGGTTAGGTGAATCCAGAGGTGGCATTCAGCAGGTTCTGACCAGTTCTGGAAAACCGGTAGCGGAAATTTGGAGTAGTTTGGAGAACTGGCAAATATCATCTCTGACTGGAGATTTTACAGTATCCTTCCCCTGCCACGCCCACCAAAGCCACGCCCACAGAACCGATAGTAAAAAAATTTGAATCCCACCACTGGGTGAATCTCATGTGGTTGTTAAACATGTCATACGGCAGGGGTGTCAAACTCGATTTCATTGAGGGCTGCATCAGGGTTGTGTTTGACCTCGGGGGGACGGGGAGGTGTGGCCAGGGTGGGCGTGGCCAGCTTGATGTCACTCATTGAGGCTCCGTTGTCAGCCGCAGTGGCTTTGTGTAACTCTCTGCCAGAGAAACAGAGCTCGGGGAGGCTGCATATGGCCCGCCCAGACTCCGTTTTCGGGCGCGACAGCCTCCTGCAGCCCTCTGCCAGCGAAAACAGAGCTCAACCATGTACAGGAGACTGTCATGGCCAGCTCTATTTTCGCTGGCAAAGGCACCTGGGCCGCTCCTTTGCTGTTCCAAGGCAGCCCACAGGCCAGATCTAAGCACTCTGTAGGCTATATCTGGCCTGCGGATCTTGAGTTTCATATGGTTAGTATTTATGACTTTTCACCAGCTTCCCCATTGACTTTGCCTGTCCGAAATCAGCAGTGAAGTTTGCAAATGGCAATCATGTGACCATGGGATGCCATAATGTCATAATTGCAATCCAGTTGCCACACACACCTGAATTGTAACCCCATGACCAGGGCAACAGCTGCAATAATAGAACAGGTCATAAGTCCCAATTCAGGGCCGTCATATCTTTAAAACTGTCACTGAACAAGCAATTGTTAAGCAAGGACTATTGCGCAATTAATCCATGAACACCTCTCTTTATTTCTGGTAGGTTTTTCTCACCTTCTGCCACACCATCCAGCAGCACAGTAATTTTCTTGTCCTCCAATAAGCGTTCCTTCAAAAACTTCATGAAAATCCCATTGGTCAATCCAGACTGCTGAATTTCAAAAGCTTCTGCCCCTTGGCACCTTGACAATATGTAGACAGCATGTTAGTACCGTAGATGGAGAGGCATCTGTATCATGCAGCATCTGAACTACTAAGGTTAAACTTCTGAGGTAGAGTTGCTTTGGAGGGTGCAGCAGGAATATTTCTAATTGTTCAAATTGATCAGACAGAGTGAAAAGAATTTAATATGTCAACAAGCCACAGGCCATCAAATGGACGGATGGATGGATGTGTTGTGATCCACCGGCAGCCTGTGGAGCTGGCAGCAGAGTTGGACAGTGGGGAGGAACATGGGCCAGTCCGAGAATCTGGGGAGGACTCTGCATCTGATACAGAGGTGGGGCCAGGGCCATCTGGGAGTTATGTGCTGATTCTGGAGCCTCCAGAAGCTGACAGCAGTGAGGCAGAGGAACAGGGGGAGCCTGTTACCAGTGCGTGCATGCGCAGAGCTGCCAGAAGACAAGAACAGTTAAGACAAAAAGGAATAAGGCTTGGAGGTGATTGGCCTTCCTATAAGACATAAAGGAGGAGCAAAGGGACATGAACCTTTGCAGGAAGCAATTTTGTTTGTACTGGTTGGTTTGAAACCTGAAGCTCCGTGTTGAATTTGTGCTCCGTTTGGTCTTGTACAACTAATTGGTAATTTAGTCATTGGCAGCATTTCAAGAAAGATAAAGGTGCGTGCTTATCAGATTTATCCCAAAGGACTTTGGCAGACTTCTGTGGGACTATTTACAAACTGTTTGAGACTCATTACGGGCTGTGAATGGACTATAATTCACAGCCATTGAAATAAAACAAAAGGTTTTTGGGACTAACATGTGTTTGTTAATGTCTCAGGAAGCCTTGGTCAGAACAGGGTGGATGGATGGATGGATGGATGGATAGATGGACAGACTGTGGAGGTCAGCTTCATTCTTCACAGTGGACCATTTGGCACATGGGGAAAGAGTCTCTGCAAAAACCTACAGATAATAGTATTTCTACAGATAATAGTATTTCTTCCTGAGGTGGAAGCCAATGATGACCTTTCCCACCTATATATTGGCTCATAAGATAAATGAGCAGCCCTGGTATCAGAGGACATAGCAGCCAAGTCTGAAAAAACAGTCCTCCAAGTTCTGGGAACCAACAATTTCTATAAACAGGACCTCATCTGGATTCAAGCCCAGTTCTTGTCATGGATACATTATGTGGCCTTAAGAAATGTCCCTCCATTTTTCTTCCCTCAAAAAAGAATAATAGCTGCTATTTAGAATTCAGGGGATTTCTCAGCGTAGACGAGACTTATTGTGTTCTTTTCTTCACCACAGGGAGAAAACAATCTAGGTAGTAAGATGTCACACACTGAACTAAATGCAATCTTCTCAGTCTTACAAGAAAGTTTTTCATCATGTGGCTAAGAAGATGCTAATATTCAGATCAACAAGTACAGTCAGTTATTTCTTTGGCAAGGAAGAGACAAGACTTATTAGTTCAATATTTCAATATTTTATAATACTGAAAATCATGTCCATGACTCAGTGACAGAGGAATGAAAAATCTCTCTTGATGCCCATTCACAGTTTAAACAAGAGGTCTCCAAACTTGGCAACTTTAAGACTTGTGGACTTCAATTCCCAGAATTCTCCAGCCAGCTGGCAGTTGAAGTCCACAAGTCTTAAAGTTGCCAAGTTTGGAGACCTCTTGTTTAAATAATGATCATGAATAAAAACATATTTTAACCTCTAACATGCATTATAAGGCACTGCTAAAGCCTAATCAGAATCTTATCCATATAATACCCAAAGTAATAGAGATTATTATTAGTTAGAAATTAAAATAAGTTACCACACTTCTAAAAAATAAATGCTTTAATAGCTATTCTTACGTGGCATATCCAAAAACAATGTTAGCTGTAACCTTCAGGGCATCCAAGACGAGAACGGTATTGTCATATTCATTCCTTCAATAAATACAAGAATCAGAATGATCAAAAAAGCCTGAATCAGAATAGAATATTCAAACAAGAATAGAACAATTAATGGTTTTTATGACTCCTGCATATTGTTATTTTTTTTTCCAAATCTTTTTTCTTTCACACCCTTGGAAGAATCTGCCAATGAATACTTAGGCAAAAGTGTAAAGTGCTTCCATCAGCTTGGTAAACAATTCATGCTGTTTTTTTTAATTAAAGGAGAAAATGAAGGCAAGTCTTGAAGAACAGTACTGGAATCTAAAATTCAGTCTTTTAAGCCATTTCATATATGCTACAATCTTTGGACGTGTTGATATATAGCAAGGACCCAAAACTCTCTTTGAGACAGTGAAGAAAAGAGATTTACAAATATTGGATAATCACATAATTAAACAAAAATGCCTCCGGATTAGTCATACTATCCTAAAAATATTAGAAAATTGGCTTTTAGAAGCAATCTGTTGATTCCAATTTTCTTTAACAGAGATTTTTGTCTCACTTAATGCTTGCTTCACTTCTAGACCCTTATATGCCTTATATTTTCCATTATGCATTTATCATTCTTCTATATATCAGACAGCACTGGTTGAAATAGCCAGCTACCTCACCATTTCACCGGCTGGTTAAAATACAGTTACAATTTATTTTTATTGAATTGATGTCCTAGACAGCTTGGTGCAATCACTCCTGTCTAGTTTACTACAGTATCCACAGTGTCTTTGAAGGCATAGTTCAGAAACTTCAACTAATTTAGAATACCACTGTTATTGTGGTGTTCATAGATAGAGTCATATTATCAGGGGTGGGATTCAAATTTTTTAACAACCGGTTCTGTGGGCGTGGCTAAGTTGGTGGGTGTGGCTTGGTGGTCATGTTATTGGCTGGGTGTGGCCAACTCAATATCACTCACATCAAGGCACGCATCTCCTCGCCTGGCCTCTCATGACTGTGGGGATGCTGCAACAGTCGTAAGTGTGAAAAATGGTCATAAGTCACTTTTTTCAGTGCTTTGAATGGTCACTCCACACAAGCAAAGTACCAGCAAAGGAGGAGAAAAAAACTCCAGAGAAGTTCCTGAGACAGGAAGTCTAGTCCTGCCAAGAACATAGTAAGGGTTAATAGAGAAGCAGTTTCTGTAAGCAACACCAGAATGTTTCCTTCCTGCCTTCCTTACAGGATTAGGCCAGTAATTTCTTCTAGCAACCGGTTCTCCGAACTGCTTAGAATGCTAACAACCAGTTCTAGCGAATAGATGCGAATTGGTAGAATCCCACCCCTGCATATTATCCCTGAGCTGACTGCTTATCTGTATGATCACTGGTCTTCAGAAATTAACATAGAATAACTGGGTTAGAAGGGACCTTTTAAGAATTGGAAAACTGTGAAACATTTATTTAGCTAGCTGATTTAACAGTCTTCTTTCTGTAGCATCCATACAGCTATGTATCTTGGGCCCTGAATTATGGGGATTGAATTCTTAACAGACGAAAACAATATCATACCGTTTTCTGCACATATCCAGTAAAAATACATTGAGGCCAGTATCTTTTTCTTGCATCAGTTTGAGGATGTTTTGCACACATAGACAGTTTGCAGCTCGATAGGGATTTGGAGCATCAATAGGAACCATAAAACTATTACCATAATTTTCATAGCCATGCCCAGCATAATATAATAGACCTGGGGGGAGAAAACCAAAACACATTTAACAATTGTACTAAGCAAGATTGCTAAGCAACACAATTCATTTAATTTCCCTGATAAACAAACAAGGAATCTAGGTCAAGATAGTAGGATAAGGACCTACTTCAGCTGGTTATAAAGGAAGTTTAATGCAGCCTTCTCACCCCAACACAGAGTTGCATGAGTTTAAGGATGCTTTGCATTGAACTTCAGTGCTCATAATGCCCAGATATCACTGCTGGTGGTTGCTCTAACACCATCATAGGGAGCCTCTGTGGCGTAGTGGTTAGAGTGCAGTACTGCAAGCTACTTCTGCCGCAGCCAACTGCCTACAATTTGGCAGTTCAAATCCCACCAGGCTCAAGGTTGACTCAGCCTTCCATCCTTCCGAGGTGGGTAAAATGAGGACCCAGGTTGTTGGGAGCAATAGGCTGACTCTGTAAACCGCTTAGAGAGGGCTGTAAAGCACTATAAAGCAATATATAAGTCTAAGTGCTATTGCTATTTTCCCTTGATTCCTTTCAGAGTGCAAGGAATATTCACTCAATTAAACAAAAGTCTGTAGAGGTTCTCAGTCATCCAGGTCATGGTCGTCCCAAAGGTACTTTTTCAGGAGGCAACTGGACTTTCTTGTTTTTTCTTTTGAAGACGTTTCGCTTCTCATCCAAGAAGATTCTTCAGCTCTGACTGGATGGTGGGGAATGGAAGGATTTATATTCCTTGCAGACAGCTGGTCATTTGCATTCTTTTAGAGGGCCACTGAAGCATAGGTAGGTTTATCTATGTCCTCAGAGTCACCTGAGCAGTGCTCCTACGACCCTCTAAAAGAATGCAAATGAGCAGCTGTCTGCAAAGAAATATAAATCCTTCCATTCCCCACTATCCTATCAGAGCTGAAGAAGCTTCTTGGATGAGAGGTGAAAAAACAAGGAAGTCCAGTTGCCTCCTGAAAAAGCACCTTTGAGACACTCAATTATACAAATAGTAAGTCAGAAAAATATAACGCAGAAGCAAACCACTTCCGTATTGTGGTTAAGAAATCTGAGTGCCCAAGAGTCAAGCTTATTTTGACAAAAATGTTTCTTGAAAGGAAGTAGTATTGTATTTTTACTTTTTTCTCTAAACATTATAACTTGAATAAATGGAAGAGAAAGCTACTGAGTCTTTTAAAAATAATAATAATAATATATTTAGCTATAAGCTGTATAAAATTTCATGGGTTTTGAAGAAGTTTACTTAATATTCGGTTGTACAAAACATTTTTTGTTAAATAAACTCTAGATAACATAATGATATGGCCTCTGAAGAGCCCATGATAACAAATATGTTTCTCTTTCTGCCGGGTTTGGATTTTCAGAGGTTGTGACCTAGAACTTTCAAAATATTGGATTACAATATTAAAATATTGTCTTCCATCTACCTGGCAAACCAGGACAGGAAGACAGGACATGCTGTGGGTTTCATTGATTAGGGATTGCCATCTAGTGGGGCCATGAAAATGGACCTTCTTGGCGGTGGCCCCTTCTTTATGGAGCATTATTCCCCCTGTGGTACGGTTGGCCCCTATTCTACTGTTTTTCTGAAAAGTCTTTAAAACATAGCTTTTTCAGTGGGCCTGGGGCCTACAAATGGAGAGGGATCCGATCAAGTGGCTGATTTGATTGTGTTGTTGCTGCCATGGGACGTGGGGGTGGGTTTTTATAAATGAATGATATTATACCATGGATTTTTAAATTTTTTGTAAGCCTTCTGGAGTTACCTATGTACGAGTTGGGTGGGTATACAAATTCAATCTAAAAATAAATAAATAAAAACACACCAGGGACAAGAAGTTAATGGAAATAAGTGTTCTGACCCAAGCTTCATTCGAAGCAAATAAACACAAAGTATATATAAAAGCGAACCTTTTTAATGCGTCTCTGTGAATTCTGTTCATTCACAGCAAAGAGTAATTAAAACTAATTGTCCCAGATAAGAGCAAGCCCTTTCAAGGTTACGAAAGGCTGCCAAGAATACAAGATTAACTGCAGAGAAATATTCCAAACCAAAAATCCCCAAACACGAACCAGAACAGACAGGACTTCCACAAGAACTTGAAGTTGAAAGAACTTCTTTGCTTCCTGCAAAGAAGCCAACCCCGAAAGCTGGCTTTTATCCCTTATGGGAGGAGCCATCACTTTGCAGCCTTACTCCCAAGTCGCCCGTGCTGCTTCAGCTGCTCTTTCCTTTGAGCAGCCCTGCGCGCATGCACACTGAGCACAAGGCACCCCGGGGTCCTCTTCATCACTGCTGCCAGACTCCACAAGCTCCGAAGGCAGCACCCCACTCTCCAATAGCCTTGGCCCCATCCCTACATCACATGGAGGCCTCTCATCCAAGTCCTCACTCCCAGAGACCTCAGCCATCCGCACCTGCTGCCAACAAACCCCAACAACAAGCATGCGTGAGCCCAATCGTCCAAGCAACTACAACATCCCATCGACAGCCGCAAGGGATCTGAATGTTCCTGACAAGCCATGGCTATAAAGGATTGTCCAGCAGTGCTATGGTCTGAAAAGCTGTGAGTGCTGTTACAATAAATCTTCCTGTCAGAGCGATTGTTGGCTCAGCCACATGAAGAGCAAAAGGCATTCTGAATGTCAGATCAGGAGGAACTAAGTGAATCAAGCATTAAGCATCTGATCAATGAGAAAGCTGAATATATAATCACTTCACATTGTGTGCTCTCATCTATTGTGGAGACACGTCCAACTCGAACCAACGCATGACTATATTTATGTACTATTAGGAGCTGGGCTCTTCCTATCCTGGCTTGGTGAAGAGCATTTGTAATGACAACTGCGAAAAATAAAACCCTGGTGAGATTTCAGAGACGGGCATTTTTTCAATCAGTTCGAAAAAGTAGTAGGCACGTAACAGGAATATCGATGATTTGAGGGGCTCTCGCCCACAGCTTCTTTGTTTAAAAGATTGAGCCATGGCAAAAAAGAACACGAGAGAGAGGTGCACTGGGTAGAGGACACCATGCTTGGTTACACAGATTTAGCAAAAGACGTTTTCACATGCATACACAAAATGAATAGGAAAAAAATGTACAGCCTGAAGGCCGCATTCCAACCTGAAAACACTAGACCGCATGGTGGGAAGATCAAAGTCAAATCAAAATGTATTTAATTAGAAATTCATATTAGAATAGCAGAGTTGGAAGGGACCTTGGAGGTCTTCTAGTCCAACCCCCCTGCTTAGGCAGGAAACCCTACACCACTTCAAGACAAATGGTTATCTAATCTCCTCTTAAAAACTTCCAATGTTGGACCATCCACAACTTCTGGAGGCAAGTTGTTCCACTGGTTAATTGTCCTAACTGTCAGGAAATTCCTCCTAAATTGCTTCTCTCCTTGATTAGTTTCCACCCATTGCTTTTTATCCTGCCTTCAGGTGCTTTGGAGAATAGTGTGACTCCCTCTTCTTCTGACACACTTGAAGACTGCTATCATGTCACCCCTAGTCTTTTTCTTTTTTCTTCATCAGACTAGAGTAGACGTACCCAGTTCTAACAACCGTTCTTCATATGTTTTAGCCTCCAGTCCCCTAATCGTCTTTGTTGCTCTTCTCTGAACTCTTTCTAGAGTCTCAACATCTTTTTTACAGCGTGGCGACCAAAACTGGATGCACTATTCCAAGTCTGGCCTTACCAAGGCATTATAAATAAAATGTATTTATTTATAAACGGGCAATTTCAAAGTTTATAATGGATAAATATGTTGAATTGCATCGTCATGTTTTAGGGCCATTTCTTAGGTGCTTCCTAGTAGCATTATTTAAATTCTAAGCATGAATCAGTTTAAAATTCAGTGCCCAAGCATAGTTACTTAAGATGAAGAGCAAGCATCCTGACAAGATCTAAAGGACTACTTGAAATTCAGCGAACCCTGAGGCACCCAATGTAGCAGATCTAGTCTGGAAATGATCAAAAAAGTTAACACTGATTGAAAGACTCTTGGGGGCTTCAGATTACATGGAAAGGATCCTAACAAAATGTAATGGCCACACCATCGCATAAAATCAACATAAGAAGGACTTTGCAAACCTAAAGTATAAATTGAAGATAATGTTACTTCAAAAAAGAAATAATTTAAGAAAATAAACCATAATAAACCCTTCATGCCTTTATAGCAATAGCACTTAAGACCTATATACCGCTTTACAGCCCTCTCTAAGCAGTTTTACAATCAGCCTATTGCCCCCAACAATCTGGGTCTTCATTTTACCCCACCTCGGAAGGATGGAAGGATGGGTCAACCTTGAACCTGGTGAGATTTGAATTGCCAAATTGCAGGCAGACAGCAGTCAGCAGAAGTAGCCTGCAGTACTGCTGTCAAGTTTCCAAGTGATGAAATCCATTTAAAAAGAAAAGAACAAAGTTCATCTTCCAAAGCCAATTCTTTTATTTAGGAAAGCATCAAATTGACAAAGTCCATGATAATTCCGGATCTGACACAACCCAGAATTACCCCACAATATTAAAAGTCAACCCCCAAAAGTCACATTCTTCAACAGAAGTAATTCAATGTTACTTGATGTCAAAAATCTCCATCTCAATGGGTCTAAGCATGGACAGCTCGTTTTCCCACGGGAAGAAGAATCGCCTAGCCTAAACAACTCTCTTTATGTCTACTCCTCTCCCCTTAGGAATGTGGCAAGTCCAAAACCCTTCGCCCCATGACTGCCACAGAGAAAGTAAGGAAAAGAATATATACTAAGCCTAACTAAAATGGCTACATGTATCAATTTCGGGCTTGACAACTGAACTCTAACCACTGCACCACTGTGGCTCATTATGATTAAAAGTTAAGAGACAGGCTCACAATAAAAGGGTCAGTTCAGAAAAAAATTATAAACCAGGATCCAATCTAGGTCAATCACCGAGACCAGAGGTTTAGTCTTCCAAGCTTTTAGACTGATGGAGTTTCCTAAGGATGGGCTCTGGCACGAAGTCGGAAAACTTGGAAGACTAAACTTCAGTGACCGACTGAGATTGGATCCTGGAATATTAACCAGGGACACATATATTTGCCTTCATTTATAATTCATAAACCAGATGGAGACACGGATTAGGCCTCTCATCTATTACAGGGAATGTAGCCACAGTCTGCATTTGTGCCTAGAGGAAGGCCTGGGATACATCATTTTGGACAGGAACATTCCTGGAATAAGCGATAAGAGGATTGTCCAAGCCACTTGCTGAATGGAAGTTTCATATGTTGAACTTCAGCCATATTCAGTGTCAATTTAATGAAGATGGCATTATCTGCAGATTATCTACTGTATACAGGTAGACCTCATTTAACCACCAGTCACTTGGCAACTGTTCGAAGTTGTGAGAGATCCTCCCAAATATTATTGTCAACCTGAGTTCCAATGGCTGCACACAACCCCATGGTCACATGACTTCATTTCGGGTGCTTGATAACTGGCCCCAACAGCTGGTTCCACCAGAGGTGGGCTGCTGCAGGTTCAGACCGGTTCGCCCAAACCCCTTGTTCCGATTCTGCAGGGTTTGGATAACTGGCAAATCGGACCACTGGCTGGCCCCTCCCCCACCTGTTTTTCAGACCGTTTTTGGCTGTTTTTTGGGTGAAAAACGGCCTGAAAAGGGCCAAAAAATGGGCAGGGGCGGGGCTAACCAGTGATGGGATTAGCCCCAATTGGCTGAATCCTACCTGTTCCTTTGAGGAGAGTGGCCAGGAGGCGGGGCTGAGTGTGATGAGTGACATCACCCACCCAGTCACATGACCAACCGGCCATGCATGTCTACCCAGCCAGAGAACCAATTGTTAAAAAAATTGCAGCCCACCACTTGGGTTGCACCATTCCATGGCCATGTGACTGTGATTTATGATATTTTTGGTTGGTTTCTCCCCCCCCAAAAAACATTCCTGGGAATACATTGATTTGATTAACAACAACCATGTGTGGTTAACGGCCACTTTATTTACTTAAGAACCATGGCATTAGCATCTACCATAAAAAAGTCATAAAATTAAAACTGGTCACACAATTTCCTTGACTTACAACATCATGACTTGCCACAGAAATTCTGGGCTCCATTATGGTCGTAAGTCGAGGATTACCTATGTTTCAGGTAGTCTTGGACTTACAATCAATGTAACATACATTTCTTATGTATTTTACAAAGTGATGCTTTCTGTTTACTTTACTAGAATCAGAGAATCACCGTGCTAGAAGAAGCTGTTTATTGCTACCCAGTCCAGTGCCCTTTTCATTGCAGAAATGGCCAAATATGGTAACCATGAAAGATTGTTCTGACCCAAACCTTGTTCCAAGGAAACAAACATGAAACAGAAGTAATAGAAAAACCGGTTAATGATTATTTATGAATTCCGTTCCTTCATGGTTAAAAGGCTGTTTCAAATTAATTATCTCTGATAAGAACGAGCCTTGCCATGGTTGTGCAAGGCTGCCAAGAACACTAGATAAAGTTACTAAGAAATATTTCAAACACAAAGAGTCTCCAAACACCAACCAAGATATTCCGAACGTCCACAAGGCTTGAGTGCAAAAACTTCTTTGCTTCCTGCAAAGAACTCCGGTTTCTCAGCTGGCTTTTATCTCTGAAGGGAGGGGCCATTACCTTGCAGCCTTACTCCCGAGTTGTCTGTGCTGCTCCAGCTGCTCTTTCCTTCGAGCAGCCCTGCGCGCACACGCACTGAGCACAGGCTCCTCGGGAACCTCTTCATCACTGCTGCCAGCCTCCACAATCTCCAAAGGCAGCAAGCATACTACTCCCTGATGCTCCTGGCCCCATCCCTGCATCACACGCAGGCCCCTCATCTGAGTCCTCGCTCTCCGAGACCTTAGCCGTCTCCACACCTGCTGCCGGCGAACCACAACAAAAATACATTCTGGCAATCACACTGAATCTCGTCTTGACTGGCCACTGAATCACAAACTCTTACCGTAGACACCTTTGTCCAGGAGCAGTAAGAATTCATCCACTGCATTCCTCATCTCAGGTTCCGTCAGATCCAGCAAAGAGACCACTTTGAAGTCCAACTGCCTCAGCAAGTTGGTCAGCTCATAAACGTCAACTAACGGAGCCTTGAGTTTGGGATGGTTATAGTAGCTCATGTTCCCCATCAGTAGTGCCACTTTGTCTACTGCTACAAAGGGAGAAAACAAAGCAAGTTTCTAAATAGTTTTTCCATCGTTATGCAGGCAAGGAAATTAACATGCATGATAATTCATAGGCAGACTTCATGGTATCTTATATACAGGGGTGGGATTCAAATTTTTTTAACAACCGGTTCTGTGGGCGTGACTTAGTTGGTGGGCGTGGCTCAGTGGTCATGTGACTGGGTGGACATGGCTTGGTGGTCATGTTATTGGCTGGGTGTGGCCAACTCAATATCACTCACATCGAGACATGCATCTCCTCGCCTGGCCTCTCATGACTGTGGGGATGCCGCAACAGTCGTAAGTGTGAAAAACGGTCGTAAGTCACTTTTTTCAGTGCCATTGTAACTTTGAATGGTCACTCCACACAAGCAAAGTACCAGCAAAGGAGGGAAAAAACTCCAGAGATGTTCCTGAGACAGGAAGTCTAGTCCTGCCAAGAATGTAATAAGGGTTAACGGAGAGGCAGTTTCTGTAAGCAACACCAGAATGTTTCCTTCCTGCCTTCCTTACAGGATTAGGCCAGTAATTCCTTCTAGCTACCGGTTCTCCGAACTGCTTAGAATGTTAACAACCAGTTCTAGCGAATAGGTGTGAACATGTAGAATCCCACCCCTCCTTATATATAAGTAGCTCCTCATTAAAATATGTGTAATGAAGCCTACTTAGGGAGAAGGAGACAAAGCATGTTAATATCAACTACAGAAGCAAGGGCAAACATTAATCCAAGGTTTGATTCAAGTTCAACTTCCTGTCTTGTTTTAACAGAATAACAGAGTTGAAAGGGACCTTAGAGGTCTTCTAGTCCAACCCGCTACTCAGGCAGGAAACCCTGTACCATTTCAGACATATGGATGTCGAATCTCTTCTTAAAAACTTCCAGTGTTGGAGCACCCACAAGTTCTGGAGGCAAGTCATTCCACTGATTAATTATTCTAACTATCAGGAAAGTTTCTCCTTAGTTCTAGTTTGGTTCTCTCCTTGATTAGTTTCCATCCATTGCTTCTTGTCCTGCCCTCCCTCAGGTGATTTGGAGAACAGCTTGACTCCCTCTTCTTTGTGGCAGCCCCTGAGATATTGGAACACTGCTATCATGTCACCCCTACTCCTTCTTTTCATTAAACTAGACATACTCAATTCCAGCAACCATTTTATATGTTTTAATCTCCTAATCATCTTTGTTGCTCTTCTCTGTACTCTTTCGAGAATCTCAACATCTTTTTTTTTTACACTGTGTGACCAAAACTGGCTGCAGAATTCCTAGAATGGCCTTACCAAAGCATTAAAAAGTGGTTTTGATATAATAAAAATTAATCATTTTTCTGAAACCATTGCAAACCGATTTCTTTCCCTTGGACTTACATTTACTGTTTATCTTTGCAGCTGTAGTGATTGAACACATAGTTTATAGATGAAACACAATCTGTCAAGATTTATTTCAATGGCAGGCGTTTCATGGAGACAGAGTTAGAAATGACTGCACACTCTAAAGAGTTCAATTGTTTGGAGCAGTCAATACAACAGAGAGGGAATTAATACGGACCTATTTTTATGGATAGCATAGGATTTCATCCAAAGAGAAAGCATACATTAGCAAAATAGGTTGTAAACTGCCAGATGTAATACAAACAACAAACAACATGAGTTGTACTTCCAGTTGGGAATTTTGCATTTTGTTAAATGCTATCTTGCTTTGCAATCTCTTTATTCATCAAAATTGTGAATAGAAATTCCAGATTCTTGACTCATCTTTGAATAATCTCAGCTTTCTTGAAGAGTTTTTATAGTAATGGTGGGAGCATCACTTTTAAATCAAATGTGCTATTAAAATATGTAGATTTTATCCTTCCATGTTATTTGTTTAGATTTATAATCCTCCTTTCTTTCAGGAATTTAAAGTAGCTCACACGGATATTTCTCCAAAGCAGCACAGTGGAAGAACTCTCATCTGACTTAATTTTTCTTTACACAAACTTGACACATACAAATTGGTACAACAGTGGGAGAAAGACTGATGGTACAAATTCTGAATTTGCATGAGCAAACTCCATCATTGCATTTGTTTCATATAATTGCAATAGCCCAGCTAGTTTCCATTGCACCGAGGATATCTATGTAGCACCATACAAATAGTTTGCATTTTATTGTGCTAAGGAAATACCCTGACCTTTTGTTGTTCATGTCTATTCTTAAATAAATCCCTTGTATAAACAGTGTTCTTTGCCAAGCAAAGGTTCCATTCTAATGTAACCTTTCCCAGAATGAACTTAAACACCTTCTCTGGAAGGCCAAATTTCAAACAAAGAATACAGCAAGAAATGAAGCTCGTGTGAATTAATTACTTAATTTAACTATTAGGAGTTCTGAAGTTAAAGGAAAGCATTTTTTCAAAAATGAACTATTTTTAGACTTTAATAATTCTTGAGCAATGATGAAGGTGTTGCCTATAAAGGAACATGTGTGGTTTAGATTTTAATCTGATTTTTGAAATTTAAGTTAAATTAAATTAAAAGTTTTCATTTAATGGGCTGCTGCAATTATTGTTAAACCAATGTAGTCAATGATAGTATTTGCTCCTGCAAATTTAGAATTTGTACCATCAGTCTTTCTCTCACTGGTGTACCCTTCTGGATCTGTCAACTTTGTGTAAAGAAAATGTAACTTGCATGAAAGTTCTTCCATTATGCTGCTATGGAGAGATACTCCTGTAAGCTATCTTAAATTCCTGGAAGAAAGGCAGAATATAAATCTAAATAAATAATAAGGAAGTATGAATCTACATATCTAAATGTGTATACGTAGAATAGAGTTTGTTTCCTTATCTGCTTTACTGCTAAGCAAAGGTAAAACTGGGAGGTAAGAGTCCAAATCATGGAATTATGAAGATTACTATGGTACCATAAAACATGAAATAAGGTGATTTGGATTAGATAATATATAACATGACTAGAATAAACAGATTCCATCAGACATCAATCACAAACTACAAATGCAGGATTTTCTTTTTTTAATTTACAGAATTCGTTTAATTCATGGTTAAATATTGAAAATACTGATTTTTCTTTTTGTAAACTTGGCCAGAACCATGTTGCTATGGTTTTGGGGTTATTGTTTTTTTGCTTGGATAAATGAGTAATCTGGTATTGAGAAGTGAATTTGTTAGAGAATGGGAGAACTTCTATAATTTGTTGAAAACAGGCTGAGGAAGACTTTTGTCTTGAATCAGTGTTTCTCAACCATGGCATCTTTAAAATATGTGAACTTCAACTCCCAGAATTCATAGCCATTCATATCTTAAAGTTGCTAGGGTTAGGAAACACTACTTAGATATGCATCATCTCTGTATTATAGCGGCTTGGAGCTGCTGTATTAGTGTGATAGGTGGCATTTTAATAAAATAAATAAATATTTGCCTGGTTGGAAAAAATATATAATGCTACTTACCAAACTGTCTTTCAGTTGGTTGTTCAAGATCTGTTTTGTAAAGAAAGAATGAAAAGAAGTTTTGGACTTGCTAATGTCAATAAAATTTACAAATAATAGCAATAGCACTTAGACTTACATACCACTTCACAGTGCTTTACAGCACTCTCTAAGCGGTTTATAGAGTCAACATATTGCCCCCAACAATCTGGGTCCTCAAATGTTCTTCAGCTCTTAACTCTTAACAAGGGAAATGTTTCGTGTTTTTAATTTTTTACAAAGTTATATCCTATTCCCTGGAGTTATCCAGTTTTATTTCCTGTTGGAATTCCACTTAGGTGACTTTTAAAACTGAGCACTACTAGACTGATCTGTATTGTAAATTCATAAGATTATTGGATATGTATTACAGGCAGTCCACAACTTACAAATCAAAATTGGGACCAGAATTTCTGTTGCTAAGCTGGGTGATTTTTAAGTGAGTCATGCCCAGTGCTGGGCGTGACATGGTCGAAATGGTAGGGGAAGGATACTGTTAAAATCTCCATTCTCTTCCCATCCCACTATCCTGTTTTCCAGCTCCGTTCTCCTATGCAGGGCAACAAAAGAAGTCCCAGCCGATCAGCTGGGAGTTGGGAGGCAGAGAATAGATGGGGGCGGGGCCAGTCAGAGGTGGTATTCCAAACTACTCAAAATTTCCGCTACCGGTTCTCCAGAACTGGTCAGAACCTGCTGAAAACCACCTCTGGTTATGCCCCATTATACGTCCTTTTTTTGCCAGTCTTTTTAAAGAAAATTGCTTCATTAATTAAGTGAATCACATGATTCTTAAGCAAATCTGGCTTCCCCCATTGATTTTGCTTGCCAAAAGCCAGCCGTGAAAATTGTAAATGGCAATCACATGACTCTCGGATGCTGCAACTATTTTAAATACAGGCTGGTTGCCAAGCACTCAAATTTTGATCATGTGACCATGGAGATGCTGCGATGATCATAAATACGATGATCGCTCATAAGAAAAAAATTTTGGGGTGCTGTTGTAACTTTGAATGGTTGTTAAACAAATGGTTGTAAGTCGAGGATTACCGGTATGCAGGTTACAAAAATAAAATTTCAATCTTCCCTACTGAAGTAATTATAATTTTCTAGACTTGTTAGAAGTAGCTGTCTGGGTTTTTTTTAGCGATCTGCTAGAATTACATTTTAATGTAATTAATCCATTATATTAAATAATTGAATAATTTCGGGAAATGTGGGTAAGATAAAATCTGTTCAGAAAAACCATAAATGTTCCATTTATCAGACCATTCAATGCAAACAGTCAAATAAAGACCCCATAATAGCAATAGCACTTACTTATATTACCGCTTCACAGTGCTTTATAGTCCTTTCTAGGCAGTTTACAGAGTCAGCCTATTGTCCCCCAACAATCTAGGTCCTCATTTTACCCACCTTGGAAGGAGGGAAGGCTGAGTCAACCTTCAAACAGTGAGAATCGAATTCCTGGCTGTGGGCAGAGTTAGCTTACAATACTGCATTCTAGCCACAATCTGTTTCCAACATAATTAGTGAAGCCCTCTTTTGATATTTTTATTTAATGGTGGAAAGAAATATTCTTAATAATTTCAGCATCTTGGAATTTTTTACACTTCTATTTCCAGAATGACGAAAGAAGAATTATGCTCCAAGGAATTAAAAATTGGATCCTAATACTACAGCCCTGTTGTTCCCATGACATACCCTGTAAACGTTGATTATAAATTCAATGATATGTTTAAAAATGGAAAAAAATAATGAGCTCCATTGGTAACAGTATTAATAGAAGCAAATTTCTATTAATGAGCAAAGATCCTAAAGATTTTATATATATTATCCAATGCAATATACATTACATGAGCATACATGAAGAAAGATCTGCAGCTATTATGTTATCCCGTATAATATGCTTACCAGGTCTTGCCAGGTCATTTAATTCTTCTGAAAGGAACAAAGACAAATGAACATACAGTTTAAATAAATATATGAAAAGGGATTTATGAGTTAATCAAAAATTAAAATTAAAGGCAGAAGGAAAACATTTAACTATTGCTCTCTTCAAGCTTACAAAGTTAGTGACAAAGAAAAGGACTAACTTTGTATAATTAGCAAAAGATGTAAAGAAGGATTGAACAGTTCATGCAAGTATATGGCATCACATTGGCATTCATAGATTACCGTAATACAGCACAACATTCCATTCTAGTTACAGATCCCAGAATCACCAAATTGTCAGTATTTTAGGTTTTATCAGAAAGCTGTATGGTATTTGATTAACATTACCTTCCGTGCATTCTACTGCAATAGATTTTCCACCTTGAGTTTCAAAAGAAAAGAATGCTACAGTGAAGCTTCTGATTTTATTCCTGACAGGCAAGAATACACATCGGAGGTAAGTTATATTTACATTTCGAACAAGTCCAGAATTACTGCATAATTCATACTTAAATGTGTGTCTGTCAAACTGAGAGGAAACTGGTCTATTTTATTTTTTTGCCTAAGGATCTAATAAAGACAGGTGCATTATTCTTACGAGGATATTTAAAATTCCAAACTTGGAATTCAGGATAGAATGTAGGCATGGAGGGGTGGTTTTTTTTGCAACAAATTCATAAAGGGCATAATGAAACTTTGGAGACCTTTAAAATATCTTCTTCACTGTATATTTTTATTTTTCTAAAATCATGGAGCCAACCTTATATTTATAATGGGAAGGCGAAGTCAGTTATTCCTCTGCCACTGTTCAGAGATCTAAAGGGAGCTTAAGCAAATCACTTTCTCTGCAAATCACATAGAACATGGGTGTAAAATTTACGCTCCGTGGGCTGGATGCATCATTCTCTGGCCACGCCCACCCCGGGTTTAGCGAAGGGGGAAAAAGTCACTAAAGGTCACATGATGACACAGTGACACCGTAAGTTTGATACGCCTGAGATAGACAGACATATTGTAGAGGGCATGTGGAGTAGTCCTGAATAACAGGAGGAAGAATTGCTACCAGTGCAACAGGCAGATAAGAAGGTATCAGTCAGCATCAAGAAAATAATGAGTAAATATTTCAGAAAGTCTCCTCCCTAATTCACATGAGGAAGGGAGAGAAGGGGAAATGTATTCAGACTTGCAAGATTCTATTACTATAGCTTTACAATAAAATTAGAACCAATCTACATGGCATTGGTTTCCTAGTCTGGTATACCTTGAAGGGCAGATACGTATAATTTAGCATGTCTA
Source organism: Bungarus multicinctus (assembly GCA_023653725.1). Lineage (NCBI taxonomy): Eukaryota > Metazoa > Chordata > Lepidosauria > Squamata > Elapidae > Bungarus > Bungarus multicinctus. Next base: position 260,544,925 of record CM042834.1, read on the forward strand.
GCTAAGAGCGATCAACATTGGACACAGACTACTGAGGCTTTCAACCAATAGTGACCACAGCACATTATAAACTTACAGTGTCTTACAGAACAGTAAACTGTTCATAATGCAAACTACATGCAGAGTTTTGCAGAAGGACAATATAATCTCATTTCTATAGCAGGTTTTGACTGTCTACCTGTTAGAAATCCAGTCTCTTTCATATAATTAGAAACTAAAAATGGAAATGAAGCCTGTCGTAGCCTGATTTAAAATTAACCATATACATTTAATATATACATTATATACATATGTGTTACACTACATACAGTATTTTGCTTCATGGTGGATAATACATATTAAAAAGTAAGCAAAAAATATTAAAAATGAAAATTTATGGGTTCCTGTCCCAAAGGTGCTTTTCCAAAACGTAACTGTCTTGGTTTTTCCTTGAAAACTTTTTGCTTCTCATCCAATAAGCTTTTTTAGTTCTGTTACTGAACTGAAGAAGCTTCTTGGATGAGAAATGAAACCAAGTTCAGCTGCCTTTTGGAAAAGCACCATTGGAACAACCATGATCTGGATAATTGAGAATATTCAAACGTTATGTGTATCCTAGTTATATACCCCAGCAGAATGCAAATAGTAAATAACATTTTATATATATGGTATACTAGCTCTATACCCGTGCTTTGCTACGAAACTATGTGATCGGGCTTAGGTTTTGAGGAGGAAAATAAGAGAAAAAAATTGTGCCTCTGCCTACCAGCATTCATCAGTATTCATCTGGCTACCGTAGCGTCCTGACAGTGTGAGAGAGTTGAGGGCTGTTTGGAAACTGAAACAGTATTTGCTGTGTGAGCAAGGAGACAGCAAGGAGCTCCGCATGGCTTAGCTCAACTGTTCTGGTCTAAAGCTGGTTGCTGCTGTGAAACTGAAACTCCTCTCCTCTATTTGTGTTTTGCATTTGGAAAAGATTTCTTTTCAGGCGGGGAAGGGGAGTAGCACTCCTTAGCATCAGAGCGTGTTAATTACTGTATAAGAAATACTAATGATATTATGGTCATTTCGAAAAATCCTTTCTTAGCGAGCACCTAGAAGCCAAGAGGAACATATATGCCAAATTTCAAGTTTGTAGTTTTTATAGTTCTGGAGATTTTGTGATGATGAGTGAGTGGTATTTCGCTTTTATGTATATAGATATCCCTTTCCCACGCAGCATGAATAAACATCGGGAAATCAAGTGAATATGGTAGCAAGCTTAGAAATTTGATAAACAGCACAGAAATCTTATCATTTCCCTCCCCCCGGGACATAAAGTTTATCCTATGATGGTGGCAATCTTATCTCTTCCAGAAATGACATTCAGAGGAACACATAGTTTGAATAAGATTTTCTGCAGGTGAAAAAAACCTCTATAAAATAAGTATGAGTGTTACAAGAATGGCAACAGTATTGGAGTCCAGCATCAACAACTAAGAACATAACCAAGCTCAGACTTTAATTTTTTATGGAATAATTTTTTAAAGATCTATAGAAAACAAGTCCAGTAATACTGCCATGTTAATTATAACCGATCTCATCAGCAATTTCTTGTGTTGATATGCCAAACTGAACGACATGCCACTTTACTGCTTAATTAAATTTACTATTAGACATCTTACCTATAGTTACTTTCACTTTTCTGCTTTCTTCATTTTCTTGATTATTGTATACTCGACACCAATATGTTCCTTGATGTTCAATGTCCACACAGGATACCTTCAAGAGTACCACACATTTTCTAGTAAGGCATTCACCAAAGTTCATTCTTTTTATTCCAGTAATACTATCAAATACATTTCAATAAAGTTTGCATTCCGGCAGCCTGAATCTGAAGCTACAAATTCTGCAGCCTAATCCACTGAGATGAGAAACCTTTCAAACAGCAAACAAAAGGCTCCTTTTTAAAAAACCCTTCCTCACAAAGAAAAAAAAAAGTTCTTACAGGTAACCCTCGACATATAACCATAGCTGAGCCCAAAATTTCTATTGCTAAGCAAGACAAGTGAATTGTGCTTCATTTTACAACTTCTTATCGCAATTATTAAGTGAATCTGACTTTGCTTGTCAGAAGGTTGACCCCAAGACACTGCAACTATCATAAATATGAGTCAATTGCCAAATGCCTGAATTTTAATCACATGACCATGGGAATGCTGCAACGGTCATAAGTGTGAAAAATGGTCATTAGTCACTTTCAATGCCATTGTAACTTAGAATGGTCACTTAAAAACTGTAGTTAAGTCAAGGACTACCTGTAATAACCTTCTATAGTCAACACTAGTCGATAACCCAGTGTTGCCCAGGTATTTATTTATCCCAATCCCGTATTAGACAGGAAAATCCTGTAGTCGGGACTCATGCTGTTGTACTGTCTCTCACACAGCATCACAATTCTTCTATTCCTCCACAAGAGGGAGCCGTTATAAAGTTGTTACCATGGCAAGTCCACTGTGCTGTACAGTAGAAGCCATTTTAAGACAAACCCGCCTCCCGAGGGATGTTAGGGGTGTCTTACCCCCACAGTATTTGTTTCCAGAGGGTAAGTCATCTGTGTACCAAGTTTGGTTGAAATTGCTTGAGGTGGTCCAGAATAATAGAATATATAAAGAATAGATTAATTAATGTCCAAGAATAAAACTATTCAATTATTGTTTGTAACTTATGATTAATGATTGTAATTATGATTATGACCTATGACCTATTACTTGCTATTTATATATACACTTATGCACCAGAGACAAATTCCTCGTGTGTCTCATCACACTTGGCCAATAAAGAATTGTATTGTATTGTATTGTATTGTATTGTATTGTATTGTATTGTATTGTATTGTACTGTACTGTACTGTACTGTATTGTATTAGATTCAGAGAGCACCAAAGACCTTTTATAACTGGGAAATCTACCAAATTCTGCAGCATTATTCTATTCTGTTCTGTTGTTCTATTCTATTCTATTCTATTCTATTCTATTCTATTCTATTCTATTCTATTCTATTCTATTCTATTCTATTTCTATTTCTATTCTATTCTATTCTATTCTATTCTATTCTATTCTATTCTATTCTAAGCATTTCATAAAACTAATACTAACTTAATGGAGGTCATTGTATTAAGGCTCATGCATAGTCCTGCATCAACTTTGCAGTCATGCTAAATAATTAAAAAGCCTTGGGATACAGGATACAAGCAATTAAACTCACTTCAGAGTGCAATATTCCACCAAGAACCATGCACCTATTATCAGCATGCTGATGGCAAAACGTTAGGGGGTTAGTGAACCTGTTATTTTATTTACTGAATTTCAGAGTTACTCTTGAAGAGTTTATTTCAAGGAAATAATGAATGTAAAACGTGTTATCAATTCCTCATTAGTCTAGCTGGGAGAGCGGAGAAGAGTCCAGTGATGGATTCAAATTTTTTTACTATCGGTTCTGTGGGTGTGGCTTGGTGGGCGTGGCTTGGTGAGTGTGATGGGGGAAAGATACTGCAAAATCCCCATTCCCTCCCCACCCCACTAATCTGCTTTCCAGTTGCATTCTCAAAAGAAGACCCAGCCAATCAGCTGGGACTCGGGAGGCGGAGAATAGATGGGGGCGGGGCCAGTCAGTGGTGGGATTTTCCGGTTCTCCGAACTACTCAACATTTCCGCTACCGGTTCTCCAGAGCTGGTCAGAACCTGCTGAATACCCACCTCTGAAAAAGACTCACCACATAGGCCTTTTCCTCTCCATTGGGAAGTGGAGATTCTTCTTTGTACCACTGGTACTGTGGCAGGGGATTTCCCGTGGCTTCACACTGAAGAATTAACATTTGTCCAACCATCAAGTTCTGGGATTGCGGATGCAGGTAGATGTGTATTTTCTTTTCAGGCAACTCGAGGTAGCTTCCTTGAATTGAAGATGTTTAAACATTTGTGAGATAAAAATCTTTTCAGCAAAGCAACAGAGATTAGGCCAGATTTGCAGAGCAGAAGCAAGTCAGCCAAGAATGGTAGTTTCTTCGCCCACAACTGGGCCCTCCCCAGTGACTTCCTCATTTAGTTGCTGCAACTAATTTAAAGGAAGTGGATGGTTTTGAGAAGAAAGGAATAAATGGTTTGGGTTTGTTCTTTTAGAGTGGGGGGCAAGGGGGAAACAATGGCCTCTTGACGACCTGTGGACTTCAACTCCCAGAATTCCTGAGCCAGCCAAGGAATTCTGGGAGTCAAAGTCCAGAGGTCGTTAAGGGGGCATCGTTCCCCATCCCTGCTTTAGAGAGTAAATTCAAAATACGAAGTTTAAAAATGTGCTGCGGATAGTCCTCAACTTACAACTGGTTGCTTAATGACTATTCGAAGTTAGTATGGATCCTCCCAAGAAGTAATTACAACCTGGTTTTGAGATTTGGATGTCTTCCTTCCCATGGTCACATGACTACATTTTGGACGTTTGGCAACCAGCCCACATTCACTGCTGTTTTCGGTACCCTGAGTTATGGTGTTTTTGCCAGAAACAGGGATTTGCTTCCAATTTCCAACACAAAAACACCCTACAGTGAACAATGGCTTTGCTTAACAAAGCTACATTCACTTTATGACTGTCACATTTGCTAGTACTACCACAGTTATGTCGGGAGCACTGAAGCACTTCCAGGTTGAAGGGATTCGCCAGTGACATCATCATTGCCTAGGGAATGCCCAATAGAAGGCTCCTTTCATGTCCCACCAAAGTGGTACCTATCTATCTACTCACAGTCTCCCACTTTCAAACTTCTGGGTCAGCAGGAGATGGACCCAGTGATGGGAGCTCACCCCGCCACATGGGAGCGATTGGGTTTCAAATGTGAGCTTGCCAATCATCAGCCTAGCATTCTAACCACGTAAGCAATTGCGTTCCTTGCCATATTTGCTTAGCATCTACCGCAAAAGAAGGTAGTAAAATTGGGGTCCAGTCACATGATGACCTGCTTTACAATTGTGGGCTCAATTACAGTTATAATTCAAGGACTACTGTAGTTGCTCAGGTGTTTTTTAATTCATATTAAACTAAGAGCCATGGTGGCGCAGTAGTTAGAGTGCAGTATTGCAGCTACTTCTGCTGACTGCAGCTGCCTGCAATTTGGCAATTCAAATCTTATCAGGCTCAAAGTTGACTCATTGGCCTTCCATCCTTCCAAGGTGGGTAAAATGAGGATCCAGATTATTGGGGGCAATAGGCTGACTCTGTAAACTGCTTAGAGAGGGCTGTAAAGCATTGTGAAGCGGTATATAAGTCTGAGTGCTATTGCCATTTGCCATGTTCATGTTCTGAGAACTTCTCAGTAGTAAATATGTTTTCATGTATTAAAGCAACAAATATTCCTGTAGATAACAGATATTAATGGGTAGATGCTAATTCATTGCAGAAATAGTATATTATGTATGATACAAATAAATTACAAATATGGCTTCACTCCTATTTCATGCACCATAAAGCTTACATATAAACCTGATAGTAACTACTGCCATATGTAATTATTCCTTTTTAATAAGAAATAACCTTACTAGAGTGGTAAAGTACTGTAAAAAGAGCTGAAGTATATTATCTTTTTGGACAAGCAATTACTTAAGCGATTGTCCACCAAGATATACAGTATCTGAGGATAATATTTTAGTGATGTATCATTTTAATATTACAATTAGCAATCAAATGATATTGTCTTGCAAGAGTGATCAGAAATTGCATTTAATCCAGAAAGTGCAGCTAGAGTAGATGGTTAAGAGAAGAAAATAGATCAAGCAGAAAACAAAATCCTAATCAAGGACTTACCAAAGAGAAAAAAACCAACCCCCAATAACACAGGCAAGCCAGATAGTCCTCAACTTACAACAGTTCGTTTAAATGACCTCCGAAGTTACAACAGCATTGAAAAAAGTAACTTACGACTGTTTTTCACACTTATGACCATACATTCAGATGCTTGATAACTGTTTCATATATACGACTGTTGCAGTGTCCTGTGGTCAGGTGATCACCTTTTGTGACCACCTGGCAAGTAAAGGCAATGGGGAAGCCAGATTCACTTAACAACAGTGTTATTAATTTAACAACTGCAATGATTCACTTAACAAATGTGGCAAGAAAGTTGTAAAATGGGGCAAAACTCACTTAACAAATTTCTCACTAAGCAACATACATTTTGGGCTCACTTGTAAACCGTAAATCGAGGACTACCTGTACAAAAAGGGATACGATCATTTTCTAGGTAAGATGTTACCTATCTGAGTAAAGTAACATCTTCAAGCAAACAAGCAAGCTCAGAGAGTGCCAAGGACTCCACAATTCAATTCTGAGCTACAAACAACAGAATAACAGAGTTGGAAGGGACCTTGGAGGTCATCTACTCCAACCCCCTGCCCATGCAGGAAACCCTACACCACTTCAGACAAATGGTTATCCAGCATCTATTTAAAAACTTCCAGTGTTGGATCATTCACAACTTCTAGAGGAAAGTTGTCCCACTGATTAATTGTTCTAACTGTCAGGAAATTTCTTCTTAGTTCTAGGTTGCTTCTCTCATTGATTAGTTTCCACCCATTGCTTCTAATCCTGCCCTCAGGTGCTTTGGAGAATAGCTTGACTCCCCCTCTTCTTTGTGGCAACCCCTGAGATATTGGAACATTGCTAACATGTATCTCCTAGCCCTTCTTTTCATTAGACTAGACATACCAAATTCCTGCAACCGTTCTTCGTATGTTTTAGCCTCCAGTCTCCTAATCATCTTGGTTGCTCTTCTCTGCACTCTTTCTAGAGTCTCAACATCTTTTTAAAATTGTGGCGACCAAAACTGAATGCAATATTTTAAGTGTGGCCTTACCAAGGCATTATAAAGGAGTATTAATACCTCAGTGATCTTGATTCTATCCCTCTTTTTATGCAGCCTAGAACTATGTTGGCTTTTTTGGCAGCTGCTGCACATGGCTGGCTCATATTTAAATGGTTGTCCACTAGGATTCCAAGATCCCTCTCACAGTTACTTCTATTGAGCAACGTACCAAATACACTGTACCTGTGCATTTGATTTTTTTTGCCTAAATGTAAATATTCTACATTTTTCTTGCCTAAATGTAGATATTATAAATGTAAATATTCTCTTTTATTGGAAAGCAATAAACATAGCTCAATCTTACATCTTTTTGAGTGGCTCCAAGTGTTATTGGGCTCAGTTCAGGATGTAGATCTTATCAACAAAGTTTTAAATGGATTTAAATGCTTTCTTGAGGCCAACAGAGAAGCCATTTATTTCTCAATTTCCAGTGAGAGATAAAGAGTTTCCTGATTCATTCCAGCATTAAATGGTTTTTAATATGATCTAAAATGTGTGTTTTTTTCAGAAAGTTAAATCCATAATTGACTAAATTGCTTTAATGTGCATGTTTATACTGTGTTAAGATACTTCTGATTAAAATGTAATCTAGAAATACTTTAAAAGTCAATAGGAAACAAGCAATGAAAGATTTCAGGTAAATACTGAGAAATAATACATTTTAGGCTTTAGCAAGTCTTTTATGAATTTGTGCCCCTGCTAAAAGTACATAAAAGCTGTAAAGCATTATCTCCAGGACAGATGACAAATGTCTTTAACTCCGCTGTTGTGGTAAAATACACCAGCATGGACTCATTAAAAGTTTTTAGAAATCTATTGTAGTGGGAACCTAACTTGACAGAGATTTAAGAATTGTTTTTCCTGAAATTGCAGCCATAGAGAAAGGAGAAAATTCCATAATCAGAGATTTCTATGACTTCATAATCATCCCTATGCCAAGTGAAAGAACTGCAGAGATCTAAAAACATCATTGTTACAACTTTAAAATGGAAGTAGAAAACCAGTACGCCTCCTATTCACACCTTCTTGCCATTTCTACAATGTAAAAAGTTTCTAACCCACCATCAGAATCTCTTTGGCTGTCACAAACATCCAGCTGTGCCCATTGGCTGAATTCATAGGAGGAATCGCTGTTCACTCGACATATGTATAATCCCGCATCTTCTGCAGTCACTTGATTGAATATCAGTTCTGGGGAATTCCCATTTGGAACCTGAATGAAAATTAAATTAAATTAAAAATTAAAACATATTTATTTATTTATTTAGATTTATATACCGCCCCCTCTCCCAAAGGGACTCGGGGCGGTGAACAGCCAGAATAAAAGCCCATATAAACACATACAATATTTAAAAATTAAAAGAATTAAATATGTTGGCTTTACAAAGATTAAAACACGGGAATTAAGAAAAATTAAAACCAAATTAAAATTTTAAAAACCCCTAGGCCAGACCGGCTTGCATATATTGCATACATATATATTGCACACATTGCCACAATAGGGAAGCTATTGGAAGGTATAATACAATAGCGTTTAGCTATATTACACACAAAAACTGGTTTTGCTGATTGTTGGTTTAAACTTAAGAGTGATTGGTGAATTCAGCCATTGTTCTATGTTGAACATTATTTTAAACCAATAGAATAGAGTTTCACCAAAGATCAGTTTGGAGTTCAGGCATATTCATTCGCTGTTTGAAACATTAATTAAGAAAAATGAAATGTCAAATCCTCAAGATTTTAAAATTTTATTGATTGATTGATTATTTTATTGATTGATTGATTATTGATTGACTATACCCATCTATCTCAATCCAACTTACTCTTGTTCTATCTTATCTAACAATTATATTGTTATATCTAATAATCTTTCTGCAAGAAACTCAGCATAAATATTATCAATACAACAATATTGTTAAACTGGATTAAGATGGAAGGCAAAGATACGGCAAAGGCTGCCTGATAAACTTGTAGATGAGCAGTACACTTACGATTTTTTTTTCATTTGAAAAGGATATTATAGAGCCATAGAAACTCTAAAAAAATAAATTTAGGACCAAGACTAAGAACACAATGAGGAGCTTCTAAGGCAAAGGTCTTCAAACTTGGCAAGTTTAAAACTTGTGGGCTTCAACTCCCAGAATTCCTGAGCAAACATGATTGGAGGAGGAATTCTGGGAGTTGAAGTCTACAAATCTTAAAGCTCTCAAGTTTGAAGACCCCTGTTCTAAGGCACTATTGAGATTGTGTTGATTTTTCATTGATTGATTCATTGATTAACCGATTGATTGATTGACTCATTCATTCATTCATTCCACTATTTTACAACAGTTACAACGGTAACTCTAAGCAGTTTACAAGGTCACAACAGTAACTCTAGGCAGTTTACAAAGCATAAATAATTTGTAGGGCAATGTAAAGCAAGAGAAATCAAGCAAATAACAGTAAGACTGCTAAAATCCACAAAACCAGTTATACACCAAAAGACACAGATCAACAAGTGAGGCCACAAAATTCTCTGCAGAAAAAGCCAGACCTGACATGACAATGGGGCACTGCAAACAGCCATAAATTCAGCCCATTTCCTGTTCAATTGAAGATGGAATTATTATATTAAAAATAAGAAATAATAATTAAAAAATGTTTTCAGCCCATTTCCAAGCACCCACAGTGAGGTCATGTGACAGTGAGGAGGGAGCTGCTGATTATTGGAACTTCAAATCTGAGTTGAAACTACCACTCAGGTAGACCTGTTGGAACTTTGATTAGTTGCAAGTCGAACTACCACCTATATAGATTGAATACTTAGAACTGCAGCCTATTATATTTCCATGCACACAACATACTGTTAATTCAATTAATTCAATACCTACTTTGGATGTGAAGTATACTGTTGAGAATGGGAAAATTTCATACTATATTCACCCAGATCAAAATAAAACCAAAATATTACATGAAGAGTACTTAAAACATCAACAATAGTGAAAATTCAAGTTCTGCCAAATGCCAGGATTTACCAGTAATGAAATCATTTAAGTATCCACAGGTCTTTATTCAACGCTGCTTAATGTCATAGAAATGTTTTGTCCAAAAAGAAACCAGTTATATTCATATTTTAGTTGCACACTATAAACACCCATTCAACATTTGTATGAGTGCTGTCAAGGTCCCTGCCATATGCTGGGAAATTATTATTCCTCAAATATGAAAAACACATTTCTTTTAAAAATCATAGGCACCGAAACAATGGTACGTTGGCTTTAAGAAATTGGGTTGTTTTACCATATATTTTATCCCACTTAAGTTTTCAAAATAATTTAAAGATAAGAACTTGAGAACTATTTTGTAATAGGCTGGTGGCCAGCACAATATCATGATGTCAACCCTTGACACCTTGAATGAGACGGATGGCCGAATAAATTGGTTTAAATAAAATAAACCCCTCCATATAGACCAGATTAGGAGGCTCAAGTCATGCAGTCCTCTATTATTTTATTGAGGTAAATATAGTACAGGTAATCCTCGACTTACGACCATAATTGAGCCCAAAATTTCTGTTGTGAAGTGAGGCATTTGTTAAATGAATCTCAGCTGTTCGTACAACGTTAGTACCGTAAACAGACCACTCACTCCTTTAGGTTTCGTGAAGTTATTAATTAGCCATTCACGCCCAAAACAGCAGGTAACAACGAGAACAAAATACAATAAAGTCGGCTCTGGGTTGCGTTGCAATCCAGAGCTGTATTTATACTTAACAGTCACTAGATAATCACTTAATACCTATAACTACCTTCAGGCCACCTTTGCTGTTTAACATCCGGAACGTTTTACTTAGTTGCGGTAACTTTCCCCCAGCCTCATATCAATGTTTCCATGATTCTTCACAACTTCAGCCTATCCCGTGTCGCCCCACTACCTAATTACACCACCACCCATGCTTCTGTTTATTGATGCAATCTTTAGCCTTGCTAAAAGTCCTCACTGCAGCACAACTTTCTCTCAGGGTGCTGACATCAGCTATACATGGCTTATTCCTCGGAACTCGGAACTGAGTCTCCGGAGAAGGGCGGCATATAAATGTAAATTAAAAAAAAACTCTCTAATCATCGGCACTTCTCATTCTAACGCTGACACAGCGACGCAACCAAGTCCGTTCCTTGATGTCAGGGATGTGTGCGTATTGCCGTATCGAACTTCTGTTGTCTCGGCTCCATATAGTTCATCGATGGAGTCGTGACTGTGAATTTTGCCCCATTTTATGACCTTTCTTGCCTCAGTTGTTAAGTGAATCACTGCAGTGGATAAGTTAATAGCCCAGATGTTAAGTGAATCTGGCTTCCCCACTGACTTTGCTCATCAAAAGGACGCAACAGGTGATCACATGACCTTGGGACATAGCAACAGTCATAAATGTGAATCAGATGCCAATCATCTGAATTTTGATCACATGATCATGGGGATGCTGGAAAGGTTGTAACTGTGAAAAATGTTCGTAAGTCACTTTTTTTCCACAGCCGCTGTAACTTTGAACGGTCACTAAATGAACTGTTGTAAGTTGAGGACTACCTAGCAGGTCTCAATATGCTTTCATCCTTCATCTCCCTTTATCCTTATGACACCTAGGGAAGCTGAGGTGTTTTTCTCAAGTTACAATTCTGCCCAGCGCACAATTGAGATGTTGTCACGAAGACAAAATCCAGAAATACTTCTGCATACGGTACGTCCCATTTAGCTCACTCACAAAACAGAGGTGGGATAAACAATATAAATAGAATAAAAAAATATTTTAAAAAATTTCTTATTCATTAGTTTGCCATCCATCCCGCCCAATTGATAAATAAGATACAGAGTCCTCTACTTACAACCACAACTGGACCTGAAATCTCAAGTCATTGAGTGAAGCAGTCATTAAGCAAGACACCATGAGTCAGCTTTGCTTGAAGAACGCAATCCAGGCTCTTCCAGTTGTGATCGTTAAGTGGACCATTGTAGAGAGGGCCTGGGTGAGGGAGAGAGAGACCAAGCTTCCCACCACACCCAGAATGGGACAATTCACCATGGCCAACTCACCATGGCCAACTCTCCATGGCCAATTCTTCATGGCCAACTCACCATGGCCAACTCTCCATGGCCAACTCACCATGGCCAACTTGCCGCAGCCAACTCTCTGCGGGACAATTCACCAAGGGATAACTTGAGGGAGGGACAAGTAGAATTGCACCTCGCCTAAGCCTCAAGGACTTATAACTTGAGGTTCAAACCTGATGCAAGGCAAGGCCCGCTTGCAATTCTCCTGCAATTTTGTTCCCAGTTTTGAGAACAAAAAAGGCTTAAAAAGGGAGGGAAAAATTAAAACGGCAAATACTTGTTGAAAAGAAGGTTAAAAACCACAATTCTATGTTTTCTTTCTTTTTTCCTTTTTTTCTTTTCCTTGTCTTCTTTTTTCCTTTTCTTTTATGTTTAATTTTCTATACTTTTTAATACTTTCAAAACTTTTATTTCTACTGAAAAGTCTTAATAAAAACATTTTTAAAAGAACATTGCCTTCAATACGGTCCAAAATTTTCTACATTTTAGAAGCTACCAGTTACATTGTAGTATATTTATTTACCATTTTTTTCTCTTTAAACCACTGATAATATAGGAGAGGATATCCTGTTGCCCAGCAGCTTAGTTTCACCATCTGGCCAGAGAAAACAGCTTGGGATTCTGGTTCTACAACGATCTTTATAACTATGGAAAAATAAGAGTAATCTATATTTAACACAAAGAAAGCTAATTATATAAACACACTGAAGTTTGCTTGCCTGCTTATTTAATTGCTTGTTGGGTTTGTAAGGCTGTCTAATCATCAAGAAAAAAATAAAGACAGCATACAGAACAAATTGAAAACACACTATAACAGTAAAGGGATAAGGAAATCTGAAAGAGATGGAAAATGTGATGTCAGAATCACAGAACAAAATCTTTCAGAGTTCCTGGAGCAGAGGGGAACTGCCAGAGTACTGGAAAAGAATTGATGTCATTCCAGTCTTCAAAAAGCGGGAAAAAGTGGATCCAGGAAACTACAGCTTGACATCAATAGCTGGGAAAATCCTAGAAAAGATAATCAAGCAACAATACAAGTGGTGTTGACATCATTATCAAAAATTCCAGTTATCTTAGATAACATTCCATCCAATACAAAATAATATTTCATTTTACACATTAGACTCCACTGTGTTTATATAGAAAAAGCATCATTTTGTTTGAGATGCAATGAGATGAATGCTTTATTTAAATATGCGTTCATATAGTGTTCTGTAATTGTTACATTTGGAAAGGAAGTTGTCAAACTCTAGGCCCACGGGCTGGATGTGTCACGCGCTGGCCACGCCCATGTCCAGTTTAGCGAAGGGGAAAAAACACTTGTGATATGTCAATCATAACAATACAAGAGCACACCAATAGATACAAACTCAAGGTTAACCGCACCAAACTTGACTGCAGAAAATACGACTTCAGCAACAGAGTGGTCAATGTTTGGAATACTCTACCTGACTCTGTGGTGTCTTCCCCAAACCCCAAAAACTTTAACCTTAGACTGTCTATTATTGACCTCACCCCTTTCCTAAGAGATCTGTAGGGGGCATGCATAAGCACACCAATTGTGCCTACCATCCCTGTCCTATTGTTTCTTTTTATTTTTCTTATAGGTATCTATCTCATGTATTCAAAACTATATTTATTCTTATATCTGTATCTTGTAAATGATTGACAAATCAAATAAATATTTTTTAAAAAAAGTCACGTGAAGCCATCACGAGGCGAGCTTGACACCCCTGTACTACATGCATCTACTCAACTGCATTTATTGACGTTTCCATTCTTTTGAACTATATTTATATCATTTGGAAATTGACTATGGGACAAAGTAGGTGCTCCATTATTTAACATGATAAAAAATGAACTTTTTAAAAATTTGACAATCTAGATCTATGGTCTTCAGAATTTATGTTATTAGCAACTTATAAATGAACCACTTGTCTGTGTAGATTCACTGTGGATTACAATAGAACCTCTGATCGTGAACACTTCTGACCATGACCAAAAGGGGTTCTGACCAAAAAAATTCACAAATTATTTTTTGTTTCGTGGCCGATTTTCCCTTCCACACCATTGTTTTTGGTAAGTGCCAAATTTCCAAAATTAGGTGCGGGTCACGACCAAATCGAGTTGCGACTAAATTTATGCAACAAATTATGGTTGTGACCAGAGGTTCTACTGCATGTGACATTTCATTCACAAAAAGCAATTTGACTTTTCATTGGCAGTATCCCGAAGGCTCTTTCTAACAGGGAGGCAAACAGCTGTACCCTAAACTGAAAGATGTACAGGTAGTCCTCAACGTATGACGATAATTCAGTCAGCAATTTTGGTCACAAGTCATGACGATCATGAAGTATGCCCACTTTTATCGCTTTTATTGTGGCGGTCATAAATCAAATGCAGTGGTACTTAGGCGAACTCACTGTTTGCCATGGGACATTTTTTTCTGGAAATTGGAAATAAATGCTAATTGCAAGAAAAATTTTTTAGCACAGTCATGGGTTGCAGGACCCTGCAAACAGCTATAAAGGTGCGCTGGTTGACTAGTGTCCAAAATGCAGTCATGTGACTGCAGGAGTGGGTGATTGCATGTCAGAACTTTGAATCCACATCGTAAGTCCTTTTTTGGGGGGTCCATTGTAACTCTGACTTGTTCCTCACTGACTGGTCATAAGTTGACCACTGCCTGTCCTAACAGAAAGGTTGTCATCATTTCTTCCTTCCCTGATAGATTGCAAAGTCATTTGGGTTCCCTTAGTTGTCAGATGGAAGCCAGAGGTGGTATTCAGTATTCTGACCAGTTCTGGAGAACCGCTAGCGGAAATTGTGAGTAGTTCGGAGAACCGGCAAATACCGCCTCTGACTGGCCCTGCTCCCATCTATTCTCTACCTCTCGAGTCCCAGCTGATTGGCTGGGTCTTCTTTTCTTGCCCTGTACAGGAGAACGGAGCAAGAAAGCAGGTTAGTGGGGTGGGGAGGGAATGGAGATTCTGTAGTATCCTTCCTCTGCCACGCCCACCAAGCCACACCATGGCCACCAAGCCACGCCCACAGAATTGGTAGTAAAAAAAAAATATTCCCACCACTGATGGAAGCCAATATAATTTCATGTTTTAAGTGCAAGATGCAACTTGTAGTAGTAATGTGATTATTAAGAGGTGGCCTAAGCTGAGAACTTAAAACTCACTTGGATTGAGCAACTGAAGTGCCTCGGTGTGTTGCAAGGATTGCAGCAATTCTGTCAACTCCGAAACAGTACAGCCTCTTTCACCCATTAGCTGAAGGAGACTCCAGCTGGGACTTCCTTCAGGAGCCAGAACTTGCAGAGAACAATGCTCCAACTCAAGAGAACTGCAAAGAATGACAACCAATAACAATAGCAATGATAAGTCTTTCTGTACATACAGTTAATTAAGCGTGAGATCTAGATCAGTGTTTCTCAGACTTGGCAATTGTAAGATGTGTGGACTTCAACTCCCAGAATTCTGACTGGGGAATTCTGGAAGTTGAACTGCACATTTCTTAAAGTTGCCTACATTTGAGAAAAGACTGGTCTAGTGTAAAATTGCAACGCTAGCTCCCTGAAAGAATACCATAGGTGAGAAAGATCAAGTTGGCCTTGCATAATTGTCAGAGAACAAATCTATAGGGAGTTGCCTTCTCTTCTCCTTGCCCAACCCAATTAACTCCTCCAAATGATGAATCCAGTGCTAAGCCAAAACTTCCTGCAATGATCTAAGGGAAGCTACAAAAAAAACCCACCAGGAAAATCACTTAAGTGTTATATCTTATGACTCTTGATGAATGTATTTTATTTTTTCTTACATACACTGAGAGAATATCCACCAAAGACAAATTCCTTGTGTGTCCAATCACACTTGGCCAATAAAGAATGCTATGCTATGCTATGCTATTCTTAAAAAAACCCATTAGATCACACAGGCATGTTAATTTAGGAGGAAGGTGCAAAATTTGAGAATCCTCAAGCGAATGATTTATCTCATCGCATTTCAATAGATAAGAATCTCTGGGCAATAGTGAACATAGTGTAAGTGTAATATTACATCATCATCGAGTGTGATAACACATAAATAAAAGCAAACACGGAATAAAACCGGAAGCAATAGCTAAATGATGGTTTAAATATGTAGAGTTTTTAAGGCTATCACTTGAAAAATTCTTTCAATAGTAGCCATGTCCTCCAAGCAAGGGATCTCAGGGGATCCCATTGGGAAATGATCTTAGATTATTTTTGTCTTTAATCAAATCAAATCAACCTTTATTGTCAAGAGTACAACATGTGTACAATGTACACGTGTACAAGAGTACATGTGTACAATGAGATTGGCTGAGCCTTCCTTCGTGCACCCTCCCCCAACACAACTCACACTGAAGACAAAAAAAAAATGTGAATCCTACTGACAAACACACAATTTTATTGCACCAGATGAACTTATTGCACAACGCGCCGGCCCCACAAGTCTATCATACTATGTTGACATGAGGTTGCTTTCCATTCAGAAGTCTGACAGCCCACAGGTAGAAACCGTTCTTCAGCCTGTTGGTGTGGCTGGCTATGCTTCTGTATCTCCTACACGATGGTAGGAGAGTGAAGAAGTGCTGACCAGGGTGTGAGTCGTCCCTGAGGATTTTCTAAGGCAGCGAGCCCTAGCGATGTCATCTAGTGCAAGGGGTCTCCAACCTTAGCAACTTTAAGCCTGGTGGACTTCAGCTCCCAGAATTCCCCAGCCAACTTTGCTGGCTGTGGAATTCTGGGAGTTGAAGTCCTCCAAGCTTAAAGTTGCCAAGGTTGGAGACCCCTGATCTAGTGGTATCGGGGGACAGCCTACGATGTTTTGTGCTGTTATCATCACCCTCTGTAGTTGTCTTTCTATCCACGACTGTCAAGCCAGCATACCCCACCATAATGCAATATGTGAGGACGCTTTTTATTGTGGACCGGTAAAAGGAGATCATCAGTCATTGTTCCACTTTATTCTTTATTTAGCAAGACCCTAAGGAAATGGAGTCTCTGTTGGGCCTTTCTGGCTTGACAGTCTGAGTTGTGTTGATTTTCCAGGTAAGATCTTCACTGAGCTAGACTCCCAGGAATTTAAAGGAGGAAACTCTCTCCACACCATCCCGCTTGATGTAAAGTGAGGCAGGTTCCTCTCTCTTCTTCTGCAAGTCTAACATCTCCTTTGTCTTGCTGATGTTCAGGTGCAGGTTGTTTTCTAGGCACCATGAGGATAATTTTTGAACCTCACCCCTGTATGTGTTTCGTCTCCACCTGTAATGAGACCCAATATGGTGGTATCATCTGAAAGCTTAATGATCACAGTAGATGGGTCAGATCATACACAATCATCTGTGTCCAGTGAGTACCGATAGGGACTGAGCACACAGCCCTGTGGGGGAGCCAGTGCTAAGCTTCAGGGAGGTGGATGTGACAGACCCAACCCTCACTGTTTGTGGCTGGTCCCTCAGAAAGTCTTTGATCCAGTCGCAGATGGAAGAGGGAAAATCCAAGTCAGTCAGCTTTTCGATAAGGATGCTCGGCAGAACAGTATTAATGAAAAGCATCCTGACATAGTTTCCGGGCTACAGAATGTAAGGCAGTAGTTTAGTTTAGTTCTAGTTTAGTTTTATTTAATTTATATACTGCCCTCTCTCCCAATTTCTGGGGCTCGGGGCGGTGTACAGCCAGGTTAAAAACAATACAAAAGATACAAAATTTAAAAGATATAAAATTTAAAAATGGATTAAATCAATGGCTGACAGATTTCGAATGATAAAAATAATAAAATAATAAAAACAGGGTAAGTTAAATAACAAATTTAAAACCCTCCAACATTACTAGGCCAGACCGGCTTGTTGGAAAAGATAAGTCTTCAATGCGCGTCAGAAGGTTCGCAGGTCAGGGATAGTCCGCATCTCCGGGGATAACTCATTCCAAAGAGAGGGTGCTCCCACAGAGAAGGCCCGTACCCTCGGGGCTGCCAGCCAGCATCATCCAGCTGACGGCACCCCAAGGAGGCCCACCCTGTGAGAGCGCACAGGCCGACCGGAGGCCGATGGTGGCAGAAGGTGGTCCCATAAGTACCCGGGTCCCAAGCCATGGAGCGCTTTACAGATTGTGGGATTAATTGTTCTGATTAATGATGCTCAATGTGTTATGACATATTCAACTTATATTCAACTCATGCTTAATTGGTGAAAGTTATTATCAGTAGGCTGCTGGAACAGGGGAGTTGCTTCAAAGAGAGATGCTTCAAAGAGAGTCAGGAATGTGGTCTTATCTGGAACCATGAAGTAACGGAATAACTGATTTTAATGAACTGACTTTGTGTTATTATTGCTTGGCTGAGAATTGTGTAATCTTGCTTTTGCTAAATAAAAGAGTGCTTTGGACTTCGGTTCGGGGCATTTCATTTCAAGGAAAACCCTGTTTCCATGTCTCCTGATTTGCCGGGTTAACCATTTAATTGCCTCAAGTGGTGACCCCCGACGTGATTCTTAAAGGATACGTCCGCTTTGTCCCCATCCTTCGCCAGGCATTGGCTTAAGCGCTTTCATCAGGTACACGGCTGGACCGCGTCTGATTCATCGTAAGTATGGGGAATGATCTATCTCAGGCTCAAGAAGAGCACGTCAGGGAATTGAAAGAGATAGGTAAGCGAAATTACTTTCAGTTTAACTCAGCTGGGAAAGCTCGGCAAGTTAAGGGAAAAGAGATTAAGGAACTTTTGAAATATGTATGGGAACATATGTCCTATTACCCTTTGTCAGGAAGTACGAAGGTGTCTACATGGAGAAAGATAGGCGAGGCCTTACACAATGCGCCTCGCGCCCCTGCACCCATACTCTGTACATGGCGTTCTTTAATTGAGGCATTGCAAATTCAAAATAATCCCTTATTGCAGCCCCTTCCTGACTCTGTCATTCACCCACCTCCCTATCAACCGGTTCTTGTTCAGCCAGCTGATACCACAGCGGTTCGTAATCATGGGCTGCTGCTCCCTCCTTCTGCCCCTGCTCTTAGTGAGCCTTCGCTAGCCCCTCGCGGAGTGAAAAATGCGGTGGATGCTGGATTTGAAAAGGCAATGGAGAATGGGGAGCTGTCTCCGGAGGAATTAATCAATCTTCCGGTCTCAGCTTTCCCTGTTGTTGTAGAAATGGATAGACTCGGAAATGAGGAACGTATCTGGCGTCCTTTAGAATTAAGAACTCTCCGGGAAATTACCACAGCAGTAAAAGATTATGGGTTAAAAAGTAAATATACAACTGCTTTGCTGGAAGCTTTGGCATTTGGTCGAATGATGATACCGGAGGATTGGAAAGCTTTGGCCAGAATGATCTTGTCCTCCGGCCAATATATTGTTTGGGATTTTCAATATAGACAACAGGCAATAGCTAGGGGAACAGCAAACATTACACCCGATCAGTTATATGGTGTTGGTCAGTTTAGTACAGTTGAGTCACAACAAGATAATTTGGCAAATAATGTTTTCCCTATGATTAACCTTTGTGTGTTGGCTGCGTTTACTAAAGTAGATGAGGCTGGAGGTAGCTCCATTCGCAGTTTTGTTACCATTAAGCAGGGAAATGCTGAGCCATTTCAGGATTTTATTACTAAATTGAAAACTGCAATTGAAAGATCGGTGGATAATGATATGGCAGCCGCAGAATTACTCCAAAAATTAGCCGTAGAAAATGCTAATGCAGACTGTAAGGCTATTTTGAAGCCCTTGATAGCTACAGGACCGAAGGAAATTGCGCAGATGATTGAAGCTTGTGCTGCTGTAGGAAGCCAGCTCCATCAAATGGATGCCCTGGCTGCAGCAATGACTCGAGGAACCTTGCAAGGGAAGGGAAATTGTTTTAATTGTGGGAAGCCTGGTCACTTCAAGGCTCAGTGCCGGGCCCCTGGTGGTGGCCAACATCGAGGTCGTAAGGGACAACTAAGTAAGCCAAAAACAGTCTGTCCAAAATGCAAGAAGGGGTATCATTGGGCGAATCAGTGTCGTTCAATGTCACAACAAAAAAACTGACTCAGGGGGAGGTGGCAGAGCCCCCGGAAACAAATCCAGGAATAAATAAGGAACTCTGCCAAGATAAGTCTAATAGTGGTTGCTTAAGCCATAAACCTGCAACTGCTCATTCTGCGGGCATAGATTTGCCGCTTGCCACCCCATGTTCATTGACTTTTCCAGGTTTAATTGAAGTAGTTAGCACAGAAATGAAAGGGCCTTTGCCAGAGGGTACGGTTGGTTTAGTCTTACCACGATCATCGGCAGGGAAGAAAGGAGTTTTTGTAGTCCCAGGAGTGATAGATGCTGATTATGAAGGAATTATCAAGGTGCAGCTTCATGCAAATACTCCTGTTTCTCTACCTAAAGGGATGGCAGTGGCTCAGTTAATATTGCTGCCCTGTGTAACCCCCCCTGGAGATTCAGCTAGAATAAGGGGGGAGGGAGGTTTTGGATCTACTGATGAGAACAGTTTTGAGAGCTCTGTTTTAACAGTAACTAAACAGATAGCAGCCTATAAACCAATCATGACAATTTTACTCAATGGCAAACCTTTTTCTGGTTTGTTGGACACAGGAGCTGATGTCTCAGTCGTTCGGTCGGCTGAGTGGCCAAAGTTTTGGCCGTTAGTGGCTACTCCTGCTGTACGAGGTGTTGGTGGTCTCCAAGAGGCTCAGGTTAGCGAGAAATGGCTCACGGCTACGCTGAAGCAGGGGGGTGCAACAGCGAAAATTAAACCTATTGTCATGCAATTACATGTCAACTTGTGGGGAAGAGATTTGATGAGTCAGCTGAAAGCTGTCATTACAGTAGAGGATTGATAGTGGTGGAATTATGGAGACTCTTTTGAAATTACGCTTGTTATCCTCTGTCCCGGTGTGGACGGAGCAGTGGCCTTTATCCAGTGAAAAATTATATAATCTTCATCACTTAGTACAGGAACAGTTAGCAATTGGACATATTGAACCTTCCACCAGTCCATACAATAGCCCTGTATTTGTTATAAAAAAGAAGAGTGGGAATTGGAGATTCTTGCATGATTTGCGAAAAATTAATCAGATAATATTACCAATGGGCCCTCTTCAATGTGGTCTGCCCAATCCCAATCTGATCCCTAAGGACTGGGATTTAGTTGTTATAGATTTAAAAGATGCTTTTTTCACAATCCCTTTACATTATGATGATCGGAAGCTCTTTGCATTTACTGTCCCCGCTTTAAATAATGAAGCACCAACTAAGCGATATCAATGGAAGGTCCTTCCTCAGGGCATGCTAAATAGTCCTACTATGTGTCAAATGTATGTGTCTCTGGCGTTGTCACCCTTCCGTAAGGCACGGCCAGGGTGGAAAGTTATTCATTACATGGATGATATTTTGGTGGCCGCTCCTGGCCCGGAAGGGACCGTAGCACAGTCAATGGCTCTTTTAATAAAACATTTATCTAGGTATGGACTTTGTGTAAGCTCAGAAAAAATTCAAACTCATAGTCCTTTTAAATATTTAGGCCACAAGTTGACAGCAGCTCACTCCACGCCTATGATGGCAAAATTTGATTTACCACCAGTGTTTACGTTAGTAGAACTACAAAAGTGGTTAGGAAATATTAATTGGGTAAGACCTTATTGCAATCTTTCTACCCAGGAATTAAGCCCTTTGTTTGATGCCCTGCGTCAAGGAAAAAATCCTGCTGATCCAATATCCCTTAGTCAGAAACAGTTAGAAGTTGTTCGGTTGGTTGAGTGTCGGCTGACTGAGCAATGGACAGATAGATGTCAGGAAAATGCCCCTCCTCATTTAGCGTTATTGCCTGGTCGATTGCCTACTGGTGTGATTTTGCAGATAACGTCAGAAAAAACCTTGCTTCTTGAGTGGCTGCACTTAGGCCATGTTGGGAAAAAATCTGTCTCCACAGGAGAAGATACCTTATCCACTTTGATTTTAAGGGGTCGATTCCGATGCCTTAAATTAATGGGCATTGAACCTATTATTATTTATGTTCCTTTTCGGCTTCACTTATGGGAAAAACTTTTGGCTACCTCTGAGCTACTTCAATTGTCTTTAGCAAATTGGCAAGGTACTTTTGCTTATCATTTACCATCAGATCATAGATTGTCCATTGTCACCAATACACATATAATTTTGGAAGAAGTTCGCTGCTCTTTTCCTCTCCCAGATGCTTTGACCTTATTTGTGGATGGAGGAAAAACATATGGTGCGTGCGTATGGAAACTAAACGAGAAGTGGCATACGAAAATTACCCCCCCTCAAAAATCAGCTCAACGAGCAGAATTGGCCGCTGCTATGTTGGCTTTTCAAACTTTTCCTGACACGCCATTTAATCTAATTGTGGATAGTCAATATGTTTACAACTTAACTATATGCCTCACAGGGGCATATGTATCCCCAGGAACGGAGGAAGGGCTACTTGCTCTTTTCTTATCGTACCAACAAATTTTAGAGCAGCGTAAATGTCCTTATTTTGTTGGGCATATGCGTAGTCATTCCAATCTTCCTGGAATCCTTGCTGAAGGAAACCAGCAAGCTGATGCCTCCACACGCGTGGAGCACTTACATTTATCTAAAACAACTCCGTGGGACAGCCATTCTTACTTCCATCAAGGGGCAAAAGCCCTTATCAAACAATTTGGCCTCTCAGCTACAGAAGCTGCTGCAATTGTCCAGCAATGTCCTACCTGTAGTAAAATTGCTACAGCTATACCCATGGGAGTAAACCCTAGGGGTTTGCACCGTAATGCCCTTTGGCAAATGGATGTCACGCAGTATCCCTCCTTTGCCCCGTGGAAATATCTACATGTTAGTATTGACACATTTTCTGGGTTTATTATGGCTACCCCACAAAGGGGGGAGACTGTTAAGCATGTCATTAATCATTGTCTTCGCACTTTTGCCTCCTCAGGGCCACCTAAGGAGCTAAAAACAGATAATGGTCCTGCCTATACTAGTTCAAACTTTGCTCAATTTTGTGATCGTTGGTCAATTTGTCATAAATTTGGCATTCCCTATAACTCGCAAGGACAGGCTATTTGCGAGCGAGCAAATGGCACTTTAAAACGCATGCTCGAAAAATTTAAACAACAACAAAGGGGGAATTCCCCGGGACTTCCGGGAATACAAGACACTCTTAATATTGCTTTATATTCTTTAAATTTTCTAACTCCCACCGGCTCGCCTCCAGCTACAGCGGCAGACCGGTTTTTCCCTTCTTCTGTTTCTTCCACAGAAAATCGCCCTCTGGTCTGGGCTCGGTTTCTCCCAGACCCTACGTGGTGCGGCCCATTTAAACTTATTACGTGGGGCCGCGGATATGCTGCAGTGGAAAATGAAAATGGTATTCGTTGGGTGCCTGGCCGCTGTGTTCGCCCTTACCACCCAAAACCTTGTGGGCCAGATCAAAAGACCCGGGATGCTGGGAACGGAGATATGGCGGAAAAATGTATTCCTGAACGATCTGGCGAGGACAGCGAAAGACCTCAATCTGACTAGATGTTGGCTGTGCATGCATATCCCGGGCACCTCTCGTGGGGGACTACCTTTGCATGCCATCCCACTTAATGATTCTGGGTGGAACGATAACTCAACAATTTACAATATCTCTCACGTTTCTTTTAATTCTACCCCGGCTGTGGACATAGTACTTTTTGAAGCTGCTTTGGTTTGTTTTAATCGATCAAATGATACCAACATGGGAGATTACCAGCTGTGCAATCAAACCGTTATGTGGAATAATAGTGATGGTTTTTGTAATGCCTTTAAGGACACAATTAAATTTGCATGTCAGCAAGTAGCACTTCTTCAGACATTAGCAGAGTTGACATCCGCTCAACAGGTGGAATGGTCCGGTCCAATTTGGTTTACCAAAAACTTGGTCTGGTGTTTGCACCATGGGTTATGTGATTCCTGCTATCTATAAGACTGATGTATTACCTGCTGGTCGACTGCGAAATCGTCGGGATGTTGAAGCTAGCCCGATTGGTTTCCATTGGGACACTCAGCTCAGTCGTGGAATACTACCACCTTTGGGTGTGGCTATGAACTACCGTGATTTACATTTACTCAATAACTGGACTATGGCTATGTTTAATGAAACTATCTTTGCTTTGAAACTGGTTAATCAGGAACTTTCAGAAGTACGAAAAGTAGCTTTGCAAAATCGTTATGCTTTAGATATTATTCTGGCTTCTAAAGGAGGGGTTTGTGCTTTATTACATTCACATTGTTGTGTATATATCCATGATAATGAACTCAATATTTCTCACACAGTACACACTATGGAAGAAATGATTGCTCAGAATCCTTTGGTAGGGACTGGTTCTGGTACCGTAGACATATGGGGAGCCATGTGGTCCTGGCTGCCGGATGGGTCTTGGATCCGAAGGATGGCTATGTCAATCATCTTGATACTGGTTGCTCTAGTAAGTGTTTGCTGTTGTATTCAATGCCTGCCTTCTCTAATAGGTATGGCTAAAGGACTTTTTCACGTTAAGCAAGAAATTCATGTTACTACTTATTATGCTCGTGATGGTCATGAAATAGAAAAGGGGGAGATGTGGGATTAATTGTTCTGATTAATGATGCTCAATGTGTTATGACATATTCAACTTATATTCAACTCATGCTTAATTGGTGAAAGTTATTATCAGTAGGCTGCTGGAACAGGGGAGTTGCTTCAAAGAGAGATGCTTCAAAGAGAGTCAGGAATGTGGTCTTATCTGGAACCATGAAGTAACGGAATAACTGATTTTAATGAACTGACTTTGTGTTATTATTGCTTGGCTGAGAATTGTGTAATCTTGCTTTTGCTAAATAAAAGAGTGCTTTGGACTTCGGTTCGGGGCATTTCATTTCAAGGAAAACCCTGTTTCCATGTCTCCTGATTTGCCGGGTTAACCATTTAATTGCCTCAACAGATGACCACCAACGCCTTGAAGCGCACCCGGAAGGCCACCGGAAGCCAATGCAGCTCGCGCAGGAGCGGTGTAACATGGGAGCTACGAGAAGCCCCCAGTAGCTATGGAGTCATCTTTTAAAAGGTAAAGGTTCAGTGGCTAAGAAGCTTGTTGATTAGAAAGCTTGGCAGTTCGGCAGTTTGAATCCCTAGTGCCACGTAACGGAGTGAGATCCCGTTACTTGCCCCAGCTTCTGCCAACCTAGCAGTTCGAAACAGAGGTAGTATTCAGCAGGTTCTGACCAGTTCTGGAGAACCGGTAGTGGACATTTTGAGTAGTTTGGAATACCACCTCTGACTGGCCCCACCCTCATCTCTTCTCTGCCTCCCGAGTCCCAGCTGATCAACTGGGTCTTCTTTTGTTGCCCTGCAACAAAGAACAGAGCTGGAAAGCAGGTCATTGGGGTGAGGAAGGGAGATTTTGCAGTAATCTTCCCCCTGGAGTGGGGAAGGAATGGGGATTTTGCAGGATTCTTCCTCTGCCACATCCACCAAGCCACGCCCACAGAACCGGTAGTAAAATATTTGAATCCCACCACTGAGTTCGAAAGCATGTAAGAATGCAACTAGAAAAATAAGGACCACTTTGATGGGAAGGTAACAATGTTCCATGCGTCTTTAGCGTTTAGTCATGCCGGCTACATGACCACAGAGACGTCTTCGGACAGCGCTGGCTCTTCGGCTTTTTAACGGAGTTGAGCGCTGCCCCCTAGAGCCGGAAACGACTATCACATATTTGCGAGGAGAACCTTTACCTTTACCTATCCTGCCTTTATTACTTTATAAGTAACCCGCATCAGTGAACATACATCTTCCTCCTTCTACTTTCCCCACAACAACAACCCTGTGAGGTGGTTTGGACTGAGAGTACAAGACCCGGCACAAAAGTCACCCAGTCAGCTTTCATGCCTAAGGTGGAACTAGAACTTGATCTCTTGGCTCTTAGACCAGCATCTTAACCAAACTGACCAGTATGTAAACCAAACTGTCTTGCATGCAGGCAAGTCTCAGTTCTATCAGAATAGAGCTGGAAGGGATCTTGGAGGTCTTCTAGTCCAACCAGAAGCAGGAGATCAAGCAGGAGATGCTACACATTAAGTAGCTGTTCAGTCTCTTCTTAAAAACCTCCAGTGATGATGTACCCACAACCTCAGAAGGCAAAGCTGTTCCACTGGTTGATTATTCTCACTGTTAAGAAGCTTCTCCTTAATTTTAGGATTTGCTTTTTTTCTTTAATTGAAATCCATTGTTTCTTGTCCTTCCTCCTGGTGCTTTGGAAAATAAGTTGATCCCCTCTTCTTTGTGGCAGCCCCTCAAATATTGGAATATCGCTATCATGTCACCCCTAGTCCTAGTCTTCTGAGCACTCGTGATTGATTCTTTCCTTGTTGACTGTTTTGGAAACTGCCTACAGTGGCTCCTTGACTTCTCACCAAGGAAGAGGAAGTAGTGTCAAAGTTAACTCAAAGCTTATATAGAACAAGGATGTAGAAATCATTCTGATTGGGACCATCAGAAGTTCTCTGTAGGAGGCCCTCAACCCAGATGGAGCCAGGCACTTCTGTTTCTAGCCCCTGGCTCTCTGAGTGGTCTTCCATCCAGACCCAGGAGACAAGACATAGCCAGGAGAACTAGCTGCCTTTGGTCTTTATTCCTGGATCTTTGGAAGCCTCTGAATTTGACGGTAGTGCCATCCTGTGGCCATGACTCCAATACAGGCAGTCCTCGACTTACGACTGCAACCGAGCCCGAAATTTCTGTCGTTAAGCAAAACGTTTGTTAAGCGAAACATTTGTTCCATTTCGCGGTTTTTCTCACCGCAGCTGTTAAGTGAATCACTGCAGCTGTTAAATTAGTCAAACCGTTGCTAAGCGAATCTAGCTTCCCCACTGAATCTGCTTGTCAGAAGATTGCAAAAGGGGGTACGGGACCCCAGGGGCACTGCAACCGTCATAACTATGAGGTCGGTTGCCAAGCGGCTGAATTTTGATCACCTGACCTAACACCTAACATGGGGAATGCTACAGTGGTCGTTAAGTGTGAAAACTGGGTCCTGAGTTATTGTTTTTGGAACTTTGAACTGTTCCTAAACTAACTGTTGTAAGTCGAGGATCACCTGTGTCCAGACGCGCCTCCTTTTTGCCTCCCAGCGGCCAGACGGCGCGCTCCCCTCAGCGAGAAAGGGAAGCCCTGAGATCCTCGAAGGATCCGGTCTCCCTTCAGGGAGGCTTCGGGGATCCCTCTCTCCGTCCGCCTCCCGGGGAATCCACCCTCCCTCCCTCTCCCTGCCGAGCCCTCTCACCTCAGCCGGAGCCCGACGCGGCTCCCCGCGAGCTGCGCCAAATCCCGCCAGCCCTTGCCCGGAGGTGCGCGATCCAATAGGTGGCTGAGACTCCTCAGCAGGCGCTCCGCCAGTCGGTGGATGGGCACCGGGACAGTCGGCGGGGCCGCTGCCGCCGCCATCCCGGCAGGAGCGAAGCGAAGCCCGGCGGCGGAGGTCCGTCACACACCCGGACCTCTCTGGCAGGCAGGGAAAGCGAAAGGAAAGAGGGAAGTGCCGCCGCCGCCGCTTCAGAGGCGGGGTCGGAGGCGAGGCGGAGGAAGAGGCGCAGGCGGGGAATCTCCCCTGTAGCAGGAAGCCCAAGGGCGGCGGCGGCAGCGGGTCCACTAGGGGTGCGTGGGAGCCCCGCCGCACCTCAGAGGCGAAGAAACTGGAAAGTCGGGGGACAGGTGGAGATTCGGCGACCTTTTCCCTTTTCCGAAGCTAGGCTTGCTTATTATTACTTGGACGGGACACCACACGGAAATCACCAAGGTTGCAGACTACGCTGGGAAGCCTCCCAGGTGAAGGCAGTGCCGGAGCCTCGACTAGCTTCTGTTTTCCGGCCTGAGTGGCCAATAAGTCCCGCTGGGAGAAGGAGGAAGGGACTTTCCAGCTGTTTATTTCTGCAGAAATAAAGAACTTCTTCAGGCTTGGGACAGAGGTCCAAATCAGGCGCCCTGAAAATCAAAGTTAGACGTTTATACAGAACGTTTCTTTGTTGTTTACGACATGTCAAACTATGTGATTGCATTCAAAAAGTTAGTTTACATTGGGTTGGTTACATTAGTCCTTTTTGGTAGGAGATTACTTTTGTTGTATTTAGTACAAGATAGCAAAAACCTTCTTAATCCTACTATTGTCTGGAGTTTCCCGATGCAATATCCGCAGTTTGTCCGTTTAGCAAGGAAGCTGTTAAAGGGAGAAGGGGCTTAGACAATACAGTAGGTAATATAATAAATTCTAACTTTGGGTGACTTAAAAGGTAAAGATAAATGTTCCCCTCGCACATACGTACTATAAATAGTATATAAATATAAATACTATAATATAAATATAAATACTATAATATAAATACTGTAGTCGTTTCCAGCTCTAGAGGGTGGTGCTCATCTCCATTACAAAGCCGAAGAGCCAGCGCTGTCCAAAGATGTCTCTGTCGTCATGTGGCCGCATAACTAAATGCCAAAGGCGCACGGAACATTGTTACCTTCCCACCAAAGTGGTCCCTATTTTTCTACTTGCATTTTTACATGCTTTTGAACTGCTAGGTTGGCAGAAGCTGGGACAAGTAACGGGAGCTCACTCCGTTACGTGGTGCTAGGGATTCGAACTGCCGAACTGGCGACCTTTCTGATCGAAACGCTCAGCACCTTAGCTACTGAACCACTGCGTTCCCTCTTGGGTGGCTTATTTCTACATAATTTGATAAATTTCTGGCTGACTTAGTGTCAAAAACATTATCTTGGACCTTTTTTTATGAAGAGGATGCCTTTCTTATAAAACTTGTTGTCGGTCTGTCTAGGAGTTAAAAGAGGGCTTTCCCTGTTTGAAGGATTCTATTATTTTATATTCATCTTTTGTATTTTTGAACTGTCATTAAGCTCTCAGCAAGACCAGATCACTTTGTCCTTTGACCATCCAGGTGGACTGGGAGGCAGCTGGGAGTCACGGTAGCCTAGAAAGAAGCTTTTACTGGTGATGGCAGGGAGAACCATTGCTGAATCCCCTAAAAAGAGTAAATTAGTCATAAATTACACTGGTAATAGGAAAGTGGAAAGCCACTTCTGTACTACCACTAAAAAATGGCTTGGAGATTCTCAGTCATCCAAGTCATGGTTGTCTCAAAGGTGCTTTTTCAAGAGGCAACTGGACTTTCGTTTTTTAACTGTATTTTATATTTTACTATATATATTTTATAAGTTTTATAGGACATATCACTTCCCCAATCCTGGAGACCTCTGAGTGATTTCCCAGACCTTAAGTACAATTTTTGAAATCATTATGGGCAGAAGGACACCAAAAGTCTTTTAATATCCAAGAAGCCTATAACGTAGCTTCTATTCCCTTCTAATGCATTTTAGATAATTATTATACATTTTCATTTATTGTACATCAATAAATGCAACAGCGTACTGTTATATCAAATCTCATTTAAGTATACATAGTTTTATAAACCCTGATTTTTCTCATAATTATACAATGTAATTTCTTTTGAATATACATACTATTTTACATCATAATTATAACCATATTCTCATAGTTATACCATGTAGTCTTCATCTCTAGTCACTCTATAAAATATAATTTGTAGTCAAGTACAATCCATTAGTAATATTACTTATAGCAGGTATATGTGTATGTATGTATGTATGTATGTAGGGGTGGGATTCTACCAGTTCGCACCTATTCGTTAGAACCGGTTATAAACATTCTAAGCAGTTCAGAGAACCAGTTGTTAGAAGAAATTACTGGCCTAATCCTGTAAGGAAGGCAGAAAGGAAACATTCTGGTGTTGCTTACAGAAACTGCTTCTCCATTAACCCTTTTTACATTCTTGGTAGGACTTGACTTCCTGTCTCAGGAACTTCTCTGGAGTTTATTTTCTCCTCCTTTGCTGATACTTTGCTTCTGTGGAGTGACCATTGAAAAAAGTGACTTATGACCATTTTTCACACTTACGACTGTTGCAGCATCCCCACAGTCACGAGAGGCCAGGCGAGGAGATGCATGCCTTGATGTGAGTGATATTGAGTTGGCCACACCCAGCCAGTAACATGACCACCAAGCTATGTCCACCCAGTCACATGGCCACCAAGCCACGCCCACCTCCTAAGCCACACCCATAGAACCGGTTGTTAAAAAATTTGAATCCCACCCATGTATGTATGTATGTACTATATGTATGTATGTATGTACTTCTATTTTGTTAATCTTTTTCCATTATAGAATTATTAATCACTGCATCTGTTTTCTAGCCATTTGTACAATAAGTCCCATGTTAAATAATATTTAACTGGACTTCCTTGTTTTTCTTTGAAGACGTTTCACTTCTTATCCTCATCCAAGAAGCTTCTTCAGCACTGACTGGATGGTGAGGGATGGAAGGATTTACCGGTATACTCTTTGCAGGCAGCTGGTCATTTGTATTCTTTTAAGGTCAGCTGGAGGTTTATCTATGTCCTCGGGGTCCCCTGAGTGGTACAAATGGGTGTGGAGCCTTCTTGGAACTGTTGAAAGGACTGTGTTGTAGACTGGAGATAGATGATGTCGTATCCCTCCCCCTCTGTTGAGTGAGGACTGTTCAATTTTGACAGAAATGGCCTCTTTGACCCCTCTTTCAAACCAGGGGTCCTTTCTGTCCAAAATGTGGACTTTGCTGTCTTCAAAAGAATGACCATTGTCTTTTAAATGCAGATGGACTGCTGAATCGAGTCCTGATGGCTTTGTTCTCCTATGTTGGGCCATGTGTTCATGAAGTGGTTCACGAACTTTGGGACTAAGAAAGCAATACAAAGATGGGCAGATAATTGCTCGGAATGAACCCGAAGTTGAGGGAGACCATATCTTTTGAGTCTGGATATGTTTTTGTTCTCCAAGGTAGACTTGCTCAGAAATTGTTTTTGTAATTATTTCTTTAAAGTGGAACTTGCAACAGTTTGGACAGAACCTGGAATCTTTAGCCTGAGAGCCATCCCATTTCAAGAACGTTCCATTCTGTGGCCTTTTGCGTTTCTCCCTTTTCCATTCTGCTACACTCAGTCTTCTGTGGTCAATCCAATCTCTGCTTAAAAACTTCCAGTGTTGGAGCATTTACAACTTCTGGAGGCAAGTCATTCCACTGACTAATTGTTCTAACTATATATGAAGAACAGGAACTGGGCTTGGCTAGTCTAGTGAAGAGAAGGACCAGGGGAGACATGATAGCAGTCTTCCAATATTTGAGGGGCTGCCACAGAGAGGAAGGGGTCAAGCTATTTTCTAAAGTGCCTGTAGGCCAGACAAGGAATAATGGATGGAAACTGAGCAAGGAGAGATTTAACCTGGAAATAAGGAGAAACTTTCTGACAGTGAGAACAATCAACCAGTGGAACAGCTTGCCCTTGGAAGTTGTGGGAGCGTCACCACTTGAGACTTTCAAGAAGAGTTTGGACTGCCATTTGTCAGAAATGGTGTAGGGTCTCCTGCTTGGGCGTGGGGGTTGGACTAGATGATCTACAAGGTCCCTTCCAACTCTGGCTATCTGTTATCTGTTAACTGTCATGAAATTTCTTTTTAGTTCTAGGTTGCCTCTCTCCTTGATTCGTTTCCACCCATTGCTTCTTGTCCTGTCCTCGGGTGCTTTTTAAGTAGAGATTGGACATTTGGAATTTGTCTGAAATGGTATAAGATTTCCTGCCTGAGCAGAGGGTTGAAGTAGAACTGGAGTGTCAAACTCAAGGCCCAGGGGCCAGATCTGGCCAGCAGGGTGCACACAGGGACACCCTGGAAACAGCGAGGGACCAGCACACGGTGTCTCTGCCAGTAAAAATGGAGCTTGGGAAGGCCATGTGCAAGACCCTCCTGAGCTCCATTTTCATTGAAAGAGGGTTGCAGAAGGCCATTACAGCCAAAAATGGAGCTCAGGAGCCCGTTTTTGCTGGCAGAACACTGGGGTCACCACAGGAGCCCTTAACACAAGTGACGTTGAGCTGACCACATCCACCCTGCCCCCCCCGAGGTCAAACACAACCCTGATGCGGCCCTCAACGAAATCGAGTTTGACCCCCCTGGACTAGAAGACCTCCAAGGTACCTTCTATTCCTATTCCTATTCCTATTCCTATTCTATTCCATTCCATTCCATTCCATTCCATTCTTCTTCTCTTCTCTTCTCTTCTCTTCTCTTCTCTTCTCTTCTCTTCTCTTCTCTTCTCTTCTCTTCTCTTCTCTTCTCTTCTCTTCTCTTCTCTTCTCTTCTCTTCTCTTCTCTTCTCTCCTCTTCTCTCCTCTATTCTATTCTATTCTATTCTATTCTATTCTATTCTCTATTCCCATTCTATTCTTTACCAGTGCATGAATTATTGTTCTTAGACCAATGACATATTCCTTTGTTTTATTTAAGCTGAGGCAGACAATAAAATCTTTTAAATGTGATTGTATCGATAGATGGAGCTTTTTTTGTATAAAGGAGCTATTTTTTCTGCACAGCAAGGTATCTTTTGGAAAATGGCACTCAGAGTAACTCCAGATAGACAATTCCCATTTCCACAGATAAAAGGCATAGCACAGCTTTTCTAGTTTTCTCTTTTTAATGGATTTTTTTTCCTGTCTATATGTTAAGAGGAAAGGCTGAAGACCCAAGGGGGAGCTTAGGGAAAGGATGCGAATGGAAGACAGTATCAACTGGATCAAATATACCTTTAAAGTTCTTTTAATGAGGAAAATTGCCCAATAGCCCATCTCGGTTGGAAGCTCAAATTAGCTTTGCAGTGAACCCACTGAAGTTTCCATAACTTGAAAATACCTTATGTAACTTCACTGCAAGATTGGTTGGGCAATAAATGTTTACATATTGTTTATACTAGTTCCAGAAATCTGTAGACTATTAAAATCTGATTTTTAAATTTGTAGGCCTTTGGCGAGGCTGTTCTATCGATTATGCATTCATATAAAAAGTATTGCTTGGTTGTTGCAGGCTATTTTCATTTCTCCTGAATAACTAAGCCAATGTGTTTCAGAATTAATTTTAAACATTCATTCTCATAAAATAGGCCCTTCTAAGTATCCTTATTGAACGAAGTAGAAGAAATTCCTTCAGCCATGTTCCAAGAAAGCTAATAACAGCATCAGAGAGAAAGTTTGAGAGAAAAGGTTACACAACCTCAAGATACCATTTTCTTATTGTAGAAAGACAAACACTCTCCATTTCAGGGTCAAACTTCCCCCAAGGACAGATAGTCCTCTACTTACAACCACAATTGAACCCAAAATTTCTGTTATTAAGTGAGACATTTGTTAAGTGAGTTTTGCCTCATTTTATGACCTTTCTTGCCACAGTTATTAAGTGAATCAATGCAATTGATAAATTAGTAACCAGGTTGTTTAGTAAACCTGGCTTCCCCATTGCCTTTGCTTGTGAGAAGGTTGCAAAAGGTGATGATGTGAGCTTGGGAACACATCAATGGTCATAAGTTTGAACCAGTTGCCAAACATCTGAATTTTGAACACATGATCATGAGGATACCACAAAGATCGTATGTGGTCGGGCTTAGTTTTTGGGGAGGAAAATAAGGGAAAAAATTCTGCCTCTGTCTACCAATATCCATCAGTATGCATCTGGCTAGCGTCCTGTCAGTGTGAAAGAGTTGAGGGCTATTTGGAAACTGAAGCAGCATTTGCTGTGTGAGCAAGAAGGAGAGAGCAAGGAGCCTGGGCATGGCTTAGCTCAACTGTTCTGTACTAAAGCTGGTTGCTGCTCTGAAACTGAAACTCCTCTGCTTGTGTTTTGCATTTGGAACAGATTTCAGTTGGGGAGAAGGAGTAGAACTCCTTAGCATCAGAGCGTGTTAATTATAATATATGAAATACTAATGCTCTTATGGTCATTTCAAAAAATCCTTTCTTAATGAGCACCTGGAAGCCAATAGGAACATATGTGCCAAATTTCAGCTTTGTTGGTTTTACGGTTCTGGAGATTTTGTGATGATGCATAAGTGATATTTTGCTTTTATATAGATAGATTATTATTACTTGAGTCCAAAAATTAATAAAGCCTAAAAGACTTTCTTCTTTAAAAAATAACAATGTTTTTTTTAAAATAAAATCAAATTGAATAAGGAAAGATGTTACACAAAGGGATGGACTTAAAAAAATCCTATCAAGGTCCCAAGATCCTTGGGATGGATCACCTACTGTGTTGTGATTAAATAGTCTACGGACATGCAGAGTGATATGATCATACCCGGCAAAACAACACTGATACTTTCAGCCTTCTTGGCTACAAGTGAGAATTATTTACAACTTGTCAAACAGGAGTACTACAGCAAAAGAACGAGCCACAGATGCCCTTCTACAATGTTCCAAAGTAAGTGTGTGCGTTCCTTTACCATTTCATTTAGTAGAAAGGTTATGGGTTTGTTGTATAGCTGAACGGAATTTCTCTGTTTAGTTACAATGAAGTTTGAAGGGCTGGGTTTTCCCCCCCTTCTTCTCTCATGTTAAACTATACTATAGTTAACCACCCTTGTTATTAATTACATAATATATAGTAAATGATCTAGGTTTTCCTTTAGGGCTTTGAAATATCTTCATAGTGTTTCAGGACGTTCTAAAATATCCAAAAACAGTATCAGTAGAAATCTTTCCTCAAATGCCAGATGAAAGTAATTTAGGGGAAAAAAAACAAAAGCAATATCCTCTTTTGACCCTATTGAAAACAGTTATGATTTCAATAACTATAGCTACGTATTAATAACCTTGAAAACATCCTTCGCCTTTTGTGTGTGTCATCATATAAAATACCTAAATTTAACGAGGTTTTGTTAATGTCTATATTTCTGGATATACATTGCATTTATGCAAAGTGTAGGCTGAAAAAAATCCGCACATGTTGAATATATCGTGTATAGTTACAAGATGCAGATTTAAAAATAGACTAGGATGGGATCAGCATGTCTCTGTGCCTGACTGAGATTTCATTAGCTCCCCTTAAATTAAATTACACACATCCAGTATTTCTTCTATTTAAGTTATTCTCTGCCTTCCACTCAGTGTTGATTCATGGTGCCTGCCTGGACTAATGCTTGCAGTTTTCTTGGCAAGAGTTTCAGGAGTGGTTTGCCACCACTTCCTTCCTAGGTCTGAGACAAAGAGGCCCCAGGTCACCCAAGGCAAGATTAGAATTCTTGTTTTCACAGTTTCTAACTTTAACCACTATAATAAACTGGCTCTCATGTATGTGTGTCTATATGTGGTGTCTCTGTATATGTGTTTGTGTGTGTGTGTGTACAGATCTATCTAGCTATCTATATCTATCTATGTTTGTCTATCTCTGTCTCTGTCTGTCTCTCTATCCCTCTCCCTCCTCCTATATAATATATGTTGGTGTGTGTGTATATATATATATATATATATATATATATGTGTGTAAGGTTTTTAAGCTGATAATTTTAAATAATAAATAAGGGAGACTAGTATAGATCTATTTCGAGCTAGTTAGCTCTCTTCAGCTAGCCATACCCTTACTGGGATTCGAACCAGGGAAGTATTACATGTGAGGCAGTTGTAATTGCCTCTACACCACTGGCTCTCTCCTTATCAGCTCAGGCAGGGGAATAAGTATATACTTTGTAATTATAATACAAAGTATATATATATATATATATATATATATATATATATATATATATATATATATATATATATATATATATATATATATATATATATATATATATATATATATATATATATATATATATATATATATATATATACACCACTCTGTGTGTGTGTGTTTGTGTGTGTGTAGTTGCAAATAACCAATGCTTTTCAAAAATATTTACTGTAATGCTTTTAAAGTTTAATAACTTTAAAAAGTACAGTCAGGATAATACCATCCTTCTTTCAGGAAGCAGCATTTAAATATGTGATTTATTTAAGTTTTTTTTTTTGCATCAGGACTCTAGACTCTTCAAGGTAGTGTCACCAACAGTTTCTATATATCATTTATTGGTTTGATGTGTTCTGTAATAAACTTCCCTCTTATTCTTCAGTTACTCAAGCTTTCCCTTCAATCTTTTCCTTCCAGGATTAGATTAGATCTCCTTTTTCTGACATGGTATGGATCCCCACCTCAGTTGCTCAGTCGTCTCCAGCTCTTTGCGGCCCCCCCCATGGACTATAGCGAACCCCTGTCCTCCAGCGTTGATTGAGTAATAAGATAGTATGCTTTAATTCACTCCAATATGCCTGGTGATGTTGGAAAATGTCATTAGCCATTAAGTGAGGGAAGGGATCAGGGGTGGGCTGCTGGGGGTTTGCACGGGTTCAGGAGAACCCCGAGGTAAGATTTTGCACAGTTCGGAGAACCCCCAAATCCCACTCCTGGCTGGCCCCGCCCACCCCACCCCGCCCCTCCCAGGAGTCTTCATGTGACCCGTTTTGGATGCAGATAATTGCAGAGTGTGCGCAGAGGCTCAGGGAAGGTGAAAAACAGGCCTCCCAGAAGTTTGGGAAGGCTGGAAATGGGCCCATTTCTGGCTTCCAGAGAGCCTCCGGAGCCCGGGAAAGGCAACCCCCTCCCCGCGCTGTGATGCAGGAGGCCAACTAGGCCACGCCCACCATGTCTACGGTCACCCACCAACCAGGCAGAGAAACCTTTGCTACAATTTTTGAAGCCCACCCCTGGACGGAGTCCTGATTTTCCTAAAACTTGTCAAACACTTTTAAAACTGGCTACTTCAAGGGCAACTGATCCATCTGGACTAGTCAGCCAGAATGGGGATGCTGAAAATGCCTTCCCTTCACAAGGGAATACCTTACCTCCAGAGGCTTGAATAGCATCCTTAATAACAATTTATCAAAGGGCTGTGAAAACAGAGCTCGCCTGCTGAGCTGTTAATTGTGGTGTAACGCTGTAACGAAGAGTGAGGGAAGATGGATTTATGGGAGGTGAGATTTGCTTTAATGGTTTTATGCAGAGGTGTCAGCAAAGGCTCAAGGAAGCCAAGATGCTGTGATCAAAAATCTCATCCCTTTTTATATGCATCCTACACATGAGACATTGTGATGACCTGGAGCGTGACAAAACAATAACACGGTCACAAAAGTAGAATAAATTCCCTTTAATGCCTCCAACTTGGCATCAATGTCCAATTATTCTCGACATCAAACTTTTCCAAAAACAGTCTACGAAGAGAACAAATGCAGCGTCCGAACCAAAAGTAAAAATAATTAGAAAAAAAAAAACCCAACACAAACCACACTGGAGTCATTAACACAGCAGGCCAGGGTAATAAATTGCAGACTTCCACAAGATAATGCAGCAACCACAGTTGGGAAGACACCAAAACCCAGATAAGTCTCGACCAAGATAAAGCACACTTTGCTTCCAGCAAAGAGCTTTTAAAATGCCCCACTTATATCCTGTTCTCCCAGCTGCAACTAATAAAAGGGATCAGGGCCTTTTTCTCTCCCGTAAGCCATGTTGCTCCATACTCCATTCTTCCCTGCATGCCCTAGGATGAAGAGGGGGTGACCCTGGGTCTTCCTCTGAATGCCCAGCCAGACTGCGTCCTTCCCCTATTTCTTCTACAGCCACCAGAGCCACATTCCCACTCCCTGTCAGCTCCTCAATCTCCCCCTCAGAGTCAGACTCCAACAAGGGCCTGTAGAAAAGGGGGGTGGGGCTTCATTCCAACAGTTGTGGGTGTCATTTTGATCTTTTGACCCCACTCACTGCTCCTGATTTCACGTTCAGTTTTTCTAAACCATCAGGCACCCTTGCAATAACAATAGCAATAGCATTTAGACTTATATACCACTTCACAGTGCTTTACAGCCCTCTCTAAGCAGTTTACAGAGTCAGCCTATTGCCCCCAACAATCTGGGCCCTCATTTTACCAACCTCAGAAGGATGGAAGACTGAGTCAACCTTGAGCCTGTCAGAATCGAACTCTTGGCAATGAGCAGTGTTACTGCATTCTATCCACTGTGCCATCATAGTTCTTGTAATAACAGTACAGCAATACATATATGAATGCATGCATACGTCTTCAAAGATAAATAATTTCCCTTAATTTCCAGAAATGGGACAAATGATTTCCCTATATAATTCTCCATTCAGAAAGGCTGATGAATCCATTTCTATTCCGAACAAATATTAATTGCAGCTAATTGATTCCGAACTGTCCAACTATCATTGAATTTTATTTTTTAGTTACATTAGAAGTCGTAACCTGGGATCTGAGAATATAATTTTTGAAAAACTAAACAATCTGCCAAAGCATTTGAGGGTCAAATTTCACCACAGGTGTTATGGGCTGGGCTGGGCTAGTACATCACAATAAATCATGCTTTGCTTAATCATGTTAGTAGTTGAACAAACTACGGTTGATTGAATTTACACCTCACGCTGAGCTGCAGGTCGTGATTTACAAGCTGTG
Organism: Bungarus multicinctus; assembly: GCA_023653725.1. Lineage (NCBI taxonomy): Eukaryota > Metazoa > Chordata > Lepidosauria > Squamata > Elapidae > Bungarus > Bungarus multicinctus. The sequence goes on from CM042834.1 coordinate 260,583,343, forward strand.
ACAGCTGTGTGTGATCTGTGGATCTATCCACTAGATGGTGCTGCTCAGTGACGCCGGCTTCTCCACACATTACAGATAATATTATAGAAACATCTGTCATAGGAGGTGTGTAAACGCTCATATAATATTGCCTTATTTTGCAGGCTGCTAAAAAGAATGACCGAGCCATGTCCAAAGTGCATTCAAAGAACAATGGATGCCTGTCCTTTTGAATAGCTGTGCAAGGGCATTTGAAGCAGAAAAGGCACCCCTCCTTCCTTTCTTTAAACACACCAGAGTGAAAAGATAAGGAACACACACACACACACACACAAACCAACCCCCACCAGTGTGAATGAGCACACAAAGAAGGCTTGAATGATTGGGTGCAGCTGCCAGGCCTTGATTAAAATAACAGGTGGCTGCAAAACCCAACCAGCATGCCTGGTTTTAATGCTATTCTCTTTGAGTTTCCCAGGTTCCAGAAAGCATAGGAGACTTAACTTCCCTCTGCACTACCTCCATGGATCAAAGCCATTATATTTATATGGCTGTATTATTACAGCCCTTCTGTCTTTTCACATCCCATCCCAGTTCTTGGTTACTATTATTCACCCTACCCCACCCCCTTTTAAACAGGCCGTTAGTCATTCTCTTGTTTAAAAAGAACCAAGCAAAGAAATTTGGTGTTCTTTGGGTAACAGTATTTGCATTTTGAAAGAAGGGAAGAAAATAGCCTTGCTTTAGAAAACCCCTCCCATGCTGATGTGGTCGCAGCGCATTCATCATCTTTAGTGTTGTCTTCTCAGAGCATTTTTAAAAACCTTTTCTTGAGTTTGATTTAACTTTCAGCCTAACTACAATTTATATTGGAAGTTGATAACGTGGTGCACACATATTTATTTATTATTTATTTAAAATAGAATACTTTATTGGCCAAGTGTGATTGGACACACAAGGAATTTGTCTTGGTGTAAATAGTCTCAGTATACATAAAGAAAAGGTACATTTGTTAAGAATCATATGATAGTTATAGGGAACAATCAACAATCAAATCATACTAGGAAACAGTATAAATCGTAAGGATACAAAGGACAAAGGACAATAAAGTATTCTATTCTATTCTATTCTATTCTATTCTATTCTATACTATAGCAAGATTCACATGAAAGTTTCTAGATTCTATTTAGGACAGAATGCGACAACTCACCGCAGCCAACTCGCCATGGCCAATTTACCACGGCCAATTCACTACGGGACCACTCCCCATGAGACAATTCACTGTGGGACAATTCAACAATTCTATTTAATTATTTAAAATAAGTAAAAATTATTTTAATTTTTGTCACTCACATTCTTTTTGTGCATCATTTCTTTAATGATTCTATTCCACCCTTTGTTGATATTAGTATAAACTCTTAATCTGTGGTGAGTTGGCTATGGTGAGTTGTCCCACAGTGAGTTGGCTGTGGAGAGATAGCCATGGCAAGGTAGCCGTGGTGAGTTGGCCTTGGTGAGTTGTCCTAGACCAGGGATGTCAAATTTGATTTCATTGAGGGCCGCATCAGGGTTGTGTTTGACCTTGGGGGGTCAGGTGGGCGTGGCCATCTCAACATCACTCATGTCGGGGCACCTGTGGTGGCCCAAGCGCTCTGCCAGTGAAAACGGGCTCCCAAGCTCGGTTTTCGGCTGTAAAGGCCTCCTGCAACCCTTTGCCAAGGTAAATGGAGCTTGGGAGGGCCATAGGTGGCCCTTGCGAGCTCCGTTTTCACTGGCAGAGGCACTCTGGGCCGGTCCTCTGCTGTTTCCAGGGTGGCCGGTCCTCTGCTGTTTCCAGATCTAAGCACCCTGTGGGCCAGATCTGGCCCACGGGCCTTGAATTTAACACCCCTGTCCTAGACCCTATTTTAAAAGGTGAAGGTTCCCCTCACACATACGTGCTAGTTGCTTCCGGCTCTAGGGGGCGGTGCTCATCTCTGTTACAAAGCCAAAGAGCCAGCGCTGTCCGAAAACATCTCCGTGGTCATGTGACCGGCATAACTAAACGCCGAAGGAGCATGGAACGCTGTTGCCTTCCCACCAAAGTGGTCCCTATTTTTCTTCATGCATTTTTTACGTGCTTTCGAACTGCTAGGCTGGCAGAAGCTGGACAAGTAATGGGAGTTCACTCCGTGACGCGGTGCTAGGGATTCGAATCGCCGAACTGCCAGCCTTTCTGATTGACAAGACCAGCGTCTTAACCACTGAGCCACCCTATTTAGGATACTCCTAAACCTGCACACTCACAATCGCACACAACAAGAGAGCTTACTTGCCCAGTGAAAAAGGCAAAAGTACCTTTGGTTTCCAAAATGCCTCATAGGATACTTGAGAGCATCCTCACTAGCTTGTCTTTTTGGCCATGCCTTCTGATTGGTTGGCAAGGTTGTCTGCATTGGGGCAGTCAGAAAATCATGGTCATGTGACCAAGATCTAGCCTTCTAAAGCTGCTCACCCCTTCCCTTTCTTACAGCGTGACATAGCCTGTCACACTGTAAGCCTCAACTTACAGCCCAACATTTCTGTTGCTACGTGAGACAGCTGTTAATTGAGTTTTGCCCCCATTTTACGACCTTTCTTGCCACAGTTGTTAAATGAATCATTACAGTTGTTAAGTTAGTAACACGGTTGCGAAGTGATTCTGGCTCCTGGCTTCCCCATTGCTTGTCAAGTGGTCGCAAAAGGGGATCATATTTATTTATTTATTTATTTGTTTGTTTGTTTGTTTGTTTATTTATTTATTTATTTATTTTCAAGATTTATATACCGCCCCCTCTCCTTACGGGACTCAGGGCGGTGTACAGTCATTAAAAATATGATAATAATTAAAAATAATTAAAGATTAAATTTGGTTGTTGAATAATAGAGATGGGGCAAGAAATGCCTAGCAGAAATGCCATCCTCCAAGCCTCTTGACAGAATAACAGAGTTGGAAGGGACCCTTATAGGTCATCTAGTCCAACCCTCCACCCAAGCAGACTCTACACCATTTCTGACAGATGACAGTCCAGTCTCTTCTTGAAAGCTTCCAGGGATGAAGCTCCCACAACTTCCAAAGGCATTTTCTGTTCCATCGGTTGACTGTTCTGTCAGAAAATTTCTCCTTATTTCTAGGTTGAACCTCTCCTTGATCTGTTTCCATCCATTATTTCTTGTTTGGCCTTCTGGTGGTTTGGAAAATAGATTGAATCACATCCTCTCTGTGGCAGACTCTCAAATATTGGAAGACTGCTATCATGTCTCCCCTGGTTCTCCTCTTCACTAGACTAGCCAGGCCCAGTTCCTGTAACCATTCTTCATATATTTTAGCCTTCAGTCCCCTAATTACCTTTATTGCTTTTCTCTGCACTCTTTCTAGAATCTCAGCATCTTTTTTATAGTATCCTGACCAAAACTAGATGCAATATTCCAGGTGTGGTCTTACTAAAGCTTTATAGAGTGGTATTCTTCTATTAAACAATATCATTGTTGGATTCAGGAGTAACTGGCTCTCTCATAGAGTCACTTCTATAAAATGGCGGCCACATATATTATATAAATAAAGAAATGGTGTTAGGCATCACTTTGCATTGCTTTAAAAGAACATCAGATTCAAAGATAGCTATTACAGGCCATTATGTCACCACCAATATAGAAGTGACAAGTTACCCAATGTTAGAGACAGTGAACCTTTTTTGACATTGGTGTGGATATCTAATTGGTCACTTTGAGTAACATGTTTATTTATTTATTTAAGTACTTATATACCGCCCTTCTCCCGAAGGACTCAGGGCGGTGCACAGCCGATCCTACCCCAATACACTATACAAAAATTAAAATGAATTAAATAATTTAGGCTGTTTTAATTAAAAAGTTTACCCTCCCCCATAACTAATTAAAAACCCCAAATATTAAAACCCAATTTAAAATGGGAGACAATAAGTGTTGCTGACTAAACCTTTGGTGTGTCCAAATACATTTCCTCTTAGGGTCTTCTGAGGAAACAGGTTTAAGGTAGGACAGTTAAGACTTTAGAACTGGAAAAAAGGAATCACAGGCATACATAGGTCATTTTCCCCAGCAGCAAATTAGAGCATCTTCTAGAATCATCCAACTATCGCTGTGGAAAAATAATTGCAATAAGAACAGATATTTGAGGACGGCATAAGTCGCTAATATGGAACTGTTTACAAGATGGATTTGCAACTTTATTATCTTTAATTCACCCATTATCTGGATTCTCATAACAATGAACTCACCAAACAACCTGGATCTGTACAATATCCCAAGTTAAAGACATAAAAAAAACCCCAACATTATCCCAGGTTAAAATGAACCAGGCATACAGGTAGTTCTCAACTTACAACAATTCATGTAGTGACCATTCAAAGTTACAATGGCACTGAAAAAAGTGACTTATGACCTTTTTTCACACTTGTGATTATTGCAATATCCCCATAGTCACATGATCAAAATTAAGATGCTTGGCAACTGACTCATATTTATAATGGTTGCAGCTTCCCAGGGTCATAAAAAAGTTGCTGAGACTCTAGAAAGAGTGCAGAGAAGAACAACCAAGATGATTAGGGGACTGGAGGTTGAAACATAAGTTGAACTATTACAGGAATTGGGCTTGGCTAGTCTAGTGAAGAGAAGGACCAGGGGAGACATGATAGCAGTCTTCCAATATTTGAGGGGCTGCCACAGAGAGTAAGGGGGTCAAGCTATTTTCCAAAGCACCTGAAGGCCAGACAAGGAATAATGGATGGAAACTGAACAAGGAGAGATTCAACTTGGAAATAAGAAGAAACTTTCTGACAGTGAGAACAGTCAACCGATGGAACAGAAATTGCCTTTGGAAGTTGTGGGAGCTTCATCCCTGGAAGCTTTCAAGAAGAGACTGGACTGCCAACTGTCAGAAATGGTGTAGGGTCTGCTTGGGTGGAGGGGTTGGACTAGATGACCTACAAAGTCCCTTCCAACTCTGATACACTGAATCTGAATGAATGTGAATGCCTTTTGAGACCTTCTGACAAGCAAAGTCAATGGGGAAGCCAGATTCATTTAACAACTATATTATTAACTTAACTGCAGTGATTCACTTAACAACTGTGGCAAGAAAGGTCATAAAATCAGGCAAAATTCACTTAATACTATCTCACTCAGCAACAGAAATGTTGGGCTCAAGTGTGGGCATAAGTCGAGAACTACCTGTAGTATCTCATAAGAATGAAAATACTTGGTGTTAAAGTGACCTGATTAAGCATGTTAAGTGAACCAGCCATTGTTCCCATTATGGGTCAATCGCTATAATTGGATTAACCCAGCATAGTGAGTCCAAACAAATTCTATTATGGATTAGATAATAATTACTTATAGCATTTAATATACATCTTCTGATTTCTACCATAAAAGCCCAGATTGCTTTAGCCATTTGTTCTTTGAAGGGAAATTTTTTCCTTTTAACCCCAATGGATGTCAAAGTACAGTAAGCTTAATGCAAAAGGCTAATAGACAGGTAAGCTATAGCAAAAAGCTTTAACAAAATCCACCCATCAGGAAACATTAATTTGCATACTATTAGAAGCAAGGAAATCTTTGCTGCGTTTCCAGGCTTTCCTTCTTAGAAAGATGGAATGATGGGAACTATAGAAAAGTGTTAAGAGAACATTTTGAGTCCAGAATAAGCTTGAATAGTAGTGAATCATGCAGAATGGTGTGACTCAGTTGTCAAGTACTCATAGAATATCTTGTAATGGTCCAAAATAGATGATATCTAATGCAACTTATCCTGAGGAGTTCTTGATGCTCTCTTGAGTTTGGATGTTTGCTTGCAGATACTTCATTACACCACTAGGTAATGTAGAGATAAACTACCTTTATACATTATTCCTTTGGAAGAAATATCCTTCTGGGTTCAGTTCCAAGTGGGGAAAAAGACACTGGAAACATGGAGGCTGTTTGGAAAGATGGCTTAATGGTGGACAGGACCACATGGCTTGGAGCTCCAAAGTGAAAAGGATGATCACATGCTTCAAGATGCTGGGTGAAGAAAAAAGAGAAGAGCCAAGATGCTGAGAGTCCCTGGGTTTTATGCCCTCTGTTGGGATTTGAATTTGAGCTTGTATTCTGATTGGTTGTCAGACTCCCATGGGGCCATGCAGGGGCAACTCTGTAGTCTGTCCTGAGTCCCAGGATTGGTTGAGCCTTGCTGGATGATGATGTAATATGAAAACACTTTGGGCAATTCCTATTATAGCTTTACGTGGAGTAGATCTTTGTTATGTAAAATAGACTGGCCCAGGCCAGAGTAATGGCTTATTAGCAAAGGGAGGGAGGGGGGGGTGAGTTTCCGCCTCTCTGAGTTTCTACTTTTTTTTTTTTAGGGGAAATAAACTTTTCAGTATATCCTAAAATATTTCATTTTCCTAGAACAGAAATGGGTTTTAATTTCCAACAATTCAAATAAAAAAACCTAGTAGGGAAACAAAAAGACTACAGATATTCCTCGACTTACAATAGCCCGTGTCAGGATTCCAAGTGATGAAATCCATTTAAAAATAAAAGAACGAAGTCCATCTTCCAAGACAATTTCTTTTATTTAGGAAAGCATCAAATTGGCAAAGTCCATGGTAATTCTGGATCTGACACAATCTGGAATTACCCCACAAGATTACAAGTTAGAAACAGCCCCCAAAAGTCACATTCTCCAATAGAAGTAATCCAACGTTGCTTGATGTCATAAATCTCCACCTCAAGGGGCCTAAGCATGGACAGCTTGTTTTCCCACGGGAAGAAGAATCATCTAGCCTAAACAACTCTCTCTATCTCCACTTCTCCTCTCTTAGGAATGTGGCAAGCCCGAAACCCTTCCCCCCATGACTGCCACAGAGAAAGTAAGAAAAAGAATATATACTAAGCCTAACTAAAATGGCTACACATACGTCAATTTCGGGCTTTACAACCCCTTTAACAACTGCAATGATTCACTTAACAACTGTGGCAAGAAAGGTTGTAAAATGGGGTGAAAGGCACTTAAAAACTGTCTGTCTTAGCAACATAAAATTTGGGCTCAATTGTGGTCATAATTCGAGACCTATACAACAGATTAGAATTGGAATTCTTTTATTGGCCAAGTATGATTGGACACACAAGGAATTTGTCTTGATGCAAATGCTCTCAATATGCATAAAAGAAAAGATACATTCATCAAGAGTCAAGATCTACTCCAGCGAACAATAGATATGCAGGGATTAACACCATCAGGCAGAAAACAATAATCAAAGAACCGCCAAGGAGGAATCCACCAAAATGGCAAAACCACCTAGCTACTACATACAGTATAAACCCCACACTCATACACTTCCATTGATGATGTTACCTAGTTGGATAATGAAATAGCTACAGGCAAACAACCAAGCTCAGCAAACATCAAGAATTCCACAGTTTAACCCCGAGCTAACTATGTTCTCTTCTATTGGAACAACTTGTTCCCTAGCAGTAAAAAAAAAAAACCATGTAAGTATATATGGGGTAGATACGTTCAACATATAACTCTGGGGAAACATTTATGGGAGCTTTAGCATTGCAAATGTACTTACAGGAATTCGAAAAGCGTCAATAACAAATGCCTCTTCAAAGGAAAATACTTGCAAATTAAGTGAGCAGATGTTTTGACTCTCTGTGGCTCGGGAAGAAAGGGAAGGAAACGCTTTGGCAATCAAATATATAAAAGCTGTTTCATTCGAAGTGGAATAATTACACGGGTGCCCATAATTTACCCATTTGTTCATCTCTAAGAAGATAACGGTGGAGCAAATGGAGTAAACCAAAGGCAAGGAATTAAAAGGAATGGCATTATCCTTTCCAATATTGTTTGCATAATAATTATTTATCCTTGCACAATTTATGTATTTATTTTATTTATTTATTTGATTTGTCAATCGCTTACAAGATAATAGGTGTAAGTATATACATAGTTATGAATACATGAAATGGGTACATAAAAGAAAATCCCTGTCCTATTGTTTCTTTTGTTTTTCTTATTCGTATCCATTTCATGTATTTATAACCATGTTTATACTTATACCTGTTATCTAATAATTGTTTGAATGAATAAATAAATAAATAAATAAATAAATAAATAAATGTCCACAAAATGTCCAGATGATGGCTGGGCCATTGTGTTTGAAGCTCTGCTGGGTTTATATTATACGTGTCAAATACAATTTTAAGGGATAATTATCAGTTTAAGCAGGGGTGGGATTCAATTTTTTTAACAACCAGTTCTGTGGGTGTGGCTTAGTTGGTGGGCGTGGCTTGGTGGTCATGTGACTGGGTGGGCGTGGCTTGGTGGTCATGTTATTGGCTGGGCGTGGCCAACTCAATATCACTCACATCGAGGCACGCATCTCACCTGGCCTCTCATGACTGTGGGGATACTGCAACAGTCGTAAGTGTGAAAAATGGTCATAAGTTACTTTTTTCAGTGCCATTGTAACTTTGAATGGTCACTCCACACAAGCAAAGTACCAGCAAAGGAGGGGAAAAAAACTATAGAGATGTTCCAGAGACAGGAAGTCTAGTCCTGCCAAGAATGTAATAAGGGTTAATGGAGAGGCAGTTTCTGTAAGCAATACCAGAATGTTTCTTTCCTGCCTTCCTTACAGGATTAGGCCAGTAATTTCTTCTAACAACCGGTTCTCCGAACTGCTTAGAATGTTAACAATCGGTTCTAGCGAATAGGTGCGAACTGGTAGAATCCCACCCTTTAGTTTAAGGGATAATTTTAAGGGGTAATTATCAGCCCTGCCTCGACTTGAACCCTAGGCAAGAATTACCCAGGACTCCATTTAAAGAGTGAGGTATAATTTGGTGCGTCTATGCCTGGTTTTTTGGGCATTTGGGGGGCTGTTTTCAGGCTATTTTTCAGGTCATTTTGGGTGGTTTTCCAGCTGCTTTGCGGCTGTTTTTAGGGCCATTTTCAGGCCATTTTTCAGCCTGAAAAATGGCCTGGAAACCAGTGGTGGGATTCAATTATTTTTACTACTGGTTCTGTGGGCGTGGCTTGGTAGACGTGGCAGGGGAAGGATACTATAAAATCTCCAGTCAGAGGTGGTATTTGCCGGTTCTCCAAACTACTCAAAATTTCCGCTACCGGTTCTCCAGAACTGGCCAGAACCTGCTGAATATCACCTCTGCTGGAAACAGCCTGGAAAAAAGCCTGAAAGCAGCCCCAAAAGGGGCCTGTTTTTTTGGCCTTTTTCCAGTGCTCTGTCACCCTCAAAAGACCAGCTGGCTGGCATGCATGTGCGTGCCAAAAACCAGAAGAACAGCTGGCGATGGAGCACATGCCCACGAAGAGGGCTCTCTGTGCCACCTCTGGCATGCATGCCATAGGTTCACCATCACGGGTCTATTCCAATCTCCTGTCCAAGGGGAACTCCTCTTATCATCCCAGTCAAATGGCTGTCCAACTTTGGTTTGAAAACTTCCAGAGACAAAGAGTATCCATGACTCCAGGAAGCAGGCCATTCCACAGTTTTAATAGCTTACACAGTCAGAAAATTCTCCTTATTTGGATCTCCCTTAGTAAATCTTTCACCTGTTCTATTCTCAGGAGCTTTTCCATAACTTTATTCTTCCCATTCAGCTATCTGAAGACTGATTAACACGTCTCCCCTCCGCCATTTCTCCTTTAGGCTAATATAGCTAGTTCCTGTACCCATTGTTCATAGAATTTAATCTCCAAACTCCCCAATATCTTTGTTAACTGCTCACTATATTTTTCTAGTTCTTCAAGTCTTTCAGTGGAATTTATTCTAACAAATTGTGCATTAGGACAGCAGCCTAACTGACCACTGGAGGCAGTGGTGGGATTCAAATTTTTTTACTACTAGTTCTGTGGGCGTGGCTTGGTGGGTGTGGCAGGGGAAGGATACTGTAAAATCTCCAGTCAGAGGTGGGATTTGCTGGTTCTCCGAACTACTCAAAATTTCCACTACTGGTTCTCCAGAACTGGTCAGAACCTGCTGAATGCCACCTCTGCACTGGACATTCCAAGACTTATTTCTGAATAAATTTTTGAATAAATTTAAAACATGATTGGGCTGTAGGAGATGGAATTATAGTTTTCTTATTCAACATGCGGCTCTGCTATACTTTTACTGGATGTTTTTCAACGTAGACTGCCAACAATGCAAAGATGTGGATTCAAATAAGCTTAGTTAGAATTTTTAGCCATGGTTTATTAAGCCTATGAATACTGTGCCGCAATAGGCTCTGACACCATCATCATCTTTTAACGATACCATAATCCCTTGCAGGATGGAATCTGGGCAATTGAATGGAGCTGAGTGTTTACTGGCCGGATGCCCTTCCTATTGCCAATGTGGAGTTTTGTTCAGCAGATATATTCTCATTGTGCCCAGAGAGAGAAATATCTGCCTCTACCTAGGATCGAACTCACAGCCTCCTGATGGTGAGGCGGGAGCTCCATCTCTAGGCCAAAATAATTCCTCTAGGAATTATTTTGATGATTTATCGTGAATTATTTTGATGATTTATCGTGAATTATTTTGAAGATGGCGGCCGCGCGCCTCCGCTGGAGTTTTCTCCGGCCGTGGTGGCTCTGGACGCGGCCCCCCATGTCCCCCGGGTCCCCCCGCCAGTGGCAGGGGCGGGGGAGGACCGGGAGAGGTCGGCAGGAGTCACCAGAGGCCGGTCGGGGGTGCGCTGGAGCCGCGGGACCGGCGTGGAGGACGGCGCGGAGGGCGGCGCGGATGCGGCCCCGGCGACGCCGAATGGATCCTGGAGGCCTCGGAGGCCTTTCCCGGCGGCTGGCGGTGGCGGATGAGGCCCCCGGCGGCGCTAATTGTGCCGGGGGCTGCGGTGGTCATAGTAGCTTCGACGGCGGCGGCGGAGGTCGCGGCGGCCACGGCGGCGGTCGTGACAACGGCGGTGGTGGCCTCGGCGACGGCGGCGGCGGCGCCAGCGGTGAGGGCGGCCTCGGAGGCCGCGGTGGAGGCCGTAGCGCCCTCGGCGGTCGTGGCGGCGGCGATGGCCTCGGCGGTCGCGGCGGCGGCGGCTTCGGCGGCGGTGGTCACGGCGGCGGCAGCGGCCTTGATGGTGGTCGCGGCGGCGGCCTCGATGATGGTGGCGGCGGCCTTCGTAGTCAGCATGGTGACACCTTTAATACTTTGGGCGGCGATGGACCCAGCGGTCTCCGGAGTGGGGAGACCGCCGCGGCATGGCCCCGACGGCCCCCTGGAGGGAGCGGTGGCCCTGGATTTCCCAGGGCAGCGCGGACCTGGGGGAGCCGCCTGGGGGGCCCTGGACTGGCCTCAGCGGTCTCAAGGTCGCTGAGGCCCTGGAACAGCTGCCGCGGCAACCCTGGATTTCCGAAGGGTCATGAAGAGGCCCTGCTGTCCCTGGCGAGGCACGACAGTGTGGCAGGCTCGGCGGCCTCGCTTGGGCCGTGGCGATTTTGGGGGGCCCCGATCGGTTCGGAGGTGGACCCGCGGTGGACATGGCGGGCCTGGTCTGGACTCGGGGCAGCCCCTATGGCTTTGAGGTCGATGCGCAGACCGGTGGTTGGAAGGCGTTGTGATCGGTCTCCACCCCTCCTTGGGGCCCCCACCTGTGGCAGGGGTGGTGGGCCCGGGGAGGGGGGGATTGACTTTGCCTGTGACTCCCCTTCCCCCGGGGGTCCCACCAGTGGCAGGGGTGGGGCGGCCGGAAGGGAGAGGGGTGTACCCCAGTCTTCCTGGACCTCTCCATCACAGAGATCACCAAAGAGACCATGGACGCTGCGGGACCGTCGGGGTGGGGTGGCCGGGGCCACGGATTTATTCAAGGGCGGAACTTTGGGCCCTGAGGGACGTCCCCCTCTTCCTTAAGTGGCCTTCAAGACTATCAAAGACGTTCCGCTATGAGGGATCCTGGGATCCGGAGCGATGGTGGGGCCGTGGAAGCCGGAGAAATGGAAAGAAGAAGCACGGGAAACCCGGGGTTGGCGGTTTTTTAATGGGGTTTTTTAACGGGATGAGTGGATCCAGGGTGGGCAGGGGAGACAGCCCATATGGAGTTGGGGGCAGCCGGGCCGGCCCGCGCGCCTGGGGGGCCTCGGAGGTTTCCATGTCGGGGTGGCAGATTGGGGGTGGGCAGCCGGGGGCTAATTTTATTCGCACGGTGACTGGGAGGGGTAGATATGCTGGGGGTAGAGGGCCGTATCCGGTAAGGGGATCGCGCTCCCGATGTTTGCAAGCGGTAGCGCGCTCCGACCCTCCATACCCATCCTGCAGCCCTGGTTGCCCAGATTCTCAGGCCCTGAATACCCGGCTGTTGTTGTGCAATGCCAGGTCCGTGGTTAATAAGGCTCCCCTGATCCATGATTTGGTTCAGGAGGTGGCCGCGGACCTGGTAGGTGTCACCGAAACCTGGTTGGGCCAAGAGGGCAGTGTTCCTCTGGTTGAGATGTGCCCACCAGGTTTCCTTGCATTTCACCAGCCTAGGGTTCAGGGAAGGGGTGGAGGGGTGGTGGTGCTTATAAAGGAAGCCCTTCATCCTAGGGAGGCCACTGTTCCTCAGACGGCTGGCTGTGAATCTCTATTTGTGAAGTGGGGGCAAGGGGTTCAGATGGGTCTTTTGATGGCGTACCTGGCTCCCTGCCACGTCTCATCGGCCCTGCCCGGACTCCTCGAGGTGATAGCCGGGCTGGCGGTTGAGACCCCCAGGCTTTTGGTCATGGGGGATTTCAACCTGCCATCGTCCGGTGAAACCTCGGGGTTAGTTCGGGAGTTCTTGGCTTCCATGACGGCCATGGACCTGACCCAGTTAGTTTCCGCCCCCACTCACATTGGAGGACACATGCTGGACCTGATTTTTGTCTCTGGGCAGTGGTTGAATGACTGTAATTTTGGGGAGTTAGTTATCATACCCTTGTCATGGACAGATCATTCCCTCCTTAGGTTGGACTTCCGTTCCGCCACCCCCCACCGCAGGGAGGCGGAACCACTTAGATTGTTCTGCCCCAGGCGCCTGATGGACCCGGAGCGGTTCCAGAGGGAGCTTGGGCCATTTCCTGAGTCTCTGGCTCACAGCTCGCCTGGAGACCTGGTGGCCACCTGGGATGGGTCGGCCGCCAGGGCTCTAGATCGAGTTGTGCCCCTGCGACCTCTGACCCGGCACAGATCCCATTTGGCTCCGTGGTATATGGAGGAGCTACGGGAGATGAAGTGCCGGAAAAGACGTCTAGAGGGCATTTGGAGGGCGAGCCTTTCTGAGTCTGACCGAACACAGGTGAGATCTCATATTAAGACTTACCTTGTGGCGATAGGGGCGGCGAAGTCTTCGTATTTCTCCGCCCTTATTGCGTCAGCAGAAAATCGGCCTGCCGCCCTGTTTAGAGTGACCCGCTCTCTACTTGAACCGAGAGCGCGGGATGACCTCTTGCAGGGTAGGGCAGAGGAGTTTTCCCGATTTCTGCATGATAAAATCGCTCAGATTCGGGAGGGGTTCGACTCCAATTGGGTGGTCCCGGGGGAGGTGTCCGGGGCAGGTCTTGTGAGTGTTATCTGGGAGGAGTTCGATCCTGTGACCGCCGAGGGTGTGGACAGACTGCTGGGGGGGCTGAATGCCACCACCTGTTTATTGGACCCGTGCCCTTCCTGGCTGGTTTCGGCCGCCAGGGAGACGACACGAGGCTGGCTCCAGGGGATTGTCAACGCTTCTTTGAGGGAGGGAGTGCTCCCTGCCGCCCTGAAGGCGGCAGTGGTGTGCCCCCTCCTCAAGAAGCCTTCCCTGGACCCAGCTATTTTAAACAACTATCGTCCAGTCTCCAACCTTCCCTTCGTGGCGAAGGTTGTTGAGAGTGTGGTGGCGCGTCAGCTTCCTCAGTACCTGGAGGAAGCTACTTACCTCGATCCGTCCCAATCGGGCTTCAGGCCTGGACATAGTACTGAGATGGCATTGGTCGCGTTGGTCGATGATCTCTGGAAGGCTCGTGACAGAGGGTTCTCCTCTGTCCTGGTCCTATTAGACCTCTCGGCGGCTTTCGATACTATCGACCATAGTATCTTGTTGCGACGGTTGGGGGGGTTGGGGATTGGTGGAACCGTCCTTTGATGGTTCTCCTCCTTCCTCTCCGACCGTTCGCAATTTGTGTTGGCGGGGGGGGAGAGGTCCACCTCTAGGCCCCTGCTTTGTGGGGTGCCCCAGGGGTCGGTCCTCTCTCCCCTCTTGTTCAACATTTATATGAAGCCGCTGGGCGAGATCATCCGTGGTCTTGGAGTAGGGTGTCATCTATATGCGGATGACACCCAGTTGTACATCTCTACTCCAGACCACCCCAACGATGCTGTGGGGGCTATGTCCAAGTGCTTGGAGGCCGTGCGGGATTGGATGGGCGGGAACAGGCTTCGGCTCAACCCATCCAAGACCGAGTGGCTGTGGTTTCCGGCGCCCCGATATAGCCAGCTGACACCTTCGCTGGCTATCGGGGGGGAAGTTTTGCCCCCCGCAGAGAGGGCTCGCAACCTGGGTGTCCTCCTGGATGTACGGCTGTCACTTGAACATCACATCGCGGCCGTCTCCAGGGGGGCGTTTCACCAGATCCGTCGGATCTACCGGTTGCGGCCCTTCCTGGATCCGGACGCCTTGCGCACGGTCACTCAGGCCCTTGTCACCTCTCGCCTGGACTATTGTAATGCCCTCTACATGGGGCTCCCCGCGGGGAGCATCCGGAGACTCCAGCTGGTGCAAAATGCAGCCGCGCAGGTGATTATTTGGGCGTCGCGTAGCGCCCATGTGACGCCTCTCCTGCGCGAGCTGCATTGGTTGCCGGTGGCTCTCCGGGTTCGCTTTAAGGTTCTAGTTTTGACCTTTAGGGCGACCCATGGCATGGGACCAGGTTACCTCCAGGACCGCATTCTGCCAGTGATCTCCAACAGGCCGGTGCGTTCCCACAGAGAGGGTCTGCTCCGGGTGCCGTCGGCCGCTATGTGTCATCTGGCGGCGCCGAGGGGTAGAGCCTTCTCTGTGGGTGCCCCCGCCCTCTGGAATACTCTGCCACCGGAGTTCCGTACCGGCATGGACCTGAGGGCCTTCAGGCGCGCGTTGAAGACCTGGCTCTTTGAGCAGGCCGGCCTGGGCTGAGATAATGGTTTTAATTTGGTCTCCATAATATTTAATTTTAAATTGGGGTTTTAAGGGGGGGGGGTCTTTTTAGTCTCAGTAATCAGCCAATTAATTTAATAGTTTTTTAATTTTTGTATATTTGTGGGTTTTAGATGGGCTGTACACCGCCCTGAGTCCCTTGGGAGAAGGGCGGTATATAAATGTAAATAATAAATAAATAAATAAATAAATAAATCACACCACTCCACAGATTCTGACACCATGTTAAAGCCGAAATAAACAAGCCACATTTTGTTGTGCATCAGATCTGCGTATGGTTAAGGAAAGGCTCTGAAATATTGTATAACTGAATATTACTGAAATGCCATATTAGAGAATATATTTATGGGTTTCTCTATATTGGAATTAGAATCAGGCATATTTTTCTTCGCTCATTTGGAACTATGTCAGGAAATAAGAATATTTGTGGGGAAAAGGTTAGTAATAAAAAAGAAATGAAAAAGCTCTAAATTGAGTTGCACAATAACACTTTTTGGGGTGTGCGTGTGAAGTGGACAGTGGAAATAACCATGAGCAACCAGGGCAACAGTCAGATTAAAAAAAAGAATCCAGGGCAGAAATATAATTTGAATAAGAATCTCAGAAATAACTCCCAAGTTGTCATGAAGATGCAGCCAGGGAGGCACCTTTAGACTTGCAAGATTCTGATAGTGTAACCTTATAATAAAGTAATATTAGCATTCACTAGCTCTGGTGACTCAGTGGTTAAACTGCAGAATTGCAGGCAAACTCTGCCCACAGCCTGGAGTTTGATCCTGATGGAGCTCAAGGTTGACTCAGACTTCCATTCTTCCGAGGTCAGTAAAATGAGATGTCATGGCCCTGGTGGAGACTGACTCTGAGGAAGAGGAAGAACAGCCAACAGGGAGTGGAAGTGTGGCTTCAGAGGTGGTGGAGGAGGCTGGGGAAGGGCAGAGGCCGGCTGAGCAGTCAGAGGAGGACCCAGGCCCATCCCCTATCCATCCTAGGGCACGCAAGGAGGAGAGGATCAGGGAAAAACATGGTGTACTTGGGAGGAGAGGGCCATGATCCTCTTCATGGGTTGCAGGTGTGAGATCTCCTTAAGAGTTTGGACCTGTGTGCTAGCAAACGCTGAAGACAAAGAGTGGTTGGTTGGCGTTCTTCCAACGTACCTGGTTATCTTCTTAAAGTTTGTAATTAATTATCCTGGTCCGTCATGGAACTTTCTTTAATGCTGTTTGTTTTGGGGTTTTTTTATTGCTTCGTTATCTGCTCTTCGAATTTGGACTGTATTTCTTTCGTTTGGAATGTTATTTTGAAAATAGTTTTAATCTCCAACTGTGAACAATTGAACAGTGAAGCCAAGCTGAAGGCATTAAAGGACCTTTATTTACCTTTTGGTTTTTGCTATATTTGTGGTACACTCCGGGTCATCACATGAGGACCCAGATTGTTGGGGGCAATAGGCTGACATTGTAAACGTTTTTGTACCATATAACTATCATTAAGTGTTGTACTTTGTGATTCTTGATGAATGTATCTTTTTATGTACACAGAGAGCATATGCACCGAAGACAAATTCCTTGGGTGTCTAATCACACATGGCCAATAAAGAATTCATTCACTCATTTTTGGTCTGAAAGATGCAATACTACTCCTGTATTAGAGAAAACTGGCCTTCAAATAGTAGCCGCAGGGCAACCACGGCAGAATAGGGGTATGCCTCTATCTAAATCTCCTGCTTGTGAGTTGTCCAGAGATTTTTGGTCAGCTGCCCTGTGAAACAAAATACTGGCCTAAGCCTTTGGGAAGAACCACCAGGCCTGGTCTTAACTTTTATAACCATATGAAACCTCTGCAGGTAATCCTGGAGTCATCTCTGCTCTAAAGAACATCCTGCTTATTTGATTTATTCTCCCTCCTTTGGCATTCGATTTACGTCATAAATTAGATTCTAGATCTCAGAGTACTGTCTTATAGTAAATGATCGAACTTCTGCCATTTGATAGGCATTTAATGCTTCTTATTTAGAACACATCAGTCCTACATTAAAATATGCCTCTGTTAAATGAGTGTATGTTAAGTGTTCGATATTAGTATTACAGGGATGGAATTGGAGGGCCTATAAATCTAATAGTAAAGTTTAACCTTTAATGTTCTATGTGTTCTAAAATCTAGAGGTTTGCAAGCATCAAGCTTGTGTGTTTGACTAAAAAAAGAAACACTTCTTCAGCTTTCTTAAACCGACTTCAAGAGAATCTGAAGAATATCAAATCTAGCTTGGCAATAGTCATCATATAGAAAACTGAAATAAAGGTACAAAAATTATAAAAACTTTAGCTCTTATCAAATGCTCGTGATTAACCCATGATTCTTCTGATTAAATTTTCCAGAACCAGAATCCATTGGACTGTGAATGAAGAAAATCATAGGAACAACTGTCTTCTGTAAACATGAGACATTTCCTACAATAGAAAATCACTACAAAAACACTAATTCCGTGAAAGAAGGAAAAAAATGGAAATTAACAATGGACCCTCTCTGAAGAGAAACGACAATTTTATTCCGTGCACAACCCAAAGTGTCTCTAGTCTTTTTATTTATGATGCTGGTGAAGAATGTTGGAATTCTATTGAAGGCAAGGTAGATGGATTTGACAGCTCACAAGTAGATTCCACCCTAGCAAGTCAGATTTCTGAGTGCACGGACAGCTGTTACTTTAATGCTAAAGTCTTAACTGCTTGTCAAACCACCGAATATGCCAAGACATATGAAAAGGGTAGCCTCAGCAAAGTTTTGGAAAAGGACACACTGTCTGAGAGTCAAACCAGGGTTCCTCTAGAAGATAAGTTAGCAGAGAATTCTTTTTTTACTGTGGATAGTGGCACTCAGCCTCACCTGGATGGGAAGTTTATTGAAGCCACTGAAGGTTTTCAGAATGATTTCCTTGAAGATACTGAATCTTCTGATGTGATCACGGAGGAGATCTATGAGGACTGGGAAGCAAAGCTGAAGTTTCTGTTGGAAAGTGATGACGAAGAGGATGAGCTAATTCCGAGTACCGATTGTGATGGGTGTTCTTACTTCCTCAATGAAATGCCTCGCCTGTTTCAAGTATCAGATAACACTATGCCTATGGAGACCACCATTGGCTTCAGTAGACATCCATCAAAGTCCAAAGAGGTAGCTGTCAGGAGCAACGTGACGGCGTGCAGACCATCAACTTTGCAAACAGGAATGACTCTTACCGTTGGACAACAGCAGAGTCTGGATCCCGGTATGAAAAAGAAAGAAAAGCAGAAACAATCGGTGATCAAAAATAATTACTCCAGAACAGGAGAAGAAAACTGTAGTCACAGTTGCTCAGGTTGTCATGTTGCTGCTCTTGGATCACAAGGCATAGAAAATGGAACTTCAGCAATGAAATCACCTTCACACCACTTAGATGTTTCTTCAGCAACGGCAGGCAAAGAAGATACAGCAGAATGCAAAAACTCCTTGGGGGAAATCAAGTCTCAGCGAGTAATTCAGGTGGGAAAGAAAACAATGCGAGGGAAACCCAGTCTGCCCCATTCTTCAGAAGATCCTTTAAAGACGCTACCTCCGAATCCCCTTCGCAACTCTAAACTTCATACAACTCAGGTGGACACAAATCATCTAGGTTCAGCCACGTCGCTTCACAGACAAAGAAAGACCACCTTGGGTTTAACCAATGTTGCAAACAAAGATGCTTTCTTTCATGGTCAAGGAAGCCAACAAAGGGACCGATTGGTAGGCAAATGGATTACTGACCCGTCAAAAGGAAGCCAAGCAGCAAAGAAAAAGGCTACACCGAAGGTAAGAAAATGTTTATTTCTGTAACCTATCTTTATGAGAAGATGCAACTCCAGTGACTTCAATGTACTTGATTCCAACATGTCCTGAAAGAATGCGAGCCATTCAAGCTGCTGATTGACGGCTACTGCTGTTGAGGAAATCTGGTTTTGAAAAATGGCCCAGATAAACCATAGCTGCTGTCCTAATTATAGAAATAAGGCAGGCAGGGAAGGTCCGGATAATAGCAGGTGGTACTAAGGGGACCAGTAGACAGCTGGAAAGAGAAATCTGATATTGAATCTATTCAATGTCCTTTATTGAATCAGTGACTTTTTCTTACTGGGCAGCTTCTCAACTCTGAACAGAATGAACTCCTTATTGCTTTGGAATTGGGAAGAGTTTAGAGAAAAGAAGTTGCTTGCAATTTTGAAATTACCTGGATTATATATTTTACTTCTTTCTCAAGAATTTTAGAATTGTAGTAGGATCTCCTGCTTGAGAAGGGGGCTAGACTAGGAGAACTCCAAGGTCCCTTCCAGCTTTATTCTGATTCTCAGAACTATGATTTCTCATTCCTAAGTTTTCTTGTTCCTTTAAACAATCGTGAATGACTTAGCTAAGCTAAGGCTTTTTAGGTTACTGATCTATCTTAAGTATAATATTGCCATGCACAGAAAGGTGTTATTGCAATTTAGCAATGAAAGAAATAAGGTAAATAGTAGCTGGGACCAGCAATCATATTCTACATGCATGTTGTATTTTTTTTGCAAGCTCAGCAAAAAAAAAAAAACAGAAAAACGAGCTCTTCAACTTCATTCACGGTGTTTTTTTTAAATGCAGAGAGATGGAAAATGAAAGAGAAATTGTACAAAACTAGGAACAAGATAGTATTGGGAGGGTGCATGAAGAGTGGTGGTGTTGAACAGTTTCCACCCTCTCTTTCCATCTGGTGGCACACATTCTTCCATCTGTTTTTTTCCACTCTGTGAATCTCACATTTGGACCAGCCAGAGTGCCAAGTCTGCTTCAACATAGCAAACTTTACTTTCTACATTCCTTGCTATTCTTTTTTTTTAAGGTGACGGGAGAATGAGAACAAGAGAATTAAGTCTGCCATGAAATTATAATTGATCTGGAAAATTTTGACATTTGGATCTTGCATATACTTTGTTTGAAATGTCGTTGACTGTACACGAAAAGCTATTATGAAAGGACCTTGGAAATCATTATTATTATACACAAGAATATAAAATCACAACTGTTAGTTCGTTAGCTGGAGTTGACCTTCTTTCTCATTGACTTCTTCCCAAGAACTTAGGATGTCATAGTATATTAATGTAGTATATCTGCAGATCACAAAAATTACACCATATATTACTAGGACCACCATTGCTAATTTATACCATAATATTTTTATTTTAATTTTCAGTTCTTGATAATTTGTGATCTTCTCAAATTCTTTCTTTTCTTTTCTACAGTACTATCCCCTGGTGCTGCCACCTCAGTTATCCACACTTTCTTCTTTTCCCATTTGTCTTTGGAAATCCCACAATATTTTAATCTGCGCATTTTCAACTACTTTTTCAACAATATGTTCCAACCTATTTTTTCATTACTACGGTAGCAGAAGCTAATTTTTAGAGATGTTTCCAGACTCATTTTTGTCACTGTGTTATGCTGTTGTTGTTTATAATCAGTTTGTGTGATCTTCTTGCATGAACTTAATATATGATGTACTGTTTCTTCTGCTTCTTTCTACAATTTGCACTTTGGTTCATTTGATGATTTTTTTTTTCCAGTTCTGGTGCTGATTAGTTCAAACTGATTGCTCATGAACAGAACAGGAAAAATTAAGCCTTCTGTTTCTTTTTTTAACATTCCAGTTTTAAGCCATTGCCAGGTTTTATTTTTATCCAGTTTCTCCTTGATCTTCTGTAGAACTTGACCATGTAAAGCTTCTCCTTGCCAGCATTCTCTTTGTGTTTTTATTACATTATTTTGATATTTATATTTTGTTACCTGCACCTTCAGTAAGTTCTAATCTTTAACTTTAACTTCAATACTTGTTCTTGATTATCTTTTATATAATCAGTCCATGCATCCTTTTCTTCTTTGACACTTCGTTTGACTTGAGATTAGCCTCTGCCTCTATTGTTTTATAATTATTATGATAGGCAATATCGAGTCGATAGGCAGATGTTGTTTGAGGGTGTTAGAGGCATCATCGCAGTATGTAAGATGTTCCAAGCAAAGCTGCCCTTTGCAATTAACTGATGGTGATTTTGTCCAAAGACATTGAACATATTAATACGCCTATTTCCTATTTTCCCCAGTTTTTCCCAAAAACTGTAAGGTGAGCTTGGCTAAGAAAAAGGGACTAGCCCAAACTCACCAGTCAGATTTCATGACTAAAACAGAGCTAGAATTTATAATCTCCTGGTTTCTAGATTAGTACCTTATTCACTACACCAAACTGGTTCTCTATTTTAAATTAAATTTTAAAAAATACATTTAAATTTTTAAATTAAATTACATTTAAAAAAAATATATTTTCTCTTTAAGACTGTCTTTAGGTGTATGTGTATATGCCTTATTCTATTGCCTGAATAAATGACACTCCTATAGTGAAACATCTTTCAGTAACTAACACTGAAAAAATTAGAACAGAATAAATAAAGCCAACTTCTATTGAAAAAAAAACCAAGCTGAACTTTTAGCTTTCTTAATATATTGTCTCTCCATCTTTTACATGTTAAGGTATGGGTGAAATTTTCAGGCTGAGTCCCAGTGACATCAAGGATAGTTTCCCAGCGTGTAGAAGTGATTTCTGTTGCCTATATCTATTGTGATCTGATTTCGGAGGGGGGAGTGGACCTGGCGGGTGTTACCGAAACCTGGTTGGGCCAGGAGGGGGGTGTCTCCCTGGTGGAGATGTGCCCATCTGGGTTTCGGGTTTTTCATCAGCCGAGGGCCCAGGGGAGGGGTGGGGGGGGTTGCAGTGGTTATTAGGGAAGATCTATGTCCTAGGGAATCCACTGTTCCTCAGACGACCGGATGTGAATCCCTTTTTGTGAAATGTGGTTCCGGGGTTCAGATGGGCCTATTGATCACATACCTGGCTCCCTGCTATGTGACATCGGCCATGCCTGAGCTCCTGGAGGTCGTAGCTGGCTTGGCGGTTGAGACCCCCAGGCTATTAATGCTTCCTTGAGTGAGGGGTTTTTACCTGCCGCCTTGAAAGAGGCGGTAGTGAGACCCCCTCCTCAAGAAACCGTCTCTGGACCCAACTTTATTATCTAACTATCGTCCGGTCTCCAACCTTTGCTTTATGGCGAAGGCTGTTGAGAGTGTGGTGGCACGACAGCTCCCCCAGCACCTGGATGAAGCTGTCTATTTAGATCCACGCCAATCAGGCTTCAGGCCCGGGTACAGCACGGAAACGGCATTATTCGCGTTGGTGGATGATCTCTGGAGGGCCCGTAACAGGGGTTATTCCTCTGTCCTGGTCCTGTTAGATCTCTCGGCGGCTTTTGATACTGTCGACCACAGTATCCTATTGCGGTGGCTGGAGGGGTTGGGAGTGGGAGGCACGGTGTTACAGTGGTTCTCTTCCTTCCTCTCTGACCGTTCGCTATTTCTGTTGGCAGGGGGCAGAGGTCGGCCCCGAGGCTCCGACTTGTGGGGTACCTCAGGGGTCGGTGCTCTTGCCCCTCCTGTTCAACATTTATGTGAAGCCGCTGGGTGAGGCCATCCATGGCTTTGGGATAAAATTTCATCAGTACACTGATGATACTCAGCTGTACATCTCTACCCCAGGCCACCCCGACGAAGCTGTGGAAGTGATGACCTGGTGCCTGGAGGCTGTGCGGGGTTGGATGGGGCGGAACAGGCTTCAGCTCAATCCAGCCAAGACCGAGTGGCTGTGCTTTCCGGCGCCCCAATACAGCCAGCTAACTCCATTGCTGGCCTTGGGGGGGGGATTCTTGCCCCCATGGAGAAGGCGCGCAATCTGGGTGTCCTCCTGGTTGTACGGCTGTCATTAGAAGACCATATAGCAGCCGTTGCCAGGGGGGCTTTTTGTCAGGTCCATAGGATCTCCCAATTGTGGCCCTTTTTGGATCGGGATGCGCTTCGCGCGGTCACATCCGCCCTTGTCATCTCCCGCCTAGATTATGCCAATGCTCTCTACATGGTGCTCCCCTTGAAGAGCACCCGGAGGCTCCAGTTGGTTCAGAATGCAGCCGCGCGGGTGGTTTTGGGGGCTCATTGGAGCTCCCATGTTACACCACTTTTGCGCAAGCTGCATTGGCTCCCAGTGGTCTTCTGGGTGCGATTCAAGGTTTTAGTGGTCATCTTTAAAGTGCTCTATGGCTTGGGACCTGGGTACTTACGAGACTGCCTACTGCCACCATCGGTCTCCCGTCGGCCAGTGCTCTCCCATAGGGTGGGCCTTCTCGGGGTGCCGCCGGCTGGACGGCTGGTGACCCCGAGGGTGTGGGCCTTCTCTCTGGGAGCACCTTTCCTCTGGAACGAATTACCCCCGGAGATGAGGACCATCCCTGACCTTTTGATCTTCTGGCGTGCTTTGAAAACCCACTTATTTCACCAAGCCGGTCTGGCCTAGAGTTCTGTGCAGGGTTTTTTAATTGGTTTTAATTGGTTTTTAACTTTATAACTTTTAATCCCTGATTGTTTTTATCTATCAGTTATTTATCAGCCACCTAATTTAATCTTTTTAAATTGCCTTTTAAATATTGTATTGTATTTTCTATTCCATTTTATTTGGCTGTACACCGCCCCGAGTCCCGTTGGGAGAGGGGGCAATGTAAAAGACTAAATAAATAAATAAAATAAATAAATAAATATTCCCAACCTAGCCTACATCCCTGGCATTTCCTGATGGCCTCCCATCCTGTGTGGCCCAAGTTTCACTTTTGAACCTAGATAAGGTCAACCAGATGTTGTCACTTACTGCAGCTCTTCAGATTTAAGCACATGCTTAAATAACAATGGTATATTTGTTGTCAACCATTGTTGATCCTACGCTAAATCCAGAAATATTAAATAAGCTATCCAATGCGCAACTTTATCCCTCTATTTCTAAAAACAGAAGTGTTTTGGACTATTTACACATAAGCACATCAGTTGCTCACGGGTCGTAGAAGCCAGGTCATTGGATAGTCCTTTTGAAACCAGCATGCTTCAGAATCACAACATATTTCCATTGCTCAGGGTGAGTAGAAAGCATACAAACCATTCCACGTCACCAGTTCAGAGTCATTTTGGTGACAGGCCTACCATGACAAATTGCATTTCTTCAACTTGCCAAAAGGTCAGTGGTGTCAGTGGAGGGTTGATGCAATTTGTCAGCAGGCAGAGTTTCAAGGCAGAAGAAGGAGAAAATAACCAAGCAAGGTTTTTATGTACCATAATGGAAACTTGTTAGTTCTCTTCCATTACATCAGTTCGAAGAGTTTGCCCAACACATGAGGTTACCTGTGTTCAGAAAGCAAAGGACCACAACAATGGAAGGTTTTTCAATAAGCAATCACCAGTGTCTTGTTTAATGTCAACCTATCCATTTCTGCACAATCTGGTATTTTTTTTAATTATATCTTCTTCTATGGGTGTTTCCTTGTTTTTCCAGGGTTGTGCATATATAATTCTTGCTACCGTCAAGACATGTCATATTAAATATATATTCCCTTTATCATACTTTTCTGGTACTATGCCTAATAGAAATATTTATGGCTTATAGTCTACGTGTTGCTTTAACATTTTTTCTAACCATGTATGTATTTTCGTCCAATATTTTTTTGCCTTTGCACATGTCGACCACGTATGATAATATGTGCCCTGGGTCCGATTATTATTATTATTATTTATTTATTTGTCAATTGCTTACAAGATAATAGGTATAAGTAAAACATAGTTATGAATACATGGATACATATAAGAAAAATAAAATATAAAAGAAACAATAGGACAGGGACAGTAGGTACCTTGGCGCGCTTACATTTGGTGGACATGTTTTTAAACATATTTGCCAGTCTGGCCAGTGATAAATGCCACCTATAAAACCTTTTATATAAATTTTCCTTATATGCAGTTGCCATTGTCAATTTATAATTTCTATTCCAAAATTTTTGCCATTTGTCTACTAATTCTATAGTACATCCAAAGTTTTTTTGCCCATACTATCATTGTTTCTTTCACCTGTTCATCTCCCATTTTTAGACTTAAGAAAAAGCTATATATTTTCTTTATTAACTTTTCATCTGTTGCTAATAACATTGAGTCAAATGCTGTTCATTCCTTATAAAAGCCATATGTCTTATTATCTTTCTCATATCTTGATTGTATTTGCACCAAGCTAAGTCCACACTTCGTTTTTCCCACACATGAGGTTTTCTGTCTTCAGAAAGCAAAGGACCACAACAATGGAAGATTTTTCAATAAGCAATCTCCAGCAGTTTCTCATTGTAAAGCTACAAAATAGACAAACTTAAAAGAAAAAACACCAAACAGAAAACCAACAAAGATCAATGTGGGATTTTTTGTGTGTGTGTTGCAAGCAGTTTCATCTTCCTCCAGCTTTGCTTGCTCTAAATCCAAAACCTATTTCTTGTTCTTCTTTATATATTTGTCTTGGGAGACATTCCAGGGCTTTACTTAAGATGTTGCTTTTACTTTAGGAACAACTGATCAAAGAAGCTGGAGACGGTATTGTGATTATCAGAATTACCTGCAAATTCGTACTGTGAAATTTCCCTCTGGCTGCAATGAAAAATAGAGAGGGAAAACCAAAACACCCTTTCCTCTGGTTAATAGTTGTACGTCTGAGTCATGCATGATGTGAAACTGCTTTTATACCCAGCCAGGCTTATCATTATGTATCTCCAATGGGAGAACTGAAGGTTTAATTTGAACGGAATGGAATTTTAATTGGCCTTTTGATAGCTGTGTAATTTGATGTACCCTTGTAGTTATTTTAAAAATGGTTAGTGTTTGGCACAAGTTATTTTCAGATCTGGACCAAGTCATTTTGTCATTTGCATATAGCATGTGGTGAAAATCATCTCTCAGAGTTCCTCCTCATGTCATAGGAGAATACTAAAGTTAAATACTCAGATCTGAACCATCCATTTGTTAAGAGTAAAAAGTGGGGTACATTGGTTTATAGACATTTATAATATTCTTACTATTAATTCATAACTTTTTAAAGTTATGAATTATAACCTTTTGAACTGTAAGCCGTCCAAGGTCATTGACTGAGAAAGGTAGCTACAGAAATTGAATAAACAAACAAATAAGGAACTTTATTTCCTAAGTATCCTGGGCAAAAATTATAACACACAAAAAAATCCAGAAATTAATATTTGGAAAGCCTCTATGAAGTAGTGGCATTCCCCCTTATTTTCCATGTTCTGTGTTACATTTGTTCTATGTTATATTTTTTATTTAAAAAAAGGATAGTATGAATACAAGTAAAAAAAAACCCAATTAGTCTAGTCTAGAGAATAAAAAAACCCAATATAAGAGCTGTGGTGGCACAGTGGTTAGAATGCAGTACTGCAGGCTACTTCTGCTGCTTGCTGGCTGCTTGCAATTTGGCAGTTCAAATCTCACCAGACTCAAGGTTGACTCAGCCTTCCATCCTTCCGAGGTCAGTAAAATGAGCTCCCAGATTGTTGGGGACAATAGGCGGACTCTGTAAACCACTTAGAGAGGGCTGTAAAGCACTGTGAAGTGATATATACAGTAAATCTAAGTGCTATTGCTATAAGCAATAGAATCAATAAATTTAAAATACATATATTCTGTTGTATCATTAGAAGCTTAAAATGCTACAAGACATTTCTTAAATAATTTCTAATCAAAACGTATCTCTGTGGAACTTTAGAAATAACAATTTCTAAATTAACAAAGTCAATTAACAAAGTTGGGGATCAATAAGAGGAAAAGAGAAAAACTATTGACAGAAAATGTTACATTAATAAAATAATGTAAATAATATGTAGATTATATGTCAAATTAAATTATAAACTCTAAAATCCAAATTTTGGACATAGTACAGTCCATGTATGAAATTGTAGTCTGAAAATAGCCTCCAAACAGAATTGAATTCTGCATCAGATATACTTTATAAATAAGAATTTATTTGCTTATTTATAAAGTATATCTGATGCAGAATTCAATTCTATTTGGAGGCTATTTTCAGACCATAATTTCATACATGGACTGTACTATGTCCAAAATTTGGATTTTAGAGTTTATAATCTAATTTGACATATAATCTACTGCTTCCACAATTTGGTTAGCTATTTTTCCATAGAAGAGATCAAAGGTATTTTCCAATAACAAGTATATAAAACCCTTAGCGGTTGTTAACTTATACAATGCCAGTTGAGAATATTTTGGAGGAATGTATGGTTTGGTGAAGTTACATATAAATATTTCAGAATGAAATAGGATTAGAATTTCAACATTTGTTGTGTCTATAATAAATTATTTTCTATTACATTTCACCTTTGTAACACTGCCACCACATTTAGAAGAAGGATACAATCTGTTCATTACATATGCAGCACTAAAAGAGTTTTCAAAATTCCCCTCTTTCCTGTTTCCTCTTCTACTCTTATCTGTTATACCCAAAACCAGCTCACTTAAAGCAACCAAGTCACTTTCAGTTTTATTTAGTATGCAATCAATAAATATTATATACAGGGCTCCTAGAAAAGGTTTGACAATTTGCTAAGCAATCCTGAACAAAATCAAAGTCCCCAACAATCTGGGTCCTCATTTTACCACCAAGAGCCTTGTTGGCGCAGTGGTTAGAGTGCAGTACTGCAGGCTACTTCTGCTGACTGCCAGCTGGCCTACAATTTGGCAGTTGGAATCTCACCAGACTCAAAGTTGACTCAGCCTTCCATCCTTCCGAGGTGCATAAAATGAGGACCCAGATTGTTGGGGGCAATAGGCTGATTCTGTAAAATCGCTTA
Organism: Bungarus multicinctus; assembly: GCA_023653725.1. Lineage (NCBI taxonomy): Eukaryota > Metazoa > Chordata > Lepidosauria > Squamata > Elapidae > Bungarus > Bungarus multicinctus. The sequence continues at coordinate 260,611,314 of CM042834.1, forward strand.
GAGAGGGTTGTAAAGCGCTGTGAAGCGATATAAAAGTCTAAGTGCTATTGCTATTGCTTGATGTTGTAATGTTTTCGATAAATCCATCTGAATGTCCTCCTCATTATTTCTCCCTTCCTATTAGGTCAGCATGCTAGCCATACAGGCAAACCTTAAGTTATGACTGTAACTTGGCCTGGCAATTATAGTCATAAGTCGTGACAGTCATCAAAAAGGTCACTATGCAGTCAAGAGGGCTGTTTTTACGACCATTTTTGTGGTAGTTGTTACTCAAATCCATTAATGGGTATTGGCTGGCTTTTTCTGGAAACCCAAAGTACGCACGGCTTCCATCACAACTGTCCTAAATCATGGTCATATGACTTCAGTGTACTGCAAAGGACTATAAATGCAGGCTGGTTACTAAATGAATAAAATGTTGTCACATGACCTGTGGAGAGAGGGCAGAACTTCTTAACTGGATCATAAAATCCTTTTTGGAGGATCCAAGTAACTTTGAATGGTTGCTAAGCGACCATCTTTGAGAAATGGTCAATGAATATAAACGATTAACAAACAAGATAATTGAAGTTTTCTGTATCTCTTTGTCTATGGAGATTCTCAGTCATTCGGGTCATGGTTGTCCAAAAAGTGCTTTTCCAAGAGGCAACTGGACTTTCTTCTTTTTTCTTTTGAAGATGTTTCGCTTCTCATCCAAGAAGATTCTTCAGCTGAAGAAGAGTTGAAGAAGTGTCTTGGATGAGAAGTGAAACATCTTTAAGAAAAAATAGAAAGTCCAGTTGCCTCTTGAAAAAGCATTTTTGGGACTATCTGTATCTCTTTGGTGCCATCTACTGGTCATCTACATTTTTGCAATCCAATTTGCAGTTAACACACGAGCGTAGCGAGAATAAAAGCAGAAAATGTTCCCCCGCTATGGCTGAAGTGAGCTTCCAGCTGCTGTTGCTGCCAACAGTTGACTGAGCCAGGTTTTAGAAATTAGATCATATTTAAAAGGTGTATATATATCTTCTATCCATAAACCTTTTGGCTGCATTCCTATATATGATAAATTTTAAGGTCCATAATTTCCAAATTACTAGGATATAAGTTAACCATATTTTCGTATTTTTGACCCCTATTTAGTTTCACCCCACCCTACGTACAATCTTTGGAACATGAAATCTGTTGGAAGAAATATCCTTCTGGGTTCAGTTCCAAGTGGGGAAAAAGACACTGGAATCATGGAAGTTGCTTGGAAAGAAGGTTTATTGATGAGCAGGATCACATGTCTTGGAGCTCCTGGGAGAAAAAAAGGGAAGGGATGCTGAGAATCCCTGGGTTTTATGCCCTCTGTTGGGATTTGAATTTGAGCTTGTGTTTTGATTGGTTTATCAGACTCCCATGGGGCCATGCAGGAGTAACTTGGCAGGTTGTCTTTCGAGTCCCAGGCTTGCTGGATGATGATGTAATGAAAGGGCTTTGGGCAATTCCTATTATGGCTCTTCTTGAAGGAGGTAGGTCTTTGTTATGTAGAAAAGGCTGGCCTTTTCTTAATGGCCTATTAACAAAGATGAGGGGGGGGCTGAATTTCTGCCCTCACTAAGTTTCTCTTTTAGGGGAAATATTCTACCTTTTCAATATATCCTAAAATATTTCACTCCTCTAGGAGAGGGGTAGGTTTTAACTCCCAACAAATCAAAAAGTCAGTCTGCTCTCAATATAATTGCAAAGGAACAAGATACAACAACATGTTGCTTACACATGGTCCTTGTTCAGTGACCACATGGATCTTCTGATTTCTGCTGAATATTTCAGTCAGTTAAAAGAAGGAATTTCCCCCTTTCTCCTGGAGAAAGGAGGCTGCAAAGATTTCTGAGTGAAGAATGGAAGCAGGAGTCTAAGATGAAAAATATGGGGTTGATTGTTTTGCATGTTTGGAATTTATGTGCTGTCAAATGAGTGTCAATATTTAGAAACCACATAGAAACATCTTCCCCAGGATGATCTGGAACTCAACCAACCTGCCAATCGTTCATCTGTTGTCACTGAAATTGAGTGTATCCACCTTAATGCTGAAATGGCTGCATCCATTTCCCCACCTCTTCCATCTTTCCCAGTACAACCGATTTCTCCAAGGGACTAGGTCTCTGCATAATGTGCCCAAAATATAATATTTGAGCCTACATCACATATGCTTTGAATGAGAACCCTGTGTTGATTTGTTTCATGAGCTTAGAAGTGAGGGGTTTGGGATCCAGTTTAATTTCATTAGGACAGAGAACATTTTTTAAGAGCAAGTGTCACATCTGAAAGGCTTCCTTAATGGCAAAAAAAAATAAAAAATCCTTGTTAAAAATGTCATCTTTTTTTGAGGGGAGGCTGCTGGCAGTTGTTAAAGAATTCACAGGGGAGGCTGTTGCCTAGATACCTGGAGCGGATAAAAGCACAATTCCCAAGGTGAAATCAAAGGCAACAGACTGTGAAGCAAGAGGCAAAAGAATGTGCAGGAGATGAACAGGATGGTGCTTTTCCAAGAGACATCTGGATTTGAAGATGTTTTGCTTCTCATCCAAGAAGCTTTTTCAGCTCTGGTTGGATGGTGGAGAACGGGAAGGATTTATATTCCTTGCAGACAGCTGGTCATTTGTATTCTTTTAGAGCAGGGGTGTCAAACTCAAGGCCCGTGGGCCAAATCCATCCCCCAGGGTGCTTAGAACTGACCCATGGGGCCACCCTGGAAACAGTGAAGGACCAGCTTGCGGTGCCTCTGCCAGTGAAAACGGAGCTCCATTTTTGCTGGCAGAGAGCTGCAGGAGGCCATTGAGGAAAGGAAAAAAAAATAGCCTTGTCCTTTAAGGAAAAAAGGCAAAATTCTTTCCTTTTGTGGATTCAAATTTCGCTGCTGGAAGGTTTTAATGCAAAATGATTTGGTCAGCTGCCTTGATAGTCAGAATCAGTTTATTAATAGGAAGGCAGATAAGAAGAAATCTCACAGTGTTCCTAGGATTAATCTAATAAGTGAGTAGGAAAACCTCTCTCTTATACACTTCAGGTTCTTTGATTTGTAGGTATGAATCTTTGAAGACTTTGATTTGTGTTCAGATTCCTGTTTTTTGACATTGGGATCTCTTCCTGGGATCTTGGTAGGAGTAATTGTTTTATAGTCCAATCTGTTTTCCCCTGATCCTTTGTAGCTATCAGTTTGCACCTGGTTGTAATATCCTGAGTTTCCTGTTATGCTGTTTGCTTTTCACAAGTTTTTTGTAGCTTGTTATCTATTTGATTTCTATGGGAAAGGATCCTAGCTAATGTGTGTCCCATGCAAAGGTGGAGGCTAATGGAGCTGTCCCTGCTTGTGTTTTCACCTCTCCTTTCTTTTAGGGGAATTTTCCTTCCCCTTCTAATATTTTCCTAGAAGAGAGGGGAATTGTAACTTCCAACACCATCTCAGCCGAAAACGGAGCTTGGGAACCCATATTTGCTGGCTCAGGCAGCAACAGGCGCCCCAACACAAGTGATGTTGAGCTGGCCCTGCCCCCTTGGCCACGACCCCCCGGCCCCCCAAGGTCAAACAGTGGCGGCCCTCAGTGAAATGGAGTTTGATACTTGTGGTATAAATAATAGCAGTTTTCCAATATCTCAGGGGTTAACCCAAAGAAGAGGGAGTCAAGCCATTCTCCAAAGCACCTGAAGGCAGGATAAGAAGCAATGGGTGGAAACTAATCAAAGAGAGAAGCAACCTAAAACTAAGGAGAAATTTCCTGACAGTTAAAATAATTAATCAGTGGAATTTCCTCCAAAAGTCGTGGCCGCTCCAACTCTGGGGCTTTTTAAGAAGAGAATGGACAACCATTTGTCTGAAATGGCACAGGGTTTCCAGCTTGAGAAGCAGGTTGGACTAGAAGACCTCCAAGATCCCTTTCAATTCTGTTATTCTAGGATTCTTCTAATATTCTGTATGCTGTTTTATAAGAACAGGGTAGACAGTTTGTAGGGGGCATATTGTAGTGGATTATTCAGTCAGATTACGTATCATGCTAGAATCTATTGAAGACAAGAGATGCCTTCTGGTGGCAAAGTAACAAGAATGACTAAATGCAGATATGCGGCTCCCTAGACTGAGTTCAACCTAATTTCTCATTTTCCCCAGCCTCCCAGCTCTTTAGGGCTGAAATCATCTCATTTCCTGACAAGCCAGATGTCAATATCGTGACAACTGAGCATTCCCAAGATTTTCACAGAAGCTTCTCTAATCAGTTTTGAAAAGGAGAAGGGATTAGGTGACATAAATCTCAGCAACTGCATTATTTCATTTTAGGAGCCAATTTGTCTCTCTGACTTTCTTCCTTTTCTTGGTAACAACCTTTTGATGAATAGGAGGGCAGCTGCATTTTCCAAGTAACAGAAGGCGGTGCAGATGTTCTGAATGTGTAATATTGCATTGTCTCAAGCCAAACAGACATACAAAGCAAGGAATTCAGTTCCCAGACTTTACTTCGGGTTTTTGCAGTTTAGAAGCCAAGACAGGCAAGTAGGCATTGGCACAGAGCAACAAAACTACAATAACCTAAACAGCTTGCCTGCAAAGAGTTGCAAACTCTTTGCAGGCAAAAAGAGAGGCATAGCTAGGTCTTCTGGCTGGGGAATTCTGGGAGTTGAAGTCCCACATATCTTAAAGTTGCCAAGTTTTAAATTCACTGCTTTAAAGCAATACTCGGTTTTATGGCATATGTCATGCCCGTGGTGGAGACTGACCCTGAGGAAGAGGAAGAACAGCCAACAGGGAGTGGAAGGTGGTGGAGGAGGCTGGGGAAGGGCAGAGGCCAGCTGAGCAGTCAGAGGAGGACCCAGGCCCATCTCCTATCCATCTTAGGGCATGCAGGGAGGAGAGGATCAGGGAAAAATGTGGTCTACTTGGGAGGAGAGGACCATGATCCTCTACATGGGTTGCAGGTGTGAGATCTGCATAAAAGGTTGGACCTGCGTGCTAACAGACCCTGGAGACAATTTAGTGTTTTATTCCTAAAGAACGTTTATCTTGGTTGATGTTCTTCCAACGGACTTTCTGGTTATCTTCCTGAAGTTGGCAATTATCTATCCTGATCTGTCGAGGAACTTTCTTCAGTGTGGTTTGTTTTAGATTTTTGCTTCATTATCGGTTCTTTGAATGTGAACTGTGTTTCTTGCTTTTTAAATGTTATTTTGAACATACTTTACTCCTCCACTGTGAACAATGAAACAGTGAAGCCAGGTTGAAGACATTAAAGGACCTTTATTTACGTTTTGGTTTTTGTTATATTTCTTAGATACTCTGGGTCATCACAGTATAACTTGTTCCAGCCAGGGCCTTCTCTTCCTATTGTGTCTAACAAAGTAGTAAGTTGTGTTTCTGTATGGGTTGCACCCAGAGTAAACATTAAACTCGCCCTTAGGGCAAGACTGGAAAAAGAGACTAGTTAAGTACTGTTTAACTTCTTGAGTCCAAAATATTAGTGTATATCCCACAAATTTTTCATCGATTTCTGGCTAATCAATTGGGTCAGCTAGAAAGCTGACAGCCTGGGTTCGAGACCCAAGTGCCACATGACAGGGTGAGCTCCCATTACTTGCCCCAGATCCTTCTCGACTAGCAGTTCAAAAGCATGCAAATGCAAGTAGATAAATAAGCACCACTTTGGTGGGAAGTGTTCTGTGGGCCTTGGAATATAGTCCTGCTAGCCATACAATCATGGAAGTGTCTTTGGACAATGTTGGCTCCTTCCACTAAGAAACGGAGGTGAGCAGTGCCACCTAGAATTGGACACAGCTGGACAAGGGAAGCCTTTATCAATATCATCATACGAGGTTCATTCACTGGGACTTGCATTAACTTGTATTAGATAAATGTATTATTCTTTCTATCTCAAAAAAGAGTTATCTGCAGGTTTGATGGAAGCATCAAACCATAACTTGGCATCCAATTGCTGTGTAGAGAATAATCCTGACTCCTACCCTTCTTTAATCTTGGTGCAGTTGTACAGAACCTCATAGCTTCTAGAACTACAACAATAGCTGACAAACTGAACTACAACAATTTCTTAATAATGTTTTTAGTTTTTTTTTTTTAGTTTATTTGCTTTATGTTATCCTTGGGTTCATTAATGGCCATGAATGCAGTGCAGTGAGTCATATGAATCTGATTCCATGGATGTAAAAATCTAGTTCCCCACTTGGGCCTACAGTTTATTAAATGACTCTGGATGAATCACTTTCAGCTTTATTTACCATGCAAGCTAGTTCTTCTGGGCATAAAATTAGAGTGAGTCCCATAGGCATGCTGTCTTGATCTCTCAAGACATGGCAAATGCAGTAAATAAATTATAAATAAATAAATTCATTTGAGAATAAATAATAAAAGGCCATCTGTCTTCTAGAAAGCAAATAATGAAAATGTTGCCAAGAAAACTGAATTGATTTATCCAGGCAGTTGCCAGGAGTCAAGGAGAGGGAGGGAGGGAGGGAGGGAGGAAGGGAGAGAAAGAGATACAGAGATACATATAGTGAGACACAGAGAGACGATAGATGATGGATGGATGCAGGAGTGGGATTCAATTTTTTTAACAACCGATTCTGTGGGCATGGCTTAACTGGTGGGTGTGGCTTGCTGGTCATGTGACTGGGTGGGCCTGGCCAATTCGATGCCACTCATGTCAAGGGGCACTTCGCCTCGTCCAGTTTCTCGTGACTGTGGAGATGTTGCAACAGTCGTAAGAGTGAAAAACGATCATAAGTCACTTTTTTCAGTGCCATTGTAACTTTGAATGATCACTCCACACAAGCAAAGTACCAGCAAAGGAGAGAAAAAAAAAATCCAGAGATGTTCCTGAGACAGGAAATCTAGTCCTGCCAAGAATGTAATAAGGGTTAATGGAGAGGCAGTTTCTGTAAGCAACACCAGAATGTTTCCTTCCTGCCTTCCATACAGGATTAGGCCAGTAATTTCTTCTAACAACCGGTTCTCCAAACTGCTTAGAATGTTAACAACTGGTTCTACCGAATAGGTGCAAACTGGTAGAAACCCACCCCTGGATGGATGGATGGATGATGGGTGGGATGGGTGGATGGATGGATGGATGGATAAATGGATTGATAGATGGATGGATAGATGGATAATAGATAGATGTCAGCTCAAGGCAGTGAAATACTTAATACTCCTGCCTTCTATTTTCCCCACAATAACAACCCTCCTGAATGGCACAAAGCCACTCAGCCTCTAAAACTCACTCTCCTGGTTTCTTCACCACATCTTCATTACAACACCAAACTGGCTCACCCAACGAATCTAAAATCCCAACCTTAAAATTCATTACTTAAACTCCATTAAAACTAATTTAAGATCAGCCCAGGCCGGCCTGCTCAAAGAGCCAGGTCTTCAAATCACGCCTGAACACCCTCAGGTCGGTGGTCATTCTCAACTCAGGGGGGAGCCCATTCCAGAGAGCGGGTCCCCCACAGAGAAGGCCCTGTTCCTTGAGGTCACCAGGCGGCACATAGAGGCCGTCGGGACCCGAAGGAGGCCCTCCCTGTGGGAGCGCACAGGTCGGTGGGAAACTACCGGCAGAACGCGGTCTTGCAGATAGCCTGGTCCGATGCCATGGAGCGCTTTAAAGGTCAAAACCAGAACCTTAAAGCGCACCCAGAAGGCCACTGGCAACCAATGAAGGTAATTAATCCTTTTTAGCAGCTGAACAAATAGCTGCCAAATGGAAAATCCATAAAGCGTTTGTTTTGCTTTATGAATGACCAAGCTTTGATCAAGAATATTGCCAGGCAAATCAATGACATTTATTTTTACTCCACTTTTAAAATAAAACAAGCCATTTGTTCTTGGCAAGCTATCTTTGCTCTGTTCCTGAATCTTTTTGTAAGCTCATTTCAGAGACATCCCCAGATATCCTTTGATTTGTCAGAAAAGTCCAGTCACTGCAGGCAGCAGCTGGTCTCACAATCCTGGAGCTTCAAATAATAAAAATATGTAAATGTGTGCATGCGTGCAGCCTATTTAACTTTCACTTGAAAAAATACATATATTTCTGAACTTCTGCCTCCCTTAACAATAATTAAATTGGTACTTGTGTGTAAGATAGTCATTTATGGAGTAATAACCAGTTTGGTTTTATTTATTTTTACCAAACATGATTTCATTTTTAATTAAAAAATGTTGGGGCATTTTAATTTGCTCATAATTTTTGATTTCAGGATGCTTTTTTCTCATATAAACTACAAAACTGCCACCATCTCTTGCAGAACAGTTGTCACAAGATGTCAGAATGGCACTTTTTCCAGCCGTGTGTGCGTGTGTCTTTAAGTGTAACTGGTTGTTTTCATAGGGACGGGGCCATAGAGGCTTTATTTATTTAAATGTATTGGTTTATTTATTTATTCAGGATATGGCATATCATACATGGACTTGCAATATATATGAGCATTTCACCTAGGTTAAAAAGACTATGAAATATGAACGTTGAAAAGATCTGTATTCCAATATCAATGTCTATGCCAAGGGTGTCAAACTCAAGGCCTGGGGGCCGGATTTGGCTCACAGGGTGCTTAGATCTGGCCCAAAGGGCCACCTGGAAACATTGAAGGACCAGCCTGCGGTGCTTCTGCCAGCAAAAATGGAGCATTTTTGTTGGCAGATGGTTGCAGGAGGTGCCACATCAGGGGTGAAATTCAATTTTTTTCCCTACTGGGTCTGTGGGCGTGGCTTGGTGGGACTCAATCTCTAAAAGGAAGAAGGTGGGCGGGCGTGGGCGGGGCCAACCGATTCAAACCATCCCTATCACCTCTCCTGAGGTGGTGCAAGGTGATTGAATTTCACCCCTGCGTCACATCCAAAAACAGAGCTTGGGAGCCCGTTTTCGCTGACAGAGCTCTTGGCGCCCACAACACGAGTGACATCGAGCTGGCCATGCCCACTCTGACCCCCAAAGTCAAACACAAACCTGATGCGGCCCTCAATGAAATCGAGTTTGACACCCCTGGTCTACGCCATCTAACCATTTGTTCTGACCCAAACCTTGTTGCAAGGAAACAAACATAAAACAGAGGTAACAGAAAAAACTTTTAATGATCCGTTACAAATTCTGTTCCTTCACGGTTAAAAGGCTGTTTCAAATATCTCCCAACAATCTGGGTCCTGATTTTATTGACTTCAAAAAGATGGAAGGCTGAGTCAACCTTAAGCCTGTCAGGATCGAACTCCTGGCTGTGGGCAGAGTTTGCCTGCAATGTAGCATTTTAACCATTGCCACCACCATGGCTCCAAAAACCTTCTGATAGTGAGAACAATTAATCAATGGGAATAGCTTGCCTCCTTATGTTGTGGGTATTCCATCACGGGAGGTTTTCATAAATGGATTGACAATCATTATACTGAAATTGTTGGAACTGCTGGGGTTTGGACTAGATCTTCAAGGTCTTCTTCCAGCCTGATGATTCAATTGTCTATGTTCCCTCCTGTGTCTTGAAACTTATTTTCTCTAGTTTTTCCCCCCCAAGAGCTGTTTTCTAGCAACCACCCACTCCATTACTTATTAACTTCCCCAGATTTTTTATTTATTTATTTATTTATTTATTTTATTTGTCAGTCGCTTACAAGATACAGGTATAAGAATAAACATAGTTATGAATACATGAGATAGATACATATAAGAAAAATAAAAGAAACAATAGGACAGGGACGGTAGGCACAATTGGTGCGCTTATGCATGCCCCCTACAGACCTCTTAGGAAAGGGGTGAGGTCAATAGTAGACAGTCTAAGGTTAAAGTTTTTGGGGTTTGGGGAAGAAACCACAGAGTCAGGTAGAGTATTCCAGACATTGACCACTCTGATTGCTGAAGTCGTATTTGCTGCAGTCAATCTTGAGTTTGTATCTATTGTTTTTGCTCTTGGTTTGTTATGATTGAAGCTAAAGTATTCATTTGCAGGTAGAACATGTGGATTCTTTTCTTCCTCCTCAGCATTTCACTAGGAAAGAGACAAGAAGGGAATTGGCTGAGTTACTTTGGTGTGGGCTTAAAATTTTTCTTCATCATGGTATGGGTTTTTTTTGTGTGTGTGTGTGTGTGGGACTTGAGGATTGTCTCTGCATAGACCTCGATTGTTGCATTTCCCACTGGGTTTTTTGCTCCACTTTCCCAGAGTGAGGCTTCCTTAAGGGTCTTCAGCCATCCCCCTGCAGGTTGCTGCCTCTTTCTGACCCTGTTTGCTTTAGGGTGAAGCACATTTGTGCCTTTGCTTCTCTTCTCCTCTCCCAAAGAAGCCTCCGGCAGATCCCTTCGCCTCTCTCCTCCCTCTGGGGTCAGGAAAATGTTATTGCCCGCTCCAATGGCCCAGCACTTCACAATGATGTCTCTCTCCACACACCAAATTCCTGCACAGTCTCTTCAAAGATTTGGCTCAGGGTCAAGCAGTAGAAATGTGTCTCTCCATAGTCCCAAAGGAGCTTTTTCAGGAGGCAACTGGACTTTCTTCTTTTTTTCTTTTGAAAATGTTTCGCTTCTCATCCCAGGAGCTTCTTCAGCTCTGACAGGATAATGGGGGATGGAAGGATTTATATTCCTTGCAGACAGCTGGTCATATGCATCCTTTTAGAGAGTTGTTGAAGCACTTGGAGGTTTATCTGTGTCCTCAGGGCCACCTGAGTCATGCTCCTGGTTCCTGTAGCCTGCCATTTTTCTCTGGAAATCTATTCCCTCTCCTACACCATCCAAAGGGTATTCATCCCAAATTGAATAGCTAAAAGTTTGTAGTGATTCTCAGTTATCCAGGTCATGGTTGTCCATTCTTCACCATCCTGTCAGAGCTGAAGAAGCTTCTTGGATGAGAAGCGAAACATCTTCAAAAGAAAAAACAAGGAAGTCCAACTTGCCTCCTGAAAAAGCACCTTTGAGGCAACCATGATTTGGATGACTGAAAATCTCTACAGACTTGTGTCTCTTTCATATTTTTATCTCTTTTTTCTTTCTAGTTCAAACTGGCAGCATCTCCCACAGCAAGTTATCTCCCTCTGCCCCTGGTTTTAGAGCAGATTTGACAACTTTAAGACTTGTGGACTTCAATTCTCAACATGGCTGGCTGAGGAATTCTGGGAGTTGAAGTCCCAGAATTCTGGGAGTTGAAGTTTGGAGACCTCTGCTTTAGGCCCTGTAGATTAGGCTTGGCCAGTGAGACTGCTGCCTCCATCTTCCCCCTCTAATCAACAGTCATCTGTCCATCTGCATCTTTTTCTCTTCTTCTGCTGAGTCATGCCCACCCACAGCCAGTTTGGCCACAAAACTTATAAGTCATAACAAGTATTCACTACTTTGCTTTGTTGTACAATGGCTTTTTCCCCCTGTGTCTTTCTAAAACAAAGCTTTATACCAGACATCGTCACACCATTAATCCATTCAAGTATTAAGTAGATGTTTCTGCTATTGAGATAAGTAATATACATGCAGAAAATAGGAATTTAGTAAGGTGATGGGGTTTTTTTTTGGTTAGACCATCAGTTTTTTGTTCAGAGCAGCAAGCCTAATTTTGGAGAGAATTCAATTTTTTTGTTCAGTTATGTATGACCTTTTATTAAAAAACTTCTTCCAAAAATTTAAAACTTTATCACATTCACACCAGAGGTGAAAGAATATTCCCTTTAATTTGCAGCCTCACAGCAACCTACTGTGAGTCTACGTTTAGATGTTATTTGTAAGATTAATGACATGGATGGATTTCTTGAATAGATGCTAATAAGAAACCCTCATGCTGTTAAGAGAAATTGTCAAGGATGATCATCTAATTGTTTCTCTACATAAAAGTCTTCGGTTTCCTTATGACCCATGATAGACTTAATCACCATTTATGTCAAATAAAAATGATACATTTTAAAAAATGATTTTATTTATTTTTTTAAAAGACGTTTACAGATATCCATCTTGCATACCACAATCTTGCTTCACAAGGAAATAATACAAACATTAAAAAGTTATTAAACCACAATCAAAACTCCGGGTGACTTAACAATATCAAGCCTCTACATCAGTGTTTAGCATCTTTAAACTGTGTGGAGTTCAACTACAAAAATTCTCACTGTCAGAAAAATTTTAAGATCTGTGGTGGCAGAGCGGTTAAAATGCAGCATTGCAGGTAAGCTCTGACCACAGCCAGGAGTTCAATCCTGACCGGCTCAAAGTTGCTGAGGTTGAAAAAAACAGCCCTGCATGTTAACATTCCACCTTACTGGGGTTTAGTCTTACTCTTTCCAATGCTTGTGGGAGGAACCTTCCACAAGACTAGAAGGCTGGGGGCCTGCCAGGTCTCAGGTGGAATGGCATTTCACAGGGTAGGGGATTCTACCGAGAAAGAGTCTGCCCAAAGAACGTGAGACACCCACCTATCCCATCTGGTGCCACAGGTTGATATACTCAGAGAGGTACTCTGACAAATAATCTGGCCTCCTTGGGCCAGAAAAAATCTGGGTACTTGTGAACTCATTGAAAAGGCAGTCTTATCTTCAGAAGATAGGTAGATAGTAGTAGGTAGGTAGGTAGGGATAGATAGATAGGCAGACAGACAGACATGGATGGATGGATGGATGGATGGATGGATAGAGATGGATATAGATCAGGGGTGTCAAACTTGATTTCATTGAGGGCCACATCATGGTTGTGTTTGACCTTGGGGGGCTGGGGAGGGCGTGGCGTGGCAGGCGTGGCCAGCTTGACATTCCCTCGTGTCAGGGATGCCTGTGGTGGCCCGATCGCTCTGTCAGTGAAAATGGTCTCCCAAGCTCCGTTTTTGGCTGCAATGGGCTCCTGCAACCCTCTGCCAGCGAAAACAGAGCTCGGAGGGGGGGCATGGTCCCTTCCCTTCCTTCCCCTCCCCTTCCCCTTCCTTTAGTCTCTTCGATTTTGGCAGCTGTGGAACCAGCTGTTCTCTAATATCAATTCCTTCCACCTTAGGAAATAAGAATTTCTACGAGTCAACATCATCAGAAATTAATTCTAGTTATAGTGCCTTCACTTTATATGGCTGCTTACCTTTTGCAACCTGCTGTCCTTCTGCACCCTTAGTAAGTTAACTACACCAATGTATGTTGACCTACCAGCTGGTATCAGATACTCCTATTAATGTCATTCTTGAATTTCAGCCATCATGCTATATTTATATTTGGATATTACAGCTGATGCTATTGTAGGGAAATATTTTAAATAGAAACAAATACAATGATCTAACCAATTTTCTAAACCCAAGAAAACTCATCTCCTAATAAATGCATTGCAATGTGCAAATAAATGTTTTAATACATAAATAATAAATTAACAATATATTAATAAATGAACAAATATAAATATAAATTAAATATAAATAAATACACCAATAAACCAACCCACCCATGGAAATATCAGATCCAGTGGAAATGGATATTAGCAAAAATGGAAAGAATAAAAAAAAATACTGCGCTGTGTATCATCTTAGATTCCAGATAATTCATTCTAATTGGAAAAATAAATGAGAAAATGAAAAATAATCCAAATTTTATTAAGGCTTCACACATGCTCACAATCACGTTTTATGGAGGGTGTTGGAATCTGCTTTTCAGTAAAGCTAAACTAAAGCCCCCCTAGTGGGTCTTAGTTAATGTTCATAAAATAAATAGAAGTGGTTCTGATTAGGCAAGGAGGATAGGCAGTGGTGGGATTCTACCAGTTTGCACCGGTTCAAGCGAACCGGTAGTTCTGATGAACGTTTGGCCACGCCCACCTTCTCCTGCTCTTTCCTGTGCTTTGTTTCCTGATTTTTTTAGCACAACTGATTCATGCGCAGAGCGGTTTGCCATACCTCATCTATTTTAGTCATTTTGTCCTGCAGTATAAAGTATAAGACTTTAAAATGGGCTTTTTAAAATGCAGAGTTACACTGGTTGAATCGCACCACTGAGGATAGGATACCCACAGAAACTTCAGCATTTCAGAAAAGAGAAGCACTTAGCTAAGACTTTGGATGATCTTGAAGAATTGGCTGATCAGAGTTAGAGCCAGTTAATAAAATTAAAGGTGACCCTGTCTAGTCGTGTCCAACTGTAAGGCATGGTGTTCATCTCTGTTTCTTAGCCGAGGGAGCCAGTGTGGTTCAAAGACATTTTCCTGGTCACATGGCCAGCATGGCTATATAACACAGGCACACAGAATGTTGTTACTTTCCTATCAAAGTGGTTCCTATTTATCTACTCACATTTGCTAACTGCTAATTAGTATATGGATGTAATAAGTTGAATGCAATGGGAGTAGAGTACTTATGTATACGTTCGAACTGGACTGTGATGTTTCTCTGTGTCATATGTGGGTATATGCATAATGGATATCCTTTGAGAGCTGAATGCAATGAATTTCATTTCAGTGGGTGCTGATGAGTGTACATTTAAAGCTTTATTCTTTATTTATTTTTTTATTTTTATTTATTTTATTTGGCAAGCGATTATAAGATAACAGGTATAAGTATAAACATAGTTATGAATAAATGAAATGGATACAAATAAGAAAAAAGAAACAATAGGACAGGGACGGTAGGCACGTTGGTGCGCTTATGCACGCCTCCTACAGACCTCTCAGGAAAGGGGTGAGGTCAGTAGTAGACAGTCTAAGGTTAAAATTTTTGGGGTTTGGGGAAGAAACCAGAGTCAGGTAGAGTATTCCAGATATTGACCACGCTGTTGCTGAAGTCATATTTCCTGCAATCAAGTTTACCTTAAGTTTGTATCTATTGTATGCTCTTGTATTGTTATGGTTGAAGCTGAAGTATTCATTGATGGATCGGACATTGCAATGTATAATTTTATGTACAATACTTAGATCAGACCAAAGGTATCGTAGTTCTAGGTTGTCTAGGTTTAGAATTTCAAGTCTGGTGGTATAAGGTATTCTGCAACGAGTAGAGGAGTGGAGAACTCTTCTTGTGAAATATTTCTGGACTTTTTCTACTGTATTAATATCAGATACGTAATATGGGTTCCAGACTGATGAGATGTATTCAAGTATTGGATGTAGCAAAAGTTTTGTATGCTCTAGTTAGTAATGTGATATTACCTGAGAAAAAGCTACGCAGGATTAGGTTAACAACTCTTAATGCCTTTTTGGCTATGTAGTTACAGTGGGTTCTAGCACTTAGATCATTAGAGATGAGTTCTGTTCCGTTCCACCCCACCCCACCCCAATCTTTGCCTTGCCTCTCCACGGCCTCACTTGCCCCCACTGTATTTAATCAGATTATATTGCAAAGCTGATTGTTGCAATATAATATATTACAGAGAAAATAAAATGGGATAAAGGGCAGGAAAATGAACTTGGCCTCATATTCCAAGGACATTGGAAAACCTTCCACTATACAGGAACTCCTCAACTTACAACCACAATTGAGCCCCAAATATTTCTATGGTTAAGACATTTGTTAAGTGAGTTTTGCTCTATTTTACGACCTATCATGCCACAGTGGTTACACGAATCATTGCCGTTGGTCAGTTAGTAACCCGGTTAAGTGAATCTGGCTTCCCCATTGACTTTGCTCCTTAGAAGGTCACATAAGTATGATCCCATAACTCTGGGACACTGCCACCATCATAAATACGAACCAGTTGTCAAATATGTGAATTTTGATGATGTGACCGCGGGGATGCTGCAAAGATCGTAACTGTGAAAAACGGTCATAAGTCATATTTTTCAATGCCGTTGTAACTTTGAACAGTCACTAAACTAGCTGTTGTAAGTCAAGGGCTACCCATAATGTTTTAGCATTCTTTTGTTGTAAGAAATATCCAAGTCTAGTTCCAAGCCGGGAGAAAGGCACTGAAGACAACATGGAGGCTGGAGGCTGATTGGAAAGAGGGTCCATTTATTGATGAAGCAGAACTACCAAGCATGTGTGATTCTGGGTAGCTGACCACATGGAATGGAGAGTCAGGAGTATTTCTACCCTCTCTTGGGATTTGCACTTGAGCTTCCTGTTCCTGTGCAAGAACATGCATTCTATTGGCTATTGTCAGTCTCCCATGGGGCCATATAGGGGTTATGCAGGGGTCATAGCTGGCTCTATAGGCAAAGTACAAATCCTAGGTGTTTGTCTGAGCTAAGTTTGGTTGAAGTTTGCTTGGGATGGTGCAACTGAGATGGTGCACTGAAGAGGCTTGTGTTCTGAAAGAAGCAATTCCTATTATGGCTTAATGGCTTTGTCCTGGTTTGGATCTTCAGTGAGGGCTAATCCTATCACCTCTGCTTTTGTCCAGACTTTGCTGCAGGGAGTAATGGCTTACCAAATCTGCATTTCTAGAAGCTGCTCCAGCTCAGTATGTGCTGGGGAGCAGGGAGTTGGAGCTCTGAGTCTCCCTTAAGATTTTTTATTTCTCTTTTAGGGAAAATATTTTATCCTGCCTTTTTAAAAAAAATATATTCCTCAAAATATTTCATTCTTCGGAGAAGGAGTAGGGCTGGGCTTCCCACACTTTCAACAAGCCCTACAGATTCTTCTCTGTGCTTCTTCTTCTTTTTATTGCTCTGATGAGAAGAAGTTGTTACAGTGAGCAATTCAAGTTCCCGATAGACAGCTCTCCAAAATTAACTCAGGATGAGCACTGTTGAGTTTTCAACGAGTTTCAAGGATGATGAAGGTCACGTCATAAACATTCACAAGGGCAGGTTTCAAACATGATTAAGAGGTAACGAGATAGGTTGTTTTTCCCCAGGACTCTGACCTATGGTGAAGTATAAAGGTCTTTTGATTCCTTTTTTTGTAATCACACAGAAATAGCTAGCCAGAGGAGGGATTGCAGATGAGTTCCTAGTATTTTATTTAGCAGCATAGACATGTGGATGGAATTGGAAAAAAGGAATAATCAGAGATAAGTTCTACTTAGTTCTTTTTCGAGTGAACTGTACATATTCCTTTAAAAAGCACAATGCATTTTTGGGATTCAAAGAAATCTGTACAGGTAGTCCTTGACTTACAACAGTTCATTTAGTGACTGTTCAAAGTTAATGTCAACTTAAAAATATTTCTCTGGTCTTTTAGAGTTGTCAGCAGAAAGAACGACACTGAAAAAAGTGCCATTTTTCACACTTAAGATCATTGCAGCATCAAAATTCAGATGTTTGACAACTGACTCACATTTATGATGGTTGCAGTGTCCAAGTATCATGTGATCACCATTTGGCGACCTTCAGACATGCAAAGTCAATGGAGAAGCCGGATTCCCTTAACAACCGTGTTCCTCACTTAACAACTGCTATGATTCACTTAGCAAATGTGGTAAGAAAGGTCGTAAAATGGGCCAAAACTCACTTAACAACTTTTCTCACTTAGCAACAGAAATGTTGGGCTCAATTGTGGTCATAAGTGGAGGAGTACCTGTGTAGGCATATATCGATTTTCAGATGAGAAATAATTAAATTGCTGGAATTCTTGCAGCCCTATCTCTTTTTCTTGATATAAGAGATTCTTAAGAGTCATGTATGGGAAAATGTTAGTTTTGGTTCAGGCAGATGTCAAAGAGCCTGACAACTGTAATTTTTGATTAAGTGGAACATGATTACATATATTTGAATTAATCTTGGTAAATAAATATGATCAGTGCCAGTGGTGGTAATCTACCAGTTTGGCCCGGTTCAGCCAAGCCGGTAGCAGGCGATGAGCAGCAGAGACCAAACCGGTTCTCTCCGACTGTTGTATGTTTGGTTCATCCGCCTGCCTGGGCTCCCATATTAACCTTTATCTCCTGCTTTTGAAGCGCAGCTACTTTGCATGGCACAGCAATTGCTGCACGGCAGCTGCTGAAGCATCAGGGAGAGTTGCAGGATTGCAGGAGGTGACTCAAAACGCCTCTGAATCTGCGCAAAGTGTGTGTTTGGCGTGCGCATGCGTGCAAAGTGTGTGCCTGTGCGCAAAGCGCGCCTACCAAGCCACGCCCACCAAACCAGTGATAAAAATATTTGAAACACACCACTGATCGGTGCAGTGTAATTTTGAAGGCATTTAATTTTACAGTAAGTCAAAGCCAATTTTAACCTGGCCAACTTTTGCCATAATGTCTTGCAGAGGCTACTTTGCAAATAGATGCTTTATGTCATAGTTCAGAGAGCCTGAAATAATGTATAACCTACATAAAGGAAAATAAAGGAAATTGCTGGATTAGAAAAGATTGACCCAGAGCGAAGGGCTGCAATATAAATGTGCCCCTGTACAATATGCTTGCAAATCATATCAAGCATGCTCGGTGCTCAGTGGGGAATTGAGTTTGTACAGAGGTCAGCTGCCCATTTTTATTTCTCACTCTGCCACCCCCTGCAGAGTAGGCAGACTGATCAGATGATGTTAGCAAGATTCCGAAGTATTTACTAAAAGGTTAAGCAAAATTTAAGTAGAGGTCACATTGAGCAACCAGAAATGAAGCTGACTTTTGCAGAAAGTTAACATTGAACTTTGACCGTAGAGAGCCAATTAACCTGTGTTGTTGCAAAATATAAGAATCGTTTGGCATCTTAAAGAAAGTTTTTATTATGGCGTACTATTTTGGGGATTATAAAGTGAAGAGAATATGTTGTCAAAATATGTTGTCTTGAGAGAAGATCATTATATATACAGTACATAGCTTTTTTCACATAAAAACCCCAAAAGTGCTTTTTCAAGAGACAACTGGAGTTTCTGTTTTTTCTTTGAAGACATTTTGCTCCTCATCCGAGAGGCTTCTTCAGCTCTGAGCACTTTTGAAAAATCACCTTTGGGACAATCATGATCTGGATGACTGAGAATCTATTCTGAGTTTTGCAGCGTTAATTCAGCACCAGAAAAGTAAACACAGATGGCTGATGCTTCATTTAACATCTTTATAAACATAATAAGTAGATTTTACAAACCAGTTGTAGATTTCTCCAACATGGAGCAAACTCAAACAGAAGGAGTTACAAATAACTTCAGTAGGTCAGAAACAGACATCAGGTTCACTTTAGTTCAGCAAGCAAGCAGAGGAGAGAAGCAGTTTCATTTCAATAGACAGACTCAGAGCTTAACATAGCTGCAGAGTTGCAGAGCTTAACATAGAGCCACGCCTAGGCTACTTCTAGTTTCAGTTTCCAAATTGTCCTCATTGGCTGATTTAGTTGCTATTCCTGTTCGTTGGCTGACCTTGTTCCCATGCTCTATTCCAGTTCATGAATATACTCTGAGAGAATCTTTATAGAATCTCTATAAAAACGTTTGCATTAAGTAAAATTGAAATGGTGATTATGTGTTTGTGTGTGAGAGGAAAAAAGATAAAGGAAGATAACACAAAAATGCAATAAAACAGATAGATATATTATGTTACATGTATTAACAGCTGCAAGGATTTCGTACGCACAACTCTGGAAGGAAAAAAAGGGTTCCACCAGGAAGGCATGGTTACAAAAAAAATAATAGATTGTATAGAGATGGACAGGCTAACGATGAAAATAAAAGACAGAGAAGATTCCATTATTATAGGGCCTGGGATGCCTGGGATGAGTGGTTTAGAAATAAAAAGAAAATAAAATGGCAATTAGAAAAAGAATGAGGGAATGTGTAAATATGTAAATATACCATGGAGAAGATTGAGATGTAAGGATAAAAGATATTGATTTATAGTAAGAGTAAAATGTAATGGTAAAGGAATAAGTAAATACATATACTGAAAAATGTGAGGAGATGTAAAAGATGTGTTATAAGCATTCAAAAATGAAAACAACAGACTTTTGATAATCTGAGTTATAGGATGCTTTATTAGGGAAAATACTGCAGTATTGGACTCAGTTCACTCTAGAAAAGAAACATTTTCTAAGAGGAAGGAGATGCTCTCCTTTCAGTGAATACAGCTTATATAGGTTTATCAAATCACATAGTTACATAATACTTCCTTTTTCCATATATGGACGTTATACAACCTTCCATGGAAAATTTCCAATATTTTCAGATTTCCTGTTTTTCACATCCAGAAAAATTATAAGGAAACATTAATATTCCTTAAGGTGACATTTATAATGTCAGAGCGCCCCAGTACAAATGTCCTCTAACCTATGCCAAAGACAAACTTCGCAATCCAACATATTTGTTTCACAAAAACATATTTCTCAACTTTTCTGTCCTTTTAAAAGGTCAGGCTATGGACACAAAATGGCTACAGTCTGGTTCTGTAGTTTCTCAAGTATAATATCCAAATCTTACTTATAACAACTCCTCCCTTTCTTTTTGTTACCAATTTATACTTGAGAATGATCATCAAGCTCTCTCAACATAAGCCTAACTTCTTGTTGACTATATATCTTGCGTTTTTCCTCAGGTTTCTTAATCTTACAACAGCAGAAACACAACTTACATATCATTACAGTCTGTAAAAGAAGTATCACTAAACACTAACGTTGTCCTCTATATTTCTTCACATGTTCATCCTTAGTATGGGCAGTTGCCATAACAGTCATTAAACGACCAATTGCACACCCATTGTATTAATTGGTATCAATGCATATACATATGCTCTACAAAACATTAACCAACCTTTAGGTAAATACAACACGTGTGTCATTCCACCTACGTCTTCAAGCTCCATTCAATAAAACAAAACTTCTTCAGTAGGTACATAAGTATAAATTGTTTTGTTATATAACTTATAACAGATGTCTTGACATTGATAACAATGTATAAAGTTTTGTTTTATGTTTTTAAAATTTGGAAACTTAATAAAATTTATTATAAAAAAAAAGATAAAGGAAGATAAAATCTATTAGACTATATACTTAACAAACTGCACTAAATTAAATAACTTTTAAATGAGGGCATTGTCATTTAACGAAATATAATTGAAGAAATAACCTGAGGCTACACCTTCTGTTTTTGGAATGTATTTCTAAATTAGAGAAATGCTTTCAGAAGTAAATAGGAAATTAAGAATCCTCTTTATTTTAATCAAAGTCTAATCAGTTTGTACTGATAGATTTCAAACTTAGCCTATGTCAAACAAAATAAAATATAGAAAATGGAACATGATACGCATAGCATAGAACTTTTCTTTCCTTGAAAATTTGCTGGAAAGGTTTAAGGTTTTCTTGGTGAGCAGAATGATAGCAGCCAGGATTAAGCTGGGTATGAATAAACCTATGGCATACAAAAAGAATATGAGGGCTATTTTGATTAACTAGGCTAAGCATTTTATTTCTGGAATCTGGGAAAATCTTCAGACATCACTCATGATGTGCTCCCTCTCAAATGGATTACTAAAATGTGCTCTATGTTGAATTGCTCTAGAGCAGAGCTATCAAACTCGCGGCCCCCAGGCTGGATGCATCATGCACTGGCACACCCACAGCCAGTTTTGTGAAGGGGGAAAAAGTCCCGATACAGCATGTGATGCCACCATGATGCTGCGAGTTTGACAGCCCTGCTCTAGAAACTATTGAAAAAGCTACAACTGGCTTAGAATGAAGTGCCATAGGCATTGATGGGTGCATCATGGTATGTCTGTGTCCTCACTGTTTCATGAGCTGCACTGGTTGCCAACGGGCTTTCAAAATGTTGGCATCTAAAGACCTTCATGGCACAGGGCTGTATTCACGAGGGACCACCTGTTTCCCTGCCTTTAGGCCTATTAGGTGAGCTAGAGTGGGCACATACCAGGTCCTATCAATTAAGCAGTGTCATCTTGTGGGACCTAGGAAGTGTACCATTTCAATGAGACCTCCTGCCCCATAGAATAATATACCCCTAGAAATTCATACTGCTCCCACCCTTTTGACTTTTTCTAAACTGAGACCTAGTTATCCTCCCATACCTTAAGCTAGAATGGTGGTTGAGTTCCTTTGGTTTACTTTATATATTTTATTATCTGAAGGCAGCCTAGAGTTGCTCTGAAGTAAGTTGGCCTTGAAAATGAAATGATAATTAAATAAAATATCCTGTTGTTCGTGCTCAACTTCTGGTCAAGAAGACTTCTTTGAGAGGAACTCAAGTGGCCCATTGAGTTCATAGACATGTTCATGTAGTTTTCTTAGCAACAATTGCATGATTTGCGATTCTCTTCTCTTGAGATGGTTCCTCAACTTTCTAATTTTAATCTAAGCCCTAATATTTCTTGATGAATTCCTCATTGAGTCCAACTCCACTTATTTTTTGAAGATCAGCCAAGGCTGGCTAGACTAGATTAAATGAATCTATTTACTGTTCCAAGGGTTCTTATGTGCATGTAGATGCGATAATTATTCAAAAAAGATTCACTCAAATATTTGCTTCAATATTACTGTATATTCAAAATATTTCTTACATTCAGCATGGCTTGGACTAAAATAATAAAAGTCTGGGAATGAGTTAGTCAAATGCTCTTAGTCCTATTAATTGTAAAGGAAAGCTTCTTCACAGGATTAAATTTATTCTATTTGGAAAAGATTGCTAAAGTGCTTAACTTTTGTTTGAACGTACTAAAAAGTTGCAGAGTTTCAATATAACAGAGTATAAGATAAACACTGTTAAATTTTGATGGGTTTGCACCAAGCTTTAATGCCTTACCTAACTTCAATTATTATAAGAATTTTCTTATATAATAAACTCATGGGTCATTCCTGAAGGTAAATAGAGCAATATACCTTTATGATTCAATATTATAATTTTTTTCTGTTATTGGCTTTCTTGTCAGTTAGCTTAATACTGAATTTTTTATGTGCCTCCTTCATTCTTTGCTTTTATTCTGTTTTTTCTAGACAGAGCAACAAGAAATCGATGCTGAAACATCAGTGTCAATCAGCAACGATGAAGAACTATTTATAACAGATCCTACAGTGGATGAGATACTTGTTCTTACACCTTCTCACGGGGCTGCTAAAAATTCTGCTTTGCCAAAGGTCCACAGGAAAACTGGATTTCAGATGGGTAACGTGACTTTGGAAAACTCTATAGCTCTTGATGGAAGGGGTGAAACTCATGAGGCTGAAGAGCAGAAGC
Organism: Bungarus multicinctus; assembly: GCA_023653725.1. NCBI lineage: Eukaryota > Metazoa > Chordata > Lepidosauria > Squamata > Elapidae > Bungarus > Bungarus multicinctus. The sequence continues at coordinate 260,634,303 of CM042834.1, forward strand.
CAGGCTGGAATCAAATTCCTCATCTCCCAATGGAGGATAACAGGGAAAGCTATGATTGCCCCAATGCCTTATATGATATTCCGGTGTCCATGCTTGACGTACAAATGGAAGAGGCACGTGCAGGAAAACCCCTTGAGCTCAACAAAATAAAAATACTCCATGACATTCCTAGGACTCGACATCCATCCAAAGAAAATTTCCAGAGCATCCTGGAATCTACAGAACTTAAGGACCGAGATGCTGGTGTATCAACAATGTGTGAGCTCTCCAAGAGACTTCTGTATGAGAATGATGACTGGGATGATGATTTCAGTTGTACCAGCAGGGAGGTTAAGAGGGTAGCAGCTGAGACTGCTAGTGCCAAGGGGGTCAGAGGACTGAACATTACTGCAGATGTAAGTGGTAGGCAGCATGTGCCAGAAAATTTAACCGAAGATAATCAGCATGTCTCGGAATTGACAACAGAGATGAAAGGCCTTACTGATTTTAGCTTGCTAAAAACAGATGGAGCATATAGCCATACATCCAAGGCCAATTCCATGACGCTACCTATGGAACCAGATTCTATAGATCTGTGCTCTGTTTTTCAACATAAAAGAGAAAAGCCATCTGTTTACTTCATAAGGAATGATCTCCCAAAGAGAAAATATCCAAATAAGCAGTGTAAAGCCCAGCATGTACACCATGGATCCATCCAGAAGTCTGTTTATCATGAAGACACAGTTTTGACCGAAAAGGCTTTCCAGTGCTGTGAACAAGAACCTACATATAAATTTGTAGACGCTCCAGATGACCCTTTAGAGCCAAGCCAAGAATTTTTATTAAAACAGCTTCCTAATAATCTTGGCCAGTTCTCTTATACTGAACAGAAGGTTAATTGGGAAAGTGGCCACATAGTAAAGCAAACTAATGAGGTACCTTTGAAAGAACATCAAAGTCCTGTAATTCAGTCGAGAATAAATGATTGTCCATTGAAAGAGGATTCATCTCGAAATTTCTGTGGGAAAATTATGGCTCCATTAATAAGTAGAAAACAAACTTCTGTTACTGCAGTCAATAGAAGTGCCAAGCAAGAAAATCAGGGAAAAGAAAGTAGGTCAGAACTGAATGCAAAAAGAGACAGGAATTGTGGTATTTATCACAATAAGAGTAACAATAGAGATTTTAAGACTGTACCTGATGCACAGAATCACATCTACCACATTCCGGAGTCTAATTCACTAACGGCTACTGAGCCTAAAAATGATTGGCAAACATTAGAGACAATGAGCCAAGAAAACAAAGAGAGAGATGCGTTGAGGCCCATATTCACAGCATCATACAAAGTTAGATTTTTCACTGAGGTGCTGCTAGAAATTAACAAAAATGTTAAAACCAATGCGAGCCAAAACTGTACAGACTGTGTTGCAAGTCTGAAACCAACTCTCCTGGAGTCCCTACATGTCTCAAAGTTGCCACCACACGATTCCCAACAATTAGTATCGGAGAAAAATTCTGCTCCTGCAAAACATTTGGATAAGAGCATGAAAAGCTTGGGCTTGGATCTGGCGTGCTCTCCATTTGAAATGAATACATCAGCAGATTCAAACTCTGTGCAGTCTTCAACTATTACCAGCAATGAGGATTATGGCATACGCCAAAAGACCCAGAATGATGGGATAGGGAATTTAACATTGTATAGTCAGGATTTAAGTAACCTAAAAAGAGCATCAGAAAATTGCAATGCAGATATACTGGCGTTATCTGAACACGTTGGGCAAACTGAATCCATCCAGTCTAAAATGGACAGCAGCATGGATGCAAAGGCAATGACATCACGGAAAGATAAGTACAAAGGGACAGAAGAAAACCAAAATGAAGAAATAATACAGTCCGAGAAAGAAAAGGACATGCTTGTGGCACCTGATTTCGAGGAGGCTGAAATAGAGCCTTATAAGAGAGTTCCGCTTGATTCAGAACAGGGGCATCCTGTTATGGTGAGTCACGGTGAGTATCAAAAAATGGAAAGACGAAGTCAGAGCAAAATTATGCCAGATGAAATGGACACCAAGGAAACTGAAAAGCTGGTTGAAGATGACCTGGAGGAAGTTGAAGTGGAGCCTTACATGAGGGCACTCCTTGATTCAGAACCAATGTACTCTTGGCATGAATACTCAGACTGTATGCCTCCATTCATGGAATTTTGCAATGAGCAAGCTGCTGTCCTGGTTGGAAGATTAGAGAGTGGATGTACAGTTAAAATCACTGACCCCAATCAAAGCAGAGCCTTCACAGATGGCGAGAGACAAAATTCATCTGAGCGTGGAATGCGGATTTTAGAGAGGCCCTTGCCTTGTGCTTCTGAGGACAACTGTCATTCTGAAAAAGCACTACCCCTGGTCCAAACACAGCCATGCACATTAGGAACAAACGAGAGAGGTAATTCTGCATTAGAAAATGAGAGGACAATATCACTAGAAGCTTCTGAAATCTCCAAGCCATTGTCACTTCACAAAAGTGCTGATGCCATGAAGAACGGGCATGAAACAACAAACAACATGATGTCTAAGGTGCCCAAGAAACCATGTCTTGAAACAAAGGAAAATATCTGTAATGGTGCTAGCTGGAGAACAGAGGCCAGTTTAACTTCAAGGGAAGAGAAGAGAGAAGAACAGAAAATGCTATGCAAAAAGGACAACAAAGGTATGTCTAGACAATGAGGTGTGGTTTTTTTTGTCAGTATTCTTTTTATCAACAGTAGTTCCCTGTCATAATTCCCCTAGACAACTGACAGACATTGCTGCTTCCTGAAAATATTGGTAAGTAAAGATGCCAAATACAAATTCTGAGTTTGTCTCCTTGGTATTCTATACTCTACTCTCTTAAGGTATGAACTGTTCCAAATCCCAAATTATTTAATCAGTGAGACACTGCGATGCAATTTTGGGGGCACCAAGGGCCCTTTGGCAGTGGATCACAAGCTGCACTCCAAAATGAGCTGTTTTTTTAAACTAATTAACTTGAATTTATTACCTCAGTTAATATGATTTGTCCTCATTAGCGAAATGCGAAGCATTTTAAATTCAGCACACCTTGTCTGAAATTTGAAAAAAGTTGTTTCAAGGGCAAAACAGCCTAGTTGTGGAAGTGACTTGAATTTAAAATAGCTTCCCTCCCCATAGTTTGGAATACTTTGCTTCGAGATCAGAATACTCTCCAAATAATTAAAATAGCTGTTGAGCATGTGGAGGACTAATCTAAACTCATAATGGGCATTTTAAATTAGAAACTTGGAATTCAAAACACATGTATACCCTTTCAAAACACATGTATTGTTCCTTTGTATTAAATGCCTCCTTCCATTTGTCATGTTAAAATTACAAAGTGGCTATTTGTGGAGGAACTCTAGGATTTATCCTTAAAAATCTGTGGGTCACCTTTGATGTAGGAGTTGCCATTGGTTGATCAACTATCCCAAGTACTGTATGCTTTCATTATCGCAGCAAAACAGTTCTTCACAGATTGGTTATGCCTAGTTTATACCTAGTTGTATAAACATGTTCTTTTTTGATTAAAAAATACTGAGTATGGGGTTCAGATTTAAATGAGATTTAAATTGATTTAATGACAGTGTTAGGTTCCTTAGTCTGCAGAGACTAATTGAATTTTGAACTTATTTTTCTGTCTGTGAACCTTAACAGTCTTAAAGGGAACAATTGTAGTGATCTTATCTAGCGGTCAGTTTTTAACCTTATGAACTTTAAAGTGTGTGGCCTTCAACTCCCAGAATTCCCCAGCCAGGCACGGCAGCCAACCTCCCAGGATTCTGGCAGTTGAAGCCCAAACCCCTTAAAGTTCACAATTTGAAAAACACTGGTCTAGGTCAATCTTCTACGGATCGTGGTATCCTCTAGCTGCATTGGACACAATTCCTGTCATATTTCACAAGTTATAGTTTGGGCAGCAAGAGAGTAGACAAGGGTGCTGAAGGGTGAAATGCCAGATTTTATTTCTTCTGAATTAAAGAGAGCACTCTAAAACAGGGTTGTCAAACACGCAGCCCGCAGGCCAGATGCATCACACACTGGCCACGCCCCCACCCGGATTAGTGAAGGGGAAAATGTCCTGATACGTCATGTGATGCTGTCGTGATGATGCGAGTTTGATACCCCTGCTCTAAAACAATGGCCGCCAACCTTTTGGACCTCAGGGACCACCAAACTCATAATTTTTGATCCCAGGGACCACTAACCGGTTCTGTGGGCATGGCCTATTTTGTGGGTGTGGCTTGGTGGTCATGTGGCTGGCTGAGCATGGCTTGTATGTAAATATAAATATTTATATAAATATTGAATTTTTTATTTTAAAAAAGAGCAACTTTTACCCAAAAGCAGGCAAAGCAGGCAGGCAAATTGAATTGCTCACAGAATCATTCAGTGATCTATCTATCTGCCATCAGCTAGCTCAGTCTCTCAAATTTGCTTGCCATGAGTCTGCACTGAATTTGCTTGCAAGCAAACCTTCAGTCCTAAGGGAGGTTCGGCAGAGCCAAAGATCTAAAGACTAGCAAGAAAGCAAGAAACCCAACCATTTCCTACTTCCTAGCTAATCTAAATCTCCTGCACAGCAGAAAAGATGATAGTCGGAAAAAGGAAAAATAGCAATTTTAGCAGCCAAGTTTGCCAGATAAGGAGTGAGTGGGCGGGGAATGTTCCTGCGGGCCATGTGGGCTGCGCAGCCTTGTGTTTCTGCGCAGCCTGGATTAATTGCTTTGGGGAGGTGCTCTGGGGGTGAGATTTCTCTGCAGCCTACCAAAATTTTCTCACGGTCCACCAGTGGTTGGTGACCACTGCTCTAAAATATTAATGTTTTCTCTAGGTTCAATATTTTGTTAAGGAATAAATATATATACCCAAAGCAATAGTCAACTGAAATGACTCAAGGACCGATCTATATATAATACACAAATTAATGCTAAAATGCTACTGTACATATGTTCATCCCCAATAACTCATCATTTTTTTAAAAAAAATTCAGCACCCAAACTACTGAGGAAAATCCATGCAGAATTATTTCCTGATTTCTCTGGAAATATCAAATTATGTTGCCAGTTTGGAGAAATTCATTCAGATTCCACCATTACCTGGACAAAAGATTCTAAGCTTCTTGCTCGAGTTCACAGAAGGTAAGACATATGAACATACTTTGCAAAGCTTTTGGAAAAGGAAGGATGTGGGAGGGGTATATGTTTTACCTATAATTCTTATGCATGTTGAGGTTGTTTTTCTCTTGTTAAACCACTAGCAGATAGGGACATCTGTGGTTACAGATTAAAAATTGCACAATGTTAAGACAAGAAGATTTAAGGCATACTGCTTATATTTTCAATATTTATCAATCTAAGTATATCTGGTTTACAAATTCTAATGCCAACCATATTGCCGTTATCTGTTCATCCATATATCATTTTAAAGTCTCAGACCGGTTCTCTATAGGCAAATAACATTTAATCCAAAAGAAGTTAATAATCATTTTTTATTTTTATTGATTTATTTATTTTGTCAAGCGATTATAAAATTACAGGTATAAGTATAGACATATACTTGTTATGGTTTATAGAACAGAATAGAATAATAGAGTTGTAAGGGACCTTGGAAGTCTTCTATCCAGTCCAACTTCCTTTTCAAATAGGAGACCCTACCATTCTGGAGAAATGGCTGTCCAGTCTCTTTTTAAAAATCTCCAGTGATGGAGCCCCCACAACTTCTGTAGGCAAGTTCTTCCATTGATTAATTGTTCTAACTGTCAGGAAATTTCTCCTTAGTTCTAGGTTGCTCCTCTCCTTGATTAGTTTCCACCCATTGCTTCTTGTCCTGCCTTCAGGTGCTTTGGAGAATAGCTTGACTCCCTCTTCTTTGGGGCAGCCCCTGAGATATTGGAACACTGCTATCATGTCACCCCTAGTCCTTCTTTTCATCAAACTAGACATACCCAGTTCCTGGAATCATTCTTCATAGAATACCTGATTTGTACAAAAATAGAAAAAATACAGTTAATACTTAGTATGGTGCTCCATAGATTGTAAGCCGCCCTGACTCTCCGGAGAAGGGTGGCATATAAATGTAATTAAAATTAAAAAAAAAATAGAGTGGTTTTTAGAGAACTGGTGTGTTAAACTGGCCGTATTCAAATTAAATGTGGAACTATTGGGGTTTGGTAAATGCCAGTTTTTTTGGCAAAAATCATAAATTGTGATCACATGACTTGGGGTAGTGCAAACAACCATAAATGCAGGCTGGTTATGGAGCGGCCAACATGTGGTAAAATAACAGCAAGGTTGTTGGCAGATGTCAGAGCTTCAAATCCAGGTCATAAGGTTCCTTTTTCACGGTCCATCATAACTTTGAACAGTTGCTAAACGACTAGTCGGAAGTCAGGGACTACCTATTAATCAAATGAAGGGGAAGGAAGGCATTTTTAATGATTTAAAACAGGGATCCCCAACCCCAGGGCCATTTGACCACTACCAGGCTATGGCCTATTTGGAAACGGGCCATGTCAGTGTCTGGCTGACACAAGCGCATATGTGCAGCTTAACTTGCAGGAGGACTCTCATGCACTGGCCCACTGCTCACACCAGTCCACTGCTTGTGCAAGCACTGTGTGCCCCAGCCCACCACTCGCACAAGCACTGTATCAGGGTTCTGCCGATTGCCCTGATTAAATGATGAGCCTTGAGCCAAGCTACAAAAGAATCCAAAAGATTTATTAGAAGTAACACGTCGGCATTGATCCCTATGAAGCCAACGCTGCCACACGTAATTTACATCACCTGTGACTCTGTGTGTGTCATAAATCACATTCTCCAACAAAGCACATTCACGGGCTGAGTGTCATCAATCACATTCTCCAATGAAAGATTTTCGTGGGCAGAAGATCCAGTAGCCTAGGCTACAATCTTTGTAAGATAAGCATGGAATGTACGTCTGGTTTTAATTGCCATACTGCTCCTTCAGGTTCCCCCCTCTTGCTTATGGCAACTCAAAAAACAGGCATAGGAATGCTTTATGAGTTGACATGCGGTGCCAGTGCTCACATGGCCCAGTTCCCCTTCCCCCTCCAGCTGGGTTGCCAATCCGCAAAGGTTGGGGACTACTGATCTAACACACCTCTGAAAAACTAAGGACGTTGTGTTTTGGCTTTTTGAAAATATGAATTTTCAAACATTGATGTATTTTCTAGTGCAAGAGATGACCTTCCAGTGTCTCTGGCAATAGTTCAAGCTGGGAAAAAAGACCAAGGCATGTATCATTGCTGCCTGAAGAATATACATGGAAAAGCCATTTCAGAATTTAACCTGACCTCTGAAGGTAACATACGATGAATTCTTCCTTAGAAGACATAAAACACAATTGCAATTAACAATGTGTAGCCTGCATTCTGAATATATTTATTTTCGTCTTTCTACAGTTTTGGAACATTTGTCCAGTCTTCAGGATGCTGAAGGTAAAAGATGTGTTTGTTTTTCTGTACAAACTCTTGCAGAATTGTGCAAAATTATATTCAAACTGTTTACTTTGTGTAATTCTTGACAAATTGAACCTGGGATGCTTCAAAGTTTCACTCCAAAATATATGGTAATTATTTCTGGAACAAGAAAAATGGTGTGGAATAAGTTAAGATCTACGTGGGCATTTGCTGAGGATCTGCCTGTCAATACTGAGCCAATTGATTCTAAAGATGAGATCTCTAATCGTACTGTTTGACTTAATTCTTAAAAAGAAAAAGAGCATTTTATGAAAAGAGATTTTTCATGATTAAGATCAGAAATCTCCAAACTTGGCAACTTTAAAACTTGTGGACTTCAACTCCCAAATTCTCCAACCATCTGGAAAATTCTGGGAGTTGAAGTCCACAAGTCTTAAAGTTGCTAAGTTTGGAGACCCCTGATTAAGACTAAAGGACGATGCCACATTCATCTGAAATCAGCTGTTAGTTTAACTTACAATGTCAGAAAAGCCTTTTTATATGACCATGAATGAAAAGCCTTTTAGACACTTCACTGAAAAAAAGGGACCTGAACTTTGGTAACAGCTTTCTCAGCGTTTGAACATGTGTCCTTACACACTGCATTAACACCAGTGCTAATGCAACTTTGTAGGCCCAGATTCATGTTCTCCAAAATAGAGCGGGAATATACCTCAGGAACCATTTTTTAAAAAAATTCCATCTCCATGTCATTGTCTCCTCAAAGGTATCCTCAGGGTATAGTCAAAAAAGTCAGCCTGGTAACCATGATGGTACAAAGCTCCACCTGTTTTCAATGTGCATCATGTGGGTTATCCACATTAAAAACAGTCCTGATTATCCTCATTACAGCCGCCATCTTGATTTTTTTTAAACCAAACTCTAAGGACACACCTAACAGATTTGTCAGATTTAACAGATTAACAGAGTTGGAAGGGACCTTGTGGGTCATCTAGTCCAACCCTCCACCCAAGCAGGAGATCCTATACCATTTCTGACAAATGGCAGTCTAGTCTTTCCTTGAAAGCCTCCAATGATGAAGCTCCCACAACTTCTGAAAGCAACCTGCTTCACCTTCTTCCTAGCTTCAGAGGAGCAGAATGTTTGCATTCTGCTTTTAAAATAGTGGTCTTGATGTAGTTGCTGGTGAGGACAGAAGTAGATGTACCCATTTTCCTATATCCGCACTGGAAATTAGGCCAGGGGTGTCAACCTCACATCGTCACGGTGACATGACGTATTGGGACTTTCTTCCTCCTTCGCTAAAAGTGGCATGGTTGTGGCCAACGCATGATATATCCGGCCCGTGAGCCAGGAGTTTGACAGCCCTAGCCTAGACGACCCCAATGGTCCCTTCCAAATTTAAAATTATATTATTCTATTGGCCACTTTAAACTGCTCTAGGGAGACTCCATATCTCTAGTCTCTGGAAGCTGCTGGTTTTGAAGAATTTGTTAAAAGTCTCACAAATGGAGAAGAAGAAACATCCAGAGGGAAGAAGAAATATCTCCCAAAGATTTATTTCTTTGAAAAATAATTCCACGATCAGGAGGAAACATCTAAGTGTGTTACAATTTAGCTTCTCTGTCCAGCTCCTCCTGAAATAGAAGAGAAAAATTTTATAATCATTGATTTGCATATAGTGACTCTCTCCCAAACTAAATTGTAGGTTTTCCAGCAATGTGACCATTTCCATAGGAGTGAGAGATAATTTATTCTCTTTCCATGCTACCTTATACATAGCTACTCTAAGCACCTACCAAAGGTCAACAATAAGAGATATAAAATATTTACTAACTTAAAACAGCAAACTTGCCTTTTGAAGGAGGAAGAGAAGGACAAGGAGGAGAAGATGGCCCTGAATGAACATGAATTAAGGCTTGAGATTCAGGTTTTATGTTGAATCTAGTTACTTTAGATGTACAAATTTTGGCTTGATCCCTGAGGTTACAGATCTGGTGAGCAAACAACCATGACTTTCTACAATAGTAGAGGTGGGAAAGATAGCTCTTTGCCCACCAACTTTTGATTCCTGGGCGGGTGGGGGTTCCCACAAAATATGGTTAAAATGTACCAATAGTTCAAAAATGGATGGATTGCATTTTAATCTTCCTGTCTGGCCCGAAGGTGCTTTTCCAGGAAGCAAGTAGACTTTCTTGTTTTTTCTTTTGAAGACATTGCACTTCTTATCCAAGAAGCTTTTTCAGCTCTGACAGAATAGTGGGGGATGGAAGGATTTATATTCCTTGCAGACAGCTGGTCATTTGCCTCCTTTTAGAGGGTCTTTGAAGCACTGGGAGGTTTCCCACTATCCTGTCAGAGCTGAAGAAGCTTCTTCGATGAGAAGCGAAACGTCTTCAAAGAAAAAACAAGGAAGTCCAGTTGTCTCCTGAAAAAGCACCTTTGGGACAACCAAGACCTGGATGACTGAGAACATCTATAGACTTTTAGCTATACAATTTGGGATGAACGCCCTTTGAATGGTGTGGAAGTGGGAATGGATTTCCAGAGAAAAAATTGCAGACCACAGGAATCAGGAGCAGTACTCTGGTGACCCTGAGGACACAGATAAACCTCCTAGTGCTCCAAAGACCCTCTAAAAGGATGCAAATGACCAGCTGTCTGCAAGGAATATAAATCCTTCCCTTTTCCACTATCCTGTCAGAACTGAAGAAGCTTCTTGGATGAGAAGTGAAATGTCTTCAAAAGAAAAAACAAGAAAGTCCAGTTGCCTCCTGAAAAATCACCTTTGGTACAATCATGATCTGGGTGACTGAGAATCTCTACAGACTTTCTTTCTGTCTAAAGACAAAAGCAAAGAATTACGTTATGAAAAGTTTTCCTCATATGTTCCTGATTCTTTAATCACATCAGTATGTAGACTGCAGTGTCTGTGCTAAACATAGATAACGCTTTGGCCAACAGGTTTTGTCAATGCCGTACATAACGTGTTACTCAACGTTTGCTCATTCAATCAATCGTATGGTGACTTGTCCTGACTCCTTAAGAAGCAGGATTAATTGTTCCATTCCTTTTAAAACAGGTGCATGGCTTTTCATTTACTAACTGCAAATGTTTCCTTGTGTACTTTCAGTCTTGAGATGTGATCCATGTTGAGTGCTCTTAAAAGGGAATTTGGTGTAGCAATGGTATGTAAGTTAAAGAGAAGATAACTCTTTTAGCACAACGAGATACTGTAGTTGCAAGTAATAATCACTGTTGTTTATGATCCCTTTTAAGTTCTTGGCAGCATGGATTCATAGGGGGTAGAAATGATATGTCTTTTGGAGAAGACTTATTCTACAACTTTCTAGCCATCCTTGACTCAAAATATGAGGAATTTTGGCCATTTTATCACATTTCAGAAGGATGTTCAGAGAGGATTCTTGGGTCCCTCCAAAAGGAACTATGCAGATTGCCACCCATGGATATATACTGAGAAGGAAGAAAAGGATTTGGAAAACTGTATGGAAAGACAGTTATAGGAGAACTATGATTTAAGATATACAATGCTTTTGGAATATATAAGAAAATCAATGTATAATAAGGGGGAAGAGATATGTGGAATCTGATAGAAAATAATATGTGCATACAGTATAGTATATGGTAGATAGATAAAATGAGAATATTGATATTAGATTATATAAATGTAATAGTAAAGGGAAATAAGATGAAAAATATATTGATATAATATGATGATGAATGTGTAAACAGAATATGTTAATTGAAAAAAAATTGACTATATTGTTAGTTTTTACAATTCGTTAAATGGAAATCAGACGGGAAATAAAATCTGTGTAACGTAAAGAAGGTGGCAGGATTAAATTGATAATGAAAAGGGGATAATTATTGGATAATATAAATTATGATGAATTTATGAATGATTAATGGAATGATATAAAGATAAAACTTGCAAATACGATGAATATAAGAAAATATGAGTAATGAATATAGAGATTGATTAAGAACAGAGATGGTTATAAAGTAATGTATGAGAAAATCAAATGGAAAATTGGAATAGGTAATAATATGAAATTAGATAAGAAAGCTGAATATGTAATTATGGTCATGTTTGTATTAGAAGGCAAAAACCTGGAATCACACTGTCACATCAAAGGATGTATGTAAAAAAACCGAGAATGTATTTAAAAAAAGAAAGAAAGAAAGACAGCTACAGAGAAAGTTAGAATCCTCGCCTATCTAACAGAGGAACAGATTTATTTATACAGGTAGTAATTGTTTAGTGACCACAATTGGGACTGGCCATTTCGCTATTAAGCCTAGTTGCTAAGTGAAACTGCAACTGTGCTTATGATCTGGCTGGATCTTTCATTTACTTCAGGGGTGTCAAACACATGTCGTCACGGCGGCATCACGTGACATATCAGGACTTCCCCCTCTTTGCTAAACCAGGCATGGGCGTGGCCAGCGCATGATGCATCTGGCCCATAGGCCAGGAGTTTGACAGCCCTGATTTACTTCATTGACCTCTGACAGTCATAAATACAAGGCGTGATCTTAAAGTTATCTTTTCACCAACATCGCAACTGTGAATGATTACTAAAGAAAGCAGTCACTACATGAATACTATCTCTATATACGGAGTGTCAGGCAGTGGTGGGATTCAATTTTTTTTTACTACTGGTCCTGTGGGCGTGGCTTGGTGGGCGTGGCAGGGAAAGGATACTGTAAAATCTCCAGTCAGAGGTGGGATTTGCCAGTTTTCCCAACTACTCAAAATTTCCGCTACCAGTTCTCCAGAACTGGTCAGAACCTGCTGAATACCACTTCTGGTGCCATGGAAGAAAAATTTGGGTAGCTCTGACGTACATTGCTATATTAAAGGAACATGTGTGTGAGTGTGTGTGAGAGAGAAGGGAGGGTGGGAGGGAGAGAAGAAATGAAAAGAAGGACTAAGGTTGACATGATAGCAATGTTCCAACATCTAAAGGGTTGCCACAAAGAAGAGTGAGTCAAGCTCTTCTCTAAAGCAGGAGAAGAAGCAATGGATGGAGACTATTCAAGGAGAGAACCAATGTAGAACAACGAGAAATTTCCTGACAGTTAGAACAATTAATCAGTGAAATGACTTCCCTCCAGAAGTTGTTGGTGCTGCAACACTGGAAGTTTTTAAGAAGAGATTGGATATCCATTTGTTTGAAATTATATAGGATTTCCTGCCTAAGCAGGAAAGAAGACCTCCAAGGTCCTTATATATATGCAGGTCTTGGCGTGTTTGGGTCTTTTCCCGTGTAAGATTGAGAGTATCTTGGCAACGTTTTGATGAGATCTCACTCACCATCTTCAAGCTGGTGCTTTCGGCTTCGTGTTTGTGCAAGCAAAGTGTGATCGGAGCTGCCGTCTCCCTATATATACTGGTGGGGAGGTTGGCTATGTTTATAAACATTGTAAACAAAATTATATATATAAATGTAGACACCCATAACAGAAAGGCTGTATGACAATCTTTTTTCCTCCTTCATTTGCCTTCAATCAATACAAACACACTACCTTTCCTTTCTTTGGATTCATACATGCACTTACTCATTTCACAGGCCTGGAAGAGATAGAATTCTTACAGTTGATGTTCAAAGAAGACTTCATCTGTGACAGCTACCTGAGTAAAAGTCTGCACGGAAGGATTACCACGGAAGAATTACATTTCGGGGAAGGGGTGCACCGAAAAGCTTTCCGAAGCAAAGTGTTGCAAGGCTTGGTGCCTCCGCTTAGCCCAGGTCACCCCTGTGTTTTGAAAGTGCACAATGCCATTGTGTATGGGACCAAGAATAACGATGAACTTGTGGAAAAGAATTACAAATTGGCACTACAGGTAAGTGCAGGCAGGAGCCCCTTATAATTGAGATGATCAGAATATTGATATCCCTGGGGGAGAGAGGTCAACACAAACAAGATGGGTGATGACAACATTGTGATAGTAACTGAGCCCCTTTTAGAATAGAATAGAATAGAATAGAAGAGAAGAGAAGAGAAGAGAAGAGAAGAGAAGAGAAGAGAAGAGAAGAGAAGAGAAGAGAACAGAACAGAACAGAACAGAACAGAACAGAACGGAACAGACTGGAATGGAATGGAATGGAATGGAATGGAATGGAACGGAACAGAATTCTTTATTGGCCAAGCATGATTGGACACACAAGGAATTTGTCTTCAGTGCATAAGCCCTCGTCCATAAAAGCTATAAGTGAAAAATCATGATCATAATCATCATAAAAATACATTCATCATAAATCATCAGATACAACACTTAGTGATAGTCATAGGATACTAAATAAGCAATCAAATCATACTAGGAAACTAAATAAAACAACATAAATCATAAAGATACAAAATGATAGTCATAAATAGAAAAGGAGATAGATAACAGGAAAGATGAGAAGAATAATATTAATACAGTCTTACTAAATAGTTCGACAGTGTTGTGGAAATTAGTTGTTTAGCAGAGTGATGGCACGGGAGGAAAAACTCTTTGTACATATCCTTTGTACATATTTCCCTCATATATGTACAAAGAGGTGGGGATTCACTTATGCTGGGACCTCCATCTCACCTGCTTTGACTCTCTCTGTGGATAGCACTACTCCAGAAACAAGCTGGTGTTCAAATATACATGAAACTAACTAACTCTTTGCTCTTAACTGGGGACTCAATGTAGCTGTCCAATTTTGGAGGTGGTGTTGTTCAGTCACAAAGTCATGTCTGACTCTTCACGACCTCATGGACCATGGCACAGCCCTTTCCCCCATTCTCCACTGCCTCCAAACTTATGCTCACTGCCTTGATGATGCTATCTAACCATCTGTCTATAGCAAACCTGGCTGAGGAATTCTGGGAGTTGAAGTCCACAAGTCTTAAAGTTGCCAAGTTTGGGGACCCCTGGTCTATAGAGATTCTCAGTCATCCAGGTCATGGTTGTCCCAAAGGTGCTTTTTTTCAAGAGGGAACTGGACTTTCTGGTTTGTCTTTGAAGATGTTTCCCTTCCCATCCAAAGAGCTTCTTCTGTTCTGACTTCTTCCAGTTAAAGCTGAAGAAGCTTCTTGGATGAGAAGTGAAACCAGAAAGTCCAATTGCCGCTTGAAAAAAAAAGCACCTTTGGGATATCTAACCATCTCATCATCTGCCATCTCCTTTTCCTTTTGCCTTCTATCCTTCCCAACATCAGGGTCTTTTCCAATGAATACTCTCTTCTCATTGGGTGGCCAAAGGACTGGAGCTCCAGCTTCAGTATCTACCCTTCCAAAGAGCAATCAGATTTTGGAGGCGGCTATAAAGATCTCACCTCCACCTTATCTACACATTGGTTTTTTTAATCTATTAAATATTGAGATTCTAGAAAGAGTGCAGAAAAGAGCAACCAAGATGATTAGGGGACTGGAGGATAAAATATACAATGAACGGTTGCAGGAACTGGGCATGGTTGGTCTAGTGAAGAGAAGGACAAGGGGAGACAGGGTAGCAGTGTTCCAATATTTGAGGGGCTGTACAGAGAGGAAGGGATCAAGCTATTTTCCAAGGCACCGGAAGGCCAGACAAGGAATAATGAATGGAAACTAATCAAAGAGAGATTCAACCTAGAAATAAGGAGAGATTTTTCTGACAGTGAGAACAATCAACCGATGGAACAGAAGTTGTCTTCAGAAGTTGTGGAAGCTTCGTGACTGGAAGCTTTCAAGAAGAGACTGGACTGCCATCTGTCAGAAATGGTGTAGGGTCTCCTGCTTGGGCGGGGGATTGGACCTCCAAGGTCCCTTCCAACTCTGTTAATGTTAACTGTTATCTGTTTTAATAGTTACTATAATGTTTTAGCTTTAAATCGTTAGCTTGATCTTTTAATGTTTTAATCCTATCACTTCTATTCTGTTATTTATGGTATAGCAAGCCACTCAGAGTCACTTGATAGAGAGATGGGTGGCATACAAATTTAAAAAATATAATAGAAATAAAGTCTTCCTTTCAATGGATTTTCTTCCACCTAGGAATGTTATGTTCAGAACACAGCAAGAGAATACGCCAAAATCTATGCTGCCGAAACACAACCTCTCGAAGGCTTTGGAGAAGTACCTGAGTGAGTTGACTTTTACAACTTCCTGGAAAAATAAATAGAATCATTGCATGATGGATGTCATTTAGAAGAAGCTTTGGTGTTAGATAGGGGAGGAAGCTGAAACTAACACGTTAGCTGCTCTCCACAAAGATTTCATGTTTATTCTTAAGCAGTTATTTTGGAAAATTTATTGATAAAAGTTGGGAAAATTTATACATTTTATACACCATTTATTCCTCCCTCCCTCAACAGCCTTGATTGGACAAATTGGTTTGGTTTTGTTTTGTTGATGGCATGTTCATATTTGGTGAATTCAGAAAATGTAGGAGACCTTTAACTTCCTAAATACCCAATTATTAACCCAAAACTAGTCTAGAGACTTGGGTGTCTATGGAGATTCTCAGTTATCCGGGTCATTGGTTTTCCCAAAGGTCCTTTTTTAAAGCAGCAACTGGACTTTTTGGTTTTTCTTTGAAGACGTTTTGCTTCTCATCCAAGAAGCTTCTTCAGCTCTGACTGGATGGTGGGTAGAGGTTTTTCAGATCCCTCTGAAATTCAAGAAGAGCTGCAGACTTGCCATTCCCTCTGTTATTGCTCTACAGTTATTCCCATGCCTTTCACTTTGACTGCTCTTGTTCCATAAAACACAACTTTAAAAAAAGAGAAACCTTGGTGATGGTTAAGCTTCCTCATTTGTTTTCATTAGCAACTGCAGTTTTTAACAGACAGGTTTATTTCTTGGCCATTTGATTAAAAAAAAAAAGCCAAGTGCATTTCTCTTAAGTTTTTTTTTTAATTTTTTTAAACCTTTATTCAAATTTGAAACATTAAAATACTAATAAATCTAAAAATAACTTTTTACAAATCTCAATCTTCTTTGACAGTACTAAAAAATCTGCCAAGTGCATTTCTCTAAGTTTTTAAGTTCATTGAAAACACACACACATACATATTTTCTTCCAATATGTACATTTTAGAAGTAATTTGTTTTAATATAGGCCTTTTGGGATATCTATTTTTTAATGTATACTCTTTCTTTCAATTTATCATCATCTCACACACAGAAATCTATAAGATGATGGAGAGCTAAAGGATAATTGTGTTTTGATTTGTATGTTAGTTCAATTATTGCAAATTAGGCTGTTTTATTTTAAAATCCCAAGCATACTTAAAAAAATCTTTGATCCTTTTATAATCCAGACTATTTTGATTGATTAAGTCTCTTTGCTCTGTAAAGCTGCAGTTTAAAAAAAAAAAAGTTCCAAGAAACTGAAAATGTGGAGTTAAAAACAGAAAATATTGTATGTCGGGGAAAAAATAAAAGAAAAATGTAAGCAGCTCATCAAAACACATTGTGCTTGAACTGGGACTAATGATAGAATTGTCTTAGGGGGTCTTAGAGTGTGTACAGATCACTGTAACTGCATTTATACATTTGAAGTATTTGCTATATGTACACACAACATACAAGGGCTAACGAAATTTGCTACTAATAAAACAGTTTTTACAGTATTGGCTCCTTGATGTCCCAAGCCTACCAGTGCTATGACCCTTTTCCACTTTTCTCATAAATGAATTAATACCTTTCAAATATAAGGTACTACTGGCCAAGATCCTAATGCTCAACATCTCACACCATCCAGAAGAAACCAACGATTCATAATGGGGTGAAAACATACATGATTCAGTGTCAGGAGACAGTTTCTAATTCCCTCCCCTTCCCTTCCTCTCCTCTCCTCTTCTCTCCCCTCCTCTCCCTTCCCTTTCCCTCCCCTCCCCTTTCCCCTCCTCTTTCCTTTCCCCTCCTCTTTCCTTTCCCTCCCCCCTCCCCCCCATCTCTTTGTATGCCCTGTTCTACTCAATGCCTCCTTCCCTGCTTAACAGCCTAGCATTTAGTATAAAGGGGTATTCACTGTACAGATATTTTATGCTGTTATTCTTATTCCTAATAATTATTATTCCTAATCTGGCTATGTCAGATAGGGCACATGAAGTCAGGGAAGTATGTTTTCTCCAGTAAAGCACTGAATATACCTCACATTTTAACTTAGTAAGTCCTCAAAATACGCTTTCTAAAATTCTTCCTGAGACCCATAAGTTTTCACTGTGTATGTTTCTTTTTTACTGGCTCTGCTTTCAGAATCATTCCTATTTTCCTTATTCATCGGCCCCAGAATAACATCCCTTATGCAACAGTGGAAGAGGAACTCATTGGAGAATTTGTGAAATACTCTGTTAAGGATGGGAAAGAAATAAATTTCATGAGAAAAGACTCAGAAGCTGGCCAGAAATGTTGCACGTTTCAGCATTGGGTGTACGAAAAAACTAGCGGCAGCTTGCTTGTAACAGATATGCAAGGTGAGAATCTTGTTGTTATACTGTGGTTAGTGGTAAATGTAGTATTATGGCTGGTATATCCAGTGGTGGGATGCTGCTGGTGTAACAGCCGATTCGCTAATCACGTGCTTTACATGCACAAATTTCAAAATTACTTACCTTCGATGTTACTTCAGGGAAATAACACAGCTTTATCTTTATCTTTATTTAATCTTATATACCGCCCCCTCTCCCAGCGGGACTCGGGGCAGTGTACAGCCGAATAAAATACAAATATAAATACAATGTTTAAAATGAATTTTAAAAGAATTAAATAATTGGCTGGAAAAATTAAAAAATTTATCAGAGGATTAAAAAACTAAAAACCATTAAGGTCAAATTAAAAACCCTACACGTAACTCTAGGCCAGACTGGCTTGATGGAATAAGTAGGTCTTTAGTGTGTGCCGGAAGGTTAATAGGTCAGTGATGGTCCTCATCTCCAGGGGTAATTCGTTCCAGAGAGAGGGTGCTCCAAGAGAGAAGACCAGGACCCTCGGGGTTGCTAGCTGTCCAGCCGGCGGCACCCCGAGGAGGCCCGCCCTATGGGAGCACACTGGCCGACGGGAGGCCGATGGTGGCAGTAGGCAGTCCCGTAAGTACCCAGGTCCCAAGCCATGGAGAGCTTTAAAGATGACCACTAACACCTTGAATCGCACCCAGAAGGCATGGCAATCCACTCTGCCATGCGAATCAGCTGAGCAGACATAGCGCAGTGTGTCTTGCCTGTTAACTAAAAAATTCTTCTTTGGTTTTTTTAGTTGCCAGCAGAAAGGGAGTGGGGAAAGTAGTGCATTCCTTAAATGCTTCAGATAATTACTAGGCAGCCGAAGCTATTGGCACGCAAGATTATTACTGGAGAGCATGATTGATGACTCTTGGCTATGGATGTGTCCCATTGGAGAATATACATCCAGGGGGTGGGGGGAAAGACCAGGGTCAAAGGTGAAATGATTGATGTGTCTTAGAGTTGGCTGCATCCAAGTAACGCCAACATTGTTACTCCTAATAAAAAAATTTTTTTTTACTCTGAGAGATGCGGCTAGAGACTTATGATTTGAATGGGGGTGGATTTGTCACAGCCTTGACATTGCCAGGTATATGACCTGCCAGAAATATGACCTCCTACATGGTACCAAACAACCTTTCATAAAGTCCTAATCTATTTGGGAAAACAAACACCCGACAGAAGAGCCAAATGATGATGTCAGCATTTAAGGCGGTCACTAAGCCCAAAAATAAAATGGAGGGAGTTCCCCACAGAGGCGGGCAGGCCGGCCCACATGATCATCGGAGCGAACCAGTTCGGAGCCAGCTGATCATCAGAGCTAGGGGTTTGCCCAAACCAATCCGAACCAGCAGAATCCCATCCCTGTCAGAAACAGGCCCACAGAGAAATAGTGAGTGTCTGACTGTACCCAGATTCTCAACTAATGATTGCAGATCTGGGAGTTGAAGTCCAGATATCCTAAAACTGCCAAGTTGGAGAAAGACTGCCATAATGGAACCGGGACAGTTGGCATTCAGTTCCTACAAGGGCCATTCGCCAATTGGCTGTGGAAGTAAAAACAGTCAACGTGACAGCCACAATTATATGATTGAAGGCTTTACCTGTATCATATACACAGAGTGGTCAAGGCTGCCATATTGACCCTCCATGAATTAGCAGTTCCTGCTATTTTCCATAGCCCTTCAAACTGGTATGCATGGTTGTGAACATCCTCAATACATCTATTAAAATTGCCACTTCTTTTAATCTTCATTTTTTGGATTCAGGTTTTAATATAAATATGTCCCATGATTGTCAGGCTTGAGGATTCCATTCACAAGTCTAAGACAGAGTCAGGTTTTTTGTGAATGTCTGAAGTCTTCTTTACAAAAAATAATGAGATATTTATTTTACATTTTGAAGCTGAACATATGTATAAAGAACAATATAAAAGCAAAATATTTGATAGCAATATAACACAAATATTAATAATATTATTAATAACAACAGCTCCTGTGAACAACATAGGTGCTATCATCAATTTAATAACATGTAAGAACACTCTTTTGCATTAAATTTCATTCCCAATGAGCTCAGAGAGACCTCTTCGACCTTTTCTTGACAATTGTATGGAGAGAGTTTATCAATAGTACATTCTCAGCTTACAAACAGGGAAACTCATCCAAGTAGTATCCAGAATTGACTTGCTTAAGTTCCCAGCTCAGACAAGGTCAACCAAGTTCTCCTACCTGGTGAGATATTTGACTTCTTCATGTACCCTTAAGCTGCTTGTCTCCTATATATAAATCACCTGGAAATCCCTTTCTGAATGTCAGGTTGTTTATTGGACCACATTTACCATAGTCCTGATTGGTGAATTTCTTGCTCTCCTGGTCAGGAAATATAGACAACAGCAGAGGTTACCAGGTTTCCTCCCCATAAAGGGAAAGTGGCAGAATTCTTTACCTATTTCATCAGAGAACCTCTTAAAAAATAGTTTTCAACTGTTCCAGTGATGAACTGGTGAGGGAAAAAGGAGCCATAGAGGGCAGGATAGGGAGTTCCTTTAAAGCAGCAATCCCCAACTTTTCTAACTTGGTGTTGTAGTTAGCTGGCAGCAGGTGTGGACGGCTGAGGAGAGCGAGGACTCAGATGAGGGGCCAGGACCATTAGGGAGTGGACTGTTTCCTTCAGAGATTGTGGGGGCTGGCAGCAGCGATGAAGAGGTTCCCGAGGAGCCTGTGCCAAGTGTGCATGCGTGCAGGATTGCTCAGAGGAAAGAGCAGTTACAACAGCACAGGCAATTTGGAAGTAAGGCTGCAAGGGAATGGCCCCTCCTTCAAGAAGATAAAAGCCAGCTGTAAAGCGAACGTTCTTTGCAGGAAGCAAAGACGTTTTGAAACTCAGCCTCGTGGACATTACAGTATCTTTATTTGGTATTTGAAGACTCTTGTGTTGTGAAATATTTCTTATCTGTGATTCTTAGCAGTCTTGCACAGTTTTGGCAAGGTTTGTGTTTATCAAAGTTAATTAGTTTGCAGCAGCCTTTTAACCGGGGATTCGTAAGACTCATTAAAAGGTTCCTGTTCCCTTTGGTTATTGTTTGTCTTATTGGAAAAGGGTTTGGGACAGAACACTTGGTGTCCTGGGGTTGGGTGTGTGTGTGAGAGAGAGAGGGGGGATGGGAGGGAGGCAGGTGCATGTGCATGTGTACAACTCCACTTGTGCGAGCAACAGGTGTGTGCACCCTCTATTCACACAAGTGAAGCTTCATGCAGTCATGTGCTTGCCTGCCATTCATGCGGCCCGGGGGTTGGGAACCCCTGCTCTAAGCATAGTAGCCAGCTGAAGTGGAGGTCTTGGTTACAATGAAAGTTAGGACAGGGCCAAACTGGATAACAGCCACTGAGCCAACAAATCAGAAAACATTCATTTTGATATAGCAGGAAAAGACAGCTTAGGGCCTGCCTTCTTGATGCACTAAGTACCAGTAGAAGATATTCTATTTGCCCTTCAGAAATGGTTGGTGGTCTGTAGTGGGACAAAATCAGCCCATGGTAACATAAGCTGTGAAACACCCCCCCACCCCACACACACACAACCTTACCAGGTCACAAGAGATGGAGTTTTGTGAAAACATAGGGAAATAGATGCTATTAGGCCAAAAATAATTCTTTATAGTCATGAGGCTCATTTGGACTGCTCTGATCTGTTAGTGCAATGAGGCTCCTTGGCTGATTTCTCTGGGATGCCATCCTGTGGCCTGATTGAAATGGCCAACAGAATCTGAAAATCTGATGACTACCATCAAGATACTTTTTCATTTGCCTATCCAGGGTTTGAAGTCTGCAAATAGAAAACCACCTACATAGAAATAGACACCCTTCCTCAAGATAGCTGGATTTACTTACTTTACTTAGACCCACTCAAGTTTGTAACGACATTCAGAATGTGTTGCCTACTTTATTGGCAAAGGAAAGGAATCAATTAGCTGCCTACTGTGTCAGATATTCACTCTCACATTGATACTACATTGAACCAATATAACAAATGCAGCAATTCCTAAATTATGCCCCTGCTAGAAATAGACTGAAAACAGGATCAAATACTGTAATATAATGTCTGCTTATATTAGATATGCACTATGAATTTCAGCTCGCTTGTTATTCCTCTGTTAACTCCTTGAAACAATCAGGGGATGCGGTCATGGAGATACTAGTTTTACTCATATTTTAACAGGAAATGGAACCAATCTATGACTGAATCACACCTTTCCATTGGCCATTTCTAATTAAGATAGATTGGAGATAAATTGCAACTAATTTATCAGTCCACTAGTGATTAGTGTGTAAAACAACCAATGTTCTGTAATCCAAGAGGGGATGGAAGGCTGCTGGTTAGAGAATGTTGCCGTGTATAAATTTAAGTGTCAATTCCACGTTATGTGTGAGAGGCGCTGTGGCTCAATGGCTTAAAAGACACCAAGGAAGGTCTATACTCTGGTAGTTTGAATCCTAGCACCATGTGACAGAGTGAGTTCCTGTCACAAGCCCCAGCTCCTAGCCGCTTGAAAAGATGTAAATGCAAGTAGATAAAGAGTACTACTTTGATGGGAAGGTAACAGCGTTCCATGTTTCTGTGTATGTTTTGCCCTGCGGCATGATGTCATACTGGCCACATGACTGCGGAAACATCTTCGGACAGCGCTGGCTCAGTGGCTTAAAGAAACAGAGATGAGCACCACCTCCTAAAGTTGGCTATAACTATCAGAGTAAAATAGGGACTCCATTACCTTCACCTTTTTTCCATGTTATTGTTGTGGTTAGCCGGTTGCAGGTGCAGACAGCGAGGAGAGCGAGGACTCAGATGAGTGGCCAGGATCATTAGGAAGTAGACTGCTGCCTTCAGAGGTTGTGGGGGCTGGCAGCAGTGATGAGGAGGTTCCCAAGGAGCCTGGGCCAAGTGCACATGCACGCAGGATTGCTCGTATGAAAGAGCAGTTACAACAGTACGGGCGACTCGGGAGTAAGGCTGCAAGGTAATGGCCTCTCCTTCAAGAAGATAAAAGCCTGCTGTGAAACAAACGTACTTTGCAGAAGGCAAAGACGTTTTGAAACTACAGCCTCCTGGACATTTCAGTATCCTGAGTTTGTATTTGAAGATTCTTATTTTGCAAATTATTTCTTGTCTGTTATCTTTTGGCAAGTTTGGCACAGTTTGGCACGGCTTGTGTTTATCACAGCTAATTATTTTGTAAAAGCATTACAAGGTTTCTGTTACCTTTGGATTGTGTTTGATTTGTTGGAAAGAGGCATGGATCAGAACAGTTATGTGCAACCAATATATTGAGATGGGAGAGATGCAGCATCCACCATTCCCTGTACTTTGGATATTCCTGGTTTAAGAGATGTGGGAATGAGTCTTCTGTTTACTTTAGCATCACTTAACATGAGGGTGGAAATCTATCAAGAGGTTTAAATATTTTCAGTGGCAGAGAAGATGTGTAACTCAGGGTTGAATGTCAAGTTCTTAATCCCCTCGGAGCTGAGTTGTTTTGTTGTGGAATCTGGTGCTGAGTTGCAGGACAAAGGAGTGAAGAGACAAATCAATGTTGAATCATTGTTATGCAGGAAAAGACCCAGAAAATATCCTCTCTAATTCTTCACAGCATTTATTGGATAACTAGCTGGATACCTGTGCTTCGCTACGAAACTATGTGATCGGGCTTAGTTTTTGGGGAGGAAAATAAAGAAAAAAATTCTGCCTCTGCCTATCAGCAACCATTGGTATTCATCAGGCTAGCATCCTGTCAGTGTGTGAGAGAGTTGAGGGCTGTTTGGAAAACGAAGCAGTATTTACTGTGTGAGCAAGAAGGAGACAGCAAGGAGCCTGGGAGTGGCTCAGCTCAACTGTTCTGGACTAAAGCTGGTTGCTGCTATGAAACTGAAATTCCTCTCCTCTGCTTGTGTTTTGCATTTGGAACAGATTTCTTTTCAGGTGGGGAGGGGGAGTAGAACTCCTTAGCATCAGAGCGTGTTAATAATAATATACGAAATACTAATGCTCTGATGGTCGTTTTGAAAAATCCTTTCTTAGAGTGAGCCCCTAGAAGCCAAGAGGAACATACGTGGCAAATTTCAAATTTGTAGGCTTTATGGTTCTGGAGATTTTGTGATGATGCGTGAGTGGTATTTCGCTTTTATATATATAGATTACACAGTCAGGCAAGATTCCTGTCTACAGGCAAACAGCAATAGAGAAAGTAATTTGAGTAATTCATCATGTTGTTTTTGGTTTCCTTATGCCAGACAGTTGTTTTCTTGCAGACATTTCTCACAAATAAATCTAGAATGCATCCTCTTTAGCAACTAAAACCCAAAGAATCGGATAAAGAATTGGAGAGGAATCAATGTTGTGATCATAAAATCATCAAGGAAAAACTGAAACCGGCATTCCAACTGAAACCGGCAGGGCTACCTAAACAACCAGTAAATTCCTCTCTTCCATCCACTGATGATGTTACCTAGCTTGGGAATGAAATGTCTTCAAGAGCCTAACAAGTTTAAATGTGCCAATTGTTTGTTTGTTTGTTTGGAATGGGATCCTGCATTTCCAATCAGTCTTCCTCAGGGCAGCTTGTAAATAGTGTGCAATAAACCACATTGCAGTGTTATACATGCTTACATGGAAATAAATTCTGCGAATGAGTTTGGGATAGATTCCTAGAGTGGCAGTGGATATCACTTAATATAACACATTAAATTCAAGATGGCACTTTGCTAATTCCCTTCTTAGGTATTGTGAAACAAGCAGTAGTGACTGCTATGTCTTGTTGGTGGGCTATAGAACCAAACCTACCCTAGTTTTTTCTTCTGCTTATCCATTCCTTGCTTCTCCACCTTGCCTCTCTTGTCTGCAGTGGTCTCATACTTTCTGTCATTCACTCTGGTATTTTGGAGACTTTATGACATAGTCATGGCACTGTGAGAGAGCTATGCTTTTGAGATTAACCACTTCATCATTTTCTTGCCTTAAGCTACTTGTCAGCATTCCAATGAAACTTCCCATTTCATTCAGCACTCCGAAACAAAGTTCATCCAAGTAAGGATTTATTGAAGAAGTCATATTGGCACATCTGGGAAAACCGGAATCTGAGAATTCCAGGTTTTCCCTTCCCAACTGAAATTAACAAACCCATCCCCTGCACCCATCAATACATCACATGGCCCAATCAACCATCATCCCAACTGGAGACACTCCTTCAGACACTCTTTCCCAGGTGCAGGTTAACTTATCCTTGACTTTATGAGAAGAATGTTGTTGAGTCTAACTTTCTACCACTCTATGAAATCCCCCCTCTCAAATTCCCAGGCACTAAAATGTGGCAGCTTTGAGCTTCTAAATAAAATATGCCTTCCAAAGCTGACACTACTTTGAGCACATATTGAAAAACCAATATATGCATGAACATAAAGATAAGGGTGATGGAGATAGCTATCATACATTTTGGGCAAAAGTAAGTTAGTCAAGGACCTGCTTAGATCCCAGAAGCAGCAAAGGTTGGATGCCAAAGCTGTAGGAGAAGTGCCAACACTGCACGGAAACCGGGTTCAGTAGCAGCTCTAGACAGTAGGATCTTAAATAAAAGATATTGAGTAAATAAAACATGACAGTAGTCTTCAAACAGACATGGATTTGGTCTCAAAGTTATAAATAAGATTGCAAAGAAACTATTCAGTGCAACCAGCTATCACAAATCATAAAACACCTCCATAAAATCCAGGACAGGACATATAGAACAAGGTAGATGTACACTGGTCTCCAAAACTATAACTTATATGGCTCCTGTTTTTCGCCCCAAGTAATGCATCTTCTATGCTTGTTTTTCTAGCCAAGCACTAAACTGAGTGCAAAATGAATTGCTTGCCCTGGAGGAATTAAATATTTGTGACAACTGATATATCATATATAAAAAGCGATGGATAGCATCTGTGTTCAGTAGCAAAACCACTAAAAATGACATTGATGTATTAAATGTTTCTTTACCTGATCTACTTTGTGGTAATGCTGGCTTGCTGTTTGGATTTTCCAGGTGTAGGAATGAAACTAACTGACGTTGGCATAGCAACACCGGCCAAAGGGTGAGTGAAAAAAAAAGCATATTTCTCCCATGTCTGCTTGTGAGTTGGGCATCAGTCTTGTGATGGTGTGCAGAGTGCAAAATGAAAGGTTATAAGCATCCATTTCATATCCCAGCTCTTAATAGCAGGCAAAATCTCAGCCAGCTTTTCCTATCAACTACCAGTTGATAAAATGTTAATGGGATGGACGGTGAAGGTTAAATCTTCTGGAAGGAGGTAATGATACACACATCACAAAAGAGTTTATTTTTCTCTTATAGATTCATATCTCTGCTAATTGAAATGATAAGTAACTTAATTGGCAGGCTTCCTTGGAAGACAATGAAAAAGAGAACCAAAATAAATAGTTTTATTATTTTAATTGGATTAATTTATAATCCAAGAATGAATTCTACAATGCTTAGAAGCATGCAGAAATCAAGAACATATGTATAATGTGAGGCTCAGCACAGACCCAAACCTTGGTCATAAGCAGTGGTGGGATTCAAAAATTTTTACTACCGTTTCTGTGGGCATGGCTTGGTGGGCGTGGTTTAGTTTGATGGGGATGTCCTTGTGGCAGGGGAAGGATACTGCAAAATCCCCATTCCCTCCCCACCCCACTAACCTGCTCTGTTCTCCTGTGCAGGGCAACAAAAGAAGACCCAGCCAATCAGCTGGGACTCAGGAGACAGAGAATAGATGGGGGCGGGGCCAGTCAGAGGTGGTATTGCTGGTTCTCCAAACTACTCAAAATTTCCGCTACCGGTTCTCCAGAACTGGTCAGAATCTGCTGAATACCACTTCTGGTCATAAGCTGTAATGGGATGAATGTACAAAACAGTCTGAACTTAAACCCACCAAAACACTTTTTGAATTCATTGAAAATAAGTGAATATCTTTCTGGTCATCAGATTATGGGTTCCTTACATATCCAGCATTTGATCAATTTAGGCCTAAATCATGGCTAAACTTAAATTATGGCAATGTTTTCTTGGTGCATTGAAAATATGAACACGCACCATGGTGGGGATGTGGAAAAATGCATCCAACCTTCAATTTAATCTTAGTTTCTGATGTCTTATATTTATTACACGTTATTTTAGGGGTAAATTTACAGAGTGAATAACATTTCACATCTAGACAGCTGTTCAGATTTGTTTTAATTAGTTGATAAATGACAATTGTAATGAAAAACGGATATTTTTTTTGAAAATTGGGGTATTAAAGCGGGCTTCTTGATCAATTTTGATAAAGAGCCAGACATGTTCAAAGGAAAAAAAGCGTTGATTTTTTTTTCTCTGACTGTAAAGATTGTTTTTGTGTGCTGCTAAACAATTTCATCAACTATTTTATCAATTGGAGACACAAAACTTACATCGAGGTCTCTGCCATTACTGTATAATTGCAGATTCAGCAGCAGCAGCAGCAGAAGTAGTATTCAGCAGGTTCTGACCAGTTCTGGAGTGGTGAAATTTTTGAATAATTCAGAGAACCGGCAAATCCCACCTCTGACTGGAGATTTTACAGTATCCTTCCCCTGCCACGCCCACCAAGCCATGCCCATAGAACCGGTAGTAAAAAAAAATTGTATCCCACCACTGAGCAGCAGCTTTACAAACTGTGATAAAGAAAACAGGGAAGATTTAGAGGACAAAACTAATTTTGGGACATAAGAGATAGGAATATTTTTTGAAACGATCTGCAATGGCAGTGATATTGCCTTTCAAACAACCAGAAGGAAGATTCAAAGGATGTTGTAGAGAAGTCACAAGAAACTAATCCTTGCTGGACAGAAACTGAAAGAATATGCTTAATGGCCATTTGAAGTAATATAGACAATAGACCCCTCTCCCAAAAGCTACTGCTGATCCAGTGGTGGGATTCAAATTTTTTTACTACCGGTTCTGTGGGTGTGGCTTGGTGGGCGTGGCAAGGGAAGGATACTGTAACATCTCCAATCAGAAGTGGTATTTGCTGGTTCTCCAAACTACTCAAAATTTCCATTAGTGGTTCTCCAGAACTGGTCAGAACCTGCTGAATACCACCTCTGTGCTGATCCATTTCAAAGTTACAATGGCCACACACACCCATGGTCACATGATCACATTTTGGGCACTCGGCAACTGGCTCACCTTTACAGATCTGTGGTCACGTGACTGTAATGTGTGATTTTTGAGGGGGGTGGGGTTGGTTTCTACAATTTACTTCCAGTTTCTGGCAAAAAAGCAAATAAACAAACTGTACCCATTGAGGAAACTTGAGTCATTTAACAACTACCACATTTGCTCAATGACCACTGTGTTCAGTTAACAACCATAGTATTTGTTTAACAGCTGCTGCAAAAAAAAAATCAGATCCGATCAAGCAGTGGAGCAGCTTTGTGGATGCTCCATCGTTGGAGGTTTTCAAGAAAAGATTGGACAACCAAGAGAGTACAAGGATTCCTGCCTTGGGCAGTGGGTTGGATTAGAAGACCTCCAAGGTCCCTTCCAACCCTACAATTCTATGACTTCTCCATTCCTAGTTCATCATCTTAACCATAGCAGCACTGATAAATCACCAGTGTCCTTGATGGAGTTCAGAAAGCCACAGTGACAAAGTGAATCATATGACAACAGCCTTGAAACCCATAGAACGTGCTATTTTACCATGGATACCTGGAACTGTCTTGGCTCATTTCCATGCTGGTGTCTTTAAAGAACTATATATAGTATCTTGCCATATTATTCACAGACATACCAAAAGCATTATGAATAATGCATGAATATTTATTTTCCTTTCTCTGATGTTATACATTTCCAATAAGCATATCATAGAGAATTACTCTAATTAATATTCTGTATGTCATTCCCAGCAGTAGCCAGAGGCTATTAATCTCTTCCTAAATGAACAGGAGTATTCTGGGAATGCAGAAAGTGATTGTAGAAGCAAACTTTTGTTGGCTCATTTTTTCCCTCTCAAATCTCTCTCTCTCTCTCTCTTTCTCTCTCCCTCTCTCTCATTCTCTCTCTCTCACAAACGAACACCTATCTATTATCTGTCTGCCTACCTACCTACCTACCTACTTACCTACCTATCATCCATCCATCCATCTACATACCTACCTACCTACTTACCTATCATCCATCCGTCTGTCCATCCATCCATCCATCCATCCATCCATCCATCCATCCATCCATCCATCCATCTATCTATCTATCTATCTATCTATCTATCTATCTATCTATCTACTTGACTGTCTGTCTATCTTTCATCTATCCTGTCTAATCTCTCTATCTGTCTATGCATTTAGCTCTCAACTTAAAATAAAAAGTGACTTATAACCATTTTTCACACTTATGACTGTTGCGGCATCTTTTTGAGCTCATTAATAGTCCCAAAAGTGCTTTTTTTAAAGAGGCAACTGGACTTTCTTGTTTTTCTTTGAAGACATTTTAATTCTCATCCAAGAAGCTTCTTCAGATCTGACAGAACAAGAAAAGTCCAGTGGCCTCTTGAAAAAGCACCTTTGGGACAACTATGACCTGGATGACTGAGAATCTCCATAGACATTGAGTTTATTTATACATTTAAGCAAGGTGTGGAAATGGAGTTTAGATGTGTCTTTGTTTTATATGTTGTGCTAATCAAGCAACAGTTGTTAATTACATAAAAGGATGTGGACTTTACTTTTAGAACTATCTAGAGCAGTGGCTCCCAACATCCGTGGAGAGAGGTGGGCCTGGTTTTGTGTGCTGCCTGCATCCCACAGGTTGGCTTCACTTGCTTGCGCGGACCGATTTCTGACATGCCCCGGCCCGGTTCTGGTCCACAGACGGGGAGTTGGGGACCCCTGATCTAGAGTATTGTTGGGAAACCTATGTCCATTGTTGACCTACAAATCAAGCAGTCAGAGACAGCATTGCTAATGGTGAGGTATGTTCAGATTTGTAGTTAACACATTTAGAAGGCTACCTCAGAGAATCAAAGCATTCCAGTTGATGAACTGGAACAGGGGTATCAAACTCACATTGTCATGATGGGGTCACGTAATATATCGGGATTTCCCCCCCCCCCTTGCTAAACTGGGCATGGGTGTGGCCAGCATGTGACACATCTGGCCCATGGGCCGCGAGTTTGACAGCCCTGAACTGGAAGCATTATAGGTATCTTCTCCATGCAATCAATGCCTACTGTTATAAAGAAAGATGTGTTTGGAAGGCTTCCAATTAACAGTTCATTGACTGCCAGCTGGCAATTCTTTGTTGGTGGTTGTTGAATGCAATTATTTTTATGGCATTGATATATATATATTTTTCCTTTCCTCCTGGGCCAACACACGTAGATTCCTGCAATTCATTTGCAGGAGTAAAAGTGAAAGATCTGCTTTTGTTAATTTAAATATAGATTTAGTTTATTTCACTTGTTATCTGTGGTTGCCTTTTAAATTGCTTTGAGGACTGGTATAGTTTATTGGAATGTTTCTAATATAAATGGAAATGCCTCATTCGAATGTTATCTTTTGAACTCAAATGGATTTAGTGGAAGTGTATTTCCCAGCTGCCTGATCTGAGGACTTCAGCTCTCAGAATTCCCTAGCATGGCCATTGATGAGGATCCTGGAAGTTAAAGGTTTAATTCAACTGGAAATAATTCAATACTGATGAACAGTGAATTAAAGCATCTTTTCTCTTTGTAGCAGGAAAAATTAACAGCTTGCCAAACAGAAGCTTCTTTCCATCCAGCAGAGGGCATACTTTCTCCCCTTTTCAACAAAAAGTAGTTAAAACACTCAAGTGTTGGGAAATCAACCTTTGTGAACCAATTAACTAATGAAGTTCACTCGCTAAGTCTAAACAGATGGAAGGGCCAACTGAAAACAGACCGAATGTGAAAGTATGTAAGAGACAGGTCACTTCAAAAATAACTCATGTAGATCACCGTATCTAACTCACTGCTTAGTGCAGAAATATAAATGGAAGGTCTTGACTGATGAATGTCCAACACATCAAGTGAAGGGAAGGCTACCATTTCTCTGTAGAACTGGTTCCAACATGAATTATTTACTGTTTGGAAGGTTTTTTCTTAATGCTTATTGAGAATCTGCTTTCCTATAACTTATTTTTTATGTTGTATTCTGGAACGAGTCCTCAAATGTGCATCCACCACCATAATTAGTTAATATACTTCTTCATAAGGGTCTATCATAGCAAGCCTTGCTTCAGCCATTTCCATAAATGACCAACAACTTCACACTGTCTTTTGTTCTTCAAATTTCTCACATCTCTCTTTTCCAAAATTTCAACATCTCTTTCCATCTTCCCTTTGTTTCAATCCCCTTTATTCTCTCCGAACCAAGCCATTTCTTTTATATTTATACTTTTATATTGGTGGTCAGTCAATCACTTTGAAGTTCAATTCACATTCTTTAATTTATTATTCTTGACCCTTTATCCTCCTATTTTACTACACATGCTTCAAAAATGTCTCCTTCCCACGGTACTCTTGACATAACCAACTCACACCTCCCTTTAAAAGGTGAGCACAAACATGCTCTTCAGGCAAATGCTCGCTCCAATGCAACTATTTGTTAGTATGTGTTACTAGCCTTAGTAGTAGCAATAGCAGTAGCATTTAGACTTATATACCACTTTATAGTGCTTTACAGCCCTCTCTATGTGGTTTTACCAAGTCAGTATATTGCCCCCAGCAATTTTAGGTCCTCATTTTACCCATCTTGGAAAGATGGAAGACTGAGCCAACCTTGAGCCTGGTGAGATTGGAACTGCCAAATTGCAGGCAGCCGACGGTCAGCAGAAGTAGCTTGCAGTACTTCACTCTCACCACTGCGCCATCTATGCCATGTGCAGTAATCTCGGGTAGTAACATAGAACATAAAATATCAGTGTTGGAAGGAACCTTAGAGATCTTCTAGTCCAAACCACTGCTCAAGCAGGAGACTCTATACTATTTCAGACAGGTGGCTATCCAGTTTCTTCTTAAAAGCCGCCAGTGATGAAGCTCTCACAACTTCTGAAGGCAACTTCTGTTCCACTGGTTGATTGTTCTCACTGTCAGGAAATTTCTCCTTAGTTCTAGATTGGATCTGTCTTTGATTAGCTTGTTTCTTGTCGTGCCTTCTGGTGCTGTGGAGAACAGATTGACACCCCCCCCCTTCTTTGTGGCAGTCCCTCAAATATTAGATCATAGCTATTGGATCACCCCTAGAGATATGAACAATATCAGCCAATTTTAGCATATTATACAGTGCTAAATTTTCACATTAATCTAAGCAAATGTCAATGCTATCCAAATCTTGCTAATGCTGATCACTGAAAACTAGGAACTCTGATTTAGATCTTGCAAGCCAACACACTGTTGTCTGTATCCCACCAACTAGGAAGTATAGTGGTGTCCCCCAAGGCAGAGTTCTAGGACCAGCTCTCTTCATACTCTACATAAATGACCCCTGTGATCATATTAAGAGCAACTGTGTTCTCTTTGCTGATGATGTAAAGCTGTTCAATACCACAAACAATACTGCTACCCTTCAAAAAGATCTTGACTATGTATTGGAATGGTCAAAC
Organism: Bungarus multicinctus; assembly: GCA_023653725.1. Taxonomy (NCBI): domain Eukaryota; kingdom Metazoa; phylum Chordata; class Lepidosauria; order Squamata; family Elapidae; genus Bungarus; species Bungarus multicinctus. The sequence continues at coordinate 260,666,922 of CM042834.1, forward strand.
AAATGGCAACTTCATATCTCAACAAATAAATGCTCTGTCTTACATATTGGCAAAAAAAAAAAATCAGAAAATAAAATACAAGCTGAATAGTCAAGACCTTGTTGATGATCCAAGCTCTATAAAGGACCTTGGAATACTCATCTCTAATGATCTACTGTAAGTGCTAGAACCCACTGTAACTACATAGCCAAAAAGGCATTAAGAGTTGTTAATCTAATCCTACATAGCTTTTTCGCTGGTAATATCACACTCCTAACTAGAGCATACAAAACATTTGCTAGACCAATACTCGAATACAGCTCATCAGTCCGGAACCCACATTATGTATCTGATATTAGCACAGTTGAGAAAGTCCAGAAATATTTCACAAGAAGAGTTCTCCACTCCTCTACTCGTTGTAGAATACCTTATGCCACCAGACTTGAAATTCTAGACCTAGAAAACCTAGAACTATGCTGTCTTCAGTCTGATCTAAGTATGGTATATAAAATCATACATTGCAATGACTTACCTGTCAATGAATACTTCAGCTTCAACCATAACAACACAAGAGCACACAATAGATACAAACTCAAGGTTAATTGCACCAAACTTGATTGCAGGAAATACGACTTCAGCAACAGAGTGGTCAATGTCTGGAATACTCTACCTGACTCTGTGGTTTCTTCCCCAAACCCCAAAAACTTTAACCTTAGACTGTCTACTATTGACCTCACCCCTTTCCTAAGAGGTCTGTAGGGGGCGTGCATAAGTGCACCAACGTGCCTATCATCCCTGTTCTATTGTTTCTTTTATTTTTCTTATATGTACCCATTTCATGTATTCATAACTATGTATATACTTATACCTATTATCTTGTAAGCGATTGACAAATCAAATAAATCAAATAAATAAAAAAATAACCAGCATATACTGTGCTCTAAAACAGGGGTCTCCAACCTTGGCAACTTTAAGCCTGGTGGACATCAACTCCCAGAATTCCCCAGCCAGCAAAGCCAGCAATTCTGGGAGTTGAAGTCAACCAGGCTTAAAGTTGCCAAGGTTGGAGACCCCTGCTCTAAAGCTACTCTCCCTTTTTAGTAGTTTTATCCCATAGCCAATTCCCATTAAGATAATGTTCAGCTAAATTTCAAGGACTTTTCACAGATACCCTTATCTACCCAGTTAGGGTAGATATTTATTTTTCTTTCATGAAAAACCTGGTACGTGTTTTTGATTCGATTTCATTCTGTGGCTTTCAGCTCAGTGGCTTCTGTGGCTTTGAGTTATTATAATTATTTTGAATTTTGTTTTGTTTGATTAAACGCTCCCTGCATGGTCTTGTTTTATAATGACAGGAAGACTGCCGTAGTTTTCTTTAGGTCTGTGGAAATGCCAGCAATCTACAGAGTGTGCAGATGTTTCTCCATTGTACCTGCCCTGTGGAGAACTGTCTTCGTAGGAGATCATTCAAAATGACAGGCGTTTACTTAATAGGAGATTTGTCTTGGCAGAACTGGGAGGGGGGGGGGGGGGAAGGTTTCTTGCAGCTGTTAACATCAGTCCATATTTGTAGCTTTTGTTTTCCCTGGAGTTCTGTAAGACATCGTCTGCCTTTGTCACAGAGTGCTATGGGTGTCTCTGGCAGAAGAGAGACGGAGAGAAAAAGAGGAAATACTAAAGGGAAAAGTAAATGCAATTACAACATTTCAAGAAGTGGTTTCCTACTATTGTCACCTTTCCAAAACAATTGTTATTTCCCCCCAATTCCTGGAGTTTATCAGGGCTGGGCTGCTGGGGGTTCACAGGGGTTCAGGAGAGCCCCTAGCTAAGATTCTGTGCAGTTCGGAGAGCCCCCAAATCCCACTCCTGGTTGGCCCCGCCCACTCCACCCCGCCCCATCCAGGAGTCCCCACATGGCCCATTTTGGATGCAGGGCAAGTGCAGGATATGCGCGGAGGCTCGGGGAGGGTGGCAAACGGGCACCCCAGAAATTCAGGAAGACCAGAAATGGGCCTGTTTCCGACTTCCAGAGAGCCTCCGGAGTCCAGAGAGGCTGTTTTTGCCCTCCCGGAGGCTCGAGGAAAGCCTCCGGAGCCTGGGAGTGCAAAAATTCCCGGCGTGGTGCAGGAAGCTGACTAGGCCACGCCCACCCAGCAACCGGCAGAGAACTCTTTGCTTAAATTTTTGAAGCCCACCCCTGGAAGGTGTGTGAAAAAGGGGGAAAAAAGAGCAAACAAAAAAAGATTTCCCAATTTCAGCATGATTTAGCTTCAGCTAAGAAAAATGTGAGTGGCCATATTTCTTCTTCACAAATCCTGGATGGTTTAGGATTGTTGTTGTTGTTTTACATCAGTCACCACAATGCTTGAATAATGACTTCTTCTTTTGGAAAAGGGAAATGGTCGAGTGAAAAATTAACCTAGATAAAAATGAAATGCTGCCTTTAGTTATATAAGGAAGCTGGTTGTTGTGGCTTAGAAGAACAATGGTGAACTCTGGAATTTTACACCAATATAGGTACCACCAAATTGAGCCCCAAATTTCCGTTGCTAAACGTGACATTTGTTAAGTGAGTTTTGTTGCCCCACTTTACGACTTTTCTTGCCACAGTTGTTAAGTAAATCATTGAAGTTCTTAAATTAGTAATAGAGTTGTTTAAATGAATCTGGCTTCCCCATTGACTTTACTTGTCAGAAGGTCACAAAAGGGTGATCACACACACAACTGCAGGATGTGGCAACCGTCTTAAATATGAACCAGTTGACAAGCATCTGAATTTTGATCACATGGTCATAGGGATGCTGCAATGGTCATAAAGTGTGAAAAACGGTCATAAGTAGGGGTGGGATTTTATCGGTTCAGACCAGTTCAGGTGAACCAGATGTTAAAGTTACATCTGGTTCGCCAAACCGGTATTTCAACCGACTGGCTGGACATACCCATCCCACCCCGCCCCTCCCAGGGGTCTCTATGTGGCCCGTTTTCGATGGAGGTAAGTGCAGAGTCCATACTGAGGCTCTGGGAGGGGAGAAAAACAGGACTTCTGGAAACAGTCCTGTTTCTGGCTTCCAGAGGGCCTCCAGAGCCTGGGGGAGGCCTCCGGATCCTTGGGAAGGCGAAAAATGGCCCTCCTGGAAAAAATGGAAGTTGCAAAATGGGCCTGTTTCCGGCTTCTGGTGGGTGGAACCCAGGGGAGGCTGTTTTTGCCCTCCCAGAGGCCTGGGGGAAGCCTCCGGACCCTTGGGAGGGCGAAAATGGCATCCCCCGGGCTCTGGACTCCCACCAGAAGCTGAAAACAGGACGATCCGGTAGGCCATGCCCACCCAGCGATTGGACAGCAAACCGGTTGCTGGGATTTTTGAATCCAACCCCTGGTCATAAGTCATTTTTTTCAGGGGCATTGTAACTTTGAACAGTCACTAAATGAACTGTTGTAAGTTGGGGACTACTTGTACAGGAAAACAATACTCCCAAAAGGTTGATGTTGCATTTTTAAAGAGTATTTACATTTTTATAAATTACAGAATGGTCATGTGTGAAAAACGGTCATATGCAGCTTATATGCAGCCATACATAAAGGGAAGGAAACTTAAGGAAACTTGAGGATAAGAAGGAAATGAAAAGCAGACCTTATAACACACAACCACACACCATGCACACACATACACCCTAAAAAGCCCACCGTATTAGTGATGATTGGTTTCTCTGCAACCATATTTTAGACACATCATCATTTACTATAGACAATGATAAAATAGGAAACAGCTGCCTTTGGTTAGTCGCTTTGTTGAATGTATTGCTGATTTTTTTTTTTACTCTAGACCAGACCTGGGCATTTTATGACTCCTGGGCCACATTCAGCCCTTTGGCTTGTCCCTGTTTTGCCCACGTGAATTGCTTTTAGAATAGAATAGAATAGAATAGAATAGAATAGAATAGAATAGAATAGAATTCTTTATTGGCCAAGTGTGATTGGATACACAAGGAAATTGTCTTGGTGCAAATGCTCTCAGTATACATAAAAGAAAAGATACATTTGTCAAGAATCAAGAATCATAAAGTACAACACTTAATAATAGTCATAGGGTACAATAAGCAATCAAATACTAGGAAAAAGTCAATATAAATCGTAAGGATACAAACGACAAAGTTACAGTCATACAGTCACAAATGGGAGGGGATGGGTGATAAGGAGTGATGAGAAGGTTAATAATAATAGTAGCCTTATAAATAGTTGGACAGTGTTGAGGGAACTATTTGTTTAGCAGAGTGATGGCTTTCGGGAAAAAACTGTTCTTGTGTCTAGTTGTTCTGGTGTGCAGTGCTCTATAGCATCATCTTGAGGGAAGGCGTTGAAACAGTTTATGTCCGGGATGTGAGGGGGTCTGTAAATATTTTCACAGCCCTCTTTTTGACTCGTGCAGTATACAGGTCCTTGATGAAAGGCAGGTTGGTAGTAATTGTTTTTTATTTTGAAGGTGGGTGCTATTTCCCTCCCAATTTACATATGTGTATTCTTGGAGGCTTCAACTTCACCGTCCTATTGGTTTGGCTCTCCACTATAGTCCCAGCTTCTCATGTGACACCCCCCCCTTGGGAAAAGTAATTGCCCACCTCTGTTCTAGCCCCAATAAGAGGACATCACTCATTGTATTTGCAATGACACACCACCATTTTCTTGAGGATAAAGTTGATAGCATTCTTTTTCACTACGGTGATACCAGAAATGGCTTATATGGATGAATACAGCGAACACACATTTTTGTCATTTCAATCAATTTTAGTGGGAATTGTTTTTTTAAAAAAATACACGAAGCTGGAGGATTTAAATCCATTTCTTCTTGTCTCTCCTTTTGCAGGTACAAAGGTTTCAAAGGCAATTGCTCCATCTCATTTATCGATCAGTTTAAGGTTCTCCACCTGTGCAACAAATATTGTGAGATGTTAGGACTGAAACCCCTTCAAAGCAGTGGTCTGAAACAGAAGAAGTCTGCAGTCTCCAGAATCAAGGCACAATCCAATCCAACTATTGCAAAGAAAAGATTGGTCAATGTGCAGACTTCCAAAAAAACATGAGATTGTAGTTTTTTCCCCCAAGGAAATATTTATGACTTTTATCTTTGCCGCAGGACATCTTTGGAAATGTATATTGATTTTGTTTTGTTATTTTTCTGCAATGTGCCAACGATGGTCCTTCTTCCAAGCAACCTTTGCAGCATGTGGGTGGATTGCATAAATAGACCAGAGAAGATTTACATCACCTCTCTTGGTGGAGGCGCTAAACTTGGGGAAAATTAAATTTAATGGATTCCTTCCACGTCAGTCAGCTGCTACGAAACCAGAGACATACATATAGGGTGTTCCAGAACACTTGTGATAAATATATTCCAAGTTTTTCTTCTTGTAGATTTGCTGTATCTTCGGCTACTGCTTTTTCTAAATGTTTGCCTCACTGAGTAACATAAAAGATTGGCAGAAACTGTATGTAGAAGAGGAATACAACTCTAGAGTTCATATGCATTTTGCTTTATTTTTGCACTACTTGGAATTGAGAGTTATGTCAAATATGTAATAATTGTATTTATAAAACACAGAGTGATAATCTTCAGGTGATCTGAGAGCTGCATGGAACTCATGACCACGATCATGTTATTTTATAGAGTCCTAGTGTTGGCAGTAACCTCAGATGGCAGCTAGAGTAACCTTCCAGGATCTGTCATTTGTAACCTCATATCCCTGACTTCCCAGGATACAAGTCCTGGTGCCTGCAGATGCTGCCACTAGCTTTAAAGTAGCATAATAAGACTTAGTAGTCCAGACACTTCCTGTCTCATTGCTGGTAAGTATGTAAATGAAGAAAAGAGAAAAAGAACAACAGCTGTAGGAACAGCTGCACAAAAGAAGGTACGTCTGCAGTAACTATATTGTAAATCCCATTAGATCTGACTATGGAGATTCTCAACTATCCAGATCATGGATGTCCCGAGGTCGTTTTTTTTTCCAAAAAGGCAGCTGGACTTTCTTAATGTTTTCTTTTGAAATCTTGAAACTTCAGTTCTCTGAACTGAAGAAGCTTCTTGGATGAAAAGTGAAATGTTTTCAAAGAAAACACCAAGAAAATTCAATTGCCTTTTAGAAAAAAAAACTACTACTTTGAGATCCCATTGGACCCAACAGAAATTCCGTTCAAGCTGATATCCTGTTTTGTGTCATAAACCAGAAACTTCTAAGATGCTGACAACCAACATATGAAACCAACATCCTCCTTGCCTTGCTAGACATCCTGTAAATTAAAACATGGAGTTTCCATATTTCAGGATGAGAAGGGGATTCCCAGTTCAAAGGAAATTATGTATCATGCCAATATACATCAGCATAGAAATCTCACATCATTTTGACTCTCAAAAGAGACTAAATTGATTTCAAAAGAGACTAAATCATTTTACTACATCTGTTAAATATATCTTTGATATTAACCATCTCTGTTTTTGTTTTCTTAATGGTTTGTGCAGTAATGCTTGTTACTGTAAATTCTTTCCTCCAATTAATTAGGATTTCACTTAAATGAGGCAAGACTACCAATATTTTCTGTTTCCTCTGCATACATTAATTTAATGGCCTTTGATAACAAATTCATTATTAAATTCAGTCAGTCATAATGATATTTAAAGCAGTTGTTTTTTGTAAAAGAAATATTAAACTAGATTCAGTCATCATATTGATTAGTTTCAGAAAAGTCTTAAGTAAGACATAGTAAAATATTTTATTTGTGAATGTAGGATAATAAACCTATCTCAACTTATCAACTGTAGCTGTAGCTACAATTGTAACTATAGCTATTATTATTAGAATGTACTAAATCAGCTATTCAGAAGTATAAAGATGTGCAGAAAAACAGATGTCAGTGGAAAGCTGTTTTAATATCTGTATGTCTGCAGGTTTAAAATGATAATTATTTCAACATTGAACAAGTATGCGTGCAGGACAAAACAGATGAGTTCTAAAAGCAACATTGATTCATTTGATTTGTGGTACTATAAAGCACACACTAAAAGATACCTAAAGCACTTTTTAATTTTCTATTGGATGGTTGATTGGCTTTTGTAGATGCTCATGTACTTTTCAATTAACAGGAGGTGAACCACAATGGACGTCACATGCTTTGATGAACACAAAATGGTTGATGCAAGAAGGTTAGAAAAATACCCCTTCTACAATTATACAATGGCTCCATGTTTCTCAGTCTCAATAATTTTAAATGTGTTATTTCATGTGAGCTGAGGAATTCTGGGAGTTGAACTCTCCATATCTTAACATTACTGAAAGACACCACAATGTCTCAGAACATCTGTAGATGGAAATCAAAAAAGTTAAAATGACATCCATGACTGAGTAATTAGAGCCCCCCCCCTTTTTTTATATGCATCAGAGATAAAAAAAAGGGGCAGGGCTTTAACCGGAGAGATTTAGCTGCCATCTTGATTCTTTTGGTTCCCTCAGTAATGGCCTAACAATTTCCCTTCTGTTTCTAAACCTGAACAAATACTGTATGACCAGCAATTGGATTGGAATAATTTTAGACATGTAGACTGCATTTACAAGTTATATGTTTCATTAACTATTTATTTTTCTATTGTTAAAATATTTAAATGTTGATAATGTCATTATACAATTATAAAAAGTATATGTATGCAAGACTAGATTTTATTAATACATGAAACTTGTTTGTTTTTGTGGGCTTTTTCCTCCTTTTCTTTTTGAATATCTAAGTAAGTCGCAAAATATAATGAGTCTGAGGACTGTAATTATGAGTAATTTAAAAGATGCAAGAAAATAATTAGCTAGTTGGGACATGATTATATAATACTCGCCTATAATTTTTGAATGCTGTGATGCAATGGGCAATTTTAAAAATGTACAAATTGCATATATTAAAAACTAAGGTGCTCAAAATGCATCATATGAGGGTACTTCACTTGCAAAACCTTATATTAAGAGGCATGATGCACGATTTCTTCTTATATTCGTACAAAAATGTGAAAATAAGAAGAAATTCATTCATCAAAGCAACTGAAGCACAGATCCTAGTGATGATTGAGTGAAAATGTGCCTGCAGTAAAATGATTCAGTTAAAATAGGGATGTCAATTGTATTTTATGGAGAAATTCACAATACTGACAAAGAAATTGTCTCTGGATCTACAATAATTCCTGACTGCATTTGATGCCATTTGCAGAGTGCCTAAATGGACAGATTTCTGATCCAAGTCACTCTAAGCAATTCAAACCCTTTTCAAAAATGTGAATGGTGATACTTTGCATTTTGTTCACTATATAATTTCCAGTAATGATTAATCTTGAACCAGGTATTTAAAATGTTGCTCCATTTGATGAATGATTGAGGTATATGAACCAGACACATCCACACTAAGAAAGTTCTCCATAGTATCTAAAATATCCCTTAAATTATAGTGACTTTCTCAAGTCGAGCTTGACTCCTGATACTTACATGTCTGTATCTGTGTACTCTTCTTGTTCACATATAAAGTTATGAAATGTTCCCCTTCTTGATGTATTTTTATTTTGGTTTTCCAATCTACACTACTCTCCTGAGATTTCCGGATTGTGTCTCATTGGTGCAATTGCTATGTCTCAAAAATATTCAGAGTTCCACGCAGTGTTGTCATCTCTTCTCTACCAATTAACTAAATGACATTTACAACATTCACTGCTATTTGCACAAAAATGCATTCAATCTTCTATGTATCGTGTATACCAAAAGTTCCCAACTTTTGTGAGAGGGCACACTGGAAGCTGGAGAATGTGGACATGAAATTCTTACATGTCATGTTTACGATTCTATCTATTCACAAGACATGAAGTTACCACCTCTATCCCAGAATCCCAAAATACCATCTTAGTTTTGTCTTCTTTTCTTGGAAAGATGGTGCACAATTCTAAGTAAAGCATTATGACATATATGTCTTTTCCTTAGTTGACATCCACAACTTATTCTTAGCCATTTTCAATTTACTTTCGGTGAAAAATCATCCCATAGGCACTTTTTTTTTGAAGCTAAAGTTGATCCTGAGAATAACTGTCAGCCTTACCAGGTAGACCAGACAGGAAACATGATCTCTATTTTAATGTAAAAGCCACATTGTAAGGCTGAAAATGCAATTCTCCTACCATCTCCTGTGCAGCTCAAGAAACTAGGGAGAACTTCTTCTCAGTCTTTTGCCTTATCCACCACCCAGCAGTGGGCATCTATTATCTGATTGTTCCCTAGACACCATCTCTTCATTCTGTCTCCCAAGGTCTTTTCCGCATACCATTACAGCAACACTTTGCTTTGAAGGACACTAACTTTCCATTTATGACTTCTTCATTAAAATTGTGTTTTTAATTAAAAGGACCCACAGCAAGTACCAATATCTGGTTGATCTTGTTTGAGCTGGAAGCTAAACAGGTCAGGCCTGGATGATAATTGGGCTGTAGACTAGATAAGGAACATCCTGGAAGAAGACATTGACAAACTGCTTCTGAATTGTTGCCAAAGAAAGTAACAGATATGTCCAGTGAGCTGCCAAGAATTGAGCATGACTCAAAGGAACCAACTTAATTCAAATTAAATCTCCTAGAACCATGGTGGTGAACCTTTGGCACGCATGCCGGAAGGGGCACGCAGAGCCATTAAAGGTCTACTGTGCATGCGCTCATGATGCCCACCTGACAGCTGATTGTCAGGTATCTGGCATGCATGCATGGGGGTGGGGCGGCGCACAGGGGACACTCATGCATGCGCAGAAGCATGCAGAGCGGACCATATGTGAGGGGGGGGTTGTGCATGCATGCACAGAAGTGCGCAGCGTGGGTCATGCAGGCTGCATGTGCATGGGCAGGAGGCATGGGGGGGCTGTGTGCATTGCCTTCTGGGTGATGACACACGAGCACGAGAAGGCAAGCACACGCACAATTCTCGGCACGGGAGCCCAAAAAAGTTAGTCACCACTGTCCTAGAGCATGGAAAATAATATTGGGCATGGTAGTACCTATAAACACCATGTTGTGGATCCAGCCCTCACAGTGTAACTGCCTGAATTTATTTGTTGATACCAACATCTAAGGAAAGTTTCCTTTGAAAAAAGATGGTCTCTCGCTACATTTGATTCATTAATCAAATGTTTTAACAAGTGTCATTATCAACAAGTGCTGCAATCAGTTGCCATGACAATTGGCAGCGTTGCATCCATTATTTAAATGGAATAATAATGAAAAAAAAAACTGTGCAGGAGCTCATCAGTCTCATAAGAACATCATGACATATCAGAAAGAGACGTGATTTTTTTTTTAAAAAAAGATTCCGATTTAAAACTCTTTTGTGGTCTTCTTGCTGCTTTGAAAAGTATCTGGGGAAGATTTGCTCTTTATGTACCATACCAAAAAATTTCTTGTAGATTTGGATGTTTACTGAGAATCAAGGACAATTATTTAAAACTGCAATCTTAGTGCTATAGGAAAAGTTGTATTCTTTTTGAACAAAATAATATAATAATATTTATTTATTAAACTGTAACATTTAATGCAAATATAACATTTCATAAAAATTGGGGCTATGCATGGATCAACACATCTATTTTTATGCAAGTTGACCTCCAGAAGGGCTGGCCACAGAGAGTCACATCCTTATCACTACTCTGCTGGACTTCTGGTAGTCCTCAACTTACAACAGTTCATTTAGTGACTGAAGTTACAACAGCAATGAAAAAAGTGAACTTAAGACCTTTTTTCATACTGATGACCGTTGAAGCATCCCCATAGTCATGTGATCAAAATTCAGACCCTTGGCAACTGGTTCATATATATGACAGTTGCAATATCCCAGGGTCATGTGATCCCTTTTTGTGACTTTCTGACAAACAATGGAGAAGTCAGATTCCCTTAACAAACCCGTTACTAACTTAACAACTGCAGTGATGCTCTTAACTGTAGCAAGAAATGTTGAAAAATCATCCAAATGTCTCTTAACAAATGTCTCATTTAGCAATAGAAATTTTGGGCTCAATTGTGATCATAAGCCGAGGACTACCTGTACTGAAATACGTCAAATAACTCAGAAGGTACAACTGGTTCAGAATGCAACAGTAGGTTGGCTGGTAGGTGGATCCTATCACTGCAGAAAAACACCTGTTCTTGATCATCACACTGGACCTCCAGGCCCTCTTTAGAGTTCTGTTTATTACCTCTAAAGCTTTACGTGGTATAGTGCCAGGTTACCCTAGAGATGGCCTTTTCCAAGATAAGAGAGCTGATCATACAAGGTCTTCAAGAGAGGTCATCATCCTGTGTGAACACAGGAAGGACATGGGGCTGAATATAACTCACTTCATTTGTGGCTCTAACTCTGTGAAAGATGGCATCCCTGAAGACATGTTTGATCACTCACCTTCCCAGCCATTAACCATGACTTCTGCTTGTATTTATTGATGTCCTTGTTCATACTGTAAGTTTGAGATTTAAGTTTTAGTACAAGGCTCAGAGTTTTGATACTGAGAGTTATGAGAACACTGATGGAGTTCTTATAAATACATAAAGGTTGGCAGGAAGAAAGAAGGAAGAAAGGGAAGGAAGGAAGGAAGGAAGGAAGGAAGGAAGGAAGGAAGGAAGGAAGGAAGGAAGGAAGGAAGGAAGGAAGGAAGGAAGGAAGGAAGGAAGGAAGGAAAGACTTATGACCAGTTGCTGGCTGTAAGTTGGCTTATGACCAGTTGCTGTCAACTTACAATCAGTTGCTGAATCGTATTTATTACCAATCCAAAAAAGGGGATTATGACTTATGGTAGAACTGAACTTCTGATGGTTGCAGTCAAATGACTCACTTTGGGCACCATAGCAAACGGACTTCATTTACAACTAAATGGTGACATTACCACATTTTATGAACATTTTGCAGGAAACTGGTGGTTGTTTCTGGTTTTCAGTGAAAAATTGCACTCATAACAAACCATGGGTTCACTTAACGACCACTGAAAAAAAGATTGTAAAATCAGGTCAGTCACATAACTGATTTCTTTTATGATTGTTACAACTTATGACTGAAATGGACAGACTCCATTACAGCTGTCACTCAAAGACTACTTTTACGTTCATAAATAAATGTTGCCTAAAATCAGATCTACTTTAAAAAAAGATAAGCTAAATTCCATTAGACAGCCTCGGTTCCAGACTGCAGATGTGAGATTTTCTTAGGAATGTTTACTGAGACTTTTTTCCTGAATGGGCCATTATTCTTCTTCACCAGAGGAGCAGCTGGCTAACACTTTCTCAAATTCTAGGTAGACTAATCCTAATGCAGACTTTTTCAGCATGTTGGCTGGGAACTCTGGGAGTTGAAGTCCACACACTTTAACACTGCCAATTTTGAGAAACACTGTCCCTATGTGTGTGTCTGTGTGTCTGTGTGCATGTGCACAGAAACACACACACATGCAGAATAACACATTAAATCAGGGATCTTCAAACTTGACAGCTTTCAGACTTGTGGACTTCAACTCCCAGAATTCCTCCTCCAGTCATGTTAGCTCAGGAATTTTGGGAGTTGAAGTTCACAAGTCTTAAACTTGCCAAGTTTGAAGACCCTTGCATTAAATAATAATAAAGAAAAATTAGAAGAATTTAGAATGTAGAATCAGTAAGTTCTTGAGCCATGAAGTGGTAAGTTAAATTTAAAACAACTTACTGGAGCTTTGGCACCAAACAATCCTGCAAAGATTCCTTCCTTCCTTCCTCCCTTTCTCCCTCCCTCCCTCCCTCCTTCCTTTTTTGAGATATCTTGTCTGTTTTCAAACTGCTTTAATTTTGGTGAAGCTGGATTTTTAATTTAGTTTTGATATATTTTATGCAATAATTGTTTCGTATTATTGTCTATTTTATCATTTTAATAGTTTGGCATGCTCCATGTTCACAATAGAAAATGCTTTGCAAATGCCTATTGCACAAATAAACATGAAATGCAACTTCAGCATGGTTTTCAATAGTGCAAGAACGGTAATAAGAAAAATGCATTTAGCCTTTGAAATATGAGCTTGGCTGATTGGAAATGCAACTAAAAAGAACAAAGAAGTCTAAATTGCAGATTTAATCCAAAACCCTTTGCAGCTGCCAGGAACTTTTAATAAATGTCAACTTTGGGTGTTATTTGAGTTCAAAAAGACAGATTTGAGATGGCTGTTTGAAAGAATGCTGTGACATTCTGGGGCAGGACAGCATTTTGCTTTCAGGAAAAAAAAAACTAAAACCATTTGCTTTTAAACGATGTTTAAATGTTAAGATGGTTTTTTTATCTCAAAGTACTAAGACATGTTTAATGCTTTCAGCAAAGTGCTTGGATGTATTAACTCCTCAATAGCCTGTAAAGCACAGGTGTCAAACTCATGGCATCATGTTGCCATCACATGATATATCACGTTTTTTCACTTTGCCGAGCTGGGGTGGGCGTGGCCTGCGCGTGATGCATTCCGCCCCACAGGCCGCCAGGTTTGATATCTCTTCTGTAAAGCATCGCATCTCTGTTTCTGTTCATTCCCACAGATTCTTGTCTTCTTGTATCTCCTATGTTGACCCTGGGTTCCTCCTAATGCAAGACAATGCTAGACCTCATGTGGCTGGAGTCTGTCAGCAGTTCCTGCAAGATGAAGGCATTAATGCTATGGATTGGCCCACCTGTTCCCCAGACCTGAATCCAATTGAGCACATCTGGGACATCATGTCTCGCTCCATCCACCAACACCACGTTGCACCACAGACTGTCCAGGAGTTGGGGGATGCTTTAGTCCAAGTGTGGGAGGAGATCCCTCAGGAGACCATCTGCCACCTCATCTGGAGCATGCCCAGGCGTTGTAGGGAGGTCATACAGGCACATGGAGGCCACACACACTACTGAGCCTTATTTTGACTTGTTTTAAGGACATTACATCAAACTTGTATCAGCCTGTAGTGTTTTTTTCCACTTTAATTTTGAGGGTAACTTCAAACCCAGACCTCCATGGGTTGCTAAACTTGATTTTCATTGATAATTTTTGTGTGATTTTGTTGTCAGCACATTCAACTATGTAATGAACGAAGTATTTAATAAGAATATTTCATTCATTCAGATCTAGGATGTCTATTTTTTGTGTTCCCTTTATTTTTTTAAGCAGTGTAGTTGTTTTCATCTACAGCAGAGCTGTCAAACTCATGGGCCATGGGCCGGATGCATCACGCACTGGCGACGCCCATGCCCGGTTTAGCAAAGGGGAAAAAAGTCATAATACATCACTTGACACCGTGACGACAAGAGTTTGACACCCCGATATACCGAGATAGGCTGCAATCCCCATAAATTGGTTCACCTGCATATTGCAGGCAAGCTGAAGCTCAAATTCTAAATTCTAAAAAAAAAATTAAATTAAAAAAATCAACTAACAAATGTCCCCATAAGGTTATTTAAGCATATTTAAATGCTTAAATATAGTATTTGCTTCTGTGCGCCATTCTTATTATACTCTCTGTTGGATGTTCACAAAGACCAATTATCCCTTTTAGAATGCCATGCAAAATGTTTTTTTTCCCATTCCTTTTGCTTTTGATCCCCCATGGAAATGTCTTAAGAGCAATACTGTCAGAGCAAAGGACTCTCTTGGGGGACAATTAGCAAAAGAAAGCAAAGCTCTGCTTACTATTCTTTTCACCTGACTAGAGAATTTCTCAAAAGAGCTTCCTTTGAAATAGGAGCAGCCATTTCTCAGGGCCTTCCTCACTTTTACATATTTAGCTGGCTTAAAATTTGTCATTCAGTTTTTGGTGTTGCAAACTCATTAAAACCACAGTGTGATTGGGTTTCAAATGAGTTTAGTTTGTTTCAGATTGATCTTTTGTAACTAAGACCTAGGCTCATCTTTTTTGTGTGAAACCAATGGTTGGATTTGTACAATTGCAAAGTAAAAGAAAGGCTAGTTATTGTGTAAGTCATTATTTCACCTTATGTTGCCTTTGCTCAAGGTTTATGGTTTATTATATCCTAATCCAAAATGGCCATCAGATGAGATATTTCAAATCTATTTTAACTTCATGTAAAGTGAATACAGTCTATATGGGCCAAACTAAACACCACTGTCATCTAGAAACAACTTCCATTAGTTTGAATGGGGCTTCCCTATTTGTGAATGGAGATGAAGGTTACCTATTGTTGTTATTCAATCAATTAACTATTTGTAGTTACATATTGTAGTTATTCAATCAATCAACTATTTGTGATTATATGTTGTAAATATTCAATCAATCAAATTAAGATCAATCAAAACAAGGGGGTGAAGTGGCCTAAAAGGGTCATGATGGCATAGCAGTTAAGACGCTGGACTTGTTTACCAGAAAGTTGGCAGTTTGAAACCTCAGCACCATGCAATGGGGGGAGCTCCTGTTCCTGCTCCAGCTCCTGCCCACCTAACAGTTTGAAAGCATGAAAATGCAAGTAGATAAATAGGTACCACTTCAGTGGGAAAGTAACAGCATTCTGTGTGCCTTTGACATATAGTCATGGTGGCCACATGACCACAGAAGCATCTTCAGACAACGTTGGTTCCCTTACTTAGGAAATTGAAATGAGCACCAACCCCTAGAATCAGACATGACTGGACAAAGGAAACCTTTTCCCTTTTAAATTGTTGTTATTATTACAGTCAGCCTAAATCAATCCACTGAAGGTCATGGATTTTAATCTTCTGGTCCAGTACAGGTGCTAGATAAATGCATATGTAGATGTGGATATGAGACTATGGAGGTAGTCAAAATGTAGATATAAATGGACTTTCCAGTCTGAGCTGAAAGAGAGTGGCTGGCGCAAAGTTACTCAGGTCTCTTTGGTTCCTAATGGGAGGGCTAGAACCTTTTTGCTCCTACTCCAGCATTTTCCAGCACTGCAACATAGTGGCTTGTATGTACAGATATGTGCAGAATTATAATCATGAGTCTATGAGTACATGTGGTCTTTGTCTCTTTCAAATCATTCATGCGATTGAAATTGAATTCCCTAGACTCTTGATGGAATTCCGAAGCTTGCATTGCAAAGGTTGTCTGGAATTGATTTTTCAAGCACAGAGATGAATGCTGAGCTTTGATTCAAAAACAAAGATTTAGGACAGGAGGAGAATTCTTGGGTAGTTGTAGTGGTACAGATATTTGAGAGTATATATCAGCAAAACCAGATTTCCTTTTCAGCTTTTCAATAGATTCACCATGCTTTATTTGGTTGCTAGGGCAGTATATTCTTGAAGTATCTTATTAGCTTTGCTTGAAAAGCCTATTGAAAGGGGGGAAAAAAACCACTCTAAATTTTCCTGAGCTAGAGTGATTTAAGCTTTTAGAGAGTTCACCCTTCTCCATACACTATCAGGGTTATGTAACTTGTTGCAATTAGAGAGACTTATAGCTCTTGATAAAAAAAGCCCAAACCCATGTTAGGCATTGGTAAGTCAATCCCTGGATGCAATGGCTCAGGGATTAAAGGCTTGTCAGCTGGAAAGTTGACAGCCTGGATTCAAGACCCAAGTGCCACACAACGGAGGGAGCTCCTGTTCCTTGCTCCAGCTCCTGCCTCCCTAGCAGTGTGAAAGCATGCAAATGCAAGTAGATAAATAGGTGCCACTTTGTTGAGAAGAGCCTTGGTGGTGCAATGGTTAGAAGGCAGCACTGTAGGCTACTTTTGCTGACTGCCGGCTGCCAGCAGTTCAGCAGTTTGATTCTCACCGGCTCAAGGTTGACTTAGCCTTCCATCCTTCTGCATCCTTCTGAGGTCAGTAAAATGAGGATCCAGATTGTTGGGGGCAATATGCTAACCCTGTAAACCACTTAGAGAGGTTAGTAAAGCACTGTGAAGTGGTATATAAGTCTAGGTGCTATTGCTAATAGTGTTCCATGCACCTCAGCACATAGTGATGACCACAGAAGCGTCTTCTGACAACTGGCTTTCATGGGTAGGAAATTGTCGTACCTCTGTCGGAGTCTGACTCTGAGGGGGAAGACAAACAGCTGACAGAGAGCAGGAGAGTGGCTCCATTGCTGTGGAAGAAACTGGGGAAGAGCAAAATCAGGCTGGACAGAACAGGGAAGAGGTAGAACAAGGGAGAAGGAGTTCAGAGGAAGACCAAGGCCCACCCCCTCCTCCTAGAGCGCTCAGGGAAGAACGCAGAAGAGAGCAATGTGGGTGATGTGGCTTACAAGGAAGAAAAGGCCCTGATTCCCTTCACAAGGCACACCTGGGGAGGGAGTTTAAAGGAGAAGCAGTTGGGAGGGGTGTTTGCTGGGAACAAACCCGTGGTGGTATTCAGCCGGTTCGCAATGAATCGGGCGAACCGGTAGCAAGAATTTGGTGTGGGTCGCCAAACCAGTAGTAAGTTCTGGCTGGCCACGCCTCCCACTGGGTCGCCCTCTGCCCGATGCTCATTCACCCCACCTGCCTGCCTGACATTCCCCACCCGCCTGCCTGAAGTCGCCTAAGGTATTTCTTTCTTTTTTTCCCCTCCCGACAATCAGCTGTAGATAAGATCAGCTGTGCCGGGATTCCCCTTGCTGAGGCCCAGGAAGGCAAAAAATGGAGGGAGGAGCTCATCCCCCCCCTCCATTTTTTGCCTTCCAGAGCCCCAGAGGAGCCTTAGGGGAGCAAAAACGTCCGCCCCCAGGGGCTTCTCTGAGGCTAAGAAGCTCCCAAAATGGAGCTTGGAGAAGTGCTGCATGCTCCTCCCATGCTCTTTTTTCTTCCTGAGTCTCAGGGGAGCCTCAGGGGAGCAAAAACACCCCCCCCCAGGGGCTCCTCTGTGGCTAAGAAGCTCCCAAAAATGGGTGAGGACTGCAAAAAAGAAAAGCCACGCCCACCCAGTTACATGGCCACACCCACCAAGCCACGCCCACAGAACCAGTAGTAAAAGTTTTTGAATACCACCACTGGAACAGACGCTGAACTTATCTAGTGTTGAGAGCTGTGACCTGCATTCCTGGCTTCCTCCTGACCATTTGAATTATTGCCGTGCTTCCGTGTGCTTATCTTGCCTTGCTGGAATTATTGCCATGATTCTTCTTGGACTCCTTATGTTGCCCTGCTTGAGTGATTGATTGCAGTCAGTCTGCTTACAGCGTTTAAACTGGCATACCTACAGCCAGAGGTTGCTGCAGGTTTGTGGGAGAGCTTTTCTCCAGGCCGGAAAGTAAACAGGATGTTGGGGGCAAGTTGGAGCAAATAAAGGGACTCATATCTGTTCTCTGACTGTGTTACCTTTGTGCCACACCCCAGGTCATCACAGAAACGGAGATGAGACTACTCCTTAGAGTCGGATCTGACTGGACAGGGGAAATCTTTATCTAAGTGAATCTGCCTGTTACCTGCTGAATTAATAATTTATTGTGGACTCACTTCTTTGTAGATAGTACTGTAGCTGGGGATGAATGTCAATCATCTAACTATTCTAAACAAGTAAGAAGTAAAGCAGAGAGATGCATTCTTGAATTTCACTGACTCACAGATGACTGGCTGCAACTTGCTTGTAGTGCTTGAAGACAAGAAGAGCAACGATTTGATAGTGTGCTTGTGTCTTTTGCTTCTGGAAGTAAACATAGCGTAATGCTGTCCTTTGGGACAAAATAAATAAATCTAAACCAACTGAATGGCAATAACAACAACAACACAAAATAATTTAAAAATTCACTGTAAAATCATCAAGGGTACTTTTTAAACAAATATTAAGCAAGAATGGTTGAAACCAGCTTCCAAAAATTGAAACGTCAATGATATTCCATCCCTGTATTCCCCCCCCCCACCCCGCACAGCTTTCTATTGCATTGTATGGCCTATATGTTCCTATTGGTTTTTTGTCCATATGCTGACCAGATCTGATCCTGGTTAAAGTTCAGGGGGTGAAGCTTTGCACTTGAACTTCTGTGCAAGAACATGTATTCTATTGGCAGCTGTTAGACTCCCATGGGGCCATGTAGGGGTTATCCAGGGGTCATAGCTGGATTTATAGGCGAAGTACAAATCCTAGAAATTTGTCTGAGCTATGTTTAGTTGAAGTTTGGTCTGTTCTGGGGTGATGCAATGTCTGAAATACCCTTAGGAGATTGTGCAATGAAGTGAGCAATGTGTCTTCTGCTAAATGGCATTGGGTTAATCTTGTTATGTCCTGAAGGATAATCCCATCACCTTGGAGCTGAAGGTCTTTTGTTTTGTAGATAGGCTGGCCCAGTTTTTTTTTAATGGGCACAAAATATCTGCTTGGGGCAGGGAGCTGAAGCTCTGAGTTTCTATCTCCCTTAAGATTTTTTATTTCTCTGTTAGGGCAAATATTTTATCTTGCCTTTTTAAAAATATTCCTCAAAATATTTCATTCTTCTGGGGTGGGGTGTGGGGGTTTCTCACAATATCATAGAGAAGGGATGGTCTAGAACAGTGGCAGTCAACTTGGTCCCTACTGGCCACTAGTGGGTGTTCCAACTTTCATGGTGGGCGGTAGGGGTTTTGTCCCCTACTTTATAAATCACCATTACTGTGGATCTGGTGGGCGGTTAGAGAAAATTTTACTACTAACAGAGATACAAAAGTGGGCGGTAGGTATAAAAAGGTTGACTACCCCTGCTCTAGAAGATGATAGATAGATAGATAGATAGATAGATAGATAGATAGATAGATAGATAGATAGATAGATAGATAGATAGATAGATAGATAGATAGATAGATAGATAGATAGATAGATAGATAGATAGATAGATAGATGATAGATAGATAGATAGATAGATAGATAGATAGATAGATAGATAGATAGATAGATAGAATAGATAGATAGATAGATAGATAGATAGATAGATAGATAGATAGATAGATAGATAGATAGATAGATAGATAGATAGATAGATAGATAGATAGATAGATGATAGATAGATAGATAGATAGACAGACAATAGATAGATAGATAGATAGATAGATAGATAGATAGATAGATAGATAGATGATAGATAGATAGATAGATAGATAGATAGATGATAGATAGATAGATAGATAGATAGATAGATAGATGATAGATAGAAAGATAGATAGATAGATAGATAGATAGATAGATAGATAGATAGATAGATAGATAGATAGATAGATAGATAGAACGAGCAGTTGCAGGAACTGGATATGTCTAGTTTGATGAAAAGAAGGACTAGGGGTGACATGATAGCAGTGTTCCAATATCTCAGGGGCTGCCCCAAAGAAGAGGGAGTCAAGCTATTCTCCAAAGCACCTGAGGGAGGGCAGGACAAGAAGCAATGGGTGGAAACTAATCAAGGAGAGAAGCAACCCAGAACTAAGGAGAAATTTCCTTAAAGAACAATTAATCAGTAGAATGGCTCTTCTTAAAAACTTCCAGTATTGGAGAATTCATAACTGCCTTCAGAAGTTATGAATTCTCCAACACTGGAAGTTTTTAAGAGGAGATTAGACAACCATTTGTCTGAAACAGTATAGGATTTCCTGCCTGAGCAGGGGGTTGGACTAGAAGACCACTAAGGTCCCTTCCAACTCTATTAATTCTATTCTATTCTATTCTTCCCTGTTACTTACTTCTCTCCAAGTTAACATATAGTTCAATTATAAGTAAGGCTCTTTTGTCCTCTTCAGCTTTTATAGCAAAAACTTCATAAGCTTTTATTATATTAGCATTATAAAATTAGCATTCATTCATTCATTGATAACTAACTAAATCCTAAAACCTCAAACATAAGCAGAGTTTCTTTTTAATGGGATGTTCTGCTATTTAATTGCTCAGAGCTTTGGGTAGCCTGCTTACATTTATCCTCTAATAAGGGCTTATGTTGAATTCAAATCTCCAATCTCTCCTCTCACATAAACCCCCTGAGCTTTCTTTAAAAAAATAAAATAAAAATAAAGGATTGGCAGCTCCAACCCAATATATTCTATAGAATCTATTTCTATCTACTTCAGAAGAATCTGTCTAGATATTATTTATTTATTTATTTATTTATTTATTTTATTTGTCAATTGTTTACAAGATAATAGGTATAAGTATAACATAGTTATGAATATGTGGATACATATAAGAAAAATAAAATATAAAAGAAACAATAGGACAGGGACGGTAAGCACGTTGGTGCGCTTATGCACGCCCCCTACAGACTTCCTAGGAAAGGGGTGAGGTCAATAGTAGACAGTCTAAGGTTAAAGTTTTTGGGTTTGGGGGAAGAAACCACAGAGTCAGGTAGAGTATTCCAGACATTGACCACTCTGTTGCTGAAGTCGTATTTCCTGCAATCAGGTTTGGTACGGTTAACCTTGAGTTTGTATCTATTGTTTGCTCTTGTGTTGTTATGGTTGAAGCTGAAGTATTCATTGACAGGACATTGCAATGTATGATTTTATATACTATACTTAGATCGGACCGAAGGCGGCATAGTTCAAGGTTTTCTAGGTCTAGAATTTCGAGTCTGGTGGCATAAGGTATTCTGCAACGAGTAGAGGAGTAAAGAAGTCTTCTTGTAAAATATTTCTGGACTTTCTCAACTGTGTTAATATCAGATACGTAATGTGGGTTCCAGACTGATGAGCTGCATTCGAGTATTGGTCTAGCGAATGTTTTGTATGCTCTAGTTATTAGTGTAATATTACCAGAGAAAAAGCTACGTAAGATTAGGTTAACAACTTTTAGCGCCTTTTTGGCTATGTAGTTACAGTGGGTTCTAGCACTTAGGTCATTTGAGATGAGTACTCCAAGATCCTTTACAGAGTTTGGGTCATCAACAAGGTCTTGACTATTCAGCCTGTATTTTATTTTCTGATTTTTTTTGCCAATATGTAGGACAGAGCATTTATTTGTTGAGATCTGAAGTTGCCATTTGTTTGACCATTCTGATATGTAGTCAAGGTCTTTTTGAAGGGTAGTGGTATTTTCTGTGGTGTTGAATAGCTTTACATCATCAGCGAAGAGAATGCAGTTGCTCTTGATATGATCACAGAGGTCATTTATGTAGAGTATGAAAAGAGTTGGTCCTAGATAAAGAGTTGCTTTATCCTTCTATTAATCCTTTATCTAAAGGATATTTAGCTAGAGCCTTTAGATAGGAAGCATCCTATAGGATGGAAAAGGGACTGGAGACAGAAGGCAGATAAGCATGCTGATTCCATGGCAGCCATTTTATGAATGGATGGATGAGCTCTCAAAGCAGCCATTTTGTGGAATAGCCCTAATATGTATTGATCTCAGAATAGTTGTCTATGGAGATTCTCAGTCATGCAGATCATGGTTGTCCCAAAAGTTTGAGGTTGAAGAAGCTTCTTGGATGAGAAGTGAACTGTCTTCAAAGAAAAAACAGAAAACCCAGTTGCTTCTTAAATAAAAGCATCTTTGAGACAACTCAGAAAGGTTGATTCAAAATCTTCTCAGTAACTGGCCTTGCTCTTACCTGAGATCCAGCCGGTTCCTAATCTTCTAGCTTTCCAAAAAGTCACGAAGACTTGGCTTTTCCTCCAGGAATTGGGTAGCATGTGGCTGAACCCAATATAGTTGTAGATATGCAGTGATGTGTTATATTGAGGAGCACAAGGATTTTCTGCATTTTTTACTGTTTTCATTGTTGTTTTTTAATGATTAAGAAGTTTGGGAATATATTTTCTGGTCCTGAGGAACTAGGAAATGAATAATCTCCTAATATGATTCTTTTTAAAAATCCAGAGGTTTAACCTAGGTCAGAGAGGCAGGAAAAGACAAAAAACCCTTGCTGATTCACAGGGATGTTTTAATTCTTCTTCCAACAGAGAACTTGCATTTCATTGTCTAGATGCTTGTTAGTTGGCTATATCATGATCCTTTGCATTAAAATGGTTTCTCTCATGTACCCTGTGGTTACCAAATGGTTCTTGCTATAAAGTACAGGATGATGTATTTGAGCAAGGTAATTGAAAGACCTGAGAGGTATTTTGGAATGAATGAATGGATATATATCTAAAGTTCAGGTTACACAATAAATTTTTAAATGCAAGCCTAAGACACTTGAATAACTTCTTTAAAAGTAGAAGCTGTAAATATGGTGCACACATATTTATAAACACTTTTATTATACCAAATGAATTGGTAAGCCAGAATTGGGCTCCCCTTGAGCAGAAGAATAGATTAATAGAAAAACTGGTTTTGATAGCATTGTTCAGAGACAGTTATGATTATACCAGCATAAAAACCTAGTAAATACATACATAAATTTGATTACATAGAATAAACTTTACAGTGCAACCAACTGATAAAAAAGTACACTGATCTATTGTTAGAGATTTAGTAGACATTTTGCCTTTATATGAGATGGTGATGTCAGCGATGCTTTTGATGAAATTTCCAAATCAGATTTGAATAATACAGTCAACAGTGATTCAATTAGAGATTGAATATTAACATGCCCAGTTGATTGTATTTCAAAGAAATAGACTACACGATAATGGAATGTTTATTTTGCAGTTATGGGAATGGATCTTGGCTACTTTTCTGCCAAATTTCAGACAATGTGAGAAGTTGGCTGCTATTTTCTTTAACATTTGGCGAAATGATTAATGTATTCACAGCTGAGCTGCTTCTAGCTGAGTCCCAAAAAGAATTATGCTTCCATGATCCTGCTTATTCATCTAAGATCAATGCAACAATAGAGCTACTGCTTCAGGCTAAAATAACCATAACTATTAACTTATTAATAAATGGAATAAATACTTAATAATGTCATTTGGATTGGAAAGGGAGGGAAGAAAAAGAGAGAGTGGTACATAGGCTGTTTGTTCTCATTAATTTACATAGCCATTTGCTCTTGAGCAGTACTATCATTGATGAACATACATTTGAGTCATGCCATCTCAGCAAAACTAGCTGGATCACCACATACATTCTTAAGAAACAGAATATATTATTTATCGCTTGACATTTTGGCAATGAAAAGCAGAGTTGTCTTGACATGCTATTGTGGTATTCTCTCATAGCTGCCAGATAATGCATTTCTCAAATATTCTTATCTTCCTCTGTTACCATCCACACCTCCTCCTCCGCCTCCTTTTTTCCTGCACCTGATGGTTTATCTAACAGTAGCTATTTAGTGTGATAATGGCGTTTGACAGATTGAATACAAACACCATTGTCACACTCCAAAGCTCCAGCAGGAGAGAAATCTCAGAGGAATGAAATATTCATAACAGTCAAAAGAACCTAGAATGAAAAGAAAAAGGGCCAATGATCAGAAATGGTATAAAGACAAGTGGGGAAAAATATTATCAACAGAAACAACACCAATTTTTAAAAGAGAAATAGCTGTGGAGCGGTTTGGAATAGAATATAAACTTAACATCAGTGGCAACGTTGGTAAATTATTTTACTTCTATTTTTGTTTGCACTTTTTTTCATTTCTTCCTTTTTATTGTTGTAAAGCCACCTAGAATAGACCCACAGCAAGATAGGCAGCAAATACATTTACAAACAAACAAACTCTTCAGTGACTTAAGATTTGTCTGGGACTGAATGGGCTTCTGTGTCTGTTTTGATCAAAATCACTTTATAGCTGTTGAAAAAGAAAATTATAGTATGCTTGTCAACATTTCTGCTTAGTCAACTTTCTTTTTCAACTTTGCTATTGCTCTTTTCAACTTACTCATTAAATAACTAGAACATAGCAACTTAAAACTCACTATATTCTAAAAAGATTTGGAGCTACATGCTAGACCTCAGAACAAGAGATTTTGAAGAACCCTGATGGAAAAGAAATCTAGGCAAGGTCTTTAAATCTTGAAGGAGAAATCTATCCAAGTCGAATCGGAGGTGTCGTGAAATGCGATGTTGAGGAGGCTATTACAAATAATTCCAACAAAAAGGGAAAAAATGGAAGAAATTTATTGATACATGGAGAACTCCCTAAATGTTTTTGTGGAAAAGGGACACATATAAGAAATGGAAAGACAAAAACATAACCAAAGAGGAATAGGAGAGAGACAATGATAGAAGGCCAAGCGTTCTGAATGATTTGAAGCTTGCAAGAGGTACCTAGAAAAAGTACAAATGAGTTCTTTTGTTAGAAACAAAAGGGGAACCAAAGTGATTGCAGATGCCCTGGGAGAGATACCGGCAATGGTGAGAACTTTTGAGACTCTCATTTCTTGGAAGAAAAATGCAGCTGGCCATGGTGGAATTGCAATTTAGGATAGACAAGGAGTGGGTAAGAATGAATTCAGCTAATTTAAATTAATCCTTCAGAGTCACATGGATTAATATAAACCAGACTCATTAAAATGGGATGCAATTCACTTTAACAACTGTCTTGTTTAGCAATGGAAATTTTGGGGTGAACTGTGGTCATAAGTTGAGGACTATCTGTAATATGTTCCTAGCATCATCCAAGCATTATTTTGTTATAACAATAGCACTAAAAAAATATCTGTAAATTCCTGGTGCAGAAATGACTCTACTGCAGAACAAAAGGGAAATCTCATGAAACAGAGGTAGCTTAATAGTGTTTCAGCAGGAGTGCCTATAATTGGATTCAACTACACTTAAGAAATCAGAGAAGTAGAATCTTGGCTATTACTAACACTGGATCTCCTAGGGGCATTCAATTTTTATTGACAGATATTTTTATACTATAGTTTTTAGTAGTAACATCAAGAGATAATTGGAAGTAAAAAAAAGTATAAAAAGGGGAAAATGGAAAAGTCAAAGTCAAAGAAAGGACAAAGAAAGAAAAAGACAAAGAAAAATAAAGAAGTGACTTCTGATCTTTGCAGCAGTTACAAAAAATGGTTATTACCCTTTCCACCCTCCCAAATTATATATCTTCTTCCCTTCTTCCCACAAGTAACTCTTTTTAATCAGTACATTCTGAAAGCACCAATTCATTTGTGTCCGTTTTCAGCAAAATAACAGTCTATAAAGACTTTTAAGTCTTTTATAAAAATAGTTATTTTTTTCCTTCTCCAATCACTAGCCATCACCGAGTGATTATATATAAACCTAATAATGATTGGATGATGCTTGAACAGCTGTCTCTCAATCTTTGGAACTTTAAGACATGCATAGCTGGCTGGGGGATTCTGGGGGTTAAAGTTCACACCTCTTAATATTGTCAAGGTTGAGAAATAAGACTAACAACTTTCACTCTAACTACTATTTCTGGGTTTGAAGAGATGTGTAATACCAGGGAGTATAGCTTTTGGAAACAGAATTACAGTATAAGTTTAAAGGTATATATTTACTATCTAGAGAACCAGTTTGGTGTAATGGCTATGGCACTGGAGTAGAAACTTGGAGTCTGTGAGTTCTAGTCTCATTTTGGGTAGGAACGGGAAGTCAGTTGGGTGAACTTGGGCCAGGTGCTCTCTCAGCCCTAGGAAGCAGGCAATGTGAAGCCGCTTATGAAAACGCTGAACTCAAAGACACACACACAGAGAACTTAATTAATTAGCATTACCTTCTTTCTCTCTCTCTTTATTGTTTTGGAGTTTTCTTTAGTCTCCGACCTTAATATCAACACAGTAAAACATATATAATCAATAAAAGTGAAGGTGCATTTAAGGAAACTTCCAGGATTTTTGCTTTGAATGGGTAATCCTCAACTCTCTTGACCCACATGCTCTGCAAACAGAAGAAGAAAGGGTTTTTTAAAAACTGAACTTAAAATCTTTAGTATCCTTTTTACTTTTATTTTCTTTTTAAAAAATCCCACTTGAAGACCAAGCAGTTTTCTTTTTGCTTTTTCCATCTGCAACACTTATTTTGCTTTTCATTCGAATTTCAATAGTCCTTTGGAAAATAAAATAAAATAAAGAACAGTCTTTAACCAGGCTGATTAAAGCACTATTGTGAGGAGAGGCCATTTCGAAAATAATTAGTTTTCACTAGGAATCGGCATTTCCTTTTAGTAAAGGTCCACTTTTTATCCTTTTCTTCATGAAGAAAACCCAGGAGATGTTTTGTCAACCTTTTGAGAAATAAAATAGGGAATTTATCAAGGAACTGAAAGGTAATGTTATCTCGTTATTGTTGAAAGCTTGGCTTTCAATAAGGTGGAAAGTCTTTCTTCTCCCTGCCTGCCACATTTGATTGAATGCTTCTGAAAGAAAAATCAAGATAATTGAAGATAGTTTGGTTGAGAATCAAAGACTGAAATAATAAAGACATTCAACTGACTTAGAGGAGAATGTTTCACCCTAATAATGTTTCACCCAAAACAACCATTGGTTTGCATGTATGCATACAAGCCTTTTGCTTGCAAACTTAGCAATAACTTGTAATGAAATTACTGACAAAACTCAATAAAAGGAAGAGCATTTACTCTGAATGCTGAAGGTACCAGATTAAATTCCCAGTATATCCAGGTAAAAAGAAATGGGTTGCAAACAACTTGAAGAGACACCACTAACATGTAATGTTAGACTCAGTGAAAAATCTGATGTAATGTTCAGCCAGGTTTTTTTGTGTGTTCTGGATTCTTCATACATAGATAGTTCTGGTGAAGAACTAGTCCATGTTCCTGGCTTCTTTTTAAGCCCCTGGTTGGCATTTAAAACCTGGAGTCAAAAATGGCAAAGATAGTGTATCAATCCAGCCTTCTCTATCTCCCCAACTTAGTACCTTCCGTTGAGTTCTGTCACTCTCCATAATTCCCGATCAACAAGACCCTTGCTTCCTGGAATTTATGCCCAAAGCATTTAAAGAACATAGCATAAAAGAAGGCTGTACTAATTAATTAACAGGGGAAAAAAATCAATTTTCTGTCAGAATCAGCTTCCAGGTGCAATCCTCCAGCCGTATTCAAGATTTTCCAATTTTTCTCCCATTTTTTTTCTCAGCATTTTTCTTTCTAGTAAGAATCACTCCATAAAGCCTTGATAAGACCATACCTAGAATACTGCATCCAGTTTTGGTCACCACACTATAAAAAAGATGTTGAGATTCTAGAAAAAGTGCAGAGAAGAGCAACCAGGATGATTAGGGGACTGGAGACTGAAACCTATGAAGAACAGTTGCAGGAATTGGGCATGGCTAGTCTAGGGAAGAGAAGGACCAGGGGAGACATGATAGCAGTCTTCCAATGTTTGAGGGGCTGACACAGAGAGGAAGGGGTCAAGCTATTTTCCAAAGCGCCTGAAGGCCAGATAAGGAATAATGGATGAAAACTGAACAAGGAGAGATTTAACCTGCAAATAAGGAGAATTTTTCTGACAGTGAGAGCAATCAACCAATGGAAGAGCTTGTCCTCAGAAGTTGTGGGAGCGACATCACTGGAGGCTTTCAAGAACAAACTGGACTGCCATCTGTCAGAAAGGTGTAGGGTCTCCTGCTTGGGGCGGAGGGGGGTTGAACTAGATGATCGACAAAGTCCCTTCTAACTCTGTTAATCTAATCTAAAAGAAGGATCTGATGGAAAACCTGTACAGTGCCTTTGGACTGACAGTGCTTGGAGCCTCTCTCTTACTTATTCCCAATGGCCAAAATGTATTTACATAAATAAGGAATTAGGTTCTTTTTCTCACTTGCAATTTACAGCATTACTACAGTCCCCCCTCAATCACATGACATGGGCCTTATCCAGTTTTGTGTTCTAAATAGACCTGTATCAATCTTTCATGTTGTGGAAAAGCAACAGTTTCATTCAACACCGGACCATGAATTATATAAACTTCATTACTCTTCCCCCTTTCTGGGGAAATGGTGTTCATGTGGCCTCTGCCATTTTGATCATTCATTATTACATTGAATGGAGACGGGTTGGGTAGGAGATCAACCAATCAGCATTCCCACCATATCCTAAAACCCACCCACTCATCTCCCGTACAAGAAAAGGTAATCTATCTTACCAGCCAGTCTAGTCAGCAAGGAGGAAAAGCAGTAAATCATCATCCTTGAAAGATATGAGTAGTGCTGAGCTAGGCAACAGATCTTTTATACCCCACCTGTGCAAAGTAGGTTACACTGTGTACACAAGCAGGAGTGTCCATGGAGCCTCAGAGTCAAAAAAAAAAAAAAAAGCCAAGATGGCGGCAACAACCATGCGATCAAAATCTGCCTGGTTTTTAGACATGTTGCCCAATGCACACATCTAGTTTCTTCACATAAAAAAGAGGTAGATAAGTAAGTTCGAGAATGGAAGTTCTCTTTGGAGCAGACAAGCTAGAATTAGCCAGTTATTGCTGCAGATAGCATAAGTCTCAATAATTGTTTAGAAAGAAATTAAGTCTCCTTTTTCTCCTTTAGGATACTGGACCATAAAAAGGAGTGTATGAGCTGGTAGAAGGTCATAGCAAGTATAGCTGTTGAGAGCATGGGTGTTTAGTTGACTTATATACAGGCAATCACTAAATCTAGGTTCAGCACTATATGAATCTTTTCCACCTGGTCATTTGTTACATCTCTCTGAACTGGCACAATATGTGTAGTCCTTTTGGAATCAAGGAGAAGCCAAACACAAGAATCTATGCACTGGAATCATGTATGTGTGTGCTTATATGTGAGCACACACAGAGGTTCTAGCTTGGTAGCCTGAATAAGATGAAGCACAGGAATAATGGGAAAAAACGACATAGACCTAACCTGTCACCAGAGGAGGTGATGCTGTTTATTTATGCCATTTTCAAAATAAGGCTGGTAACAGATAACAGATATATCAGAGTTGAAAGGGACCTTGTAGGTCATTTAGTCCAACCCCCACCCAATGGGAGACCCTACACCATTTCTGACAGATGGGAGTCCAATCTCTTCTTGAAAGTCTCAAGTGGTGACACCTCCACAACTTCTGAGGACAATCTATTCCATTAGTTCATTGTTCTCACTGTCAGAAAATTTCTCCTTATTTCCAAGTTAAATCTCTCCTTGTTCAGTTTCCATCCATTATTCCTTATCTGGCCTTTGAGTGCTTTAGAAAATAGCTTGACCCCTTCCTCTCTGTGGCAGCCCCTCAAATATGGGAAGACCGCTATCATGTCTCCCCTGGTCCTTCTCTTCACTAGACTAGCCATGCCCAGTTCCTGCAACCGTTCTTCATATATACTCATTAATACTTTTTAATTTTTGTATATTTGTGGGTTTTAGATGGGCTGTACACCGCCCTGAGTCCCTTGGGAGAAGGGCGGTATATAAATTTAAATAATAAATAAATAATAAATAAATAAATATGGTTTACTCTCCAGTCCCCTAATCATCCTGGTTGCTCTTCTTTGTACTTTTTCTAGAGTCTCCACATCTGGAAAAATTAGTGGGAGATTTGGCTACCAGTGACTACTATCTTTGATTGCTACTTACTACCTTTATAATCACTGGTAGTTGCTGGGCATTTCATTGGAGGGTGGCTATCACTCTCCCCCCTGGATTTCTAAACTTCCATGACACATCTGGTTGGCCATTGTCTGTTGGCACTTCATTTGCCAGATCTCATAGCACTTTCCTTATGTTCTTATGAGATGAATGCAAGAAATAAACAGAATTACTCATTTTATGTTCACAAAGAACTATTCCCAAAATTGGGTACCTTTTAAATTTCCCAGAGGTCTTAAGACAGAAGATTAAAATGGGACCTCAAAAATGTTTCATTAGAAAATGTGTGAGAGAAGTCGAGTTGAATAATAGCTAATAATCTATCCTGAAGATTCTCCAAGAGTGGAAGATGTTATCATTTGTAGTGTGATGCCATCTCAGAAGCCATTGTGTTCTAAAAATACATAAACAGAATCTGCAAAATATGAAATCGTAGAAAAGAATGGACAACCACATTTAGATAAAAGATAGCTAAAGTGAAATGTATTGGCTCTATTTAATATCGCTGTGCATTCACTTTGTTGCGTATTGAAGACGTATTTTCTGTTAGCCGTTTAATTGGTTCTTTTTTGAGATTTTAAGAAAAAAAGAACCAATTAAATGGCTATCAGAAAATACTTCTTTAATAAGCAACAAAGTGGATGCACAGTGATATTAAATAGAGGTCTAAAGAAATGTACAAATTAAGAACAAGAATTACAGAATCTACTTCAGATATCACAGGGATTAGATCCATTTGCTGGAGCCTGCTGTCCTCAGATATCTTAGATTA
Organism: Bungarus multicinctus; assembly: GCA_023653725.1. Taxonomy (NCBI): domain Eukaryota; kingdom Metazoa; phylum Chordata; class Lepidosauria; order Squamata; family Elapidae; genus Bungarus; species Bungarus multicinctus. The sequence goes on from CM042834.1 coordinate 260,698,022, forward strand.
TGGAAAATAGGAAGAATGTACATTAATCAGCCAAAGTGCAGTGAGAAAATATATTATTTGTTCCCCTGTTAAATTAATAAACTGAACTAAACTGAACTACGCCTTATTGCTGCTATATCATAGTAAATTATCTCAATGAAAATATTAAAATGTTTGGGAAGGAGGGGGCAGAAGGCTGAACCAGCAATGAAACTAAGCTTTTTTTAAAAAATGAGAATTTCTCCATTCTTTCCCAATAGTGTGGAAATCACGGCCCCACTGTTGTGCATCGGTTATTCAAAGGAAAGCAAGCAATAAATGAACGATAAAAGCATGTTTCGTTGATTTATCATTATTTCAGAACTACGTGGCTGTAAGATGTGCAGCTGGAGAAAGGGTTATATATAAGTATAGAGTAGAAGTCTGCAAATTATTGCTGGTCATTTCTGGACATCAAAAGAATCCTTTCATCAGGTTTTTGATTTCCCTCTGGTGGAATTTTGGTTGAAAGAATGATGTGAATGCAGAATAAAATTTTCTGCTCAATCCATTGGAGACAAAATACCAATGAAATACATTGCTATCTTTGGACTTCACAGAAGGAAATATATGAAAAAGCTTCTTGTTGTCATTTATACTGTAGTCCGCAATGAAAATATCAAAATATGCCTATTATAATCATCCCTTTAATTCTGACAATGACCAATCAGTTGAATTGCTTGTTAATAGCACAACTGTTTTGGTTTTTTTCTATAATGAGAAATGAGGCAATCAGGGTTTAGTTCTACCATAACATTGGCAGCCAGCAGGAAGGGAGGGAACAGTTGCTGGGACTTCATACAAAATCTTCCTTTTTCTTTCATACATGGGAAATTCCAATTTGAGATTTTTCATCTATGGAGGAAAATTTGTGATCTTGCAAGAGTTCACCTCCCTGGTATCTGGTCTATAGAATTAATTTTATTTCTCCCTTTAATCACATTTTCATTAACAAAAGGTCCACTGAGAAATTGGGCTGAGAATATTTCCTTCCTTCCTTCCTTCCTTCCTTCCTTCCTTCCTTCCTTCCTTCCTTCCTTCCTTCCTTCCTTCCTTCCTTCTTTCCTTCCTCTACTGCTTGTTTGTTTAACCCCCTAAAGCAATTGGTATCAGGACAATAAGCAACCCTATAAAACCATATAGGACAATTCGATAAATATCTCAATATTATTTTACTACTCTTCACTAACAGAGGTTTTCTTGAAGAGCAAATTGTTTAGCCTACAAGACCTTTTTAAGGAAACAAACCCATTGAAATCACTCACCATTCCACTTAATGCTGTACGGACCTATGATTTTCATCCACTGTTAAAGGTTTGTGGCCTTCATGCATTTTCTCTTCAATACCAAGTGAGCGTCCGTTTCTCATATACGTGGCTCTACATTTAAAGTATTATGGCAGGAGTTCAGAGTGTCTTTCTAAAAACTCAACTCTGCCTGGCCTTTATGGGATCCAGGACTTTTAAATAAACAAACTGCTCTGATAAGTCACATTAAAATATTGATCCTTGCGGGATGGTTCTCAGCCCTGTACATAAATGAGAGCTGCTAGTTAGTCATATGGACAGACACACAAGCAATAGCAACAACAGTGACAATAATATTCCCTCTCTTTGCTTAGGACAGATTTAGAATAACTTGAGGGAAGAAATAAAAAAATAAAAAATAAAAGTGGGGCAATACAGAAGTACCTCCAAGCAAGGTAAGCTGAGTCTTCAAATACTTGTACATAAAATCCTGTAAAAGGTAACAACTGCAGGTGTTTTATGTTCTGAGATGGAAGCCGAAATGATTAGTGGAATCCTTCAGATAAAAATTATAAAACATGTATACAAAAAGTTTTATGAGTTGACTTACGCCCAGCCTAATGCCAGCATGTTAACTTCTAAGAAATTCTTTCAAGTTTTGGGAGTGTGGCTCGAGCCTCATGATTTAATTGGAGTAACTGCCAGAATCCTGACATCAGGTGCATTAGAGCACAAATTTTTACTTCTTGCCATCCTGGCAACCTTTTCGCTGACAGTAGAAAGGGACCTTATTATTCTTATTCCACTTGCTGAAAAAAATATCGAATATACATAAAGCATTTTAAAAAAATATCCAGATGTAAATCATTGTTAGGTCTAGTCCTACTCTTAGAATGATTTCCCATAGTTTCCATTCTAGTTTTATTTATGACATTTTTGCGACAGTTGTTAAGTGAATCATGCAGTCATTAAGTGAATCGTGCAGTCATTAAACAACTGTGGCTTCCCCCATTGACTTTGCTTATTGAAAACCAGATGGGAAAGTTGGAAATAGTGATCGCATGACCCCAGGACAATGCAACTGTCATAAATTCACTCCAGTTGCCAAGCCCCAAATTTTGAGTGACCATGGGAATGCTGCAATGGTCATAAGTGGGAAAAATAGTCATAAGTCCCATTTTTCAGTACCCTTGTAGCTTTGAACGGTCACTAAATGAATGGTTGAAAGTCAAGGACTACCTGTCTATAGACCCACAGGTCACCATAAAAGTCAACAAGATTGCTGAGATATCCCATGCAACTCTTACAGAACACAACGCAAACAACAAGGAACAGCAATCTTAATAGCTGACTTGTTAAAACGCATAGCAGTCTTGTTTTTTTTTTAAAGAGAAGTCTAGTTCTCTCATTAAACCAGCCGTCTCCAACCTTTGTGGCTTGGCGGTCCAGCTGGGGAGGGATGGGTACTGGACTGTGTGAGCGGCGGGCTGGTACTCACACACTCCTTGCCCAAGTAGCGGGCCAGTATCCATGTGTACAGCTCAATTTGCACAAGTGGCAAACCAGCATGCACACATGTGAGTGCCCGCTGGCCCGCTGCTTGTGCAAATTGAGCTGTGCGTGCGTGCATTCCAGCCAGCCACTTGTGTGGCCCAATTTTAAATAGGCCATGGCCCAGTGGCCTATTTAGAATTGGGCCACCAGGTCAGTGATCAGCACTGGGCCAGGGACTACTGGTGGTCCACGAGAAAATTTGGTGGTCCGCAGAGAAATGTCACCCCCAAAGCAATTAATCCAGGCAGCACGGGAACACAAGGCTGTGCCGCCCACATGGCCCGTGGGAACACAAGGCTTGTGTCGCTTGCATTGCGAATAACACGAGATAGTGAGGGGTGGGAGGAAAGAGTGGAGTGGGGGAACTCATCCCATTCACCTGGCCTGGCCACTGGGCTGCTTCTTTCTGCTTCTTTCTTCTATTTTTGGCTGCATGCAAGGAAAGCAGCAAAAGTCTTTTTTTTCTTCCCCCAAATTCCGCCAGAAATGAGTCTTTGGGACCCTGCAAGGCATTCTGCTCCAAGAGGCTATGCCGGCATGACAAGTCTCACAAAGACTCATTTCTGGCAGAGTTTGGGGGAGAGAAAGAAAGGCTTCTGCTGCTTTCCTTGCATGAAGCCAAAAGTTTCTCTTTCTCTCTCTCCCCCTGAGAACGGAGCTGGAGCTGGTATATTGCAATCCCAAATAAAGAATGATTGATCGGTAAGAAAATAGGGTGAGGAATTTTCCTGCAGACTTTTTTGGGGATTTTCCCAGGGTCTCTGGTCCACAGGATTTAAAATTATGACTTTGGTGGTCCCTGAGGTCCAAAATGTTGGCGACCCCTGCTCTAAATGGTCTCTCACAAGAGTACTGAACACCAGTTTTATTATCATTGTTCCACTAGGATGAGGAATAAATATTAATAAAGATCTTGCCCAACTCGTAGGCCCCAACAAACAGACAGGAGGAGGTGTTCTCAGCAGCCAATAGGAGCTGGGCAGTTGCTATGTCACAACCATCATTGCTGCCAAAATGCCAGAAATTGTGCACTCAGCAAGGTTGGGATTGGGAGATGGAAAGTATTGGATCGATATGACATTAACTAAAAATGAAGTTACACCGCCCCAGGTATGCACTGGGGATCAGCTGAAAGTAGCCTCCTGAGGACATGTCCTTAAAGCACTGTTTCTCAACTTCTTGCAACTTAAAGTTCACTCACCTTCAAGTTGCCAAAGTTGAGATAATAAAGAATGGTGAGCAAAGCATCTTCAACAAGCCAGGAGATGAATGTGTAAATGAGCCCTAAGAGAGGAGGCCTATTGGTTTTAAGTATCTTGGACAATACCTCAGTGGGAAGCATTGGGAAGCATCTGGGTGTCCTGTATGCCAACCGCACAAGAATTAAACATAGTTGAGAGGCAATATTTTCTGCCTTGACAAGGGATACAATGGGGTTTTTTAATTGTTTTTCTATATGATCTCTTTGGCCTTGTGAAGTATGGCCACACTATATTAAATGAATCACTGCGTTAGCATCTCAGGATGGAATCAATCCAACAACCCAGGCTTGTTATTAGAAAATTGTATTTTAGCTCTAGAACTTTGAAGTGTAGGTGATATTGGGTGAGGGGGTATTTACTTTTTTATCCTTGAGTCAATGTTGATTCCTGGCAACTGCCTGGACATGTCTCTACCGTTTTCTTGGCAACATTTTGAGAAGTGGTTTGTCCTTGCCTTTTTCCTAGGGTTAATATAACTAGGGTTATATAACTAGAGCATACAAAACATTCGCTAGACTAATACTCGAATGCAGCTCATCAGTCTGGAACCCACATTACATATCTGTTATTAACACAGTTGAGAAAGTCCAGAAATATTTTACAAGAAGAGTTCTCCACTCCTCTACTCGTTGTAGAATACCTTATGCCACCAGACTCGAAATTCTAGACCTAGAAAACCTTGAACTACGCCACCTTCGGTCCGATCTAAGTATAGTATATAAAATCATACATTGCAATGTCCTGTCAATGAATACTTCAGCTTCAACCATAACAACACAAGAGCAAACAACAGATACAAACTCAAGGTTAATCGCACCAAACTTGATTGCAGGAAATACGACTTCAGCAACAGAGTGGTCAATGTCTGGAATACTCTACCTGACTCTGTGGTTTCTTCCCCAAACCCCCAAAACTTTAACCTTAGACTGTCTACTATTGACCTCATCCCTTTCCTAAGAAGTCTGTAGGGGGTATGCATAAGGGCACCAACATGCCTACCATCCCTGTCCTACTGTTTTTTTTATTTTTCTTATATGTATCCATTTCATGTATTCATACCTTTGTTTATACTTATACCTGTTATCTTATAATTGCTTAACAAAATAAAATAAATAAAATAAAAAAATAGAATGTAAAGATTGGAAAATATTTGGGCTGCTGGTCTGAGCTCCAACTTGGCAATTTGGTTGCACATTTCATCACCATAGTAGAGACCATCCACTTTAATCCACTGCCAGCTGCAGGAATTCATTTCTACAGCTTTCATTACAGATGTCCCTCCAGCCCTCTTTAAATACTTTGATCAGAAGAGTCCATCACCTCTCAAGGCACTCTGCTCCATTGTTGAAAAGCTCTTACCATTACAAATGTTTCCTGATGTCCAATCATTTTTTTCCCTAGTAATTTAAACTCATTTCTTCTCCAGGTTCAATCTCCCCAACTTCTCGTGAATGGCACGTTGCCATCTTGGTTGTTCAATCAGTGATTTTTTTTCAACCATAGAAATCCATATGCAATATTTATTTGTTCAAAGACCTATCTAAATATATTTCCATTTAAAATTGGAGCAATCTGGTAGCCTTTGGACAAGCTTGCAATACATAATTTGGAATCCTGAGCTGGTTATGTTGGGGATAAAGGGAACTGGAGTCTCAGCATATCTGGATGGCGGCAAGCCGGGAAGGTTGTTTGAAATCCAAGCCTATTGCTGAAAATTAAAACCGTGGGCCAAGGGGAATTACACCATGTTATGCAGCAATAGTTACATTAAAGGCAGACTTCTGTTGGACAACGAGATGGAAGGCTTTCAGGATATGGAAGTAACACTGGGGTAATTGTTGTTGGGGAAAACTGGAGGACAGAAGGACATGTATGCAGCTTTGAGTTCCTAGAGACTTTCTGGGATGGGGATCTAACAGATAAATAAATAAATATGTTGTGTATCTGTGGATTTATGTGAATAGGCAATTCTTTGGCTAGGAATAAAATCAGAAATAATGAGAGCACATCATGGTTTATTTATAGAAAGGATCAATTGCAAAAGTTGGCAAGGATGAACAACCAGGATCAGAAACACATGGAAAGTTGGTCTACAAGAAAAACCCATGAAATGCAACAATTCTAGCAGGAAGGTTTGTTTCGTTATTGGTGGTAGTTGTGGTAAGATGATTTCCTTAAAGAACTTCCTTCGTCCTGAAAGAAGGACATCTTGAGGGCAGAGAAAGAATGGGACTTTTTCTGTCTCATCTCATTTTTTTTTGTCCCTTTCTCCCAACATTTTACATGAGAAAAAATAACAACCACCACTACCAAAGTTGACATCTCAAAAACTTCCTTTGGTAGAACTTTGGCTAGTCCAATTAGACTCAATATGTTTAGTTCCCTTCTTACTCCTAGTGAAAGACTACTATGGGGATTTCAATGGAGATATGGTAGATACACTCCTTATTTTCAGGGGAAAATGTGGAACCTTGATCATATGCAGAGAGGACCCTGTCTGAAATCTAATTTAGTACATTAAGTGAAATCTCAAGTAGACATTTTTCCCCCAAGGCAGAAAATAGCAACCATTGTTTCCACATTGCAGAACAGATGTGAAATCAGATATCACCTTCAAAAACTAACTCTTTATAAGGGCATAAGCTTTTGTAAACAGCTTTATCCAATGCAGAAAACAGATTTGTTGTATGTTGCCATTCATTAACTAGGCTCTATCACACACTTCCATATTTCAGATTTTTAAGAATGGATTCCTAGTTGCTGGACAATTGGGCAAAAACAATGGAGAACAAGAAAATCCTACCAATGTAGATTATTGGTGGAGGGCATTCAAATGAGACTTCTGATTTAAAAAAAAACAAAGGTGAAGTAACCTTTAAACGAGGTCTATACCTAAGAACTCTTCTACTAAATTAGATCTGTGGCCCATCCAAGTCAGTTCATGGTTTCTTTCTTCAATTTCCTTCCCTCTTCCTATCTCCTCTTTCATTAAGTGGCCTAACAATTGTTTAAATTCGTTGTAGAGCAAAACAGGGGAGGATGGAGAGGAAGGAAGACTGTTCTTGGTCACCACAATATAAAAAAGATGTTGAGACTTTGGAAAGAGTTCAGAGAAGAGCAACAAAAATGATTAGAGGACTGTAGGCTAAAACATAGAAAGAATAGCAGTAGGAATTGGGTATGTCTAGTACCTAATGAAAAGAAGGACTAGAAGAGACATGTCTTTGGAGATTCTCAATCATCCAGCTCATGATTGTCCCAAAGATGCTTTTTCAAGAGGCAACTAGACTTTCTGGTTTTTCTTTGAAGACGTTTCGCTTCTCATCCCAGAAGATTCTTTAGCTCCATTCCATTCCCCACCATCCAGTCAGAGCTCAAGAACCTTCTTGGATGAGAAGCAAAATGTCTTCAAAGAAAAACCAGAAAATCCAGTTGCCTCTTGGAAAAAGCACCTTTGGGATAAAAGAGACATGATAGCAGTGTTCCAATATTTGAGGGGCTCCTACAAAGACAAGGGGATCAAACTGTTTCCCAAAGCACCACAAGGCAAAATGAGAAACCATGGATGGAAACTAACCAAGGAGAGAAGCAACCTAGAACTAAGGAGAAAATTTCTAACAGTGAAACCAATGGAACAATTTGCCTTCAGAAGTTGTGGGTGCTCTATCACTGGAGGCTTTCAAAAAGAGGCTGGGCAATCATTTATCTGAAATGGCTGCTCAAGCATGGGGATTGGTCTAGAACAGAGATGGTATTCAGCAGGTTCTGACCAGTGCTGGAGTAGTGGAAATTTTAGTGGAAATGGTAGTGGAAATTTTGAGTAGTTCGAAGAACCAGCAAATCCCACCTCTGACTGCAGATTTTACAGTATTCTTCCCCTGCCACGCTCACCAAGCCACGCCCACAGAACCGGTAGTAAAAAAATTTGAATCCCACCACTGGTCTAGAAGACCTCCAAGTCCCTTGCAACTCTCTTATTCTATGTTTTATATGCTCCTCTGGAATGACTGACTGACTGACTAAATGACTGTCTGAATGACTGACTGACTGAATGAATGAATGAATGAATGACTGAATAAATGACTGACTGACTGACTGTCTGACTGTCTGACTGACTGACTGACTGACTGAATGAATGACTGACTGAATGACTAACTGACTGACTGACTGACTGACTGAATGAATGACTGAATGAATGAATGAATGAATGAATGAATGAATGAATGAATGAATGAATGAATGAATGAATGAATGAATGAATGAATGACTGACTGGCTGGCTGACTGACTGAATGACTGCCTGCCTGCCTGCCTACCTGACTGACTGACTGACTGAAAGACTGACTGACTGACTGAATGAATGAATGACTGAATGAATGAATGAATGAATGAATGAATGATTGACTGACTGTTTTTCAACATGGGCAATCAGACTCTGGCCTAGAGCACAACATATATTTCAGCAGAAGCAAGCCAGGATGGGCAACCTCAATGATTCAGAAAACCCCAACCCAACGGATCTGGAGGGCACCAGGTTGTTTTCTCTCTGCACATGTACACACAACAGACTTCCCAGAGATGTCAGAATCTAATACATAAGTTGTGGTTATTCAGGTGGATTTTGTTTGGACGCTTCTGCAATTTGCAGGCCCCACCACCTGCTGATGCTTCAGGAGACTCTGTAAAGTGAAGCATCAAAGCAGGAAAAGGTTCAGGGACCCACAGGATCCCTGCTTTATTCCAGGAGCCGCATGGTTGCAAAACTTTTCCCAATGCACCAAGGCCCTATGTTGAAATAGATAAGGAAAGAACTCTTTTATTTGCTTGCAACTGATAGCAAAGGGGGCAGATGCTGGCTCCCAAAAGAAAGAAGGAAGAAAAAAAGAAAGGATGACCAGCTATTCTGGCCATTCGGTCATCGGACTCCAGACCTCTGTGACAAAGCTATTCAAACAAAACTATTCAAACAGATGCCAGCAGTGCAGGTGACATATAGCATACTACACACACATGGGGGGTGGGGAGATGAGGAGAGGGAGAGAGGGAGGAGGAGAGATGAGAGAAAGAAGGAGAAGGAGAGAGAGAGGGAGAGAGGGAGAGGGAGAAGGAGAGAGAAGGAGAGAAAGAGACGGAGATAGGGAGAAGGAGAGAGGGAGAGAGAGAAGGAGAGGGAGAAAGAGACAGAGAGAGGAAGAAGGAGAGAGGGAGAAGAAGAAGGAGAGAGAGAAGGAGAGGGAGAAAGAGAGGGAGAGAGGGAGAAGGAGAGAGGGAGAAGGAGAGGGAGAGAGAGGGAGATACTGGATTACCCCAGCCTAGTTTCTTACCAGAAGCAGCCAAAAAGGGAAAGTGGTTTTCAATAATTGCTGATAGCTTGTCATGATCTGAGGCTCAACTGTCCCAATGGGTTATATATTGGAGTCTGGCAGGGAACCGTTGCGTAAAAATGAGGTCTCGGCACAACACAAGTAGGCCATAGAGAAAAACGGGTGAGCGCTGAGGGAGAATCTTTGAAATACAAAGCAAGCAGCAGACAAAGAGCCTCAACAATCAAACTGGATCAGGCCTGCACAATTCACATTCTCTGCAATGAAACGTTTTATGTAAGAGTTATTACTGTGCAAGAGTTACAGAATTAATCTAGGAGCCCCTTCGACTTTACCTACTTTCGCAGCTGCAACTGGCACTGAGAGCATATTATGCTGATATGCTAAGCATTTTATGGGGGGAAAGGAGATATGAGCAACCCAGCTACAGGAAATGTTTATTTTCACCCAAATGCTGAGACATCTCATTTTCTTCTGCCCATCAGATAACAGATAATCAGAGTTGAAAGAGACCTTGTAGGTCATCTAGTCCAACCCAAGCGGGAGACCCTACACCATTTCTGACAAATGGGAGTCCAATCTCTTCTTGAAGGTCTCAAGTGATGGCGCTCCCACAATTTCCAAAGGCAATTTCTATTCCGTTGGTTGATGGTTCTCACTGTCAGAACATTTCTCCTTATTTCCAGGTTAAATCTCTCCTTGTTCAGTTTCCATCCATTATTCCTTGTCTGGCCTACAGGCACTTTAGAAAATAGCTTGACTCCTTCCTCCCTGTGGCAGACCCTCAAATATTGGAAGACTGCTATCATGTCTCCCCTGGTCCTTCTCTTCGCTAGACTAGTCAAGCCCAGTTCCTGTAACCGTTCTTCATGTGTTTTAGTCTCCTGTCCCCTAATCATCCTGGTTGCTCTTCTCTGCACTTTTTCTAGAGTCTCAACATCTTTTTTTATAATGTGGTGACCAAAACTGGATGCAGTAGTCTAAGTGTGGTCTTACTATGGCTTTATAGAGTGGTATTAGTACCCCACTTGATCTTGATTGTATCCCTCTGTTAATGCAACTTAGGATTGCATTAGCTTTTTTGGCTGCTGCTGCACACTGCTGGCTCATATTTAGCTAGTTGTCCACTAAGATTCCAAGATCCCTCTCACAGTTACTGCTATTGAGCCTGGTTTCACCCAGTCTATATGTGTCCTTTTGCTATAAGCTATAGTAAGGAGGTGATTTCTTGTACCTTTTTTTAAAAATGGAATAATTGGCAGAATTGTAGCATGAGCAACTCTTAGAAGCCACAAAGACATCCAAATGGCATCCGTGTGATGATATCGTGGCACCAATGATACAATGATGTCATTGCAGCTTGATGTCTGACACAAGTACATAAGCCCTGTTATTTGCACACTGGTGATAACATCCCAACCCCAAGTGGTGTTCTGGAGGGAAGCACCCTTCCCTCCAGAACACCACTGAATCCAGGCCAAAATGTGAATTGTTTGGCTGAGACATGGTAGATTGTGTGAATGTGAACCAAGCCATTTTAGGATTTATGAATCATGTCTTATACCGTATCATGATACATAAAGCCAGCCACTTGCAATTAAAATATACAGTATAATCATTTGTTAAAACATGAACCTAGCCATTAAAAAACTGTCAACTCATAAAACATTTATATGCCTCTTTTAGAGTTGCCAGAAACAGAAAGGGGGGAGAGGGAAAGGAATTTGAAAGAGCAGTGCAGCTTGGAACCTAAAAATGCATTCCATTATTACCTTGCAAAGATTATAATTAAGCAACCAAAGTTTCTGCCATGCAAATCTCCAATTGGAGAACATGATTGATGACTCTTTGGCTATGAAGGTGTTTTGTTGGAGAATATGACATATGATAAATCCAGAGGGATGGGGGGAAACCAGGTGACAGTGAATTACATGTCTCAGAATTAGCTTCATCCAGGTCATGCCGAAATGTTAACTCCTAATAAATCCTTTGAAGTTTTTGAAGTTTGGCTCGAGGGTCATGATTTAATTGGGGTAACTGCCAGAATCCTGACAGAAACATGACTGCATTCCTTTCATTTCTGGGCTATCCCTCATGAAAAAGGATTCCCTCTCTCTCCCTCCATTTTTGAAGCTCCTGAAAATTTTCAAAACCTGAAAAGGGAAGAGGGTGTATAGATGAGAACAAGCATTCATCTGTAAAATATTTACAGGCCCCTCACATCCGACATAAGTTTCAACTCCTACCCCCAAAATGACACTATAGAGCACTGCACACAGTGATAAGATTCAATTTTTTTTACTACCGGTTCTGTGGGCGTGGCTTGGTAGGCGTGGCAGGGAAAGGATACTATAAAATTTCTGCTACCGGTTCTCCAGAACTGGTCAGAACCTGCTGAATACTACCTCTGACTGCACACCAGAACAACTAGACAGAAGGACAGTTTTTTCCCGAATGCCATCACTCTGCTAAACAAATAATTCCCTCAACACTGTCCAACTATTTACAAAGTCTGTACTACTATTATTATTAATCTTCTCATCGTTCCTATCACCCATTCCCTCCCACTTGTGACTGTATGACTGTAATTTTATTGCTTGTATCCTTGCACTTTATATTGACTGTTTCCTAGTATGATTTGATTGCTTATTGTACACTATGACTATTATTAAGTGTTGGAACCTTATGATTCTTGACGAATGTATCTTTTCTTTTTATGTACACTGAGAGCTTATGCACCAAAGACAAATTACTTGTGTGTCCAATCACACTTGGCCAATAAAGGACTCTATTCTATCTATTCTATTCTTCTGTGAAAAATTCAGTTTCTGTAACCACAGGGAGACAAATGTTTAGCCTACCAAATCAAAGGTGCAAAATGCCTGGTGCTCACTAGATACAGAATGTAGGAATGTTTTCTACAACTCTTTGTTGCCATCAAAGGGTCAGCCAGATTTTTGCAGAGAACAAACAAGATCAGAACACATCCTGTCCAGCAGCCTATAAACAGGGATTAACACCAGACAAATGATCAAGCAGAAAACAATATGCTAATCAAGGAACCACTAAGGAGAAAACCACATCCTCACCGACACTAGCAGGGCAAACTACTGTCTATAAACCAGGAGGAAACTCCACAGTCACTACCACTAATGATGTTACCTAGTTGGGTAATCAAATATCTGCAAGCAAACCGCCAAACTCAGAAAGCACCAAGGACTTCACAGTTCAACCTTGAGCTACAAATATATTTTTCTATTGGAACTTTTCTCCAACTTTGAAGCTTTGGCTTCTCCAGCTTTGAACCTCAGCCTTCAACTTGCAAGAAAATGTAGCCCATCCAGTGTGTGGGTTCAGGGTCCTGTGCTGTCAAACCTTTGCCCACCTGTCCACTGGTCCCCCCAACCAGAGTCCAAGAAAGAGTACTTAGCTAAGGCTCTCATACTATAACTGCATTGATAAATATCACTTTATTACACTTGTGGTGTCTGATTTCCCTTTTGTCACAAATCTGGAAAGTAACAGTCTCTATTGAAACTGATGAACTGCTTTTCAGAGCCATTGAAAAATCTCCTATTACTTGGGTTAGCCAATTGGTTGGGATGAATTGCTTTCCTGGGAACAGCTGCTGTCTCTCTCCATTAATTCCTTATGGGATGGACCTTTGGTTTCTTGTTTGAGCTCAGTGGAGAAAGCGAGAGAGGGTTAGAAGCAAAAGGGAAAGGGATGGAAATAAGCATCTTTGATTTGTTTTGCACCAAGACAAATAAGAATGCAAATAAAGTGAAGAAACCCATCGCCTGTCTGAATGTCTGCTGCGGGGTAGAGACATTGTGTGCATCGTGATACAAGCACAAATGGTACACCTCTGTATTTTTTTTTTCTAGAATAGAATTCTTTATTGGCCAAGCGTGGTTGGACACACAAGGAATTTGTCTTGGTGCAAATACTCTCAGCGTACATAAAAGAAAAGATACATTCATCAAGAGTCAAGAATCATCAGGTACAACACTTAATAATAGTCATAGGGTACAATAAGCAATCAAATCATACTAGGAAGCAGTCCATATAAATCGTAAGGATACAAGCGACAAAGTTACAGTCATACAGTCACAAGTGGGAGGGGATGGGTAAAAGGAAGGGAGGATTAACAGTAATAGTAATGCAGGCTTTGTAAACAGTTTGACAATCTTGAGGGAATTATTTGTTTAGCAGAGCGATGGCTAAAACTGGGAAAAATTGTTCTTGTATCAATTGTGCAATGAGGACCGAATTTCTATGATGGCTTTCTCTCATCTGTTATGATTGCTTGTATTCTTGCACTCTGAATTCATGGTCCATTATGCTGGGGAAGGTCAAGAGAAGCCATATTGATTGAGAAATAAGCATCATTTATCAGAAGCTATCAAGAGTTAAATGCACAGTTTCATTTTGTCATGAATAATTTCTATAAATATACCCAGATATCCATAAATCCATATAGTCTTTTAAGAGAAGATTCCCCCCAAGACAAAGACAGAGATACTATCAAAAGTGTAGCATGGGTTCTCAAATTACATGTAGTCCTCGACTTACGAACACAATTGAGCCCAAAATGTCTGTTTGTTAAGCGAGACATTGGTTAAGTGAGTTTTGTCCCGTTGTACAACCTTTCTTGCCATTCAGAGATGGTATTCAGCAGGTTCTGACCAGTTCTGGAGAACCGGTGGCAGAAATTTTGAGTAGTTCGGAGAACCGGCAAATACCATCTCTGACTGAAGATTTTACCGTATCCTTCCCCTACCATGCCCACCAAGCCACACCCACAGAACCAGTAATAAAAAAGATTGAATCCCACCACTGCTGCCATTGTTGTTAAGTGAATCACTGCAGTTGTTAAGTTAGTTACATGGTTGTTAAGTTAATCTGGCTTCCCTGTTGACTTTGCTTGTCAGAAGGTTGCAACAGGTGATCACGTGACCCCGGGACAATGCAAGGATCATAAAGATGGACCAATTGTTGAGCATGTGAATTTTGATCACGTGGCCATGGAGGAGGCTGCAATGGTCGAAAGCTGCTTTTTACAGTGCTTTAGTAATTTTGAACGGTCACTAAAGGAACTGTTGTAAGTCGAGGACTATGAAATTATAATTGCAGCAGTGATTTCGTGGTATATGATAAATTATCATGTGCTTTCACTGGCTGTCCCCATCTCTCCTTCCTTCCTTCCTTCCTTCCTTCCTTCCTTCCTTCCTTCCTTCCTTCCTTCCTTCCCTCTTTCTTCCTTCCTCCTTCCCTCCCTCCCTCTTCCCTTCCTTCCTTCTTTACCTATCTTATTTTCCTTCCTCCCTCCCTCCCTCCTCCCTTCCTCCTCCCTTCCTCCTTCCTTTCTCTTTCCCTCCCTCTCCCATTCCTTCTTTCCCCTACCTTCTTTTCCTCCCTCCTTCCCTCCCCTCCCTCCCTTTCTCTCCCCTTCCTTCCTTCTTTCCCTATCTTCTTTTCCTTCCTCCCTTCCTCTTCACTACCCTCCTGGCTAAGGCAAGGAATAGGGGCAGTTTTCACATCTTCCAAAAATGGAAAATCAAAGGTGGTCCAATTCATCCAGGCTTCTATGAAATGAAGCCACTGAAACTTGATATTCTGATGTTTAAAATGCTTTTAAAGATTCAACTTCTAAGGATTCAAGCTTCCCTCCTCCTGGGAAGTTTATTTTTATTTCTCAAAAGTAATCTGTCCTTTTTTTCCAGTTAGTTACCCAGCAGAGAAAAATCATGTGGATGATGAATAATAGTGACTTATTTACACACACCATCTGTGTACAGAGCTCTTTACAAAGAGCAGGTTTGACAGGTTAAGTTTTGTAATCTAAAAATAGGTCCAGGGAATCTTAGGACAAAAGATAAGTATCATGAGTCTGGCAAGACACTGGGTAGAAACTCTGGATTATTTCAGTAGCACATCTGCATTGATGGTTAATAACTGCTGCACGAGAAACTTGTAGGAACACAGAATGACAATGTTTGCTTAAGTTCAAAGCATCCATAAGATCTCGCTTCTTTTGGCATTGTAACAAAAACCAGTGACTCAGTGGCTAAGAGGCTGAGCTTGTCGATCAAAAAGGTCGGCAGTTTGGCAGGTTTGAATCCCTAGCACCGTGTAACGGAGTGAGCTCCTATTACTTGTCCCAGCTTCTTCCAACTTAGCAGTTCGAAAGCACATAAAAATGCAAGTAGAAAAATAGGGACCACTTTGCTGGCCACATGACCACGGAGACGTCTCCAGATAGCGCTGTCTCTTCGGCTTTGTAACGGAGATGAGCACCGCCCCCTATTAGCACGTATGTGCAAGGGGAACCTTTACCTTTACCTAATGTGGTGTTGCAAACTCTATCCATCTGGGACATGCATGCAATGTTGTAGCACACATAGGAAAACAAACAAGGCTTGCATTGTGCAACTGTGATGCTGCTGGTTACAATCTGATATCCATTGTTTCCTCTCGACATTGATGCTATTGGCACATATTTTCTGAATTCAGAAAAGAATATGTGAATGAAAGACTGTGTCGATCATTATTCTATCTTTAACTCCAGCTTTTAAGATTGTGTTCCCATGTAGAATTCCCATCCTTTTTATGATTTATTCATTTTTTTGAGACCTAGGGAATACTTCTGAGAGCAAATAGATATTTAGCCCTGAAGAGAAGATGTCTTGTAGCCCAGACCAGACAGGCCAGACCAGACATCGAATCACTAGATAACACATTCTAAAAATCAAAAGTCCCTAAATGTTTGCCATGTTCCTGTGCCCTGTGTGTGGACACAGAGAAGGGAGCATGATGTATGAAAAGGAACATTGGGCTGGTTTTCCCCCGTCAAACAAGCAAGGATATTTGAACCCCACTCCGCTGAACTTCCCAGTCTGATGCTGGCACTCCATTCTGAAGTTCTAGGACAAATCCAGTGTGAAAATTGGGAATCTGCCAAGTCTATTATTCCATCCAATTACTCTCCATCACCACCTTCATGCTTGATGCTTCCTCAGCTATGGAAATGTTCTCAAAGTTAGACTGTTTAGTTAATTAATGGTAGCATGCATGAAAAAGTCCAGGCTCATAATCGACAAGGATTGAGAGTGGAAGAGAAATCCATTAGCATTTTCCATCTGTACGCAGCTTCTCAGAAGAATTGTAACAGAAGGCTTCAACGTTTCAAATCCATTGAGATCCAGGAAAGTTTTTCTTTTCCAGAGGTTTGCTTGAGCAAGGATTGCAAAGCATGAACCTTATTTGCAAAACAAAAATCCCAGATGATATTTGCCCATATATTAATCATGATCTATTGAGTTTTTCAGCATACAGGGCCCTCCTTGTGTTGTTGCTGTTTTTAAATTCCTGCCTTGTTGATTGCATTAATGTATTAATAACCACTCAGGCTTACAGATGGGAATTATCATCCCAAAGAAAACACATATTTAATGCAATTAAAAGATATAAACCCTTAAGGTAATTAAAACAGCACCTTTACCTTCAAGACATAAATTTATTTCAAAGGGGCCTACCTAAGGAAGGTAATAATCTTACCTCCTCAATGCAAGATCAAAGGACTATTTCAGAAGTTAGGAGCAATACAGATTTGTAATCACAGAATCATAACATTATGAAGCTGAAAGGAACCCTAAAAGTCACCAAGTCCAACTCTCTGCAAGATACAGGTAGTCCTCAACTTAATTTTTTTTATTTAGTAACTGTTCAAAGTTACAATGGCACCAGTGGTGAAATTCAATTATTTTTTTACTACTGGTTCTATGAGCGTGGCTTTGTGGGCATCCCAGGGAAAGGATACTGTAAAATCCCATTCCCTCTCCACCAGTGGTGGGATTCAAATTTTTTTACTATCGGTTCTGTGGGCGTAGCTTGGTGGGCGTGGCAGGGGAAGGATAGTGTAAAATCTCCAGTCAGAGGTGGTATTTACCGGTTTTTTAAACTACTCAAAATTTCTGCTACCAGTTCTCCAGAACTGATCAGAACCTGCTGAATATCACCTCTGCTCCCCACCCCACTAACCTGCTTTCCAGCTACATTCTACTGTGCGGGGCAACAAAGGAAGACCTGGCCGATCAGCTGGGACTCAGGAGGCAGAGAATAGATGCAGGTGAGGCCAATCAGAGATTTGCCAGTTCTCTGAACTACTCAAAATTTCCACTACTATTGTAGTTAGCCGGTAGGAGGTGCGGACAGCTAAGGAGAGCGAGGACTCAGATGAGGGGCCAGGACCATTAGGAGTGGACTGTTGCCTTCAGAGATTGTGGGGGCTGGCAGCAGTGACAAGGAGGTTCCCGAGGAGCCTGTGCTAAGTGCACATGTACACAGGATTGCTCGTAGGAAAGAGCAGTTACAACAGCACAGGTGACTCAAGAGTAAGGCTGCAAGGTAATGGCCCTTCCTTTAAGAAGATAAAAGCCAGCTGTGAAACTAACCTTTGCAGAAGGCAAAGACATTTTGAAACTACAGCCTCATGGAGATTCTAGTATTCTGAGTTTGTATTTGAAGATTCTTATTTTGCAAATTATTTCTTGTCTGTTATCTTTTGGCAAGTCTCACACAGTTTGGCAAGGCTTATGCTTATCACAGCTAATTATTTTGTAAAAGCATTACAAGGTTTCTGTTCTTTTTGGATTGTGTTTGATTTGTTGGAAAAAGGCGTGGGTCAGAACAGCTACAGGTTCTCCAGAACTGGTCAGAACCTGCTGAATACCACCTCTAAGCAGCACTGAAAAAAAGTGGCTTATGATAATTTTTCACACTTATGACCGCTGCAGCAGCCCCATGGTCATATGATCAAAATTCAGATGCTTGGCAATTGACTTTATGACGGTTGCTGTGGATCATGTCATCCCCTTTTGTGATTGACTAATAAGCAAAATCAATGGGGAAACCAGATTCATGGAACAATCATGTTATGAACTTAATAATTGCAGTGATTTATTTAGCAACTGTGGCAGGAAAGGTTGTAAAAGGGGGCAAAATTCATTTAACAACGGTCTCGCTTAGCAATAGAAATGTTGGGCTCAATTCTGATCGCACGTTAAGGACTACCTCTATAGAAAAACCAATTAAATTATCCTTCAAAGGTGAGTTATTCAGCCTTTCCTTACAATCCTCCAAACCTTCATAGATTATCCCACAGTTTTGCACATCTCACCATGAAGGAGTTTTTCCTTACTGAATAGTTAAATGAAACCTAGGAAGCTGTCCCTTATACCAGAGGTGGTATTCAGCAGGTTCTGACCAGTTCTGGAGAACCGGTAGCGGAAAATCTGAGTAGTTCAGAAAATCAGCAAATACCATCTCTGATTGGCCCCGCCTACATCTATTTTCTGCCTCCTGAGTCCCAGCTGATTGGCTGGGTCTTCTTTGGTTGCCCTGCACAGGAGAACGGAGCTGGAAAGCAGTTTAGTGGGGTGAGGAGGGAAGGGGGATTTTGCAGTATCCATCCCCTGCCACGCCCAACAAGCCATGCCCACCAAGCCTCACCACACCCACCGCACCATACCATGCCCACCAAGCCACGCCCAAAGAACCGATAGTAAAAAAATTTGAATCCCACCGCTGCCTTATACCCATTATTTGTTGCCCTCGTTTTTGTGGCAATTGAAATACAGATAGTCTTTGACTTGCAACGGATTGCTTAGCAACCATTTAAAGTTATAGTCAACCTGGAAAAGGGGATTCTCCATTGACTTTGCTTGTCAGAAGGTCACAAAAGGTGATCACATGACCACAGGACACGGCAACCATCATAAATACGAGTCAGTAGCCAAGAGACTGAATTTTGATTATATGACCATGGGGATACTGCAATGGTCATAAATGTGAAAAACGGTCATAATTTGCTTTTTTCGGTAACTTTGAACAGTCACTAAATGAACTGTTGTAAGTCAAGGATTATCTGTATCTGTTGGCTTAAGAATTGCATTTTTTTTATTTTTTGCTGTAATTTTTTTGTCACAGATGCCAAGAAAGAGTCTGTCCTCGTTTTTCAAGTTTCTGAAGCCATACTTGCTTTTCTACCTGTCTCCAATTTTTCTTTCCCTTTCAGCGAAAACAGAGCTCAGGAGAGCCACATACGGGCTCTCCTGGCCATGCCCACCCTGGCCACACCTATTTAGCCTCCCCAGGGTCAAACACAACCCTGATGCGGCCCTCAATGAAATCGAGTTTGACACCCTTGCTCTAGGCTAATTTTCAGCCTGAAAAAGAGTTATACAAAAAATGGTTGGTCCCAACTTGGTTTTTCTTTTGATATTTTTCATTCCAACAGATCAACGAAGCAGCAAACCTTTCGGAAATAAATCAAATTACTTCAAAACTATTTCGTGTTAAAACTATGATTTCAATCTAATCTGTATGTTCATACTTAATAAACGAACTGCAAAGATTGCTTAATTTTTCTTCCCAAACTCTTTTTTTCATGTCAGTGTCAATCAACAATATATTTAAAAATCTAGAGAACTGAACACTTTTTCAATGAAACTGAAGTTTTTATTTATTTGGCCAATCCCTTTAGCTATGTTAAATTGTGCTAAATGCCAATTCCAGGTACAAAGTTTCCGTGAATTTTTAAAAATGGATACGTGTCAATGTGATTTTGGGCGTGCCGTGTGTTAACCAATGAATGATAAAATGAGAGGGGTATATCCATTTAGCTTTGAGTCTGTAAATCACTAGCATTGGCTCCTAGTATGTCTGAGATCAATATTTTTGATTATCGCACCAGCTCTTTCATCTGCTGTTCCTCCCTCTGACCTATGCACTTTTGGAACAAGTAGTTTTTGTCGTGAACAAGTCACCCACAGAAGTACAAACATTTCAATCTTTGAATCACTTCAGATTCGATGCCAAAAAGATGCTTGCAGGAAGTACAATTGCATAGCTTCCTCATGACTCCAAGGAAAAGAACTGTGGTTGCTTTTTAAAGAATGTTGTCTATGGAGATTCTCAATCATCCGGGTCATGATTGTCCCAAAGGTGCTTTTTCAAAAGGCAAGTGGTCTTTCTTTGAAGGCATTTCAACTTCCCGTCCAAGAAGCTTCTTCAATTCTGGGAGTTTAAAGAGTTTTGTATTGTACTTCTGTACAGCTGCTGTGCAATTCAAGGAAAAGATGCGGCCGTTTTAAAGAGTGGCAGAAAGGTGCTAGGTTTAATTTCCAATTGTGTCGTAAGTTGAGGACTACCTGCAATGCATATTGCCTATTTCAGAGTGGTATTCAGCAGGTTCTGACCAGTTCTGGAGAACCGGTAGTGGAAATTTTGAGTAGTTCGGAGAACAGGCAAATCCCACCTCTGACGGGAGATTTTACAGTATCCTTCTCCTGCCATGTCCATTAAGCCACGATCACAGAACCGCTAGTAAAAAATTTTGAATCCCACCACTGGCCTATTACTATATAATAGGGACGTGGTGGTTCAGTGGCTAAGAAGTTGAGCTTGTCGATCAGAAAGGTTGGCAGTTCAGCAGTTCGAATCCGTAGCGCCACATAATGGAGTGAGCTCCCATTACTTGTCCCAGCTTCTGAAAAACCTAGCAGTTCGAAAGCATGTAAACATGCAAATAGAAAAATAAGGACCACTTTGGTGGGAAGATAATAGTGTTCCTTGCTCCTTCGGCATTTAGTCATGCTGGCCACATGACCATGGAGACGTCTTCGGACAGCGCTGTCTCTTCGGCTTTGTAATGGAGATGAACACTGCCCCCTAGAGCCGGAAACGACTAGCATGTATGTGCGAGGGGAACCATTACCTATAAAATTTCTATTTCTGTAAAATATGAATAAAACTGGTTCAAGAGGAATGGCTTGATAAGAGATATGCCTGAAGAGAGAATCAGTTTTGGATGAAGGAAGACTGACATGAGAACCCATTAAATGATTCTCCCTTCAGGCATATCTCTAGCAAGTCACTTCTCTTGTACCAATTTTCCCTATATATATTTCCAAGAAAAACTAATTTGGGTATTTAAAGAAATAGCCAATATACAGTACTGACAATCCTTGACTTACAACCACAATTATCCAGAATTTCTGTTATTAAGCAAGGCAGTTGCTCAGTGAGATGATTTTACGACCATTTTTGCCATGGTTGTTCAGCAAATACCTGGAGTTGCTAAATGTGGTCATTAAACGAATTCAGCTTCCTATATCGACTTTGCTTGCTGGAAGCTGGCTGAGAAGGATCACTCCGGGATGCTGCAACTTTTGTAAATACACACCAGTTGCCAAGGACTGGTTGTAAATTACTTTTTTCACTGCCACTGTAACTTTGGTTGCTAAGTGAATGTAAGTTGACCGCTACCATAATCATAGGCAGAATCTCATGAGGAATTTCGCTACTTTAAAGCGATAGTTTTTCATAGGTGTGTGTGTGTGTGTGTGTTTGTTAGAGGGAATGGTTTGCAGAGGGAAAATGACATTTTTCAAATTGGAATGTCCACAAGTCACACACAACCAATATTTGCCAGCCATCGATCCCTCTTCGTTTGTTGTTACTCTTTAACTTCGAGTTAAGGTTCAAAGTTCTGCCCTTTTGTTTAAAAAACTGATTTCATGGCGGGGGCATGTTCTCCACCTAATCTAACACATGAGAGAGTGCCAAAAGGAGGGAGGGTAGAGAAATAAGGCAAAACCAGTTGAGTGGAATTGCCTCTCATACCGGCATAGAAAAGGACATAGGTTACATTTAGGCCTCTGGAAACGACATAACGTGGTTAAAATGAGCACATTATATAGTATAGGAATGAAATGGGATACATCACACAAGCTCAATTTTCCTCTTTGTGAGCTCGCATGATAGAGCAGCCTTTAGGCGTGTTGGTGGAAGATGCCCCCTGCAGAGACATGTTTCCAGTGTTCACAGCAGTCATGCTTCAATGTGCACTGCCTGTTGTCTGCACAAATGCACATCAAGCCTGGAAGGTGCGACTTTTAGTCGTTTCAATACAATGGTTTTCAATACAATGGTTCTCAAATAGCAAAAAAACCTACTAGATCAGTGATGGCTAACTTTTTCCACATCGCGTGCCGAAAGTGCCTGCACCCATGATGCAATGCGTGTGCTCCCACCGCCTCCTGCATATACGCGTGTGACCAGCAGTGAGATTCAAATTTTTTTTACTACCAGTTCTATGGATGTGGCTTGGGGGCATGGCATGGCTTGGTGGGCATGGCAAGGGAAGGAGACTGCAAAACCTCCATTCCCTCCCCACCCCACTAACCTGCTTTCCAGCTCCGTTCTCCTGTGCAGGGCAACAAAAGAAGACCCAGCCAATCAGCTCAGACTCGGGAGGCAGAGAATAGATGAGGCCGTATTTGCCGGTTCTCCAAACTACTCAAAATTTCCACTACCGGTTCTCCAGAACTGGTCAGAACCTGCTGAATACCACCTCTGCGTGTGACCCCCCCCGTGCCGCGCACCTCTGTGCATGTGCATGAGACCCTCCTGCATGCCCTACCCTCGTGCCTGCGTGAGCATCTCCCGCATGTGCGTTTCCCACCATGCATGCGCAGCAGATACCCGACAATCAGCTGGCTGGTGGGAGGCACGTACGCATGTGCAGTGGGGCTCTTCCGGGTGACTTCTTGCATACCGGCAGAAATGGCTCTGCCTGCCACATCCGGCATAAGTGCCATAAGTTCACCATCACAATTTTAGATTTTAGGCAAGCTTCATTCAGGCTTAATATTTTTTTTTAACAAAATGACACTCCTACTGACTTTATTTTTATTACAGCTCTATCACTCTAGTCCATGGGTGTCTAATCCACCACTCTAATTACGGCTATATCACTCTAATCCATGCCACGTCACGTTGCCGTCATGTGATGTTTCACGGTGTTTTCCCCATTCACGGACCTGGGGTGGGCGTGGCTTGCACATGATGCATCCGGCCCATGGGCCACCAATTTGACACCCCTGCAATCCATACTGTCTCTGAGAGGCTTGCTTAGTCATTGTCTCTAAGTAAAATTAAAAGAATAGAGCAACAATTACAATCATAATGAAACATTTGATTTCACTTAGACCCCAGGCACTTTAAAACTAGATAAAAGAAATACCTCACTAAAAGAGGGAACATATTTGTCCCCCGCCCCCATGGAGATTTTAATGACTTTCCTACTGCCCAGAATAGGAGTCAATTGGATGTTGAGGAGTGTATGCCATTTTTTTTAGAGCTTGGATTTGTGGCTGGGAAACAGACCGACACTGCAAGAATTCAGGCACTGCTCTAGTCTAGGCATCTTCAAATTTGGCAACTTTAAGACTTGCGGATTTCAAGTCCCAGAGTTACTCAGCCAACCATGCTGGCTGGGGAATTCTGGGAGTTGAAGTCCACAAGTCTTAAAGTTGCTGCATTTGGAGATCCCTGCTCTAGTCTATCCTTGCGCCGTGAACATCTTCTCAAATGAACGAAATTATGAATTAATTGCTGGAGGCTATAGTTTGGTAGGTAGGTATCAGGGAATAGGACAGTGATGGTGAACCTATGACAAGGTCACACAACTGGCATTCATGCCTAAGGTGGGACTAGAACTCACAGTTTCCCAGTTTCTAAGCCAATTTCTCATATGTGACATCTTGGATGACAAACCAGAATTCGCCAACATCCAACAAGTATTCTTGAAAGAATGCCCCATTCTCACGTGCTTTTCAGAGGCTATGGAGGCCATGCAAAAATAGGATGCACACTTGTGCAGCCTCCAGAACAGGGTTGGGCAATTTAATTTTCCCAAGGGGCCACATGAAAACCTGGTCTAGAAACCGGAAGACTGTGAGTTCTAGCCCCACCTTTGGCATGAAAAACAGCTGGGTGATTTTGGACCAGTCATTCTTTCACAGCCCAACCTATCTCACAAGGGTGTTGTTATGAGGGTGGAAAAAAGGAGGAAGAAAGATTAGGTATGTTCACCACCTTGAGTTCTTTATAAAGCAATAAAGGCAGGATACATAGTTTTTTTAAAAAAGAGCAGAATTCGAAAGATGGTATAAAGAAAACCAAAGTAGATTGAACCTAAAGACCCCAAGAAAGAACATTCGGGAAGATATGCTTGTACTGGAGCTGAAAGGGAGTGACAGACAGCCAACTTGGGGTGGCACAAGAGCTCAGACATAGAGAAGAGGCTTTAAGGGTGAGTGCATAAGGTCACTCAGGAGTCCATAGAGAGGATCTGGTATCCTCCTCTCCAAATGAAAGATAGGGTAGGAGTGTATGCAAGGATAGGCTTCAAAGGTTTTAGCAATGAGTTCTCTGCCCGGTTGCTGGGTGGGTGTGGCTATGGTGGGTGTGGCCTAGTCAGCCTCCCGCACCACGGCTGGGGGAGCATTTTTACCTTCCCGGAGGCTTTCCTCAAGCCTCCGGGAGAGTGAAAACGCCCTCCCCGGGCTCCAGGGGCTCTCTAGAAGCCAGAAACAGGCCCATTTCCATCCTTCCTGAACTTCTGGGAGGCCTGTTTTTTTCACCCTCCCTGAGTTTCCATGCGTGCCCTGTACTTACCTGCATCCAAAACGGGCCACATGGGGACTCCTGGGAGGGGTGGGGTAGGTGGGCGGAGTCAGCCAGGAGTGGGACTTGGGGGTTCTCCAAACTGCACAGAATCTCCCGAACTCCTGCAAACCATCAGAGTATGTGTATATATGGGGTCCTCCCCTACTGGTCAGTAGGATAGACCGGTTACTGAGGGACCTAGATTATATGAATGATGGGGTACAGAGAATGATGGTTCAGGCTGGCACTGAGAGCTAGTGCTTAAGTGCCATTGGAGTTCTCCCCAATACTTAATACCAGTGGCATTTATTTATTTGTTTGTTTGTTTATTTATTTATTTATTGATTGATTGATTGAACTTATATACCGCCCTATTTCTCTGACAGGACTCAGGGCGGTGCACAACTGAATTAAAATAAAAAAACAGTACAGAATTAAAAACAATTAAAAAACCAAATATAAAGGCTGAAAAGCTAAAAAATATAAAGGGGTTAAAAGCTAAAACCAAGTAAGACCGAATTAAAAAAACCCTAAAAAACCCTAGACCAGACCGGCTTGGTGAAATAAATAGGTTTTCAACGTGCACCGGAAGGTCAAGAGATCAGAGATGGTCTTCATCTCCGGGGTAATTCGTTCCAGAGAGAGGGTGCCCCCAATGAGAAGGCCCGCACCCTCGGGGTCACCAGCCATCCAACCGGCGGCACCCCGAGGAGGCCGACTCTATGGGAACGTATTGGCATGTTTTGGACCTCTGACCTCATGCCTAGAACCTGAACCCTCGGAGGTCTGGACCTTTGGCTGATGATGATGAACACCAGTCAGTCAAGTACAAGCTCCCCTCCCTTATTTTTGTCCCAACTGGGGAGGAACAAGCCAATCTGGCATGCATTACCGAGATCAGGCTGACACCAGAGGAGGGAATTCTCCTCTTGGAAATGCGTCCAGTTGGGTTTAGGGTTTGGATCCAGCCAATGCCACAGGGCAGAGGAAAAAAGAGAAGTACTTGTCCAAATATAACCTTAAAAAGAAACAGACCAGAGATTTTTTTATATCTTATGATAATACTTTGTGTTGTGTGTATTATAGCAGTGAATTCATTGGTTAAATCAGGGACTATTGATAAGTATATGATATATTTTTTCCCCTTCTTAATTTGTATCTTTAGTTTACAAATTAAGTTTCTATTTTTATCTGATTTGATTTGTATTAAGTTTGTATTTTTATCTGATTTGATTTGTATCTTTAGTTTACATCTTTAGTTTGTATTTTCTTTAACTTTCTTTTTTGCATTATTAAAGTTTGCTTTGTCAGGAAAAAGAGAAAGACCACATCATTTAAAGTACAAAATGTGTCAAATTCTATAACTCTTTATTAAACTTTTTAACAGGTTGGATCATTGGGGTACAACACTTCATTTTGTCATATTGATCTTTTACCATGAAAAAAAAAAAATCAAAAGACAACCGTTTCTCTTAACAAAATACAGTGGGGGTGAAGGACGATCGTCAATGAAAGAACATTTTTTTTTGGTACCAATATAGCCATATATTTAAACAGATTCCATTGATGCACATGGACTTATCTACAAGACTACATTCAACACCGTGTATGTGGACTTCAGCTTATATAGCTGACCTTCTTTTGTTCTCCTTCCTCATCTGCTATTTGCGTGGTTCCTACCATTATCTGAAGAGCTTCCTCAAGATTTGAAAAGAGAAAAGATTCGATTGGGCTGGAGGTGGAGATGCTAGGAGGAAAGTACTCTCCCACTATAGGTAGTCCTTGACTTACAACCACAGTGGAGTCCACAATTTCTGTTGCTAAATAAAATGGTTATTAAATGAGTTCTGCCCCATTTTACAACCTTTCTTGCCACTGTTGTTAAGTGAATCACTGCGGTTGTTAAGTTAGTAACCTGGTTATTAAGTGAATCTGGCTTCCCCATTGATTTTGCTTGTCGGAAGGTCACAAAAGGGTAACACATGACCTCTGGACCAGAGGTGGCATTCAGCAGGTTCTCACCAGTTCTGGAGAACCAGTAGCAGAAATTTTGAGTAGTTTGGTGAACCGGCAAATATGGCCTCTGACTGGCCCTGCCCCCATCTATTCTCTGCCTCCCGAGTCCCAGCTGATCGGCTGGGTCTTCTTTTGTTGCCCTACACAGGAGAACGGAGCTGTAAAGCAGATTAGTGGGGTGGGGAGGGAATGATGATTTTACAGTATTCTTCCCCTGCCATGCCCACCAAGCCACGCCAACAGAACTGGTAGTAAAAATTTTTGAATCCCACCACTGTCATAAATATTTATGACATAAAAAATATTTATGTCATAAATATGAGTCACTGTTTTCGGTGCCATCGTAACTTCAGTCACTAAATGAATGGTTGCAAATCAAGGACGACCTATAGCCAGCAATGTTGGATAGAAACTTACAATCTGTCAATCCGTTTAATTTACTTTATGGATATTTATAGATCACTTTTCTATCTACAAAGAATTCAGGGCACATTGTATTGCCATCTTGACTTTTTGAACTACAAACAACTTGCAAAATAATTGTTTCAGGTTGCTTCTCCTTTTCAGAAGCAGTTTTACAATCCCAAAAGTTAGGCCACATGGTAAATTTCATCGGGAACGACTAGAACTGTTTGCTGTGACCCTCGCTCAGACTGAGAGATTGTTTTGTAAATTTTTAAAAAAACAGCAAGGTGACCTTCCGAAGGTTTCACGCAGAAACAGAGCTTGCTTACGTTCTTGTTTTATCTAATTCATGGGTCTCCAAACTTGGCAACTTTAAGACTTGTGGACTTATATAACAAGTGGTATAAGCAAGGAGTAAGGAATAGAGAATTAATATAAAAAGTAATATGCAATAATTGCAATGTAATAGAAAATTAAGTATAAGACTATGGTTAAGAAATGTAAATGATGTCTTCAACGTTGATGCAACTATTTTTTTTTAAGTTGTTGGAAAAACTGAATAAAGTTTAATTAAAAAAAAAAGACTTGTGGATTTCAACTCCCAGAATTCCTCAGCCAGCATAGCTGGCTGGAGAATTCTGGGAGTTGAAGTCCACAAGTCTTAAAGTTGCCAAATATGGAGACCTCTGATCTAACTCCTAAGAACAGGATTTGGAGGGAGGGGAGAGAAAGATTTCACTGACTCTGCTTGGGATATTATGTGCCTGAAAAGAATTAAATAAAAATAAAGAAATCTATGGAAAAGATCAGTTTAGGATTATACATTGAAATAATGGATGCTAAAGCATATGAAAACAAAAATATAACTTTTTTCAGGCACATGAGGAGCGGACAACCAAGTCATTTTCTTTTGCCTTGTCTCCCAACACATATATTATTGCAGCAAATGAAAACAAACCACTCATGAATGGGTTTTTTTCTTCTAAATAGTGGTGGATTCCTTTTTCAAGATTCAACCATTGGTTCCAAGTGGCTTGGGAACAATCACATTCAATAAGCGTTTGTCACCCTTGCTTTACAAACCCCTCTCTATCAGCAAAATCAGGAAGAGAGATGAGTCCCATTCATCCATCACTTCCTCTCTACAATCCAGCAGTGAATTTATTTTATTTTGTTTATTTATTTTGTCAAGCGATTATAAGATTACAGGTATAAGATTACAGGTATACATAGTTATGAGTACATGAAATGGATACATATAAGAAAAATAAAAAGAAACAATAGGACAGGGACGGTAGGCACGTTGGTGCGCGTATGCACATCCCCTATGTTATATTCTATATTCTATTATTATATACTATGTTATATTATATCCTCGGCCTGTCAATTAATATGTAGTTTCAGTAGGAGAGAATATTTGTAGCTCAGAGTTAAACTATGTGGTCCTTGATGCTCTCTGAGCTAGATTGTTTTCTTGCAGACATTTCATTATCCAACTAGGAAACTTCATCAGTGTCTACTTGGGTAATGAAACATCTGCAATTAAACAACAATGTGCAGAAAGCACCAGGGACCCCATAATTTGTAATTTAACACTAGAAGTTCTTACATAATCAGAGCTAGTGAGCGTGGGGCTTGATCCCTGTAAATATATAGTTTATATACCTGTTTATAATTATATAATTATAATTATGTGATCAAGGAACTACCAAAGGGGAAAAAACCCCACATCTTCACCAACATTGACAGGGCTAGTTACTGCATGTAAACCAGGAGCAAAGCCCATACCCACTAACTCTGATGATATTACTTAGTTGGCTAATGAGATGTTTTCAGCAAATAACCAAGCTCAGAGGACACGAAAGACTCCATATTATGCATGACTTAGTCCTTCTAATTTCTTTTGGGCAGGTTTACCAAAAGGAAGAGAATCCTGATTTTATGTTGATACTCCAACCAAGGGAAGATTAAATACACGGGAGGGAAATGTTCAAAGTCTCTTTTGCTTCCATTATAATATCCTCAGGGAATTTAAGCCAATCCTTCAATTAAAGCTTCATTATTCAGGGGACAAGAATTATGGGTCTTTTTTCAGATCAGTACACTAAAAGGAAACAGAATGAATGCATCTTAATCAATTCTCTTGGTTTTCTTAGTATCATAAATCAAGATATATTCAGATGGAAATCTGACTTTTCATATTTTCATTCTCTACTTACTATAAGACACAATTGACCTAAATGATTGGGTCTGACCTTGGAATCACTTCACAATTGCCATCATGTTTTAAATTTAAAGGTAACAGAAAGATTGGGAAAGGTTCAAATGCAGAGCACGTAATTGTAACTGAAATTCACTGAATTACATATTCGGTTAAATACATCAGTCCCTCCACACACACTTAATGGCCATAAATAGATATATCACAAGACAGGACTAGCAGTTAATGGCAGAAAATTCAGAAAATGTGCTCCTTTCTCTCTCCATGACAACACAGCTTTGCTCAGGTTGCAACAAGAATTTGCTTATCACCTTAAATTCAATTATCTGCAGATTTGCCTTAGTTTTTTTTTTACATTTGTTTCAATTCTCTGGGATTTCATTTTGTTTTAAAGCATTGTCTTGGGTTTTTCAAACCTTTTCATAACTGGATTAGACTTAGATACTTAGCTGCAGCTAATGTAATTACTGCACCCAATTAAAATTAACCTAATAATTAGATCTTTGTAGCAATGGGAAGAACTTGAAGTCTTCAAATCAACTTTTTCCTAGAACGTGGAAAAATAATGAAACTTCAATGGGCATTCTCTAAATTTACGGGAGTGCTTTATCTCCAAATGAAGGTTAAATTCCCAAAATATCCACTTTTGCAAACGTGGAGCTGCTCTCTTGTCTCTTTGGCATCTAAAACCCTGGCAGCATAAACTAATTTCTAAAGTGATTTCAATTCAGGGAAGCAAAGATCTCCAAGAGGGGAAACAAAAGCTCAGTTAAAAGAAAATATTGGCACTAATATTAATATCTAAAGATATCCTGGATACTCATGCATACAAATTGGTCAGACAATTAAATATGTTGCTTTGAAAAGATAGCCTGTAATTATAAACAAAACCCTGCAGGTAGGGTTGGTAAAATTCTTCCCTAAAATCTTAGATTCAAATTCAAATTAATGGTTACGAGAGTGCATTTAATGGAGCAGTGAGCTGGCCTGCTACAGGCAATGACTTTTAAATTTCAGAAGGCTATCTGCCAAGAGAAAAGAGGCAAGTCTTTCTCAGGCTTTGTGTAGAAACAGCACAGCCAATCTTGATCAAAATTGGGAATTCTGTCATTTAAAACTTAATTCACTGTAGCTGAAGGATCTAAAAAGTGACTAAAAATTCAGCCAAATTGATAAATAAGATCACCCGATGGTTTTCAAAAATAGACTGGACAACCATTTGGCTGGTTATAAGTATGAGGCTCCTACCTTGAGTAGGGGGTTGGACTAGAAGATCTCCAAGAACCCTTCCAGCCCTATGTTTCTATGATTTTATGGTTCTTCTTCACATCATATTCCACTCTGCTCTGCTTCCCAATCTGAAGTTGGCACTCTGTTCTGACGATACTGGAAGCTGTGAGTACTTGAGATTTCATGGCCTTGCGTGACACATTAATAAATCAATGACATTGTGTTATAATTAATATCATTTCAATTTTGGAAGTTAAATGTTGTAGGGTTATAGTTCTCTTTTAAGTAGAAAAACAGGTTTTACCAATAGATGTCAGAAATGTAACCATTTGCCTTCAAAATGTCAGCAAAAGTTCTAACACCATTCTGTAAAGAAATAAATACAATATTTTAAACTGAATAAGATCAACAAAGCTAATTTAAAAATAAAAAACTCTTGGTCCAACTCATACTTTTAAAAGTACCACTGAACACAATAAGACTCAATTGTACAATGCTTAGAATTGTGCCTGTAAGGATAATACTGCAATTTCATTCTTTCCCTACACTGTCCCAGTCAATAGTGCTATTAAATTGGGGCAGGAATCCAGGATAGCAGATTGATGTAATCTTTCACAAAGTAGCACTAGTACTTAGACTTATATACCATTTTACAGTGCTTTACAGCCCTCTCTAAGCAGTTTACAGAGTCAGCAATAGGCCCCCAACAATCTGGGTCCTCATTTACCCACCTCGGAAGGAGGGAAGGCTGAATCAACCTTGAGCCTGGTGAGATTTGAACTGCCAAATTGCAGGTAGCTGGCAGTCAGTAGCAGTAGCTTGTGCACTCTAACCGCTGCACCACCGTGGCTCAAATTTGCTTGTCAGAAGGTTGCAGAAGGGGATCATTTGACCCCAGGACACTGCAACCGTCATAAATATCAGTCAGTTGCCAAGTGTCTGAGTTTTAATCAGGTGATCCGAGAGATGCTGTAATGGTTGATTAAAAATGTAGCTCAAAAAATGAAAGAAATGTATGCATAATTGCATACTCTCGTTTTGCTGCACAAATCCTACTAGGAAAAAATCACAAAGAAGAAACCAGTCTTCCATAATATTCAGCCAATGTGGATCTAGCATACAAATTTGTAGCCAGTGATGATGGTTTCTAAATTTAAAAAAAAAAAGTCATAAAAGTGTGGAAACCAAGATTGTTTCAAATAACAACAAATAATGTTCAGTTGATGACATCAAGATTATTGAAGGGGTTAGAAGATTTATGAACAATTTATTTATTTATTTATTTATGAACAATGACAGCTCCAGATGTTTTAACTGGAAATGAAAATATTCTTGATATCCCCAATACATAGTCCCATTGAAGAGATCAATTATTTGTTTGCCACTCCAAAGGGAGAGCTAGTTCATATGAACTCATAGTACAGGAAATGAGAATTGCTTGATAATAAAATGTAGCTCAACAATGGGAGAAATTACTGCTAGAGTTAGAAGAGCCTATTTCCCTTGAGATCTTCAAGCATAATATATATATATTAGCTCTCTATATCCTGAACAAAACAAAGTGTTGAATCAAAGAACCAATCATGGCATTTCCAATATAATACCCTTTAGATGTATTGGGCCACAACTTCCAGGAGCAACGGATTTCAGTTGGTTACTAAATCATGCCATATTTTAGACTTGAACAATACCCTAAACTAACCAATGAGATTGTGTGCATGTGCACTCAGTAACCTACATGACCTATTTAAGTGCATTGTATACCTTTGAGTTGTAATATACTTAATTTGGTGTGGTAGTTTGGAAGACTTCCTGATTATATAGAAGCTGCAATTCCAAGGCTATTAATAGCTGTATTGGAAGATTATCTGCTTGCATACCAACCTCAGCCATGCTACACACAAAGTATTGGAAAATTGATATTTCCCTCCACAATCTCTCTATGCATTTTTCCCCTTTAATTTTTAAATGTAGTTTTCTTTCTAAAACTTCAGAATAGCAAAGATCTTGGGGGGGGGGGGAATATTTGAACATCTTACGCTCAGCAACTGCCCCAAACTTTAGTTAAAGTTTGCTGATCTAGCTTGTTTTCATGTTACTTGTAGTAACTTGCATGTTATGAAAACAGCAGAGCTGAGTACTAGGCTACTTATATTGCCATCAAAGCATACAGATGAAGAAATCCAATCTTCTTTCACGGGTTAAAGTTCCCATTGCAGATAAAATGCCAACAAAAAGCAAGTTTGGAGATGGACAGTCCTGGCACCACACGAGTGGAAAGGGCAAGTACACAACCAGTTATCAGATCAGTTGCCTATTGGGTGAAGAGCAAAGGGCACAGGGCGAGGAGAGGCACAGATATTTTGAACAGCAACATCCTCTACTGGTTGATCAGTCAATGATCTAAGATGAAAGAAAGAAAAAGAATCTTCAAGACAATTTGAAAGGATAGTGCCTGGTTTTTCTGAGGTTTATTCCAGATTCCTAACATTAGCTACTATTTTTGATGCCCACCATGTACCTGATGGAAAGTGGGATCAGGACTATTGACAGTTGACTGGTATCAGTGGTGATACAGAAGATTACTGGCACCCTCTAACTGTGACAGGAGCACACTGGGATTTAGCATGCTATTCCAAACCTGGAGGTTGTTTTGCTCCCCATAACTATTAATCTCAAAGCCTATTTCCATCATGAGTTTTCTTTCTAACATTATCTTTTGGGAGTTTATGGCCGTTCCACGCTGTTACCCAACCATCAACAGTGAGTTCTCATCACTTGTGAAGATGGCTCTTTTTCATACAGTAGCAGTTGACTGTATGGGAAGAAAAAAATCTATTTTAGCTTCTTTTCTGAGTCTGGTGAAGCCTGGGATTCAACCAGGCTAGATATGGAAGGAAGAAAAATAGAGAGATTGAAACTCATTGCTATGCCCCATCATTAACTGAGATCTGTTAAACATTTATTTCCAAAAAAATGTAAAGAAATGATACCATTTGGGAAGGAGGATATGAACTATGGTAGCCCATCTCTCTAAAGATATATCTGGCAGTTATGACTCAATGTCAGAAGAGTTGATAAAACAAATATTTTGGATTGGCTCATAGGCAATTCAGTTCAATGTTTGTATTTCCCTGGCACCAAAATTCTGGGTTGCTTCTGTACTTATCAGTGTACTTGACTGGGCCAAAGTTCAGACTTTGTTCATAGCAGGATCTGTATTGAACATCTGAAAGTTCCCGAATTTGTTCATATATACATCTGTAATTTTCAGACAATTGACTGAGAATGGACCAGGAGGAAAATAACACACAGCATTTCTGTAAAATGTAATATTGTTATTTCCTTAGAGATGTTGTCAAATTTTCTTCACGTAATTTAACTGTGAATTAGAAATGGGGTTGTCTCATTCACTTTGAAGATTCAAGGAAGATGCTTAAAACAAAAGAAGCTAGAAGCACAAAGGACCGCATACCACCTCACTATCTAAGGCACGGGTCCCCAGCCTTGGCAACTAACTCCCAGAATTCTCCAGCCAGCTATGAGAATTCTGGGAGTTGAAGTTACAAGTCTTAAAAATTGCCAAGTTTGGAGACCTCTGATCTAAGGCAGTAAACTTTGAAGTGTGATTCTTGGAGGGTTTGTTTGCTGGGTGAAATCAACTCTTTCAGAATTCCTTCCCTGCCTAATTATTATGGTAGCTTCATCAAGTTCCCATGTCTTTCCTCTTATTCCAGAACAGTTACACTGTGCCTTTTATTTTTGATATTACATTTATTTGCCTTCATACCATCTCTACTCTATGTTGAGGTTGGGTTGTGTTTTGCAGTTCCTTTGGAAAGAGAGGAATAAAAAACAGAGACTGTTCGGACTCTTATATACATATGTGATCATGGGGTGGGGGTGGGGCGCTTTATTTTATTGAAAATTAAATTTGATGAGTAATTGTAATTATTATTCATCTATTTTGTTGCCCTTGTCTGCCTTTGTTCAGTATCTAGCAGGAGCACACAGACAACACACACACAAATGCTAGGACCACATATTTATTCAGGGAACAAATTTATTTTGCCTGAAGTTAGCAAGTTTAATTGACAAAACTGAAGCTGGGCTTTGCACAGGACTTTTGTCTGGGGTTATAATTCACTTCTACTCTTCCCTTTTTGTGGATCAATGAAATTTAGGGTCTTCTTCCTTTAAGGTAAGCATGAGAATAAAGGCACAATAGTTTGAAAGGCATTAGAATAGGGCTAATGGAAGATTATACATGTTTTTGCTGCCAGGGAATAGAGATGCTACTTGGGATCTTTGTACATTCACAAAAATTATGGTATGAAGACTTCAGACATTTCAGAAAAATAGCCCAGTCTTTAGAACTCAGGTTTGTGACACCAAAGTTGAATAACAAAGATACAATTTTCTCCAACCTAGCAACCTCAGATAATGTTGGACTATAACCATCATCACCTCAGCTAGTTTGTCTATTGCTAAAACAAGACCAAAGCAAACATGAAGTTCTATTTCAGGCCTCATTAAGCCAAAGGCAAGTAAAGGTTTCTACTTAGATGAGTTTTTCCTTTGGTCAATTACTTCCATTCCGCTCCTCCATTCTCCAACAAGATGTTCCCCATTAATTTTGGAGCTGAGCTGAAATATAGCTTTACATCTCCTCTCCCTCTCTCTTGACAGACAAACACGCAGAGAGACACACTGAAATATCTATGGAGATTCTTAGTCACCCAGGTCATGGTTGTCCCCAAAGTGCTTTTTCAAAAGGCAACTGGACTTTGTTTTTCCTTGAAGATGCTTTGCTTCTCATCCAAGAAACTTCTGAAGAAGGTTCTTGATTGAGAAATATGTCTTCAAGGAAAAGCAAAGTCCAGGTGCCTTTTGAAAAAGCACCATTGTGACACACTGAAATATTTTCAATGGGTCCAATTATAGCACCATTCGTTAGGGTATAAATCAACATATGTTCCACCTGAAAAATTCAGAGTATGGGAAACCCAGCGTGGTAGTAGTAATTTATTTGTAGATAGATTAGTATTTTAGGGAATACTAATCTATCTGTATTTTCAGAAGCAATGCATAGACTCCCAAGGCAAAAAATGGCTAACAGTTTAGGATCAAGATCCATAATGGACTTTGGATGATGTGCTGAAAGGTCACATTCCAAAAACAGTGGGTGAAGTCCAAACAAAAACTAACTTAGATCTGTTTCATTGACATTTATGCTTTAAGTAGTGAATACTTTTGCAGGCATTCCTTGATTTATGACATTTGGGACCAGAATTTCCATGACTAAGCAAGGCAGTTGTTAAATGAACCAATTTTACAACTTTTGCCATATTGTTAAGCCGATCACTGCAGTTGTTAAAAGAGAATTAGGCAATTGGTAAGCAAATCTGACTCTCCACTATGAACTTTGTTTGTTGAAAGACAGCTAGGAAGTTCACAAATGGTGATCATGTGACCCCAGGACCCTGAAACCATCATAAATACATGCTGCTTGCTTAAGGTCTGAATATTGATCATGTAACTGTGAAGAAGCTGTGATGGTCATAAGTGTGAGGAATGGTCTCACTTTTTTTCTGTGCCATTGTAATTTTGAACTGTCACTAAATTGAAGACTACCGGTACATGAATATGGAATAATTGCACTGATTTATTTGTCCAATTGATTGCTCATTGTACCCTATGACTATCATTAAGTGTTGTATCTTATGATTCTTGATGAATGTATCTTTTACGTACATTGAGAGCATATGCACCAAAGACAAATTCTTTTGTGTGTCCAATCACACTTGGCCAATAAAGAATTCTTTTCTTTCTTTCCTTCCTTTCCTTTCTTTTTCTTTCCTATCTATCATTCTATGTATCATTCTATGTATCTATCTATCTATCTATCTATCTATCTATCTATCTATCTATCTATCTATCTATCTATTATCTATCTATCATCTATCTATAATATCATCTATCTATCTATCTATCTATCTATCTATCTATCTATCTATCTATCTATCTATTTCTGCAACCACTTATCTCAATCCATTTTAATATTTCCTCCTGTTCTGCATCATTAAAAGTTACAATGGTGTAATTTCTGGACTTCTGTTCAGGTTTTGCAACTCCTTATTTGTTGTGTCTCATAACGAATGACAAGAGTAGTTTTCTGCTGGTCCTTCTTTCCATTCTCTTTGGCCTCCATTGTGTCTCTGGGGCTGCAAATAAATGCAAAAGATTTAGACTTTATTCAGCCTGGTTCTTTGATCCAATATGCTGCCTTTGACACAACATATAAGGAACAGGGCTGTTAAAATTGTGGTTGATGGGTGGGAGGGGAGATAGAAGGGAAGAAGTACTTAAACAAGATCGCACCCAACCGATAATGTGATCGTTTAACTTTTTTCCTGTGAATTGGGTGGGCTATTTTTTTTTTCAAAGAATGTGCTCATCTGAGCATTGCATTACCTTGCTAAATATTTACTGAACTTTTTTGTGTGTGTTACAAAATTGGTCCTTTTAGGTTTAGGCATAGAATGATTAGCCATTTTTAAACTATTTATTTTAAACTATTTATTTATTTTGAATTATTGCTTTATAAAAAAATGTTCGATCCCATCCTTAAACAATACTCCAACCACCGAGTTTTTATTCCTCGCAAACTATTGCAACATCCTAAGGCATTCCTTTTTTTTCTCATCTCCCTTTTCCATTAGTTTTTTTTTTCTTTTTAGTTAATTAATTCTACATTTCAACCTTTCTGATCTGGCTGACCATGTTGCTTCAGGAGTTCTGGTGTTGGGTTTTAAATTAGATCATGTACCAGAATGCTTTCTATTAGGAATCATGTCAAAAAAAAATACAATAAGGATGAGCTATATTTGATTATATATATTATTACTGCGGCAAGGATAGCATTCGCCCAGAACTAGAAAGAGACAGACATACCGAGTGAAGACAAAGTAATAAACAAAATCTTGATATGCGCTGAAATGGACAAGCTTACTTTAAAGTTGAAAAACAAAGACGAGCTGCCATTATTACACAATTTCTATCACTGGTGGGAGCAGAAAGGAAGTTGGGAAAGGA
This sequence comes from Bungarus multicinctus, assembly GCA_023653725.1. Lineage (NCBI taxonomy): Eukaryota > Metazoa > Chordata > Lepidosauria > Squamata > Elapidae > Bungarus > Bungarus multicinctus. The sequence goes on from CM042834.1 coordinate 260,735,909, forward strand.
GTTGCTGAGAGGGTAAATGAACGTATGAGATGAAAATAGGACCAATGATGTTGGAAAATATAATCTATAAGCGAACAAATGTATATATGCATATATTTGAATAACCATATATAGGAAAATATATTTCTATGCAATACTGACCAAAAGTTATGTCAAACCGACTTCACTATGTTCAATATTTTTAATTGTTTTATTCAATAAAATATTTAAAATTAAAAAGAGAGCTCTGGAGTTGGAATCCCCACACATCTGGAATGCACCTTCCTGGAAACCCAGTTACATGAGACCAAGCCTGACTGAACTCAATGGCTCTTATTTCTGAATGTGCCATAATATATATTGCCAGTGTCAGGATTCCAGCAGTTATTCCAATTAAATCATGAGCCTTGAGCCACACTCCCAAAACTAAAGAGGATTTATTTGAAGGTAACATTCTACGTCCGGCACTAATCTGAGTGTAGCCAACTCTGAGATACGTAATTCACTGTCATCCTTGATCCTGCTTTCCCCACCACCCCTCTGGGTATATCATCCAACGAAACACATCCATAGCCAAGAGTCATCAATCCTGCTCTCCAATTAGATTTTTTCCCAGCAGAAGCTTCAGTCATCTGATCAGTCTTTGAAGAAAATATGAATGGAATGTACTTTCGATTCTACACTGCTGCCTGCTCTTTGAAACTCCCCCCCCCCCTTGTTGTCAACTATAAAATGTGTATACATATGAGTTGACAGCCAGCCCAGGTGGGAGAACAAGTTGAAAAAGGAAAGTGGTCTGAATGACTATATCTGTTCTTTCAATGTACTTTTGAAATGATCTTGTCAGAGTATTAATTTACTGGCAGACATAGATAACAGTCAGTGAGTAGGCACGGTAACAGACCAGCCAATGGGAGCTGACCTGGAAAATGAAACTGGAAGTTTTCTCTGCTGAAGTTACTTGTAACATGTTTCTGTTTGAGTTGGCTCCATATTGGAGAAATCTACAACTGGTTTGTAAAATTTACTTATTATGTTTATAAAGTCATTAAATGAAGCATCAGCCATCTGTGTTTATTTTTCTGGCACTGAATTAATGCTGCAAAACTCTGAATAGATCTGAGGAGAGCTTACTCTTGCAGACTGCCATCAAATCATTTCAAAATGCACAGGTAAATTGAAAGAACAGAAAGGAAAAAAATGCTCTTTTCTACCATGGATATCCAATAATTATTCAATTAAACGTGCACCTGTGGTATAGCAATGTCTTAAAGGTATGCTGTACTCAGAAGAAATCCAGTTAATACGCTTGTTGTCTTTACTCTGAGCCAGGTGCTTCTGATCTAAACTGGATTGTACCAATATTTCAGAAAGAATCTAGTGAAAAGAAAGACTAGGAGGGATGACCTGATAGCAGTGTTTCACTATTTGAGGGACTGCCACAAGGAAGAGGCGGTCAACTTATTCTTCAAAGCAGCTGAATGTAGGTCAAACTAATCAAGGAGGGGACCAACCAGAAATTTCCTGACAGTTAGAACAATGAATCAATGGAACGATGTGCCTCCAGAAGTTGTGGGTGCTCCATCACTGGAGGTTTTAAAGAAGAGATTGGAAAGCCATTTGTCTGAAATGGTATAAGATCTCCTGCTTGAGCAGCGATTGGATAGAAGACTTCCAAGGCCCTTTCCAACTCTGTTATTCTACTAAATCAAGGAAGGGGGAAAGAAAAAGGGAAGCACCACTACTAAGAATCTTGTTTGTGGAAATGCCTACAAGTAATTACTAAATCAGGGCCTTACCTCCAGCAAACAATGTATTTTAGGTGAGTACATTTCTAATTTTCAGATAGTGTTGAAGGCAAGTACTCACAACACAGCTTCCACTGGGCTGGGCTGGGCATTTACAAAATGGCTGCCATGCGAATATAATTTTCCTCCAACTTATTTTGCCTCTGAAGATGCTGTCTAACTAACATTCCTTGCTTTCTTTAAGTGTAACCTCTCTCCCAAATCCATGGACAAGCCATCATGTATCTACGCAGCGGTTTCTAAGAATGACTGTGAAGCCTGTGTGATGACCAGTTATAATACTGGGAGCAAGGAAGTAGTGGAACAATATCGAAACTGGTCCTTTGCTTAGCTGAATAGCAACACGTCCATTTACTTTTCCTTAAAAGCCATATTTAGAAAAACTAACGCTTGTATGCCATAGAGACATTTAGAAACTATCTAGCATCATCCTAGTAGCCTATTTAAGCTTGCAGCCTTGTTGGATTGTTACCCATGGGTTGAGTTTAGATTTGAGGGCAAAATCAAGTGAAACCATATTGTTCAGCTTGGTGGGCTATCAAATATTTTCTGCTCCGAGTTTTCCTCCCGTGGATGAGAAAAAAATCTGTTTCTTCTTTCCCTCTTAAACTATTACATAACATTTACAAGACAAGCATTATCATTTATTCATGCAACATGTCATATGTTATAAAAGTGGCTAGATAACTGCATTTATTAAATAAATTTTGGTGGGGGTGGAACCCAACACCACAAAATACAACTAATATCTCTAAGTTCAGCTCTCTCTAGTTTTCCCCCCCCCCACTTCATCAGCCATTGCCAGATTTCACAACTGAACGATATTGCACCAAAAAGACATGGGCAAGGAGAAGGCATACTATCACATTGATATTTATGATTTAAAAAAGAAAAAGATCTCCATGTGGTACATAAAGTGCTTCTAGAAGTGGTGCAATCAGAAATAAAGGGAAAAATCCTTCTCATTTAGATACTGACAAATCCATACAAACAGAAAAGTACTTTTTACAGCCTTGAGATCAAGCAAGATCAGGATTCATTCAAAATGCCTCCATTGCGAGAGGAAAGAATTGGTAAAAGTCACTATACAACGAACAATCAAACATTTCCCCCACCCCAATCCCAATGACAATAGTGCCCAAACCCATCACCAAAAATGCTATAATACATATAAATACTATTAAGAAATAGAGAGGCAACTTCATTACTGAAGGAGAGATTTGGCATGCTGGAATATGTCATGGTTTTCCTATAAATATCCAGGCGGTTTATAGAAATATTGGCTCCACCCCATCACAAATTTTGCTTTTGTTGCAGTTCGTGAAACCACAATGCACACATTTAAAAAGGCATTTGGTACTTTAGGATATTTCCAATTGCAGAAAATATCTTACAAAAAAATATTACTTATTCTAAAAAGAACAGAAGAGCATGATGCTAAAAACAACAAAAAGCAGATTTTGGGGCAGAACCGAACGCTTATGGCATACATACAGTCTAGACAAATTAAGAGGAAAACAAAATGAATTCGTTCTTCCAGTACATTATTGTTTTTTTTTAATTGCAAGGAAATAAAACTTGAAAATCATTGTTCCAAAGTAAACGTGAACTTGTAATACTATACCTGTAAAATGATTAATTCCATTCATTGCCATTAAAAAGTATGTAAAACATTTATTAAGGGCTTTTGCCTACAGAGGCACGACATAAATAGACAAGTCCTGTTGAAATGTCATTAGAGTATACATCAACCAGTGGTAATTTGTTGTGGAAATTTCAGAAATACTATCCACAAGTGAAAGACAGTTATTTCCCATTGCTAGATTCAGACATCGGCAATTGATAGAAGCTTCTTGCTCCACTGTACAATTGTTCTGCTCCATCTCCTGAAAAAAGTCTGCTGGAAAATCAAAAAGTGCTTGCAGAACTTGCTCTGAGAACAGAATCTTTGTTTTACTAATAAGATAACAACAAGAAGAAAAACAAGAAGAAGAAGAAGCAGGAGTAGGCGCCCACTTAATCCACTCCTTCAAATCCTTGAGCGTTTTCAACAGCCATAAGAAGCTTCTCTCGCAATTCTTCGAAAGATTCATATGGAGGTAAGTCAAGGCGATTAAAGCTGCAATGGAGAAGAGGGTTGGGGAATGAAGTAAAGGCAGGATTGTGTTTGTTTCAAATCAAGTACCTGGTTTTTTAGACGGTGAAAAGACTCATGGCATTTCTGAGGAATTTCACCTTTTTTAAAAACAAAAACAAAAACAAAACATGTTTGGAAGGAACCTTTCTTGAGAAGTAACCAATGAGCAAAATTCCTAGCTAGATGCTCAGGTAAAACCTGGTCAGTTCTAATTCTGCAATGAATTTGTGTGGCCCTCAAACTAAGATTTGCGGTATTACATGAAGCCAACTGACAGACTAAATCTGAGTTCTTATGTGGACTTGTAGAGAACAGAAATGGAAGAAAGAAGATTAGGTTGTCATAGTTTGATAGATTTCTCAGGTGGAATTCTGTGGATGACATACCACAATTATAACCAATAGTGGCTTTAGCTTTTTTCTCCATCAAATCCTCCATTTTTTCCCCACCAGCCCTCTCCCTCTGTGCCATTTCCCAATTTATTCGGAAATACCTCCCAATACTGAGATGTAACTTTTCAACAGAAAAATTAATATCTGCTCCTATAAAGCTATAAAATCAGTATTATGGTTCAGCAGTTATGATGCTGGGCTGGAAAGCTGTCAGCTCGGGTTCCAGACCCAAGCATTCTGTGATGGGGTGAGTTCTTGTCCTGTTCACCTAGCAGTTTGAAAACATGGCAATGCAAGTAGATAAATAGATACCACTTTTGTTACAGCGCTCTGCTCATGCTGGCCAAATGATTGCAATATATCTTTGGACAGCACTGACTCAATGGCCTTGAAATGGAAATGAGCATCATCCCCTATAGTCGGCAATGACTAGTAGAGTAAAATCTGCAGGGACTCCTTCCCCTTCTCTTTCCTTCCTTTCCCTTTCTTTCCTAACATAAAGCTACTACTTTAGATATAAGAACTGCATTTCCCGTGTTAGTAGCATGCTAGATAAACCTAGGCAAAAATGTTAAAGGCAAAAAAAAATTCATTTAAGTATAGGCTAAATATAATTAATATTAGCCCTCATTTATTTAATGATAGTATCATGATCCAGATATATAAAAAATACATTTTGGTGTAAATATGGAACACACATAGAAGGTCTCTGAAAATTCTCATCTTCGCTAGATTTCTGGAAAAATGAAAAGTAATCATCTTTCCAATTCAAATTTAACAGAAACCACTATCCTATCAAATCATTCTGCCATGGGCAGGCAATGAGTTCCTCTTTGGATCTCCTGAATTTCAATATCTTTTATCCCTAACAGCAAGTCCAAAGGAGAGGATTTATGCCAGTTGTATCCAAATTTTATGGAGGAACCAGACCTTTTATCCTTGCAGACTGTCCTTTCAGGTGCAAATTAGGTATGCCAGAAGCAACAGCAGCCACAAACATTTGAGCAGATGGTTGCCATGCTTAGTCTTTTGATTACTAATACTTAGTTTTTTCAAAGAGTAGGACAAACTGTGCCTAAGAATTGCTTCTGAAACGTCCCTTGTTTCCTTGAAGGGAACTTTGGGGGAAACAGTGACAGGTTTCTTGACTTGTATGAGATTGGAAATCCCTTCCAGATAATTTCATCTAAGCACAAAAATATCTTGGTGGACCCATTGAAGAATACACTTTCTTCAGCATGTATTTCAGCAAGTTTTCAGCACATGCAGTTTGTGACAGTGAGAAACCTCAGTCGATACCTTTTTCATTCCCACATTTTCTCCTTCCTCCCCTCCAATTTTCTAGAGAAGAATCAGGTCTCTGCTCTTTCAGATTTTTCTCCCCTCCTTTATTTTCCCCCAATTATTCCATTTTTTTTTAATAATGAAGGAAATAAAAGAGTTACTTGTTTGAGCCGACTTTGAAAGAAGCACATCGGGAAAAATTTAAAACTCTTATCAAATTTGACTTCTTTCTATAGACTATTTTTATTCTTAAGAGTTTGGGTAGACTGTCTTAGAATTAAAATTTGCTAATATTTCTCCTTTTCTGAACTACTCTGGAAATATGGCATAAAAGTCATCTGGAAACTTGTCACTTAAAAGTTTCTGGTTTGGCGTATGAGAGATACCAGATTTCCTTACATCTGTAACCACAATATATTAAAAACGGGGATTGGGGATTGCCTAGATTGTATTAACCAAGATATATTTGTAAGGAGGGGGTATTCTTTAACAATTGGTGCTCAGAACAGTTTTGTTATCTCTGCTAAATTCTTTTTTACTATTGCCTGTAAATTTTATGGAGTGAATTTTATGAGAATTTTATGGAATGAAAAACAGTAAAGTTTTATTGCTGTGTTTTCTAAAATGTCTCCCTTTTCAAGATTTTACAACAGTCTTAATAGCAAGAACATTTTAATTACTGCTTTTTGCATCCACAAATACACATATCTAATATATAAAAGTTAACATGGAAGGTTTACATAGGGAAGAACTCCTATCTCATTCAACGGTAAGTGAATTCCTTGGAGATGTCTAGAAAAATGTCAAATTTAATTACTGTAAATATAATGCTTGATTATACTCACCAGGTGTGAGCTCTGGGTAACTTATCAGGGCTTCCCCATTGCTCTATTGTAAACAGCTGAGGACCATTTGAACCTAGTTCAAGAGAAGGACATAAATGGGTCATATGGTCATATGAACAGACTTGTAAAATTCCAGCTTTTCCTCATTGACTTCAACTCTGCTTTTCAGTTAGGAGTTTCAAACAATCCCAGTATGCTTAGAAGAGAGAGGTTGAGGAAGACTGTTCTAACTCAGCTAAGATCTCTAAAGAAGAGTGGCTCCGGTTAGAAATATATCTAAGAATGTGTTTGTTTTTCCTATTAATGGACTAAACTATGAAGAGGAAGCCAAGAATTAAATAGATCAAAAGGATCAGGGGCTGAGAACTATATATTTTACAACAGTCAGTGCTCCATGGCTCGGGACCTGGGTACTTACGGGACCGCCTGCTGCCATCATCAACCTCCCGCCGCCCAGTACGCTCCCACAGGGTTGCCCTCCTTGGGGTACCGCCGCCTGGCCGTTGTCGGTTGACGGCCCCGAGGGTTCGGGCTTTCTCTGTGGGAGCCCCCTCCCTATGGAATGATCTCCCCCCGGAGATACGGCTATGACGGATATTCTGACCTTCCGGTGCGCAGTGAAAACCCTATTTTTAAACAGGCTGGCCTGGCCCAGTAACTGTATTTTGGTTTTAACTTAATTTTAATTGGGGTTTTATTAGCTTTTAACTTTTAACTGAATTCTTGGGATAGACAGCCGGATCAATTTGGTTTAATTTATTTTAATTGTATTTATTGGGTATTTATTGTATGTTTTTAGTAGGCTGTACACCGCCCCGAGTCCCTTTTTGGGAGAGGGAGCGGTATAAAAGTTTAATTAATTAATTAATTAATTAAATAAATAAATAAATAAATAAATAAATAAATAAATAAATATATGCTCCAGAATGAATTAAGCCCCAAACCAGTCAGTCACAGTAGGATTTAAAGTAGAAGAAAGCATCACATGATCCAGATTCTTCTAAAAGACTCACCCTCTTTCTACCATGATCAAGACATGCTTAGTGTTATGAGTTGAGAACCAATGAATGAATGAGTGAACGACCAACCATCCATCCATCTACCATCTTATCCCTCCCTCTCTGTAGACATTCAGTGCATTCACAATTCTGTGTGTGCTGAATTCTGTATGCTGAATGCCTAAATTCCAATCTTCAGTAATTTCCATTGAAAAAATTATTTGATTTAGGAAGAAAAGCTTAAAAGTTCAATATCTGGAATTTTGGCAAGTCCTCAGCAGGAGGAACTACTTTTTTTACCAAAAATGATAATCATCTGATAGCGTAATGTTTGTTTTATAACTTTCACAGGGTTGTACTTTAGAATTACTTTTCCGACTTTTCCAACATTAGCAACAGAGTGCCCCCCCCCCCAAGGCAAATATATTATCAAACATATGCAGTGGAGCAAGCAGTAAAGGACACTTCCTGGTGTACCTAGGTGTTACCGCTGCTACACAAATTGTATTGGTTGCCAGTAAGTTTCTGGGTGCAATTCAAGGTGCTGGTTACCACTATAAAGCCCTTCATGGCCTAGATCTTGCTTCTCTGAGGGACCATCTATCTCCAGTGGCTTCTACCAGCCCAGTATGTTTTGGGCAGAGTGGTTTTGCTCTAGGTCCCTTCAAATTAAATGCTGTCATAAGGGATCAAGAAAATGTTCTTTCTGTCATAGCCCTTATCCTCTGGAAATGTATCCTCCACCCCAAGACAATGACTATGTCTTTTTCTTGGAGCTCCAGAAAGTCATTAAGGCCTGATTTGAGCACCTAGGCCTGAGGGTTAAGGGACTGTTATCTACTGGTCCTGTCCACGCCCATCTTAATTTTGTACTGTCTGTAATTCTAATTGTTGTAGTTTGAGCTGCTTGTTTCTGTTAAGTTTTACTTTCAACTGTTTTCTGGGGATTTTGTAAGCTGCCCAGAGTTTGGTTGTGGGCTTGGTCCTTTGGAACGCTACCTTCCCTGTGGACATACGATTTCCATGTTGATAGCTTTCCAAAGCAGTTCAAAAACAGAACTTCATTTGGAGGAGTTTGGGCTGTGTTACCATCTTAGTTGGCTTATAGATTATCTTGGTAATTCAGTTTGTATTCTTTTTAATCATTGGTTTGAGAATCTTTTTAACTGTGCAGTTTTATTGTGTACTTTTTCCTGTAAACCAACGAGAGACCTTAAGGATCATGGAGGTCTATAAATGGGGTTAATAAAGAATTTTTTTTTGTATTTGTATTTAGGATGGAAAGAATAGGTTGTTCACAAGAGAGCAATTTTCAAGATATCCCATGCAAATAATTGGAGACCATCAAAATCATTTTCACAGAAACTCACCGTAAAGTTCAGCAAATCCGTTCATAGGCACTCGTGACGTCCCAGTTACAAATTGTAGAAGCCGGATACGTTTTTCAGCATCCATCAGTAAAACAGCCTATAAAACATATCATTAGGGAAGTTGAATGAATGAATGACCAGTGAATCTCACACCCACGGGCTTACTGCTTTTAATAAGAACTCTGCAAGTGGTAAGGCAATTTGAGAACAGGCTGTGATCTTTTAAAAAAATAAAATAAAAAATAAAGCGATCAAATGTTGGGAGTTAAAGCACAGCATCAGAATGAATTATTGTTACCTTCCAAAACCACTGAATGACAGGGTGGTTTGGACAATATCCGTTCTTGTAGATTGCATGTTGTCTCCAGTCATTCACATCAACATCGCCAAGACCACACATCAGCAACTGTGAAGGAATGACATTGTTGAGAAAGGAAATCAGGACATGGACTATGAGCGTTTTTTTGGCTTTGATTAAAGAAAAAAATGCATATATTTTAATTTCTACTTGGAAACCACTTCTGGACTTTGTGCTTGAGGCGGGAAAAAATGAAACTTTGATTTTGGTTACAAATTGTATCAGATAGATTGGTTGTGATGGAAATGGCTTAATGCCTTATTTTACTCCACTGAAGGAGTCGGAAGTCAATTTCCCCTTTTCCCTTGCTGTCATGCCCCTGTCGGAGCCCGAATCCAAGGAGGAAGATGAACAGCTGACAGGGAGTGGGAGTTTGGCTCCGTTGGCTGTGAAGGAAACTGGGGAAGGGCAAAATCCGGCTGGGCAGAGCAGAGCAGAGCAGAGGTAAAACAAGGAAAAGGGAATTCAGAGGAAGACCCACCCCCTCTTCATCCTAGGGCACACAGGGAGAAACGGGAGAAGAGAGCAACGTAGGTTGCGTGGCTTACGGGGGAGGAAAGGGCCCTGATTCCCTTCATTAGCCACACCTGAGAATGAGAGTTTAAAAGAGATGCAAGCTGAGTGCAGCGTGAACAAATGTGAGCTTATCTTGTGTTGACTTTGGTTATCTGTGTTCCTTACATCCTCTCAACCGTGTTACTATCTTCACGTCTGGAAGTCTTTCTCTTGCTCTGTTGGACTAATTACCTCATCTTGCCTTGATTGAATTTACAGCTTTTGTTGACCACGTTTTGGACTTTATTCTCTGCAGCCAAAGGCTGTTCATGAGAGAGTTTTTCTTCAGCAAGAAGGTAACCAAGACATTGGGGGCAAAGTTGGAGCTACTAAAGGGACTCCTACTGATTATCTGACTGTGTTGCCTTTGTGCTATGCCCCGGGTCATCACACTTGCTTTCCCCCAATATCCACTTCCTTTTTTCCTTTCCTAATTTCCCTAATATTTGCTTTTGCATTCTTTTTGTATGTCATATTATAAATTAATAAAACTATGTAAACATGTTATGAGCATTTTTTCCTATCAGAGTTGTGATCAGGGAAGTAGATACATAGGTACAGTATATACCATATGCATATGCGTATATTAGTCTTACAATCCTTGTAGATTATGCACCAGTCAATATTTTTGAAACCTTTCTCTTTCAGTAACGTGCATAAATAGAACTGTTTTACTTCTATTAAACAAGAAAAAAAATCATTTCAGAGCAAACATCGCAACACATTAGGCTCAGTTAAAATACAAGCTCACATATAGTAACAACAAACAATCCTTTCTGTGTCCCAAAGATACTTTTTTTTTTCAAGAGGCAAATGGACTTTCTTCTTTTTTCTTTGAAGACGTTTCGCTTCTCATCCAAGAAGCTTCTTCAGCTCTGACAGGATAGCGGGAGATGGAAGAGCTGAAGAAGCTTCTTAGATGAGAAGCGAAACGTCTTCAAAAGAAAAAAAGAAGAAAGTCCAGTTGCCTCCTGAAAAAGCACCTCTGAGACAACCATGATCTGGATGACTGAGAATCTATACAGAATCCTCTCTGTATTTACTGAGTACTAAGGATTACTATATTATTGTATACGGGATCAATATATTGATTTTTATTTATTAAAGTTGCGAGTCCCTTTGGGAGAGGGGGCGGTATATAAGTCTAATAAATAAATAAATAAATAAATAAATAAATAAATAAATAAATAAATAAATAAATAAATAACTGCCCATCTCACAAAAAGTGACTTTGGGTGACACTTAATATTACAGGCTGTGGCAGGCTGCATGAATTCTACTAACTTTTTTTTCTATGGAAAAAGAACAAAACTTCTTTGTTTAGTTGTAGCATTTGTATCTTTTCTTAAAAAAAAAAAACATTCCTTCGAGGAACATAAAAGCTTGAAAACCGTGTTCTAAGTTTGTTTCCTTCATTCCTCTCATTTACCCCTCTGCGTACTATGTTTTATTTGATCCATACATTGGAAAGCAGTCATTGCTGCTGTGAGCCCAACTTTTAGTTTTACTTGCTTAACTAGGAGTAGGTAGGTGTGAATGCAGTGAGACCATTTTCTGAGTAAAATCTTACATCTGTCTGTGAAAATCAATTCTGCATAATTCCAGCTAAGAAGCTTCAGGGGAGCAATTACACATGATCATGTGACCGCCATATAAAAATCTTCTCTGTTGGTTTCCCCAGAAAGTCAATGGAGAAGCCGACAGGGAAGATCAGAAGGTTCTGCCACCTTCCAAGAAAACTCCCTCTCATCTCTAGGGGGGGCTGAAAATGCTTCACTCCCAATTCCAAACTGGTTTTTCAGTTGCAAGGAGAAAGTCTTCAGAAGCCAAGCAGTCCTAAGGCTCTTGGGCACAGTTGTGGCCTACCACTGGCCAGCGAGCTGGAGGCAGACTCAGACAGTAAGGAAGCTGGGGAGGAACATAGGCTAGTCCTGGAGTTTGGGGAAGGCTTTGATGAGTGCTCTGCATCGGAGGCAGAGATGGGGCCAGGGCCATCAGACTGTTATCAGCTGCCTTTCGAGTTGGAAATCAGTGGGGCAGAAGAACAGCTGGAGCCTGTTCCCAATGTGCGCATGCACAGAGATGCCAGAAGAAGGGAATAGTTAAGGAACAAGGGTCGACTCTGGAGTAAAGGCACAGGTGGACAATGAATGGCCCCCTCCGATAGGGAATAAAGAGGAGCAAAAGGGGAGTGGTTTTTGCAGGAGACAATTAGTTCATTCATTTAGATTTGTTCCTGACTCCTTGCCAAGTATTTTCGCTTGCGCTTGGAAGCTATCGGCCTGGCAACTCTCCAAGCCTGATAAGGTCTATGGTTGTAAATCACTCTTGAAAGACTGTTTGCCGGGACTTTGCTGGATGTGAACGAGCGGAATTCACATTAGCCTAAATAAAAGGGGTTTTGTCAGGTCGAGGAGTCTGCTTTGTGATTTTGTGAAGCCCAGGTCAGAACAGGCAGCTTCCCTGAACTTCCCCTGCTCTCTTGTGCCTTTGCTCCCTTCCCAACTGGCAGCTCCTGTGACTTGCAAGTTCCTGCGGTTTTGCCATGATTATGGGAAGCTGCAGGAAGGTGATTCACTTAATGACTGGAACATTCATTTAACATTGGCAATGGGGACTGCATGGATTGCTGTCATTAAGTGAAGCAATTGCACTTGATTGCATTAATTGCATTACGTGAAGCCGTTGCACTTACCAACGGCAATCCCAGTCCCAACTGCTGTCATAGGTCAAGGACTACCTGTATAGGATTGGGCTATGGCTTGTTTTATTTTTTTGGGGAGGTTGCTTAAATATTTAGCCAGCAATAGGAATTCTGAAAACATGCTTGTGCATTATTAAAAAGTCTCATTTAAAGCAAGAGAATTGTAGGATGGCTATTTATGCGTGGAGAAATCTTTGCAGAATTTAGGCCAATAGGTTTTTTCCCCCTCCACTAAAGACATGCAAGGATCTTTCCAATTGCTTCCACCAAATAAACCTCTGGCTTAAAGGCAACATCAAAGGACAACTAACCTCCAGTTCGTTTTCATCAAAAATTTTAATTAGGTCAGTGGGCAGGAGTTCTGTAAATCCCTGAAACAGGAATGGGGGGGGGGGGGGAAGAGAGAAAAACAAATGAATTTCAATACATTTTAAATATATTTACAAATTAGCAGAGTTGGAAGGGACCTTGTAGGTCATCTAGTTCAACACCCTGCGCAAGCTGGAGACCATACACCATTTCTGACAGATGGCAGGCAGTCCAATCTCTTCTTGAAAGTCTCAAGTGATGAAGCTCCCACAATTTACAAGGGCAACTTCTGTTCCATTGGTTAACTGTTCTCACTGTCAGAAAGTTTCTCCTTATTTCCAGGTTAAATCTCTCCTAGTTCAGTTCAATAATCCATTATTTCTTGTCTGGCCCACAGGGGCTTTAGAAAATAGCTTTGACCCCTTTCTCCCTGTGGCAGCCCCTCAAATATTGCAAGACTGCTATCATGTCTCCCCTGGTCCTTCCCTTCACTAGACTAACCATGCCCAGTTCCTGCAATCAGCCACTCTATGTTTTAGCCTCCAGTTCCCTAATCATCCTGGTTGCTCTTTGCACTTTTTCTAGAGTCTTAACATCTTACTTATAAAATGGTGACCAAAACTGGATGCAGTACTCTAGGTGTAGTCTTACTAAGGCTTTATAGAGTGGTATTAGTACCTCTCTTGATCTTGATCCCTCTGTTAATGCAACTTAGGATTGCACTGGCTTTTGGGGATGCCGCTGCACACTGCTGGCTCATATTTAGCTGGTTGTCCACTAAGACTCCAAAATCCCTCAAAACAGTGACTGCTATTAAGCCTGGTTTGACCCAGAGTATATGGGTACTTTTGGTTTTTCTTGCCTAAGTGTAAGACTTTACTTTTCTCTACACATTTTGTTACGTCTCATAGTTTACCACTGCTGATGCATTTTAACAAGTAAAAACTCAGAGGAGAGCTACAACGAAACGCTTTTAATTCAGAGAACTTGGGAGATGTGGGGAAAAAGTGAAACACTGAAGGTCTGGAGAAAAAAAAATTGTTCTGTAATCTCAGACACTTAGGCAGCTTCCACAGGGAGTTGCTCATCCTTGCCAAGAGTAATTCCATGTGACAGATCGTGTGCATTCAGCTCTGCCACAGGTTCCAAGGTCTGTTTGAATTGGAGCTAAAATGGTTTATGCCAATCAACGAGGGAAGAAAAGAACGACAGGCAACCTTCACCCATTTCTTCTGCTTCTTGAATCGGAACATAAAGAATGATCATGCAGAACTCAGAAGGATTTGGTGGTGAAGGAATAACTGTGATTTTTAAAATTAAGTTTGGTGTTCTGAGTAATAAGCGTGGCTGGGTCCCACCCGCAATGGACAATTTATTCTCTGGGCCATAATTTTATTTTTGAAGGCAGGGCACTCATTTCCTACTCCTCCCTCCCCAACTTTCCTCCCAGAATTCACTGTCTTCCTTTGATTTGCAAGGGTATAGAAAGAAGAAATGGAAAATGGCTCCATTGAGCTGAAGGAAGAAGGAAGGAAGGGAGGGAGGGATGCAAGATATTCATCTAGGAGTTTATATGAATACATGTGAAAAATCATACAGCACTGATTTTTCATATGCGTTCACATAAACTCCTAGATGAATATTTTGAATCTCTTTCTCCCTTCTCTGTCTCCCTCCTGTCTTTTCCTCCCTGCCTCCCTCCTTTTCTTTCCTCCCTCTCTCCCTCCCTCCTTCCTTCTTTCTTTTCCTCCCTCCCTCCCCAGAATGGACCAGGAGTCCCTTTTGGGAGAGGGAGCGGTATAAAAATACGATAAATAAATAAATAAACAATGTATTGTCTGTGAAATATCTCACCTCAAGAAATGCATTCATCTGCTTTTGAACCCTGTTGACAAATCTCCACTGGATGACTAAGCTACAGGACACAAAGAAAAATGTAACGTTTCATTAGGACAAAACACTATTATTTGAATAGGTTAAACCACCTGTCCTAACTTTATCTGGGTTTCCCATTTTGATCTTCAATAGTCTTTCATTTAAGTGAAATGAAAAAGTAAATAAAATAGATGAGGCAAATACAACCTTCACATTTCAAGATCTGATTTTACTATCTACAAAGCACACCAATACATATTCTTCTAGAGTCCAATGGGATGCGGCCCTTTCTTGATCGGGACGCCTTACGCACAGTCACTCATGCCCTGGTCACCTCCCATCTGGACTACTGTAATGCCCTCTACATGGGGCTCCCTGCGGGGAGCACTCGGAGGCTTCAACTGGTACAGAATGCAGCCGCGCGGGTGGTTATGGGGGCGTCGAGATACTCCCACGTGACGCCCCTCCTGCGCGAGCTGCATTGGTTGCCAGTGGCCTTCCGGGTTCGCTTTAAAGTACTGGTTTTGGTCTTTAAAGCGCTCCATGGCATCGGACCAGGATACTTACTTACAAGACCGCATTCTGCCAGTAGTCTCCCACCGACCGGTGCGCTCCCACAGAGAGGGTCTCCTCCGGGTCCCGACGCCTTCTATGTGTCGTCTGGTGACCCCGAGGAATAGGGCCTTCTCTGTGGGGGCACCCGCCCTTTGGAATGGGATGCCCCCTGGATTACGAACGACTAGTGACCTGAGGGCCTTCAGACGTGACCTGAAGACCTGGCTCTTCGAGCAGGCCGGCCTGAGCTGACTCAAATGGGATTTTAAATGGGGTTTTTGGATTGGTTGGGATGGGTGTACAAAGTTTTAATTTATTTTAATTGGGGTTTTTAGATTTTTATAGGGACAGCGAAGGGTTTAATTCTTTTTTAACTATTTATATTTGTATACATGTATTTTAGTTGGCTGTTCACCGCCCTGAGTCCTTCGGGAGAAGGGCGGTATATAAAACCTAGAATAAATAAATAAATAAAAAATAAATGGTTGTAGAATATTATTTATGATTTTAAAGGAGTAATTCAAAGAGAGTTCTATTCCATTTTTATATCCGGGTATTTAAATAAGATTTGCTTATGTCCCTTAAAGTGCAAGATATAACCTTTCCAAGAAGAGATTTGCAGTGTAGAGATGGCCTGAAATTAGCTTTGTGTTTTCTATGAACTCAATGCATTATATTCATTTAATAAGAATTAAAAGCTATATTTAATAGCAATAGCACTTAGACTTATATACCACTACACAGTGCTTTATACCAAGAGGAAGATCATCCTGATTTCCCCTTTGAGTGGGGCCAACAATTTCATTTCAACACAAGATTATTTATCAAAGCATTTAAATTTTACTGAACGCAACTTAGAATTTTGTGCTCTATTTTAATTACAACAGGGTTTGCCACTTCATCGATTTAGCCTGCCCTGGCATCTATAATAGTGAGGAGGTATAAAATATTTTAATAAACAAACAGAAACAAATGAATATGGAACTGAGGTGCCCAAGTCTACAACTGTTCTAAAAGAGTCTACATTTATATGGTTTCTATGGTAGTCTTCTTGAAATCCATTTTCACTTTCTAAGTCACCCCAATTGCTAAAATATTAAACTGACAAAGTAAATAGTTTTTTTTTAAAAAACTTACTCTATATATTCCCTTTTATTTTCATTTGTGACCATTATTTCTGACCCATTTGGCTTCAAGTCAACTTGATACGTCTGCAAAGACAGAAAGATAGACAAATAGATCTATTTTAGGATGATTAAACTGGTTAGTTAACAGACATTAATTATACTTTGAAATGCACCATCTCTTGCTCTTCTAATACATTTTTTTACATATAATGGGGATCAAGCTATTTATAGAAGATTCCGATTTTAAATATCCTCTTGGTTATTTAATTATTTTAGTTGTTATTGACAAAATGTTCTGGGCTTAGGTTCCAAGAAGAGTTGAACAGATGTAGTGTAATTGATCAACCCGAATCAAGCACCGTGTTTCATTAACAAGCTAAAGGGAAGACAGATCGGCTTGTCATCTGCTCTGTTATAAAAGGATTAACAGCATTCCCTAGGACATCAATGGTAGTTTTTGGAATACCAATCAAGTACTGTTGGGTATCTCTGCAGACCCAATAGAGCTGTTTTGTTTTAGCTGTAGGATTAAAAGAAAATGAATGGCTTAAACATCTTCAAATAAAGTCATAAATTCCAAAGGAAAGAATGCTGATCACAGGCAAATGTTTCCTAGGGTTATTTTAAACGATAAGCAACAGGTAGACATTTGTATGTACATTTATAAATTCAGTTTTACACAGTAACAAGAGAAAAAAATACACATTGCAATTTTTGTTGTTTAAAAAGGCAAATCTAAAGCAATGTGTTTGAATAAAAGTTGAGTCACACATGCTGCATGAAATGAGCCTTAACTATGTTTCCAACACACACACAAATGGAAGATGATATACCTAAGAAAGGCAAAGTCTACTGGGCACGTTTCCAACAATTAATTAGCCAGGATAAATAGAAACCAAGAAGTACAGAACTATAGCTAGCAGATAAAGAATACCATACAAGGAGTTAAAGAAACCAACCATCTAAAATATAACAGGACACCAAAATTTTAGCCAATGGGCACCAGATCCCCATTTCACATAAGGTAACAATTTGTTATTTTTAAAAAAATAATAATAAGCTGCTTAAAATTACATGATGTTTTATTTGAAAATGGAGTGGTTGTGAGATTTAATTATCTTAAAATATTCTGATCATTTACAATTTACTGTTTGAAAGTCGGTGGGTAATATCAAGGGATATTACAGGTTCTCAGCTCCCAGAATATAAAAATAATATGGTAAGCGAGACAAAATTTTAAACGTTCTATATATCAACCTCCCAAAGGTCTTCAAACTTGGCAAGTTTAAGACTTGTGGACTTCAACTCCCAGAATTACTGAGCTAACATGACTGGAGGAGGAATTCTGGGAGTTGAAGTCCACAAATCTTAAAGCTGTCAAGTTTGAAGACCCTGGTTTAATCCAAGGAAAGGGGTTGAAGAAGCGAGTTAGACTGCAATCTAAATCAAATTTCAAATCAGTTTCAAAGAAGAGTATTTATTTGATACAACCAAGGTACATCATTCTGGTACTGTTCACATTATGGCATGGATGCTGCAGCATTTGAGTGGTGCGGTGGCCTAGAGGTGGAAATCTCGCCTCACAATCAGGAGGCTGTGAGTTTGATCCTCGGTTGAGGCAGATATTTCTCTCTCTGGGCACAATGAGAATATATCTGCTCAATATAGCTCCACATTGGTGACAGGAAGGGCATCCGGCCAGTAAACACTCAGCCCCATTCAGTTGCCCTTGCAAAGGATTATGGGGTTGTTAAAAGATGATGATGATGGATGCTGCAGCATTACATTTCCAAGATTGCAAATAATCAACATAGTTAAGGAATTTGTCTGGGCAAAGCTTCTCACCCGTCAGGGAAAAATAAATGTTTTGAGAAGCTCAGACAAGCAAACATTCATACATTTTGAATTTAATATTTTTTATTCCCACATTGTGGGAAAGCTCCAAATTAGGTGTTAAAAAAAACGTTACCCTATCATGGCAACCTAATTATAAATAAATATAATCATGGGCATGCTTCTTTCCTCTGTTTCAGGTCTGAAATAAAAAACTGACCTCAAAAGCAAGATACAACAACAACAAAAACCATAACAATCGCAACAACAATAGCCCATTTGGAGATGGGTAGCTAATAAATTCAAATTAATAATAATAATTTATTGTGAAACTTATGTGCCTTTAACAGCTACCATGCATTCTAGTCTTCCACTAAAAACATTCATCTTCACAATGAAGGATGCTACAATGGATACTTTTCCAAGTTCATCACAAGCTTGCTCATCTGTGACTTCAGATGTGGCAATAGAGCTGTTGCTAAGGTACATTTTTGGCTAACAAGTTTTTTCTCAAATTACAGCATTTCACAGGAACATCAAGAGTGCCTGTTAGCTTGTGGGGGTTACCCAGGAAGGAGATTTTCATACCTGACATTAAACACTGGCAAAGTTAACTAACACATATCAAGTTTCTTAATGAGAATAATTCAGAGACAAACATTACCATGATACAATCTCCAGCAAATGTAGAAGTGAGATTTATATAAGGAGCTTTTAAAAGAATCACAAGTTTTAACTTGCAAATGTTTTCTTCCTTGTTCTATGTAAAAGAATATTCAAATCCAACGGCTAAAGGTTTAAAAATCTGTTCGTGACTAAGGTAGAAAAACTTGGACTGAATGCATTTGTTTTGAAAGACTGAAGGATAGCAAGAGTTTTCAAATGTTGGGGTTACAAAATATAAATATTTCTTCTTGGGAAAGAAATCACACATTTTGAATAATTACAATTTAATCTATATTTTGGGAGGATAGAATATATTATTTATTGAATATTCTTTCTTCCTCCTGTTTTATATTATATAGATAGCCAGTTTTACATAGTGATTAAAGTAGCAGACTAGAAATTGGGAGACCATAAATTCTTGTCCTGCCTTGGCCATAAGACAACTGGGTGACTTTGAGCCAGGCCCTCTCTCTCAGTCCTAGGAAGCAAGCAATGGCAAATCACTTCTGAAAAACCTTGATAAGAAAACTGTAGGAACTAATTTAAAAACTTGAAACCAACATTTTAGAATAATGAAAAAAAGCCGCTGGAATAACATGAACATACCTGTCCAAAGTTTTCTTCATCTATGCAAAACATGAGATCCAGTTCTGTGGGATCATTTTCCAGAATCCATTTCAAGGAATTATAATATTCACTATCCTGTAGGAAGAACATTGTTTTCCATTAATCAATTCTTTTTGGAAATGTAACATTAATATTTTGAAAGATGTCTACCAGCTAATTTATTTTGGCTCAACCAACTTGGCATATACCTAGTATTCTTAAAATGTGTCACAAGGTGGATAAGGTGAATGTGATAAAAGTCATATAATCAGGAATTTAGTTCTTTTACACAGCAAATAACTTCTAAATTGGTCATTTGAATCTTTCACATGTCAGATAGCCAATTTGAAAACCCATCAAATGAATCATTTTTATTATGCTTCTGGGCTTCCTCAACAGCTGCTTTCTCTTGCCATTAATCCTATTAGCTACTTGGAATTCAATACAGTGAACTATTTTTATTTTCTAAAAGTGAAATAATGAGATTGAATATTGTAATACAGGCAGCCTTGATTTGCAACTGTAGTGGAGTCCAGAACTTCTGTTGTAAGTCATGATAGTCATAAGTCAAAGCACGCACATGGCTGGCCAATTTTATGATCTTTTTACAAAATGGTCATTAAGCAAATACTGCAATCATTAAGCGAGTCAACACATTCCTATGGGTGGGAACTGACTGAGAAGGCCAGCAAAAAACCGTCATAAATCATGTTACATGACCATAGATTGTAAAGGTAAGATGGCTGCTAAGCGCTCGGAATGTGGTCATATGACCACGAGGGGGGAGGGTTTGCTATCGTCAGAACTCTGGAACCAGATTGTAAGAACAGTTTGGGACAGTCCTTCATAATTTCAAGTGATTGCTAAGTGACTGGTCGTTAAGCCAGTACTACTTCTCCCTCCAATTTTTTTAAAAAAGGGTCAATGTAGTATTTGGTAAATTGACACGAGGTTGATGTATTGCACACAAGATTGAATACCACCCTTGTCAGGTTTCCAAGTGATGAAATATGTCTTATATGGCCCTATTCTCTCTTTGATGAACCTGCATAAGGCCATCCTGTGAAATTATTGTGTAGGATGATTTAGACATGAGTCCAAGCACCACATTTTCATCAATGCATCCAAATGTTTGAAGTGAACAGGATAATTATATTCTTCACCCTTTATTAAAAGAGTGCTAAATTTATTCAAGAATCCTAAAAATGCTCATTATTTTCTTTCATGGAAGTGCTTCGAGCAGCTGTCAAACTTCTAATTTAAAAAAAGCCTTATGAAAATATTTTGCTACTTGTCTCATTTCATGCTGAATCTAATCATAATAGAAATTTGAAATTGTTACCTTGGTAGGTGTTTTTTTAAAAAGAGAGTTAGAAAGTAAAATCTAAACAGTACCTGTCCCTGATCTCATGATACTAGTCAAGCATCAAACGTTAGAGTTTCTGGGGAATAGTGACGTTAAAAAAAAATTCTCCACAGAAGAAGCAATATACATAATTGAAAACGTTATTAGGGTTTCCAGTATTTACTCACCACAGATTCCATGTCTTTTAGGGTTATTGGTTTTCCCAGCATCATCTTATAAAAGGGCCTAATGAAAAAACCTGTGCACAAAAGAACAAAGTTCAATTAAAAATGGTTCCCTCTTATAAATGACCACTTTACTATCTACAACAGGGCTGTCAAACTCCTGGTCCGTAAGCTGGATGCATCATGCGCTGGCCATGTCCATGCCTGGTTTAGCAAAGGGGGGGGGAGGAGGGGGGAAGGAAATCCTGACATGTGACGATGCCGTGACGCCGTGAGTTTGACACCCTGATCTACAAGTTTTGGTTTTAATGAATAAAAAAATGAATCGTGGACCTAGCTCTTAATTTATGAGTTGATTAACCTGAGGTATGTGTTAGAAAACATCCATGGAGTTACATTTCTTGAAAATCCAGAAAGAAATGAGCAATTTCTAATAGGAATCAAGTGAGAAGAAAAGGTTATATTTGTTTGAGTTTGGGGATATAAAATTTTTCTTGTGTGTGTGTTTGTGTAGCAACAGAGAAGAGGAAAACAGCTTCAAAAAAAAAGAGAAACTATCCTTGCTGCAGATGATCCAAATTTAAAAGATGCATTGGTATTTATTTCAACTGAACGTTTTTCTTTGTGTAAGGAACAATGGTTAGGATTTATCTCTTTGAGGCCACTGTTAGCTGCGGGTAGAAAATTATGACAATCTTTCTCCCTCAAATATGGCTGCTGGGAAGAATGAACAAACTGTAAGTTTTTGCTATCCAAAGGGTATCTAGGTCTTGAAAAAAGATAAATGATGTTGGTTTAGTGCTACATGAATGTATTCAGTATGAATAGTTTTCTGAGAACAAGCTTAATGATTCTCAATGAAAAAGTTCTCCAGAGCATTATACTGTTTCTTTGTATGACTTTGTAGCTTAGCTTGAAGATACTAATCAACCATTAGTGTCTACGCCTATCTGGAGAATCCCAATACTGTATTCAAGGTATTATTTGATTCATGTACTAGAGAAGGGACTGGGAGGGCTGTTCTATATAAATAGAACAACAACAAAAAATAAAAGTAGAGAGCATATCTATACAGTTATGTGATGCAAGAACTAAAGAATCAGGTTGAAATTCAAATCATTTCTTAATTGTGTAGCTTTAGTCCCAAAGGTGCTTTTTTCAGGAGGCAACTGGACTTTCTTATTTTTTCTTTTGAAGACATTTCACTTCTCATCCAAGAAGCTTCTTCACCTCTGACAGGATGGTGGGAAATGGAAGGATTTATATTCTTGGATATAACCAAGAACCAGGTTAGGTGACCCTGAGGACACAGATAAACCTCCAAGTGCTTCAATGATCCTCTAAAAGGATGCAAATGACCAGCTGCCTGCAAGGAATATAACTTCTTCCATGCCCCACCATCCTGTCAGAGCTGAAGAATCTTCTTGGATGAGAAGTGAAATGTCTTCAAAAGAAAAAACAAGTAAGTCCAGTTGCCTCCTGAAAAAGTTCCTTTGGGACAACCATGACCTACATGACTGAGAATCTCTACAGAATGTGCAGCTTTAGGAAACTGACTGAACATCTGGGTAGAGATCTGCATCTTATTCCAACCAATCTCAAAAGACTGTTTTTCACTAGGAAAAAGACACAGAAAGATTATACCGCAGTGCACATCTGGCTACCTTTTCCAGAGATTTTAAACACACAGTGTAGCCCAGTTTATTATCTTTATGAAGTACTGGGGAGAGGGGAGACAGTCCTTGAAACTGGTCTAAAAAAAACCCAGCAGCTGACCAAGGGCCATCATCTGTGTTGAAAAAGAGCTACCCAAATTGCTGGTGACTTTTTAAGCTGAACTGAAGGTGTTCATTTTGATGTGAAATCCTTCTGTGGCTTAGGTGAAATTTATCTGCAGGACTGGCCATTTCCGTACAGCCTGCCCTACCATCTTAAATCTTCAGCAGGGCATTCTTTCAAATTTTACTATAGGTATGTGCAATCCTAATAATACATTCATTAGAAGTCTGAAATTCACACTGTGTAATAATTTAAGAGAGGTATTTTATAGCAAGGTATACTGTTGACAAATGACACTAGAGAAATTACCTAAGGACTTCCCGTCACTGAAGGAAATGTGAAAAACATGAATGAACTTGTGAAAAATAAAAAAGGGAAAAAAGCAATGAAACATAAAAACATTCTTTGATAATACAAATAACTTTGAAGATTATTATTGACAAAAAAGACTTATGAGAAGTCTGGTTTTATATAGGGTAAGCGTAGCAAGATTATTATATGCACAACAATGGAGAAATATTCAAATATTCACAATGGAGGAATTGATTGTGAACATGGCAGAATTAGGAGAGCTGGTAAAACTAGCCAGGATAAAACAATAAGAACTTTTTATAAAAGTCTGAAAACCTTTAATTGCCTTTTTGCTAAAACAGAAAAAAGAGAAATGATGATTTCTAGATTTGAGGGAAGAAAAAAGATCAAATAAAGGCCTGAAGGGATTATTATAGTGTTGAGGAGGGAAGAGAGATAGTGAGTTTGTTTATGCAGGTAACTGCTATAAAGAAGTGTGGGAGCTGTTACTTTAATTTCTTTCTTCCTTTCTTCCTTCCTTTCTTTTCCTTCCTTCCTTCTTTTCCTTTTTTGTTTTTCTTTCTTTATATACTTCTGCATTTGACTTTTAGCTATGTAAAGAAAACTTAATAATAATAATACCTTTAACATCCTCAAATAATAACATCTGCTTCACCCAGGTCCTTGGAAAGGACTGGATAGGTGAATGAAAATGCCAAAACTAAACATCTGGCTGACTATGTGAACAACCATAAAGGACTCAATAGGTGAACAAAAATGCCAAGTCCAGTCTGAACATTTGGTGAGTATGCGATGAACTATAACATAATAATAAATATTAGAAACAGGCATAGAGTGCTATTTGGAAAGGAGTGGCATATATAAATTACTGAATAAAAAAATAACTCAGCTCAATGGGGAAAAATGCATGAAAATTATTTAAAAGGAACACGTGGGAAGAGAATTTCTTTCTTTCTTTTCTCACACACTTTCTGCTTTACAGCTCCATCATAACAATTTTATTGTTTTTAAGGCATTTATGGGAAGGAAAATATGTTCGTACCCACAGATTCTTCTAAATGATTTGTATCTGTTACAGTATTTTACTTACGTAAAGCACTCTACTTCTGAGGCCCAAATTCTCTTTTAGAGTTATCCTCCCTCATTCAACTCACCATCTAAAAGCTTTCCATGATACACAGCCAATCCAGCAACACGACCAATAAAGGTGAAATAAGACAAATGGTCTTCATTACAAAGTCCAGAATTAGGATTGATCTGAAGAGTATAGTTGTCCCTTATTGAAAAAAAGAAAGAAAAAGAAAGAGAAATGAAAGGATGAATTTCTTACGTACTTGATTTGCATTTTCCCTCAAGCTACACAAATATACCTTTATATTACTTGAATGCTATAACTTCCAGATCCCTTCACAAGTGGATTACTGCCTTTTTGTCAAACAGGCAACAAATAGTAAAAATAGGAAATGCCCTATCAAACCCTGCACCAGTTATCAACAGTTTCCCCCAAGGGAGCATTCTAGGACCCACACTCTTTACACTCTATGTAAATGACCTTTATGATCATCTTATTAGCAACTGCATCCTCTTCGCTGATGATGTCAAACTATTCAACACCATCGTCAATGCTACCGTCCTTCAAAAAGACCTTGATTATGTGTCTGAATGGTCAAACAGTTGGCAACTCCAAATCTCGACCAACAAATGCTGTCCTACACATAGTGACACTGGTTGAATCTCACCCCTGGTTAAAATGTGAGATAATACTTCTAGGAAAGGAAGTATTGGTGAGGACAGTTTTAATGCAAGTAAACTATTATGGGGTTGGGATTATGAAGGTTTATCAGTATCTCTGTGCATATATCTGAACATATAACTAGTACATTTTATTAACAGTTCATTGTACCCAATGACATGTCTCCAGATTCTAACATATTTCTGCATTGATTCTTGAAAAATCTTCAAAAATAAATTTTACCTGCAGAAACATTCTCCCTAATTATTTACTGATTTCAACTGAGAAATCAATAAAGAATTAGGGAGAATGTTTCTGCAGGTAAAATTTATTTTCAATCAGATCTCTTCCTAGGTAAGAATGTTATTAAAAATTCTTACTCTACATGATAAGGCGGCTCCTGGAATTAGTTTTCTTGTATGTGAAAATATCTGAATTAGAATTTGTTTTCTATACTTCTGTCTTTATGTGTTTTTTATTTATTTATTTATTAATTCAAAATTAGAGAATGGAATACTAGAAACTCTTGTTATCTTTCTTGCTTCTTTCATTACCAGACAAATTTTACTTGAGTTCATTAAATCACCTTACATGTGATTTTGAGCAGAAAGGGGAAAAACAAACTGAAACAATGAATAAATAAATATTTGGTTTGAACACAGTGGAATGTGTCCCGACTGGCAATGCCACTTAATTCAGGGAATTTTTGTTTCCTATCATTAAGGGCTATTTCAAAATTGTTCTCTCTTTTATGTTTGTTACTGCAAAATTCCAGCAAAAACAGCTGGTCCTTAATTAAATCTCTTTACAAAAGAAAAGGCTCTTGCAAACTAAAGCCAGACTAGGTAATATACATGACTAACAAACAAAATGCAGCAGCTGGAGACAACTGGCCCAAATCAGTATTCCTTAGTACAACATAGTTCAAAGTTCAAAACGGTACCTCTTCTGTTGAGCAAACACATTAAGATTTTAAACATAAACACACTGAGGGAAATAAATACATGGCATGTACTATAAATACGTTGTCCAAATTACACACTGAAGGTTATGGAAAACATTCATTACAATTAAAGGCAATAGAACCCAACGTTTATGTTGCTAAGCGAGATAGATATTGAGTTTTGCCTCATTTTACAACCTTTCTTGCCATAGCTGTTAAGCAAACCACTGCAGTTGCTAACATGGTTGTTAAGTGATATCTAGCTTCTCCATTGACTTTGCTTGTCAGAAGGTCACAAAAGGTAATCACATGACCCCAGCACATTGCAACAATTCTTAATGACCATGGGGATGCTGCAATGGTCATTAAGTATGTCATAAAAATGATCATAAGTCACTTATTTTTAGTGCTGTTGTAACTTCAAACAGTCACTAAACGAATGGTTGTAAGTCAAGGACTACAGTACCTGTACAGAATGATATTTGTATTACTAATTTGTCTTTCTCTTGTAAAGTGGTATGGATGTTGTTGTTACCAGAAAGCAATAATGAAAAACAACAATATTAAAAAATGACTGAATTCATCTAGTGTACCTGTAGGAATATGTCATCAATTACCTTACAGTAAAACGGACGGCCAATAAATGTTATAGACAAATACATAAATAATATACTTACGTTGCTGAATATTCAAAGAGGCCATAATAAGGGTTAAACATTTCCTTGGACAACAGAAAGAACCATTCTCTGGCCACTCCTCCATAGTCAAGGCCTTTTTCTGATTCAAATTCTATCCAGAGTCTGGCTTTTAATACATCAGGTCTCTTCACTGACATGATTCGTCTATACGATTCTTCAAAAATATTATTTCTGTGGAGTTTCATCTCAAATCTGTTTGGTATATCAGCCTTCAGAGAAAAAAGAATATTCTATATATTGACTGGTCTGAATGCATTTTCTATATCAGCTATTTATAGAACAAATTGTCTAAGAAATGTAACTAGGCCTTATTTTCTTCTTTTCAGTACAGTGCAAGGTTTGCACGGGTTCAATTAAAAACATGTAGACTTCTTCTAGGTGTACAATGTGCCCTGTTGAACTGCAAATATTTCATGAAATACATTACTCAAGGGCCTTTCTCAGGGCTAGTCTCTTGTGTCCAGTCTCTCTTGTGGTCAAAAAAGAGGGCCCGTGACAGCGGTTATTCCTCTGTCCTGGTCCTATTAGATCTATCAGCGGCTTTTGATACTATCGACCATAGTATCCTATTGCGGCGGTTGGAGGGGTTGGGAATTGGGGGCACCGTTTTGCGGTGGTTCTTTCTTTTCCTCTTGGACCACTCGTAATTTGTGTTCACGGGGGGGGGGAGAGATCCACCCCTAGGCCCCTCATTTGTGGGGTGCCTCAGGGGTCGGTCCTCTCCCCTCTTCTGTTCAACATTTATGTGAAGCCGCTGGGAGAGATCATCCGTGGTTTCAGGGTGAAATGTCATCTTTATGCTGACGATACTCAGCTTTACATCTCCACCCCAAACCACCCCAACAATGCTGTGCAGGTTATGGCCCGTTGCCTGGAGGCTGTGTGGAACTGGATGGGTGGGAACAGGCTTCGACTCAACCCTTCCAAGACTGAGTGGCTGTGGTTTCCGGTGGCCTGATATAGTCAGCTGACTCCATCGCTGGCTATTGGGGATGAGATCTTGACCCCCACAGAAGGGGCTCGCAATCTTGGTGTCCTCCTGGATGTACGGCTGTCTTTGGAAGATCATATCACGGCCGTCTCCAGGGGGGCTTTTGATCAGGTCTGCCTGATACGCCAGATGCGGCCCTTTCTTGATCGGGACGCCTTACGCACGGTCACCCATGCCCTGGTCACCTCCCGTCTGGACTACTGTAATGCCCTCTACATGGGGCTCCCTGTGGGGAGCACCCAGAGGCTTCAACTGGTACAAAATGCGGCCGCGCGGGTGGTTATGGGGGCGTCGAGATACTCCCATGTGACGCCCCTCCTGCGCGAGCTGCATTGGTTGCCGGTGGCCTTCCGGGTTCGCTTTAAAGTATTGGCTTTGGTCTTTAAAGCGCTCCATGGCATCGGACCAGGATGCTTACAAGACCGCATTGTGCCAGTAGTCTCCCACCGACCGGTGCGCTCCCACAGAGAGGGTCTCCTCCGGGTCCCGACGCCTTCTATGTGCTGCGTGGTGACCCCGAGGAATAGGGCCTTCTCTGTGGAGGCACCCGCCCTTTGGAACGGGATGCCCCCGGGGCTACGAACAACCACTGACCTGAGGGCGTTCAGACGTGACCTGAAGACCTGGCTCTTTGAGCAGGCCAGCCTGAGCTGACTCAAATGGGATTTTTAAATAAGGGGTTTTAGATTTGATTGGTTGCGGTATGAAAGTTTTAGCTTATTTTAATCGGGGGTTTTAGATTTTTATTGGGGCAGCCTATAATTTAATTCTTTTTTAACCATATTTATCTCTGTGTTTGTATGCATTTTAGTTGGCTGTTCACCGCCCTGAGTCCTTCGGGAGAAGGGCGGTATATAAAATTATGAAATAAATAAATAAATAAACAAATAAATAAATAAATAAAACCTAAAGACCAAGGAGATGGACTGTCCAGTGACTGGACAGTGAGGGTGTGTTTCCACAGCAAATTTGCTCACTCAACTAAAGTTAAGTAGATCAGTGTCACCTCCAGGCTCATGCCTAAAGTTCCCTTAGGAACTTTTGTGATGGAAGAAGAAGGAAAGAAAATTTTTCAACCAGGACAGGTGTTTGCTGTCTTAGCAATGGGCTGGGGATGACAACAAGGGCCTCAGAAATGGTTACTACAGAATTTTTCTGCTATAGTGAGCAAGATATGTAAACGAACCCTTAGTGGTTGGAAAAAACAGTAGCAAAAATGTGTGTGAATTTGGTTGATCCTACTTTACAGGGAAAGAAAAGGTAGCCTGTGAAGTGATTAAATGGAAATGATGGGCATCTGGGAGCATAAGGAACAATGGAATGGAAGTTGAAAGAGAAAAAAAGGAAATCAAGAAAAATTCTGCAACGGCAGAGTGCCATAGCAAAATGTATTGTAAAAAGCAACCTATATTAAGGAAGGGTGCATTTATGGAGGTTACCAACTTTATCATAAAATAAATATTTACTTACTGGTTTCTTTAACTTCTTCCTGAAGTAGTCATATTTTTGTTTAAATTCTCTGGAATATGGAACAGCCTGGAAGACATGAACACTGTACTGTTAGTGTAAAGAATAAAATGATCATGAAAGAGCCATATTGGGGTCATCCATTTCTCTCTAATTATTCATTTCCTTAATCCTTCATTTCCTTAAACCTGATGCCAATGAGTCCCTATGATACATATACTACACCTGTTGAGATCTATGATTTCCTACCCTTACAGGGGCTGAAGGTTGCACATTTTAAATTGCCTAATTGTCTCAGTACATATTGAAATAGTTCTGGTTACATAGTTAGCTAAGAAAGAAAGATGCAGCTTAAAAAAAAAAAAACTTGGGTTGGCTAAACTTTCACCAGAGCAAGAAATGGATGGAGTTTTTATGTGTTTGTATGATAAGGTCAGGACAAAACAAGAGTGTGTGGTTCCACGCTATTTTTGATCGTTCTTCCTGAAGAACAGCAGAAACATGAAAGAAAAGTTTGCTCCCTTGACTTTGATCTTAGAAAACACAAATGTCAATGAGGAAGTTGTCCATATTCAGTGCACTCTTATTAAACAAATAAATTTATCTTTTTAAAGTCATGTCCTTGGTCATGTGGTCACTGGTAGATAGTAATCAGCTTGGATATCCGTCTACTTTGGTAACTGTAGGATGAAAAATTATGATTTGTTTAAAGTTTATGGATGGACACTTTTTACGTTGGAACACACTTCATTCAATACAGCTGGCCCTCAACTTAATCAACTTCAAAAAAGACTGTCTTCTGTCTATCAGATTCCTAATAGGCAGATGAGTAAGAATAGAAGCTTATGTATAATTTGCAATGGGTTATGATCCTCTCTGCAAAATTAAGTTGACTGTTTGGGATTCTTTTTCAGCATTTAGAACTATCCAAAAAGTGGTGGCTCAAAGGGGACGTGGTAGTTCAAAGGGGACGTGGTGGCTCAGTGGCTAAGACGCTGAGCTTGTTGATCAGGAGATTGGCCGTTCGAATCCCTAGTGCGGTGTAATGGAGTGAGCACCTGTTACTTGTCCCAGATTCTGCCAACCTAGCAGTTCGAAAGCACGTAAAAAATGCAAGCAGAAAAATAGGGACCAGTTTGGTGGGAAAGTAACAGCGCTCCGTAAGCCTTCAGCATGTAGTCATGCCGGCCACATGACCATGGAGACGTCTTCAGACAGCTCTGGCTCTTCAGCTTAGAAACTGAGATGAGCACTGCCCCCTAGAGCCGGAAATGACTTAGCATGCATGTGCAGGGGAACCTTTACCTTTTTAAAGAGCTAAAGTGTTGGATGAGAAGCATGGGAGATACTAGTGCCACTGTAAGTGTGGGCAGAGGTACAAACATCAAAGTCAATCATTTTCTTTCCAACTTAAAACTATTAATCACAGCAGTTTTTGCAAAATAAACAAACAAACAAACAAACAAATAAATCTGTGCAGTACTTACTGGACCTGTAATAGCAGGATTCTGCAACCTGGGATCTTCCCACTGGGTAATTTTATTATCTGAAAATTAAACAAGAAAAATTGCAACACTTTTTTTCCCCCTCTCGCATTCCATTTTTAAAACCAAAACAACCACAACCAAACAACAACAGTCAGGTACTATTGAAGAAAAAAAAAGACTTTATATGTGAATATGTCATTTTAAAAAGCACCAAGAAAGATTCGACTATCTTTGGGTTTCATGTAGCCATGCCAAATCCTGTATAAACTATTCTATAATGCAGAGACTACATTCTGACAATGGGTAAAGTATTTTGAGTTGAACCATTTCAGCCAGCTGTTTTGGGCTTGAAACAGCTGTCTGATGCTTCCAATGTTTCCAAAGTGGTTGGGGAGGGGAAAAAAATCCTCTTATCAATGTGGAGCAATAAATCTGCACTTGGAAATTTTGAAGTCTGCATTGTTTGAATTGAAAATATTTTGCATTGAGATGGCAAATCCTTTCATGTGATCTACTAAAGGAAAATATTTGAGTACACTAGATTCAGCATGATTGCAATGGATTTATTACATATATTATATGATGTATTTGCAATCCCTAACCAGCACTGGATTTTACTTGGGGTTATGGCAGTTCTACGCACTGGAGGAAGGCTGATTTGGGGAAACCTGACTTAAATATTCCAACCGTCCTTTTGAATAATAGAGTCCTTTAAGAAACATTTAACTTCCTTTTCCTTAAAGGTTGATTCCATCTTTTTTGGTTTCTCTTTGCTTCTCTTTCCAAATTTTAATTCCAGCTAGGCTCCATCCAGGTACCTTTAGAGCAGCGGCCCACAGGCTGGATGCAACCTACGGGGTGCTTAAATCCGGCCCATGGAAATATCAAAGGACCAGCCCACTGTGCCTCTGGCGCTCAAATGGGCCGCGTGTCCACCCTTGTGCCTCATTTTCACCCTCCATAGCCTCCTGCAGCACTCTGCCAGCTGAAACCAGGTCAAAAACAGACCCAAAACAGGCCGAAAAGTAGGGCGAACATGGGCGAAAAATGGCTCAAAAATGGGCCACACGGCCCGTTTTGGCCAGCAGAGTGCTGCAGGAGGCATCTGTCCTGCTCTCCCACTCCCCCACCAACCTGCAGAGGAGAACTACGATGCTAATCCAGCCCTTCGAAGAAATCCAGTTTGACACCCCTGCTTTAGAGCATATTTATTTGCCTACAATTAGGGAAAAAATTTCTTTATTCTGAAATCTTTATTACAGAGACCAGAGCAAGTTTAGGAATTTGAAGAGTGCAATAAAGAAGTGACTTAAGAATCTGGAAAAAGAGTTCCCTGAATAATTTGTCATACATTTAAAGCCCTCCTTCTACGCTCTAACAATCTCTAACCAATTCTTTTTTTTTAAATAAACAGGGTGTTTTATGATGGTAAAATATAAAACAGTGGATGTTACTGTCCATGTTATGATGGGGAGGCACCTAAGCTGGCACTCAAATCATGAGATTGGGCAAACACAGAAATTCTGGGCAACTAATATAAAACTGTTTTCCACAGTTAGTTGCCAAATGCTCTCCCAGCCTGGTTTTTTGACTTCTAATTGCTGGTGTTCTAGCAAAAATCTAATTGAATTGTTTGGGAAACACACTTTGCTATTTTTCATTCCCTAGTTACAACAGAAGCTATTTTGTTTGTTTTATACTTTTTGGTATCTTTTTTTTTTCACACCTTTTTGAACACCTTTTAATAAGGAACAAACAACCCTTCTCCTGTGCAAATAATTTAATACCCGAGGCAACTTCTGCATGTTAACCATTGCTGCCTACAAGGCTGAGCAGAGGGATTTGCCTTACAATATCCTCCCAATGACTCTTCCAGGGAGAAAAGGAAGAAAGGAAGGAAGAATCATTATTGTTCCCTCATCAACCAAGGAAGTTAAGAGGATGTGGGCTCTCTTGCTAAATAGAACTTGGTTACAGTGCAAAGATGTTTAAAGAAACTACTGTCATTTATTTTTACTTCTCTCTATCTGGTCTAATTCAAAATTCTTATTTCATAAAACAGATTGTGTATTTTCTTTGTACAATCTTTTTTTCTTAGAAAACAGCTTTATGGGCAATCCCCACAAACAAGGAAAAAACAAAATCTCACATGGTTTTCTGGAAGGATAAGATTGAAATGGGTTTCTAAGTACAAAATGCATTTTTCTAGGAAAAGGCACAGCACAACATTACAACACATTGTTGACATTCAAGAAGCATTTAAGGACCTGGCTATTTTCCCAGGCTTTTCCAAAGTGGCAGTTGAGCCCCCCTCACTGGATGTGGTTTTTCTGATTATGTGTTGTTTTAGGGATGTTCATGATTTCTTTTTGTCTTTTGTAATTAAAAACAAAACAAAATTGTAAGCCATCAGGACTACTTGGAAATTGGACAGCCTTCAATTGTATGTATGGATAAATAAATCAAAACAAAATACAGGTAGTCCTTGACTTATGACTTGGTTGCTTAATGACTGTTTGAAGTTATGATGAACCCTCTCCAAAATCCACATAGAGCCTGATTTAAAAGTTACAATGGCTGACACATCCTATGGTCAGGTGATTGCATTTTTTGGTGCTTGGAAACCAGCTCATCTTTATGGTTGTTTGCAGCATTCTGAAGTTAAAGTGACTGCAGGTTTCAATGTTTTTTTTTACTATTTCTAGTGTTTACTTCTGATTTCCGGCAAAAACACCTTGGGTAAAACAGATTCACTTTACGACTGCAAACAATGCCAAAAGAAAAAAGAAAAAAAAAGACAATCAGATCCGGCCATGTGATATCTAAACTTATGACTGTAACAACTTATGACTGAAATCTTAGGCTTAATTACAATTTTAAATCGAGGACTATCTGTTGCACTATTGTAAACTTGTGTTATATGACTGGGCTACATTTTCCCCCTAGAAACTCCTTCTAGACTGATGAGTCAACTGAGGACACATTTATCAGAGAAAAAGTATAAATGATTCATATCGATAACACCCCATTCCACTTGCTAATTGGCAAAGTGGTTTAGAAGAAGCACTGTTTGAGAGCACGATGGAATCAAGAATGCTTAAAACCATTTTTTTTTTAAAAAGACAGCTATAGTGGTTAGCCACAAAAACATCTGTCATTCACAGTTAAAACTATTTTTACTTTTGCCCTAACAAATGAATTTTCCAACTGTAACTGTTAGGAACTTAAAAGTGAAGTAAATTAAGATTTCTTTCAAATTTTCAGGTGTATGCAATTGGCGGTATTTATTTGCTAGATTTATATTCTGTCTGTCCTTTGAGAGTTTAAGGCAATGTATGCAAGACATCATACCAAACTAATATGGTAGGTTGGTCTGAGTGATGGTAACAATCCTCAAAGTTACCTCAAAGGTTATATGGACATTATCAATTCACAACTGCAATGTGTCAAAAATTCATTGTTTTTGTTGAGACCTTCAGAGATTGCCTGAAAATGTCTGATGTATGCAAGTTGAACTTAAAAATCCACTTTTCTAAAACAGTCGCTGTTTAAGAAAAACAGTCTTGTTTTTTTGTTTTTGTTTTTATAGAAAAGACAGAGTTTTATGACTATCGCATCATCACTTTCATAGTTGTGCTCAAATGATCTCAACCAGTTTTGGAATCTAGGACTGATGTTTTTCCAGTTGGGTTATGATTCCTTGTAACCTACAACTGCATAACCAACTTGTCTCCTTTCCTTACCTAACCACCTCCATCATCTCAGTTAAAATCCTGGATCAGTTTCTCAACCTTGGCAACTTTTAAGTGCTGTCTTGGGGAATTCTGGGATATCTTAAAAGTTGTCAAGATTGAGAAACAGTGGGTTAGCCATCTATGATGAATATTTGATGGAGAGGGCTGCAGCTCATGAAAGCTGATGCCTTTTAATAAAATGTGTTAGTTGGAAAAAGTGATACCAGACCTCTCTTGATTATTTACTGTTGTAAACTTAAAACAGACTTCCTCCTGCAATGCCAAAGTTAGACTTTAGCCTATGTCCCGAGTATTAACCCAACAACGTAAAGTCTGGTCCTCTTATTAGCAAGTAGCTCAAAAGAACTCCAGTTTTTGTTACATAAATGCTCCAGTTTTTGTTACATAAATGCTGCTTTGACCAATAAAGTTCTATCTGGCTTGGGATCTATAGCATTAACTTTTCCAACCAGAATAGAAGTGCTGGGAAAAACTGTTTTTCTTCCCGTAAGTTATTAATCATTCCTCATTTCTATGAAGTGAGGAAGCTGAGGCCAGCAGCAATTCTTCTACTGCTGCGCTGATCCTATGGTTAGTATCAGATATGCTCCTTCCCCGATGGGATTCGAGAAAATGCTACAAAGACTTAATGCATAATTGCTGCTATTGTTTTCCTGGGATTGTTTATATGTTGAAGTTATTTGGTTTGGAGGAATTAAGTTGGAGTAATTTATTTTAACATGCGTTTACTTTCTTTGCAGCATCTTAACATTTTCTTACATTTTCATTACCGTATTTATAATGCTTTCTCATGTTATTATTACTGTAAACCTCCAGGAATCCATATGGTGGGTTTATATAAATGTGATTCATGAAATAAAGTCATTAAATTAAAATAAAGTCTGAATCCAACACTGAACTGGCATGGCCATCTGTTATCTTACAAGGATAAAAAGATGCACCAAGCAAGGCAAGAAATATAAATTATTGCAAGGCTGCAATGATTAAACCAAGCTGGTTTTAAGACATTTTTAATTCCAAAGAGGGCTGAGATTCACTGAGCTGTGCCTGATTTTACTCTATTGTCTTTATGGCAGCAGAAAACATACATATTTCTACTGCTGCCACAAAGGGCAAGGCCTTAGAATTGATGATGACAGAAAAGAAAAGTTTAATATACAATGCACCTATTTCAGTAATCAGTGCAAATTTTTTTAAAAGGTGACAAACATCTGATGAAGAAGAACTAATTAAGAGGAAAAGGAAGGTCGACAATAGAAAAGGCAAAAAGAACCTAACTACTATCATTTCTGTCTTCCAAAAGCAGTAAAAAACAGAATCGGTCATGTAACACTTAGGCATTTCTTAGTTAATTCTATAACAATTCTAGGAAGAGGTTAATCTGGTTCTAAATGTTGACCCAATTTTTTTTTATTTTAAAGGATATGATTTTACTTAAAAACTTTATTCATGCATTTTCAAGATTCAGCAGCTACTTTATCCAGGCATTCTTTATAAATAAGTTAACATTATGCAACTAAGTACCATTGTTAATTGATGGATATTCAAAGACAACAGAGATTAAGACACTGATGCAATAATTTTAGAAGGTTAATTTTTCAAGTTTCATACAGCTGTTTTCCTTTCCATATTTTCGCTCAAGGACATGTTGAGCAATTAATATGCATTTATGATTTTTTTAAAAAAAAAATCACAAACATTCCCAGTTGAAGAACAATTATTCCTGTTGCCACTTGAAAATCAAAACACAACAAAGATCCACACACTTGTTCAGAAGTGCTGTAATAGGACATATCTACAATGAAACGCCATTTAGACTAGGACTTTAAGGCACAAAAGTAGATAGAGATTAACAGGGTGGGTGCAAACTAACATGCCACAAATAGAAAATAAGGTCAGAACTGGTGTTGCCCCCAAGACCTACTTTAATTAATTTGTGAGGAGAAAGATTCTAGCAAAAATTTCTTCTACTACTTGTGTTATATTCAGACTCATGGCTGCATTATTCTTTTTTTTTTTCTCATCTTATTTTCTATTCCTAGAGTGTGCTTCCATTTATTAATAAGTGCATATAAGCCATGGGATCCATCCACAACATCAAAGAGAAAAAAAAGAAAAGAAAATCCAAAAAAATTCAACAAAAACAATCACAAAGAAGAAATGTTAATGCTTCACAAGATCAAATAGGGACAAAGCTTGATGAGCCAATTAAAGCAAGCTTTTGGTGAATTGTACAGTACCGTAAGAGGGCACTAAGTCTCGGGTATGAATCTCGCCACATAGCAACACCTGGCTTCCTAAATGAAGAGTAAAATTATAAAGCTTTCACTTCAATAAAGATTACCGCCCTTCATCTATTCGCTTGTAGAGCCTGCATGCCTACTTACTATGGTCTATATAAAATGTTCTTCCATCCAAATGAATCCTTTCCTCCCAACCAGGCTGTAATTAAAGAACAACAAAAACAACATCAGCAGCAGAATTAATATTTATTCCAGCATTATTATGTTCAAACACTTCTAGACAGGCATATCCTGTAGCTTCATTTATTCTCCCTTACATTTTAAAGAACATTTCATGCATTATATACAAAAAATTGAAACTGTGGAGTTCACCAATATAACCTAATCCGTGCCTAGCAGAGTCAATTTTGGAGGGAAATGCTATCTTTTGATGTTGAATAAGAAGGAAACTGATTCCAAAGGATTCCACGGGGATTTGTTTCTTCCAGTAAATAGACTGTTGTAACCAATGGTTTATTGTCAGACCCCTGACTTAGGGTGCCACTGAATCTTGCCTATAAAGAGGAATATTTGTAGCTCAGGGTTGAAATGAAGGATCCTTGGTCTCTTTGAGCTTGATTGTTTTCTTGCAGATGCTTCATTATCCAAGCTAGCTAATGTTGCACATGTAGAACACACATGTAGCACATATATGTGAAATTACTCTTGAACTAGTCCAGAAGTAGCATCCTTTTGAGGCGGAAGGCACCTCTGTACAGTTTTTCCACTGTTACTAATACTCCCCTGAATCCAAATTAAAGAGTACAAATAAAAATAAATAGGTGAATATAATTTAAATAATTGAAAGGTAGCCAAAATATGAAATCTATCGTAAGGACACAGAAACCTTCTGAAAATTGGCACTCTTGTGCATAGTGATCATTTTAATTAATCAATGTTATAAGAGGTCAGGGATTAAAACAGTACCAACTCTTGAGCTATTTCCTTTTCAGGAAATGCTACATCATTTTGCTTTTCCAGGTGGCTTCTATTTCATTAAAAAAAATTAAAAATGTAATTTTAAAAAATTATGTATTTCATATGGGTATGTATGTATGTATATATGTATGTATGTATGTATGTATGTATGTAATGAGATGGCTTCTATTCAGCAGTGGGATCCTACCTGTTCCACTACCAATTCAGTGATCGCGTGTGCATGGGCATGCACCTAACACGTGCATGCACCTTTCCCCACACCAACTGATACCTGCAGCACCAATCAGCTGAGGGGATAAAGAGGAGAAAAGCGCAGAGGCGGGTGGGAGGGCTGATGCTGCGCTTTTCTCTTCGTTCTCCTCTCAGCTGATTGTCAGGCTTTTTTTCCTCCTCTCAGCTGATCATTGGAGGGTTTTTTTACTACCGGTTCGGGGGAACCAGTTCGAACCGGTAGCATGCCACCACTGCTTCTATTTCTTAAGTTGTGCATTAGTGGAAGTGGCCAAAAGTACAATTGCTGATGCAGCTGCCTCCTCCAAAGCTCATATGTTCCTAGACATTAACTTTCTTTTTTTAAAAAAAATCAAATATTTTCTTTCCCTCATTAGCATTTTGTAAGAGGGAAGAGTCTGAAAAGGTGTTTTTCAGGAAAATGTCCAACTTGCTGGTTGGAAGCTTCCATCGAGAAGATGACACATTTTGCAGGACTTCAACTCTGTCTGGGAAAAAGACTTTTTTGTTTTCTCCTTCTCCAGGGGTGGGGAAAATAAAAGAGAAGAAAGGGTATTGTTCCCACATAGATTTTTTTGGGGGGTCAAAAATTGCAAATATGACTTCTTCCCATCTCCTCACACTGGGATGCAATACTTGTGAAGTCCCTATTTGCTGTGTTTTTTTGGTGTATGGGATGTGCTTTTGTACTGCATTGAATTTTCTCCTTACTGTTTTCTGAGTTTAATTGTTAGCTATCCAGAGTCATTCTGGAATTAGGCAGCCTCTACATCTTAAAAAAAAATACCAGCAACAATGACATTGCAGGAACTAAAAAAAAAAAAAAAACACCTCCCATAGAAAATATCATGGAATAAACTACTCCTTCTTTTCCTCTAATGAGGACATGACATACTAAGGTTGTGTTCCTTCCCACTGTGTTTTTTGTAAGAAGGAGCAGCAAGAGATGGATGGAAGTTTCTGCACTGGCCTTAAGCAAAGAGTTACGCCATTTCTACTCTCCACAGTTGAGGAAGGAAAAAAAGAAGTTTTTCCTACAAATTAAAACTTTTGTAGATAAGAGGAGAAAAATCTGAACAAAAAAAGAGAAAAGAACTACCTTTTGTTCATTCCACAGAAAGCAGCAAGGAGATGCTGCAGGTATGCTGTAAGAATTTTTTTAAAAAGCCCAAATCACAAGAAGGCAGACTAAAAAAGCCCTTAAAAATAGAACTTTTGAGAGCACTGCAAGGGCTTGCCAAGTGAGAGAAGGCATTCACTTAAAGAAAGGGGATTTGTCTAGTTGTAATTGCAACTAATGGAACCTTTTACATATAATCTGGAGTATCTACATTCATAAGAACAGCATGGTAAGGGTATTAATCTGTTCTTACAAACGAGAAATGTAGAATTAAATAGAGAGATAATACAGTAGGTGATGTTAAAATAGCAAAAGAACCAAGGCTTTACTGTGGCGTGCAAGACAGGGAAATGAATTTTTATCCCATTCCCAAAAGGATGGATGTGGATATTTTTAGGTTTACAATAGAAGAGATACACTTTAGTATCTTGACTTGTAAACAATATTTCTCTTGCTTTAGCCAATCATTAAAAAGTGAATTCAGATGTTCTAGAGATTCATTGTATTGTCTAAAGTCTGATAATGAAAAAATGACAGTTTTGTTCCTAAGAAAGTTAATGTAAGATAATAATGCAGAAGCCCACGTTTTGAATATATATATACATATATATTAACTATGGCTTAATTGAATTATTATCTAATGCAAGAACAATCAGCACAAATGACTCCCTGTTGATGATGTATTTTATCATTATTTTAAAAATGAGAACCAGGAACAACACATGGATGTAGCAGACCCAGACTATAAGCCTTGGGCAGAGATTCCATACCAATAATACCTGAATATATACAGCAGTTATTTCCTGGTTTTGAGAAACAAATCTTTAACCACAGAATCAGGCCTTCCAATTTCTACTCTAATTATGGAAGACTTTCCTAATATCTCCATGGAGAAGATCTCTGACTAAAAGCTGGGACAACCACTGTCAGAATAGATAGCCTTTGTTCAGATCTCTACGGTTTACTCTTCTTTTTATGTTATTATCCCAGTACCCAAATGAATTTAATGGGACTCACAACTAAATCTTAAAGTAGGGTATAATAAGTCCTATGGAACCATGGATGGCATAGGAATCTAGCTGTGTTTTGTGATGATCTCTGGATCCCACCTGTAAGAAATGGTGTAGGGTCTCGTGTTTGGGCAGGGGGTTAGATTAGATGACCTACAAGGTCCCTTCCAACTCTGATTATCTGTTATCTGTTACCCTTACTGTATGTGCCTCCCCAAAGAGAAATGGGTCCCTGAATAAAGAAGGTGTGACCTTTCCTGTAACAGATTCCAATTATAGTTAGTCCTTGTTTAATGTTCAATCATCCAACAACTGTCTGAACTTAAGACAACCCTGAACAAGTGACAGTTACAAATGGGCCTTATACTTACAGTCATCATACTATACTATGGTCATGTAAATTGCTACCTTCCCTGATGGCTTCCCATAGGCAAAATCAATGGGGAAGCTGGCAGGAAGTTGGAAGATATGATCCTTGTTAAATAACATGTGTGGTTCTTGCTTAACAGTGGCAATTGGATAAGCCAGAATTGCCATCACTAAACAGTATAATCACATGCCCTTTTGACTTACTACAGTAGTGCATTGCTTAAAGATTGGTTTTCTGATCTCAGTTAGCATAGTTTAACCCATATGGAACTTTTTTCTTAGGGAAATTCAGGCCAGTTTGTCTTCCCTGTTCTTAAGTGGCTGTTAAGACCATGCTACCTGTGCTACCTATTGCTTTTATTGTAATATACCATGTTTCTCATAAAATAAGTCTTATTTTTTTTGAGCCCCCCAAAAATGGCTAGGACGTCTTTTCCGGGGTGACTTAATCCCTCCTGGTGCATCCTCGCCTAGAGCGCCCCGCGGGCAGCCATGCCTCACCACCAGCCGGTCCTAACGGCCAATCATGGTGGAGCATGGAGGGCTCCCTACCTCCGCCAAGCGCCTTTGCTGCAGACGCAGGTATGATGCTGGTTGCAGGCTGGGTCAGCGGGCGGTCGGGGGAGGTGTGGATGTTGGTGCAGCACTTTTCATCGCAAGACCTTTGGAGCCCGCCACTGCTGCTTTCCCTTCTGCCTGTGCTGCTGCCGTGTTTGGAGTGCTGCGCATTCCTCCACCGGCAGCGTTTCAGCCGCTTCCCGGTCCGGAGAGCTGCCTCTGTAGCTTCCACGAGTGCTGGTGTAGGCTGGGTCAGCAGGCGGGCGGTGGCGGCGGCATGGATAGTGGCGGTGAGACACTTTACGTCACGAGACCTTCGGCCCGTGGAAGCTGTGGAGGCGGCTCCCCCGCCCGAGAAGCAGCTGAAACGCTGCTGGTGGAGGAATGTGCAGCACTCCAAATGCGGCAGCGGCACGGGCAGAAGGAAAAGCAGCAGCGGTGGGCGCCGAAGGTCTTGCGGTGAAAAGTGCTATGCCGATGCCGACATCCACACCTCCCCCGCCCGCCCGCTGACCCAGCCTGCAATCAGCACCACACCTGGGTCCCCCCGATTTCACATGTTTTAAATAGGCTTAAATTTGGGGGGAGAGGCTTAATTTCACCTTATGCCTAGAAAACATGCTGGGACTTCCTATTGGGGGGGCGTATTGTTGGAGAAATATAGTATATATCTTTGCTTCTGTTTTTTAATCTTACTTCATTATTTCTAGCTTTATTTTTTAGATTGCATTTGATGAGCAAAGGGTCAATATGTCAAATGAACGAATGCTAGACTCCAGCTTTAATTCTAGAAAGGACACATCTGTCCATAACTGATGTGGATACAGTACTCAGGATCCAAGAGAAAACTTTTATATGCCTTCAGAAACAGGTATGCTTGCCAAGAGACACATAGACAATCTTTTTGAAGCAGTCTATCCGGGTCTTATAAGAACAGACAGTTGTTTTCAGTCTTGGAAAAGTGTTATACATTCTGGATGAGAAGTATATTGCATAGTATATTACAGGGATCTTCAAACTTGACAGCTTTAAGACTTGTGGACTTCAACTCCCAGAATTCCTCCTCCAGTCATGTTAGCTCAGGAATTCTGGGAGTTTAAGTCCACAAATCTTAAACTTGTCAAGTTTGAAGACCCTTGCTGTATATTTTAACAGTTACTGATGCTGGATTGAGAGAACATGCTTGCAATGTTGAGACTTTTTTCTCCGTGAGACACAATTCTATTTTTGAGACACAAATAATAAAATAAATACTGTTACTCAGAAATGTTTTTATTTAAACTAATCTCACTAAGTTCAGGTCAAATTGATTTGAGTTACTTGTTCAGCTCAGTGTTCCTCAAACTTGACAACTTTAAGATGTGTGGACTTCATCTCCCAGAATTCGCCAGCAAATATGC
Source organism: Bungarus multicinctus (assembly GCA_023653725.1). Lineage (NCBI taxonomy): Eukaryota > Metazoa > Chordata > Lepidosauria > Squamata > Elapidae > Bungarus > Bungarus multicinctus. The sequence continues at coordinate 260,777,913 of CM042834.1, forward strand.
TGGCTGGGGAATTCTGGGAGCTGAATTCTATACATCTTAAAGAAGCCAAGGTTGGGAAACACTGCTTTAAACGATTGAGCTACATTAAACTAACCTGGTTATCGGTTCTTTTTAAAAGTCTTAAAATGTATAGATGCCTAGCTGTGATGAAACGGTGGTTTATCTTCAAGAGGCAAAAAAACTGAGAAGGGGAGAATCCAGACCACTGAAAATAAATAGGTTCCTATTCTTTCTTCTGAAAAGAAAGCAAAATGGGAGCATCTTTGCCTCTAAGTGTAATCTTGCAAAACATCTTCCACTCGGAGAGAGGGATGAAAGCTAAAATTGCAAATGAAGCCAACCAAATAATCGGCTGAGTTTGCAAAGATCAATAAAACAGAGAAAATGGAAGCAGACATTTAAAAGCAATCTGCTGTCTATATTATGAAAACAGCCAACTTCTCATACCGCAAGTAGTATTGTTCCTTCCAATTAAATCCTTTTAATGGTTTTTGATGGTTATGATAGCTACTACTCAAGCAAATGTTTTTGTTTGAGAAATAGCCTTCATAAATGCGGGACCTGCAAAACCATAACCTTTGTTTTATGGGTACTTTGCCATGTTGTATATCACAAAGAAAGCTCAGGGGACCCTATTTGTTCATAGTGAAGATTTTCAGTGCTGCAAACAAATTAGAGTACTGCTATAATTATTCAAACCACACCCACCCACACTCTTCTTTCTTTCTCTGTCCTAACTGGGGTACCTTCCAGATAGGTATACTCAACAATTCTGTGAAGTGCATCCACATGTAAGGAGAGGTTGCCCAACTACATTTGCAACATGCAAAATGTTCTCTATTTCAAAAAAGTTCAGGGTGCAGACTTACAGGAAGGGGCCCCAAGTCATTTGGGTTTAAAGCCGCTTTTGACCGCAAGTGAACTGGAAATTTCAGGCGGGGATCTTCCTGAAATGATAAGCAAAGTGTTTGTAAGAACATCCTAACTGGAGTTACATCTTTATCAAAGCCTACGATACTGAACTTCCTCCCTCCCTCCCTTCCCACTTAGATTTCAGAGTGTCTAATTTTTTTTGCGGCGAAACATTTAACACTTCTTCTTTTGCACATTAATGCAAGCAAGTCATGTAGCCAATTTCAAGCGACCATGATATAGTTACTTTTTCAGTAAATTAGGTTAGACATGACTTCATTTACCAGAAGATTGTATAACAATTTTTTTTTTTTTTGCTCCTATATCTGCAGAAAATTTGGAACGAGAAGCACTGCCTTATGCCTTGGCTGTGATCCTGAGAAAACTCTAAGGAAAGAGATTTCTACAGCAATGAGCAGAATCAAGTTATTCTGATCTCATGCAGCCACATCTAAATAGGAGATAGAATAGAATAGAATTCTTTATTGGCCAATTGTGATTGAACACACAAGGAATTTGTCTTGGTGCAAATGCTCTCTGTATACATAAAAGAAAAGATACATTCATCAAGAGTCAAGAATCATAAGGTACAACACTTAATAATAGTCATAGGGTACAATAAGAAATCAAATCATACTAGGAAACAGTCAATATAAATCATCAGGATACAAGAGACAAAGTTACAGTCATACAGTCACAAGTGGGAGGGGATGGGTGATAAGGAGTGATGAGAAGATTAACAGTAATAGTGCAGACTTTGTAATAGTTGAACAGTAGACTAGGGGTATCAAACTCGCATTGTCATGTGACGTATTGCAACTCCCCCGCCCCTTCATTAAACTGGGCATGGATGTAGCCAGCATGTTACGCATCCGGGCAGCGAGTGTAACAGCCCTGTATTAGACACGTAAGAGAGCCAATTTGGTTATGGTTAAAGCACCTGGCTAGAAATCAGGAGACCATGAGTTCTAGCCCTGCGTGAGGCATTACTAGGTACTTTGATACTTCTTTAATTGTAGACTGCCTCTCTCATGGCTCCTTATTCTACAGGGATGTGAATAGCCACATAGGAGTTAAAATAACAAATCTGATTGTCCTGCATGTTTCTTAAGACAAGGAAACATATACGGCACTTGCTTTTCTTTTATATTACTCCAAAGTGCTGTGTATTATGATGTAATCTTTAGTTCCTGTTAGAAATGATGAAAAACTGAATATTTTTAGCCAGAGTATGATTTTGGGTAAGAAAGAGAAGAAGAGAATGACCAGATGCAAGGTGGATAGCTCAGTTACAGTAGCTATAAGTGGATTGTGGGAAAACTGAAGGACCAGATTAGGGATAGACCATTATAGAGAAAGTCTGTCTACCTGATTGCGAAGAGAGAATGACTTTATAATCAATCAAATCAATCAATAAATCAATGATTTGGGGCACTATGCCAGATGTTTATAAACTATTGTAAACTGAATCCATAACAAGAAAAACACTGTTGAAACTTGCTACCAGAAAACAAAAACTAGCAAATTGGAAAAAAACAAACAGTGTGACCAACCATCCACCTTCCAGCCGTTACTAAAAGAAATTACATTTTAAAAATAAATACGTTGTCTAATCTTTGGATTGTCCTCTGCTTAACAACGATGGGAAAGTAGTGTTTCTCCCTTCCCATCACCCACTTCTACTCACCCAAGAAGTGAAAGTTCATCTTACCCATGTTGTGGTCTTGGTGTTGTGGTCAATAAAAAAAGGTCTGCCATTGGGTGCTATTCGCATCTCCCAGCCAGGAGGTAAGAAACTTTGGGTCAATTTATGTTGTGGTTTTGGAGAATTATATGGAGATGGCTGAGGAGACTGTGGATTAGAAAGGGTGTCCTTCACGGCTCTTCGTACAGGAGAGTCCTTGAGAAGTCCCTAAAGAAACAAGAGTTGTTAAGACAGCCACCGCTTTGGGATGCAGTATGAATGACAATGAGTACCACAACCTACTCAAGATTCAAAAATTTAAATGACGGAAGATGCCTCCACCATTACAACGCCTGGAAAAGAATACACCTTCTATTTTCCATCAAAGGCAATGAAATTTCCTAAATTATTAGATTCTTTGGAAGTTTCCCATTCGCGCCAATTTAGCACTGTACCAATTAAGAATGTTGGGTATTGTTAAGTTGGTAACAATTCTAAGAGAAAGATGAAGTATCTTGGATATTTGGTTGCCCTGTTCTGTAGCTTCTTTATTTTATAATACAGGTAGACCTCACTTAATGACCATTTGTTCAGTGATTGTTCAAAGTTACAATGGCACTGAAGGAAAATTATGACCAACCTTCAACGTTATGGCCACTGCAGCACCCCCTGCAGACACACGATCAAAATTCAGGCACTTGGCAGCCCACCCATATTAATGACTACAGCATGTGCTTTAATACACCCCCCCCCCTCATCCATCCACCTATCTTCCTCTCCGCTCTGGCTGTCTGACAACCCTGCACTCTGTGCTGCTTCCTACCTCTGCTGCCCCTGGCTGACTTTTACAAGGGCTTCTGACACCACGAGGCTCCACAACTCTGCGCAAGGCTTCCCTGAGGCCTTTGAGAGGCCTTGCAAAGCCTCCACAGCATGTATAAATGTATAACTGAGTCCTGCCAAGTATTGCCAAGTACTCCAATTTCCACAACTTCAAGCAAGGCCTCCATGAGGCAGAATAATAGAGTTGGAAGGGACCAACTCTCTTCTCAAACAGGAAACCTTATATCATTTCAGACAAATAATTGTCCAATCTCTTCTTCAACACTTCCAGTGTTCAAGTATCCACACTTTCTGGAGGCAAGTCATTCCACTGACTAATTGTTCTAACCATCAGCAAATTTTCTCCTTAGCTCTAGGTTAGTTCTCTCCTTGATTAGTTTTCCTCCATTTGTTCCTCTCCTGTTTTCCGGTACTTTGGAGAACAGACTGACTCCCTCTTCTTTGTGGTAGCCATTTGGGCAGCTGCTAGCCATTTGGGAGGCTGCATTTGCCCTTTCTAAGGGTTAGCAGCTGTCTCAGCTCAGGACCCCTCATCAGCAGTGGGAGGAAGAAGATGGAGGAGGTTAGCAGGGGTAGGTCGTGGCAGCAACGACAGAGTAGAGGGCAGTCAAAGGGGCAGAGGTGAGGGGCAGTTAACCACGTGGGGGAACTGAAGCTGAGGCGAGCACAACAGGGTAGGAGAAGCCCGAGGTCCTTGCCTAGGTCCACAGCAGGGACGTTTGGAAATGCCATCATGAAGTGGTATGGTCATGTGATGTTTCGCCTAACAAGTGCTTCACTTAACAACAACAATTTCACTCCCGATTAGTGTAGTTAAGCAAGGACTACCTGTATCTTCTTTGGGCTTGATAAACAGTCCTGCATGCTATGGTTGCACCCTACATTTATAAAAGCATTTTGGTTTATTATCCCTTTACCAATGATTCCCACAACACTTTTAAATGTATAATTGAGTCCTGCCGAGTGCTCCATTGTTGGACATCACTAGCTCAATTTCCATCATAGGAAATTTGGATTCCCCTCATTTTCTATATGCATCACTTCGCGTATACTTATGTTGAAATGTATTTGCCTCTTTAATACAATCTTTCCAGTTTGAAGAGTCCCTTTTTGTTGCATACAAGATAGCAAAGAAGTGATAAGCTCATCTGCTTTACAGTATAGGGTGGGACCCAAAAACAAAGACGTTTTTGACTCTCTTACCTAGTCATGTTCCCCCTCCTAGGGTAGACATGCACAGGTAGTTCTTAACTTACAAGCATTCATTTAGCAACCATTTGAATTTACAATGGCACTGAAAAATGTGATTTACAACCAATCCCCCACACTTTTAAATACTGCAGCATCCCCATGCTCACATTATCAGAATTTGGGCATTTGGCAACTGGCATGTATTTAGAAGGGTCATTTGTGACCTTTCCAGCTGGCTTTGCTTTGAGCCATGGTGGTGCAGTGCAGTATTGCAGGCTGCCTTTGCAAATCTCACCAGGCTCAAGATTGTTGGGGGCAACAGGCTGACTCTGTAAACTGCTTAGGGAGGGCTATAAAGCACTGTAAAGCGGTATATAAATCTAAGTGCTATTGCTATTTGCTTAACAACTGTGTCATTGGCTTAACAACCATGTCAAAACAGAAGTAAAATTGGGTGTGACTCTGTGAAGATGCTTAGCAGTGGAAATTCTGGTTGCAACTGTGGTTGTAAGTCAAGAACTATCTCTAGTACCCAACCGCTATCAGTGGAAACTGCAACTAATGCTAATCAGGAAAGAGAGTGGGAAGCTCACACAAGAGAACTAGCAGTCTAATAATAACTCCTGAGGCGGATGAATTTATCTATCGATAAACCAACTAATCGAGTGCCATCTCACTCACAAAGTGACTCTGGACATTTTATAGCATAAGGTGAAAACTTCAAATTAAAAGAAGGACCAAAGTCAGTCGCTATACTCTACCAAGGGAATGTTGGAAGAGCCAGGTATTTACAGCTTTATGAAAGCGCATCAGGACTGGGGCCATGAGGACACTATTCCACAGGATCTATTCCACGTCATACAGCTATTAGAAATCAAGCCCTCGCTTGTCAAACAAATGGAAACAATATTGAAAGTAAAAAACATCAAATGTGAAACATGAACTACCCACAGAAGGCACCAAAATGTGTAGAACATTTCTAACACAGTGAGCTTACAAGATGCGAAGGAATACTCGAAGGAGCACATTACCTATTGGAAGATGAATATATTAAGGGTGAAGGGAGATAATCACTGGAAAAGCAAACCAATCTTAAATTGTTAAATGTGAAAAAGTTGTCAGAATAAGCAAGGGTAATCTTTCAAAATAAAGACAGGTACAAAAGAGACATTGCAAAGCTGACTGGAGAAGAGAAATGGTGAGGAGAATTAATGAGATGGGAAGAATGAAAACGCAAGAGGCAATCAGGCCTGGTTTGAGGAAGAGAACTGCTCACCTCAAGCGGTGCAGATAGTGTAACTGTGGGAGTACTGAGGCTACGAGGCCGTCTTATCTGAGGCTCGCTTAGATGGTTGTTACTGTTTGATGTTGACCCAGAAGCACCATCTTCAGCAAGCTATATTAGAGGCAAACACAAGTTAGCTACAAGTTAAGACTTCCTTTACCAAAAACTAAACTATGGTATAATAAAGGATGTCTGAAATCAATAAATCATGATGAACACTCCTGACTCATTCCCACTTTCAATAAAGCATTCCAGTGGTGGGCATTCCAATGTAGGAAACATATTATAATTGGAACTATCTTCTATATGCATCCCAATATGGTTATTTTACTGGTATTTTTGAATGAGTTTTCTCTCAAACTGAGGATGGCATGAATGGCTGTTGTCCTCTGAATGCCCCACAGAAGCTTCTATTTAGAAATTCATTTGTGACCATGTGCTTGAATCAGTCTTTTGTCTATTAATCAAAATTTGGAAAAAACCTCCAGTCATATACTGTTACCTATAAGTTCCCTTAATTGGTGTACATGCCAAGTTGTTTAGGTAATCTCCTTCTAGCAGTTTCCTCTATTTCAGGGGTGTCAAACTCACAGTGTCATGTTGTTGTCAAGTGACGTATCACGACTCCGCCCCTTTGGTTAACCGGGGTAGGCGTGGCCAGCGCGTGACGCATCCAGCCTCCAGACGGCGAGTTTGGCACCCCTATTTCTATGATTCTAAATTATTGTCTATGTGCCTTTCCATGCTCCTTGATAAATCATTTACATTTTTATTTCATTGTATTTCTTGGCTTAAGAAGTTCAATGGTATTAATCACAGATAGCTATGGCAATGCAAGAATTAGTAACTTAAAACTGAGGTTTGAAAAGGACTGCTTTGGAATGGAAATTTATTAGAAAATTATGTTTAATTTGATCTCATGTTTAATGCTGCTAAACTGTAATTAAGGAGTGGGTTAACTCCGAGGAGGAAAGAAGTGCAGCTTGGAGCTAGCTCCAGTTTGTTAATTGCAATTAACAATGTTATAGCCCCAGGAAATTGCAATTTCACTCACTGCAAGTTGACAACTAAAGCTTCATTGAAGTGAGCAGGGAAAGAGAAATCTGCTTTTAATCATCTGGTTGAAAGTCAGAACATGGTCTTGCATCGCCCACTTCCCTCCTATCAATAGTGTGGGCTTGTGTTATGCTGCAGACCTGCCAAAGTTTGATGTACATGAAATCTGGCACTGGCCCTGTGCCATAGCAGATTCTGCCATAGCTAATGCACATCTCTTTTCACTGAGAGATAATTATTTCATCAGAGCCTGTCCTCCCCCATAGTTTTCATCTGGAATCTGAAAGAACTGCAAATGATTTATCAAAATCTCACTGCTTTGCTGGAGAAGAAGTTCATACCTGCATGACAGGCCGAGTCCAGGTTGTAGTGCGATTGTTATGATTGACATAATAAGTACGTCCCTTAGCATCTTTCCTTTCTTCCCAGCCTGAAGGTAAGCCCGGTGTAGTATGAACATAGGCCACTGATGGCTGTTTATGCAAGAAATTACCATAGTGTTAACTTTGTGGCAGTGAGTCATTCTTACAATCAATAATTGCAACAGAACAACTGAAAAGATATGTGTTGGCAGAACCCTTCCTTAAAAGGGTCCCTTTCAGAAAAATAAAGATTTCAGTTTTAATCACAAAAGCAAGGTTAGCACATTCAACACAAGTAGATAGCAAGGCCCTGAGATCCACAGAGGCTATAAATGCTGTCCAGTTTGACAGAGGTAATCGCCATTTTATCCTTGCTGAAGATGAGATCTGTTCATTAAAGGTAGACAAAGGAGCAGAAGAATATAAAAAGCCTGGACATAATCAGTGCTCAAGTACAGTACTAGAAGGAATGAGAACAAATACAGTTAGAAAAGCTTTTATACTTTAAATGATGGAAAACTGACTTCATTTGCTTCACTAAAACGGTACCAATCAGAAAAAAATGGTCCCTAGTGGTTTGTTGTAAGTGACTTTGGCTAGGTCACAAGCTGTGTAGTCTTCACTTCAAAGACATCAGTTAATTACTAAACCGACAGGTTCATTATGTTGTTTAATATATTAAATTGGAAATTTCCAACGCTTTGAACATTTTTCTTGAAAGCTTCCTGCTAATGGCTGCATCCCCTTTGAGCATTTTGATGTCATTAAATATGATTTAAATGTGACTTCCATTAGGAAGAAGTGCCCTGTAATGATCAACTTTGGAATCTAGGATTCTTCTGTTGCAACATTTTGCCCCGATTTGCACAATGAACCTTGAAATAACTGGAAGACTGAGAGAGCTTGCCATTCTTAATATTGACAAATAAGATGTACAATACAACCTGCCGTGAGATTCTGCCTGGACAAGAACAATAAGAGCCGTGGTGGCGCAGTGGTTAGAACGCAGTACTGCAGGCTACTTCTGCTGCCTGCTACCTGCCTGCAGTACGGCAGTTCGAAACTCACCAGACTCAAGGTTAACTCAGTCTTTTTGAGGTCGGTAAAAGGAGGACCTAGATTGTTGGGGATAATATGTTGACTCTGTAAATTGCTTAGAGAAGGCTTTAAAGCTCTATGAAGCAGTATATAAGTCTAAGTGCTATTGCTATTGCTAATAAACCATATAAACATGCATCCATACATGCATGAACTCTATATTTATATACACTAAGAAATGGGTACATATTTCATGACTTCATATGCATGTATGCATGCATATATCCTTTTTTTTAGAAGTTAATGAAACAGATAGGAGCAAGGGAAACTTTTGATTGAAGCTGAACTATTTTTAAAAATACCAAATAATGCTTGTAGTTTTAATGACAAGCTAAAACATGGTTACTTGTGTAGATTATAAAATATTATTTTAAAAAATACTCCCCTTTCTTCCTTCCATGTTAAACATTACTTTGCAATTTTGACAATCTGATTTTCTACTGTTTTCTGATTCAAAGAGTCACTGTTATAAAATAATAGCAGGCCATGATTATTAAAGCTTGTGGTCTTTATATGGAAATAATGACACCTTGAAATAATTTCCCGTGCATGAAATGAATAAAAATTACTATTTTTTACATAATGATGCCCTGATACACATTTGCTGGAATGAAAACAAACATTTTTAAAACTCCTTTTAAAAAAGCAGATAAGGAGAAATATTTCCTGGTTTGTAAAAATATGGGGTTCTTTTAAAATGAGAAAAAGGATCATTGCATAAGTCTAAGATGAAAAAAAAAAACTGAACTAGGAAAATGGGTTACTCAGCGACTTCAAGTACAGTGTATTAATAGAACAATGCCAGAGTGTGTTAAATTAGTTTGAAAGCCAAACAAACTTTATTCTCAGGTGGCATCTCATTTTTATGCATAGGCTTTTGTTCCAAAAGTGACTCCCCTGACTTGAAACCCCCCCCTAATTTTAACTAATTTTTTGCAAATGGAAAAATATTGTTTGGAAACTGAGGCCTCCGGATGCTCTAGAACAGGGATCACCAACCTTTTGGACCTCAGGGACTACCAAACTCATAATTTTAAATTCCAGGGACACTAACCGGTTCTGTGGGCGTGGCCTAATTTGTGGGTGTGGCTTGGTGGTCATGTGACTGGCTGGGCATGGCTTGTATGTAAATAATATAAATATTTATATAAATATTGATTTTTTTTTAATTGAAAAAGAGCAACTTTTATCCAAAATCAGGCAAAGCAGGGCAGGCAGATTGAGTTGCTCACAGAATCACAGATTCATTCAGAAATCTATCTATCTGCCATTGGCTAGCTCAGTCTGTCACATAAAATTTGCTTGCAAGCAAACTCACAAAATTAACTCACAACACACCATGTATGTAAATATTGATTTTTTTATTTAAAAAAGAACAACTTTTACCCAAAATCAGGCAAAGCAGGCAGGCAGATTGAGTTGCTCACAGAATCATTCAGTGATCTATCTATCTGCCATCGGCTAGCTCAGTCTCTCAAATTTGCTTGCTGTAAGTCTGCACTGAATAATAGAACCTTCAGTCCTAAGGGAGGTTCAGCTGTGCTTAAAAGCAGAGCTGAAGATCTAAAGACTAGCTAGAAAGCAAGAAATCCAAACATTTCCTGCTTCCTAGCTAATCTAAATCTCCTGACACAGCAGAACAGACGATGGTCGGAAAAAGGAAAAATAGCAACTTAGCAGGCAAGTTTACCGGGTAAGGTGTGAGTGGGCGAGGAGGGTTCTGTGGGCTGTGCAGCTTTGTGTTTCTGCACAGCCTGGATTAATTGCTTTGGGGGAGGTGCTCTGGGAATGAGATTTCTTTGTGGCCCACCAAAATTTTCTCACGGCCCGCTGGAAAAAATTTTTCCCGTTGGCAACCGCTGCTCTAGAACTCCTCCTTCTGTCTCAAAGTAGTATGTTCAGTATTGAAAGCTTTGCTAGTGTATCATGCCCATAGTTGCCTAGCCCATGACTATGCTCCAGTAATAGTGGGTTAGGAATAAGAGATGTTAAGAGATACAAATTCATCCACCATCACTGAGGAAAATGCATGTGACTGCATTCCGCTCACATAGTATGAAATATCACAACATTATTGTTCTTCTAGATCAGTGTCATGTGACGTATTGCAACACTTTCCCCTTCGCGAAGCTAGGGTGGGCGTGGCCTGAGCATGACGCATCTGAGTCACGGGACACCAGTTTGACACCCCTATTCTAGATTATAAAATCGTGGTGAGATAAATAAATCAAATAAATAAAACTTCTTTAAAAAAACCAACAGTGGAACTTGATATCATAACAAGTATTTCCTTCCTTCCTTCCTTCCTTCCTTCCTTCCCTCCCTCCCTCCTTCCTTCCTTTTTGGCAGGAAATTACTAAACCATTTAACTGGATATATTCCAACACAGCCTGAACCTTTTAAAAGAAAAAATAATACTAAAATGTGATTATTTCTGATCGTTTTTAATTCTCCTTCAACTTGAGTCATGTTTTTTCTTTACTTCGGATTGTAACATAAATTTGGTAAATTTCAAACTTCCTTTTTCTGCAGGTAAGCCTCCCTCCCCCAATCAAACAGTCTTCTTTGATGGCTGACAGCTGTGGAATCCACTATAATAGGAATCCATAATGGATTCATCCTACTGTATCATATAACAAGGCACAGCAGGTAAAAAAGTGAAAAATATTCAATGTAGGAAAACTGTCTAGTTTTCATTAACATTTCAAAATCTGTAGGTTAAAATGTGGATGAGACCTCAATAAACAGACTAGTACAGAAGAGAAACAATGTCTCTTGGAATAATATAAATTATTTGCTATTCAAATGAAAGTCCTTTCATGGAGTGTTTTTCCCCCAAACACACATGACGCCAAGAGTAAAAACTACTTTTTAATAATAGGACATTTTCCCCGATTCTTTCTATTATCATTACTCCTCCAATTTATAAATAAACATAAGACAATGAGAATACTGGCTCCTTGTCTTCTTGGCATCTCTATTCTTGAAGAAAAGCCACTGAAAACAATTGCAATTAGTTCTGATTACTCTTATTAGTTGTTTTGTGTTTTACCAGTGGACGTTTGTTGGATTTTTGCAATAATCTGATTTATAAGTTTTTGAGTCTGGGAAATACTTGAAGTGGCTGGTTTGCAAAACCTGCCAGCACAAATGAAGCATCTCTCTCCAAATAATTAAAGCTTTTTTTTTTTTTGGGCAAGGCTCTTATGGTTACTTTGAAAGGAGTTCATGTTTTCCTTCACATGGGTGTGCATGCTTCACTTTGTTACTGGTCCCCGTAGAAGAGTGAAGGAGGTGTGTGCATGCACAATAAGGTCAAACAACCCACACCAGGCAGTTGTAGCAGTTGCAAGAAACACGGTTGGTTTAATAATTCAAAGGTTTATGCTGATACATGTTGCAAACCACTTCCTTTAAATGCTCTGTGCAACTTCATTGGTATAAGCCAAGTATATTTCTTCAAAATGTGTTTTAAGAATTTCCTGCTCCTTTCTGTTGTCTATAAAATTGACATCCCTGCTTTGTTGCAATTATCCATTCCTATTTTGCTATATTCTCTGCTTGATTCAAATGAGAAAAACTCACACAGGTGCATCTTCACTACATGGAAGTCAGAGATGGGATAATTACTTGCTCATTAGATAATCTACAGCTTGTGAGGGGGTAAATTCTACTCCACCTCTAATTTTTCTGCATGTAAGCACACATGGATGCTTATTTGCCTTTCAGTAACTTCTCCTCCAATATAAAAGAAGAAGCTGGGAAGCCACATTTTAATAAACTTTCAAAATGCCACAGTTGGAGGAAGAGAAGAGAACTTGCTATCAGAAGTAACACCATGGGAAATATCCAATTAGATATTGAGAATGTTTCCATAGCAGGCTGAAGTAGCCGAACAACTACAGAAAATACTCAAGCTGGGAGAATGGTGGGAAGGCGCAATTATTTCACTACCACCAAAGTATGAAAATGTGTCTATGGAGATTCTCTCAGTCATTCGGATCATGGTTGTCCCAAAGATGCTTTCTTTGTTTTTCCTTGAAGATGTTTTGCTTCTCATCCAAGAAGCTTCATTATCATTCTTCAGAACTTCAGAAGAAGCTTCTTGAATGAGAAGTGAAATGTCTTCAAGGAAAAACAGAGAAAGTCCAGCTACCTTTTGAAAAAGCACTTTTGGGGTATGGAAATATGGTATCCGTAGAGTTGCCCAAGTAGAGAATCTTCTAAAAGCAAACTGGGCCCAATCTGAAAGCAGAAGCATCTCCAGCAAATCCACCAAGGCCAAAATGACAAGAGGTGTCAGGTGAGGTCATCATGCAAATGCCACACCTGCCCACTTGCCTTCCAACGTTTGATACAAGTATTTTCACGATGACACTGAAAAAAATGATATTCTGACAGCAAAGGGAAAAGAAAAGAAGAGAGATTTGAATAAGAGAGGAGGAGAATGATATAGATTTGGCTGGATAAAAGTATTATTACCGTCGACTCTTCGCCCCCAGTGACCGTGGAAGAACGAAGTCTTCTAGATGGGCCACTCGGCTGCTAAATAATAATAATTGTTATAGTTAAGGGATGATCAATACGCTAATCTGAAATAATGGCATCTCGATAAACATTTTCATCTTCATTTTATAGCAGAGAACAGCAGAAATATATATATCTTTTAGACACATCATTCTATTGTCTATTACATACTAGCCCAATGTAGGGACTACAAATCACATAATTCCTTGCCATCATAGTGGTTGGGTAGGTATATATAAAATAGGCATCAGAAAAGAGAATGCAATGTGTCCTTGATCATTCATTTTTTTCTCCCCTGCAGAGGATACAAAGATAGTACCTACAACAGGAGTATGAACAATTAAATGAAGCAAGTTGGATTTGGCCACAGCCAATGCAAAGATTTCAGTAGAGTCAAGCTGAAAAAGAAGAAGCTGAACTTGATGATTTTCCCAGAAAAAAATCATAATAGAATACAGGAGAACGTTTTTTTTTTTTTTTTACTATTCAATCACATATAGGAATCCCAGATTAAAATAAGAAAGAGTATTATTCTTGCCCGTTAAATTTGCCCAGATTAGTGTGAAATTTGTACTCCCAGAAAAAAAAAAATCCTTGTGGAAACAAGATAGAATAAGTGAATAAAGCATGTTGCAGTATAATTTTCATATGGATTAAAGTGAGAGAAGACATATTGAAAACTACAGCAAAGCACCCAATCCAAAGATACAAGCCGGAGACCTGATTTAGAATTACCCAAAACCTACATGTAACAGAGAATTATTCAAGTTTGCACAGAAAGAGGAATGTAAATAATTGCTTGATCCATATCCAATGTGAACCAGCCTTATCTTTTCTATCTAGGACAACATCTGCTCCACTTCAAATGTTGGACTGCCACATATATTGGCCCAATTAACATTGAATCACAATAAACAGGTTCGATGAGGTTGAGATTCAAATCATATTGAAGTGGCTCACAGATACTCTATTATTATTGATATTTTGTATTTGTATTGTACTCTTGAACCCCAAAGTTATTCAAAGCATATAAAATATGCATTTCAGGATAAAATATACATAGCAATGACTATTTCTTGATGAAATATTTTTCGAAATACATACATTGAAATTTCATATCTTTTCTTTTTTCTTTTTAGAAAATAACTAGAGTGGAAAAACTCTATTTCAAGGGTGACATACACATTTTAAATTTATCTCTAAATAAAAAGGAAACAGGAGAGCATGGATCTGAAAATGGACTGATGCAAAAATGATGACAGCAAGCTGCTCAATTGAGCTTATTTGTAGGAGAAGAGCAAGCAGAGGTAGTGGGCAGAGTTAAACATGTTATTAGCTAAGCATCCTTACCAGAGGTGGTGTTCAGCAGGTTCTGACCAGTTCTGGAGAACCGGTAGTGGAAATTTTGAGTAGTTTGGAGAACCAGCAAATATCTCCCCTGACTGGAGATTTTACAGTATCCTTCCCCTGCCACGCCCACCAAGCCACACCCACAGAACCGGTAGTAAAAAAAATTGAATCCCCCCACTCGTCCTTACATTGCCACGAAAGATTCAAGTCCAACTTCTCTTAAATTCCATTGACCTTTATCAAGCACCAATTTAGTACTGAACTTCAATTGACCAGATTCTTGGTTATAGTCTTGAATAAAGCTTCTGCCCCCGCCCCCCCCTCCCCCAACTCTCACCTGCTCTTCTCTTACAATTTCCAGATATGGTTCCTCTTAGTAAGCAAGAAGTTATTTTATTTCGTGTAAATCAGCTGGATGGATAGGCATTTCCTAAAATATGCCCACACTGCCATTATGTGATCTGGGGGGAGGGGAGAATTGTCCCCAAAATAAAGTGTGGTACCTCCAACCCCAGGTGATATAAAGCACAATCAATGGTGTTCATTTTAGAAGGAGAAAAGCAAAGGAACATTCAAATGAATCAACAATTTAAAACAATTCTTTAAATAGCAATAAATCCCAACTCCAGGATTGTGGAATTAGAGATGCAAGGCCTGGAAAAAAAAATCAGAAAATTTTGGGAAAAAAACAGGGGGGTGAGAGAGAAACCCCCCCTAATTTTCCCAATTTTCCACTATTATTCCAGGCCACTCTATGTGGAATACATTTTTTTTAAAAAAAGAAAACACTTTTTAGATGGTTGACAGGCTTCTTAATGTTTGACAGAAAAACTCTTTCTTCCTTATCAGCCTCCCCTTTCCTTAGAAGCTCTCTTGTGACCATGTCCTGAGTCCCTCTCTCTAGCAGACTCCTACATTTCTATCTTTGTACAAATGACTACAAACTACATTAAAACCACTAATCCAGAAGTGCCTGGTTTTTAATTGAAATGGCCTTCATTCACAGACATAAACCCACGGCTAACCTTTGTCTGTTTGGAAGCTAAGCAGGAATGATCCTGGTTTGCCCTTCGATCTGTTCATTTTTGACCATTTCTTTTAGACTGGACTGGAAATGTTGTGTTATGGTAAAGAAAAGTACATAGTAGCCATCGGGAGTGCGAACTCAACTCAAGGGCAACAATTCTTTTTTTATACATGGAAATACATCTATGGTTATTGTAAACCTTCCAAATGGGAAAAAAAAACAAAACACCAGCACTGAATTTCAAGGATGGTCGAGATCCTCTGAGCCCTACTACCATCACAGAAAGGATTTCTCCAGCCAGTAGAAATAATATTTTTGCTCTGCATTTATTGAAGTTAACTAGCCTTTTGATTAACCTCTCCTTCCCAGAACTGGGCATTGATATCCATAGCAAAAAACAAAACACAAAACCCTCCTATGCAGCCAAACACATTTTAACAAAAATCCATTCCTGAAATTTGCTAAACAAGCAAACAAACACAATAGTCAAGAAATGTCTACTTACCAGTGATAAATGCGACTGTTCGGCAACAGCATCAGTTACACTACAAGATCGCAACCTTGCAGAGGGATCTCTTTGCTGGAATAAAAAAAAAGATTGTTTTATATACATTGTGACTGCATCCTGTATGCATTTTTCCCTGGCATCCTATAGCCTTCATTCATCTACTTGTAAGTTGACCTTTCTTCCAGCTAATAGGTTAATTTACCCTTCTTTCGCTCGATTTGATTGCCAGAAAACTTACTTTCCATTTCATGAACAAAATCTTGAATTCAATTTTAAATGGCAGAAATATATACATTATTAATTTATATATAGTATTGGAAGGAGCCAGCATGGACAAGATAAAAATGGTACCCTTGCTGGAAATTTAATTTCCTCAATTCTGGGTGGACTGTTGATAGGACAAAATAAATAAGGTGGAAAGCTATTCATGAGTGAAAGAGAAAAAAAAAGATTATTTCATGAACATTCACTGTTTCCCATCTTCAGTGATTCTATTTATTATTTGGGGAATGTGAACAATCGTCAGTATTTTCTAAGGATGGTACAGAGAAATAGCTTAAAATCTTATGAATCATCTTGCAAGATGATGAAGATTCTTGCAAGATTGGTGAAAAATATTTGCTTTTCAAGCATGTACAATAAGTAATTTAAAATACTGTATGTTTCCATGCCAGACTTGTGTTTCCTTACTAGTAACAGAGTCCTCCTATTTTTTATAGTGGAACACTTAAATTATACATCAAATAAATCCACTTACAAAGGAACAATTCCTCAGAACAGTAAAGATAGTCCTCAACTTACATCACAATGGACCCCAAAATTTCTATTGCTAAATGAGTTTTTACAACTTTTCTTGCCAGTTATTAAGTGAATCACTGCAGACATTAATAACATGATTGTTAAGTGAATCTGGTTTCCTCATTGACTCTGCTTGTCAGCAAAAGGGTGATCAGATGACCCTGATTTATTTAGTCATTAAGTAAACGTCACTTGTCAAGCATCTGAGTGTTGATCACCTGACCATGGGGATGCTGCAACTGTTGTAAGTGTGAAAAACAAACATAAGTCACTTTTTTCAATGCCATTGTAATTTTGAATTGCCACTAAACGCATCATAGGAATATCCATTTAAGCAGAACTTCACATCCTTCAGACAACAAAATAATCTTTTATGGAATCTTTTCCTCTGAGCTTAATATCCCTATTCGTTGAGGGTCAGGGTTGTTAGCCAGATAAGATGTGAAACGGATCTGTTGCCTAGAATGTCTTAAATGAAAGATTTTTTTGGAAAAAGGATTTTCTTAGGAAAAAGCATAAATTAAACCTTTATAGAATAAACCAGATTTTTTGCATATCAATAGGAGCACAATGCAACATAACAAAATCAAAGTGGAGATTTAGGAATATCAAATTAATTTTGATAGATTTCAGTTTGAAAATTCGTATTATTGGAAAACTAAATGAAATAGATCATGGGTAAAACTGGATTTATTCTTAATTCTCCATTAGACCGAACTATTATAAATCTATAATCACAGCTATCATTAGAAGCTTGGTTAAAATGGAAATATATTTCCATTTCACTATTCAAAAGCAAGGATAAATTTGCTCTATTAAATGTTTAGCACAGAAAGAATAGAGACAAATTCCAATGTGGATCAGATTAAGCAGTCTATTTATCTTCATCTTCATAAATCATTTGAATAGTAGCATGTTCATTATTTTTTAATCATAAGGAACATTATTTTTGCATAAAGAATTTACATCTGGAAAGTCTTAAAACTTTGGTATTAAGATTTAGGAGAGGAAACTTAATGGAACTAAGAATGCTTAAGAATTCCTTTTAAAAACATTTCAACAAATCATAAAGAAATGGTTTTGAAATGGCTAGAGTAGACTAGTAATTTACTGGCAGCATTATTTTCCCATCATACTGCATCATATTAATCTAAATCATTTTAGACTGAAGTCATAAGCAAGTTTTGGTGTCAACGTCTGAAGTGTTTGATTAAAAATTGATGAAATTGAGAAAATTTCACAAAATGTCTTGAATGAGAATCCTGCAGTAAGTCAGCTGTTTGAATTTCCTAAAGTACCGTATTTTCTGGCGTATAAGACGACTTTTGAAACGAAAAAAAGTCAACCGAAAATCGGGGGTCGTCTTATATGCCGAGTATATTCCGAAAAACGTTTTGATATGCTGCTAAACGAAAATCGTCTGGATATTGCCACGAAACGAATTTTCCAACTCGATCCTGCACCAATCACTGCAAGGCTGCTCGGACCGCCTCTCTAACTCAGCCAATCCAAGCAGGCTTTTTATGCATGCAAATTATACAATGTTCATGGCATTGCCATTTGTGAAGAGACCTTCCATTTATCGTATCAATGTACGGTATGTTACGGTATGTTCATTAAAAATTTAATTAAAAAAGAACTGGTGTTGCCTCAGAAGTGGGGGGGTAGTCTTATACAGCGAATATAGGCCTAAACCTATGTTTTAACTATAAAATTAGGGGGTCGTCTTATACGCCCGGTCGTCTTATACGCCGGAAAATACAGTATAAAAAAACAGGGCAAAACTGAAGTAGTTCCTAAAATACACAAAATTAAGAAACTAGTTCAACTTAGATTATTAACAGCTAGATTTGTTTTTGCGATGGACTGCACAAGGAAAGCACAATATTGGCCCAATGGTAATCCACAATGTGGAAATGGCACGGAAGAAAGAATTACCTCAACAATTTTTGTTTAAGAGATCCTCTAATAAAGATCAGGTGTACTGATACACGGACACTATTTAGTATTGATATTAATACATGCTTTCCTGAGAGATTATGCCCATCAACTCAAATATCATGTTGGGTAATGTTTTTATTCTCCTCAACTGTTATTTGTACATTTTATACTCCTTTTTAAATATAAATTTTCTTGTTAATTATGGATTGCATATTTTTGTTCTTTCATAATATTTAATGTTGTAGAGACATTTCTTTAGGTTCCCCCCCCACAAACACTTTAGTTTTGAAAAAAATATTTTCCATACTTTGGTTTCTTATTACAGTACTTAAATGTTAAAAGGACAAAGTGATGTGCTGTCCCGTTAAATGTATAAATGACAATTTGCTAAAAGAAACTCCCACTGATTAAAACTATTTGTCGTTTGTAATTAAAACAGCCTAGTGCAATTCTGTATGGTTTGCCAATTGCACAGTGGCAGGCAGGAAAGCACTCCAGAGGGTTAACGTCATTGCCCAGAGGATCAAGAGGATCTTTGGAAGAGCTTTATAGCTCCCTCTGCCTTAAGAAAGTTCAAAGCATTCTCAAAGGTCCATCTCATCCCGGGCACCGTTTTTTTTGAACTATTACCATCTGGCAGATGGTACAGAATAATAAAAACAAGGACAAATTGGCTGAAAAACAGCTTCTATCCCAGGGCAGTAACTTTATTGAATTCTACTGTATAGTGTAGTGTTGGTGCAGTGTCAAGGGTTTTCGGTTCAATGTGTGGAGTGTGAAGGATGTGTGTTTGTGTTTATTTTCATGGTCATGATGTGCACTGACGATGATGTTTGATTTCGTTGTACGAGGTGCAATGACAATAAAGTAAACTAAACTTACACTTACTGGTGTAATATTCATCCCAGCCCATTAATGCAATTAAGTTAAGAAAACAGGCCAAACAACCTTTTGATGCATTAACATAATTATCTCAATACACAGGTACTAGTATAAATTTTCCAGTTGTATGCCATGTTTATATATGAAAATAAATTATTAAAATTATGAATGAAAACAAATCTATATGTCCCAGGATAATGTTGCAGGATCCAATGTGGGTGGGTGGGTCGGTCAGTGAGAGCAGAGGTTTATCTAAAGAGGTTCCCTGAGGATGGAGAAGTTCAGCACGAGTCTGATAGCTCAGAAGACTAAATCTCTGGTCCCTGTGACCGAACCAGACTGGATTCTGTTAAAATTATTATATGAATTTAACTTCTAAAATTAAAATTCCAAAAGGAAAGAAAATTCCACCTGGTGTTTATTTACTTATGTCAATGAAGCATTCAGAGAACTTCTACTTGGTTTATCAAGTTCGCTGAAATTATGAGTAAGAATAAAATCTCTTCCAAATGAAATCACAATACACATTTAATAGAATAAATATTATTACTCATAAATATTAATATTATGCATAAATATTAATATTATTACCAGTTATGGTCTTTACTCAAAAGTAGGCTGACTGAATTAGGATCAAAATTGCTTTGATTTATTTGCTCAATTTGCAACCTTGAAAGACTTAAGATGTATGGACTTCAATTCCCATGATTGACTGGGGAATTCTGGGAATTGAAGACCATACATCTTAAAGTTGCCAAGGTTGAGAAACTCTGGCTTAATTAAATGTCTGAATTCTGTGGAAATTCCCTCGGGGTAAGTATGCTTTGCATCATAATTGTGGTGCACTGTAGAATGGTCCAATAATTTCAATTAAACTAAGAGGGACAAACATACACCCTTGTAGCCTGAAGCACCATGTCCACACAACATTACCAGTTCTGTTGGCTCTGAGGTAAGTTCTACAAATCAGAACGAGCATGTTAGAAGAGTAGTAAAAGAAATGTTCAAATCTCTTACAATCATAGAGGAGAGTTGTTCCCCATTTGAATCCGGAGTGATCTGAAGTCTTCTATTCAATTCCTCAGAGAACTCCTGAGGGCTGGTCCGAGAGACAGGGGAAGCTGGAGGAGGCGGCAAAGACAGGCTTAAGGAATCGCCACTGTTCACTTCTTCAGAAATGGTTTCCCAAGGCTGATAAAAAGAAAAGGCATCAACAATGAATATGCCGATCTTCTCTACAATTTGCTTGGCTATCAATTAAATCTAAACATCAATTATGTACCTTTAAGACTTAGAACACAATTAATTAACCTCTGACAATCAACTTTGGCTCTCTCTATAGGTCCCGACAGATGAGAGTGCAATTAAGAATGTGCAGAAATGGATAGACTAATGCTTACTATTAAGGACAAAGAAGAAACTAAATACTTTTTGACATGGGACTTATTTTATCCATGGTTAGACAATAAAAACAGAAGTTAGAAATGCAGGGACATAAAAAGGATAAATGTTAAAATGGAAATTTGATAAAATAGACAAGCTAAATATTATAGTTATTATAGTATTAATGTTATTGCGATGAATGCTATTGTATACATTTCGATTACGATTGCCTAAAAACAATTGTACCCAGACGACACACAGTTTGATTGAAATAGAATTTTTATATGTTATACAAATAAAGTAAATAAAACATAAAAAAAAACCTTTGGCTCTCTATATGCTATACTTTGAGCATTGTGTAAAACATTGTTTCTCAACCTTTGCAATTTTATGATACTATGGTCTTCAACCCCCAGAATTCCCCAGTGAGCATGTATGCTGGCGCATATATGCTCACTGGGGAATTCTGGGAGTTGAAGTCCTAACATTTTAAAGTTGTAAAGTTTGAGCAACCAGGGGTACAGGGAGAAAAAAATAAAGCTGGCAAATAGCAAACAGCAGGGTTCATACAAAGGATAAAAAGATGTAGTTCTCCATAACCATAGATAGGAAACTATGAGAGGTGTATTTATTTATTTATTCAATTTATTTGCAACCCATCTCAACCACAAGGTGATTCTGGGTGGCTTACATTATTAAGAAGAATAAAACATGGTAACAATAATTATACAACGGGAGCACACTAGTAAAATATGAATTATCAGCTATAAATAAAGCAAAAAGATGGGGGAAAGAAGTAGGCTGAGCAGAGAAGGAGGTTGGATTTGTTATTAATCAATTAACACCTCCAGCATGATGTTATCCCATTGCAGCCTGGTCTTCAAGCTCTTGTGGAAGGTCAGGAGGATGGGAGCTGACCTCACTCTTGGGCACAAGATGTTCCAATGGCTAGGAGCAAAAGCTGAGAAGGCTCTTCTCCTTCAAGTTGTCTCTCCCCCCCTACTCTTTCACGTTTATGTCCTAGGATGTGGATTACTGAAATATTTATACTTCTGAGGAGTGAAGGATAACATGTGACCTAGAAAATACACACTTTGATGGCTATTAAATGCTCCATAAACTTATACAATTTATTCCCTATAATTTCCCTTTATTCGGTAGAACAGCAATCTACTACTCTTTAGCAGTCTATTCAAACTCAATCCCGTTGTTCAGATAGTTTACTGTTGCAAACATAGCACTACTTTTCTGCAGGACTTTGGGTTGGGAATGACATTTAATCTACTGGTAAGGGGCCCTGATTGGTGGTTTAGTGTTTTATTATATTTTATCTTTGATAGTTTTTTATTAAGTGATTTTAGCAGCTTTAGGCCTTTTATGTTGTTAAAATGTGAGTTTCCTCAATTTGTTTTAGAATACCATGGCATATACAAATTTCAATCGATTAATTAATCTAATTCAATTTTTCTTCTTAGCCCAAATAGCAATAATAATCAGAAAAAGATGACACGAGAGCAAACATTTATATTATTTCAACATGTCTGTTCTTTAACTCTCCTTATTTGTGTACTTCAGCCCTACCTTTGGTACAAATTTCATTTGAAAACCCGTAAGTCCAAATTAAGTCATTTTAAAGGGTCATTTTGGGTTAGGTCATGAGAAATCAGGGTGGTACATAAATTTTAACACGGCAATAAATAAACAACGGAGTACATTTAGTTGGCCAAAACTATGAAAGGATCCATTTCAAATCCTACACATACTTCAGGGGCATCACCACTCTCCAAGGGTTCAGGGTCCAAATCCTCACTAATGTGTCTCCTTGATCGAAACCTTCGGTGGGCAGCCTCTTGATTTATCTGCCTGATGTTATTGTCAGATTCAGAAGCCACATCCCTGAAATGTCAATGGTTGGTGAAAGAGATATGAGTCAGAGAAGGAAGAAAGATATCATTAGCTGAAATACTTCCAAGTTAATATAAACACCACACGCACAGACACACACACATACTCAGCTATTAAAATGTCAGAGACTCTCAAGTCTCTGCTGCATCTGATAGTTATTAATAATGGGAGACAAATGATACATTATTTCTCAAAATCTCTGGCAACTCAAATTAAATAATGATCAGTTTGTCCTTCAAAGCAAATAAAAGCTTGTTGTCTCAAGCAATTAGCCTGATTAAGGGCAAATTTCAATAATCAAAGCAGCAGCAATTAAGAACAAAGTCCAAGCTGATACAACACACGCGAGGCCGTGTATAATTTAAGCTCATCCTGTAGCCTTATTGATACAACTGCATTTATTGTGCATCCTCTTTAATTCAAGAGATCATCTCATGCTGTATTGCTTTTTTTTTATTTATTTTTTATTTTTGAAGAAAATTGGTTTTAGTGAATGTTTTAACTTACTGCATCTTTAATAATAGTTTGGTTCTGCATGTGAAATAGAGTCTCATGAATGATTTTTTGGGAATTTCTCACTCCCCCCAAGATTTATTGGATAAGTGGATGGTTGGGTGGCAATAGGAAGCAATAGAAGATAAAAAAAAAAAAACCCACAACCCTACAGACACAAAGACATATTTGTGTACTGGATGATCACAATTATTTCATATAAATAAAATTTGTAAGTTTCATATCATATGTTAGCTTTCGCCAACTGAATAAAAAAAAAAAGTCCATAATTTTGAAAAGGATCTACAGGTTACTGTCAGGCAACATGTTGTCCATGCATACATTTCTCAGTTTGGTTCCTGGCATTCCCAATTAAAAGTTCACACAGAGAAACTACATAAAACCACCACTGGTATACAACACCATTCTCAGAGTAGATACAGCTCAAGAGAAGTTCACAATTCCTCTCTATTCTGCCTGGTCTGCCTGTACCAAGAATACTGTATCCAATTCTGGGCACTATAATTTAGAGAATATGTTCTCAAAATAGAGGGTTTGCAGAGGAGGGGAACCAAAATGATAGGGGCCTTTGGAAAAAGAAAAATTATGATAAATGTCTGGAGGTCTTGAGTGTGTTTAGCCTGGAGAAGACTGTAAGGCAGAGGTGTCAAACTCAAGGTTCTTAGATCTGGCCCGCGGGGCCATCCTGGAAACAATGAAGGACCAGCCTGTGGTGCCTCTGCTAGCGAAAACAAGAGCTTGGGAGGGCTGTGTGTGATCTCCGTTTTCACTGGCAGGGAATTAGCAAAACATACTAGCAAAAGTGGCATTTGATCACATGAGTGACATCGAGCTGGCCATGCCCCTCCTCCTGGTCATGCCCACCCTGGTCCTCCTAGGTCAAGCACAACCCTGATGTGGTCCTCAATGAAATCGAGTTTCCTGCTGTAAGGAGACATGGCATTTGCCCTTAAGCTTCTGAAAGGCTGTCATGTAGAAGATGGGGCAAAATTGTTCAAATTTATTCCGAAGGCAGGAAAAAGAAGCAGTGGATTTCAATTAGAAGGAAGGAATTTTGGTTGAATATCCAGGAAAAATTCTACTGACAACAGCTGTTTAGCAATGGAATAGCGTACTAAAGGAATTGTGGGCTCCCTTTGGCTGGAGATGGTTACGAAGGCTGGATGGCCAGTGGCAGTAATTTGGAGTAGATGATAACCAAGGTCTCTTCCAACCCTCACATTTTATAATTCTAGAATTTGCAGTGTGATACCTCATAAATCTTTGTGACTACAAATTCCATTATACCAGCTAGTATGGTAAATGAATAGGAATATTGGGAGTTGTAAGTAAAAAGACTAATGGAACACACTCTATTGTGGAAAGCTGGAACTTATTATATTGGGCTCATAGGTATCTTTTAACTTATATGTTCAAATACTTTTACCATTAAATATATTCCATATCACAATCCTTTTATTTGGTTTAACACTTTTATCTTTCAATTGCTATCAATGCCACAATCTTAAATTTAATAAATGAACTTCTTCACCCTACTGAACAGCACAACTATTTTAATAATTTGGTAAATAATAATTTATCTAGATTATTTCTACAACTGAATGTTATAGGAACCAATGAAGATCAAACAAACAAGCTGTAAAAAAAATCAAATGGCATAATGAGTCAGACTCAAAGGATAAGCAAAACACTTTTCCTGAAATATCTGTATCATAGTGGACAGAAGCAAACAAGAAAACCACTTGCTTAATAAAGAACAACTCTGATTTATAAAATATATCCAGTCTCAGAAAGTAGGTGTACCATATGGATTCAGAGTTAAACTTTGTATGTGAAGAATTTGTGATTTAGAGGCTAATGAGGTAAGTTTTCTTGCCTGCCTCATAATGATTATTAACCCTACCAAAAGTTCCAAAATTCTCTTTGATCCTGTCCAACCACTTCTTCTAGTTCTTCAATCTCTACTTTACTTTCATTTATTAGTATCAGCCTTTAGATGTTCAAAGGGCTCTGTTAAGGCATGCAAATCATGAATCGCTTGAGCATAAATCTCATATCCAAAGAATGGGCTGGTTAATAATCACTATTTCATCACTGCTTCAATCACTAAAGAGTCAGAAACTAGAGGCTATTGAGCTTTAAAGGGACACTGTTCCAGACCAGAGATTAAGCTATCTCTCTGTCTCTCTGTGTATGTGTGTACACATATTGGGCTGTTGCAATAGTGGAAATCCACAGCCCTTCTTTAAAGCATTATTTTTATTTTGAAATAAAATCAAAAGTATACACAATGGTAAAAAAAGAATATATATATATTTATATAAACCATTTTTGTTCCTTTTTATAATCCTGTAATCTCTTAATTCAGGTAGAGTCAGGGCAACTGATGGAGCCGAACATTTACTGGCTGGATGCCCTTCCTAATGCCTATGTGGAGTTCGCAGCAGATATTTTTTCTTTTGTGCCCTAAGAGAGAAATATCTGTCTCTACCTAGGATTGAACTCTCAACCTTCCGAGTGGGAGGCAAGCTTCTTCACTGGTAGCCCCCACTACTGACATCTAAAAACCCAGTAATGACACTAAAATATGAACAAGGGGAGCTATTTTATTTCAGTCGATAGTTTACTGAAGCATTACAAGCAGGATTCACAAAGCATATACAGGAGTTCTTAAAGTACAAGACCAAAAGATGGAAAAAATAGTGCACCTTTCCCCTTGTGAAGAGAAGGAAGACATGCCACACTAAAGAAACCCACCATTTCCTACCACTCCAGTATGCAGGCCATGAAACAAACACAGGAGCAATTTCATTGAACGTCAGGAGCAACCTGTTACTAATAAGAGCAGTTTGACAGTGCAATCCATGAGCCAAAGAGGTCATGAGCTCCTTTCATTTATTTTATTTATTTAGCAAATTTATTTGCTGCCCATCTTGTGGCTCAAGGTGACTCTGAGTGGCTTTTGAGTAAATGTGTACAACCAAAGGTTATACATCCATTTACTGGAGATTTTACAAGTTGTACTAGCTGGTCCCTTTGAAATAATTCTATCAGCAAATCACGAAGCTGAAGCTTAATCAGAAAAAAATTGCATAGAATGTGAACAAAACCCTAAATACGGTGCCTTTCTATGGAAGAAAGTGAATATGTGGCGCTGTGTTATTTTCTTTAAAATGAGAGTTTCTTCTAGCTGAATAAATGTGTACATCATTAACGTCTTCCAGATTTTAGCAATCTGCTGTGTTTAGAAGGTTGCTTGAGAGGCATTTTAGAAATTTGCTTGAGAGGCATTTACTCATAATGCTCTAAAAATGATTTACTGTAATATGGCCTTACTGTTCCCAGAATTGTTTACAAAGGTCTCCACACAGTCATCCAGGGTTGTAAAGTTTAAAATCACAAAGAATCATTAGAGAAGTGCCATTTAAGATGGCAGTATTGCTGGCCATAATCAAGATTCTTGTTACAGAACTCTGCTGAGCATGCCAGCTGAAAGTAAACATCTAAGTTCATCTGCCTTCCACTCCTTCCAACAGCACAGGTAGTTCTCAACTTCTAACTATTTGCTTAGTGGCTATTAAAAGTTAACATGGTATAGAAAAAAAAAATCCAACCAGTCCCTCTGAAGCTCCATTTCAGCCTACAGTGTTCTGGGGAGGCCTCCGAAAGCCCAAAGGGAGCCCCTCCGAACCTCCATTTTGTCCAGCAACGTGAATGTTGCAGAGCCTTTGCGGTTGTTCATAAGGGCAAACAACTGCCATGGTGCTGCAAGATTCGCAGTTTCGGGACTTGTTCGTAAATGCTAGGGGACGCTTATCACGTAACTTCGAACATTCCCTAAGGGAAAGCTCGTAACCCGGAGATTACCTGTACTGATTAATCAATTTACAATTTGCAAGATGTTTACAGATTCTAGGCAGCTTACCCTGAATGACAGAGCATCAGGTATAAAATACTGAGTATTTCATGTAGAATTTAAGTCCCCACAACACAGCCAGACTAACACTGAGAATTAAGGCAACTGTCATTCTAATTTGCGCCATGTTAGAGAAGGCTGCGCTCAATGAAAACTAAAACAAGGCACACAAATGATGTGCCCAGATAATGCCTCTAAGTATCAGAACTGAAAGATGCACTAAGATTGTCAATGTATCCGGCTAATATTAATGCTCAGGGAGGAAGGGACAGTGGGAAGGAGAATAATGGCCAAATTGTTCTATGCATGCCTATCAGTGCTCTGTAGAACAATTATCTTTCCTATAAGAAATCTGACCTCAGTAACAGGATAATACATTTCCACACAAGGCATTCCAAATTTTATGACTGTGGAGTGCCATTTGCTTCGCCCTTGGCTTTGGTTCTGGCCAAACAAATGTTGATCATAATTTATACCATTTGGCTAGGATTAGAATTGATAGAAGAAATGGAAATTTATAGAACAAGAAGGTTGTTATTATCTGGGCAGGGTTACAGGTATTCCTTGACTTACGACTACAATTGAGCCCAAAACACCTGTGGCTAAGCGAGGCATTTGTTAAGCAAATTTTGCCCCCATTTTACAAACTTTTTTAAACCAAAGTTGTTAAGTGAATCACGGCAGTTGTTAAGTTACTAACACGGTTGTTAAAGGGAACCTGGCTTCCCCATTAATTTTGCTTGTCAGAAGGTTGCAAAAGAGGATCATATAACCCCCGGACACTTCAACCATCATAAATATGTCTTAGTTACCAAATGTCTGAATTTTGATCACATGAACATGGGGATGCTGCAACAGTCGTGTGAAAAACAATCAAAAGTCACTTTTTTCACTGTTGTTGTAAGTTTGAATGGTCACTAAATGAACTGTTGTAAGTCAAGGACTATCTGCACTTTACTGAGTTAGCATTACTTGATTGTAAACTGCCTTGAAACCTGGTGGTCAGGACCATGGGTGGGATGCAAATAATTCTGGCCTAGGGTTTTATAGGGTTTAAATTGGTTTTGATTGGTTTTAGTCTTTTATACTCTTGATTGAGTTTTATTTTTGAGCCACCATATTTAAACTTTTTAAATTGTTTTTTAAATATTGTATTTGTACTATTTTTTAACTTTGGCTGTACATCGCCCCGAGTCCCTGCAGGGAGAGGGGCGGTATAGAAAACTAATTAACTAACTAACTAACTAAATACATAAATAAAATTTTACTACTGGTTCTGTGGGCGTGGCTAGGTGTGCGTGGCCATGGGACTGGGTTGGAGTGGCTTTTTTAGCACACACCCCCGGCGCTCCATTTTTTTTGCCTATTGGGCCTCAGGGAAGTCTCCTGGGAGGCCGTTTTTGCTCCCAGGAGGCTTCTCGGAGGCCCAGGAGGCCAAAAAAGAAGTGCTGGGGGGCCACTCCCTTTTTTTGCTTCCTGGGTCTCAGGAAAGCCTCCTGGGCAAAGCAATAAGACAACAAGGGGGATCCTGGTACAGCTGATCGTCGGCACAGCTGACTGTCGGGAAGGGAAAAATAAATAAATAACGGGTCGGCTGAACCGGTAGCTGTTTCTTTTTTTTTTACTACCTGTTTGGCCGAACAGTAATATTTTTTTACTACTGGTTCACCTGAACCGGGCCAAATTGGTAGAATACCACCACTGGTTAGGACAAAAGACAGGATATAAGCAGCAATTTACCATAACCACATTAGTGATGGGAATTCTCAAGAAGGAAAGACTTTTGAAAGAGGTCAGACATGCAGTGGTGTTTTGTGGTTTTGAAACAAGCAATTAAAGATGGATCCAGAATGAAGATAGTATGTTCCACATTCTAAATATTCCATGACGAAAGTATTTCCATAGGAATGGGAAATGAAGAATTGAAAGTCTACGCAGATTCTCAATCATCCAGGTCATGGTTGTCCCAAAGGTGCTTTTCCAAAAAGAACTGGACTTTCTTGGGTTTTTTTCCTGAAAGTATTTCACTTCCCAGACCTGAAGAAGCTCCTTGAACGAGAGGCAAAACATTTTCAAGGAAAAAAAACCTAAGAAAGTCCAGTTGCCCTTTGGAAAAGCACCTTTGGGAGAAGAATCGAAAGATAAGCTTAATTGAAAATTACTGTCCTACAACAGGAATGGGCAATCTGTGGCCTTTGTTTGTTCTCTTTTGGTGCAGCCCTCAGTCAAACATCGTAATAAAGATTCATCCATTTGCTTTTATTGCACAGAGAGGAAGATAGCAAGCAGACACTGAAGAAATTAAAAAAGAAAATAAAGTTTCAGAAAAGGATTTGATCCTTTTTTTCTATCCCATCCACCTTTGGGGTTCACTCCCCAAAATTTACTCTGGAGAAAATCTGCCCTAAAGTAACAGCATTATTTCTATTGTGAACACATACTACGTATTCTCTCCCTTTCTCTCTCAAGGAAAAAATGAGCACCACTTACTGAATCTATTATCAGCAATATTATAGTGGAGACAACTCCCAGATAGAGCAATAAAATGTGACAAATCTTTACAACAGCAAGAGCAATCATCCATCCTAGAGGGATAATTTCCTCCTCATTTTGCAGTTTCACAGCCCTGAGGACTTCTGAGAACTAATCAATACAGCGAAGCAGACTACATTTTATGGAATTAAATTGGAATGTTGACAGGAAGCCCATTATAAAGCCATGCTACAATTAAGGCTGAGAATCAGTCTTTTAGAAATGCAGCCAACATTCCAGAAAAGTCCTTTCTTCCAAAGAGTGCAAAATTTGACAAAAAATCCAGATCACAGTGCATTTAAAAAGCTCTGTTTTAAGACAATGTACATTTATAAACATGCTATGTAGCAGATGCATTGATTTCCCATATAACTCAGGTCTAAGTAGCATTTCAATTATGGAGCCCTACTCCCGAACACAATAGATTTAACAGTTCAATCATATTCATCTTTACTCAGGGGTAAACCCCACTGGACTAAAATAGATTTAACCCTGAAGTGTTTTTCAGATTAGAGCCTGCAAAATTTCAATAAACCTTAAAAATTTAACTGAACTTTGAATTGGGCGGCAAATCACATAAAGTTGGAAGGAAAATAATTAATCAGGATAAGTATAAATAAATTAAAGAAACAAGAATTGGGATAAGTATAAAAGAGAGAAATTATATGAAAAAATATTAGGACATTAGACTTTTATTATAATTATTTTTTAACTATCATGCTCCATAGTCAGTAAATTACAAGTTAGGTTTATAAATTAATAAGGTTTTAACTATTTGGACTGCAAAGCCACTCCTTGAAGATCTAAGGAACTTGGAGACTTGCAAGCGGGTCACTGAAGCTCTCCCCATAACTTTTGGGCATGCTCAGAAAAAGCGAAGAGATACTCAAATAGATGAACAGAGCCATTAAGAAGACACAGTACATCATAATCATAAAAGTGGTTAGAATGCAGTATTGCAGGACAATTCTGCCCACAGCCAGGAGTTCAGTCATGACTGATTCAAGATTGGCTCAGCCTTCCACCCTTCCAAGATCAGTAAAATGAGGACACATTTATTTATTTATTTATTTATTTAATCAAACTTTTATACCGCCCCCTCTCCCAAAAAGGGACTCAGGGCGGTGTACAGCTTACTAAAAACATACAATAAATATATAATAAATACGATTAAAAATAGATTAAATAATTAGATCCGGCTGTCTATTCAAGATTCAATTAAAAATTAAAAGCTAATAAAACCCCAATTAAAATTAATTAAAACCAAAAACACAGTTACTGGGCCAGGCCAGCCTGTTTAAAAAATAGGGTTTTCACTGCGCGCCGGAAGGTCAGAATATCCGTCATAGCCCGTATCTCCGGGGGCAGATCATTCCATAGGGAGGGAGCTCCCACAGAGAAAGCCCGAACTCTCGGGGCCGTCAGCCGACAGCGACCAGGCGGCGGTACCCCAAGTAGGGCAACCCTGTGGGAGCGTACTGGGCGGCGGGAGGTTGACGATGGCAGTAGGCGGTCCCGTAAGTACCCAGGTCCCGAGCCATGGAGCACTTTAAATACCATCGGTACCACCTTGAATCGAATCCGGTAGGCCACAGGAAGCCAGTGCAGCCTGCGGAGAAGCGGTGTAACGTGGGAGCTCCGAGGGGCACCCACAATCACCCGCGCGGCTGCATTCTGGACCAACTGTAACCTCCGGAGACTCTTCAAGGGGAGCCCCATGTAGAGAGCATTGCAATAATCCAGGCGGGAAATAACGAGGGCGGACGTGACTGTGCGAAGACACAGATTATTTGAAGGCAACAGGCTGACTGTATAAACTGCTTAGAGAGGGCTGTAAAGCCCTGTAAAGCGGTATATATATCTAAGTGCTACTGCTATAACTGCAAGCATATTTTTGGAAGGATGCTCTGAATTGCTCCTCCAAATTTAGGCCGTTTGCACAGCCTAATAAACAAACTGACACAACTTGTAATTGCAAAATTGAACAATATGAACTGAAAAAAAGCCCCACCCTTTAAAAATCACAATTCTCAAAAGAGTCACAACATGAGCTTGCTGTAGCCCCATGATTATTATAGGCTAATTCATTAATCGCTGCAGAATGTTTGTAAACAATGCTTCCTTTATTAGAGACAAGATTTTAACCCAATTGATAAATTCAGATAATTTTACCTCAGTTTAATAAATCAATATTATCTATGAGCCTTTCCACACACCACTCTTTCGCACTTCCCATCATTGTTGAAGACATCAAACTGAAATGTCTCTAATAGTTTCCTGTTCTGTCTGAACTGTATGGTACCTGTGTGATGCAGCAAGCCAGGAAGATTAACTAATCATTGTTTCCCATTCAGATGAAATAGGAAGCTGAGTTAATTGGAGGCTTGATTTCTATTATATAACAGAAGGAGAGAAAATCTGTAGGCAGATGTCTACAAATAAGATATATGCCTATAACATGTTTCCTCCTTCAACTGCATGGCAAAAATCAGGCCAGGTTATTAAGTTTAGATTATTTGTTTGCTTGTTTGTATTCTGCTTTTATTTTAGTTTAATTTAAGGCAGAACACATGCTTAATGCTACCAGTTGTTGTTTTCCCCACATCAACAGCCTTGTGAGGTAGACAGGGGTGAGACACAGTGGCTAGCCTAAAGTCACCAAATTGGCTTTCATGCCTAAGGAAGGACTAGAACTTACAGTCTCTTGATTTTGGGGCCAGCATCTTCACCACTACATCAAACTAGCTCAATTAGATTATTTCTAGTTAGCAATAGTATAGTCTACAAGCAGCAATCCCATTTCAGAATATGAAGTAGAAAGAAAACCTGGTTAGATCAGATCAAATGTCCAACTTGTTTTCAATCATAATGAACCACTGAAGAAAACCCACAATCATGCTATGATAAAGGCACATGTTTATCCTATGATCATAATAGGAAATAAATGAGAGAACATGTTTATCCCAGTATGATTCTTTGGACTTCACTGCCTATGACCACAGAGATTCCAGCTGCTGATTAAACCTGCATTTCAAAATTAGCCTTTTAGACTGTTGTTTCTCAACTCAGCAATTTAAAGATGTATGGACTTCAAGGCAGCATGGGAGAATTCAGTTCTGGGAGTTGAAGTTCATACATTTTTAAATTGCTGAAGTTCAGAAACACTGTTTTATATCAATGGATACATCATATTGTACAATAGCGAAGATAGGCTATGTTCAAACAGGAACTTACATCAAACTTGGTCGATGCCACTGTGTTGTTCTGTTATTATGATTGACATAGTAGGTGCGTCCAAGGTTGTCCACTTTCTCTTCCCACCCAGGAGGTAAGGGAGGTGGAGGTAATTCTTCCTGGCGCTGAGAGGGAGAATCTCCAGAGTCGACAACTTCCCAGCCATGCTTTAAAGAGGACAAATTAAAAAGCTACATTTAAAGCCTGAAAATCTTTATGTGCGCAATTATCATTATCAACAATGGAAAGAATCTTTCATTGCCTCTATTTCTGATCATCACATTAATCTAAAAGGAAAATGAGCCAGAATTTAAGATAATCCTTCAAAAAAGGAAAAACGGTCAGAAAAAGTATGTTTAGATGACATTCCCAAGTGAAAGATAAATTATTCGACAAAATATCTGTACCACTTTACAGGGTCGATTGCATCAAATTTGTAACACTTATAGAGCAAACCATTTGGACAAGATCTCATTCTGGTGAATGCAAGGAAAAAGAACAGAGCTTCTATCCATAAATCTAAGACAGTGATAGAAAGAACATGTTAAAAAAAGTGCTTCTCTAAATGTACATTCAGAGATGTGATTGCCAGGGATTTCAGAATTGCCAAATTCTCAAATCCCTGGCAGGAATATTAACTGAGTCTGCCTATTCTATAGAGCATCTTTAAAGTGGAAGGCAAGGGTGCAGTTTCCTAGTCATCCTAATCATCTTTGAAAGCAGTCTTATGCACACAGCACATTAAAGTATGCATGGGGTTACCAGAGATCAAGCTGGAGTCAGCATTTACATGCAAATGCTTATATTTGGAGCTATATTTTAACATTAAGCTCTGCAGAGTTGTACAGTTGCTCCCACCAAGCTAGCATAGAATAAAAATTCAGTTTTGAAACGATGCAGGAAGGAATGCATGCTTGCTTCATATCCTGGAAGAAGAATTCATACAACTAGGTTTGAAAAACAATGCTTCATGCTAAAGGCTTGTACATAAAGGCTAAAATAGTTCAGATTGGAATTATTCATCCTGAGGATGATAAAAGTAAACTTATTCTGCTTGCAAGGCTGATTTAGTTTAAACTGTGATGTAAGAAGGGGGCAGTATCTACAATGGTACTGCTTAATCACTTTCTGAAGTCACAGTAGTCCACATATTGTAGTAAGGTATTGGAGGCCTTTTCAGTTTTGGCAATGTAATTCCTCACTGTGACCTAACTAGGAGACCTGAAAAGTAGTAGACTAATCCTCTAGACTAGGGGTACTCAGCTCTGACCCATGGACCATCACTGATCCGGAGTCCTCCAGGAACTGGGAAACATAAACAAGCAAAGCCCCATCTGCGCATGCGTGGGATCTAGGCAGCTCACAAAATCATACCCAAGATGATTAGGGGACTAGAGGCTAAAACATATGAAGAACTGGGGGAATTTGCAGGAACTGGGCATGGCTAGTCTAGTGAAGAGAAGGACCAGAGGAGACATGATAGCAGTCTTCCAATAGAGAGGAAGGGGTCAAGCTATTTTCCAAGGCACCTGAAGGTCAGGCAAGGAATAATGGATGGAAACTGATCTAGAAGAGATTCAACCTAGAAATAAGGAGACATTTCCTGGCAGTGAGAACAATCAACCAATGGGGCAGCTTGCTTTCAGATGTTGTGAGAGCTTAATCACTGGAGGCTTTCAAGAAGAGACTGCACTGCCATTTGTCAGAAATGACGTAGGGTCTCCTGCTTGGGTTGGGAGGAAGGAGGGTTGGATTAGATTACCTACAAGGTCCCTTCCAACTCTGTTGATCTTTTAACCCGCCCCCACCTGTAGAAAAACCGTCCTTCATGGAACCGGTCCCGATAACCCAAAAGGTTGGGGGCTACTGCTCTACACCAATATTTCTCAACTCTAGCAACTTTAAAATGTGTGGACTTCAACACCCAGAATTACTTAGCCAGCAATAATCCAGTCAACTTGGGGAAAAAAAAGACACATATGTCTGATTCAAAGAGCTTACCTCTGAATCTTCTCTCTGATCACTGTCATCCTCCTGACCACCATTTTTTGGCATGTAAGCCATCTTCAGCCTCAAAAATCCTTTTACTCGAGATTTGTGACTATAGAAAGAAGCAAAAACCATTGTAAATATAGTTGTGATTTAGAATACTGTACTAATTGGAGCTAGATAAGCACTTTAAACAGTGAGAACAAACATATATAGGGTATATAAAAAAAGATCTCACCTTCTTGGCCTAAGAAGGAAATCTTTAAACGTATAAGGTCTTTCCATAGTTGGGTCTTCAGTCTATTGGTGTAATAAGAATAGCAAATAATTAACGCTGAAAGGCAGACACCTAAATATCCTGGTGACAATAAATTAAAATCTTAAGTAATAATCAGAACTGCTTTTTCAGCATGGACAATAGTTCCATAACTGAGCATTTCCACTAGGTGTCACCCTCAATGCCATTAATTGCTCAGAAACAACTATCACCATTTTGGTGCAAAAAACATGGGGGCTGTGAAGATAAAGACATATGTTGAGTAACAATTGCTATAAAATTACATGTGCAAGCATTCACTCAGACTTTCTCATGAACTATTAACTGGGATCAAAAAAAAAAAACCATTTGACCGTGCATTGTCCAACAAACTATGTCAGTTAACTCTAAATAATATAGTAATAATGAAGGATTAAAAACAGAATGGCAAAATTTACATGTTACAGCTTGTCAAGTGAAAATACACTCTTCACAAACAAATTCACGCTACCTAAAAAATACCATGGAGAGGAAATTTGAAAAACGCTGTCTGAAGAACGTGAGATGGAAGCTCCAGTTCTGGGCCTTGAATGGTCCTCAGTAGCCTCTAAAGTTCAATCCCTGATATCTTCACATAAGTTTGAAAAGGACATTGTCTGAAAATGTGGAAAACTGTTTCTAATATTGCTGAACAGATGAACCAGTATTTTTTTATATCAAGTATAAGTTCACGTCTTACATTCTTTCCCACTATCACCCGACTCTCCTATAACAGATTTTTCTCATAAATCTTGCTTTTAATAATCTTCAGACAGTTATTATTTGTGAATGAGATGTGATAATGTTACGACTCAGAGATGTAATCTTTAGAATAGAAAGACTTTGCATGTTTCTTCAATAACTCAACATGTTCAAGCAATTCGCTAACAGTTTAAAGCAGAGATCTGAGGATTGATTACAGAGTCTTCCCAAACAATTCACATAAAAGACCTGGTGTGTGTGTATGTGTGTTTGTATGTATGTGTTTGTGTGTGTGTGTGTGTGTGTGTGTGTGTGTGTGTGAGACAGAGAGAGAGAGAGAGAGATGTCTATGGGAAAAAGATGCTTCCTTTCATGTGGAAAAAGAGAACAAAATGGAGAACAATAATTCTAGTTTTAATACTGAAGAAAGCCGTTTCAGGATGAAACAAATGCATTAGAAGGCTAGCTATCACAGGTTACAATACTGTTTCTAAAGGTATTAAATTAAGAAATATTTCAGGTTTAAGTTTGCAAAACAGTTTGCAATCCCACACCTACATTATTAGTATTTGGACAGTTGTCAAATTCAAATAAATATAAATAACAACAGGGCTCTTTCTATTTGAATAGCTTGTTACTTAAAGATACCTTTACAGTACGTTGATTTTCTATCCAGCTATGGTTTCTTTTGGAAATGGTTATATCTACAATTACTATAATTCCCTAAGAGCTTTAGGTGGTGGAAGGTTGGTTTGAAGGTTGGTTAGAGCAGAAATTAAACAGGAAACCCCAAGCTATATCCATCCCTAAAAATAACAGAACCATCAGGGCATTTCCCCAACATTATTACCAAATTGTAATGTTTAAAATGACAGAAGGAAATGTTTAAACAGATGATTGGGCTGAAATTATATTACAGATCTTTAATTTTCACTTATTTCACATATAAACAAATGCAAATCAAATTCAAGTTTTGTTCTGGATTCTAGTCTTCATTTTAGAGGTCCAGAAGGGAAATGCTATGCATTCTTTAATTCTGGTGACACGGTGTGTTGAGAATGGCAGCCCCTCTTCAAATAATACAGTCTCTATTGCAAAAGGGCTGAAACAACGCTTAGCTTCACTCTCCTATCAGTAACACTTGGGCAGCAAATGGTCTTAACATGCGGTAGCAAATGACAACATTTTCAAGAAGGACAGGATGACTTATCATTATTGTTAATCATGATGCTGGTGACAGGCCCTGCTGCGATAATGATTTTAAAATTCAGAAAATGTGATTGGAAGAATATTAAGAAAAATGTAAAAGAGGGAAAAGATGTAGCATGTAAAAAATAAACCTCAAAGTAGGGAAAAAACCTCTCAAATGGTTCCATTTTTGTTTTGTGTACCAGTGCAATTACAAGTCCTCTCTCACAGGCCAATGGGAGAACAATAAATGAGATTAAAATTGCAATGCACTCTGTACCGTTAGTAGTAATGATTAATGATAGGAATAAAAC
Organism: Bungarus multicinctus; assembly: GCA_023653725.1. Classification (NCBI taxonomy): domain Eukaryota; kingdom Metazoa; phylum Chordata; class Lepidosauria; order Squamata; family Elapidae; genus Bungarus; species Bungarus multicinctus. Next base: position 260,815,348 of record CM042834.1, read on the forward strand.
GGTGCATGCTAATTAAAGAAACTAGAAAGATCCTGGGAAATGTGGTAAATGTTTAATACAGATATTTAACTCTAAAATGAAACTGTATGGACATGTCTTTAAAACCTCCAGTACTTAAGGAAATCGACTAGAACAGCTGCAGCAAAGACAAACTAAATTCCCAGACAAAGATGAATTTATACGACTCAAGACACCAACGAAAGTCCTAAAACAGTCTAGAATTGTTCTCCTTTTCCACTCATTACCAACTGCAAGTCTCAGCAAAAACTTGGACTCTTTCCTGACCCAATATTTTAGTTGTCTACTTAATACCCAAAATTTAATATCCAAAGGTTTCTTTATCAAAATACTTGGCACTGACTCCTTCCCTAAAGGAAAATTATTTTTCCCATTATGACATGATTCAGTTTCATTTATGGGGGGAAATGCCTTTCAGAACTGGATTTGTATGTTCTATGCAGGGACCAGCAAAAATGTTTTCTCTGGTTTTCTCTAAAACCCCCAACTAAGAACAATCGAAATGTATCAACCAGCATGTCCTTTGTGGGAATACTTACTCTCCTGAAGAAATTCTTGCAAATTCAAGTGCATAACACTATCTCTATCTCTCTATCTCTCCATCCATCTATCTATCATCTATCTATATTTTCTTTCTAGTTCTTTCAAATGTTCTATCCAGACATACGTCTTGAATTTGTTGCTGAGAAGCTTGTGCAGTTAAAATTTTGCCAGGTAACATCTGCTTTGGATACATCCATAATTTATTTTACACCCCCTCGGGAAATTAGATATTTACTTCTTTACTGGACCACCCGAACTTTCAACCTCTTAGGGAATATATAATATAATACCCAAGGCTAACACAAATATACTGGAGGAAAAAAACAACTGACAAAGCTGAAAGCAGCAAATTAATTCCTACAGAACAGCTGCCTGGCAAATAATGAAAAGTCTCCATCTAGTCTGCTATTGCTGAGTTATATAGTCCTTGAAATCCACTATCAAGCCTCTTTCTTGACCACCCACTCCTTATAGGTTCCTGTTTTTTCCCCACATCAGGAAGATGGAACAGGAAGCTTCTTAGGAACTAAGTAGGGATGGACCAGAAGGGGCCAATCTAACTTTCTATCATGATTCTAGGAAAAATTTACACAAGCCCTTTTCTGAGGATTAAACACATGATATTTAGATTAAGATTTTCACTGTCTGCAACAATTTGTCTTCTTAGTGGAACTTGCTAACCAAAATCCTTAATTACCAGCATGAGGTGGGAAATGTCCAAAATAATTCTCCATAGTTTATTTTCAGTAGAACAAATTCCATTTTTAGAAATGCATTATTTAACATCATCACTGATTAGTATTATATAAATGAATGAATGCACATTTGAATTGGATGCAAATTTAACAATTTGGCATTGAATATCACAAGCTGGAATAAGAGTAAATTACTATTATCATCTATCTGTCCATACAAAGCACACAGAGATATATATGCATGCAGCTGTCTTCAGTGGATTCAACTTTTTTTCTTTAAAATCTGAACAATGTAAAGAAATGGTTTTGTAATTTTGGAGTTACCAAGCAGTTCAGTGCTGGTTATTCAGTAAATGAGAAACGCCTGATAGGGGAGCCAAAAGAACAGCATATGAATAATGTGACTATTTCATCAATGCCACACACAAAAATATCCCTCTTCATCTGAACACAAACCAGTAAGTAACTCATCATGGGGGGGAAAAGGGCAAAAGACTGACTTCTTTCTTTTCAGTTGTTTTAAGTGAAAGATCCTAAATCTCTTTCTTAAAAGATTATTTATTAAATTATTTAGTATGATTATGGTTTATTGTACAGTCTGCCAGACTCCAATTCCACTGGATATGGAATTGTTATTCTCTAGGGAGTCCTTCCCAAAGATCTGGGACATAGTATTATTACATTTTTTTTTAATGTTTCAATACTATACATTGAGCTCTGCACTACATAATATTGAGACATCACTCCAAATTTACAACAGCAGGCTATACAATTAAAACAATTAAAAACACAACACAACATAACCATCTCAACTAAAAAACAAAAATAGCAATACAAGAAAAAAAGCAAGGACCATCAACACTCTGGGACTGAGTTGGATTTTAAAGGCCTTCTGAAACCCAGAAGAGTCTGGGCTTTTCTTACTCATTGCACAGCTCAATGCATAGTTTTCTTTAAAATACCAGCTCCATGTGAAATCCTTAATTTGTCAAGATGCAACACAATCTTTTTAAGTTCTGAACCACTGCAAGCCAATGGTAAAAAGAAAAAAAGATTTCATTCCACAGGCAAATTGAAAAAACAATGTGCAAGAATTCATGTGCAACCATAACCGTTTGACACTGGAAAAAAATAGGCCTTAAAACACACTAGTTTCTATTTAAATTTCTGGGTTTGCTTCTTAACTAATATTCATATTTATTACAAAATGTTCACACTTCCCTTTTCTTCCTGGTAAGATCAATAAAACTGCAAAACACATGAAAAAGAAAAAAAATGAAGAGGCTTCCTACATTTATAGCAAAGTTGTCTGTGTTAAATAAGTCTATAAAATGAGCCTATAACTTATTCAGGTTTAAATAAAAATCTGCTATATACACCTATGAAAACATTAAAGTACTGCAGTTTTGACAGGCACGAACAGTCAGATCCACATGTGAAGAGTTCAATTAGCTATTTTATTGCTCGTGCCTATAACACAGGAATATTCCCAGACTGGCGGTTTGAATCTGAGAAAGACTAAATAAGGTTCAACAGCGTTAAAAGGGGGGGGGGTGTTTTCGGACCTTGCCCTTTTGTGCCTATACAGAGATTCCAGACAAATTCCTACTTGACTCCTCCCCCAGTTCAGCCAGTCTTTCCAATAAGTTGACAATGGATTTTGTCATTTTAAGGTTCATCATAAATCATAATTGGGATGGAAACATGATATTCCCATTTGTCTAAACAATAACAGTAGATATGGAACATCTACAGACGCTTCATATTTTCAAATTCTTGAATTCCACTACATTTTAGAATCAATCATGGTGTCGCATTGAATCCAAACTCATATAAATGCTAGACAAAATGTCAGAATGAGCATGTAGCTATCTATAGGCAGCTCTCACTTAATGATTGCACCATTCACATTTATGACCATCACATTTAAGATGCATGGACTTCACTCCCAAAATTTCCAAGCTAGCATGCATTCTTGCTGGGGAATTTTGGGAGTTGAAGTCCACAGATCTTAAAGGTGTCATGGTTGAGAAACCCTGCTTGACAAGGTGAACTTTGTGCATTTCTAATGAATAACAGTAAAGATCTTACAAATTCTGCCAGTTTTGACTTAGATCACTCTTGATTTACCTTCTACAAAATAGAGAGGCCAAAGCATAAAAATTTCTTACCGGAAGATGATTAAGTGGCACATCCACTTGACCCAAAAAGTCGTCTCTGGTCTGTTAACAAAATAGAAAAGATTTATTGTTAAATCAGTATAGTCACTGACATTAATATCAAATCAGTTTTTAAAGCCATCCTAAATTATACTTTAATTATTGTACATTTCAGAGTCTTGGCTTTGTCAGATAATTTCAGTTACCTGTATTTTATGTAATACTTTTGTCCTTGAGCAGCATGATTAAATATAGACAGAGACAGACCCTAAAGTTAATAGTAAAGGGAAATATTTTATTCTCCCTGCCAATTTCAAGCTACCAGTGGTCAAAAAACCCCCTGCAGAACTGAATCTTGGAGGTAGATGAAGTCACCCGATCATTTTATCTTGCTTGATTCATTTCAAAACTGGCATTCTATTCTTTAATGATAACATTTGATAAAAAGAACAGAAAAACAGTAATGCTTATTATACATATGTACAATGCGCACTCCAGGGTGTTCCCAATGAATATTAGAATTCTCATGCTGGGAAAAGCAAGTTATTCTGTCTGAAATGATTAATATCTCATTTAAGAATTACATGGATCCTTTCACTTCCTCTATATGTCATCTTCCCTGTTCACTGCAATAGAAATATCTAACTGATATGGAAAGCACCAAGCAATTTCTAAAGAAGGAAAAGGAGGTGGAGGAGGAGATGATATATTAATCAATGTCTGGAATACTCTACCTGACTCTGTGGTTTTTTCCCCAAATCCCCAAATCTTCAACATTAGATTTACTATTGACCTCACCCCTTTCCTAAGAGGTCTGTAGGGGGCGTGCATAAGCGTACCAAAATGTGCCTACCGTCCCTATCCTATTGTTTCTTTTTTTTCTTATTCTTATCCATTTCATGTATTTATAACCATGTTTATACTTATACCTGTTATCTAATAATTATTTGACAAAATAAATAAAAATAAAATATACATAGAAAAATTAATGTGTGTACAGTATACAGTAGAACCTCTGGTCACGAGCGTTTCTGACCACAACCAAATCAGGTTCTGACCAAAGAATTCACAAAATTTTTGAATCTGGTCATGAACACATACTTGGGTGAAGATCAAATACAACCACTGACCCAGAAATTCCTGAAGACAAAACATTAGAAGATGAAGAAATCACCAAAATTATGGAATGAATTATGATTGTGATCAGATTCTACTATAGCTGAAACCCAGGATATTGCATCAAAGTTTCAATCCCATTAACTTAATATTTCCTTCCTGTGAAGATCTCCCCAATAAGAATTTTCTAGAGATGACAAGAATTGACTTCTGCATGGAAATTGTGCTCTGCTATTTAGCTACAGCTTATTCCTGCTTGATAGTAAACTCTGGATTGGTAATGCCTCCCAGTGGACAGTTTGAGGCAACCCCCAAAGAAAACAGACATTTTAGGAATGACAAAACCAATCTCCGGGTTACTTTTAATCCCTTTGCTAATGTATTGCTGATGGACTCTATTGCTCAGATACGAGGAAGACTCTAGTCTATAAACACTACTGAAATTAAACCAACTATCAGTCAGTTCAATGCTAGTGCTGATTAGATATGGACTGGAAGAGGTTTGCAATAACACTATAGCATTTCTCCACGTGCATTTAAATATGGATAAAGTGTCTCCTCAACTTTTTCCGATCATGCTTGTGGTGAACCACCTTCTGGACCAACTTTAGGAGCTAGGTCTGGAGGTACAGTCTACTTCTTCTAGGGTAAGTCTCAGCCAGTTATGATAGGATGACTTGACGCTTTTCCTGTTCCCATTTAAAATCTACATGAAGCCACTGAATGAGATCTTCATTAGCATGGGATGCCGCTGATGATACATTGCTATTCTGTCCTGATATTTGGAGGCTGTAGGTCTTTGGTGAGGAAGAACAGCTTCTGCAAGACTTTGGTTTTTAAAGCTTCCTAGATCCAGGGATTTTCCATCTTTGGTTGTGACTGACACTGCATTCCCACAGAAACAACTGGTGTCAAATCAGGTGTACTCTTGGGACTCATGGTTTCTTGGCTCCTAAAGAGCAGGTAGCAGCTGTGACCAGGAGGGCTATGGGCACTTTTACACTGTCCATTAATTGTGCCCTTTCCTGGACCCAAAGATCACTACACATGGCCATTCATGCCTTGATACCAAGGTGTGTACATCCTTTCTTTAAAATAAATTGTATTAATTTTCTATTAATTACATTTCTTAGTGCTTAATAAACACTGTGTTGTTATTGTGCTTAACACTACAGATTCCGTTTTTACTCTCCACTCCTTTTTTCTGACCACTGCTAAATTAAGTCCCATGTTTGATAATATTCTGTGTCTTCTTTCTGTTTGATTTTTAATGTAAGTCTATCCATTTCTGAACAATCTAATATCTTTTTAATTTTTCTCTTCATTTGTTCCTAAACTATTGTAATGCTACTTTACATGGGCCAATCGTGAAGAACATCTGAAAATTGCAAATGGTTTAAATCGTAGTGGTATGGATAGTTATGAGAGCTTCTTGTTCACCCCTGTTACACCTTTATTAAGTGGGTTCCACTGACTACTTCCCAATGGACTTCTGGATGCAATTCATAACATGGATCCTGGGTCCTTGAAGGACCACATCTTTCTGGCTCTTTCCATTTGCCTTATAAAATCTAGTGAGAAGGGCATGTTTTAGCCTGTCAATTAAAAATGTCTCCTTTCTATCTGTGAATCAGCTGTCAGAAGAGTTGTTTGACAGTGGGATTAACCTGGGGGAAAAAAACCCAAAAGCATCCAGCAGCTGATCACTGGAGCTGCCAGGTAAAATGAGAGAATCTCTCCACTTTACTAAGAAAATTCTTCTCCCTATGGATCAGCTGTCAGGTTTGGGGAGTTATCAGGTTCTGCAAATAAGCTACCTGCAAGTCTAACTATTTCTCTCTACCACCCCACCCCACCCCCACAAATTTATGCCCCAGTTACAGCAATCTTGTGAACGGTAAATGGCTTTTCATGCTGTTAACAGAAAGCAGGAGGCTTTTACCAATGATTTTGCTTGACTTGTCTTGCATCTCCAAATTCATACCGCCATCACCCAGCAGCAGCACAACAAAATGGGGGGGCTACACTCCCAAGACAGGAATCACTAGTGAGAATGAAAAAAAACCCTATTTCGGAATAGTTTTCTGCCTGCTGAAGAATGACTAGGAAGCATTTTAACTAGGCCTGTAGACAGCATTTATTTTAAGATAAAGAAGAACAGAGAATCCATCTCTAACATCTGAGAATATTTCAGCATGTACAAACAGGAAGGGAGATACAAAGATGCTGCAGCCCCGAACTCTGCTATTATTGCTATTATAAATAATCTCTCTATTCCCATCTGGAAACCTGAAAACTTGCAATCTCAGCAAGCGCAAATTCAGAACCCAAGAGGCGCTTCACTTTGCAAACAGATGTCCATAATGCAATTAATATCAACAAAGGCGGACAGAGCATCATGTCACAAAAATGTTTATTCTCACACGCTTTAGAAAGCTAACGTTTTGCTTGTTTGTATATTTACATTTTTGTTAAACATGGTGAATATATTTTTAAATACAGGTCTTTTTCCCCCCTATTACAGAAAATGAAAGACTTAGAGAATTGTATATGTCTACATAACTGGAATTCAGATTAGTCAAATACTATAGGACAGAGTTAATACAAAGCATTTGGAAACATGTAGTGTAAGCTAACACAATGGCTAATTCCCACACTCCATTAAATCTTAATTTGTTTGGTTTGGATTTAATGTGATGTGTAAACTTGCTCATTAGAGCTTAGCATCCCACACAAACATGTTGTGATTTGCTTAACCACACACACACACACACACACACAAAAATCTGGCTTAGTGTTATTCATGATGGCAGCCAGAATATTATAATCTTAAAATGCATGTCAGCTTCACCTTATATATGTACCGAAAATAACAACAAATTCATTCGTTAAGCCTATTTTTAAACTAGAAAATCTGAAAAAGGCTTCTTGAACAATTTGGAATAGGATTTCCCAACTTTAATTTTTTTTTAAAGGTTTTCCATTTTTATTTTGCTCCTGAAGAAATAAGGATTCTGTCCACTTCTGTATGTCCATGTATACATCTCCTAATGTGTGTCATTTTCTATTATGGAAGGACCTCTTAAAGGCCTACACCCATCTCACACAGAGAAACCAAACCATGCACAAAGGAACTTCTCAAAGCTGTGAACCATCATCTCACTGGTGTTATCTGCATGATTAATGAAAATAGAATCAAGCATGCTAATGGCCCAAGGCCTCTCTGCTTCGCCTTTAATTTCCATCATTGATGTATCCCTTGATAAAAGTAGATTTTGAAACCATTTAAATTGCTATCTTCTTGTAATAAGAATTAGGCTGTAAACTACCCCTAACAGCTACAGTATTTCATACTCAGCATGACGCCCATAACTTCAAGCTTCCTGACTGTGAACACATTCAAACCTGCCGCTATGAATAATTTGAGATTGCAAACAGTGATTAATCTTCATATACCCTATTGAAATTAAACCCAGACTTAGAATAAACCAGGATTATTTTAACTATTATTTGCTGAACAGCTACAGTGGACTGGTTCAACATAATCCTAAGAACTTCTTCATTTGTTTGCTTGCAATAGTGTAAAGACCTCCTGTAGCCATTTAACTAGGTCAGGGGTGTCAAACTCAAGGCCCTGCGGTCAGATCCAGCCCACGGGTTGCTTAGATTTGGCCTGCAGGGCCACTCTGGAAACAGTGAAGGACCGGCCCGTAGTGCCTCTGCCAGCGAAAATAGGCTCCTGAGCTCCATTTTTGGCCACATGCAATCCTCCCGAGCTCTATCTTTGCTGGCAGAGGTTTGCAGGAGGCCATTGCAGCCAAAAACAGAGCTTGGGAGACTGTTTTCACTGGCAAAGCACTTGGGCCAGCACAGGCACCCCTGACATGAGTGACATCAAGCTGGCCATGTCCACCACAGCCACGCCCATTCCAGTCCCAGGAGGTCAAACACAACTCTAATGCAGCCATCAATGAAATTGAGTTTGACACCATCTTGGTCTAGGTCCTAAGAGATGGCCTTCAAACTTCCAGTTACATTCCCTCTGTGGTGATGTTTCTAATTTTTATGCTTCCTGTATAACGAAGAGCAATCTTAATGTGGACTGGGATTATGGAATACCAACTGGTTGGAATATACTTTCCTTCCTTAGCTGTTTTGATTCAAGAATTTGTCACTTAACATTATCTCCTATCCCATATAAGTATATGCCTGATTGGATTCTATATATGAGTCTGACTGAATGTTAGCAAAAACTTCCTAACCATTAGAACAATTTGACACTGGAATCAATTGCCAAGCTAGGTGAGAACTCCACTTTGTTGGAATTGCTCTGGGAGAGGATGAGCATCTGTTGTGGATATTTTAAACTGGATTCTTGCACTGAGCAGGGGTTGACTCCGATAACTTCAATCACTCTTTCAATTCTGATACCCAAGGAAGAGGGAGAAGGAAGGAAGGAAGGAAGGAAGGAAGGAAGGAAGGAAGGAAGGAAGGAAGGAAGGAAGGAAGGAAGGAAGGAAGGAAGGAAGGAAGGAAGGAAGGAAAGAAAGAAGGAAGGAAAGAAAGAAGGAAGGAAAGAAGGAAGGAAGAAAATCTAATTCACTTTAATTGGCAAAATATTTTGAGCTACTTCTGTCCTTCTACATTGATATTCTCATTTCCCTCTTCTCCTTTCTATCTTTATGTCCACTTCACTTCATATAAGCTGCATGGAATAATATCCCATGTTTCCCCGCCTTTTATTGTTTTAAATGCTGCTTTTAAAGGTCATGAAAATTAATGAAATACAGTGAATGCAAATAGAAACCACGAACTACATTAGTTTCATGTATCGCCCCAGGCTAGTTGCTGTTTGCTACAAGGTTTTCTGAATTCTGCTCCGTACAATCATGGAGACTGTAGAGATTCTGGGTGACCTAGAAAGCCAAACAGGGCCAGCTCTGGTTAAGGTTGGATGCGGAAATCATCTGGGAAGTTAGGTACCATACACAGTAGAGCAGGAAACCAGGAAAAAAGGGGGAAAACCTGAATAAAGCTGGCTGGGGAATTCTGGGAGTTGAAGTCCACCAGGCTTAAAATTGCCAAGGTTGGAGACCCCTGGAATAAAGCAATGACAATTCATTTCTATACCACACCAGGAAAACTGCATGGATGTATCTGTGTCATCAGGAATCATGCTCAACTTGAAAACAGTTATACATTCTTTAGGTCTAAATGTATCAGTCTGCCGAAATTAAACTCTGCTTCTTCATCCTAAATAAAAACTAAAATTAGATCTTTTGTAGTTTGGCTAGGACATTCACATTCCATGGTAGTGTCCGTATATAACTCCTTAAAGAGTGCTTCCCAGGCCTCCAGGAGGATGTGGCAATCCACCATCGATGGACCATTGCTTTGGGAGCTTGATGTGGTGTGCCAGAATAGGGTTGATTGAATAGGGCTGATTGTTTGGATATGACTGCTTGGGTGAGATGTGTCCAGTTGTTTCTCATGGTTTCCTTTTCCTTGCATGCCATCAATTGTTTATAGCATTATTATTTTCCTGTTGGAGAAGATCCTGTGCAGCTGTCACTGCTGTATTGGATGTATAGGCCTGGTAGATTGTAGCGAGAGCTCTTTTGGCATCCTGACAAATTGACAATTAGATCTTGGCTTCGGATGCACTCAATTATCATGACAAACGAGAAACGTCCCATTATTAGCTAGCTAAGTAAAAGTGAACTGATTTAAATGTGGGGTACGGATCATGGATGGCCAATTGAGGTCCATGAGGTGGTTAACCAACGGTGATGTTACCACATTCACAGAGCAGAGCCTGCTTGGAACCTCAGCCCTGGTTTCTTGACTGTACCTTGACAGTCTACGGAAGAGCACCTTCTCAATGATTCAGTTTCCACTTCCCCATATGTTCTTTGGCTGGTTGGTTCGCAAGAAGGAAATAAGCAGATTCACTATGACATAACGCGAGGAACACCCACTCACCAAAATTTCTCAGAATATATACAGTCTCCCTTCCCTTACATTCTTGTATGTGTGTGTGTACACACACCACATACAGACAGGGGTGGGATTCTACTGGTTTGGGCGAACCGGATGTTAAATTTACATCTGGTTTGCCGAACCAGTAGTTGAACCGACCGGCTGGCCCTCCCCTCCCTTCCCAGGAGTCTCCACGTAGCCCATTTTGGATGCAGGTAAGTGCAGGGTCAGTGCGGAGACTCTGGGAGGGTGAAAAATGGGCAGAACCGGAAGTTTCAGAAATCCCGAAACACCCCTGTTTCCTGAGGCCCTCTGGAGCCTGAGACAGGCCGTTTTCGCCCTTTCAGAGGCCCTCGGGAAGCCTCTGGACCATGGGGAAGTCGAAAAATGGCCCTCCTGGAAGTTCCAGTAGGCCACGCCCACCATGGCCATGCCCATCCAGCATCCGGCCAGCAAACCAGTTGCTGGGATTTTTGATTCCCACCCCTGCATACAGATATGCTCCATGGCTCGGGACCTGGGTACTTACGGGACCGCCTGCTGCCACCAACAACCTCCCGCCGCCCAGTACGCTCCCACAGGGTCGCCCTACTTGGGGTACCGCCACCTGATCGCTGTCGGCTGGCGGCCCCGAGGGTGCGTGCTTTCTCTGTGGGAGCCCCTCCCTGTGGAATGATCTCCCCCCAGAGATACGAGCCATGACAGATATCCTGACCTTCCGGCGCGCAGTTAAGACCCTATTTTTTAAACAGGCTGGCCTGGCCCAGTAAGGGTCTATGGGGTTTTAATGGGGGTTTTAAATTTTAATCTTATTTTTAAACTTTTATCTATCCCGGTTTTAAATGAATTATAGTCGGACGGGATGCAGCCACATTTGTATTTAATCTGGTTTTAAATTCTATTTAACTTTGTATTTTTATGTATTTATTAGGCTGTACACCGCCCCAAGTCCCTTTTGGGAGAGGGAGCGGTATAGAAATACGATTAAATAAATAAATAAATATGATCTTTTTTCTGAGGTTTTATTTGACTTCTGTCCCTTGTTGAAGACAGGAAAAATTCTCCATTTTTACATAATGAATATTTTCTGTAGTCATCATATTGACCACAGGAAGCAATCCATGAGTTATTTCATCCTTATCAGAATAATCTCCTAATTATTGGGTGATTCCCAATAAGGATAGGAAATACCGTGATGAATATCGAAAAGAGGAACTGATGTCTGTTGCATGAGTTGAAATGGGACAGGACAGGACAGGATACAATGATTTGCTAATGGTAATCCAGTAAGTTTAATAAGTGGAAATAAAACACCAGGGCTTTCAGTTTCTAAGTTCAACCCTTCATTAAATCTACTACTTTGGATCCATTGCTGGTATGGTTATTGAGACCTCAGCAACACACATTGCAAAAATTAAGGCTGTAATCCATTCTAGTTATTTAATACTGAATTCCAGATAGTAGATTAGAACTTTCATCTGAGCAACAGTTCACAAGACAGCGTGAAGATATTAACTAGCAAAACAACCTTGCTGCTTTCCAAGAAAAAAAAATAGCTTGTTTTCTGCAAAAAAAAAATACAGCTGTCCTGTTCCTTCAAAGACTAACTATTGATATTGTTTCTCCAAGTACAGTGTAACTGCTTGTTAAGTCACACTAAAGGGATTCTTCTCGTTAATCAGAAATATTTGTCACCTTTGTCTGTGTACTGCACAAATCACACATCGCAAATCAATGCACAAATCAAGTCGTCATAACGACTTGGGGAACTGACATTTTTGTTGCTATTTTTAAGGTGCTAAAATGCTGCCAGTGCCTCTTTCCACCTCAAGTTAACACCTAAGTTATTGTGTGCAAGTACATGTACAGGAATGTGTATGTGTGTATGTGTATCTAATGTGAAGACTATACTGAGACCTCTTCAAGTCCAATGTAGAATATAATAACTCTTAAATGCCATAATTCTTTCAACAGTGACAAATGAAGAAAAAGCAACTATTTGCAGAATGTACGTACAGTAACACAGGTAGCTTTTGACTTACAACCACAATTCTGTTCTTAAGCAAAACATTTTTGTCCCATTTTATGACCTTTCTTGCCAAGGTATTAGGTGAATCACTGCAGTTATTAAGTTAGTAACATGACTGTTAATCAATCTGATTTCCCCATTGACACTGCTTGTCAGAAGGTGGCAAAATGGGAATGCATGCAACTGTCATAAATATATCCAAGTTGCCAAGCGTCTGAATTTTGACCATGTAGAATTTTGACCTTGTAACCATGGAGATGTTACAAGGCTATAAATATGAAAACCGGTCGTAAGTCTATTGTTTTTTTCAACACTGTTGTAACTTTGAATAGTCACTAAATGAATGGTTGTAAGTGAAAGACTCTCCGTAGGATGTGACTAATCATATCTTTTCAGAATCACTGCTGTAATTTTAACATGTTGCTTCTCTGTAGTTTATTCATATAAAGTCATGTACTAAGTCTAATGTCTATGGAGTTTCTCAGTCATTCAGGTCATGGTTGTCCCAAAAGGTGATTTTTCAGGAGGCAACTGGACTTTCTTGTTTTTTCTTTTTGCTTCTCACCCAAGAAGCTTCTTCAGCTCTGACAGGATAGTGGAGAATGGAAGGATTTATATTCCTTGCAGACAGTTCACTGGTCAGTTGTATTCTCGACCGTCCAGTCAGTGCTGAAGAAGGTTCTTAGATGAGAAGTGAAATGTCTTCAAAGAAAAACTAGAAAGTCCAGTTGCCTCTTAAAAAGCACCGTTGGGACTACTAAGTCTAATGGAGTCACAGGAAACAGCAACAAACTGGAATAAAATATATCCTGCTTTTGATCCTTGACAGGCTTTTCTCTATTGCTAAGTTAAGTGTTCGTCACTCTTCCTTGAGTTGCATCACTGTAGCAAATTTTACCAACCTGAAATATTTATTTATCTAATTTCTTTATAAAATTTATAGGCCTCCTATCTTACCTCAAGGTATTTTGCTGTCCTCTGTGCCAATCCTTTATCCTACTTCTATTGCCTTTGTTCTCCATTGCCATCAGTCAACTGACTAACTCTGTCAGAGGTAATGAGAGGTAATGGGCAGCAGACTTTAATAGACTTTTGCCTCACTTTCAGTTTGCCCTTGGATAGTGTTGGAATAAAGAAGAAAACACGACCTTAATACCTACAGACAAACTACGGATATCTTAAACCTCTCATTCAAGCACTGTGAATAAAGGCAGCATCATGTGGACTCAGCAGAAAACAGCTGTTTCCAAGGATGTTTATGACTTTCTAGGCAACTATCTACAACAGGGTTGTCAAACTTGATTTCATTGAGGGCAGCATTAGGGTTGTATTTGACCTTGGGGGGGCCGGAGTAGGCATGGATATGGTGGGAATGGCCATCTTGATGTCACTTGTGTCGGGGACACCTGTCGTGGCCAAGTACTGAGACAGGACTTCCCTCAGACTAGTGGTGGGATTCAGCCAGTTCACACTACTTTGGGAGATGTTTCTGAGCAGTTTGGTGAACTGGTTGTTGGAAAAAATCATTAGGGCAGAGAACCGGTTGTTAAATTATTTGAATCCCACCACTGCCTCAGACCCTCCCTCACTCTCATTATAATTTCCTTCCTTCCTTCCTTCCTTCCTTCCTTCCTTCCTTCCTTCCTTCCTTCCTTCCTTCCTTCCTTTTCCTTCTCCTTTCTTCTTCCTTCCCCTCTTTTCTTCTTTTTCCTTACTTGTCTCTTCCCATTTTCCCTTCTTTTTCTTTCCTCTTTCCCTTTCTCCTTTTCTGTCCCTTCTTGCATGCTCATTTCCAGGGCAACCCCGCAGGCCAGAACTACGCACCCTGCAGGCCGAATCTGGCCCGTGGGCCTTGAGTTCGATACCCCTGCTCTACAACAAACCTTTGTGTTAATGAAAAAGAGTTAGCAATATGTTTACTTCCAACCAAAAGCAGAAAGTTGTATTTTCACCTCAAACAACCGCCAGAGCTATGTACTAGGTGATTGTTAACTGATTTCCTCTCTTTTCAAATAAGTCCATGTAACAGTTACCCTAATATATAACTTATTAAGCAACTTATGGACTTTTGACATCAGTTGAGAAGGATCCAACCATTTTCCCCACACCATCTTTGCTGAAGGATTGTTTCTGAAATTAAATTGCAATTTTGGAGAAGATTCTGAAGACTTGTCTGCTAGTGTCTTTACATGCAATACTATCATCTTAAACTTGAACAGAAAGTACACAGAAACATTCCTTTCCTAATTATTTCTTACAATTATTCTTCCCATACAAATTGTTAATATTTATTTATTTGTATTCTACCTTTATTATGTTTACAAATAACTCTCGGCGGCAAACATATCCAACACACCTTCCTCTTCCTATTCTCACTACAACAGCATCTCTGTGAGGTAGGTTAGTCTAAGAGAGAGTGACTGGCCCAAAGTCACCCAGCTGGCTTTCATGGTTAAGGCGGGACTTGAACTTGGAGTTTCTCACTTTCTAGCCTAGTAGCTTAGCCACTAGACGAGACTGGCTTTCTATTTTCTATCTCGTCCTTCTGTTTTCCTTTAATGGTTCATCCATCATCCATGATGGAGTTTGTGCTTTTGGTTTAATGACCTGTGAGACTCCATGCCAAAATAAATGAAAGAATCTATTAAACCATAAGGAGTGCTTCACAGCCCAGTGTATGAAATAGGTTTATAGTATAAAAATAATGCATGGTTTCTCTGTAGAACTGGAACTTAGCTATAGAGAGAAAACAATAGGAATTTCAGTGGAAGCAAAGTATTAGATGTATTCTGAACATTACATGTAGAGAGAATTGGTACAAGATTTTCTGCCATTGGTACATTACTCCATGATTAAATGAATAATTCATTTTTCTAAAAACTGCTGGAAATGTAACAAACAGCCTGGGTCTTTTTTTAATAGTTGAGGTTAATGCAGTAAAACAGTGGGCCCCCAACATTTTGGGCGCCAGAGACCATTTCTGTGGAGAGAGTTTTTCCCGGGGCCCGGAAGGGGCGTGATTTCGTGTGTGCTTGCATCCCGCGAATGAGGCTTTGCTTGTTTGCATGGCCCAGTTTTTGCCATGTTATGGCCCAGTGCCGGTCCACGGAGAGAGGGTTAGAGACCCCTGCTGTAAAACCCAACAATACCGGAAAATGATTAATAAAAGAATAGAACTGGTTTTGAAAGTCCAGTATACAAGACCAGCTTAGAAATTTGATAAACAAAATAAAATAAATTACAGCCTGGGATGTTCTTATTAAATTTCATATGACACAAACTATATATTCTTTCAAAATTCACTGAACCAGCATTGTGTATAATATTGTCCCATTTCAACATAAAAGCAAAGCTCCACATCAAAATCAATAAGTCCCCAAGGAAGTCTTCACTTCTTTTTAGAGGACTACTTTCTTATTGCTCTTAATAACCTGGAGGCATCAAACTATTAATTATTAATAATTTAATTTGTATTATGAGATACAAGATAGGTGTATTAGATCCTGGTTCCCTTATGATGAAAATCATATCTAATTTCGTTCACCTCTATAATGTACTGTATTTATCATTACTCTATTGGTCTTTCAAAGGTTTCTTTGAACTTTTGAAGCTTTACAATGCCCTTCAAAACCAGAGCTTCCTACAGTCTCTGTATCACTGATTATGCATCAAGGCATTATGATATTAGCAGTATTGTTCTTATACATGTTTAACAAATTTAAATCTTTCTAGAATATGTTTTGATTGTTGGTGTCATGGTGCACTGCCCAGAGTCATCTCTGAAAGATGGGCACTCATATACATTTGATAAGTAAGTAAATAAAGCTATTTTTTTTAACATTGTATTGTTAAAAAAATAAACTGGGTTGAATTTTTCTCAGGGGTGCATCTAACAAAACTCCAAGGTAATCTTTTGTGATGAACCATCAGTTTGGACTTTATCATTCTTTATATGGTAATAATTTTTCCTTCTATGTGCATTGTTTGGCATGCGTTTTACTGTGAATCACCTCTATTATGTTATAAGGCCTCTTCAGTTTGAAGAATTGCCTTCATAGCAGTGGCGGGATTCAAATTTTTTTACTACTGTTCTGTGGGCGTGGCTTGGTGGGCATGGTGTGGCTTGGTTGGTGTGGCTTGGCGGGCATGGCAGGGAAAGGATACTTTAAATCTCCATTCCCTCCCACTCCTGAGGGAAGGTTACCGCAAAATCCCATTCCCTCCCCACTCCAATAGCCTGATTTCCAGCTCTGTTCTCCTGTGCAGGGCAACAAAAGAAGACCCAGCCAATCAACTGGAACTCGGGAGGCAGAGAATAGATGGGGACGGGGCCAGTCAGAGGTGTTATTTCGAACTACTCAAAATTTCCGCTACCAGTTCTCCAGGACTGGTCAGAACCTGAATACCACCTCTGCTTCATAACTATTTTCTGTCCTCTGTGTTTTAACTCTTGTCTGGAATTATCTGCAAATTTGAACACTTCACTTTCAAGTCTAATTTTAGAAGACTTAAGAAAGTTAAATAGCAATAGTTTCAGATCCCAAGAGGTCTCCATTAATCACATTTCAACATCTGACTGTCAATTTATTCACAATTTCCCTTCTATTCTTTAACCAGCCATCAATCTACTAAAATTTCTTACTCTCAACAATTAGAATACTACACTTGCTTTATCAAAATTCTTTTGAACATCCAGATAAAATCTAGCGATCAGTGCACCTGAATAGTTCTTTACTTCTAAATGTTACTTTCTGGAAATGTTACTTGTCATCAATATGTTTTGTTCTGCACATTAAATAATATTGTATGGAATAATGATTATAATAAGGAATTAGTGACTGCCTGCTGTTTTAGAAATTTGTTTGCTTCTAACATATTCTGCCTATATAATTGCAGGAAATAAATACTATAATAATATTTAACGCTCAGCTGTTACAAAAAGAAAAAATCTGTCCCAAAATGGACAACTTTAGAAATTCAACTGTATTGTTTTATCGATTTATGTATTCATACAATTATTATACAGTACATCATTTCCTAACAGGTTCAGGGCAGTTTATTAGTTATTTATTTACATTTATTAATCACCAAACTACAGTAGATTCTATAATATCACACAGTGAAATTCTCAAAGCCTATTTAACTAAATAAAGCAGCCCAAGACTATCAAGCAGTCAAATAGTCTGTGGAATAAAAGATGGCCTTTGATTTATTTGTTTGTTTGATTGATTGATTAAATTTATATGCTGCCTATCTCCACGATAAGTCGACTCTGGCCGACTTATAGATCATAAAAAGATAAATAGAAGCAATTAAAATTTTAAATTACAGTAAAGTCTCCCTGACAACCAGAAGATTAGGGGCATTCTTCTTTTCAGCCAGCAAGGTGTTCCAAAGCGAGAAGAGCAGCCAACATCATTGACCTCCCAACCCCTTCACTTTCCATGGTGGGAGAAACAGTCAGAGAATAGAGCAGAGTAGAGTAGAGTAGAATAGAATAGAATAAGTTGGAAGGGACCTTGAAGGTCTTCTAGTCCAGCCCCTTGCTCAAGCAGGAGAACCTATACCATTTCAGATAAGTGACTGTCTAGACTCTTCTTAAAGACATCCAGTGACAGAGTATCCATGATTTCTGGAGGCCAGCTGTTCCACTGGTTAATTGTCCTCACTGTTAGGAAGTTTCTCCTTAATTCCAGGTTGGTTCTCTCTTTGATCAGTGTATGTCTAAGACGCCCAAATGAGACAGATGGAAGAAGGTCTTTGTGTGCATGTATGTATAATTTCTAAGAAATGAAGAGAGATAAAACTTAAAATCCCAGTTGGGAAGAGAGAAATGAAAGAGAAGAACAGAACTGGGTTTTGCTTTGGGAGCCACTGAGAATTTGATAGGGGCCAATGGATTTGCTGCTCAACTTGTTTATATATAAATAAACGGAAAGTGACTATAGCAGCTGTCTCCTCAAAAAGAACCCATTAACAGGTACGCATTGTCCTTGAAGCTTCTCACCAGCTCTGGGAAGCCAAGACTCGCAATATATGATATTACACAAATCTTTCTTGATGCATGTTCAGATGTTCCATTGCTCTCTTTCTTCTTGTCATTTTCCTTGATTTACTATTTCAGCTGCTGGTCTTCACCAGAGGAAACTGTTTTAGCAAAGTCCCACTCCAGTTACACGCTGGTAACATCCCATTCCATATCATTAAGTTCTCTCTCAGCAGTGCTTCATAAAATGCCACCCACGCGCTTCCCAACCAAAGTTGATATTGTATTTGAAAAAAAGCTAAGGATATGCTCTTACACAAACACACATCATCACCCAGGGGGAATTAAAAGACTGAAAATATTAGGCCCAGCAACTGGGAATTCTGATCTGTATCTTTCTTTGAACCATGTGAGAATGGCAAGGCAAGGATCACACGCTCTGCTGAAAAAGGCCTATCAAGGGAGGATTGGCTGCAGCCATTAATGAAAATCTTGGCAGTGCAACAACCAGCATGCATTGCCCTTTGGAAGGGCTAATACTTGTGTAAATGTTAGTCTCGTTGTTCTTCTGACATTTGTTTCTGTTCTGTGTCAGTATCACAGGCCAAGAGAGATAAGAAGGGCATATGGCTTGGAGACTGGAGGTGAGACTTCAGGATTGAGTGGGAAGTGTTGAAATTCCTAGAACAGGGTCCTGCTGATGTGAGGAAACAACACTTTAAGGTTACTGACCTGACCAGCACATTCATGCTCAGTGTCAGAGTACAGATTTCATTTAGTGTTACATGACAGCTTACTACCCGCCTGCCACCACAAAATGAGAGTCTATCAAGCTCAAGGCAGGAAGGAAACAGGCAAAACGAAGGGCAAAATATGAATATTGCTTTGATGACCGAAATACGGACTGAAATACTTTATATAGGAAGTTAGGATATACAGGGGGCCCTCGACTTACGATCACAATTGAGCCCAACATTTCTGTTGCTAAGTGAGACATTTGTTAAATGAATCTTGCCCCATTTTACAACCTTTCTTGCCTTTCACCTGTTAAGCTAATTACTGCTGTTAACTTTGTAACACAGTTGTTAAGTGAATATGGCTTCCCCATTGACTTTGCTTGTCAGTAGGTCGTAAAAGGTGATCATGTGACCCCGGGACACTGCAACTGTTATAAGTATGAATCAGTTCCCAAGCATCTGAATTTTGATCACGTGACCATGGGGACATTGCAATGGTCGTAAGTGTGAAAAACAATCACTGGCTACTTTTTTAAGTGCCATTGTTAACTTTGAATGATCACTAAACAAACTGTTGTAATCCAAGGACTTCCTGTATATGCTAAGAATAAAAGCAGTTGGGGAAAGGATGCATAGCATGGCTTCTAGAACACTTTCCAAGCATCTGTATTTTTAAGATGCATGTATTTTTATGATGATTATGATCAAGATTTATCACTTATAGCTTTGATGTACACTAAGTGTGCTGGTTACAGTATAAAATTAGTTGGCAATTGGGAGCTGTCCCAATTAAGGGAATGCCTCATGGGGAATGTAGTTAATGCCTCATGGGAAATGTAGTCCATGTCATATGGTCACATCTGTAATCTTGATTGGTCACTGAATTGACCCTTAGTTGGGTTTGGGAGAGTTTCCTTTATTCTTGCTTGGACCCCAGCATCGTGCTGATGTCTTTCCCTTTGCTCCATCGTTATGGGATGAAGATAACTATATTTTCATACTATGAAGATGACTATGCAAAGATTAGACATTAGATGAATCTCAACATAACTGTGAGTTATACTTTGAGGATGCCTATTACAATCCAATAAAGAAACTTTGTATGGAAGCCTTTGTAGAGTTTATCTATCTGTCTTTATATTCAGCCAGGAAGTTAAAGACAGAACACTAAAAGCTTATGCACCGAAGACAAATTCCTTGTGTGTCCAATCACACTTGGCCAATAAAGAATTCTGTTCTGTTCTGTTTTGTTCTCTTCCTATTCCTATTCCATTCTATTCTGCATAATGAAGTATGTGTGGTGTTTGGGTGCGGTATTTCTGTTCTCCTCTTATGTCTTCCATCTGTCTGTCTGTCTGTTTGTTGTATGTGTTTGTCTGCACTGGGAAAGGCAGGCTGCACCTTCTGTAAGTCATGTGACTGGATGGGAAGACGGAAGGGAGCTTAGAAAGAAGCTGTGGGCAGTATTCTGAACCCTTGCCCAACTGGTTCTCCCACACAGATGCACTGGGTGTGTTTTTTTCTCTGCAGCCCCCAGATGGACTTTGAGCTATTTTTAAATGCTACTTTCCCCCCCTCCCCAGCTTCTGTTGCCATACCAATATTCATCCTTGTCTGATTTCGGATAATTAACTTGTTGACAAACGTCCAAACTCTTTACATAATTTCTTTCCCAGATACTATTGGGTTGGAAAAAAAGATACAGGGAAAGTAGAACCTTGTTTCAGACTATCTAGAAATACTCCTTAGGATGAGGTTTCTGCAGCAGTGGGATGCTACCTGTTCTGCCCGGTTCTATAGAGCCGGTAGCTCTGAAGAGCAGCAGACACCGAACCGGTTCTGTGTTTTGCTGCTGTTTGGCCCACCCGGCCTTTTACCTGTCCTTTATTTCCTGCTTTTTCAACCTCAGCTGCTTTGCACGGCACAGCTGAGGTTGAAAAAGCTGAGAAAAAGAGGCTTTTCAAATGCTGCACACCTGTGTGCAGCACTTTTCAGCTGTCCGGGTGGCACAGCCTAAGGCTGTTTTACACATAATTTTTTTTATGCATGCATGTGCAAAACATAGTCACCGAACCAGTAGTAACACCGGCTGAATCCCACCCCTGGGTTTCTGCTAAGAATGTAAGTTGCATTGACTGTCATTTGTCAAAACTTTCCGACTTAGATATATGGAGATTCTCAATCATCCAAGTCATGGCTGTCCCAAAGGTGTTTTTTTCCAAAAGGCAATTGGGCTTTCTTAGTTTTTTCCTTGAAAACATTTTGCCTCTCATCCAGGAAGCTTCTTCAGAATCCGTTCTAACAGATTTCACACCAGTCATTTAAAACTGAAGAAGCTTCTTGGATGACAAGAGAAACGTTTTCAAAGGGAAAAAAAACCCCCAAGAAAGTCCAGTTGCATTTTGAAAAAAAGCACTTTTGAGACCACAACTCTACTACTTTAAATTTGTATTTACTTCCAAAGATTATTTTTCTCTGCAGCTAAGCTGTTTAGGACTTAGAACTGAACATCCAAGAAAATGTTTTTTTTTTCCAAACTGAAGAAAGCACAAGTCAAGAAACTATGTAGTCTTTCAGAGTACTCACAATTTAAGAGTGAATTTATAATATTACATCAAACACTTCTGAACATGGAAAAAAATCTTGGACATGAAATACAATAATAAGTATGTTTAGACCTATCACTGTACAAGGAACATAGCTCCCAAGTGCAAATTTAGTTTTGGGTACTGTGGAAAAGTATCTTAGCTTGATTTAACCTGGAATCTCTCTAGATCAGGAGTGTCAAACTCAAGGCTCATGGGCCAGATCCGGCAAGGTGCTTAATCTGGCCCGGGGGCCATCCTGGAAACAGATAACAGATAATCAGAGTTGGAATGGACCTTGTAGGTCATCTAGTCCAATCCCCCACCCAAGCGGGAGACCCTACACTATTTCTGACAAAGGGCGGTCCAATCTCTTCTTGAAAGTCTCAAGTGATGGCGCTCCCACAACTTCCGAGGGCAACTTCTGTTCCATTGGTTGATTGTTCTCACTGTCAGAAAGTTTCTCCTTATTTCCAGGTTGAATCTCTCCTTGTTCAGTTTCTATCCATTATTCCTTGTCTGGCCTACAGGGGCTTTAGAAAATAGCTTGACCCCTTCATCCCTGTGGCAGCCCCTCAAATATTGGAAGACTGCTATCATGTCTCCTCTGGTCCTTCTCTTCACTAGACTAGCTAAGCCCAGTTCCTGCAACCGTTTGTTGTATGTTTTAGCCTCCAGTCCCTAATCATCCTGGTTGCTCTTCTCTGTACTTTTTCTAGAGTCTCAACATCTTTTTTTTATAATGTGGTGACCAAAACTGGATGCAGTACTCTAGGTGTGGTCTTACTAAGGCTTTATAGAGTATTAGTACTTCCCTTAATCTTGACTGTATCCCTCTGTTAATACAACCAGCCCGCAGTGCGTCTGCTAGAAAGTTGCAGGAAGCTGTCATAGTTGAAAACAGAGCTTGGCAGCCTGTTTTCGCTGGCAGAGCACTTGGGCCACCACAGGCCCCCCTGACACCAGTAACATCGAGCTGGCTTCCCCCCATCCTGTCCCCCCGAGGTCAAATACAACCCTGGTGCGGCCCTCAATGAAATCAGGTTTGACACATTGAAATTCAACTTCCATAATTGATGGCTAAAGTTGGTTTGATTGAGACCCTACTATTCCAGCATTTTAGGTGCCAGGAAGTAATTAGGATATATTCATGCCCAGTTTTGATTATCATTTTTTGGGAGAAATGTATGAAATACGGATAATACTGACAAACTATGAAAAAAAAATTCAAAATCATTTCACATTATATTTATAAAAGAGGTAGAGGACAATTTGTGTCATTGAAATTGTCACATGCATTCCCATGATGTATACTATTGCTCCGAGCTGTATAACCCCCACGAGATTCAAAAGTCAGTAAGTATATTTTAATAAATACTGTATTTGTCATTTGAGCTAAAACTATAAAACCGGCTTATAATAAGGTCAACGGCCATTGTGATCACTAGCACATCTCCATACATTATTTTCCTTTCAAATTAGCTGCTTGTTCATTTCAGCTGACAACTAATTTGGTTTATTTCTCTCCGATCAGTGGGTAGAATTGGAGCACCTTTTATATTTTGCACATTTCTGTCCTTACAGAGCAAGCTTCTCTGTTTAAAAAAATACATTTTATATGCAGATAGCAGTTGCTTAGAAATGAATAGGTGTAGCTCTAATATACATTTCAACCAGCTTCTATTGTAGGGAAGTACAGTAATCCTCAGCTTACAATAATTTGTGTAGGGACCATTCAAAGTCACAACAGAGCTAAAAATAGTGACTGATGACTATTTTTTCACACTTACAACCACGGCAGTATTCCCGTCGTCATGTGATCAAAATTCAGATGCCTTGGAAACTGGCCTGTATTTATGATGGCTGCAGTGTCCAGGGTGATCCCCTTTTGCAACCTTTTGACAAACAAAGTCAATGGGGAAGCCAGATTCATTTAACAACCGTGCTTCTAATTTAAAAACTGCAGGAATTCACTTCACAACTGTGGCAAGAAAAGTTGTAAAACGGGGCAAAGCTCACTTAACTGCCTTCCCGAACAATCAGAATTATTGACTCAATTGTGGTTGCAAGTTGAGGACTACCTATAGATGTAAAATAATATATATTTGTAGACAGAGTTTTTTAAAATAAGGAAACAGAACAGAAAGGACTGAACACATATAAAACAGATAGAGGGATCAGGAGGAATGGATGGACTTATATCTGCCTACATTGAACCAATATATATAATTTATCAATTATGGCCATTCCCAAGTGCAATATTTTATCTTAGACAAAAGCTAAGAACTAATCCAATTTCTCATTGCTTTTTGTTTACTGATCAAGAGTTATGCATAACTCTTGGTGGCCTTGGTGGTGCAGGCTGTTAATCACCTAGCACTTAGCTCAATTGCCTGCAATTAGTGCAGGCTCAAATCCCACCAGGCTCAAGGTTGACTCAGCCTTTCATCCTCTCGGGGTAGGTAAAGTGAGGACCCAAGATTGTTGGGGGCAATAAGCTGACTTTGTAAAAAATGCCGCTTGGGGGGGCCAAAAAGCCCTAGTAATAAGCAGGCGTATACAACGGAATGAAGGCTATTGCCGAACACTTAGCATGGTGCTCCATAGATTGTAAGCCGCCCTGAGTCTCTGGAGAAGGGCGGCATATAAATGTATGGTAAAATAAAATAAAAATAAAATAAAAATAATTTTAATTTTGATGAAGCAAACATTTTGTGTTTGTTTCATTGCTTTTCTGAGATTCATCCTCAAGAATGCATGAAAATCAAGCAAAGTGGGGAACTAATTTTTATATTCTGGAAGCTAATTGGCATGCAATCCTCTTCCAGAATTCATGTCTCCTTATGAAAAATAGGGTCGCTCAGCCAAAAAGAAAAAAAAGCTAAAAAGAAGATAGAAACTGCTTTGCTAACTTAAATTTATAGAAAAGGAATTGGAGGAATTTTAGGACTTTACTGTTGCCAGCCTTAGGATTTCTACGCATTATGACCAACATTTCTTCTTCTTTTTTTAAAGAGAAGCATGCATAGTTCTCAAACATTTGCACGATTATACTTCAAAAAAAAAGTGCAGTGCATTAATTATTTTCAATTTCAGATTTCAGTTTGTTTGGTTTAGCAACTGTATTGCAAAAAAGTGTTTACTCATTATTATGCCATCTAAAAGGAAAGTGTTTTTTTTTAATTAGAATAACTCATTGCCATCTTGTCAACTTTTTGTCTCATCAAATGCTCTAGTTATGCTGCTACACTCATTTGCGCATTTCTCCAGTGGGGCACTGCATGAGTGCTGACTATCCAATTACTCCCAGATATTTTTAGCCTGAATATTTAAAATAAACATTTTATCCTCTGCTGTCCTTTTCTTTGTAAACAGTGGATCTTGCAGCAGAACGAGCCTATTCTTTTCATAATGCAGTGAACTGATTGAAAAGGGATGAATATGCCAGACGGAGAATGTTACAGAAAGTTATGCGAGTGTTTATTGAAAAAGCTGCCTCTTATTGGTGTTCAGTTTTGTAATGCAAATAGAAAATTCTGGTGTAAACTGGGTTAAACACAGACCAAATTCACTTAACATGCTAAGCATGGCTTTGAAGAAACTATGGCTAAAACTCTCACTTGGTCAACAGAGTCCAAGATGATACAGCAAAATAATGTGCTATTCTCTCTTATTTTTATTGAAGTCCCAGCAATCTTTATCCAGGCTAGCATTTTCTAAATTTCTTTTGATTTTCACCTATTGTGATCGGATCCAGGTTTGGGAAACAGCACACGGGTTGAGAGCAACTTGATATTTCCACTAGTCCCTTTGTTTTTCAAAGCAGCTCTATCGAAAAATAAAATGGCAGCTGCTAGTCTCTAGTTTTATTTGAAGTTAGAAAGTCAATTCCACAAAACCTTCTTAAAGATAAATGGATCTAGTACATGGATTTGAATGACAAGTTACAACAGTCCACACTGAACATGAAGTGGTTCAAATCTGAAGCATTTTGTACATCCCAGCTTAGCACAGCACAGTAACATTATTGTACATAGTGTAATGTATTGTACAGACATAGTCAAAGTCCTGCTTCCCCATAGGAAAATATATTTAAAAGTATTATAATTAGTTATAAGGCCTTGACTGAGTGTTATGTTTTAGCAGCCATGTGAAGCTTGGAAAAAGCCAAGTGCACAAAATTGCAGTCACCCCTCTGCAAATATTTCACTCATTCCTACAGTCACGGCAGAATACCAAGCGGAGAAACCTTTTGAACACTTAGAGCACATAAATGCAGGCATGAAAATATGTCTCCCACAAGAAATATGTGACCTCTGAGGCAACCGCAAATGGCACATGAAAAGGAATGCTGTAGAGCTGGAAAAGGTACAAGAAAACACAACCCAAATTGTTGTGGCACTGCAGGAATGTCTTCTTTAAGAGGAAAGCTGCCTTCTACTCGTAGGAAAAATGGCAAGTGAGGAGGTTGTGACGGAGACACATAAAACAGTGAAGAGAAACTATATGGAAGACGCTTCCCCAAAGGGGAGGCTCTGAAGGTTGGTGGTGTAGGAGAAAAGATGGCGGAACCTGAGGCGGAGTGAAAAGGGGGATAAGTCCAGAATCCCTATGAAGCCACAAGAGAGCTAGATCCAATCCCACTTGAGTGCTTTTGACCCTTATCTAACTTGTAGCAGGTGCTGACTGTTAGTTTAAAAGATTCCTGCGTGTAGGGTCTTTAGCACCTGATCGTTGGACAATTTGAAACTCATAAAAGAAAGCATGGAAACAACACAGAAACGGAACGTCACACAATATAGGATGCCTTAAGGAGGGATTAAACCAATTCATGGAAAGTAAGATTAATACTGACTACAATATGTATTCCCTCCAGAATCAGACACAGGATGCCTCCTTATGGCAGTTATTGGGATTCAAGAACTTCATCAAAATGGATTCAAAATTGGCTTTCCACAAGATTCTCGTTGGCCAGGATTAAAAGAGAATTGATGATCAGATTAAGGAGCCTATGGTCCCTCAGAAACTACTATTTCTACAATTTTACTCAACTGATTTTCACAGCTAGAGCTGTGATGACCGGAATTCAGCAACAATTAGAGGATGATTTAGTTGACCTTGTAGGGTTCTTCCTATGTTTTGAAGTATCTGAGTATCCACTGAAAGACTGAGGGTACTGCAAACTAAGAATACAACTCAGCTTAATCTATTTTAGTACCGATTATCAATAGCTATATAGAAAGTTACAACCATTTATGATGGTGCATAGTGTCTGGTAGTGCTTACAGATCCTAAAATCTGCAGAGTTTGGAAAGGATGCTGTCCGTACTGTAGGGATATATTCTCTTGCCTCCAAAGATATTAACATGTCATTAGGTTCCCATTTTACATTACACTGGAATCACATTTTAACATTCCTGTATGACATAGGACTGTTATTCCAGGACCAGTAGCAGTAGATACCTTTTCTGAATAAGCTTGTTCTATGCAATGCCACCACACTGGTTGTCCTATAATTTCAGGAATTTCAAGTATATATGCAATGAACCTGCCTTCTCTAGAAAGTGATCTTGTCAGTTTGGTTCAGAACAAAGCTATTACCAAGCAATCAGCAGAGAAGGATATATGTGAAGAGATAAAGAAATCAATAAAGGAAAATAGGATTAGCTCATCACCCATGCTTTTGTCAACTGTAAGCTGTATGTACTTTTCAGTCAGCGTCAAAAGGAAAAAATGTGCAAAATGTGTAGCAATGTGCACAAACAGCGCCTAAAGTATTTGGATAATATGTCATTCTGTACGTTTCAAAATATAATGTGCTTTTTAAGTCTTGGATTCTCCTAATAATACAGTTTTATTTGTCTGGGTTCTATTGGCCATTCTGTTCTCAGATACTCAAGGCAGCATTTATTTATTTCTATAATAAAGTAATTTAGGCCAATATATAAGACTTGCTTAGCAAAAATTGAGCTGTATTGTTAATTGATTCAAATGGTTCATTTTTTCCGTATCTGGCCACCCTAAACTGTTAATAATGATATGCTTTTAAAGAAGACAAGCATGTCCTATCACCAACCATTTTTTTCCACTGTTAATTCCCTTGTGTTTTGTGCAGGAAGTCTCCCTTGGAGGAGAATCCAATATAAATCCATTCTACAGAGGAATTATTGAGTCTGTCATCTGCACCTCTATAACTGTCTGGTTTGATTCTGCAACCCAACAAGATCGACACAGGTTACAACAGATAGTTAGAACTGCAGAAAAAACAATTGCTACCAACTTGCCTTCCATTGAGGACCTGTATACTACATGAGTCAAAAAGAGGGCTGTGAAAATATTTACAGACCCCTCACATCCTGGACATAGATTGTTTCAACTCCTACCCTCAAAACGACGCTATAGGGCTCTGCACATCAGAACAATAAGACACAAGGACAGTTTCCCCCCGAATGCGATCACTCTGCTAAACAACTGATTCCCACAACACTATCAAATTAACTATTAAAACTGTATTACTATTCATCTTCTCATCCTTACTAGTACCTACTGTATCTCTTCCCACTTGTGGCTATATCCATGTTGCTTGTATCTTTACAACTTATATTGTTTTATTGTTTCCTAGTATGATTTGATTGCTTATTAGTATCCTATGACTATCACTAAGTGTTGTATCTTATGATTCTCGATGAATATACTTTATTTTTTCTTTATGTACTCTGAGAGCATATGCACCAAGACAAATTCCTTGTGTGTCCAATCATACTTGGCCAATAAAGAACTCTATTCTATTCTGTCCACCGACTGAAATGATATAAATTAGAAAAGGACATGCCATCTTTGATTTGGCTAAGGAGGTTATGACAGAGACACACAAAATAGGGAAGAGAAAATACAGGGAAGATGCTTCTTGGCACGACAGCAAAGCTAACAGGGTGCTCCCATAGCACAGTGGCACAGCATATGCCTCGCATGCAGAATTTCTAAAATTCAACTCCTGCTACCTCCAACAAAATATTCTGGCACCCAGAGAAGAGATTCTTCCTCTCTGATATCAAGAAGTCCTTCTAGTCCAAAGATACACCCTGCTCTTTCTCTTGACTGAGCGCTACAAAAGTATGCAGCAATTTGATGTCACCAAATGCTATTTATGCTTGCATTTATGCTATTAAATGCAGAATGCAGACCTTCTCAGTCACCATTTCCTTAAAAAAATTCATTAAAAAAAATCTACA
This sequence comes from Bungarus multicinctus, assembly GCA_023653725.1. Classification (NCBI taxonomy): domain Eukaryota; kingdom Metazoa; phylum Chordata; class Lepidosauria; order Squamata; family Elapidae; genus Bungarus; species Bungarus multicinctus. The sequence continues at coordinate 260,844,427 of CM042834.1, forward strand.
CTTCTAGCCTAGGAGAATGTAGAAGAGAAGCTTCATATATTGGAAGATTCTTGCTTTCACACAGAGCAGAAAACCACGCAAGTTGGAGTAAAATGAAGGACACACTTGCAAAATTAAACACACTGCAAAATTCAACTTTTTACAATCAAAAGACTTGCTATAAAATGTGAAGCTTTTTACACACAGCGCAAATGTATTTCTGAAGCAATGTTTACATTCTCCAGAGCACAATTTTGCTTCCAACATGATACAACATGGAAATATTTTCCCTACCTTTCCCTTATACCTCCCCCAAAGCAACATGCTAATCTATAAGATTAACGTACAATATTTAGGAACAGATAATCATGGAGAAAATCTGTTCGGTCACTAAGAAATATGCTGACTGATAGCATATAACAATCTAACATAAACATAGACAATACACAACCTTTTCTAAATTAGGGATGGTTTACTGTTTTAGAGGCCTCTAAAAAGTTGTGTGAGAATGTAATAATACAAAGAAGAAATCAGATCACAGGCTATGGATGGACTGATGGACTGAAACTAGTTATCTGATGAACCGGGAAGTTGATAACTTTTGATAACTCAAGAGAGAGACAAATGAGCTGAAATCCATCAAGTTTTAAAATATCAATTTAGCTCTTGATTTTTAACAGGGGGCGGGAGGAAACTGTGTGTATCTCTCTGCCTAAACTTATTTTGTCCAATTATAGCACACAAATCTGGGGATACAAAATGGATCCCGTTAACCTCCATGCGTCTTGCATTCATTAGTTATTTACTATATTTTAAACAACATTTGCATCTTACCCTCAAATGTCTGTAATAGCAAAGGATTCTATCTGTAGCAAGAATATATTCAGCAATTACAGTTAGATTTGCTCCTATTTTCCCATTATGAAAATCAGGAGTCTAGTGTTTAATTTCAGTAAGATTGCTTCAAAGTCTGCATAATGAACCTAAATTAATGTGCTCCAGTGGCCACCTCTAGCTACAGGCTCCTGTTAGGCTCCAATATTTAACACTAAATATGCAGGTTATGTCAGCTACCTTTTACTCCTGCTGCTAATCTTACTCTGATTCCCTGGTGATGGTATAATGATTGTTTTGTTTCCCAAGAATATGAAATAAAATCGCAGAAAATATTTTTTAATTCAAACTATGTTAAATTCAACCCACACCCTCTTTTGAGTTTGAAACAGCTATTTGTATGCAAAACAGGCATTTTGCATTGGAAACCAGGCATTTCAATCATTTTGGAAGTCTAAAATCATTTTAAGCATAAAATATTTCCATTATGATTGAAATACCCTGTATTCTGAATATAAATCAATGGTTTCACATTCAAAACAGGGCACTTTGAATTTTAAAATGGTTTATTTGAAATATTTTGCACATACCTGTAGGGAATGTAAACTAAAGACAAATACAATACTGCTTGCTTTTCAGTTTTAAATTCCTATGCAAAGACCCTGAAGCCCGAGAATATGGAAAAATATCACATCCTCAAAAAGATTACATTCATAAATAATCTGTATCATACATAAATCTGTTGGGGGAAGGGAAGTGGGGAGAAAAAGAACTAACCATTTAATCTTGAATCTTTCATACATCTATCGTAGTAGTGGATGAGAGGAAAACAAATATAGTCAGTCAGTCTGTCTGTCTGTCTGTCTGTCTATCTCAATAGCTGGCATTGTATACATCTGCACAGTGTATGGTCTAGATCAAACCTGGCACAATGAAATTGATACCCCTGTTTTACACTAGCTATGAAAAGTTTTTCTACAATGACTATGTGAAACAGCAAGCAGACTTCATCCAAAGATAGTCTGTTGTTATTTATTTAGTTACAAGTAAGATTTAGATACTGACCATTTATCGTATCACAAGAGGATTTTGAAAAGCAGCTTAATCTTAGTGCACATTATTAAGATACATGCAAGGCTTCCCTACAGTCCCTTAATTACAACATCAAAATCACAATAAAAGAACAGATGCCCCTATCCCTCAAGCAAGAGATGAGCATTTCAAGTAAGTCAGGTGGCCACATATGACCAATTTTGTTGCAGTTTAGAAAATAAGCAGAGTTGAACCTGGTTAGTATTCAAATTGAAAGACCTGAGGGAACAGCAGGGTATAAGCAAGTCTAAGATATTGAGAAACAACTTCTATCCTATTGACCACAAAACTGCAAAGCTGTAGCTTGTGGCTACCAGGATTTCAGCCCAACTGAAAGGAAGACCTTATTTTAAAAAATGAAATAATTATTTTCATGGTAGGGAAATGGTGAATTTAAGGCACATGCCAATCCCCTTATCCTAAACAACAGCAATTAATTTAGCCAGCACCTAAACACAGCCATTAATTTTGAAGATTTAATGATTTAACGAAATTAAACCAACATAACAAAGGACAAAATAAGCAGTGAAAAGGACAAAACTGCAGAGACAATATAAACTAAACATTAATCCAAAAACAGCGTGTCCCTCAAAAGTGGAATTTATAGTCACATAATGATTCACTATTCTTGCACCAATTGCTGTTAATAGTATGTGTAATTGCAAGTTAGTTCTTAGAATTTATATACCAGAAAAGAACTCTTTGTATATGCTCTCTCTATATACAATCTGAGTTTATAAAGTCAGTTATTCAATGTATGTTTAAATTGGAATCGGTTGAAACAGCAGTTTATGAGATGCTGACAAACTTAGAAATCAAGTTTTCTAACTGGTTAGTATCCGGTTTGTAAAACACAGATTTAACTGGGGTTTGTTACATCCGACTATATAAAGAAGTGATGAATCACAGTTACTTATGAGACACTACTGGACAGGCTGCTTCATTGAGATATAAGTCAATCTATAAATGGACAATAAGAGATAATAGCTGGGATGGGATTCTACCAGTTCAAACCGGTTCGAGTGAACCGGATGTTAAAGTAATACCTGGTTTGCTGAACTTGTATTTCAACCAACCGGCTGGTCCCGCCCACCCCACCAGGCCCCTCCCAGGAGTCTCCACACAGTCCATTTTTGATGGAGGTAAATGCAGAATTCGCGCGGAGGCTCTGGGAGGGGGAAAAACGGGCTTTCTGGAAATCCAGAAATGGGCCTGTTTCCGGCTTCTGGAGGGCTTCCAGAGTCTGGGGGAGGCTGTTTTCGCCCTCCCAAAGGCCTTGGGGAAGCCTCCGGACCTTTGGGAGGGCGAAAATGGGCTCCTCTGGGCTCTGGAGGCCCACCAGAAGCCAAAAATAAGAAGTTCCGGTAGGTAGGCCACGCCCACCCAGCAACTGGGCAGCGAACTGGTTGCTGTGAGTTTTGAATCCCATTCCTGGATAAACCACTGACACCACGGACTTTTTTGAAATCTCAAACTGTGATTCTGACAATGGTTTGCTGACAATTACCAATTGAGACCCAAACCAATCTAACTATTGATCTGGTCCATCCACCTAGAACTGGCACTCTACACTTCGATTTGAATGCAGCATTCCAGAAAGTTCCTATCATCTCCCACTTGATACTCTTATAAATAAAATGCTACTGAAAATCCAAGTGTTTCAACTGCAAATACAGTGTGAACTGAGAGTTGATTCTGCTAATGTTTCAACGACGATTTTTTTTTTTTTTTACATTCTCTGCAATGTCCTAACAGTGAACAGTTTTGAACAGTGGACAAGCAAATTTGTTTGATGCTTGTTTGTGTTTATTTATAACATTTAAATGGCCACCCAACTCAGCCAAGATTATTCTGGATAGTTCCACTCCCTCACCCTTTATTAACCATACCTAACAAAAATAACACAAAACCACAACACATGAGCCTACAAATAGTTATGAAAGCTTATACCTCGTTTCAGATTTTATTTTTTTTTAATCTCCTACACCTAGATTTGGAATTATGCTACTATTATTACAGTTGGTTGCAGTCATCAGAAGTTTAGAGCAGATCTGGAGTTGAAATTTATAGGCCACAGTTATCTGCCATCCAACATAAATCAAACATGCATACCTGACATCTGAATATACTGCTTCCTAAATTCAACTAGGTCAGTCCCTATCTATTTTTTCTCCAGATGAAAAAAAACAAACTCATTTTAGTAACAGGAAAATCCTGCAAAAAATTTAAGGAGGCTGAAGATCTTCAGAAAGCATAATTCTACAATCCTGAAGTTGCCTGACAGGAGATTGTGATTTCTTTCTTCTTGGACATAGGCTTCTTTTTTAAAATTAAAATTAGGTTTATACCGTGTTTCTCACAAAATAAGGCAGGGCCTTATTTTTTTTTGAGCCCCGAAAAAACAGCTAGGCCGGTGAATTAATTTTGGGGGTGAATTAATTTCTCTCCCCCCCCCATCAGCAGGTGGGCAGCAGTGGTGTTCCCGCCGGCACGACAACAGCAGCAGCACCGGCGGGAATGTGGAAAGCGTTTCTGCTGCCGCTCGGGTCCCGAGCAGCGGCAGAAACGCTTCCATGTTTCTGCCAGCGTTGCTGTTGTCATGCTGGCGGAAACGTGGAAAGCATTTCTGCCGCCGCTCGGGTGTGTGAGGCTCTGCACACACCCGAGCGGTGGCAGAAACACTTTCCATGCCGGCAGAAACCCGAGCGGTGGCAGAAACACTTTCCATGCCGGCAAAAACCCAAGCAGCGGCAGAAACACTTTCCATGCCGGCAGAAACCCGAGGGCGGCAGAAACACTTTCCATGCCGGCAGAAACCCGAGCGGCGGCAGAAACACTTTCCATGCCGGCAGAAACCCGAGCGGCGGCAGAAACACTTTCCATGCCGGCAGAAACCCGAGCGGCGGCAGAAACACTTTCCATGCCGGCAGAAACGTGGAAAGCGTTTCTGCCACCGCTCAGGTGTGTGCGGCTCCGCACACACCCGAGCGGCGGCAGAAATGCTTTCCACATTCCCGCTGGCACGACAACAGCAACGGTGCCGGCGGAAACGTAGAAAGCATTTCTGCCGCTGCTCAGGTGTGTGCGGAAGGAGGCTTCCACACGTTCCTGCCACTGCTCAAGTGTGTGAGCATTCCTGCCGCTGCTCGGGTGTGTGCGGAAAAGGAGGCTTCCGCACGTTCCTGCCGCTGCTCGAGTGTGTGAGCGTTCCTGCCGCTGCTCGAGTGTGTGCGGAAGAGGAGGCTTCCGCACGTTCCTGCTGCTGCTCGAGTGTGTGAGCGTTCCGAGCAGTGGAAGCATTCCTGCCGCTGCTCGAGTGTGTGCAGCGGCAGGAACACTTCCACTGCTCAGGTGTGTGCGGAAGAGGAGGCTTCCGCACACACTTGAGCAGTGGCAGGAACGCTTCCACTGCTCGGAATGCTCACACACTCGAGCAGAGGCAGGAACGTGCGGAAGCCTCCTCTTCCGCACACACTCGAGCAATGGCAGGAACGCTCACACACTCGAGCAGCGGCAGGAACGCTTCCACGTTTTCGCCGGCGCTGCTGCTGTTTTCGTGCGGCAGGAACTGTGGAAGCCATGGAGGCAGCTCCCCCGCCCGAGAAGCAGCAGAAACGCTTCTATACTTCCTGCTGGCGCGAGAACAGCGGCAGCGCCGCGCAGGGCACTGTTAAAGGCAAGTTTCCCCCCCGCCCTCCCCCCAGCATGTTTTAACCCCCCACCTTCCCCCCCAGCATGTTTTAAACTAGGCCTAAATTTGGGGGGAGGGGCTTAATTTCATTTCATGCCTAGAAAACATGCTGGGTCTTCCTATTGGTGGAGGCCGTATTGTTGGAGAAACACGATACAAGTCCAGTTAGCCGCATAATGACACAAAAGAGAACTAGAAAACCATAAATCTGTCACTTAGAGGTCCTCCTGATATTGGCGTCTAGATAGGCCAGCTCGGAGGATGACATTCAGAGGTGGTATTCAGCAGGTTCTGACCAGTTCTGGAGAACCGGTAGCGGAAATGTTGAGTAGTTTGGATGAACCGGCAAATACCACCTCTGACTGGCCCCACCTCCCGTCTATTCTCTGCCTCCTGAGTCCCAGCTGATTGGCTGGGTCTTCTTTTGTTGCCCTGCACAGGAGAACGGAGCTGGAAAGCAAGTTAGTGGGGTGGGGAGGGAATGGAGATTTTGTAGTATCCTTTCCCTGCCATGCCCACCAAGCCATGCCCACAGAACCAGTAGTAAAAAAAAATTGAATCCCACCACTGATGACATTATAGTTTTCTAAGTTTGACCACATTATCTAAATTTTATAGTCTTACAATCTATAATTATGACAAACTTTTACCCCCTGGAAAATGTTACATCTGGGTTAGTAAATTAAGGACAGAAACAGATCTTTGGAAAAAATCAGAATTAGAAACCCAAAGCGAGCAAACAGAGAAGCAACTGCAAGAAATGATGATGGGGTTGAGTATATAGTGAAGAGAATCGAGAATCAGAACTTTCAGCTGATCTAACTTGGTTTGGTCTAGTAGACTTTTGAAAACATGTTAAGAAAACCGAAATAAGTCCACCGTGCTTGTTGAGGGATTGAATGTTTCTGAGGACATTCCAAGTCGTCTCTCATTCAACCCTGAGTTCATATATGAAAAATCTTCATTACAATAATTCTTTGGCATTATTTCTGTCCTTCAAGGGCAGTGCGTTACGAGCTGCTTCCACATGGACTCCCAACATACTACCAACGTGCTGATCAAAAGTCATGCTCTGACATTCTTTAGCAATGTTTAAGCATCCAGAAACTGGGCCCATGTGGATTAAGACAGGTTGAAGCTTCTATGACCAAGGAAATAGGAACCCCCAAAATAGTCACAGCTGAGCGAAAATAAACACAAAGCACAGACAGGCCAGCCAGCACCAACAATTAGATCTGTACAATTAAATCAGCTTTGCTCTTGATCCTCTCTCCAGAAGTCTGGCCATTCAGGAGTTTTTCCAAACATATTTGAAAACCACCATGCTACAAAAAGCTGTGCCAAGACAAGCTGATTTGTATTCCCAATAATTAAAGAAATAAATTCTGTATCTTGTGAAGCTGGGGTGGTGGTGGTGGAATGAGAATAGCAGATTGTAATCTAAGTAAAGAATGCAAAATTAGTCTTCTCCAGGCTTTGTATTTTTGCATCAATTCTTTAAAAAGTCTGTTTGTGAGTTTGTGTTTTCTAGGAACAGAGATACACACAAACGCCTTTTTAAAGCTTAAGGAATGTAGACGTAGATCCAGAGTCTGAAATGCTACCTTCTTTTTTGTCCGTAAGTATGAGAAAGGGCAGAAGATTCAAGGCAGAATGTTTAATTTTCAGACAAAATGTCTCTACATTCAATTCTTTCCCTCTGGCAATTCTATCTATGTCCACTCCTCTACTCACAACAGAATTCCCTATGCCTCCAGGCTTGAAATTTTGGGCTTGGACAATCTGGAACTGCGCTGCCTGCGATCCGATCTAAGCATAGTACACAAAATTGTCTGCTACAACTCTTACCTGTCAATGACTTCTTCAGCTTCAACCACAATAATACACGGGCAAACAATCAATACAAACTGAAGGTAAACTGCTTTGAACTCGATTGCAGAAAATATGACTTCAGCAACAGAATGGTCAACACCTGGAATGCTCTACCTGACTCTGTAATTACAACCCTCAAAGCTTCAAGCGTACCAGCGTGCCTATCATCCCTGTCTTACTTCCCCCATTTATCTGTATTTACTTCCTTTGTTCATGGTTATGTTTATACCTACACTAGTTATCCTGTACATGTTTGACAAACACAAAAATAAAAACCAATCAATAAAAATAAAAAAGGTGATTTGAAGATCTAGTGATGGCTAGCTACATTCAGAGGCCATCCTAAGACTGGGGAAGTCTGACTTAGAACATCTAAAAGTAAAGATAAAAGTTCCCCTCACAAATGCGTGCTAGTCATTTCCAGCTCTAGGGGGTGGGGTTTATCTCCATTACACAGCCAAAGAGCCAGCACTGTCCGAAGACGTCTCCGTGGTCACGTGGCTGGCATGGCTAAATGCCAAAGGCACATGGAACGCTTGTTACCTTCCCACCAAAGTGGTCCCTATTTTTCTACTTGCATTTTTACATGCTTTCGAACTGCTAGGTTGGCAGAAGCTGGGACAAGTAACGGGAGATCAGAAAGGTCAGCAGTTCGACTTGCTGAACTGCTGACCTTTCTGACTGACAAGCTCAGCGTCTTAGCCACTGAGCCACCGCGTCCCGTTTAGAACATCTAGAGCAGCTCAAATTTTAACATTCTAAAAGGGCTTCCTGGAACTTGCATACAGCTACTCCTTGTCTTACAACTATTTGTTAACAAACAGATCAAAGTTATAACAGCACTGAAAAAAGTGACCTACAACCTATATCTCCTGCTAATGACTGTTGCAGCATTTTCCACGGTTATGTGATCAATATTCAAGCCCTTGGTAATCAGCATCTACAAATAATCTTCAAGTTGCAACAGTTCACGTAGTGCCCATTCAAAGGTACATCACCGAAAAAAGTGACTTACGGACATTTTTCACACTTACAACTATTACCACATCCCCATGGTCATGTGATGAAAATTCGGATGCATGACAACTGGTCCATATTTATGATGATTAACTTATCAAGTGCAGTGATTCACTTAATGATGGCAAGAAAAGTCACAAAAGGGAGTAAAATTCAATTGATTACCGTCTCACTTAGCAACAAAACTTTTGGGCTCAATTATGGTCGAGGATTATCTGTATTTATGATGGCTGCAGGTTACTGTGTTCCATGTGCATGTGGTTGTCATTTGTAGCCTTCCCAGCCAGCTTCCGATAAAGTCAATGGAGGAAGCTGGATTTGCTTAATGATTGCATGATTCATTTAACAACTGCAGTGACTCGCTTAACAACCGTGGGAAAAAAGGTAATAAAACTGGATACGATTCACTTTACAAACCTTCTTGCTTGACAACAGATATTCTGGCCCACAATTGAGGTCACAAGCAGAGGACTACAGATACTGTGAAACATGGTTTGTAGCAAGTAGATTCCAAGTTCAATTCCATTAATGTTCAGGTATGGCTGGAAAATATCCTTGACTGAAATTTAAATTATTGCTTGTCAGGAAAGTAACAGTGGGCTAGATGTATCACCATTCTGGCTTGATTTAAGCTGGCTTCTTATGTTGTTAAAATTCATAAGCAGAGACCTTGAGTGGAATTAGAACTGAATCCAATAGCGAGGCACTTAGCTTCCCTATCATATGCCAAATATTTATACATTACAGTTAAATGTCCTTCTGTATGTAATCAGGCACATTTCTCATTCCTTTGCATAAACAAATCCAGTGCTTTGAAACATTATCTAGCAATTCTTCCTCTTATTTCAAATGAGAAAAGTTCCCCAAACACTTTGTACAGAAAGAAAATCTGTATGTATATGTATGTTGGTGAAGGAGTATAAAAATGTTTTGAATGCTCTTAGAAAAACACTAGCACGATCTACATTCACTTAAACTATCATAGCAGAGTGACTTTGACAATCAAGAATAAGCATTCCTGAAATCCTTCTGGGTTGTCTGTGAAAGAGTGAAATAGATATTGCAACGTTTACCATCCCAATGATCTTTGGACTCTGAAAAATTCAGATCCAGAGCAATTTCAAAAAAAGATCTTCACCTCCTATTTTCTCTGTGCCCTAATCTTTAATGAAAGTCCTTTTTTATATTACAGGCACTGATTGAGTCAAGAGAAAGGAGCTTTTTTGTGACAGTTATACTGCAATGTAGTCTTTTAAAAAATATTGGAAAGCTCAGTCTTCTCTCTTATGATGTCCTGTCATATTCGAAACCTCTTTGAGTTAAGTGTCAGAGAGGGAACGTTTTATGAATTGTCTACTCACGAGAGAGCCTGCTGCACTTATCTCTTTCTTCTTGGTTGTCAAAAACCCCCAAAAAGAGAACATTTTCATACCTTTTAACAAATTTTACTTGTTGCTAGCTACTCGGAGTAGTAATTCACTAAAAGAAAAACGATAAATGGTGTAGAAAGTACAATTTCAATGAAGCTTTCCATTCAGAAGGAGTTATCACTTACAATAATGATTTAGGAAAGAAATACATAGATCAAATAACACTTATAATTACAATTTTATCTGCATTGCTAGATGGATATATATTTGTACATGCATCAAAACGTACATTCTTAATCACATTCAGGATCAGACCATTAATTAGTAAGAGAATAACGTATAGTTCCACAGGAAAAAGATTAGAAATTTCAGACAAAGTTACGAAAATCCTAGGCATTTTTACACTTGTACATTTCAACAGCACAAAATGGAGATCTTATATACGGTAGTCCTCAACTTATGATCACAATTGAGCCCAACATTTTCACTGATAAGCAAAATAAGTTTTGCCCCATTTTATGATCTTGCCAGTTTCCAAGTATCCCAATTTTGATCACATGAGCAAAGGGAGGGTGCAACAGTTGTAAGTGTGGAAAATGGTCATTAGTCACCTTTTTAATGCTGTTGTAACTTGAATGGCCACAGAACAAATGGTTGTAAGTCAACCTATATGCTGCCTAGTGAGATGACATTGGAGGAAAACTGGCTCTCCATCTTTTCATTGTTATTCCGTAAAAATCACCAACATAGCACTTAGTCTCTTGAAGATGCTCAAGTATGGCCATGAATTTCAGCTACCTCTACCTAATGGAAAATTCCAATGAATTAAGTTCCAGAGAGGTGACTCTGTTATTTTACTGCAAAAAAGCAGAGACTAGATATGTACAATTTTAATAACACAAACTTTCCTGAGTTGAGATTATTGTAAACAGGCATGAAATGTTCAAAAAACAGACGGGCATGATTATTATCTGAGAGACTTGCAACCAAGGAAACAATAGATGAACTGCAGAGTTCAAATGGATGCAGAATCCAATCCAATAAAGTAAGATACAATTAATATAAACATGAGTCACTCTTAACTGGAAATCTCTGGAAATGAATAAGCCGTAGCAAGGTCAAGAAGTTAAGCGAACAACTAAAGAGGACCAATTACTTACTGGAGTAAGCTAGCCATTACCGGATTCTGCTGAGTCAGAGTTCTTGGGGATCACATTTGCTAATGTATTCCAACTCAGGAAGGCCCTGGAAACTCCTGGAGTATAAGATTAATGACTTTGAAAGCTCTGTTGCAACATGCACGGAGAGGGGGAAAAAAGCAAGTGTTATCATTTTCAAAGCCTGCTTTGTGTGTGTTTCGTCTCTAAATCCAGTACGAACCACAAAGTCCATCTAAATGACAGAAAGATATTGCTAGGCTTATTAGATTCATTTTGTAACCCAGACAGGCTATCTTCTGTGTCAAATATGCCAATGGAGGAGCCCTTTTCAGAAACCCTTTACTGGCTAGGATCAAGAGTCAGTGTTTGCAACAGACACAATAACCCTATCCTCAGACAGAGCTTCAAGAAGGATTGAAAGAGGTGTTGTGTGTCATATAATATAAGTGGATGTATGCATAATTTTGTTTTTATTTATTTAGCCATGTTTACGTAGTGTATATTGGAGGTGGTCTGAGAACTGTATGCAATGGTTTAGCAATATGTGAAACAGGTTACTTAAAACAAGTAAGTAATATGTACATTAATGTTAATGGATTTCTTTTTACTTCTTCATAACTAATGCAGCAATTTGACTATGTTTTTAAATTGATCTCACAGAAATCAAAGCAAAACTAGAACGTTTATTATTTTAAAATTGTATCCAATATATAAGTCTTAAGTTAAAAGTTTTGTTTTAATATTTTTGTTCACATTATTTCTAAATTTATTTAGGTGACCATTTCCATTACAAATTCCGCTCATATGCTTACTGCTCAGTTTTTACAATGTTTACTCATTTAAACTATAAACAATTTCTCATATACTACCATATACAGTTTCAATTTTCTTTGAAAACAAGATTCAGCTATTTTCTTGTAAGTACTTTGTCTATTTAAATTTACTTTGTAAATAAACCCAACTAAATTCCCTCACAGGCTTTAAAGAACTATATATCAGAATTAATCTCTAAAGAAAGTTGTATTGAAAAAGCAGTTACTTTACGTTTTTTAAATAAATGTTTATTTTGGAATGTCAGGACTGGCCATATCTTCATACCATCTAGGGTGCACTACTGAAATATACCTTATTCAGGCTTCCTTTTGGAAATGTCAGCTCATTTATACTACAAGTTACTCTGATTTGGGGGACAAGGTGATTCATCTCCAATTTATCGATATATTTTTTTAATTCCTTAGTTTAAAAGACCAGAAATAAGCTACAGGTCTGAATATCCCTTCATGATGTCAATAATATCATGTAATTTTGTTGTCAGTCTGTTTGTCAGTATGAAATATATACTTAGCTACTTATGCTTAACATAATCCAGTCCTCTATTATTCAATGTTGGCAAAACCAATTGTGATTCATCTTATCAGAAAATGAGCAGCATATAAATTTAATAAAAAAATAAATGTTTATATGATACCAGCACTCAGCACTCATGAAAAACAAACAATCCAACTCCCCAAACAATATGTTTGCTCCCCAATATTCCATTTTACTGATAGCTAAAATAGATTATTTTGTGCTATTTCAAATTCTGTCTTGTAACACATTTGAGTTTTTGCCACTGTAAATTGTTCAGATTCTACACACAGAATCATTGATAATCTCAGCAGCAGCTCTGCAATTGACTTTAATATGACACCTAGCACTGTCCTGTCAAATGGCCAGAACTAGTTTTGAAAAGTCATTAAATACATTGCTGAACTTGCTTAATGACATACTGTTACCTAGAATTTTAGATTTCATTATTAGCATTTTAAAAGATGTAATTCTTGACTTACCACCATTTGTTTAGTGACCATCTGAAGTGAAAAAAGTGACTTATGACCGTTTTTCACATTTACGACCGTTGTAGCATCCCCATGGTCATGTCATCAAAATTCAAATGATTGGCAACTGGCTCCTATTTATGACGGTTGCAGTGTCTTGGGATCATCTGATCACCTTTTGTCACCTTCTGACAAGCAAACTTAATAGGGAAGCCAGATTCACTTAACAATTGTGTTACTAATTTAACAACCGCACTGATTCACTTAACAACTGTGGCAAGAAAGGTCATAAAATGGGGCAAAATTCACTTATGACGTTTGATTTTTTTAAAGAAACAATAATATTCATCTACTGAGTTGAAGATGGGAGCATACCATGAAAGCACATGAAACTGAAAGGAAGGTCAGCTCACACCATAGAAATAAATATACAGAAATTTGTTTCTCTGAAAAAAATGCTTTGAAATAGTTCTTTTCCATATCTCTTCACGCTTCTAAATGATGCAAGTTGGTTTCAAAGAATAGAGAATAACAGGGAGTGAGAGAATAGCTTACAAAGATTCAACTAAAAGTCTTAATCAAATTAATCAAAGAATTTGATTAATTAGATTATTTTTATCATTTCTGTTGCAAATACTACTATAAAAGTTGAAGATAGCATGCATATCTGTACAAAACTGTTTTACCTTACACATTCTAAAATCTGTGCTGTAACAAGGTATGCATTATAGAGCAGTGGCGTAGTTAGGTTGACTAAAAAACATTCTTTTATGTTAATCTCTACAGATTTATGCACTTCGTTATTGACCAAGTTTTCTTTAATCAGACCATATTCCTGGGTACAATCCAGTCTGAGCATCTTGTCATTTTAAGGAATTAACCAATGCTTTTATAGGGATTAGGTTATATTACATTAGTGTAAATTAAATCTGTTACTGCTGCACAATAGTACGCAATGTTTTGCAATTTTTAGAAGAGCAATTCAGTTGTTGACAGAAGAAACTGAAGATTTCAGCTAGACAAGAAATCCAATAGAGATTCAAAGAAATGGTATTTTTTTTACTAGTAGCACAACCTTATTATGGATGTTTATACAACAGCAAATGTTATGGTATTCAACAAAGCTTATATTTACATGAGCTTTTTGTGTATATGTATATTACTTTAGGAGCAAATTCTATACTATGTCATGAAGTTCAAGGACTACAAAAAGTTGCCATTGGTATGTCATTATGAGTAGAAGCAAAGGGGATAATGTTAAACATACTCAAATACTGTTTACTAATTAGTTATAACTAAAGACAGATTCTTTTTTGCTCTGTCTTATCTACTTTTCTGTCTGATCAACCACTGGCATGCAATTCAAAGGCCGTGTGTTCTTCAGCATCACAAAGCTGAGCATCTAACCAGAACCTATTGGGAACTTATTTCTCAATATGCATGCAGAGGATTAGACTACTATTTGAAGTCAGAAGAACTCAGAAGACAGTCTACCTTTAGCCGAGGGAGCCAGTGTTGTCTGAAGACCACTTACGTGGTCATGTGGCCAAACATAACTGTATGCCGAGGCACATAGAATGCTGTTACCTTTCCACCAAAGTTGTACCTATTTATTTAGTTGCATTTGCATGTTCCTGTCCTCTAGGAGGACAGGAGCTGAAGCAAGTAATGGGAGCTCACCCCATTGCGCGGCGCTCAGGGCTCAAACCCAGGTTTTCTAGCTGGCAAGCTCAGGATCCTTAACCATTGAGCAACTGTATCCCCTAGGGAAGAGAGACTAATGCTATCCTAAACTACTGCAGAAATCCAGATTGAGCTATTGCTTGGAATAATAACCCAAGAAGAGTCTTGATGGATTAGGCTAAGAGCCCATCTGGTAGAGCTTTCTAAAAGATGCATTGGCTAACTCAGTGCTTTGACAATGCTCACAAGCATGGCTCGAAAGGAGATATCTCATTTCCACTGTTGCTCTTTAACAGCTGGCATTTAAGACATGTTGCCTGGGATTTAGAAAGTAGTAAATGGCCATCACGATGAGTAGAAACTGATACAGCTTGATCCTCCTTTCAACTGTCCACTCCCTTTTTTCAAACTGATTAAACTGATGGCAAATATTGAGACAAATTCTAGGCATGCTCACCAAAAGCATTTGCAAGCTGATCATTGTCCGCAGGACTGAGGCCATGGGGAGAGCTGAGCTCAACCATGTCCTCTATATTGTAATTAATAATGAATATGTTGACAACTGTTCTAACCGGCATAACCATTTATGTATTCGTTGTAGAACGATACTTCTGGAGATGGCGTTTTGTTTTCCAACCACGTTCCACTGACGTTTGCAATTGTTATGGTGGCATAAACACTTATAATTTTTTCCATCTATCTGGAGAAACTATTATGCTGATGTTTGTGACATTCGTGGCATGAGAACAGATGGCTTCTGCATCTATTGGGTGTGTAAATTAATGGTAAATTAAATAATCTAAAATGAGATTTGTTTTTATCAGGAAAGGGGAAAAACAGAACCTTTCCCCTCCTCTTTTATTAAAATAAAAATCCTATTAGAAAAATTGCTGAAAGAAATGATCTTAAGATGATAGGAAGGAAAGAAGGAAGGAAGGAAGGAAGAAAGGGAGGGAGGGAGGGAGGGAGGAAGGAAGGAAGGAGGGGAGAGAGGAAGGAAGGGAGGGAGGAAGGAGGGGAGGAAGGAAGGAAGGAGGGGAGGGAAGGAGGGAGGGAGGAAGGAAGGAAGGAGGGGAGAGAGGGAGGAAGGGAGGGAGGGAGGGAGGAAGGAAGGAAGGAAGAAGGAAGGAAGGAGGGGAGGAAGGGAGGAAGGAGGGGAGGGAGGGAGGAAGGGAGGGAGGGAGGAAGGAAGGAGGGGAGAGAGGGAGGGAGGGAGGGAGGAAGGAAGGAAGAAGGAAAGGAGGGGAAGGAGGGAGGAAGGAGGGGAGGGAGGAAGGAAGGGAGGGAGGGAGGGAGGAAGGAGGGGAGGGAGGGAGGAAGAAAGGAAGAGAGGAAGGAAGGAAGGAGGGGAGGGAGGAAGGAGGGGAGGGAGGCTTCACCCAGCTCTTTGCAAGTAACTATTCAGAGATATTAACTTGTATTGTTAAAAAAGATAAAACTAAACAGAGGTGATAGAAAGTATCCTGTGATAGCAGGAATGGCAATCTGGTAAGCAGATGCTTTATAAATGGCTATATATGTAATCCTTGATTTGTGACTGGTCACTTAGCAACTGTTTGAAGTTCTGATAGATCGACCCTGGGGGGGGGGGTGTTATTTGTGACCAGGATTCAAAGTTTGAATGGTTGCCCACCCACCACCACAGTCATCTGACCTCATTCTGAGCTCTTGGCAACCGGGCTGCGATTACAGATGTTTGCTGCATCCCACTGTCACAAGACTGCACTTTATGACAGTTTTGCTGACAACTGTGTTTACTTCCATTTTTCGTCAAAACCAGTCCATAATGAACCCTGGCTGCAAAAAAATGGTTTTAAAATTGGGTTGGTCACGTGTGCAATTTGCTTTACGACAGTCACGAATTATGACTGTGATAGGAAGGCTCCATTATCGTAACTCAAGGACTACCTGTAGTAGATCTTTGTGAGTGCATCCACTATTTGTTCACAAGACTCCAAATGTGCTCACTGGCTCCCAAAAATAGGAGTCTAGATCTCATTATCAATGTAAAAATCCTATTTATGAATTTATTGTTCACTGCAAAATAAAATCAATTATTCTCTGCATCCTCAATTATTTTGGAAGTATCCCACAAATGAATTTCCACTTTTGGGGTTCCTTAAAGCAGTAAGTAAGAATGTCTCGGTATAAGTATTAGTAATAGCATTTTTTTTTAATGGCAACGTTAAGCTTATGTGTCTATGGGTGAATAAGAAAGAAAGAAAAAAGAGATGGTTTTATTTATCTTATTTAAGCTATTCCTCAACAACTTGAGGCAGGTTTACCATCTAAAAGCAAAACACTAAAGAAAAAAAAAACGAAAGAGGAAAATACACAAATCTGAGCAGTCATCATTTTATTATGAACAAATAAAACGGAAATTTAAGGAAAGGAGAGGCCAAATGTAGCCAGTCTCTTCGCAGAGCTGATAGAAAGTATTTCCTTTCCAACATTTCGTGGCTGTCAGATGCAATATGCATGGGACATACATTATTACTATTATTATTATCATCATCTTCATCTTCATCATCACTATTACTATTATTACTACTATTATTGCTATTATTATTACTATTATCATTGCTATTATTATTATTTGTTACATTTATTTGCAACCTATCTCACCATTGGGCTACTCCAGTATCCTCTAGAGCAGGGATTACCAATCTTAGTAACTTTAAAACATGTGGACTTCAACAACTCCCAGAATTTCCCAAGCAGCCATGATTTCAACATGGGAACTGAAGTCCACAAAGTTGCCAGTCTATCAGTATATCAGTTCTCACAGAATAGCTGCTGGATCCTAGCTCCATGCCACAGAAAATACCTTCTTCCTTTTAACATTTTCTCCACTTCAGCCAAACAAGGCAGTTCTGAAAACCAACCAAAACACTCTAAAACAGAGGTCCCCAAACTTGGCAACTTTTAAGGCATGTGGACTTCAACTCCCAGAATTCTCCAATTGAAGTTGAAGTCCGCAAGTTTTAAAAGTTGCCAAGTTTGGAGACCTCTGCTCTAAAATATTGGCTTTTGGGAAATCTCCCCTATTCCGCCCCCCAAGAACAAACTGTTAATCCTTGATAAAAAAAAATCTCAGAAACTCAGGCAGTCTGAACAGAATTTCAGTTTCCAAAAGCAGTGTTATGACTGTTCTGCACTTTGAGCTTTCCCCATGACTAATACAAAAGCAATAAATCCTACACAGATCTATGCAAGTATATTTTAATGTACTTTTTTTTTTGGGGGGGGGGGGGGCAGTTAAGTTCCATTCTGCTTTTTCCCATTTTCAGGGATACAAATTCAGTAAGGAACTTTTAGACAGACAAAACCTTCACTTGGGTGATTTATAGCCTTATCCCTGCCCACCCCTTACTGCAACCAAGGAAAAAAGGAATTCTATATTTCTTATTTTTTGAACAGGGAACACCTGGATAAACTAGTTTTGCCAACCTAGGATCTTCCAGATGTGTTGCACTGCAATTCCCAGAATACACGTCAATGATCTCACTAGCCAAGTATTCATAGAATTGCAACTAATTACATCTGGAGGACTTCAAGTGCACAGCCTCCAACATCTTAGGCTTAGTGCTGTGCTGAGTGAATCCAACCATTGATGGTCCTCCATTTAGCATCCAGGCATCCTTTAAAATAACGGACAATGCATGCTATACTTTAAATAATTCAGGTAGTTCATGTAATTTTACATCTTCTTCTGTTAAACGTCATCCTTTCCCCAAATGGTTTGTTAAATGTTTCACTGTAACCTGTCTACGTATTTAGTATGGTTTAATGCAGGGGTCTCCAACCTTGGAACTTTTAAGATTTGTGGACTTCAACTCCCAGAATTTCTTTTCCCTTTGCTGTGAAATGCTGGTTGAGGTATTCTGGAAATTGAAGCCCATAAGTCTTAAAAGTTCCCAAGGTTGGAGACGCCTCATTTAATGCGTAAATCTAGGGGTAGAAATGAGATGCAATATTCCATAGCTACATCCCTCAACTTTCTACCCTCCAGATATGTTACGGTACACATCTGGAAGCTTGGTACCAAGTTGGAAAGATCTCTACAGTATTCAATATTGAACCCCTAAGGTCAATGCGACTATCCAAGGAGTCAATTATTATTATTATATATACTACTAATAGTTACAGTAGTATTTATTCAATTATTTTCCTATAATAAATGCTTGTGGGTTGGTAAACCTGAAACTTTTTGAGTTTGGGGATACTGCTCTGGAATTACTGTCTTTAAATCTTTGAATTTATCCACTGAGTTTGGAAATAATTAGAACAATACATTTGCATAGCTAAATATAAATTATTCATTTCAATTTAATTAAAGCCAGAAGTCACGTCCTGCTTTTACACCATAGTGTAATTTATGTGATAACCATCATTCACTGTTGCATGGCAGAAAAAACTTGGACTTCGTTAATGGGTCCAGCGAAATAGGAACTTCAAACACAACTACCTCTGCAACAGGGAGAAAAAATGTTTGCTGACATTTCCAAATCATATAAAATCAGCAATGTGCACCACTTGATTGTGGTGCAGCCTTAAATCCAGACTGTTGGTATTTTGTAGCAAACCAACAGCAAAGGAAAAAAGAAGGTTTCAAATAAGAGTGCGAGAGAAACAACTTACTGCTACTGCGGTCCCATGGAAAATTAAGCTGGCAGCACAAACTAAGGACATTGGCTTCTTTGTCCCTCCTCCTGTTTCAACATCTGTTCTGGCTGCCCTGAGAAGCAGGCATCTCAATCAGGGTCACCTAGCCAGAAACTATCCCAACTTGCTATTCAAACAGAGTGCACATCAGAAAATGCATGGAAGATCACAAAAGCCAAGAGAACAACAGCTTCTTGGCAAACCTAGTGAAAACCTTGCTGCTTGGCACAACTGACTCTTCTTTGAATTGGCTTCTCCTGACCGTGCAAAGACACAATCTTCGAAATATTTTCCTCACTGTTATTCAGGGGTAACAAAAGGCTGGGGAGCAAATGGAAAATAAGCATTCCATGTTGACGATAAAAGAACAACCCAAGGCTTCAAGTAATCTTTTGTTAGACTAAAAAAACTCAGCATGAGCATTGCCTTGTTAATGAACACTTTCAGACTCTTGGAACATGAGTTGTTTACACACATATCTAAAGTGTGTGTGTGTGTGTGTGTGTGTGTGTGTGTGTGTGTGTATGTGTGTAGACAGACAAGTCTAACCTATGTTAAAGCATCCAACAATGCATACTAAAAATAGAAGGTATATATTTTTTCAAATAGACCTTGGAAAATGGCTTACGAGAGCCATCCTCAAGCATCGATTTTTAAATCAGGACAATGTCAAGCTTCCAGATTCAGAATTTTCACTGAAGAATGAATCAGTTTGCTTAAACTTAAGCCAAAAGATCTGTATCACCACCATTCCTGGTTTATATCTCTCACATTATCAAGATCAACTCCTTCCCATATTCAGAACCAGCAGACCAGACGAAGGTTCAGGGCCAAAGGAAAGGTTTTTGGATTTAAAAAAAAAAATCTCCTTGTGAATAAAAAGCTGTAGGGACATAGAGGCCTGATCAACAAATGAATCCTGTTCAGATTCAAAGTTGAGTGTTTCTCAACTTTGGCAATTTTAAGTTATGTGGATCTTAAACTCCCAGAATTCCCCAGTCAGCCTTCAATTCTGGGTGTTGAAATCCATATATTTTAAAGATGGCAAGATTGAGAAACTGGTCTAGAGAGACTGTTAAGACTATTTTAGTAGGACCTGGGTATGATCTTAGAATATTTAGTAATCATTGTTAGAGCAGTACCTGAACTAGTTCTTGGCCAATAGGTATTTCACTGCCCCTGCAGTCCATTTATAATCTATATTTGCTTGCTTTGTACTTTTTCTGAATTTTTGTAGCCAAACCTAGTAATTTTCTCAACCATGCTTCCAGCTGATTATGAATTTTCCATAGTCTACCTACACAGATCATGAGATTCAAGATTTTTGAGGATGTCCATAAGCAAACAGAGCAGGGAGAATATCTCCTTTGCTTGCTATTGCTTCAAAGTACGTTATTTTTCTAACAGAAATGAATTATGCTACCCACAGGATAAAGCAATACAAAAGAAAGCTTCTCTGTAATTTAAGCAATTCCTGAAGACCAGTAAGACAGGAAAATATTTTCATAATGTATGCTATTTTAAAGTAGTTTCCCCAACCTCACTTCCTGATTGACTAGAAATTCCTTAATTTCCAGCTGCCTTTATGAAAGTCAATCCCAGCACAGCTGGAATATGCCTGATGGAAGACATCAGGTTGAAGTAACTTAATGACTTACTGTATTTTATATCTGGGTCATGGCACAGCACTGAAATTAAGCAAAGAGCAATGCATTTATCTGATATATAGAATGTTGTTGCCTCTTTTCATCCCTGTGCAGTTAGAAAGTTAAAAAAAACTCCAAAATCTCTGTGAAGTATCTACCTTGTTTAGAGCTTCTTGATATGAAAATTTACATCCTAAGATTGGCTTTCCGAACCAAATGAGGTTGCTAAGCCCTTTCCAATATCGCTGCATGGCTCGTTGAAGGTGAATTCTGAAGACCGTATCTTTGTGAAAACTATTCTTTCTGTAGTCTTCCCTCATGAATATCCCAAATATGCAGTTTGTGTTCGTAGTGGACATTCACAATTTGCTTCATTTGTGTGTGTGTGTGTGTGTTTGTGTGTGTGTAGAGAGAGAGTGGGTGGGAGGTTTGCATTTTCCAAAAAATCAGCACCGGGCATCTTAATTTCTGAAGCAAGCCCTGCCAATAGAATTTGTATACTTTGCACTCAGATTGCTTTGAAAGATGAGTTACCTCAAGGCAGATTAACAATTGTCTTCGTGGAGGTGTAATGTGCCTCATTTGGTTCTTAAATCTGAGAAGTAAATTGACTGTCCTTGCATTTAAAACTATTTTCTTTTGTAAGAAATAGCTGGTTTTTAACTTTCTGAGAGACAGAGAGAGATACAGAGAGAGAGAGAGAGAGAGAGACTGACTGACTGAAATTAGTTTGAAGGGAAATAACTTGGAATATGTAACATGCCTGAAGCGAAGTAAAATCTTCTTTTCCTGCAGTTAAGGGCTGCTGTTGTCTAAAGGCATATTGGCATAGGCTGCCCTGCTAAGTCTGTAGCCGAAAATGATTCCAGCAGAGCTTCTGCTATGGGCAGCCTGACGCCACAGCCCTTCCCTATCCTTGCCACATGAGCCTTGACAACACGTTGCTCTATCCAGAAAGTCTTCGCATGGATCTTTAGCATTAACAGTGGGATGTAATCTGATGCAGTAAAAGACAGATGCAGGCCGCTGTATGGACAACCACATTCCGGTGTTCTGTGAGTCTCCACATCCCACAGCACTTCCTTAACAATATTAGCAAGTCCGGTCATTTTCCAGTTCATGCCACGACCCTTTGCCTTCGTGCTTCTACATATTGCTAAAGGTTGCAAAATATTTGAATACCCCAATGTGCAAAAATGTATCTTTCCCCTCTTTTCTTCCTCTTTAATACAGCCAGATTTAAAAATAAAAATAAGGGAGAGGTTTATGATATTATCAGCTGAGGAAGTCTGCAACATGTCTTGTGTTTACAAAAAGATTTTACCCTTACATTGTGGGCCGCAGGTTTTTTTTTATTTCTCATTTTCTGATAACAAGGATGAACTACATCCTGGCTCCTTCAGATATCCGAAAGGTCATAAACACTCTATGGCACTAGGACTACAGACGCCCGCGTGCATGTTTTCACTCTAGATAAATAAGGCTTGAAGCAGCTGCTGCCTACAGACCAAATCCTTATATCTTATATCAACCCAATGCATTCAGAGTAGCCAAACTGGACAGGATAAAACACATTTTATCCAAACGGCTTTTGAAAAATTTATTCTGCTCTGCTGTTTCAGTTGAAAGGAGATGACAAGCCAGACAGATTATTCCAAACAAAATGGAGGTCATATGTAGCTATCCTTTTCGAATAGCTGCTTGAAACAGTAAAGATCTGTATTTAAGCCTCCATGTACCAGAGCAGTAATATTAGTTTGAAGAAACTGTACTGGAAAAGTTTCTATTGCGGGCAAGGAGTAGAATGAAGATCATAACTGGGAAATGGAAAATTGTAATTCTCATTAAATATCCCCAGAACGATCATTTGATGTGGTGTAAAAGTGTATGGCAAAAACAAATGCTATTTAAAAAAAGAAAAACCACCTTTTTTTTGTAAGCAAAAATTTAAGATCGGGCAATTCTAATAGGGCAATTCAATCGTGCTAGAATTATTCAAAGTTATCAATACAGTTCCTTTTTTACCTAGTTTAATTGGGCCCTTCTCCCACAAGAACTTGTAATATAAATAATTGTGTTTTATTGCCAGGACAATTTCAATTGCACTGTTCATTTAAAAATTCTTTCCCAATGTCCTTTTGACAAATGGAATTTTGTGGGTAGACCTGCGTAACAGCAAACAATCATATTTCCAGATGAGAAGAAATTCTGTTGAATAGATTAACCATTTGTCTAAATGTAAGGCTGATTCTTATTTTATTATAAGGGTAGATATTACTTTGGTAAGGTTAATGCCGATGTCATTATTAACAAAAAAAAAGATTACTAAAATGAAAACCTGCCACCTGGTTTTAGAAAATACATTTACAGAATAGATAAAACACATATATGCAGAATTAAAACATAGCAGGCATCAAAATAATCTAGATCATACTTTGCAAAAACGAAACCACCAACCGTTCCCTATCCTTTGGGGATATTTGACTAGTTCTACTTCAGACCTACTCTGATTCTAAAAAAACAATAATTCAAGATTATTGTATAATGAATATCCTAGGAATGATTATTACAACATTTCTTTAAACATCTTTCTTCAAATCATATAAAGAATGATTTCACAATAATAAGCTCTAATTCCTGCAACTTCTTTAATATAATAATGCTGGTATATATCCTGCAATATCACAACCATTTTTTTTAAAGAAAAAGTAACCAATAACCTAGTTCAAATGTAAAGGTGAATTACAGAACTAAGTATTGTGACAAGAAGCTTTATACTTTTTAAAGTTCTCTCTTTATTCCCATTGTGAAAAACATTCTTAATTTATTGCCATTTAGTAAACAAGCCCCTTTCTAAGCTGTGGTCTCAATTAAATACAGATGGATAACAACAGTTTTCTGAATCCCAAACTTTAAAAAATTGTTCATAGAAAAAGAAAAAACTGAAGTATTTCTATTGACTTAAGAAGAAAAGTGGAAAAGGTGTTCAATGTAGTTTGTTCACTTTAGCATCAAGATCTGATTGGGGAACCACCCAAGTCTTCTTCCTCTCACACTAGGTAATGTAATATAAAATTTGTGTTCACTTATTGCAGCAAGTCAATTGATGCAGTTATGGTTTACTGAGTGAACCTTAAGTGGCTGCATTTGCACAGCACGGTATTTCATAAATGACGGCTTACTAACCACACTAAATGGGTTATGAAGGCATGTCAGGGCAGAAATAAACCAACTCACTTAGGTTTTGTGCAAAGTAGGAACCCAGCTGCATTTGCATCCTCATCAGTTTTTATTTATTTACTAAATTTAGGTACCACCCATCTCATTCTCCAAGTGACTAAGAGTGTATTTTTTTCCAGTGTTTATTTGTAAGCACGGCTATTTGTTCTTGAACGTTAGCTTAAGTGAAAAAGCCACAGGCAATTTAGATATATTTCTGGGAAACCCTGTTCTAGCCACTATTCAACCTCTACTCAAACTTCAGTGTTAATGTACAATGGAAAGCATAAATCAGTTCTGTCCACACACAATTTCTGTCAAAGCATTCACTGCTGTTCAGAATGTAAAAAGAATAAAACAAGCAAGCATTGCAAAATATAGACCAAAGGAACATTAGGGTAGTTACTATATAGTACCATAACATAACTATTTCAATGAGAAATCTCATACAATAACCTGTATCTATGCCTTTATCATCTAAGAGGCAATATTATATAATACGGTTCTAATCTACACAATTCTGTAAGTTTTTCTGGTGAATAATAGTGATCTAACAGTAGACTATAAAAAGTGAAAAGAATTCTTTGGAAGCAAAATGATGTTAAAGTTGGAAACTTCTTTCTGAAATTTTAAACTATACCATAAAGAATTATAGAGTTTTATATACATACAATTGCATTCTATTGTATGCCATGGTATTATATACATACACAGACTCTTCAACAGAACTCAGATTACCAAACACAAATCAATTATACTAACTGACTATATACACAATATAATATATTCTGTATAAAATTATATACAAAACCTACAGCATTAGACAAAAGAGAAAAATGGCAAACCTAATAAATTTCTTTGCATACTTTCTTTTGGTCTGGTGCTTGCTTGTAATATTCCTCTTGTTTACAGAATCAATATTGCGTATAAATATTTTAATCTGTTTCCTTGCTATTTTGCTCATTTGTTAAACAAAATGAAATGGTTGGACAACATACCCCTATCTTTCAAAATGATCTTGGCTATGTATCAGAATGGTCAAACAAATGGCAACTTCAAATCTCAACAAATAAATGCTCTGTCTTACATATAGGCAAAAAAAATCAGAAAATAAAATACAGGCTGAATAGTCAAGACCTTGTTGATGATCCTATCTCTGTAAAGGATCTTGGAATACTCATCTCTAATGATCTAAGTGCTAGAGCCCACTGTAACTACATAGCCAAAAAGGCATTAAGAGTTGTTAATCTAATCTTACGTAGCTTTTTCTCTGGTAATATTACACTACTAACTAGAACATATAAAACATTTGCTAGACCAATACTCGAATACAGCTCATCTGGAACCCACATTACATATCTGATATTAGCACAGTTGAGAAAGTCCAGAAATATTTCACAAGAAGAGTTCTCTACTCCTCTACCTTATGTCACCAGACTTGAAATTCTAGACCTAGAAAACCTTGAATTACGCTGTCTTCGGTCTGATCTAAGTATGGTATATAAAATCATACATTGCAATGACTTACCTGTCAATGAATACTTCAGCTTCAACCATAACAACACAAGAGCACACAATAGATACAAACTCAAGGTTAACCGTACCAAACTTGATTGCAGGAAATATGACCTCAGCAACAGAGTGATCAATGTCTGGAATACTCTACCTGACTCTGTGGTTTCTTCCCCAAACCCCAAAAACTTTAACCTTAGACTGTCTACTATTGACCTCACCCCTTTCCCAAGAGGTCTCTAGGGGGCGTGCATAAGCGCATCAAAACGTGCCTACCATCCCTATTATCCTATTGTTTCTTTTATTTTTCTTATATGTACCCATTTCATGTATTCATAACTATGTATATACTTACACCTATTATCTTGTAAGAGATTGACAAATCAAATAAATAAATAAATAAAAGACATCGCAAATTTTCATTTTATTCTTGGACAAAAAGGAAACTGCAGTCATTGTTTATTACTATATAAGTCACCATGTGTTAGACAAGGGGTGCAAAAGTGTGTCTCTTCCCTGGGCTGGACTACAGTTTCCTTCTTCTGTATCTGTTGGCCACATTGACTGGAATTAATATGAGATTTGAGTTCAACATTATCTTGGGAGTTCCAAGTTTTTCAGCTTGGTCCTGGAATAACTTTTTTGTTATGGTAATTCACGAAAAAAAATTGCAATGAAAAGTGCAACATGCCCCTGAATTTTTATTCCAAAGAATGGCCCATTGTAAATAGATTCTGTTTAAATGTAAATGTTTGCCATTTCTGTATTTTAGAACCCATCTACTTTCTAAAAGAGTTTTGTAAATATAAGAGATTATTTTGAGTAGCCATCAACTCTCCATAGCATCCAGTTAATATGCTGCAATTCACTACAGATGGAAAGTATCTGTCTTTCTTGAATTATTTTATATAGTACAGTAGATTCAATGGCTTAATACCAGCTACTATTAACTTTCTTATTATAGAGTTTGCTCTTTGGTTCTGAAGAGGGATTAGAAAAAGCCTCTTAAATCTGAGATAGATATGGACTTTAAAAAACTCCTTGGAGTGTATGTATATAATACATGCACATGCGCATGCACACACACACACACATATACACACAAATACCATAGAAAAATATGGTGAAGCCCTCCTCTTGATAATAATACAAGTTTAAATTTTGAGGTGTATTTTAATATTACAGTATAAAATGCATATTTTAAATGGTCAGCTATTTTTCTAACCTAATTTCTCGATTTTTTTTAAATCAGGAGCCCTTTAAAGGGTGGAGCCATGTAGATAATCAAAAACCTTCATAACGAGGAATTATGTATATTTAGCAAACAACGTTGCAGAAAATATACAGAATGAAGTATTTGTAAAATTCCTTCAAAAAGATATTCACAGGATGGTGGAAAACCCTTATCTGACTGCCATTTGCTCATTCGTTGATTGACTATGCCATCAAATTGTTTTTGACTCCTAGCAATCACATAGCTTTTTAAAAATTCTATATTCCATAATATTCTACTCTAAAGTAATGTAATATGAATAATGGTTAAGGCACCCAGCTAGAAATCAGGAGACTGTGAGTTCAAGTCTTGCCTTAGGCATAAAAGCCAGCTGGGTGACTTTGATCTAGTGAGCCAGACTAACCCACCTCACAGGATTGTTGCTGAGGGGAAAACAGGAACTGGAAGGAGTATTAGGTATATTTGCTACTTTGACTTATTATTTAAAAATATATACTTTACATCTTTGAAACAATCGATGAAAAATATTTTTTTAATAGAGGCATTAGCATAAAATCCTTAAGATGTTTTTTAAAAGGACACCCCAAAAGTTTAGAATGAAAAATAACCTCAGATCATATTAGTGTGATTTTAGTATGCCTGAAATGAAACCTGGGGGATGTAGCAAGGACAGTAAAATCTCAGGATAAACAGAATTAAGTTTAGGATTCTTTACTTTTCCTAAAACAGAAAAATAACAGGGACTGTTACAGGCACAACATGTAGATCATTAAAAAATATAATTTGCTAACCTTTCTGTAAACTCAAATTTTGTTTCAATAGACTAAAATTTGGGATTTTATCACTAGTGCCCTAAATGTTTTCAAACACACATGCCCCAAGAATAAAAATTAGTGCAGAATAAAGCTTTTAGTGTAATTCCTCTATTAAAGCAATATTTAATACTTTCTTCTTCTATCAACAGGCACTAATTCCATTACATATGAGCTAGAGCAACGAGAAGGCCCTAAACTTGGCATGGTTTCACACAATATTTATTAT
Source organism: Bungarus multicinctus (assembly GCA_023653725.1). Taxonomy (NCBI): domain Eukaryota; kingdom Metazoa; phylum Chordata; class Lepidosauria; order Squamata; family Elapidae; genus Bungarus; species Bungarus multicinctus. Next base: position 260,872,259 of record CM042834.1, read on the forward strand.
TCCAGATTCCACATCACCTCGCTTGCAAACTCCAATGACCAATGGTTAAACTGCAGCCATACTAAAATTATATAGTAAGATTCAGGCTTTAATCTTTCTTGATTGATTTGAACTTCTATGCCACCCAATCATGTAAGGGTCTCTGGGACATTATAATCATTCAGAACACATTAACGAAATCCTCAGTCCATTTAAAAACTACATAAAAGATTATGCAAAAGTATACATTAGAAAAAAAATGATCCATGCAACAGGTAAAAGAAATGATAGTGGCAATGAATACAGCATAAAGTTATCCTAATTTTAAAGCAGAACCAAAACAGTTAATTTTGAAAATATCAAAATAATTATTTTAAATGCTTGGAAAAATAAAATGTTTTCATTTGAAGCCAAAAAATAATAATCAAAAGTGCCAGTAGGATAATGTAGAAACCTGGCAACGTTTCTATTGTACAGTATGCTGTAAATCTGATACCTATTATATTTCAAAACTGAATATTATCACAAAGTGCTTGTTCATTGTTACATCTAATGCTTGTAAAACCAAACTGAACTGAACAAATCAAAACATTCTGAGGTTCCATGCAGCTTTTTCAAGTTGCTAGGAATTTATAATTAGGTATCTAACTGCCCAATGTACAGGAATAGCTTAATAGTACTCCTATTTAAACAAACAACGGTACACCTATTTAATAACTAAAAATATTATAACATCATTAATTTTAAACTGTATCCTTGGTTCTTTGATAGTTCAAGTGTTTGTGCATGTATTCACGTGTGTGTGTGTGTGTGTGTGTGTGTGTGTGTGTAGTGTATACATCATATATTAGACAGATTTCAATTATTTGAAGCTATGAAGATTGCAGAATTTTTGAAATCCTAATTTATCATCTGGGGCACTATTTATAAAAAGTGATAAAGCAGTTTACAGATTTGTTACAAAAAAGAATCCCCATTGTGTTTAGATGATGTAACATTAAATTAAGTAACATCTGAGTCACTAGCAAATATAAAAACACTTCTCTGGATTTAGTCATAGCAAAGGAAGATGCTCCAAGATTATTCTGGATGTATACAGTTCTTTCTAGCAGCGCAGAATTGGGCTGCAAAATTATATAATGCACCCTGGATTTATTTGTTTACTTATTGATTGCCCCAGCCAGCAAAGTGAACCATTTAAGTTGCCAGGATATTGGTGTTTCTACTTACTGATGAGTTGGCTGCCAGTGGAGCAGCTGTATTTGAACTTTCTTGCCCACATGGTTGGTTCTTCTCACGAGTTACAAGAATTCTGAAATGCTGCTGCCTTGCGTTTTGATCTGGACAAATTTTAAAAGTGCATCCTTGTCCCGGGGAAATCCGCTCGACAGAATTGCTTCTGGCCATGTCGGGGCCACGCTGGTCATTTCCACAATGGGCATCTTCTTCCATGGGGCTAATTCGCTCGGCCTGTGGCTGAACTGGATATGAGGTGCTCCTCCCCAGCCGTATCCGTGGGTACCTGACTAGCCTGTCTCCCTTTGTTCCTGTAAAGCCAAAATTACAATCTGCTCCTGCACTATTTGACTGAGACTGCTGCAACTGAAGAACAAATAGCTTTTTCCCAGAGTTGGCTGACCCATCTGGCAGGTGTTGCAAAGACCAGCGCCTGGGTTCTGAGCAAGAAGAATTATTTTGGGCCTCTGGACCAAATGGCATCAGCGTAACTTGAGGCATATCTACACTTGAAGCCCGATGCTGAATCCTTACCCCGCTAATATTTAAATCCAGTGCAGGTTTGTTTACGTTGTCCTCTTGACTGCTGGCTGCACCTTCATTATTCCAGTTGTTAGAAGGTATTGTACAAAATATTGTGTGGTTAGAAGATCCTCCGTTGACCTCGTGTCCCATGTTCTCAAGTTCTCTCGTTGGAGAATCCTCTGGAGTTACCTGTGAACTACTTGGAGAAGAATGGCTTCCATCAAGAGAGGGACATCGCTCTCCTAGACCAGAAAAGGGACATGACTCCTCTGGAGGAGACCCAGATTCACTGGCATGTCCATTCACAGCATTGCGCTGAAGGGAGATCTGCATGGATGAGCTCCTCATGGGGCGCGCATCAATGCTGTTCAGAAGCTGCGGGATAAACATGGATGTGCTCCTTTTCAAGGAGCCGCCTTCCTGCAGACGGCCGCTGCCATCTTCACAATCGATTCTGTGCCTGGAGAAAGGGTGAGGCCCATTCCTTCTTGGCAAAGTGTGGAATGCCATGAAAAAGTCGTCATTATCCTCCCTCTCGGGGTCTAGGATCTCCAGCTCAGGAGCTGTATTGCTTCGCCCTGAGCCAAAATGAAACCGCAACCGATGGGCCATGGTCTCGGGAGAAAGCAGAGAGAGAGAGGGAAGACAACAAGGCCAGGCACTGCCAGCCGTTAACAACGAAAGACATAAACTCCAAGAAAAAGTGTCCCATCTGCCAAAGTGTTAGCACTGCTGCACTGATAGCGACAGATAGCAGAAATAGCCCAAGTGGCAAGCGACATTCCATGCGTGATTGGGCAAGACCAATCGGTGCTCCTCCACACTGTGACATGGGGTAGGAGGGCTGGGGTCACATGACCTGTTTTCCCCTCTCCAATACAAGCGTCTATTTCTCTCTCCCCCTCCCTTTCTTTCTCTTTAATACCAGCAAGAGCCTGAAACAGCACCTTCCCAGCTGCTCCTTTTCCATCAGAAAGGATCGGTCCCAGCGGGAGATCTCTCACAGCTGACTAAGGCAGCAAGCACACTCAGCTCTGCTATAAATCTAAACTGCATCATATTTGCGGAACACTTTTGAATGGCTGCAAAACAGAAAGACGAGGAGTGGAGGGGGTGGGAAACCACAGACACACACTCACACAGAGGAGTGACTTCCTCTCTCTCTTCCCCACCCTGTCGAATTGCCCTTGTTATGCTATCAAAATTCTCAGGGCTGACCACATATTGCTGAAATGACTCGAGGAAGGCATGTGCGTGTGCACACACTTAAAGAGAGAGAGACAAACACACCCACAGAGAGAGAGAGAGAGAGAGAGAATGTGTGAGAGATTTTGTTCATTTAAGCCTCCCAACGTCTTCTGACTACTACAAATAAAGAGTAGGATGTCACTCTTTCTTCCCTTCTACTGAAAAGTAATTTAAATGCTTCTCTTTCTGTCTTAGCAACCAACACAGATATCAAGTTGCCACTGCAAACAAACTGCAAAGAACCTTCTTCGACCACATTCAAACTTTTTTCAGGAGAGAAAAGGAAAGAGATTCTTACATGCACAATTCAAGAGGCACCACCATCCATCTTCCTTGTTCCTAGGTTTTAGAAGGCAGGGCAGGCGATAAAAGCTGGAGCAGGGGTAAGCATGAAGGACTGTACAGAATTTGAGTTAAACTCCATGCTAAATGATGGCAGCCTTCCAGTGAGAAAGTGAGCAGTATTAGAAAGGTTGAAGTGCCAGCAAGAAATAGAGCTCTGCTTTGTTAGGAGCCAAGAAGCGTCAGAAATACAGACAGATGGACTGGGAACCCAAAATTAAACAATGCCCAAACTCGATTCTGCTGTGAGTGGTTGTTAAGAAAGGGGTGGGCAGAAGCAGACATTCTACAGTTTCAAAATCTGCGGGCAGCACGAATTAAAAACTGGGTCAGTGAAACTAAAGTGTTTATTACAGAGATAAAATAAAACCACTTGGTTTTCTGCATAAAGGAGAACCTCGTAGCAAAAGCGAGAGAGAGATAAAAAAAATCATAGGAATATCCACAAGAATGATGTCCTAAATGTTTAAGACTTAAGTATTCTAATGATCTTTTTCACACAAAGAAACAGTTTCCAAAAGGGACAAAACTTTCAGTAATCAAATACCAAAGGTCAGCATAATTCTCTGTTTTGTTAAACGGGCAAGAAAAAAGCAGGATTGATAATAATACTAATCAGATCATCCATCTCCCGCTGGTTTGAATAAAGTCTGAAACATCTTTAGTATATTTAACACAATTTGAGGACATATTTCCATCTTATTTGATTAATCAACCAACTATGATACTACAACTACATTTGTAACCTTTCTTCAAAGGCTTCAGTGGTTATTTTAACCATTTTAAGCACTTACAAATATAAATTTGGGACTCCAGACAGAAGGTACTTTGGTAACAAGTGATTTGTGATGAATACAAGCTAGCAAAGTACAGTTGAAATACCCGCTTACTTCTCATTTTACTCCAAACCTTTTTGTATACTCTTAACTGTATCTATAGGCTGCATTACTTACAACATGGTATTCCTAACAGTGTAGATATCTGCAATAACTCACAATAACTGTTCATTATAATAAAATCAGAGCAAAATTCCCCAAGGAAGGGAGATGAGAGGAAAGGAAGTACATAGATAAAAATAAATAAATGGTACTTAACATTCATTAGACCATAAATAAAAGGAACATTTTAAAAGATAGGCCTGGTTCAAATTATAAGCAGAAACATCAGCAACATAGAGACTACATTGGCAAGTAGGTTGGACTTAAAAAAAATGGGAACTACCATAGAAAAGCCTCTATATTTATTAGCTACTTCCTGGACGAAGGATAAAACAACAGCTCTTCACCTGAGTGGATTCATATGGAAGCTTGGAAGCCACACTATACTTCAGTTTTTATAGAAACCAAGTGCATGGCAGTCAGCTCAGGTTAGTTGACTCTTTGTTAAACTGGTCTCTCATCAAACCCTTTTCAACATCCCTTTCCTGGACCCAAGCCTAAGCATCTTACTGCTTAATTGAATTAGCTTGTTTTCCACCTCTCTACTATATCTGACATCTCTCATCCAGTAGCAAAAATGAGTTACCACCATTAAGTCCAAGGGCTTAATAGCTATTTGCTATCTTCTTGTCAATCTGAAAAGGAACTGTATTTATTAGCCTCTTACTACTAATGCGTATTACATCTCTCCATGTCCCACTTTCAAGAAATATTTTCCCCAGTGGAAAAAGGGAGAGAAGGAAAAATGAAACGTATGGTACAATGTTCTCATGCATAAAGTCAATAACCATAAGTGGGGGAAATACTCACCAATCTATTTTCATCAAACACTTCAAACAGCAGTCTGTGATTAGATGGATTTACCTATAAGGGAACAAACAGAGAAGTCTATAAATCCAAACTCATTTGGCTCTTGCTTTTCTTTCCCCCATGAGACTTGTTTTAAAAATGGAGGTTTATTTTCTCCAGGAATTCCAAATTGGATGTTAGGTCATATATTCCTTATTAAGCGAAACCCCATTGGGTAGCAATATTTAGCTGAGTTTGGTCAATCACAAAAAGCTGAACAAGGTCATATCTGATCAGGATTGAATAGGATGAGAGAAACTAGGATAGCCCCAGACTATAAGTAAATTGAGAAGTTGAAAAAAAAACTATCAAAAGATGTCAGTGGCCAAACACTTCTTGTCCCACCCACTCCTGCAAGCAAGATATAAAACCAGGCAAGGTGACAAATGACTATTCCTTTAATGTCCATTGATACCTTTAGGAGCTGTTCACAGTACTTTTTTGTTTTTGCCACCCTGAACAATTTTGACTATTCTATTAGTTACACCTGATCTCAGATCATTTCTACATATGTTAAAAGACATTGGTCCTAGGACAGAACCCTGGAGGACCCCAATAGTTACATCATTGTGAGAAATGTCCATTGACATTGGTTTTCTACTCTTGGTTTTCTACTCTTTAACCAGTTGCTTATCCACAAGAGGACCCTGCTGTGTTATTTCCCTGCTGTGTTATTTCGTAGCAGTTGAGCTTAAGTTCCCCTTGCACCTATGTGCTAGTCGCTTCCAGCTCTAGGGGGGTAGTGCTCATCTCCGTTACAAAGCCGAAGAGCTAGCGTTGTCTGAAGACGTCTCCGTGGTCATGTGGCCGGCATGACTAAATGCCGAAAGCACACGGAACACTGTTACCTTCCCGCCAAAGTGATCCCTATTTTTCTAGTTGCATTTTTACATGCTTTCGTACTGCTAGGTTGGCAGAAGCTAGGACAAGTAACAGGAGTGGTGCTAGGGATTCGAACTGCCAAGCTGCCGACCTTTCTGATCGACAAGCTCAGCGTCTTGGCCACTGAACCACCATGTCTCTTATAGCAGTTAAATTTATTGAGAAGTCTTTGATGAGGGACTTAATCAAAGGCTTTTTGGAAAATCTAAGTAGATGATGTTTGCTGGCTCGCCCTTATCTACTTGTTATCAACCTCAAAAATACTTTTGTAGGTAATTTAGACAGGACCTTCCCTAGTGAAATCTTGTTGGGTATTCTAAGCTTGTGTCTATAAAAGTTTGATATTTTATCTTTAATAATAGTTTCTGCTATCTTCCCCAGAACAGAAGTTAAACTGACAGGCCTACAATTTGTTGCATCTCCTCGTGAGTCCTTAAAAATTGGACTTCCATTGACCAACATCTAGTTTTCAATTATAGAGGACAAGTATAGAGGCAGATTTCCTATTTCAGAGGTCTACAGTTTCAGCTTTAAGTTCTTTAGTAACCTTGCAGTAGCTATTGTGGTGTGCCAATTGCTCCCTTTTGTCAATAAGGCCTAGCATTTTTCCTCTTGTCACCACTGTATGATTCAGTTCATCTGATTCCTTTCTTGAGAGGAGTAACTCAGATTTAGGGAATGGCCCCAATTTTTCTCCAATGCAGACAGAGGAAAAAAAGTGTTCAGCTTCTCTGTAATTTCCCTTTCTAGCATATCACTCCTTCTTCATCCAAGAGACCAATGAAGCTTATTTGAAGAAGCTTAACAGGTTTGGCAATGTACTGTTGTTGTTAGCTGCAAAGTCGTGCTTGACCCATCGTGACCCCATGGACAATGTTCCTCCAGGCCTTCCTGTCCTCTATCATCTTCTGGAGTCCATTTAAGCATGCCTACTGCTTCAGTGACTCCATCCAGCCATTTCATTCTCTGTCATCCCCTTCTTCTATTGTCCTCAACCGTTCCCAGCATTAGGCTCTTCTCCAATTAGTCCTTCCTTCTCATTAGGTGGCCAAAGAATTTGAGTTTCATCTTCAGGATCAGGCCTTCTAAAGAGCAGTCAGGGTTGATCTCCTCTAAGACTGACCGGTTTGATCGACTTGCAGTCCAGGGGACTCGCAGGAGTCTTCTCCAGCACCAGAGTTCAAAGGCTTCAATTCTTTGGTGCTCAGCCTTTCTGATGGTCCAAATTTCACAGCCTTACATTGCAACTGGGAAAACCATAACTTTGATTATATGCACTTTTGTTGGCTGGGTGATGTCTCTGCTTTTTAGTATGCTGTCTAGATTTGCAATATACTAAGCTACCAGAATTTGGCTTCCAGAACTAGAACTTTCTTCTTGCTTAATCTGATGTCCTCATTGAGAGTCCCCAGGACTCTCATTATCTGTGACAGTCAAGGAGTTATCCCCTTTTGAGTGGGGCTTTGCTATCACGTCCTTGTGAGTCCCACCCACCTATTTTTCTCTCCAACTGGTTTGTTCCCATAGAGCTTCCTTGATCTGAAAGCATTAAATCATTCTGAGTAGTAGCAGCTGTTTACACCAAACATACAAACACAATATCTGTCCAGTGGTCAGATAATGACATTCAGAATGATCACATATGTGCTATATGCCTGCTGGTTGCCTATCTTCATGTCTATTTTTAAAAGTAGTTTCTTTAAATTTATTCTATGTTTAGCCTGATTCTTTAATTTTTGTAAGATCAATTATGATTTTTTTTTATTTTTGAATTTGTACCCCTCTACTGTCTCAAGAGCTCTTTGATTCCACTCCTTGGTTGCTAGGCAACAGAAAGTCCAGGAGCTAGCCCAAATGAGAAAAACATTCAAAAATACACTAGAAACCTCACTTAACACATGGATAAACTCCTCTACATGTCTCCTTTTTATGACCAATAAGCTTCCGAGTTTAGCATTCGCTACTTTTTCTCTGCTCTGAGCAGTTCCAAGAAACATTAGGATTACAGTCTTAATTGCAAGATAGAGGCTACCACATGAGCCCTCAGACACTCTTATAAAATGTAAATAGAGAAATACAGCTGAATGAAATTATATTGCTGTTGGTTACACAATCAGCCAGCTGTTTTGACTGGATTAAGCATTTTTATTCCTTTTCCAAGGACCTGGTATAGGCTGGTGTTGTTTGATGCTGTTAAAAAAAAAAAAACCCTAACCCTTTGCTATTGACTTATGATTTTGTCAATGCCAATGATGTTCAAGTGGTGCTCCAGATATTTTGGGATTGCACCCAAGGCACCTATCACTATTGGTACTATCTTTGCTCTGTTTTTTTTTGCCACACTTCTATTTGCAGGTCTTATTATCATCATTTATCCAGCCAACAAATGCCAGTCTTTGTACTGGAGTATTATCTTTTAGTAAGTGGGTAGTGTGATTGTGCATGCTCAATTTCAGGATCAGGCAAGCCCCTACAGATAATAATCATTTCGTTAGAATGCCATACGAACTATCACATTTCTGATGTACTCGTGGCATCTGATATTTTTCATCATCCCTCAATTTTATGTTCCAGGTTTCTGTTACTTGGCAAAAAAAGCAGTACCTCTGCAAGAAACGGATTACAGGTTTGATTCCTTGCATCTTTCAACAGGAAATAGGAATGATAGCACTTTGAAGATGCCAGGGGTTTAATCTGGGATCTCCTATAGGCAAAGTAGCTCTGTTCTTGGCTATACAGACAGTCCTCATTTAGTAACTACAATTGGGATCTCCAGCTCGGTCATTAACAAAGGAATTACTAAATAAACAGCAACTGTGCTGATAATCTTACTGCAACTTTCCTTTGCTTTACAGATCTGGGAAGTTCATAAATGCCAATGGTTACTTAGAAGACAGTTGTTAAATGAGGACTACTTGTAATTCCTCTCACTGTGATAGTCCTAATCCCTCTGAGTTTAGGGGAAGCTTCCATACATAATGCTAATTATAAATTGCCATATCTTTTTTGTTTTTAAATTCAGGCTAAAACTGAATTAACTTCAGGGCTCTTTCAGATATTTGATAGTTCGTGAAATACAATGCTATAATTTGCAATAGATTAGAATCCATTTTACTGAATAGATGTGATTACATCTAATAGCTGCAAGTAATCTTTCTTCCTCATTCTTGCTTTCCAGAAGTGAACATGTCCTACAAAACCTGTAACACACACACACACACACATCCACAAATCTGGGACAGCTTTACTATTTTCCTTTGTAGCCTTACCATTTTATGAATTTCATCAAAATACTTTCAGACAAATACCAAAAGTTGAATAAACACTTTGAATTAACCAACTGTATTAAAAAATACGGGCTTACTTGGAAGCAAGTTCTACCATACCCTAATGGGACTTATTCCCACATAAACATATATAAGATGGCCATCTCAGAACTGAATCCTATGAATGCTTACTTGAAAACAAACCCCAGTGCAATTAACTAGGTTTACTCTGCAGTCTGGGAGTTCAGCACTGCAAGCTTTATTAATATAAAGTGCAAACTGACCGGATACAAATTCTGCTAGAAAGATTCCCATGTATTAAACTTTGTTATGGTTGGAATGGAAAAAGCTAGGACCAGACACTCAGTGCCAAAACAATTCCTAGGATTGTGCATTACTAATCAAAACAAATTTGATCCACTCTCAACTCTGTCCCTCTCCCCCCACCCACTTTTCCTGCCCATTCCTTAGTATTAGAAAGATTTAGTGTTACCACAAAATATCTACAGAAATCTAACCTTACTTCTCACTGTTAACACTGCTATAGAAATCTGATTGAAAACCGTTTATAATGCTACTGAGACAGTGCCAAAATATTGTTTCTAAAACACTGAGCATAAAGCAAGCCAACTGGATAGACACTGTCTGAAAAAGACAGTAGCAATTCAACAGCTTACAATGCCTCAGTCTGTTGGCAGACAGCTGCTCCCAAAGATTAAATTTAAATTGCTTAAATTTTACCTTGCCCTTTTTCTGCATGAGTTTTTTTTTCCCTTTCACTGTCTTTTTAAATAAAATTTAAGAGAAAAGTGAAACAATATACTTTTCCATGTTAAGGGACTTCAGTTCACTAAGCTTGAAACAATGTAATTTCTAGATAAGGAACACTTCCTACAGCATAAATCAAGTCCAAGTAACTGAAGAAGACATTTGTTGGAGACAAAAGAGTTGGAATGTGTGTATATAAGAAATGTGTGTATATAAGAAATGTATATAAGAAAGTCTCACTTATGGAAGACTAAACATGTAATTTGGAGGATACAGAAGTAATCCAAAGAGCGAGAGTTGATAATCCTGGAATCCTGAGGATACGGCACATGACTAGGGATTGTTAATATGTCTTCACTAACAAACACTAAGAATCTGGATCACGTATGTCGCAAGCAATTATGTTTTTGTGGCACAATTGGGCATGACCTAGATGATTTGAGTTATTTATAGCCCAATACTCTCTCTTCTCTTAATCTATTAATTAAGAATAATCTGGTAGATTAGGAAATCAAGCATGTTACTCCAAAAGCTGCAGATTACATAGGGCCGTGATGACGAACCTATGGCACGCGTGCCACAGATGGCACACAGAGCCATTTGTGCCGGAACGCGAGCCGCAGGCAAACTTACCTCACTGCGCATGCATGAAACGGGCCTATTTTTTGGGCTGCAGAAGCTTTCATCCAGCTTCTGGGAGGCCGAAAAAGGCCTCAAGTGGCCTGAAAATCAGCTGGGAGGCACAGTGCAGGTAAGGGGCCAGTGTGGGGGTGGGATTGTGCGCGCATGCATGAGGGACATGGGAGGCGCATTGCCTTCTGGGTGCTGGCATGCGAGCGCGCGCACAATTTTTGGCACAGGAGCCCAAAAAGGTTAGCCACCACTGACATAGGTACTATAATGTAAAATTAGAAGGCGCTAGTGTGGATAAGTTTTAAAAAATTACCAAAGCACTATATGTCCCAAAGGTGCTTTTTCAAGAGGCAACTGGACTTTCTGGCTTTTTGTTGAAGACATTTAGCTTCTCATTCCGTTCCCCACCATCCAGTCAGAGCTGAAGAAGCTTCTTGGATGAGAAGTGAAATGTCTTCAAAGAAAAACCAGAAAGTCCAGTTGCCTCTTGAAAAAACACCTCTGAGACAACCATGATGTGGAATGACTAAGAATCTCCATAGACAAAGCACTATATGTTATAAACTAACATTTTCTATCTCCCACTGCTTTTGTTTAAGTCATTGATTTTGATTTTACTGAGGGCCACATCAAGGTTGTGTTTGACCTCAGGGGACCAGGGTGGGTGTGGCCAGTTCAACATCACTCGTATTGGGGGCGCCTGTGTGGCCCTAGCGCTCTGCCAATGAAAACAAGCTCCCGAGCTCTGTTTTCATTCGCAGAGGCACCGCGGGCCATTCCTTCACTGTTTCCAGGGCGGCCCTGCAAGCCAGATCTAAGCACCCTGTGGGCCGGATCTGGCCCCCGGGCCTTGAGTTTGACACCCCTGGTTTAAGTGAAATGAGAACACAAAAGACATTGTAATAATGGGGAACCACGTTTAGTGGTAGTCATAGTAAGACCACAGATTATATCTCAGATTATATCCCAAATATTTACATCCTAAGCAAGGAGGAGGAAATAAAACCTGAAAAAATCCATCATCCTTAGAAAGAAAGCACAAATAATGCTAGAGTGGGATAGCTTGGAATGAAGCAATTTCCTGTGTCATTACCCCCTCCTATGAAAAGCTCTCCCATTGAATGTGCATCTTGCAGCACGTTGCATCCTTGTATGCTTTCGTTCTTAAGGAGACAGGCTACACTTCCACAAATACAACTACAAAGAGAATGGCAGGAGGGTGCAGACATGGCAGGGTAAACAGTGTCCTAATCAGAATGTTCACTTCTAGCCAAGGAAACTAAGATTAGATCAGTATGACTGCGATTGGAAATACTTGTTCTTATTTGAAACAATCAGGGACTAGCACGAGGAATCTCTGTTATCCAATACCTTGAAAGTATGTGATGGCTTGTTGGCTTGCCACACTTAAGCCAGCTCTCCAGCAAGCACACCATAGTCCAGAAACAATTCAACTACTCTTGCCACTGAATAATGGCTAGCAAGCCCTCAAAACCCCAGAGATTACAACTAGAGTTTCCTATAACTATCACCATCTACTATCATCAAAGGGACACATGTGGCCAATTGTGTTGCCAAAACTCTTTGCACCTTTGTAAGATACAACTCTTCAAAGTATTCTTATCCATCACCCAAGAGTAGCATCCCTTCTGATCAATCTCTAACAATGTACCCAACCTTGCTTGCATAAGTTCTTGAGATATCAGGTTATGATTAACCAGAAAGTGGCTCAAAGGAGAGACACAACAAATCTGGAAGATCTAGTTAAAGATTTAGAACTTTAGATCTGGTTAAAGTCAGGGTCTTTTCTCATGCACACATACAATTTCAGTTCTCTCTGTAAATTAAAAAAAAAGAAACATTAATCTAGTAGTTTTTGACATCTTTCAACCTGGTTCATCAACCTAAATACCAACTTGTACATTAGGATCTGGTTCTTTTTAATTAAACATGGTTGCCTTTTAAATAAATTTTTTCTCCATCTCTCTCTGTTTATCTTTTCTTCATTCCTCTGCTCCGATTAAAACTAAGACAGTCCACTAAGAAAATGGGGAAACTATAACATTCTGGCTAACATCCAGAGCTATTTGTGAGACTACCTAAACAGACCACATAACTTTTTTGGGGGGCAGGTTAATGGTATACAAGTATTATTGAACAACGTTCAAAAGCAAAACTTACTCTAAAATAAAATTCTTCGTTCCATTTTGGATTTAGAGTCTGTAAGAAAAAAAAAGAGGTGGAAATTTTAGTAACACAACCCTTTAGAAAATACTGCAAATATACAGTACAATTTGTGTTGAATTACAACAGAGGGAGGGAGGAGGGAAGGAAAATCACTGGCACAGCTTTCATCAGGAATAAAGACATTGTTATCAAAAGGCTTCAAATTCATTTGCTAAGCAAACTACTTGTGGGAGGCCTTGTGAAGTGGGATAAACCAGAAATAGACACCACTATTATTAGGAACTACACAGTGGGAGCTGATCAGTGATGACCTGGGCGGAGATGTCTTAATAAAGAGAGTTAAATATTTCATTATTAAAAATTCTTCAGCATGTCAATGGGGGAGTTACTGGAGGATAAGGTGAAGAATATGCTAGTAGAAAGATCGCCCACAATCACATTATTTACACAAGCATAATTTATACTCTCCACTCTAAAAAAGGAAAGGAATTCCAAGAGATAAATTTCAAAATATGGTTCAATAATCTTATTTAATTGGTCTGACAATTAATGCATTGGGAGTACCTGAGAGAACTTATAAGAGAAATCTTTTATTTTATAAGAAAAAAAATCAGAATTTTTTTAAAAGCATGAAAAACATCTCAATTTATATATTTTTCCAAATAGCAACAACAATCTTTTATTCATTTTTAAAGGCCAGGAACAGAACAAACAAACCTGATAAACTCAGTTTGGTAATTAACCTGAGAAAGAAAATACCAACATTAACAAAGTCCTAATATTTATAATTGCTTTCTCTCTGATGTGCAGGAAAAATGGAGCAAGGCATCTATTTAAATATGCATAATTTAGAATGTTACCTGATCTTGAACCTAGACTATTAATAAGTGTAGTGACTAAAAGGTGAACTTTGACCTAATATTCAGTGAGGCCATATCAGAATTAATGTTACACATTCTCTTTTGCTGAGATTGAAATACAATGTTCTGAATCATTGTTATACCATGCCAATGGAATATTATTAGTGAGCATCTACCTACTACAAAGGCCTTGCTGCTAGATTGATGCAAAAATTCAAAGCACAACCAGATGGCAGCAAAGATACATAAAACTCTTAACACTTTTCTGCCACCTACTGCCCCTCTGGATTTCTGATAATCCTCTATTTTGCAGCCTAGATTTTTTATTCTTCAAAGTCTAGCAGACCAGCTGGTGGGTTAATAAAGACTTTTGCAAAGGCGATTCCAGCTTTATGGAATTCTTGGGTATTTTGTTATTTATTTATATCCCAACTTTATTATTTTTATAAATAATTCAAGGTGGCCAACATACCTAATACTCCTCCTTCCTCCTGTTTTCCCCACAACAGCAAACGTGTGAGGTCCATTGGGTTGAGAGAGTATGACTGGTCCAAAGTCATCCAGCCAGCTTTCATGCCTATGGCAGGTCTGGAACTCATGATCTAGTGTCCAGCCTAAAGCTTTAACCACTTTAAACAGGCTGGCCTGGCCCAGTAAGGGTTTAAGGGGTTTTAAGTTAATAGGGTTTTTAAAATTTTAACTTCATTTTTAAACTTTCGGGATGCAGCTATATTTATGTTTAATTCGGTTTTAAACTCTATTTAATTTTGTATTCTTGTATTTTATGCATTTATTAGGCTGTACACTGCCCCGAGTCCCTTTTCGGAGAGGGAGCGGTATAGAAATACGATCAATAAACAATAATAATAATAATAGACTGGGTGTCAGCAACCTGCGGCTCTTCGGGCCCTCTGCTGTGGCTCCCTGTTGAGTGATCCCACCACTGGCTGGTCCCGCCCCTCACCCTTTCCTCCCTGTCACTCCTCACCTGGCCTGAGAAGGTAATGAGAGGGAAGGAGGGAGGAGGGGGGGGGGAGAGAGAGACACCCATTTCCCACATAAAACACCGGGAGCCACAAAACCTGGATAGGCATGGTGGAGGGGTGGTGGTGGTCATGTGGCTGGGTGGAAACGGGTCCAAGTGGCTCTTTGAGTGTTTAAGGTTGCAGGCCTTGCACTATACCAAACTGGCTCCCAGATTAGAAACAACTGCTCTTTTTAAAACACGAGAAATACAGATTTTCAAATGCATGCTTATTACTTCTACTTACTTTTTTGATAGTTTTTGTTTGCACCAGGGCAAGTTCTCGGTTTTCATCTGCTACATACAATGAAAGTTTCACGTACGGATCACTGCAACAGAGAAACCCGCCGTTAACATCACATTACATAATTTAATTTCCTAAGACAACTTATTGTCAAGCTGTTGTATTTATTTACTTATGTGAAATTTGTATTGTATAGCTGAAACCAGTTCAACTCCCCAAGGCTTGCAAGAAAATGAATAAAATAAAACATCTACCATAATGAGAATAAAGACAAGCATTAAAGAAACATCAGTGACTCACACACATGCATGCACACAATTTAAGAAATTCTCTATGACTCTCTCCTTAACATCAGAGCCCAGAACAACTCAACAAGTCAAAGCCAACAGCAACAGTAATAGCAAAAATAATCTTGAAGACCAAATGATGAAGGTGAAGATCACATCCTGAAGTCCTCTGCAAGAGCTCAGCATGTTCTAGCTTCTGGAAGCCCACTACTGAGGGGACCACTCTAATTTCTAGAGGGAACCTGTCCAAAGACCAGTTGACATAACTGAAAATGTTTTCTAGCCTCAACCATCTTTCACCTCATGTATCACAAACAAAACTGATGCATCTGTAGGGCTTTGCTGATTGCCCTGAGGCCTGGATGGAAAATCCCACCTCCACTCCACTGTATGTCTACCTTAGCTGTTTTTCTGCCAATGTTAACATCATATTTACTCGTCTACTGTTTTAATCTTTCATAATATTGTTTTATCAGATTGCAAGCTACCCGGAGTCACATGACAGTGAGATGGGTGTCATACAAATTTCATACGTAAATAAATACGATTCTGGCAAACGGCTACCTAAACTATTCTTGAAAACTTCCAGTGATTGAACACCTATAACTTTAAGCTGTTCCATTGGTTAATAGTTCTCACAGGAAATTCCTCTTTAGTTTAAGTTGGATCTTTCACTGTTAAGGCTTCCGCTCATTGTAATTGTGTTACATTTTTCGTATTTGACAAGTTACTACTCTCTTTGCAACTTTTTATAACCATCCCCATCAACGCTTATAGATTTTGATGGGCCTTATTAATCTACTTTGACCTGCTCTTCTGCATAATGCATGAGAACTATTTTTAATTTTCTCACAACTGACAAATCCAATTAGCTGCCTTTTGTGTATAGAGAGGTATCTACCTCAATTCATTCCAGAGAATCCTGTTCTCAACTCTGAACCTCTTTCACCAAGCAACATTCTGGAAGCCTTCCTAAAATACAGTTTTTGTTCCTCTGTAAGGCCATTCTAATATATTACCCAGCAGACCTCTGGTTTGACTTTTCTTACAAAGCAGGGAGCTCCCTTGGCAGGCAGGATTTAAAGAGGAGCTGACACATTTGGAGAAAAGGAGGGGGGAAAATGGCACCCCTGGGATTTAATATCCATCGATTGATAGAATATCATCAGCTGAGAAACATGGTTCTAACTCACAGAATATATTTTCTTCCCCTTGGCTTTATAAGTAGCAGTGCTGTAGCTAGAAATCAGGAAGCTTATTTGTTATTTCTATCTTCATGAACTACAGTTTTGTTGCTACAGAAGTCCAGAGTTTGAAGTCTTTGCAATGAGTAGAGAAGTAGTTTGTAAGGGGAAAAAAATCCCAATAACTGTTGAGTAAGTCAACAAAATGGGAAAAATTAAACATATTTGCTGGGTTTATACATCATGCTGCCTTTAATCATAGGTAAAGGTTCCACTGCATATACGTGCTAGTTGTTTCCAGCTCTAGGGGGCAGTGCTCATCTATATTACAAAGCTGAAGAGCCAGCGCTGTCCGAAGACGACTCCGTGGTCATGTGGCCGGCATGACTAAACGCCAAAGGCGCATGGAATGCTGTTACACCTTCTCAACAAAGTGGTCCCTATTTTTCTACTTGCATTTTTATATGCTTTCAAACTGCTAGGTTGGCAGAAGCTGGGACCAGTAACAGGAGCTCACTCTGTTACATAGTGCTAGGGATTCGAACCGCTGAACTGCCGACCTTTCTGATCAATGAGCTCAGCGTCTTAGCCACCGAACCACCGTGTCCATTTAATCATAGTTCACTGAATAAATAATTCTTGACTAGGTTTACAGAACATGCTAAATAAAATTCGGACTACATCTGAACCTAATCAGTCATAACTGGTCACATCTCATCATTCACTAAATGACTCATTCATAAGATGACTAATTTATGATCTTGGTTGAATAGCTTGTTATGATAGTGGGTGAACAAAGCTGTTAGTTGGATGTTCCTGTCCTGATTATCTTAACACCCTTCTATGTTAAGAAGAATGAATGATGATGCTTGCTTCTGAGAGTCCATGTTGGCTCATCATATATAATGTTATGGAGATAATGGATGAAGTTGTACTCATTTATTCCTCCATCATGGGACAATTTGGTCACAGGTTAATATCTGCCAGAGGACCTGTATTAACTGTACTGTTGAAGCTGATCTTAAACTCCAGTAGGCCCAACTTGTCCTGTGCTTCTTTGACCATCATTGGCATGAACCTTGAATCTCAACAGCACGAAACATCCAAGCCAATGCTTTAAATTCTACCCCATTCCACTAATTAAATCGATAAGAGTTTGTCAATCTTGACCATTGTAAAATAGATGGACTTCAACTCTCAAAATTTCCCAGCAAGCATGGAAGACTGGGGAATTCTTGGAATTGAAGTCCACTCACCTTCAAGTTCCCAAGATTGAGCAATGCTGGGTTAGTAGAATCAACCACCCTTTGTTGTCAATGGTTGATGGCCATCAGAGTGATGGATATGACCTATCTCTATCAAGATACCAGGCCTTAAATCATATTGAAATAGACCTAAATAATTCATTTAAGAGATTCTGCACTTGACCGATGAACTGAGTCCAACATTTCTGGCTCAAGATTTTCTTTTCATGGTGGCTTTATTGCAGACGTCTAAATTGAAAGTAATCGCATCTCTCTAAGGAGAGAATTGCAAATTGTCCAGCATGGCTTGCACTCTGTCCACTTCTACTCAGATTATATAACTTTATTATAGAAGCTATGGGTAAGCTGCCAACTAAATTTGCTTATTTTGCTTTCCCCTCCCAATTTTTTCCTATGTATCTTTTAAAAATATAATAAAGTCTTACTTGCTCTGAGAAAAATGTAATATATACAGAGCCAAGGTTGGTATAGCAGTTAAGATGCTAGCTCAAAAACCAGGAGATTGTGAGCTCTTGTTTCACCTTAGGGAAGAAAGAGGACTGGGTAATTTTGGGCCACTCAATCGCTCTCATCCCAATCTACCTCCCAGGGTTGTTGTGAGGAAAAAAGGAGAAAGAAGGAATATTATGTATGTTTGTTGCTTTGAGTTACTTTCGAAGTAATAAAGGTGAGATAAAAAATAATAAATAAAATAAAGTAAAGCAAAACCAAAAAAATACATACTTTGTATTTCAGAATATAATTCTACCATATAATATTGATAGTGGAATTCAGAACTATTAGATCTGGGCTACAAAACTCTGGACCGCCACTAGATGGCAACAAAACAATTTAACTTTTCTGTATTTATTGCTGTAGATCGGGGTGTCAAACTTGATTTCATTGAGGGCTGCATCAGGGTTCATGTTTGACCTTGGGGTGGCCGTGGCCAGCTTGATGTCGCACGTGTCGGGGCGCCTGTGGCGCCTGAGCACTCTGCCAGTGAAAGCGGACTCCCGAGCTCAGTTTTCTGCTACGACGGCCTTCTGCAACTCTCTGCTAGGGAAAATGGAGCTCAGGAGAGTCTCCAGAGCTCCATTTTCTCTGGCAGACGCACCCACAGGCTGATCCTTTGCAGTTTCCAGGGCGGCCCCATGGGCCAGATGTAAGCATCCTGTGGACTGCATTCGGCCCACAGGCCTTGAGTTTGACACCTCTGCTGTAGGTTTTCATGGCTGATAACTATTGGGCAGCATGGGGTCTTATGGTTTAGCGACTGTGGTCTAGAGAACAGATTTCTGTACCTCTTTGCTGCCAACTAGTACTCATCCATATTTTGATGCCGAACTCTGGGAGCCCTAGTGGAGATCAATATCATATAAAAAAATGAAACATGTTCTTGTTTGAGTGCCTGATATGATGACAATATATGATGAAATACATATTAAAGGAACTAGCTAGAATGAGGTCCTCCAGAAACTGCTGGGTATTACTTCTTAAGAACTCCCATTCTCCTCCCTTCTAGATTGGGCTTCTGACAGTGGTTGTTAAACACTTGGAAGACCTTATTCCAGAGCTAGGATAGATTTTTTTTTAAAAAACTATTATTCTCCATACTTTAGCTAAATTGAGTAATTAACTAGGAAGATAATTCAGTTATCTGCGCCCTAGTCATCTTCTGAATGGACTATTGTGACATGCTCTACAAGGGGCTGCCCTTGAGGAGTATCTAGCAGGTACAAAATTCAACAGCAGGGGCAATTATGGTTGTTCTTACTCTACTCCATGAGCTGCACTGCTTGCTGGCTTCTTTCCAAATTCAAGGTGCTGTTTTTGATCTTTAAAGCCCTATGTGGCATGGACCAGGTTATATGAAGGTCTGCCTCTTCCTGATTACTTCTATTCATCTCATCAAGTCCAGCAGGAGAGGCATGTGGCCGGTCCTGTCCACTAAAGAATCCCATCTGATAGAACTCAAGAGAGTTCTGCTGTTGTGTAAACCCCTAGAACAGGGGTGTCAAACTCAAGGCCCGCAGGCTATTTCTGGGCCACGGGGTGCTTAGATCTGGCCCTGGAACAGCGAAGGACCTCTGCCGGCGAAAGCAGAGCTCGGGAGGGCTGTGCCCCGTCCTCGCGAGCTCTGTTTTCCCTGGCACAGGGAGGAAGGAGGCCATTGCAGCTGGCAATGGAGCTCGGGAGCCCGTTCTTGATGGCTGAGCGCTCAGGCCACCACAGGCGCCCCCGACACGAGTGATGTTGAGCTGGCCATGCCCACCTTGACCACACCCATCCCATCTAGGCAAGATCAAACACCACCCTGGATGCAGCCCTCAATGAAATCGAGTTTGACATTCCTGCTCTAGAACATTATCCCCCTGAAGTGAGATCAGCTTCAATCAATCCTTAGGATCTTCTGGAAAGCCCTCAAAACATGTTTGCTTTTTTCAATCAGATTTGAGGAACCCCTGATAGGAGATAGCCCTTGTACTGGCTGCACGCATATGAGATTTCAATTAACCTTCTCACCATACTGACTGTACTTATGTTGATTATTTAATTCCCTTAAATGGTTTTTATATTCAATTTTAAATGGTTGGTTTTGTGGTATGCCACCCAAAGTCACCTTCTATGAGATGGCCAGTCATGTAAATTTTATTAAATAAATAAATAAAATATATTTTAAAGAGGTGTCTCTTAGTGCTGGAAAAATCTCCTCTCAATCAGCATCCCTTTATCTCAAAGTTATATAAGTTTCCAACACTGGGCCATGACTAATATACAAGTATATTTAAATAGTTATGTAACGGTGACTTATCGGTGCTGATTTGCAGATCATTCTGTACAGAAGGCGCAGAAAAGTTAAAGAAAAATCCATCAATATGGATGATTTAGGTATCACGTAGGATGAATGAATTGATCTAAGACTGGTAACTGAACTGCCAGTATCAACCCTGAAGTGAACCTAGCTTAAGCCATCTCAGAGGCTTCAGGGTTGCCACACAGCAATGGGAGTGGGGAAAATAGTTAGATGGGGTTTGTAGCCAAAACAATAAAGTTTTCCTGTGGGGACCAAGGACATTCTCACAGGTGGTTGGCCAGAGGAGGAGCCAGTAACCTAGCAACTGGTCAGCTCCTGGATTGGACAGCGTGACCAGTGACTTGGGGGAATGGGAAAACTTTTACTTTTAATTAGGTGAAAGCCGCAGGAAATCTCAGAGTCTACTTTCACCAGTTTGTGCCAATATGATGTACCCAATAAGCTGTTCTTTGAGGAACTCGAGTGACTCCAAGTTTGTTTTCAATGGGGTGCGTTACTTGGAATGATGACAGCAAGTCACTAAGTAAGCATTTATAGAACTTCTCCCTATAAAAGAAAATCTGTTTTAATGTATATTTATAACTGAGGTTTAGCAAGTCCCCAAATTGTAAATATATAAAATTAAGTTCAAGGGGAAAAAAGTTTGTTACAGCAAACTTTTCTTATTTGCTTTTCTTCTCCCGATATTTTGACTACCATTAAGATGCAATCTTAAAACAAACTTAGCAGATTCCATACCTGATTTTCCCATCCTTAAAAGCAACCCTAAAAATAGTTTATTTTGGCTTGGCATTGACAAGGGCAAAGTGCAGCCATGAAATTTGATTTGCTTTGAAACAACTTTGAGGTGAAATTCAAATCAGGATCTTTCAGAATTATGGTTGGCCCTCTTAGTTGCTGCATAGATATTAAAACGCTTCATTGTTCAAGACTGAGTACACCTGAACTCATGGCACTTTAAATAGCCAGAATGATTTTTCAATTTATGTTTTATTTATCAAATTTATACTTGCTGCCAGGACAAGCTGCTGATCTAATAAGCAAGCTGAAGGATTTCATTCTTTTGAACAGATGAGTCATTAGAAATGCAATACTTTCACACTAAGAATATATTTAATATGGTAGTTTCAAAATAGGTTTTGCCCCTTTCTAAATTCTTACTGTTGGCTGAAGCTACTTGATATGCAAATTACAGCTAAATTTCATATTTGGAAAGTTTCTGCACTGCATTTTAAATTTCACAAACAGCAGGAATATTTTAGAATAATTTTATAACCATAACACTGAAATACTGACAATACTGCTACTCCACACACAATACTGCTACTCTTCAAAAAGACCTTGACTATGTATCAGAATAGTCAAACAAATGGCAACTTCAAATCTCAACAAATAAATGCTCTGTCCTACATATTGGCAAAAAAAATCAGAAAATAAAATACAGGCTGAATAGTCAAGACCTTGTCGATGATCCAAACTCTGTCAAGGATCTTGGAGTACTCATCTCTAATGATCTAAGTGCTAGAGCTCACTGTAACTACATAGCCAAAAAGGCGTTATGAGTTGTTAATCTAATCTTACGTAGCTTTTTCTCTGGTAATATTACACTAATAACTAGAGCATATAAAACATTTGCTAGACCAATACTCAAATACAGCTCATCAGTCTGGAACCCACATTACATACCTGATATTAACACAGTTGAGAAAGTCCAGAAATATTTCACAAGAAGAGTTCTTCACTCCTCTACTCGTTGCAGAATACCTTATGCCACCAGACTCAAAATTCTAGACCTAGAAAACCTAGAATTACGCCGTCTTCGGTCCAATCTAAGTATGGTATATAAAATCATACATTGCAATGTCCTACCTGTCAATGAATACTTCAGCTTCAACCATAACAACACAAGAGCAAACAATAGATACAAACTCAAGGTTAATCGCACCCAAACCTGATTGCAGGAAATATGACTTCAGCAACAGGTGGTCAATGTTTGGAATACTCTACCCGACTCTGTGGTTTCTTCCCCAAACCCCAAAAACTTTAACCTTAAACTGTCTACTATTGACCTCACCCCCTTTCTAAGAGGCCTGTAGGGAGAGTGCATAAGCGCACCAATCGTGCCTACCGTCCCTGTCCTATTGTTTCTTTTTATTTTTCTTATAAGTATCTATCTTATGTATTCAAAACTATATTTATTCTTATACCTGTATCTTGTAAGCAATTGACAAATCAAATAAGTACTAAAATACTAAATACTGTCTACTATTGATCTCACCCCTTTCCTAAAAGGTCTGTAGGGGGCATGCATAAGCGCACCAACATGCCTACCATCCCTGTCCTATTGCTTCTTTTATTTATTTATTTTTCTTATATGTATCCATGTATTCATAACTATGTTTTTACTTATACCTATTATTTTATAAGCAATTGACAAATTGACAAATAAAAAAATATTGTATGATTTCAGCATTACTGATTTTGGAAATTAATAGACAACTCTGCTGCTGCATATTCCTTAGTTAATTTAAATGCACACATTTTCTTCCATGAAAAGGTATTTTTGAATCTTTTATTTATTTATATCCTGGTTTTATTATTTACATAAATAATTCAAGATGGTGAACACACAAAGTACTCCTTCCTCCTATTTTTCCCACAACAACCACCTTGTAAGGTGAATTGGGCTGAGAGAGTGAAATATAGGAGATGAAAGAAATGTTAAAATTCCAATTTTTAATAATAAAACAACTTGAATCTGCAAATATATTTAAGTAAGTTCTCTTAAAAACCTCATTCTGTTCAAATGATTGAATTAAAGGAGCTTTTTGAGTTTGAAGATTTCATTCATCACTACTACCCTTGAATTTATTATTTATCTTCATCCATCTATTATTTAAGATCCTTCCCACCCCCGAAATATACATGCTGCTTTCTCCTCTTTCTAATATACCTATGAGCTAGATTGGTAGGCATGAAGACTGGCTCCACTGCAGAATTCTGTACATGTGCCTAAAACTCCAGAGTTTCTAGCCAGCATTCTCCAACATAATGCCTTCCAGATAGATTGGGCTTCCACTTGTCAAATTCCCCTACAAAATTGTGTTCTAGTCCAACATCAACCCACTACATCTCTAACTTTACTATAAGCCATCTAAAGAAGTTTAATCACTGCATAAACTATTTCCATTGAAAGGATTTATCTCCACTGAAAAGTAGCAAAATAAATTATTTTGGGGCATGGACCTGTTTGAGTGATGCTCACAGGAGGATCACAAATCCTACTTAATGCCAGAGTGTAGACAGAACACACACAGTATTCCTTCTTCCTCCTATTTTAGCCCTGTACAACATGGAAAACATTTAATCAATCAAAACTATCAAAGAACAACAATCTAGTTTTCTCAGTCTTCTCAAGAATGAAGGCTTAATTTTTTTTATTTCATGGCTGATTTCAGGGAATAAGCTTGGCTGCATAAAATCCAAGTTCCTTGTATGTTTAAGTAGTTTATTTTAACCACTACAATGCATGTGTGGACTTTGAGGGAGGACAAAAAAGAGTATTTATGCTTTTGAACTTTGGTGTTGGAGAAGATTCCCAAGAAATGTTGTGGACAGCCAAGAAAACAAATATCAAACAAATCAATCCAGAGTTCTCAGCTTGAAACCCAAATGGCCATGCTCAAATTATCCAACTTTAGACATTATTATGTGAAGACCTAGTTCTCTGGAAAAGGCTCTAATGCTGAGAAAGGTAGAAGAGATGAAAAGAAGAAAATGATCTACAGCAAGGTAGACTGACTCAGTTAGAGTGGAAAGGGATATACTATTGTGAGAACTGAAAGACCAGGTTAGGGACAGATCATTACGGAGAAAATCTATCTATATCTGGGGTCTCAAACACAATTTCCTTGAGGGCCGCATCAGGATTGTGTTTGACCTCAGGAGCCGTGGTGGCCGTGGCCAGCTTGACATCACACATGTTGGGGGAGTCTGTGGTGGCCTGAGCGCTCTGCCAGCAAAAACGGGCTCCCGAGTTCCATTTTCAGCTGTGACGGTCTCCTGCCATCCTCTGCCAGTAAAAACGGAGCTCGGGGGGCATCTGTGCCCCCCCCCCACGTTCTGTTTTCACTGGCAGAGGGCAGCAGGCAGGCCTCGCAGCTGAAAATGGAGCCTGGGAGGTTCACAATTAGCCTCCCCGAGCTCCATTTTTGCTGGCAGAGGCACCACGGGCCGGTCCTTTGCTGTTTCTAAGGCAGTCCTGCGGGCCAGATCTAAGTACCCTGTGGGCCGGATCTGGCTCCCAGGCCTTGAGTTTGACACCCCTGATCTATATGGTCACTAAGAGTCAACACTGACTTGGCACACAATCAAATAAACAATAACACATGTTGTTTTGGTTTTGAAGTACAGCCAGAGTTATATTTTGACATTGTTGTAATTGCTTATTATCACTCACCAATATAAATAAATAGTAACGTTTATTTTCAGTTGAGTCAAGCTCAAGCCTTAGTGACTTTATGGATACAATAAGAGATAGATTTATTATTACTGATCTTAATTTTTTATCCTGATTTTTTATATATATAACTCAAGGCAGCAAACATACCTAATCGTCCTGTCTACTATTTACTCACACACTAACCACCCTGTGGGCTGGGCTGGGCTGAGAGAGAGAGAGGAATTGGCCAAAAGTCATCCAGTTGGCTTTCACGTAAATGGGAGGGCTTGCACATCTGTTTTCTAGGCCAGCACCACTGCACAAACCTGTTTCTTTCTATTTATCTTATATTTATATTTAAATTATTTGTTTTTATCTACGTATGCATCAATTACAGATGAGGTGTATTCAGGGAATTTGTTCAGTCCGTACTTTAAAAGAGAAACCAAGTTCATACTTCCCAAATTAAATACTGAATAGTACAGGTAGTCCTCTACTTACGACCACAATGGAGTCCCACATTTTGTGTTGCTAAGCAAGACAGTTAAGTGAGTTTTGCCCCATTTGGCGACCTTTCTTGCCATAGGTGTTAAGTGAATCACTGCAATTGTTAAGGTAGTAACACGGTTGTTGTGTGAATCTGGCTTCCTTATTGAAGGCTGCAAAATGGAATCATGTGGAATGGAATGGAATGAAATAGAATAGAATAGAATAGAATAGAATAGAATAGAATAGAATAGAATTCTTTATTGGCCAAGTGTGATTGGACACACAAGGAATTTGTCTTGGTGCAAATGCTCTCAGTGCACATAAAAGAAAAGATACATTCATCAAGAGTCAAGAACCAGAAGGTCCAACACTTAATAATAGTCATAGGGTACAATAAGCAATCAAATCATATTAGGAAACAGTCAATATAAATCGTAAGGATACAAGCGACAAAGTTACAGTCATACAGTCACAGGTGGGAGGAGATGGGTGATAAGGACACTTCAACCATCTTAAATGTGAGTCAGTTGCCAAGTGTCCAAATTTTGATCATGTGACCATTGGGATGCTACAACAGTTGTAAGTGTGAAAAATTGTCACGAGTGGCTTTTTTTTCAGTGCCATTATAACGTTGAATGGTCCTTAAACAAACTGTTGTAACTCAAGGACTACTTGTAACGTAATGAGGTTCTCCATAGTTTTCTGCTTTAAAAGGAAATACGGACAGAAGAGAATATTTGTAACTCAGTGGAACTGTGGAGCCCTTGGTGCTCTCTGAACTTGACTGCTTGCTTGCATATATTCAGTAACCAGGTTAGCTAACAGCAGTGGTGGGATTCAGCAGTTTGCACCACTTCAGGAGACCCGGTTGTTAACTTTCTGAGCAGTCTGGTGATCTGGTTGTTGGAAGAAATCATTAGGGCAAAGAACCGGTTGTGAAATTATTTGAATCCCACCACTGGGTAACAGGCTAAGACTGAAGATGTTAACTAGTCTGGTAACAAAACACCTGCAAGCAAACAAAGGAACTCAGAGAACATCAAGGTGTCCACAGTTAAAAGAAAATCACAAGACATATATAAAAATCTATATCTCGAAATACAGTGCACGCAAAAAAAGCTTACTTTAAATTGATATACCCAGAAGATAGTAGTATTTTGTTTAAGTAGAGTTTGATAATGGAAACAGATGGCCATGAATTTATGAAAGAACACATGCAAAATGGGTATGAGCTGGTAAAATACAAGGAAAGCATTTTACGCACATTCCTAAGGCAGAAAAAGAGAATGCTGATGCCCAAAAGTGAGCTGAACTGAAATTATGGTCCAATCGTTGCTTAAGAAGACAGAAAGGAAATTCTCCTTCCATTCAGTGGAAGGAGATTTTTCTCCTTACTAATTGTGGCTTTTTTACATAATTATGGCAAGTCCATGTAATTCCAAAATGTGGAATTCTAGGAAGAAAAGACTTCTAAGTCCCCTGTTGCCAGTTGGCCACTATCGGGGTTTTCGTGACCAACAGGAGCAACAAGAGACAAAATTAAAGGTTTGTACAGAAAATTATTCAAATTCTACAGCCCCCACCCTCCTCCTAATGGGAATAACAGGAGTACAAATAAAACTGCCCTGGGAAATAATCACCCAGTTAAACGTGCCTGCTGCCTCTATAAGCTACAAGCAACATTCAGTGACTAATTTGCTCTGATGCTTTAAAGAACATTCTATTTTTAGAGCTTGTCAGGTCCAAGTTTACAACTCAAGACACATTCCTCCATCAATGCATTAACCTGGAAGATTTGCATTAGCAAGCAAGCAACTGCCCCATCAGCATGAACCAGTCAATCTCCTCTTTCCTAAATGATTAGTACTTATATAACATTGTTCCCAAGAGAAAGTAAGCTGACTTGAGATAAGACTGCCATCTGATTAGCCAAAGGGAACTCCACTCTCAACCTAATTGACACAGCTGTTAGGCAAATTACTCCAGCAATAATTTCCACATTGAGATTCTGAAGTAATCATCCCACAAAATATCTATCTTCTTGGATCAGTGGCCCTCTCTTAAAGAACAAAAACCAGAGAGTGAAAGTTGCTAGTTATCTTCTTTCAAGATCATCTGAAGTCACTTTCATCTCGGACTTCTCACTAGCTACAATTTGATCCCCTACTACAGTGACTGTAGTGCCAAGAGCCACCTTTCCTGGTCCCTTTATTTTTATTTATTAAGAAAACGGCTTGCGGAGCTTCTAAGAAGCAGTGCCTGGACAAAAGGCGCCTCAAGCGAGCGGAAGGCTTCCCGCCCGCGGGAAAATACTCCCCTTGCAAGCGGCTGGAAGCTAGAGGGCTATAGGGAATGCCTAAAAGCCAGAAAAGAACGGGAAAAAAAACAAGCCTTCACAGCGCTTTGACAGCGCTACAAGCTCTAACCTGCCAGCACTAAATAAAGTAATGGATAATCCATGCTTTTGATAGAAGATCTAGAGCCAATCTTTGCCACAACCTCTTAGGGCAAGACTGAGTCGTGAACTGGGGGAAGTGACAGTTGACAATGGGTATGGCAAAGATTATGGATTCAGTCTCCGGGCAGAAAGGCATGTGTCAACCCATCCGTGGATTCTCCAATCGTCATGCTGGAGAAATGTATCTGGCCAACTCCAGGTATCTTATAGAAATAAACTCCAGGCGTCTTATAGAAATAAAAACTCCAATACAAAACCCAATAAACCTTCATTCACATCCCCGGGCAGCAACAGTCTTGATGGGTTCTGTATCATGCTGGATCTTCAA
Source organism: Bungarus multicinctus (assembly GCA_023653725.1). Taxonomy (NCBI): domain Eukaryota; kingdom Metazoa; phylum Chordata; class Lepidosauria; order Squamata; family Elapidae; genus Bungarus; species Bungarus multicinctus. The sequence goes on from CM042834.1 coordinate 260,900,489, forward strand.
ACCCACTGGCAAAACTATGCCTTCAGGGCCTTTCAAAAGAGAACCAAAATGGGGGTCAATTTTACCTCTGTGGGGATGATGTTCCACAGGGAGAAAGTCACCAAGGAGAAGCCACTTCTTAGCTCCATTAGATCAGGGGTGTCAAACTCAGGTCGTCACGGTGGCGTCACGTGACGTATCGGGACTTTTTCCCCCTTCGCTAAACCGGGCTTGGGCGTGGCCAGTGCATGACGCATCTGGCCCGTGGGTCAGGAGTTTGACAACCCTACATTAAATAGACCTTCTTATTGGGGAGGATCTGTAACATCCTTTCCCTCTTCACTCTGGTTGGTCGGATAGATGTAACTAAAAAGAAAGACGGTCCTTCAAATAACCTGGCCCCAAGCCATATAGACTTTTAAAGGGGATCATCATCATCTTTAATCAGACCCGGAAGCAAATCAGCAACCAATGCAGCTCCTGTGAGGTGACATGTGTACAAATATCTAGACTTGTGACAAAACAAAGTGGGATGCTGCATTTTCAAGCAAATTGAACCTCCAGATACCTTTTAAGTAGTTCCATGTAGACCACAGGTGTCAAACTCAACCGCGGCACGTGACGTATCGTGATGTATCACAATGTTTTACTTTTGCCTTTGTGAAGCCAGGGTGTGGCCTGCGCATGACATATCCAGCCTGCAGACTGCCAGTTTGACATCCCTGCTATAGACTGTATTGCAAAGTGAAAATGAGAGGGTGATTAGGATGTGGGTAACTGAACAAGGCCTGTTGGTCAAGGAAAGGGCACAACTGATGCACAACCCACAGTTATGCAAAGGCCTCCCTGGCCATCATTTTAGGTCTATATACCTAGACAGTGATAGTCTTATTGTAGCAATGCTAAAGTGTGAAGCTTCAAAAATGGTCCTAATATTTCAATTACTCCAGAACAGGGCAGCGATATTGGACTGTTCACCACTGACCAATACAATCCTTTATTTTGTCCATGGAGATTCTCAGTCATTCAGGTCATGGTTGTCCCAAAAGTGTTTCTCATTCAAGATGACAAGTGAAACGTCTTCAAAGAAAAGTAAGAAAGTTCAGTTGCCTCTTGAAAAAGCACCTTTGGGATGACTTTATTTTGTCTATACTTTGACAACTGCCATACCAGTGGTGATATTTTACCGGTTCGGCCCGGTTCAGCAAAACCGCTTCGCTCCGATGATCAGCTGCTAGGCCCTCCCACCTGCCCTGGCTCTATACTGACCTTTATTTCCTGCTTTTCAACCTCAGCTGCTTTGCGCGGCACAGCGGAGTGCCGCGAGTCAGCTGTTTTACACACAGAGCTTGCAGCAGAAGGTGAGTTGCAAGCGCACGCTCACACCAAAACAGTAGGAAATTTTTTTGAAACCCACCACTATGCTATACTGCTTTGAGATTCTGGCTAACGCCTTTAAAGCTTTAAAATGTTTTGGGTCAAGCTATCTGGATAAGCAACAGCTTCAGGGGTGGGATTCTACAGGTTCGCACCGATTCTCTAGAACTGATTGTTAACATTCTAAGCAGTTCAGAGAATCAGTTGTTAGAAGAAATTACTGGCCTAATCCTGTAAGGAAGGCAGGAAGGAAACATTCTGGTGTTGCTTACAGAAACTGTCTCTCTGTTAACCCTTATTACATTCTTGGCAGGACTAGACTTCCTGTTTCTGGAACTTCTCTGGAGTTCCCCCCATCCTTTGCTGGTACTTTGCTTGTGTGGAGTGACCATTCAAAGTTACAATAGCACTGAAAAAAGTGACTTATGACCATTTTTTACACTTACGACTATTGCAGCATCCCCAGTCACAAGAGGCCAGATGAGGAGATGCATGCCTCGATGTGAGTGATGTTGAGTTTGTCACGCCTAGCCAGTCACATTACCACCAAGCCATGCCTACCAACTAAGCCACGCCCACAGAACTGGTTGTTAAAAAAACTGAATCCCACCCCTGAACAGCTTCCATATTTATTTAGTAGATCTGCAACAAAACTGCAATTTACCTAAAATATCCTCCTTTAGATCCTCCTTTAGGAACGAGGCCAATGAGGCCTCGCAGATGAGGCAAGGCAGATGAGGCAAGGCAAAGAACTTTTTTGATAGTGGTATTCCACCTTTAGAATCTATTTAGCAGAGAGGCATACCTGAAGTCTACATTGTTTTGGGGCAAGGTACCAGATGAAGACTTTCATTTTCCCAGGCTTTTTACGAACCACTTCAGTTATTTTAGAACTTCAGATTTTTTGGAATGAATTTGGAAACCGTGTAAACACAGTTACAGTATGTGGTGCTCTCACTATAATTTTCCTATTGTTTTAATTCTGTTTATTTTGGGGGTGGGGAATAGATTGACTGTCTGGAGAATATTATCATTGAGCAAATATAATAAATAACAATGATGATGATGGAAATGACAAGTTTCAGGGGAACTTTCCTGTGCAATATATTATGAAATATATTAACCCCATCACACTCATATAATGGAAACCAAGTTACTGAGTTTGTTTTTTAAGACAGAGCTATGATTGGTGGAAACTGTTAAAGGGTTATAATACTGTGACTGGGAGTTCCACAGGCAAAAGGTAGTCATGCTGTTTTATCTGAAAACTGGTTAACGAAAAGTACACTTTTTAGCTTCTGATGGAAGATAATCTCTTGCTCCCCTCATCCAATAAGACCGCCTCTCCTTCCACCTTAATTAGCTTACGGCTAATTTCTGAACCTTAAACTTTCCTATCAACTTTCCTATCAATCAACAGGTCCTGTCTGTATAGATCCCAATCTATAGTTTCCCTCATGCACAGTGGTAATAGTATGTAGGAATGACCTTGGGAGACAGGAGGAAGGCCCACAGCATAGGCAGCTTTCTGATGAGATGCATCTCAGGGGGAAAATTTGATGGAAGACACTCCCTGCCTTCTGGGAATCTGGACAATATTCCATCATACAAAAGCATGAGAAGCATTTCAGAAAGGACCTTCCCTAGTTTTCCAGTGACTAAAAAGAGAGGAAGGGAGGAATACTTTCAGTCTTGCAAAACTCTGTTAACTTATCCTTACAATGAAGTAAAATTAGTTCATCTGGGCGTGCTTCTTGTCTGAACTACCTCACAAAGCTGACAACAGCCCAACAATTTAAAGCTGCTAAGCGTGTAAGTCTACAAAAACTTGCCTCCATTCCCTTGATAGGAATGCCTTCCTGAGATACCAAAATGCCTCAGGAACATGGAAATATTATCCCATCTTCAGAGGAGGAAGAGGAGGAGGAAAAGGAAGAGGAAGAGGAGGAGAAGTAGTAGTAGTAGTTTGTAAGGTCAGAAGTAAGATGCCTGAGGGCTCACTTCCTTCATCCTATTTCCTTCTTTGTCATAGCTACAATCTGTAGTGATCCTGGTACCTGTTTTATCCTGATAGGGGAGAACTGTTCAAACTGCAGATTGGTGGTTTGATGCCTCTGAATGATTCTGATGAGCAAGGAAATGCACTGAGGAAAGAGAGAATGTCCTATGGTTGACCTCCATCTTTCTTGGCAGAGGGGAATTCAATGTGCTGGTTGTCATCTTTTCATGGTTAAGGGCCTAGGTATCTTGGGACCAACATCTCCCAGCAATATAAGACCCAATAAAGCACATATTCTCCATGATCCCTCAATTAGAGAATCATTCACAGAAGCATGCATTTCTGGTAATTTCCCCTCTCTTTGGAATACAGGTAGTCTTCGACCTACAACGACAACTGAGCTCAACATTTTTGTTGTTAACCAAGGCAGCTGTTAAGTGAATTTTGCCCCATTTTACGATATTTCTAGCCAGAGTTGTTAAGTGATTCACTTCAGTTGCTAAGTTAGTCACAAAATCGTTCAGTGAATCTGGCTTCCCCATGGACTTTGCTTGTCAGACGTTCGCAAAGGGTGATCACATGATCCCAGGACACCGCAAACATCATCAATATGTGCCACTTGGCAAGCATCCAAATTTTTATCACATGACCATGGGGACGCTTCAGCAGTCATAAGTGTGAAAAAATGGTCATCAGTCATTTTTTCCAGTGCTGTTCTAACTGTGAACAGTCAATAAATGAATGATTGACTATAATATCTCTCCAGATGTTCAAATGCCCCCCCCCCATCTCCCAACTTTAAGAAAGTTTGTAAAGACTTGGTTGTCCTATCAAGTCTTCAGGATGGCTTGTTATGAGTATTCTTTTGCAGAATGATGTGGGGTTGTTGTTTTTTGTTGTTGTTGTTTAAAATGATCAGATTCCTGGTTTGTGCATGGTGAATTGTGGAGTTTAATCCGAATCAGCTCAAGTTTGACTCAGCCTTCCATCCTTCTGAGGTTGGTAAAATGAGAACCCAAATGGTTGTGGCCAATATGCTCACATTTGTGAACAGCTTAGGGCAGTGGCAGCTAACCTTTTGCGGCTCCCGTGTTGGACCCCCTCAATCCCCATGCGCATGCATGTGTGAACCCCTGCATGCCATGTATCTCTGTGCATCCACGCACTATGCCCCTGCAGGTGCTGCACATCTCTGCGCATGCATGCATGTCTCCCACACACATCTGCCCCCTCACGCATGCGTGCCAGATACCCGACAATCAGCTGTCGGGCGGCAGCGCATGTGCATGCGCAGTAGGGCTCTTCCACGTGCTGGCGGAAGTGGTTCTGCGTGTCACTTCTGGCACACATACCATAGGTTTGCCATCACGGCCTTAGAGAATGCTGTAAAGCATTATGGAGCTGTACAGAAGTCTAAGTGCTACTGCCAGTTTTCAGTTGTTGGTCCAATTCTTTTGAATGTTTCAGTTTTAATGATAGTTGCGGAGATATATTTTTATAACAATAATATTAAAAATATATCAACAGCAAGCTCAGATTTTATTATATATACACACACATGTGAAGTCATAGCTGCTCAGTTTTTGGCTGATGTTGGCTTTCACACCTATCAGATTCTTTCCAAGAACCTAAGATGTCATAATGTATTGACACAGATCCAAGCAAGATCTGTGGCCTTTTGCAACTGATAGTTGGAAAATTTTGTCAATGCCCAGATTTTCTAAGTGCCATCCAATAATTTCTGATAGGGCACCCAGTTTATCGATCAGCATGAGGACCGTCACAGCTAGTTTATGCCTTGATCTTTCAATTTCTTTCTTATTATTTCCGATCATGCTGCCGATATATTTTTCTTTGTTTATGGATTAATTATGGATTGGTACAAATGTATACTTCTCAAGATCTGATTGAAAGGGATTATGGAGTCCTGCATTTAAACAGTTTAAAGCAGTGGACTCCAACCTTGGCAACTTTTAAGATTTGTGGGTTTCAACTCTCATAATTCCGCTGCCAGTGGCTGAGGAATTCTTGGAGTTGAAATTCACAAGGCGTAAAATGGCCAAAGTTGGAGACCCATGGTTTATAAGTTGGAATTCATTAACAGAAAAATCCTGATTTTTAAATGTTTCGATCCCTCCTTCAAACCGGACATTCAGCTTGCTAGTTTTCAGAAATAATGCCCGTGTAACTTGATTGATGTTGAATTCACATTTTGTCTTTCAATAATCCTGCATGGTCTTCTTAACAGAGGCCAACCAGCGTTTTGAATAGGAAGGACTAAAACATTTGGTCCTTTTATTCTTCCTGGGTGTGGCTTCTCTCAAAATAGAAACATGGGTGTTGAAATGTTCAAGAGTGCAGATATCTATCAGCATAAAAATAGTCCAGGTTGTTTATCCAAGTACCTATTGCAGAAACTTGTTCCTTTTAAGCATTCACTTTGAACTGCAGATTACCATTTCCTGAACTCACAGTGGTTTGTAGGCAAAAAAAGACTTAACAACCTGGCTGGACTGAAGGATCAAATCTAATCTACATATAATATTTGGTCAAAAACCAGTGATCCAAAGCTCAACCGTATTGCCTGGTGGGTTGAAGCAGAACATGGACAAAGAAGAAAGGTAAATCCAAGATTATCAATTAAAAAGGGGCAAAGAATAAACTATTTTCCAAATGCTGTAAACCAGGGGTCGCCAACCTTTTGGACCTCAGGGACCACCAAACACATACTTTTAAATCCCGCAGACCACTAATATGAATTTTGACTGATAGTGGCTTGCTGATATTGGTGGGAAAGTCAGTCCCATATTCCAGAGCTGCAGTAGTCACAGGACTGGCCCTTTGGTCATCCCGGAGTAGCTGCTCTTTTACCCGGGTGCACCGGCCTGCCCTGGACTGGAGGAGCTGCTTCAGGATGACCAAAGGACTAGTCTTGTGACTACTGCAGCTCTGGAATATGGGACCGACTTTCCCACCAACACCAGCAAGCCACCCTGGGGCAGATTTTCCTCCCCTACCGTTGGTCTTACCTTTCAGTTCCAGCTCGCGTGGCTCTATTCAAGGTAAGGTTTGTGCCGAAGTGGGTGGGCAGGCCATGTGGGCAGCGCAGCCTTGTGTTCCTGCACAGCCTGGATTAATTGCTTTGGGGGGGGGGGGGCATTTCTCTGCGGACAACCAAAATTTTCTCATGGACCACCACCAGTGGTCCCTGGCCCACCACCAGTGGTCCCTGGCCCACTGGTTGGCGACCACTGCTGTAAACTGCTGTAAAGGGGGTAGTTCTCTTTGGAATCTCATTTTGCACAGCATTTCAGCAAGAGATTACTGAACCACAAGGGGACACAAAGTCATTTTAAAATGACCAGAGGTCATTAAAAAAAAAAAAAAAAGCTTTGAAAAAATGTGTTTTACTGTTTTCGGTGGGAGAGAGCAACACAAGGTGAATTAGCTATAGGTTGGAAGAGAGACACAAATAAAAGCAGACAAAATGAACATTATTCTTTTCGGAAGAACAACCTGCCTTGTCTTCCGGTAACGCTACCTAGCAGGAAGTTCCAAGAAAAGAAACAAGTTTTTCATTATATAACTTCTTAAACTGAGTCACTTATTTTATTTTATAATGCAGCCACCGGATTGATAATTTAAACAGATTACCAGATGGCTTTAAAGAGGCCTATAGGTAAAAAAACTGGCTGTTTTATAAACATCTTCAACCCTACAAGAAGGTGACAGATGCTGAAGACCACAAAAGGTGTGTACAGCATCGCCAGGGCTTCCTGGAACTGTGTAAGCAATTCTTTGGAGATTCACAAGAGGAAGAATGAACAGTAAATAAAACAGGAAGTAGAAAAGGGAGAACAGAGAGACTGCCCTGTTAAGAGGAACCCCTTTAACTTCTCTCTTTAAACCTTTACATCATCTTCAATTCCCAGCAATTAATTCCACAGGTCCATTTTTTGCTCTCCAAACCTCTTTTGTGGCCTACGTTAATTAGATATCGAGTACCCGTCTAAAGAGACAAATACCACACTGCTAACAAGGGAGTAAACAACAACACATTTGCTTCTACGAAGAAGCCTCAGCAGCAGGCCTGCAGCACAGGGTGGAAACAGACAATTAATGCAGAGCAGATTCTCCATATGAAGAGAACGGATCTTTTTTTCTGCTTACCTTCCTCCTTCCAGCCAGAGCTACCCTGGATCCAGGAGCCGTGCAGCTGCCTTCCTCTCCCAGCTGGGAAGGAGATCCTTCCAAACAACTTCCTTATGTATGTTCCCTTTTAGACACTAAAGGACAGAAGGCACACCTCCGCCACTCTCTTAGAAATCTTCCAAGACTCCCTCGCACTGCTGAGCTGGAATTCAAGGAGCTGCAAGCTATAATGAGGATGACTCACAGGGAAGACAGCAATGCCCGTCTGTGTGAAGGAGGCTTTAAGCAAGCGAGCACATATCAGGCCCCACCTTTTGCTGCCTCCACCAGACAAGGTAGTAATTTACAGCCAGACTTCCCCAATTGGGCGCCCTCAGCAAGCACTTCTCTAAAACCCTCCAGCCACAGAGCCAGAGCAAGCTGAAACAAAGGGAAACACCAGAAGGGACAGGAGGCAGGAGAAAGTCTTCCAGGGTTGAAAGCAGACGTGGTATTCAGCAGGTTCTGACCAGGTAGCGGAAATTTTGAGTAATTCGGAGAACCGGCAAATACGGCCTCTGACTGGCCCCGTCCCCATCTCTTCTCTGCCTCCCATGTCCCAACTGATCGGCTGGGTCTTTTTTTCTTGCCCTGCACAGGAGAACGGAGTTGGGAAGCAGGTTAGTGAGGTGGGAAGCAGGGGTGGGATTCAAATTTTTTTACTACCAGTTCTGTGGGCGTGGCTTGGTGGGCATGGCAGGGGAAGAATACTGCAAAATCCCCATTCCCTCCCCATCCCACTAACCTGGTTTCCAGCTCCATTCTCCTGTGGAGGGCAATAAAGGAAAACGCAGCCGATCAGCTAGGATTCAGGATGCAGAGAATAGATGGGGATGGCGGGGCCAATCAGAGGCGGTATTTGCCGGTTCTCTGAACTACTCAAAATTTCTGCTACTAGTTCCCCAGAACTGGTCAGAACCTGCTGAATACCACCTCTGGTGGGAGGGAATGGGATTTTGCAGTATTCTTCCTCTAGAAGTGAGGTGAGAATGGGGATTTTACAGTATCCTTCCACTGCCACACCCACCAAGCCACACATGCCCATCAAGCACAGAACCGCTGCAGTAAAGATTTTTGAATCCCAGCACTGGTTGAAAGGGGTTGTGGCATTAACTTGAGCTAACGGTTAGAGCAGCCATTTTTAACTATGGCGGCTTTTGGACACAGGTGGTCTTTGACTTACGACTATCCGCTCAGTATTTGAAATTATGACAATGTTGAGCGAAGGGACTGTACCCAAAGTTATAAGCTGACCGATACGCTCCCATAGAGTCGGCCTCCTCGGGGTGCCGCCGGCTGGATGGCTGGCGACCCCGAGGATGCGGGCCTTCTCATTGGGGGCACCCCCTCTCTGGAACGAATTACCCCCGGAGATGAGGACCATCCCTGATCTCATGACCTTCCGTCGTGCGTTGAAAACTTATTTATTTCAGCAAGCAGCTCTGGCCTAGGGGTTTTTAAAATTTTAATTTGGTTTTAATTTTTCTTAATTCCTGTGTTTTAATCTTTGTAAGCCAACATATTTAATTCTTTTAATTTTTAAATATTGTATGTGTTTATATGTGCTTTTACTCTGGCTGCTCACCGCCCCGAATCCCTTTGGGAGAGGGGGCGGTATATAAATATAAATAAATAAATAAGTTGCTGCAGCACCCCTACAGACACATGAACCCCTAAAGAGACATGAACAAAGTTCAGGCACTTGGCAATCTGCCTGCCCTTGTCTTCGGCCCCCATCCCGCCTTTTTGGGTCACCGCAGGCCTTGGTTCTGCTTCTCACCCAACTAGGTCCAGTACCCTCTTCCTCCACCCCCATCATAGTTCAGACTATATCCCTTTTCTGTAGATTTGCCCATGTGGACTTTCTACAATCTGAGAATTGCAGCCTCACCCAAAATGGTGCCTGTTTGGGGGATGGCACCATGCAGAGTGCATATTGTATAGGAAGGGTGTGGGGAGAATTGCTCAGTTGTCCTTCCCGAAGGCTCAGGGCATGGGGAGGCCCAGGGCAAGTCACCTATGAACTGGGGAGGTGCCGCAGTGTGGGTGTGGGCCAGTGGCAGGATTCAAGTATTTTTACTACCGGTTCTGTGGGTGTGGCTTGGTGGGCGTGGCAGGGGAAGGATACTGCAAAATTCCCATTCCCACCCCACTCCTGGGGGAAAGTTCCTGCAAAATCCCCATTCCCTCCCCACCCCACTAACCTGCTTTCCAGCTCCATTCTCCTATGCAGCGGAACAAAAGAAGATCCAGCCAATCAGCTGGGACTCAATGGGAGGCAGAGGATAGATGGGGGCGGGGCCAATCAGAGGTGGTATTTACCGGTTCTCTGAGCTACTCAAAATTTCCGCTACCGGTTCTCCAGAACTGGTCAGAACCTGCTGAATACCACCTCTGGGGTGGGCCTTCCATGTTATAGTCCTCCACCCCGAGACACAAAGGGGATGGATTATGGTCACTAAGTCATGCTGAGTGAATAACAAGAGTGCCTCACTTAAAAACCAGCATGACTTACAGCCATTACCATGAGCTACGGTGACGCAGTGGTTAGAATACAGTACTGCAGGCTACTTCTGATGACTGTCGGCTGACTGCCTGCAAGTTGGCAGTTCAAATCCCACCAGGCTCAAGGTTGACTCAGCCTTCCATCCTTCCGTGGTGAATAAAACGGGAACCCAAATTGTTGGGGGCAATAGATTGACTCTGTAAACCGCTAAGAGAGAGCTGTAAAGCCCTGTGAAGTGGTATATAAGTCTAAGTGCTATTGCTATTACGATCATAAGTCAAGAATAGCCTGTATGTGGACTGGAAATCCCAGTATGCTGGCTGTGGAATTTTGGTAGTTGAAATCCACATATCTTGCAACATTGTCAAGGTTGAGTAACAGTGTGTTAGAGCATGAATTTGGGGATCTTCACGCTCTGTGACAAATCTATACTTCAAGGTGGTTGTGACGTGGTTATAGCATGGTAATAGATACCCAGATACCTATTGCATAGACGTGGGTGACAACTGTACTCAGAACTGAGCCATGATTAAAGGAGATTCCCTACAAACCTTTCCAATAAGGCAGAGACTATTTATGAAGGTAGGGAAAGACACTGGTTGGCTGCCACTGGCTGCCAACTGTACATTACTTAAGACAAACACACTGGTGTATAGAGAATGGGATGGTACGTGCAACCTTGTTGTTTGCACACGGATCAATTAAATAGACTTGTGGCATTATGTTCAAATCAAGAACTGATCTTTCATACCCCAAGGAATTAAGCAATACTGAAAGAAAGTTTGTTCTTGGATTATTGGAAAGCCATTGAAGCATAACCCTGGCTGGCTGTAATGCAAAACTTTGCCTCCCAAGAGAAAGCAGAGCAAGAGGAAAGTAGCACAAAGTAAGGTGATTTAACACGCCTGGATTCTGGGCTTATTGTGAACTTACTGTGGGCATAAGTGCATACAGATTCACAAGTAAGAGGAAGTATAACGGAGGTCAAAGAGCTTCAGCAAATGGGCTTGTCTGCTCATTGCCTTCCCATCCCACCTTTCATTTAGGGGCAAAAGAAAGTGATTCACGATGTTCCTCTTATTGTATCTATCACATCCATCTTGGGAAGTTGGGCTAAGAGAGAATGGCTGCCCCAGAATCAGAGAGCGGCCATCTTGAAGATAAACGAGAATGCCCCTTCTCCCCCTACCTCCCACTTCTAGTCAGCTGTATTCACCATGACTCTACAACTGGTCCTGGAGTGGTAAATAGGGCAGCACCAGAGGTGGTATTCAGCAGGTTCTGACTAGTTCTGGAGAACCGGTAGCGGAAATTTTGAGTACTTCGGAGAACCGGCAAACACCACTTCTGACTGGCCCCGCTCCCATCTATTCCCTGCCTCCCAAGTCCCAACTGATTGGCTGGGTCTTCTTTTGCTGCACAGGAGAACGGAGCTGGAAAGCAGGTTAGTGGGGTGGGGAGGGAATGGATATTTTGCATTATCCTTCCCCTACCATGCCCACCATGCCATGCCCACAGAACCGGAGGTAACAATTTTTGAATCTCACCACTGGGTAGCACCAATATCCATCCATCCATCCATCCATCCATCCATCTATCTGCATGCCATCTTTTTTACTTTTACAAAAAATTTAAAGAGTTGAACCTATCCAGCATAGCTTCCTCCTAATGTTTTCAACCACAAAAAAAAACAAAACCCAACCCTGTGAGATGAGAGTAAGTGACCAGTCCAAAGTCACCCAGCTGGCTTTCAGGCCTAAGGTGGAACTAGAACTCACAGTCTCCTGCTGCTTTCTAGCATGGTCTGTGAGGTTTCCTGACCCATTTAGCTTTCGGATTTTTTTAATTTAGAAGAAAAAAAATGATTACTTGAAAGGAAATGGCTCTTGTCTCAGAAAAATCCCCAAGTCTTTCTGGGGAAAATGATGGGCAGGTGCAATTCAGTGCATCATTTCAAGCTGAGCCTATCTGGCCCCTAGCCCTAGATCAGGGCTCCCCAAACTTGGCAACTTTAAGACTTGTAGACTTCAACTCCTAGAATTCTGGGAATTGAAGTACACAAGTCTTAAAGTTGCCAAGTTTGGAGACCTCTGCCCTAGACAAAGAGAAGACAAAGAGAGAAGGATGGAGTAGGCAGGATGACAGGGAACAAAATGAGTACTTCATGTCCCCATATATAAAAACTATTTTGTAAAAGAACAACCTGCCTTTCAAGGCTCACACCACGCTCAAAATCCCAGAAAAACTGGGGACCTGTAGAATCCAGATTCATCTCTATCACCTTTAATTTCAAAACTTAATTGTCCCTCGAAAGAGCCATGGCACAATGGTTAGAATGCAATATTGCTGGCTAACTCTGTCCACAGCTCAGAGTTCGATCCTGACCGGCTCAAAATTAAAACTATAACCTTAGACTGTCTACTATTAACCTCATCCTTTTCCTAAGAGGTCTGTAGGGGGTGTGCATAAGCGCACCAATGTGCCTGTATTTTTCCCCGTAACATTTGTGCTTTTATTATAGCAATGTTTCAGCAGAATCTCATCTGCCATCCTCAGGCTTGTGTATTAGATTCTTTTTAATTTTGTGTGCCAGGCTTGGCAGTCGTTTCAACCACGTAATACTTGTTTTAGGTTTCTTCGGGTATTTTCCCACGTAATATTTGTTATATATTAAATATTTTATATTAAATATTATGTGGGAAAATATCCGAAGAAACCTAAATACCATACATACATATATAATTTTTCTTATATGTATCCATGTATTCATAACTATGTTTTTATTTATACCTATTATCTTGTAAGCAATTGACAAATAAAATAAATAAAATTAAAATAAAATAAATAAAGATTGACTTAGCCTTCCATCATTCTGAGGCTGGTAAAATTGCAATCCAGATTATTGGGGGGCAGTAGGCTGACTCTGTAAATTGCTTAGAGAATGCTGTAAAGCTGCACGGAACACTATCTAAATATAAGTGCTATTGCTATTTATTTTTCTGGGAGAAAGAAAAAGAAATATCCCAGACATTTCTAAAGGAACAGAGGAAAAAGGAGAGGAATGAACCTCCTTTGCTCCAAGAGAGCAACTCAGCATTTCAATTCTCCAAGAATCTCTTTATCTAGAATGAGCCTAAATGCAAATAACCCCTTTTATTGGATTCATCATTTTCACCTTCAACTTACGTATGATTAAGTCAGGATTCAGAAGTAGTGTGAGAAAGAAAAAAGAAAAATCTAAGACATTCTTAGTCATGAAACCCAACGTTGTTTAATGCTGAATGCCACCCAGAGTCACGGTGGGTGAGTTGGGCACCTATACACATTCATTTTAAATAAATAAACAAGTAAAGCAAATAAATAAATACAGAATTAGTAAGACCACACCTTGAGTACTACATCCACTTTTGGTCACCACATTATAAAAAAGATGCTGAGACTCCAGAATACATTCAGAGAAGAGCAACCAGGATGATTAGGGGACTGGAGACTAAAACATATGAAGTACGGTTACAGGAACTGGGCCTGGCTAGTCTAGTGAAGAGAAGGACCAGGGGAGACATGATAGCAGTCTTCCAATATTTGAGGGGCTTGCACAGAAAGGAAGGGGTCAAGCTATTTTCCAAAACACCCAAAGGCCAGACAAGGAATAATGGATGGAAACTGAACAAGGAGAGATTTAACCTGGAAATAAGGAGAAACTTTCTGACAGTGAGAACAATCAACCAATGGAACAGAAGTTGTCCTCAGAAGTTGTGGGAGCATCATCACTTGAGACTTTCAAGAAGAGACTGGACTCCCATCTGTCAGACATGGTGTAGGGTCTCCCGCTTGGGTGGGGGGTTGGACTAGATGACCTACAAGATCCCTTCCAACTCTGATTATCTGTTATCTGTTAAGAATTTTGTCCTTAAGAACTGCTGTGCTACAGAGCACGGCCACCTCTGCTTACCAAAGCCCAGAGAACTACTGCAGAACCCTTGAAATGATAAACAGAGGGAAAACGGAGGGGAGGGGGTGATATAAAATCTGTGAAATGCAATTCACAGATGTCAGCAAGTGTGCGCAGAAAGAGGCAGAGATGTTTAACAATTAAGAGTAGAGCTTTCTCTCCCCCCCCCCCCTCCTTGCTCCCATGGTAACTCTGGTATGAGCATACATCATAATGAGACGAAATAGGCTGTGGCAAACTGTAAGCTCCCTGCTGCATCGAAATAACAGATGGTGCGCCTCCACGCCACGATGATAAATAAAAGGGGGCACTCTTTTTACCTCCTTATCTCCCAAGGAGGAGCCACACATCGTGTTGAGCTTACGTATGCCTGAGTTCCTTTAAAAAACAAATCCTTGATCACGAGCCTTTTCATCAGGACAAGAAGCAATGGATGGAAACTAATCAAGGAGAGAAGCAACCTAGAACTAAGGAGAAATTTCCTGATAGTTAGAACAATTAATCAGCGGAACAACCTGCCTCCAGAAGTTGTAAATGCTCCAATAGTGGAAGTTTTTAAGAAGAGATTAGATAACCATTTGTCTGAAATGGTGTAGGGTTTCCTGCCTAGAAGACCTCCAAGGTCCCTTCCAACTCTGTTATTCTGTTCTATTCGATCCGAAAGAGCGAGCCAGATTTAAATCCAAACCAGCACTGGAGAAATATTGGTAATCCTTATGACCACAACTGGGACCAGAATGTCCACTGCTAAGCAAAGCAGTCTTTAAGTCAATTGTGGCCTATTTTATTACCTTTTTGCCGTGGTTGTTAAGCAAATCACCATGGTCATGAAGTGAATGACACAATTATTAAGGTTATTATATCGATCAGAATAGAGCTGGAAGGGACCTTGGAGGTCTTCTAGTCCAGCCCCCTGCTCAAGCAGGAGAACCTATACCATCTCAGACAAGTGGCTGTCCAGTCTCTTCTTAAAAACCTCCAGTGATGAAGCACCCATAATTTCTGGAGGCAAAGCTGTCCCACTGGTTAATTGTCCTCACCGTTAGGAAGCTTCTCCTCAATTCCAGGTTGTTTCTCTCCTTGATTAGCTTCCATCCATTGTTTCTCATCCTGCCTTTTGGTGTTTTGTTAAACAAATAATTCCCTCAACACTGTTCAACTATCTACAAAGTGTACACTACTATTACTGTTAATCTTCTCATCACTCCTTATCACCCATCCCCTCCCACTTGTGACTGTAACTTTGTTGCTTGTATCCTCACGATTTATATTGACTGTTTCCTAGTATGATTTGATGTTGATTGTACCCTATGACTATCATTAAGTGTTGTACGTTATGATTCTTGATTCTTAACGAATGTTCCTTTTCTTTATGTATACTGAGAGTATTTACACCAAGACAAATTCCTTGTGTGTCCAATCACACTTGGCCAATAAAGTATTCTATTCTATTCTATTCTATTCTATAAGTTGATCCCATCCTCTTTGTGGCAGCCTCTCAAATGCTGGAATACTGCTATCATGTCCCCCCGGTTTCTTCTTTTATCTAGATAGCCAAACTCAAACCCTGCAACCATTCTTCATAGGTTTTTATCTCCAGGCCTCTGATCATCTTAGTTGCTCTTCTCTGCACTTTTTCCAAAGTCTCAACATCCTTTTTGGAATGGGGTGACCAAAACTAGTCTGACTGTCTTTGTCTGTCAGAAACCCTCTGGGAAGATCACAAAGGATGATCACATGAATCCAGGACGCTGCAACAGTCACAGGCACATGATTGGGTCCAAATTTTGATCGCATGGCCATGGGGATGCTGCATTTACCGTAAGTACAAGAACAGGTCATGTCATTTTCTTCAGTTCTAACTATGAATGGTTGTTTAATGAATGATTGTTGGATGAAAGTCAAGAGACTCCTGTTTAGGAGTGGGTAACCCATCAGGCCCGTGATGGCGAACCTATGGCACCCGTACCGGAAGTGGAATGCAGAGCCACTTCTGCCGGCACGTGAGAGGTTGCCCGGAAGAGCCTCACTGCACATGCGCGCACCCCGCCAGCTAGCTGATTGTTGGATATCTGCCGTGCACGCAGAAGGGGAGACGTGCATGTGGGAGAAGCACACGTATGCGCAGAGGCATGCGGCATGCAGGGTGTTGTGTGCACGTGCGCAGAGGCATGCGGTGCAGGAGGGTCATACGTGCATGCATCAAACACCCGGGCGCGCTTTTGGCACACAACATGGAAAAGGTTAACCATCACTGCATTAGGCCTTGGGCTGTTACAGGGGCCAAGTGAGACCCGAAGGGCAACATCTGTTGGTACAGGCATGAGAATGAGCAGCAGAGAGAAGCACGGGTACAATCCATGCATATCTCCACACATTTCCTGGTTCCGTCCAGGAAAGAGAACAAAATCCAATTCCTTTGAATGGAAGCAATAAACGTGTGAGACAATTTCAGGTTTTCTGAGTTTCACATTCTTCCAAAGATATCTTGGTTTGGCTGGGCTGTGCGGCAGACTTTCTCCCTCACAAAGTTCACATGCTCATTTGCATGTCTGTATGCAAATTGGATGCAAATATTTCCAAATATGGGCAGGTTTGTTTTCAGTTTTGCCTCCGCATCTACAGCCTTTTTCAAACCTATTTTTTCCAGTACCATGCTTTTTTATAGTTATTCTCGTGAATCCAAGCATTTTGTTATTTTCTCCCCTCTGACCCCACCACCATCTTAGGTAAGTCACTAATCATTATTACTGAGCTGCATTCTGAATATTCAGAGAACCGTGAATTTCAAAAGGCAAGCAAATTTCAGGCTGTGCATTGATCCAAAAATGCAAAACCTGTGAGGAACAGAGGACAAAATGCATTTTGTTTGCATCTGAATGCAACCCTAATGAAAGAAATGAATTTCACCCCTACCAACCCCCATTCATTCCTAGTGAACGGCTCTGGATGCATAATAATGTGCAGCCATTCTGTGGGAAGATGGAGATACAATCCATTGATCGGCTGACAGACAAGATGCCCAAGATATTCACCATTTGCAAGGGCTTAAATTTTGTAAATCAGATCTTACTCTAGAGCAAGGGTCTTCAAACCTGGCAAGTTTAAGGACTTGCGTACTTCAACTCCCAGAATTCCTGAGCTAACATGACTGGAGGAGGAATTCTGGGAGTTGAAGTCCACAAGTCTTAAAGCTGCCAAATTTGAAGATCCTTGCTCTAGAGACATCTACTTGCAGAGGTATGCCATAATAAAAGAAAGGTATGTTGCATGAGTTGTAAGTATATATTTTTCTCTCTTGTTTTTGTTTATGTTTATTAGATTTCTATACCGCCCCCTCTCCCAAAAAAGGGACTTGGGGCGGTGTAAAGCTAGCTAAAACAGAAACAGTATAAAGTTATAAAATTAAAAACAATTTAAAATGATTAAATTGGTGGCCGAATATAAAATTAAGAAATATAAAAACACCAAATTTAAAACCCCACAAATCGTTACTGGGCCAGGCCGGCCTATTGAAAAAACAGGGTCTTTACTGTGCACCGGAAGATCTGAATGTCGGTAATGGCCCATATCTCCGGGGGCAAGTCGTTCCAAAGGGAGGGAGCCCCCGCAGAGAAGGCCCGCACCCTCGGGGCCACCAACTGGCAATCTTTGAGTCCATTTTGACTCCTAGTGACTGCATGGACTAGTCCTTGAAGTTTTCCTGGCAAGGTTTCTTGAAAGTGGTTTGCCACTGTTTCCTTCCCAGGGCTGAGAGCGCATGGTCGGCCCAAGGTCACCCAGTTGACTTCATGCCCAAGGGGAGACTAGAACTCACAAACTCCTAGTTTCTATCCTGATGCCTTAACCATCACACCAAACTGTGTTTGTTTTCCACAGGAACTTCAGCCAGGGGGAATCTCTCCTCGTTTTATCTTCCCACGAACCCTCTAAGGTAAGTTTATCCACTGAGCTTCCTGCCTCTCTCCAATCATAGGCTATCAATTATACTTTGTAGCCTAAGGCTCTTAGGTTGTGCAAACCAAGTGCAATAAAAGCTAAGAAAGCAAAAGCAGATAGGGATCCCTATGAGGGGTAAAGGTCAAATTGGTAGGGCTCCTAGTCTCAGAACAGGTACAGAGGGGAAATTTAGTAGCCAGAATTAACAGCCTCTTGGGAAAACAAGTAAATCTGTTTATTGAACACTTTTATACCAAGGTGCTTTGGAGTGTGAGGCCTTCTGTATAGTATGATGAGGGTTTGCCCAGACAATGACAAGAATGAAGTGACAAAAGAGATCCCTTCAAGCTGCACACCAGAGATATTATTTTAATATTTCCTCACATTAAAAAAAAATTCTGTTAATAATGCAGATTCACACAAAAGCATGCAACAGTTTTTAGCGTTTATAAAAAAAACTTTTTGGTCTGCACTTTTTAAAATTTTTCTAAGACTGATTTTCTGTACCATAAGGAGAAACACGGGTCTTCTCAAATAAACTGGCAGCCACCTATATCGATTTTCAGTTTTTAAAACCATGTTGCGCAAAGCAATTTGTCAAATAATCCTAGTTTGACTTTCAGCGCCGCTCTTACAGCTAGGAATCTAAATGTGTGTCACTGCAAACTCTCGCACATATAATTGATTTGAACAAACCAAGGCCCACGTGAATTATACTGACTTTAGGCCTGTTTAGTCACATTCAAAATCAATTTGGGCATGCTACAAATAATCCAGCAGGGATTACTCTCATGGACACAATTGATCCACTATCAGAATTTGAAACCAGTCATTTATTAAATGCTTCTATAGATTTTTCAGCAAAGTAAATTGGATGTTTCTGTTCTTTTCTTCAGTCACAATAAAAGAAAATGAAGAAGAAAAGAGTCACACCTGTGTTATAAATGCACCCTCTGCCTTGGCAGGTCAAACATCCAAATACATTTACAGAATGTCCAGATGCTACGTAGAAAGAGGAAAAGAAATCTCAAAGAAACATATTTCCTCCAGGGAAAGCGTCAATCTGATTGTTGCCTTCGATGTTTTATGAAAACATACAGGACACTGAGCACTGATACAGGCAAAGAAAATTGCCCAACAGGTTCCTAGAATGCACCAAAATTAGGAGAATGAAAAGATTAAATATTGGAGACACAGCGTGTGCATCTGAAGAAATCAGAGCATTTAACATCATAACTATGGTGTAAAATAGTTTTTCCCAGACGGTGCTTCCCTGTCAGCCAAACTGCTAGGAATTCTGGGGTTGTAGGCAGCGGTGGGCTTCAAAAATTTTAGCAATGGGTTATCTGCCCGGTTGCTGGGTGGACGGCCATGGTGGGCATGGACTAGTCGGCCTTCTGCACCACAGCTGGGAGGGGCATTTTTGCCCTCCTCGGGCTCCGGAGGCTGTCAGAAAGCCAGAAACTGGCCCATTTCCAGCTTTCCTGAACTTCCAGGAGGCCCATTTTTCACCCTCTCCAAGTCTCCGTGTGCACCCTGCATTTACCTGCACCCAAAACATGGGGATTCCTGGGAGGGGTGGGCGGGGCCAGCCAGGAATGGGATTTGGGGGGTCTCGAAACCACACAGAATCTTAGATACAGGCTCTCCCGAACTTCTGCGAACTCCGAGCAGCCCATCACTGGTTATAAGGGAGCTTCTCCTTAATGTAACATCATGTCTCAACAAAAGGTTTCCATAACCATAACCAATAACCATAGAACAAACCCATTTTTTTGTTTGCAAGTCATGATGGTCGCTAACATGACCACACCAAATGTGACCTCACCAAATTTTAGGTGTGGTTTTGCTGTGATCATTAAGCGAATGGAACAGTCATAAACTAAACAACATGATCGGGAACTGAACCTACTGTTTGCTATGAGATATTTTTGAAACAAATGGAAGTAAATACCAATTTCAAGCAAAGACATAATAAATCACAGTCAAGTGACCACAGAATGCTGTAAACGATGGTAAAGGGCCAGTTGCCAAGAATGTGAGTGAGTAAGTGTGTGTGTGTATACACATGTTGGAACTTCAAATCTGGGTTTTAAATAGCATTTTGGGGCCCATCACGACTTTGTTCACTAAGTGGCCAGTTATAAGTCAAGTATACCTGTACAGTAAAATTTTGATTTTACAAATGTCTGTTTAGGAGACTGGGATGCAGTGGACAATGTTTTTCAGACTGTACTCCACTAACAACAGACACATTGGATTGTTTCCAAAGCTCTAGACAATTCACGTAAGTTTACATTTAGCTGTTTGATAATTTTACATCATTGCACACTTATGCAAATTACATCATACCTATAAATATCACAGGCACACCTTCACACACTCTATAAAAAAGTTTCACTGTAAAGAAGGATGATACAACTAATCAAGAGGTTAATGCAACCGGTTTACATTTTAATGCAATCTTCCCAAAGGGAAGCTTTTAACTTGAATCCTGCATTCAGCATTCTGGCTGAAAAACTTCCATGCACACACAAAGGGCTTCTCATTGGGGAAGGTTATTCCAATAGACTTAATTAAACTAGGTCTATGGGGGCTGTTGCCTAGAGGAGATTATACTACCCATCATGTCACATCAGATGTCTTCAGTGTGACATAGGAACACAGGAAAGAGGTATGTTAGTGGCAGGAGCAGTTATGCCTTTAAGACAATAAATAAACTGTTTGACATTATGGTTTTGATTTAAGAGACTGGTCTGGATATTTCCACTGAGCTAGTAAAAATACTACCTAATGCAACTATGTTCCACCCTTGGAGCATGTCCTGAATCAACAGCAATCAATGAAGTATACAACATGTTCTACTTTCAGGTCACATAGAGTCAATTAGTGACCTGGGCAATGTTAAAGAAATCTTTAAAAAGTCAAAAACTGAATCCATGATAAGGAAGAAGGTAACTTCCATTCTGGTGATCAGGAAACTAGCCCCAGATGCATAATCAAAGAGAGATGTGAGAACATGGTTAATCTGGGTTTGGAATTGGAAAAGGTGCGAACATCTCACTATCCAATCAGACAGCTTCAGTCCCAAATATAATGTGCTGAAGACCAATGAGGAAAATTACACAGCTTGACACACTGTTTGATAATATATAAAGTATGGTAAACATATTTCCTTTAAACCAGGAATCCCCAAACTTGGCAACTTTAAGACTATGCTGGCTGAGGAATTCTGGGAGTTGAGGTCCACAAGTCTTAAAGTTGCCAAGTTTGGGGACCTCTGCTTTAAACTTTCAGATGTTAACATCTGCACTTATAATATCTGTGGCTGAACTAAGTCCAAAGCAACTCTTCTTCTATCAAATGTGGTCTCCCTATTTCTATCTAACTGTACCTGTCATTTCAATGGGTTAAGGCAGGGGTGTCAAACATGCGGCCCGCAGACCGGATGTGACATGCACTGGCCATGCCCGCACTTGGTTTAACGAAGGAGGGGGAAAGTCATGATATGACACGTAACGACGACATGATGACACAAATTTGACACCCCTGGGTTAAGGAAATCCTACCGTATGAACAAAATACTTTCTTCTTTAAGGCAAAGCTAGCATATAAAGTTGCCTTACATTTCTAAGTGTCATCCCCTGCTTTATTCCAACCAAAGAGCCTCTGAGCTGAAAACCTAATCAAAGGGATTTGTACCCAGAAATCCTAAGCTGTTCTATGCAACCGAGGGAGACTATTTCAGAATCTGAAATGGGGATGTGTTTCATACACCCAATGAATCCCACTCCAGCCCAATGCCATATGACAATGATCACGTGCTAAAATGAAATTTTGGGGCCATTGCAGACCTAATTCTAAGCTAAAAAGAGTTACTGGGAAATTGGTTTCCACAATCAAAACAATTCAATAAATATTTCTGAATTAGATGAAAATATTTACATCGCTCAGAACTGAAAATCCAACTTGGAAACAGAGATATAATGTTATACATTAACCAAAGGAGGTAAAATAGTGCATTTCAGTTGTTTTGGTTTACACAATCTTTTACCACTGGCATGACAGATCAGATTTAGGCAAGTTCCAGATTATCTTAAATAGTTCAGGTTGTTTACCATTGAATTAAATGATTGGCTTTCCGTTTGTCAATCTTACATCAATGTAATGGCTATT
The DNA here is from genome assembly GCA_023653725.1 of Bungarus multicinctus. Classification (NCBI taxonomy): domain Eukaryota; kingdom Metazoa; phylum Chordata; class Lepidosauria; order Squamata; family Elapidae; genus Bungarus; species Bungarus multicinctus. The sequence continues at coordinate 260,922,608 of CM042834.1, forward strand.
CAAGCTGGTCCCCCAAAGTCCATTTACATACATCAGTCATCATTGACTATCCAGACCCCTTGTCTCCACATACATTCCCCCTTGTTAAAAACTCCTGATTCCAATTGTTTTAACAACCCTATAAAACACAGTAAACAGCCATTCTGTTCTCCCTCTAAATAACCTTATTGTGCACACTAACTAAATTGGGCTCATAACATCACTCCCCTGAAGTGACTGTTTATAAAACATAAACTGCACCAAGGACAACATGTGGAGAGCAAGGAAGAAAGAACATGGATTTCCATCATGTTAAAAGGACTTCCTTAGCTTCCAAAAGGGATCCGACAAGAGTATGTTCATCACAATGCCTCTTGTGTACTCCCATTCATATAACTACTAGGGAAAGTGAGAAGCAGGAAATAATCAGGGGACTGGAGGCTAAAACCTATGAAGAACAGTTGCAGGAATTGGATATGTCTAGTCCAGGTGTTAGCTACCCATGGCTCTGGAGCCACATGCGGCTCTTTGGGCCCTCTGCTGTGGCTCCCTGTTGGGTGATCCTACCACTGGCTGGCTCTGCCCCTCATCCTCCCCTCCCAGTCACTCCTCACCTGGCCTGAGAAGGCAAAACACAAAAAACAGAAATGGGAGGGAGGGAGGGAGGGAGAGAGAGAGAGAGATATTTCCTAAAGAAAACACTGAGAGCCACAAAACCTGGGTAGACATGGCAGGGTGTTGTGTGTCATGTGACGGGGGGGAGTGATGTTCAGTTGGCCACGCCCACCCACATTTTGAGGCTCCTGGTGTTTTCTTTTTCTGTGGGAAACGGGTCCAAATGGCTTTTTGAGGTTGCAGGCCTCTGATCTAGTCTAATGAAAAGAAGGACTAAGGGTAACCTGATGGTTCTTATATCTAATGGGCTGCCAAAAAGAAGAGGGGTCAACCTATTTTCCAAACCACTTGAAGGCAGTGCAAGAAGCAATGGATGGAAATTAATCAAGGAGAGAACCAACTTAGAACTATGGAGAAATTTTCTGACAGTGAGAAGAATTAGTGAAACAATTTGCCTTCAGACATTGGGAGTGCTCCAACACTGGAGATTTTTAAGAAGAGATTGGACAACCACTTGTCTGAAATGGGATAGAGTTTCTTGCCTCAACATGGATTTGGACCAGAAGACTTCCAAGGTCCCTTCCAACTATGTTATTTTGTTATCCCCAACTTTTGAATCAGAAGCTGTATTGGTCTTTCCAAGCCTTGGGTGCAAACTCTCAATCCCTCCAACTATTTCCATTAAATATCTTTCTAGAAAAAAAATAAATCTAACACAGTGCTTATACAAGAAGAATTACATTATTAAATGTAAATTCAACATTGTGTTATGCACAGCCTGCTGTTCTTCTTTCCAACACAAAGACAAGGTGAAAATAATTATGGACTCCTGGTTTATACCGATAAGTTTTCTGGAGCCAACAACCAATATTGCTTCCAATGAGAAATAATATCAATTTTCCTGAAGGGAATTTTCCTGAAGGGAACATTGAGCAAGTGTGATCTAGAATAGAATAGCAACTTAAATGAGCTACTGAATTTTTGCCTAAAATTCAAAATCCTTTATCTCACCACCACGCACTTGGGGACAGTGCTTGCTCTTTTTTTGATGAGGAAATTTCTTAGGCTCACATGGGAGTCCCAAAATGTTCCAAGGAAAGGTTGCAATTCAGTGTCAGATGGAACTGAAATATGACTTAATTTCTGTTATACGTGTATGGGAACAGGAGGAATGAAAGCTAAATGCCTTGTGTACTTGCAGAAAGAGCTAAAGGGATGGTGTTGCTAACGTATTTCTCGTGGCTCCATGCCCCAACTCCTAAGGAAAATGAATTCAGCACACAAATGATTGGGTGAGCAAACTGGATGAGGGGAAAAGGTACTTTTTTTTTTTAGAGAATGCACAGGATTCAGAATTTACTGCCACAGTAATTGGCAACAGCTACAGACTTTGCCTGAAAGGGTATAAGACCTATTTTAGAATCAGATTACTGACTCAATCAGTTCTCTTTTGTTGACATCGGTTAGCAAAGTTAAGACAGGAGTTTCTTGTAGATATTTAGAAATGAACTGTGGCCAAAACATGTGCTTGAGCCATGCTCTTTATGGAGCTTTTACAATCATAGGAACCATGTCACATTTAAACCTTTCCACAGCTGGACAAGATCAAGAAAGCGAGAACTACCTGGATTTCAAGGAAGCTCTCCTTAATGTTAGTCTTGGGGAAGATAACACGGACTGAGTTGTGTGTAAGATAAGCAGCAAAGGACTTGGTTCTATCTCTTGCTTGCTTAGACCTACTCTTCTTTTTATGACTTTGCAGCTCTCACATGATTGATAATTGCGTGCAACAGCCAAAGGAGGACTTATTGCTCTCATAGGAGAAACATGGAGTTGGATTTGATGAGCTTTATCTGCTCCAACAAGGCCTCTCTTATGAAAGAACTGGAATTTGCAAAGCAAACAAGTATGGTTGGAAATATAGTTACAGGTTCTCCTTGACCACAATAGGGTCAGAGCATTTGTTAAGTGATATGACAGTTAAGGAAGACATCAGGTGACATTCTCTATTGACTGTGCTTGTCAAAAGCTGGCAGGGAAGGTCACAAACGGCAATTTTGTGACTCCAGGATACGGCAACCATCATAAATGCACAATGGTTGTAAGAAGTGGTATTCAGCAAGTTCTAACCAGTTCTGGAGAAACAGTAGCAGACATTTTGAGTATTTTAGAGAACCAGAAAATACCACCTCTGACTGGCCCCGCCCACATCTATTTTCTGCCTCCTGAGTCCCAGCTGATTGGCTGGGTCTTCTTTTGTTGCCCTGCACAGGAGAACGGAGCTGGAAAGCAGGTTAGTGGGGTGGGGAGGGAATGGGGATTTTACAGTATCCTTCCCCTCCCACGCCCACCAAGCCATACCCACAGACCGGTAATAAAAAAAAATTGAATCCCACCACTGGGTGTAAGGTGCCCAAATCACAATTATGTGGCTGCCATACAACAACCACTGTGCATTGAGTCACAAAATTGCCATTTGTGATTTTCCATATGTGACACTGCAACAATTGTAAATGCAAGGACTGGTTGAAAGTCATTTTTTTCCCAGTGACAATATACCTTAGGTAAAAAAAATGGTATAGTAAGTCAAAGACCACTTATAATTAATTATCTACCACCATATCCTGGGCAACCTGTACTTAAAATAATGGCTATTCCTGTACAGATGAAATGTTGTATTGGTTAAACAGGAAACTGGTTTTTACTGATATAATTAAAATGATCATCTCACATCAAAAAGCCGTAAACTGAAATAAATTGGTTTCAAAACATTTGCTGTTTGGATATTATACAATCGCCGAGCTGAAAAAGGCAAATTAATCTACTAATTTCAACTCTCTGCTCAATGCAGGAATTTAAATTAAGAGATGGTTTCCCAGCCTCTACTTGAGTATTTCTAGTAAAGGGAAGCTGTATTTTTTCTTGGTAACTAGTTCTACTGAAGAAGTGTTTACTACGGGGAAGTTTTTTTCCCTATTTAACCAGAATCTGTTTTCTTGGAACTTAAAACTGTTGTTCCATTTTGATAAAATTACTGTTGGTTTTGGCCTTTAATGCGCTCCATGGCATCGGACCAGGATACTTACAAGACCGCATTCTGCCAGTAGTCTCCCACCGACCGGTGCACTCCCACAGAGAGGGTCTCCTTCGGGTCCCGACGGCATCTATGTGCCACCTGGTGACCCCGAGGAATAGGGCCTTCTCTGTGGGGGCACCCACCCTTTGGAACGGGCTGTCCCCGGGGCTACGAACAACCACTGACCTGAGGGCGATCAGATGTGACCTGAAAACCTGGCTCTTTGAGCAGGCCGGCCTGAGCTGACTTCAAATGGGATTTTAAATAAGGGGTTTTAGATTTGATTGGTTGGGGTATGAAAGTTTTAGCTTATTTTAATCGGTGGTTTTAAATATTTTTAATTGGCAGCCTATAATTTAATTCTTTTTTAATTGTATTTATATTTGTAATTTATATATATTTTAGTTGGCTGTTCACCGCTCTGAGACCTTCGGGAGAAGGGCGGTATATAAAATTATTTAATAAATAAATAAATAGATAGAAAGTGTGGGCTCAATGGCTTTTTTATTAAACCCAAGCAACAGTCTTTCTTTGAATTAATCTATCAGAAATTTTTGGTTTCTTTATAGAACTACAGGTGTCACACATACAGGTGGGAACAAGGTTGGAGGATACTGATTTAAGAAGGCTTTGCTGATCTAAACAAGTATAAATGGCAAATGGTCACGCCTACTAAAAAAGAAATCACTGATTTCCTTTATAGTCAAAGATGTGCAGTATCAAATGTCTTAGATCAGCAGTCACCAACCGGTGGGCCGTGAGAAAATTTTGGTGGGCCACAGAGAAATCCCACCCCCAGAGCACCCCCCAAAGCAATTAATCCAGACTGCGCAGAAAAACAAGGCTGTGCCGCCCACATGGCCCGCGGGAACCCTCCCCGCCCACTCACTCCTTACCTGGCAAACTTGCTTGCTAAATTGCTATTTTTCCTTTTTTTTTTTTTGACCATCATCTGTTCTGCTGTGCTGGGAGATTTAGACTAGCTAGAAAGCAGGAAATGGTTGGATTTCTTGCTTTCTAGCTAGTCTTTAGATCTTCGGCTCTGCTTTTAAGCACAGCCGAACCTCCTTTAAGACTGAAGCTTCTATTATTCAGTGCAGACTCACGGCAAGCAAATTTGAGAGACTGAGCTAGCCGATGGCAGATAGATAGATCACTGAATGATTCTGTGAGCAATTCAATTTGCCTACCTGCTTTGCCTGATTTTGGGTAAAAGTTGCTCTTTTTTAAATAAAAAATTCAATATTTACATATGTGGTGTGTTGTGAGTTAATTTTGTGAGTTTGCTTGCAAGCAAATTTTATGTGACAGACTGAGCTAGCTAATGGCAGATAGATAGATGTCTGAATGAATCTATGATACTGTGAGCAACCCAATCTGCCTGCCTGCTTTGCCTGATTTTGGGTAAAAGTTGCTCTTTATAAAAAATTCAATATTTATGAGTTTGGTGGTTCCTGAGGTCCAAAAGGTTCACAACCCCTGTCTTAGATGTTCAGCCTAATTCTGTCTTTATTGTGTACTAGCTCTATACCAATGGTGGGATTCAAATATTGTTGCCACCGGTTCGGTGGGTGTGGCTTGGCGGGCACGCTTTGCGCACATGCACACACTTTGCGTGCACGCATGCACCAAATGTGCATTTTGCGCAGGCGCAGAGGCGTTCTAACTTGCCTCCTGCAAGCCTGCACGATCCCAGTTCCTTCAGCAAGCTGCCGCGTGACTCTATTCTGTGCCGCGCAAAGCAGCTGCGCTTCAAATTCAGCAGATAAAGGTGAGTATGGGAGCCCGGATGGGCAGTCAGGTCCAACAGCAGAGCCAGTAGAGCAGCGGAGAGAACTGGTTCGGTGTCCGCTGGTTATCGCTCCTACCGGCTCTCCAGAACCGGGCAGAATGAGTCGAATACACCACTGCTCTATACCCGTGCTTTGCTACGAAACTATGTGGTCAGGCTTAATTTTTGGGGAGGAATAATGGGGAAAAAATTCTGCCTCTTCCTACCAGCATCCATCGGTATTCTTCTGGCTAGCATCTTGTCAGTGTGTGAGAGAGTTGAGGGCTGTTTGGAAACTGAAACATGGAAACTGAAACAGTATTTGCTGTGTGAGCAAGAAGGAGACAGCAAGGAGCCTGGGCATGGCTTAGCTCAACTGTTCTGTACTAAAGCTGGTTGCTGCTGTGAAACTAAAACTGAAACTCCTCTGCTTGTGTTTTGCATTGGGAACAGATTTCTTTTCAGGTGGGGAGGGGGAGTAGAACTCCTTAGCATCAGAGAGTGTCAATAATAATATACGAAATACTAATGCTCTGATGGTCATTTCAAAAAATCCTTTCTTAGTGAGCCCCTAGAAGCCAAGAGGAGCATACGTGGCAAATTTCAAGTTTGTAGGCTAAGCCCCAATTAAGGGAGAAAGCATACTGCTTTCTTTTCTGTCTTTCGGCTCATCACCAGAGACCATACCGACAGAAAGCTATTTGTTTCGTTGTCTTTTGTTTACATGTGTGTAAGGTTTTTTGAGCTGATAATTTAAATAATAAATAAGGGAGACTAGGATAGATCTATTTCGAGCTAGTTAGCTCTCTTCAGCTAGCCATACCCTTACTGGGATTCGAACCAGGGAAGTATTAGATGTGAGGCAGTTGTAATTGCCACTAGACCACTGGCTCTATCCTGTTCAGCTGAGGCAGGGGAATAAGTATATACTTTGTGTTACAACACCCTGTTAAGCCCCAATTAAGGGAGAAAGCATACTACTTTCTTTTCTGTCTTTCGGCTCATCACCAGAGACCATACCGACAGAAAGCTATTTGTTTCGTTGTCTTTTGTTTACATGCTAACTAGCTCGAAATAGATCTATCCTAGTCTCCCTTATTTAATTATTTATCAGCTCAAAAAACCTTACACACATGTAAACAAAAGACAGAGAACAAGAAGAGATTGGTCTGCCATCTGTCAGAAATGGTGTAGGGTCTCCTGCTTGGGCGGGGGGTTGGACTAGATGACCTACAAGGTCCCTTCCAACTCTGATTATCTGTTATCTGTTACAGTTGAGCCCAAAATTGCTGTTGCTAAGCGAAACATTTATTAAGTGAATTTTGCCCCATTTGATGACCATTCTTGCCACAGCTGTTAAGTGAATCACTGCAATTCTCAAGTTAGTAACACCGCTATTATAAGCAAACCTGGCTTCCCCATTGATTTTGCTTCTCAGAAGGGTCACAATAAGTGATCACATGCCCCAGGACACTGCAACCATCACAAATAAGAGCCTTTTGCCAAGGGTCTTGAATTCTGATCACGTGAGTATGGGGATACAGCAGCGGTCGTAAGTGTGAAAAAAGGCCATGTCACTCTTTTTTCAGTGCCGTTGTAACTTTAAATCGTCCCTAAATTAACTGTTGTAAGTCGAGGACCACATAGATAGCACCGACATTGTTGAAGCCCGACATCCTGGCCCAGGAAAGAAAGCAATTGGCACATCAGAGTCATTGGGCTTTCATCAGATACGCAAAGAGTCACTGGGCTGAGATGGGCGGCTCCAGAAATGGAATAAGACAAACCAACGAAGCAAATCTGTTCACAGCTTCCAACTCTATTCTTGTAAGATTACGCACATTGCAAACCAGTTTTGACAGAAGAGCCCAAGTTCCACGCGGAACTAAAGATGCATCCTTCAGCCTCTGAATTCAGGAGGCTTTATTTACCTTTAACTTGCGGATTACTGGAGGTGGATGAACGTTTTTGTTTGGTTTTGTTTTCCAACGGCTAGCAAACTGCATAAATCTAACCAACCTGGTTAGTTTGGTGCTGAGCAAAACCGAGTGAATTCTGAACACTGCCAGAAACAGCCTAAAACTGAACAGGGTTCTTTCCAAACACAATTTTCAGAGAGTTCCTTCAGCAAAATTTAATAAAAAGAAAAGGGTGGGGTTACGAAAAAAACACCCCATCAATTCAACTACTCTCCAGTAACTAAGTTAACTGAGATTGATTAATTATTTTGAATTGTATGCCCACCCGTCTCCCATTAATGACTCAGAAAGGCAGCGTAAAATCAGTCTTGTATGTAGGTTGTGCAAACGTTGCCCTGGTACACCAACACGTGGAACTTAAAACAAAGGTGTGGGGCCTTCTTGCTATCGATCTGGGGTATCCAACCACGGCCTGTTTTAAGACCTATGGACTTCAACTCCCAGAATCCCCCAGTCAGGAATTCTCAGAGTTGAAGTCTACAATTATTGAAGTTTCCAAGGTATCCAGATTATAGATTATTGGAATGGACATAACACATGTCTAATGATGGTTTGGTTTGGCATTTATTTCTCATGTAACTAAGTGCTTTACTTATTAATTTGATTTATTTATTTAATGTTTATTTGATCATTTAATGTTTTCTACGCAGCACAGAAAACACATTGTCCTCCAGTCCCACAGAACATGACACTCAAAGATGGCTGAGGTAAACTCTCAAAGCCCTCAGCATCAAATCAGATTAAGATTAAGCACAGGGTTGGGCCCCAAGTGGGTCCCCCATTAACTCAGGACTCTATTTTAGATTCAACTGCACATGCATAAATAGCAGCGACACTGAGGCAGATTATCAAAAGATTAAGAGGGGTCAAAGGGAGCACTTACAGCATGAAAGTCTCATTAAAGAGTAGCCCAGGGTATCTGAACGACCTTGTGTCTAGATATGGCTTAACAAGCAACAAGCTCAATTAAGGTTGTTTGCCTGATATAGCTGGATTTACCTTGCAACCAGATTAGGCTCAATGGGTACCAGGCAAGGTAGCTGGATTTTCCAATGTAAAGTCTGTGAGCTCATTACTGGAAGAAATGTTTACTGCTTGTGCAATAATTGGCATTTGAACTTTTCAAGCCGTGTTTGCCAAGCTTTGACAGATACGGGCTTCAATTTCCAGAATTCCACAGCCAGCATGTTGGCTGGGGATTTCTGAGTGTTGACGCCCACACCTCTTGTAGCTGTTGACGTTGAGAGACACTGCTCCAGGGCACAAGGACTAGTCCCTGCCAGGTTCCTGACCCTCCCTGTCTTATTTTACCCTGTGACTAGATTGGTTCAGTTGACAAAAGTCAAACCAATTTACTGACTCCTTTTCCATGATGCACTGTTTCGCCCAGTTGAAAGTTACAGTCATGAGAGTTTTAGTAGAAAAAGCTCTTGTTTCCTCCATGCTGGTGGAAATTCCCTAGTCACATATAGAGACCTCTTGGAACTAGATAACATGTCAGACATTCCCCAACAATAATACTAAGGGATATATTTTTTCCAAAGTTCAAACTGCTTTGCATACAAGGTGCTCTAATAACTCCCAAAGTTTTTTCACTATCATTATCCCATAATAAACATGAGGAAGAATTGCTTAAGGTGGGTTAGGTAAGGCTATTTGTTAACTACATTTTCAACCTGCAAATAAATAAATAAACAAGTAAGTAAGTAAGTACGTACGTACGTACGTAAGTAAGTAAGTATGCAGAGTCACCTGAGTTGTGCTCCTGGATCCTGTGGTTCATATTTCTTCCCTCTCTGGAAAGCCATTCCTACTCCCACACATTCAAATTTGTGTTCACAAATGATGTGGCAGGAGGAATGGATTTCCAGAGAAACAAATTGCAGAGTACAGGAACCAGGAGCACTACTCAGGTGACCCTGAAAACACAGATAAACCTCCAAGTGCTTCAACGACCCTAAAAGGATGCAAATGACCAGCTGTCTGCAAGGAATATAAATGCTTCCATCCCCCACTATCCTGTCAGAGCTGAAGAAGCTTCTGGGATGAGAAGCGAAATGTCTTCCAAAGAAAAAACAAGGAAGTCCAGTTGCCTCCTGAAAAAACACCTTTGGGACAACTGTGACCTGGATGATCTACAGACCTCCATGCATTGATACAAACACATGCAGTCTTTCCACAGGCTGCCTCTAATTGTATGCACCCACGTCCTCTTTCCCTGGCCTTTAGGCGCTCATGCTGAACCAAGCGTTCTTTTTCCTGACTTACATGCTGTCTTCCCCATTCCCCTGAGACACACGCCCCCCACCCCCGCCGGTGTTCCTTAACTGGGACTTCCTCCACTTCCTGCTTAACGAACCACATGCTTAAGATACAACAATAACTGAGACTGCCTGAACTCTCATTGGTAAGCCATGTGACATCATGCTTTACAAGCACATTGGTTAGCAATAGCAACCCCAGTTCCAATTGCAGTTGTAACTTCAGGACTACTGGTCAGTGGTGGGATTCTACTGATTCAGACTGGTTCAGTAGAACCGGTTGTTATGATTCCGGTAGTTCGGAGAACCGGTAAAACGGACCCCTGGATGGCCCCGCCCCTCTCCACCTGCTTCTCCGCTCCCTGCCCAATCAGTCCTTATCGCACAGGCGTGACATTGTGCACATGCACAACAAGCTGACTGCATTCTAGCCCCACCCACCCCTCCTCATTTCGGCCATGAGTGCTGAGGGTGGCTGCAGCATGCCAGTGGCGGCCTAGACCAGCCCGGGAGTCGGGACTTAGCCAGGGCTTGTGGTGGCAAGGGTGATGGCGCAGCGGTAGCATGGTGATGGCAGCCTAGGCTGGCCCAGGAGTCGGGATTCAACTGGGGCTGGCGGCAGAGCAGCATGTAAGCGACCGGAGCTTGCACAGCCTCACTTACCTAGGGAGATTATGGTGGAAGGCAGACAGTGATGGCTGGCGGGCGGACAAAGGCAGACTTGTCCAGCTAGCAAGCCACGCCCACCCAGTCACATGACCACCAAGCCACACCCACAAATTAAGCCACGCCCACAGAACCAGTTGTTACCAAAATTGAATCCCATCTCTGCTACTGATACAATATCATAAGTACAGATAAGACCTTGCCATAACTACATCACACGTTTTACCAATCCATTTCTATGAGATGTAATTAAACAGCTTCTAATCTAAAGGTTTTCCAAACCAGCTGAACATTAACACGCTCTGCAAAGGCCATAAAGTGGGAGCCACTCTTATGATATGGCATATGAAGCCCAAAGAAACTGCATCAGAGAGCAAGAATGATACAAATCACAGCATTCTTTATTAATTTCTAGGGAATTCTTTAGGGAAACAAAACCCACAATTGCTTACACAAAATAAAAGCCATTGTCCATTATCCCACAACAAAGTCAACAACACAGCATACATACCTGGCTCCAAAGATGTCCTTTTTGGCAAGGTCTATTCCAGCTACAACTTTAACTCGAAGGACACGAGATTCTTCCTGTTGTGTGGAAAAAAAAAGAAAAAAGAGCAAATTAAATTTTCATTCATCGGGTTTAAATCTCACAATGCCTAGCACCATTTTAATTACACGAGAAAGCTGTTTGAAATATAATCTCCCTCAGATATTGTGGTTTACCATTCCTGACCACAGCCCACATGACCAAAAGAGGCTAGTAGTCCAAACCATATCAAAATCACCAGAATTGAGAAAGATTGAGAAGAAAGACACTACAAAAGGTATGTTGAGCTACTTAAGAATTTATCTAACACTTCTGAAGCATGGAAACTTTTCTGCTTGCAGGGGTAGAAGGTCAAATGTGATGGTCAGAGCAGTTCATTCATGGAATCTATTACTATAGGAACATTCACTAATAGTGTACAAGGAATTGGGAATATAATGCTCTAAAGGTAAAGGTTCCCCTCACACATAAGTGCTAGTCATTTCTGGCTCTAAGGGGTGGTGCTCATCTCTGTTACAAAGCCGAAGAGACAGCGCTGTCCGAAGACGTCTCCGTGGTCATGTGGCCGGTATGACTAAACGTCGAAGCAGAGGTGTATTCAGCAGGTTCTGACCAGTTCTGGGGAACCGGTAGCAGCAATTTTGAATAGTTCAAAGAACCGGCAAATGCCACCTCTGACTGGAGATTTTATAGTATCCTTTCCCTGCCACGCCTCCCAAGCCACGCCCACAGAACCGGTAGCAAAAAAATTTGAATCCCACCACTGCGTCGAAAGCGCAAGAAACATTGTTACCTTCCCACTAAATTGGTCCCTATTTTTCTACTTGTATTTTACATGCTTTCAAACTGCTAGATTGGCAGAAAATGGGACCAGTAACGCGAGCTCCCTCTGTTACGCGGTGCTAGGGATTTGAACCGCCGAACTGCCAAACTTTCTGATTGACAAGCTTAGCGTCTTAGCCGCTGAGCCACTGCATCCCTCAAACAATGTTCTACATATTGCTTTAACACATTAAGCAGGTGGTGAAACTAGATATCCTTCCAAAGTACCCCTCAAGTCCAGATTTTTCCAACCTTATGTTTATTCCATCTATTTCCTCTGTTACACACGTTAACAGAATTTTGCCCAGTGTAAATATTTTTTGAGAGATGTTCTCTTTAAGGCAACTGTATATTATCTTGTATATTTTAATGTCCAAATATTTTCATTGCTACATTTCAAGGAGCACAACACACTAAGGGATAATTGTGTTCCAATTTGCATATTCTGGAACTACAGCAGAGGTGGAATTCAACCGGTGTTATTACCGGTTTGGTACTTGTGCCGCACAAAACAGATGAAGTTGAAAAAGCAGGAAATAAAGGTCAGGTAAGTGCCCAGGTGGGTGGGTGGGCCAAACAGCAGCAGACACAGAACCGATTCTGTGTCTGCTACTCTTTAGAGCTCCGGTTCTACAGAGCCGGGCAGAACTCGTAGCTTCCCACTCCTGAATTACGGTATTTTTAGTTATGCAAACTGATTAAAATTATCTCTAATGGGGAGATATTTAGAAGCGGAAGATAAACTGGTAATACACTAATTTTCAGCTCTTTGATAACGAGCGCTCCAAGATTTACTCACTGCTTACAAGACACTTAAGAATTTTATAAATGAATTGAAATAGTTTAAACCAGTGTTCCTCAACCTCAGCAACTCTAAAAGCGTGGCCTTCAATTCCCAGAATTCCTCCAGCCAGGATGCTACCGAGTATTAAATACTGAAGTGGTATAGGCCAAGCAGAGCTAAAACGAGTAGCAAGGGAGCTGTCTCTGGGTATGCAGGTACTCCTCAGCTTACAGCAGTTCATTTAGTGACCATTCAAAGTTACAACGGCACTGAAAAAAGTGACTTATGACCATTTTTCACACTTATGACCGTCCCGGGGTCATGTGATGCCCTTCTGCGACCGTCTGACAAGCAAAGTCAATGGAGAAACCAGATTCGCTTGAGTGTTACTAATTTAAGAGCTGCAGTGATTTGCTTAACAAATGTGGTGTGAAAAGTCGGAAAATGGGGCAAACCTCAACTAATTTCTCACTTAACAACATAGATTTTGTTGACATAAGTTGAAGACCACCTGTACTTATAGGCTCCAGGATGTTTTCCTCCGCCACATTATGAAAAATGATGTTTAATGTTTAGGTGAGTGTTTTCAACTTGGCAATTTTAAGATGTGTGGACTTTAATTCCCAGAATTCCCTGGGGAGGGGAGTAGGCTAGGGAAAAGATAAAATCTCTTAAAACTGGCCTATACTGTTGCATATACAAACTGCTCCTTTATTTATTCATGAGAGACACCCGGTCAACTGTAACCTAAGTTTTCATGAGAATAACTGGACATGAGTTTGGCCATTCCACAGAGAATAACTTCAATGGTTCTTGCTCTTCAACTAGGGAAGAGGTGGCAAAAAGGCCTCGATTCTGAATGGTCTAATGATAACCTCAGAAATTTCATTCAGGGATGGGGTTCAAAAATCCTAGCAACCAATTCACTGCCTGGTTGCTGGGTGGGTGTGGCCATAATGGGCGTGGCCTACTGGAACTTCCAGGAGGGCCGTTTTTCACCTTCCCCTGAGTCCGGAGGTTTCCCTCAGGCCTCTGGGAGGGTAAAAATGGCCTCTCCCAGGGTCTGGAGGCCTTCCGGAAGCCAGAAACAGACCTCTTTCCGGAATTCCAAAGGCCCGTTTTTCGCCCTCCCAGAGTCTCTGCGTGGACCCTACACTTACCTGCATCCAAAACAGGCAGCATGGAGACTCCTGGGAGGGACGGGCGGGGTGGGTGGGGTCAGCCGGTTGGTTCAACTACCGGTTCGGCGAGCCAAATGTAAATTTAATATCTCGTTCACCCAAAGCGGCTGAATCCCACTCCTGGTTTCATTTATGGCTTTCAAGTTCATGATTGATTGCTCCCCACCAATTTAAACTGTTACTTGTTTTGGTAACATTCTTAGACTACAGGTAGGATACAAGGTTCTTTACAACTTTGCTAGGAGGTGTGCAGAACAGGTGGCAGCCCCTAGTTGACCAAGGCTGATCTCAGACCAGGTGAGCGCAGTTGAGCTCAGTTGGCACTTGGGTGAGAGAGTCTTTTAACTGGGGAATTTTTAAAAAGCGGGGGAGGGAATTGCAATGACTTCCATACTGCTGCCAAGAAAGCATCTTAAATGTCTTGATAAACATGGCTCAATGGAGAATTTACATGCTCAGACTCCTATTGTTTAACGATAACAACAATTTAAAAGCTTTTTCCTCCAGCATGCCGGAAAATCTGAGAGTTGAAGTTCACACATCTTAAAGTTGCCGAGGTTGAGAAATACTACTTTCGATGATTAAATTGGAAGTTGCAGGAGGAGGAGAAGTTTCTTGTATAAGAATAGCAATACCAGTTAGGCTTATACATTGCCCCATAGCACTCTCTTGAGTTGTTTACAATGTAAGCATTATTTGTATAAGCCCCCAACAATCTGGACCCTCATTTTACCGACCTCGGAAGGATGGAAGGCTGTCACTTCTTGGGTGTATAAATATTGTACTGGTTATTGTTCATTGCTCCTGTGTGGCAAAGAAGACCTGAATATTCTCATAAATAGTTGCCCAAACTGCAAATAGATCCAACAAGCCCAAAAGGAGCTGTCCTTATTTCAACCTTACACATATTTGACTTTATCCTGAGAAAACTATGACTTGTTTGCATTTTTTTTTTCTCCAAGACACATATAGCCCCTGGAACTTTCCTTCCTTCCTAACCTTCCAGAAATTGATGAAAGCCATTTCATTCCACTAAGGACTTGAAGGTTTTAGTCTCCATCTCTAATGGTTCTGTTATTGATTACTTGTATTGTTTGGCTTTTAAAATGTGTTTCAGCTAATTAATCTTTTCATCGCCTGAGAAGCCTTGGAGGCAGAAATCAGGCTCAAACTGGGAAGAGGGGGGAAAAAGCTCAGTTTCCCAACAATAGTCAAATCTATCAACTATAACAGCAGAATTCTGGAAACTGCAGGCTGGAAGGACATCAAGTTACAGAACCATTATCAATTATGTTTCTGAAATGAAGAAAATTTAGCTTAAATAGAACAGAACTTCTGTTTAGAAGGACTGTAAACTCCATTCAAAACCAGTAAAGAGTCGCTGGCAATGAAAGATACACACACACATACATACACACTTGATATTTCACAATTAAGTCCAAGAAAATGGGTCCTCGACCAATTGTTAACAATGACATGAAGTTAGAATCCCCCCCCCCCCCAAAAAAAGCTACTTATATCCTGTTTTCGAATGTTACACATGCATTCCTGCAGTCTCAAAAATGAATTTTGGACACTTCACAACTGGCTCACCTTTATGGCCATTTGTGGCATCCCTTAACCACATGACCAAGGTTTGCAACATTTTTTGGTAGTTTCTGGCTTTTACTTCCAGCAAAAAAAACAACATTGGGAAGAACCAATTTGCTTAAAACAACTTGTGCGCTCACTTAATGTTATAAAATCAGGTCTGGTCATGTGATCCAACAACTTACAATTACAATTATGACAATAATTCTGGGCTCAACTACAGTCATAACCTGAGGACTATTTTAACCATAATCTACCTATTACAGTATAACTCAGATACTTTTCTTCTTTGAATGGGAATCTGAAAACAATTCTCTTTCATCAATTGGTATATAGAAGCTTTTTCATTTCACCAGCATTTTTAGACAGCTACAAAATGTGGAAGACACAGAAGGTAACCTGAGAAATCCATCTTTTCTAGTTTTTATATTAGATATATTTATATTTATTCTATATGCCACTCATCTTACTTGGAAGTGATTCTAGGCAATTTACATTCATCAAAAACCAATAAACAATATTAAAATAATGATAACAGCATAAATTAGTTTAAAAATAACAAGATGGGAAGGAAAGGAACAAGATTTTAGGAACTGGATTAAAGCAAGACTACTTGCCACCAAGAAACATACTGTATGTTGACTTATTATTATTATTTTGCCTTGAATTTTTTTTCCAGTTGCTTGTTTAAGTAGAACCATACCCAGACCTGCCTTAATAAATGGAAAGAAAAAGAATTTAAAAAGTGAGATTAGTTTTATCTCATTGGTGTTTTAAAATGGATCAGGATAATACTTTAATAATTGGGGAAATTTTTTCAAAACAGAAATATTTGCACTGAATTATGCTTCCAATACAGTACTTATGGTACCCTGTGAAACAAAAGAGTGTGTCTCAGATATTTTAACCAAATATATCAACAATGAGAAATACTGGGAAAGTGGCAACAGGAAAAGAAAAAAGGACCTTCACAAAGGCACTCATCCTGCAATTCTATTGTAATTTGTTTTTTAATTCTAATTATTTTTTAAAAAGTTATGACATATATGCAGGTGTACATCCCAAACATAACAATAAACAATAGTAGCTAAATTATTACGCACCTCACCTGCTCACTAAAAGGTGATTAAACAAATTATGTTATAGTTTAAGCATTATGTGCGTACTCAATCACACTTTCTTTTCCAACACTCTTTTCCGTTTCTCCTTCAAGTTATGATGGATCTAGATCAACGCACAGACTAAACCCCATTCCTGCTTCTCCTAACTAACTTTCATAGTTGTGCTCCAGAGTAAAACAGCGGCAGGGAAAAAAAATGCAGATAAATCAAATCATTTCTGCCATGACGTCTCCAATTTAAACTAAGCTGGAAGATGGGGATTCTAAACAAAATCCAATCACCTGCTTGCCTTTGGAGTCTGCAGGAGATCTTGGAAAACTTACAAAAGTTTCAGGCTGTTTTATTGGAACGGGGTGAAAATGTACTGCTTCATCTTTTGAAACAGGCCCCCTGGTGGCCCAAATGGCTGACTGCAAGGCATAATATTTGGAGTTTGCCTTCTCCATTCTGCCTGAGGCGGCCCAACTCCGCAGCCCTTTAGCGGCTGTCTGGTTATTGCAATATGGTCATCACTGAAGAAATATTCAGCATGGATGACACACAGGCTGCAAAACTGGCCACCCAACCCTGACAGAAACCTTTAAGGCAGTGTTTCTCAACCTTGGCAACTTTTAAGGTGTGTGGACTTCAACTCCCAGAATTCCCCGGGCAGCAGGATTGGCTGGGGAATTCTAGGAATTGAAGTCCACACATCTTAAAGTTGCCAAGATTCAGAAATATGCTGCCTTAAAGGTTTATAAGTTGGCTGATCATGCACACATCAGTTGGCAATTCAGATCATGCTATCATTCCAGTAAAAATAAATATTAGCCAATGTTCGAATAGATATTTTCAAAAACTGCCCTCAAAGAAAGTATTTGTTATATCTTTCTGGAAAAGCAAACTTGCACCAAATAGTCAACTTCCCTTTAAAAAAAATTGAGGAATTTTTGTACCGAGTGGTTGTTGGTTGGTTTGCCCATAAAGATATTTTATTGCTTTTCTTTTCCTGTGGGAACAAAACACCCCCATTGTGCAATTTTCTTTAATCCCAAAGCTGCTGCTTCGGAGCAAGAAAATGATTTCTTTCTCCACTCTTTAAGGAGGGCACAACACAATCTAAAAATAGGCCAGAAATAAACATTTTAATCCTCAGGCGCAAACATATATATGCTTTGCAAAAGTATATACAAGGCTCTTCCCACATCGCCAAACAGAAACATCTCAGCCCTTTCAGGCATTGAACCTAAATAGGTGATGTTGCCTCACCAACTAATAAATGACTACAGAAGTACAGGTGGTCCTTGACTTACGACCACAATTGAGCTCAAAATTGCTGCTGCTAAGCGAGACAGTTAAGTGAGTTCTGCCCCATTTTTTGACAGTTCTCACCACAGTTGTTAAGTGAACCACTGCAACTGTTAAGTGAGTAACATGGTCATTAAGTGAATCTGGCTTCCCCATTGACTTTGCCTGTCAGAAGATTGCAAAAATGGATCATGTAACCAGGGACAGTGCCACCGTCATAAATATAATATGAGTCAGTTGCTAAGTGTCTGAATTTTGATCACATGACCGTTGTGTGAAAACGGTCGCTTTTTTTCGATGCCGTTGTAACTTTGAACAGTCATTAAATGAATTATTGTTAAGTTGAGGGCTACCTTTTAACTGTTTGGGCCAAAACTCGAAACAGATAAACGAGCTTATTTCTACTTTTTCATTCATACACTCTAACTTACAACTCTAGAATATATCAAGTCTTCAAATACGAGCTTTACTCCAATAGATATTTTCCCCAATTGCTGCAAACAAATTCAGGAAAAGAGATTTTCACTGTAATTACTTATTCCTCTTGGATGTCACATAAGAATGATGAACGAATTCAGTCAGTACCTGATTAACATCTCCAAATCTTAAACATAAAACAAATTCTACTTCCGTGCCAAATTTCAACTTTTTCAGAAATTTCTGGCACCAGCACAATACACAATTATGTATCTATATTTTTATTAGAGGGAGTGCAAGTCTTAAGAAAAACAATCTCACACCCACGTTAGGAAGAAAAGATTAACTTACACGTATTCAGTGGTGCAATTCAACTGTGCGCGCACAGCATTTAGAACAGACAATTTTTAGTGATAATATTTACCTTCTGCTGAAGCCCCGATGAGTAAAACAGCTGATGTGCAGCAAAGTGCTCTGCTGCGGGAATCAGCTGTACTCAAAAACAAGGAAATAAAGCACAGGAAAAGGGCTGGTTTGGGTGGGTGAGGCCAAATGATCACTGGAACTACCGGTTCATTCAAACCGGTCCGAACCTGTAGAATTCCCACCCCTGCATGTATTGGGAAAAACACATATAGATATTCCCTGCCTTATGCACAATGGAGACCAACATTTATGTTGCTAAGTGAAGCAATTGTTAAGCAAGTTGTACCTGATCTTTTTTTGCCACTGTTGTTAAGCAAATCACTGCAGTTATTAAGTGGTTGTTAAGGGAATCTGGCTTTCCCTTATTGACTTTGCTTTTTGGGAACTGGCTGGGAATGGTGATCACTTGACCCCAGGAAAGTGCAACTGGCATAAATGTGTATCAAGGGTCTGAATTCTGATCACGTGACTGTGGGATGCTACAATGATCTAAAGGGTGAAATCCGGTCGTAAGTCACTTTTTCAGTGCTGTTAGAACTTCAAATGGTCACTAAACAGATGGTTGTAAATTGAGGACTACCTGTACAGGCTGGATACAGAATATTTTTTTAAAAAAGATTACCGATATAAAAATGTTACAATGAGAAAAAGAGGAAAACCAAAACTGATGTTTCACTTATTCTTAAGCAACTGCTACATCCAAACCACAGCTATAAAGATTGTGTAGTGTTGGTTTTGGATAGTGTAGTCCAGGGATGGGATCCGACTGGTATAACTACTGGTTCTGATGCTTTGCGTCGTGCGCGCATGCGCAAGTCGCGCGAGTGCAATTTACAACCTGCTGAGCTGCATGGACATCTAAGCAGCAGTGCGTGCGGGTGCGCAGCGGTTGGAAAAGCCCTTTTTTCCTGAGTTGTCAATCACAGTTGTGCCGCACAAAGCAGCTGCGGTTGAAAAAGCAGGAAATAAAGGACAGGTTCTTATGGGCGGACAGGTGGGCCGAAACAGCAGCAGTCACAGAACCGGTTCTATGTCTGCTGCTCTTCAGAGCTACCGGTTCTGTACAGCTGGACAGAACTGGTAGAATCCCACCCCTGGTGTAGTCTCAACACATCTGGAGGGTATTCAATTTGTCAAGATTGGCTTACAGAGTTTTTTTTCATCAATGTGAACCTTGGATCTTTCATAGTCTTGATAGTGTCTACTATCTTTAAACTGAACCATTATGTTTCTTAATATAATATTTTAAATATAATCTTAATATAAGAGGAACCGTAGTTGCACAGTGGTTAGAATGCAGTACTGCAGGCTACGTCTGCTGGCTGCCTGCAATTTGGCAGGCTCAAGATTGACTCAGCCTTCCATCCTTCTCTGAGGTGGGTAAAATGAGGACCCAGATTGTTGGGGACAATAGGCTGATTCTGTAAACTGTTTAGAGAGGGATGTAAAAACTCTGTGAAGGGGTATATAAGTGTTAAGTGCTATTACTATAATATTTACACAACTTGAGCACAAAAATTGCATCCACCAGATTTTCCTTGTGATATAATAATGAGTGAACTTTCACACCATGCCTATTGTCCTGGAGAACCCAAGACTGCTTGCTAGATGAGTTATTTCCAAACAGATTGTGATGACCCAGGGTGGGATACAAAAGCAACAAAGTCACAAAAAACAAGTGATGTCCCTTTAATTCCTTCAACTTGGCTTCAAAGGTCCAATTATCATGGACTGGAGAAAAAACTCCTCCACAAACAGTTGCGAAAAGGAAAAAATTCCTTTCCAACTCAAAGTACATATAAATTAGAAAGAGAAAAAAACAACACAAACCACACTGAAGCAATGGCAGGATAAGGGCTTGACGACGTCCACAGATACTGAAATACACACACTGGGAAGGACGGCAGAACTCAGATAAGAACTGAAAGACTAGAATTATTTCACGCTTTGTTTCTAGCACTGGGCCATGCGCAGTTTGTCCTTTAAAACAGTCCTCACAGCTGCAGCCTATGAAGGGGATCGGGACCCATTCCTCCCCTGTAGACACCACCATTCACATTTCTCCCTTATCCACTCCTCCCTAGGATGAAGAGGGGATGGGCCTGGACCAAAATAAAACACACTTTGTTTCCAGCGTTTGCCTGTACGCAGGTCCAAACTCTTATTCAGTTGTCACACCTGCAGCCCATGAAGAGGATCAAGGCTCTCTCCTCCCAAGGAGACCACGTCTCTCCCTTATCCTCTCCTCCCTGCTGCCCTAGGATGAAGAAGGGGTGGGCCTGGGTCCTCCTCTGAATGCCTAGCCGGCCTCTGCCCTTCCCCAGTTTCCTCCACAATCTCCGGAGCCACACTCCCACTCCCTGTCGGCTGTTCCTCCCCTCCCTCAGAGTCAGATTCTAACAGGGGCATGACACAGATCTCAAGACGATAGGAAGCAGGAAAAACTCCCATAGCTTTTACTTAATTTTAAACACTAAGGAAAATACATGTCAATGAGGTGCTTGAAATGCCAGGCTTATTTCTCTGTCCAACAGGATTCAATGCAATGAAAATGCGCACCACAAGGTATAGCTTTCTGGCAAGATAAGATTTCTGGCTGATTCCACCTCCCTTTCTGTTCACATGTCTGATTCTCTGAGACTTCCTGGACAATTCCCAGTAATTTTACTGGCAAGGATTTTCAGAAGTGGTTTGCCATTGCCTCCTTCCTGGAACTGAAGGAAAACGACTAGTCCAAGGTTACCAAGCTTTGTGCCCAAGCCAGCATTAGAACTCACAGTCTCTGGGTTTCTAGCCTGATTCCTTAATCACTATATCAAACTGGCTTTCAAAAAGGCTGATAAACTCAGCAATTAGCTTAATTGGATCCCCAATGCATGGAAAATGCTGATAGGAGAGAGAGAAGCAACATTTATTGCTGGACTTAATGCTGTCAGCAAAGCAGCTAAAAAAGCAACCTGTTGCTCCCTCTTCACAACGTAACCCGACATCATTATTTTTATGGCTGGCATGTGCTTTTTTATTGCAGAATCACAGAGTTCGAAGGTCCCTGATTGAACATGTGGACCAGACACTTATTTAGCAGAGGAACTGCTAAAGCACTTCATGCCTAGCTAGCCTCTGTTTGAAAACCTATCTGTACTGAAGGAGAACATAGCAATTTATGGGAAGCAACCCTTATCATCAGGAAATTCCCCTAATATCTAACCAGAATTGACTTCAGAGGTGGTATTCAGCAGGTTCTGGAGAACCAGTAGTGGAAATTTGGAGTAGTTCAGAGAACCGGCAAATCCCACCTCTGACTAGCCCCGCCCCCATCTCTTCTCTGCCTCCCGAGTCCCAGCTGATCAGCTGAGTCTTCTTTTGTTGCCCTGCACAGGAGAACGGAGCCGGAAAGCAGGTTAGTGGGGTGGGGTGGGGAGAGAATGGAGATTTTACAGTAACCTTAGTCCAAAATGTACTCACCGAACCAGTAGTAACACCGGTTGAATCCCACCACTGTTTAGGACCCTTTGAAATTACAACAGCTTTCAAGAAGTGGCTTACGGCTGTTTTTCACACTTAAGACCATTGCAGCATCCTCATGTTTCATGTGATAAAAATTCAGAGGCTTGGCAACTGGCTCATATTTATGGTGGCTGACGTCTCCCGGGATCATGAGATCAACTTTTGCGAACCACTGACAAGCAAAGTCAATGGGGAAGCCAGATTTAACAACTGCAATGAGTCACTTAACAACAGTGGTAAGAAAAGTAATAGAGTAGAGTGGAGTGGGAGTGGGAGTGGGAGTTGAAGTTGGAGTTGGATGGGGTGCGGTGGGGTGGGGTAGGGTAGGGTAGGGTAGAGTAGAGTAGAGTAGAGTAGAGTAGAGTAGAGTAGAGTAGAATAGAATAGAATAGAATAGAATTCTTTATTGGCCAAGTGTGATTGGACACACAAGGAATTTGTTTTGGTGCATATGTTCTCAAAATACATACATCAAGAATAATAGGTATAACACTTAGAAGTAGTCACAGGGTTGTCAAGGCTCCGACAATTCACCCCCATTCAATCATGAGTCTCTAGCTGCATCTCTCAGTTTAAAAACATCATTTATTAGGAGTGAACAACGACAACGTTACCTGGGTACAGCCAACTCTGAGACACATCATTCATCTCGATCCTGGTCTTCTCCCACCCCACCGGATGTATATTCTCCAATGGGACATATCCATAGCCAAAAGTCGTCAATCATGCTCTCCAGTAATAATCTTGCCTGCCAGAAGCTTCGGCTGCCTAGCAATTATCTATAAAAATATTTAAGGTATGCACTGCTTCCCCCACTCCCTTTCTGATGACAACTCTAAAAGACCAGAGAAATATTTTTGAGTTGATAAGGGTACTATAAATCATACTAGGAACATATATATATAGGAAACATAAAACATATAAATTATACTAGGAAACATAATAATAAGCTAGGGCCTATCAAATCATACTAATAAACAGTCAATAAAATAATAATTAAAAGAGTCGTAAGCATACAAGCAACAAAGTTGCATTCATACAGTCATCTTGAAAGGAAGGATAAGAAGGTGAATAGTAATAGTAATGCAGACTTAGTAAATAGTTTGACAGTGTTGAGGGAATTATTTGTTTAGCAGAGTGATGTAATAAAGTAATAAAAATGAGGCAAAATTCACTTAACAACTATCTGGCTTAGCCGCAGAAATTCTGAGTTTAATTGTGGCTGTGAGACCTACTTATGTCACATATTGCTTCCAAACTAATTCTTCTGTATAATCAAGAGTAAAGAAAGAGGTGCTGAGGCAAGAGCGGCTTCATAATTCTTTGTGTTATCTAAAGCTACAATATCCACAAAGAAGGCCAGAGTCATTCACTAACCTTGTTGACTTTCCGGACTAGCTTGCTCGGATGCAATAAGCCTGCCTGATCAAAAAAAATGAGGCAATGTAGAAACAGATAGCTCTACACCAGTCACTTATTCACAGTGTGGCTTATTAGGTGAACTTCCAGTCGAATCAAAACATAATAACGTTTCGGATAAGAGAAAATAAGAGGAGCTCTCCCACTAGCACAGAGAGCAATTGTTCTCTATTCTTCCACGCTGCCTATCAATCACCAGAATGCCCCCAGCAAATCTCAGGAGGCCAGAAAAATCCACATCCTTATTCTTACAAACAGCAAGAGCCATAAATGAAACTGTCGACAGATTAATAATACCTGAGAGCAGCAGCTGCCTGCATCTTCATCTATTTTTCCTTCAGTGATAAAAAAAGTGTAAATATTGACTCTAATGGCGTTGAAAGTCCAGTAACTTATGCAATCGTTTTAATTACTCTCTTAGCCCCTTGCTTATGACAGCCACCACAACTTGAGAGAGACTTAGAGCTTTAGTAAATAAACAATAAAGGTAGAATAACTTTCTTAACACTTTGAATGTACGCTAATTGGCATACATTAAAATGAAATTTCGTTGCATAGGGCTCTCAAAGGGTCTTCACTTCCAAAATACACTACATAAGCATGACAAAATAAATAAATAAATACAAAATTATGCATTTACCCGCATATATAATATGACATTATATGACACGTATTATATGACATATATTATATGAATATATTGATATTCACGAATTTGCCACTGGGATCCCTTAGTGCAGGGGTGTCAAACTCGGTTTCATTGAGGGTCGCATCCTGGTTGTGTTTGACCTGGGAGGGGTGGCATGGCCAGCTTGACATCAGTCCTGTCGGGGGCACCTGTGGTGGCCCGAGCGCTCTGCCAGTGAAAACGGACTCTCAAGCTCCATTTTCGGCTGCTATAGCCCCCTGCAATCCTCTGCCAGAGAAAACAGAGCTTGGGAGGGCCACACCCGGCCCTCCTGAGGTCCGTTTTCACTGGCAGAGGCTTCACGGACCGGTCCTTTGCAGTTTTTAGGGTGGCCCCACGGACCACATCTAAGCACCCCATGGGCTAGATCCAGCCCAGGGGGCCTTGAGTTTAATGCCTTAGTGAATCCAAGAACCAAGAATATAATTCATTCTAAGCTAGACATGGCTTCCGTGCAAGCTACCACCAAGTAAGTCAATGGGACCAAGGCATTCTGCAGATCCCAACTGCAATGCCCAGAGGCAATACTGTAGGTGCCCAAGGACATCTCTCTTAGCACCGGCAGGCCTTCTGCCCTACTCCAGTTTGACATCATATGTGCAATATCAACAGCAATAAAACAGTAACTAGTAGTACATTGCAAAAAAAAAAAAAAACACTGTTGGAAACACCTTCATTTATAAGAGTGTCAATTGAAAAAGAAAAATACCATTTCCGCAAAAATAAGACCGTCTTATATTTTTCTTCCCACCAAAAAAGGCACCAAGTCTTATTTTTGGAGGATGTCATCCACTGACTAACCTCAATTGCGCATGTCACTCCCGGCCACCTTTTTGCTGTCAGAGGCCTTCGGGAACTTCTTTTGTGGCCGGCAAAGCTTTCCTGAAGGCCTTTGCAGCTAATAACAGAGCTCTGGATATATCCGGAGCTTTGTTATCAGCTACAGAGGCCTTCAGGAAAGCCTTGCCAACCTTGCTGGCTGCAGAAGAAATGGGTCAGCAAAGCAGGTATTGGGATGTGCAAGGCCTGGCTACAACTGTAAGTAGTAGGGCAACTCCACCCCTCCATCCCTAACGTACCTTAATTTTTACCCGTGCACTCTGGAGTGGGCAGGATCTTAATTAGGGCTTATTTTGGGGGTAGGGCTTATATTGGGCACACATGTAAAAATCAAGCTAGGACTTACTTTCAGGGTACATCGGACTTTCGGGGGAACAGGGTAGTGAATAACTCCACACAAGCACTTTATAAATATGCCAGTCTATCCAAAAAAAGAAAAGACAAAAAGATGGGCCTTGATAATAAGCTTTAATCTAAGGGGGGTGGGGAAGGATGGCTATGAGAGGATGGTTCATCTGTTTCCTTTTCAATTAGTTAGTCAGTCAATCAGTCCCAAAGGTGCTTTTTAAAAGGCAGCTGGACTTTGGTGGTTTTTTCCTTGGAAAACATTTCTCTTCTCATCCAAAACGCTTCTTCACTTCCCCCCAAAAATGAGAAGCGAAATGTTTTCAAAGAAAGAGCCATGGACATCCAGCTGCCTTTTGGAACGCACCTTCGGGACAATCGTAACCTGAGGGATTGAGAATGTACGTAGACATTCCATCAGTTAATCAGTCCATCTGTCCGTCCATCCAATTTCTAGGCCATCTCTCTCTAAAATGAATCTGGGTAGCTTCACAACAAAAACAAGTGAAACAATAGAATATAAAAAGAACAGCAGTTACCTGGAGGGAGCAAATTAAAACATGTAATAAAATCCCTCATCCTGACTTAAAAGGGCCTGAATACACATTAACTGAAGACTTGGCAGAGGAAGCAGGTTTTTAAGGGTTGTTCAAAGGCAGGTAGGGGGAGAGCTGTATGAATCTTGTGTGTGTGTATGTGTGTGTGTATGTGTGTGTGTGTGTGTGTATGCACCCATGGACTGTTCCAGGTACAAGCTGACTTTGGGAGAGTAGGAAGGGTTTTGTTAGTGGCTGGCAATTCTCAAGGAGGTTTAGTTGGCTAGTGGCATGCTTATACTGCTGAATTCCAAAGTCAACTCTGCTTGCATTCCCACAGTAGGAACGCAGAAAATGTAAACATGCCACTTCTTTCAACGGACAGCTCAAACACCAGTTTCTGAAGAGTGAGAGAGACAGTAAGGCAAAAGTAAAAGGCAGAAACAGCATGAGAAGGCCCTGAATCAGGAACAGAAGTACTGTCCTCAACTTATGACCACAATTAGGAGCATAATTTCCATTGCTGAGCAAGTCGCATCTTATTAAGTGAGTCGCATCTGATTTCACGACCATTTTTACCCTGGTGGTTAAGCAAATCACTGCAACTGTTAAGTGAATCATGCAGTCATTAAGCAAATCCAGCTTCCCCTCCATGGACTTTGCTTCTCAGTTTGAAAAAGCAACGCTCTCATTCAAATACACTTGCGATACTATAAGTCCAGCTTCCCCAACCTGATGTCCTTTCCTATACATTTAAAGGGGAAGCTAAACCAATGGTAGCTTATAGCAGCTAGACCCATAGCCTGCGAGTCCCAGCTTCCAAGCTACATGACAAGCAGATTGGGAATACTAAACTTTTTCTTGTCCTTGGGTGACAATTTCTACTTGTTATACCTTCAACAAGTTAAATTAACTTCCCTCTGGAAAGGATGACCTTTGTATTCCAATAGGCAATCAATGCACTCATAAAACAAAAATATCAGGTTCACAAATATGCTTTACAGGTATGCCTTTTCTTGAAAATGCCATATTAGGACTCTACGATTCATTGTAGTGGTGGTGCAGTGGTTAGAATGCAGTATTGCAGGCTAGTTCTGCTGACTGTCAGCAGTTCGATCCTGATGGGTTCAAAGTTGACTCAGCCTTCCACCTTTCCGGGGTCAGTAAAATGAGGATCCAGGTTGTTGGGGGCAAAAGGCTGACTTTGTAACCTGCTTAGAGAGAGCTGTAAAGCGATGCTTAAGTCCTATTGCTATTGTGATAATTATATTCCTGCTTTTCTACCCGTAGAAGAACAAAGCTGCATACAAAAGACCAACACTCTTCAGAACAGAAATGACAAATGTAGATCACTTTTAAAAAGATAGATTGAAAACCAGCCTGATCCAAGAACGGCTGGAACTCTATAAATGCTCGAATAAATAGACACATCCTCAGTTGTTGCATAATGCAAGGCAACATGAGATCGGCTGCAATTTACAGCAAGCAGATGCCAATTTGCCACGGTGCACCAAAGGATGCCCACTATTAGCCAACTCTATATCCTCCCCAGTCTTCATTTGGCACTCAAGGGACTACACTACATTCAAAAAGCATGCAGGATTAAGGTGGAGGTTAATAGCTCAGGGTAATTAAATATGAAATGGTACACAAACCCTCTGCAAAGCTTTTTGCACTTATTCCTACTTTTCCCAGCACTCATAATAAACAAGGCAAAATTTCTTGGAGGACAAATAATTCCTATATCTTTTGGAAACAATGCAAAGCAGCCTAATTTTAGAAAAGGAGGGAGGAAGCATTTAGACTATAAGTACTTGAGAAAGGTTTGAATGGCCCAGTTTTAAAACTGACCTTAAAAATTCCCTCTCAGAAGATACTGGATCTATAAGTGAAGATAAGCGGCTCAGTTCCAAAGACATTTAATGTGGTTTATTTATACAGCAACAACTCAAGGAACTTGCAAGCCAGCCAGAACTGTTACACTATAAAGCTGGTGTCTGTGCTATTATACAGATTTTAAAACTACAGTCAGAAATATTAATTATTGTGTTGGAAAAGACTTAATGGCATCTGGCTAGAAACTGAAGCACCAGAAATAGCTTTATGGGATGATGAGCTTGGCATAATTAAGGTAAATACCAGTCTTTTTAAGTAATCCATCTTAAGGGGATAAGATTCTAAATGTAGCTGGAATTCCAATTTAGCTCTTTATTTTGTTTCCCCACTGATAATAATCCCAGCTTGCTAAGACAACTGGATTTCTCCTATAGTTTTTCCTACCTCAGTTGGTTCCGTATTCCAGGTGAACCTTCTCCTGCAGCCCCTTACTTAACTGGCTCCACTTACCTTTTTCCAAGCACAGGTTCATATTCACCACTGGTGAGAGCTGCACACCGAAAACTGGAACTGCTTCCTCGTTGTGCTAGCCGACACCACGCCCACTTCAACTTTAAAGTGGATAATTGAGCAACACAAACCACCCTCCTTCCATCAACCTGGGTGTGCCACCTTTACAACAGCACTTGAAAATCCTGGCATTGAAAACCGGGCATGCATGTGTCCTGGAGCTATGGTGCTACCTTTTGGGGAGGGGGTGGGGGGATATAAATGAGGCTAGGAAGTGCTGTGTGTTTTGCAGTTGTAGAGAAAGTCGCTTTGAAACATTGAACACTGGAAGCTTCTGGATTTGATCTTCCACTAGGAAACGCTTTGCTTAGATTATTTCTCTGTGACTGACCCCGATAAAAGATTTAGAAGCTAACCCGGTGAAAACAATAGGCCATTCTAATGCTATTTTCTCCCCTTTCCTCTTACTGTACAATTACTTTATATGTTCTGATGAATGCTAACCACAGACATGAATAGTGGTTTGGTTTTCCTGATAGAAAGAGGAAAACTGCCACTGGTATTTTATTACAGGTTCATTTCTGAATAGCTCGTCGACTATGTCCCTTGCAACGTAACTGGATTTTTACAACGAAAACTGGGGAACTTGCTTGACTTTCTATAGTCACAGAATCCATAGGTCTGGAAAGGATCTTGGAGGGTCTTCTAGTCCAGCCCCCTTTCAACCACAATTGGGAGCAGGATTTCCATTCCTAAGTAAGACAATTGTTACCTGAGCCGTGCCTGATTTTTACGACCTGTTTTGCCACAGTAGTTACGCAATTCACTGCAGTTGTTAAATAAATTGTGCGTATGTTAAGTGAATCTAACTTCCTCCGTTCATTATGCTTGTCAGAATCCAGGTAGGAAGGCCTCAAATGGTGATCACATGACTCTAAGGATTCTGCAACTGTCCTAAACACAGGTTTGCAAAGTACCTGAATTTTGGTCATGTGACCATGGGGATACTGCAGTGGTTAAGTCACTTTTCTCAGTGTTGTCACTTTGCTAAATGAAGGGTAGTAAAGCTGAGAACTACCTGTATTTTTTTGTTTCATTCGCAACCTCAATTTCACCACTAGCCAAACCGGATAAAGGCTTTGGGAAATTTGCAGCGTTGCTCCCTTCTGTGTGGTCCTAATGAAGAGATTAATCCTTGTGGCTTCACTGTTCATTTTTTTTATCTTCTGAAACAGTCTAAGGCTTATCCCTTATGAAACATGCCCATTATCTTTTTGCAGGCTTCACACATACAGTAGTACATTAGACCATTGGAGCCCTTCCCAAATATCCAGCACAACGGTGCTATACATTCTCACGCCAAGTAGACAAGAGTCTTGTGTGTGTTCATTCCAGACAATTATTAATCAGATCTTTATGCAACCGGATACAGAAGCCTAGAGAATGGATTCTGCAGAAGTTTTAGATTTTTTTCCTCAGCTCTCTTTTACCCTGCGTGGGAATCAAACTTGCTTTGAAAGGTGGAAACTCCATAGATCCGTGATGGCAAACCTATGGCATGCATGCCAACTGTGAACCATTTGTGTTGGCACACGAGCCACAGGCAAACTTACCTCACTGAGCATACGGGCACCTCACAGCTGATTTTCAGGCAGTTTGAGGCCTTTTTCGGCTTCCCAGGCTTGAGGAAAGCCTCTTCAGCCTGAAAAATAGGCCCGTTTCGTCACTTCCTGTTAATACCGGAAGTGATGAAATGGGCCTATTTTTCAGGCTGCAGAGGCTTTCCTCAAGCCTAAGAGGCCGAAAATGAGCTGGGAGGCGCAGTGCAGGTAAGGGGGTGGGGGATTGCAGCGTGCTTGCACAGTGGGCGCGCACTTTGCCTTCTGGGTGCTGGCACACAAGCACACATATGCAAGTGCACGCACAATTTTGGCACAGGAGCCCAGAAAGGTTAGCCACCACTGCCATAGATGCAGAGAGCTAAAGAAATGTCCTAAAGCAGATAAACTCAGGGCTTTGTTAGCACAATCCTATGGTATTTGGGTCTCGTTGGTACAAGCAATTAGATTCACAGATTCTTTCACCAAGCCTGGGCCAGCCCAACCCATAGAACAACTAAACAATACACAAGAGCTTGAGCTGAAAGGCTCCTAATTCTGAATGCAAAATCTGGAATGAAAACCAGGCACCCACAACTTCTGAAACCTTAGCCAGCCAGGCCTATAAAGAGTTAATCCCAGGTTGTAGTTTTCCAGCTCCTGGGGAGCAAATTTGTGAAGTGGACAACCCGGAAAGCAGTTTCTAAAATGTTTTACTATTTTGGGTACAGCTCTAGGCCCTTCCTGGAAAAAAGATGATATAAAACAGAGGAGGAGGGGGAGGGGGAGGAGAGGGAGGGGGAGGGAGAAGAGGAGACACAAATGTTTTTTGGAAGCATGGTCTCTTGCTCTAGGACTCCCTGCCCCAACCCAGTGACATTGCAATTCCTGTTACTCAATGTTTGCATCAGCAACAGGCAGGCTGGGAGGTACCTGGGGTGGGCTGCCCGAAGATGCTAACTACTTCAAGATCGAAGATCAAAGGGGCGTGCATAAGCGCACCAACGTGCCTACCGTCCCTGTCCTATTGTTTCTTTTATTTTTCTTATATGTACCCATTTCATGTATTCATAACTATGTATATACTTATACCTATTATCTTGTAAGCGATTGACAAATCAAATAAATAAATAATAAAATAAATAAAGAGGAGCTGATAGCGAAACAGCTTGCATGCAATATTAATAAAAGAATATTGCAAACGTTTACCAATTTTTTTATGACCTGCCTTCTATCTGGCCTTTAGCAGTACTTAGCAGGATCTTAACACCAAGAACAGAAAAGGGAAAACAGGCTGCAAAAGATGGTCCATTTGTACCTATTCTATAAGGGGAGTCTGCCCTGGTGTGAACCAACCAGAGCATCTCGACGAAGGGCAGAATAGATAGATAAGCCATCGATCAAAAAGAAGAGGTCCACCTCTCAAAAAAAGGGCATTCACACATGCAAGGGAACTACTCTGAGCTGGCCCCTAGAACAGGGTTCCCCACTCTTTCCGGGTTGGCGGCCCAGAGCAGGGGAGAAAGAGGGGGTGGTTTTGTGAGAGGGGCAGGTGCATGTCCAGGCGAACACACGCAACGTTCACGGCAATACTCACCCGAGTGGGGTCACAACAAGGCTCACCCAAGTAGGACCGCCCCTGCAATGAGACTCCTGCAAGTGGGGCCACGATGAGGGATCGCACCTGCCTGCAGAGAAACTTGTGCGAGTGGCAACATGACTGCCCGCAACACTCGCACTAGTGGGTCCATGCGCATACACAAATGTGTACGCTCTGGCCAGTCACTCATGCAGCTCGATGGCAATTAGGCCATGGCCCAGTAGTGGATCAGGGCCCACAGGTTGGCGATCCCTACCCTAGAAGACTTTGATTTCTGCTGTGACATAGCATCGGCCTCCTATTTGAACATCCTGGGATCATGTTCACTTTAGCTTTCGTATGTGATGGTGGTGCAGAAAAATAGAAAGGTTCTAGAAGTATATCTAGAAATCAATACAAAATGGGCAAATCTCGTTTAATATCTGAAGAGTTGTTACATTTAATGTATAGCACTACCTGGAAAATTTGCTGGATTGAGTAATTGGAAGATGAGCTTCTAGGGTAGTGTTGCTCAACCTTGGCAACTTTTAAGATGTGTGGACTTCAACTCCCAGGATTCCCCAGCCAGCCATGCTAGGGAATTCTGGGAGTTGAAGTCCACAGGTCTTAAAGTTGCCAAGTTTGGACTACCTGCAGTTTTCTTGGCAAGGCTTTTCAGAAGTGATTTTCCATTGCTTGCTTCGTAGGACTGAAAGAAAGTGACTGGCCCAAGGCCACCTAGCCAGCTTTTGTGCCCAAGGTGAGACTAGAACTCACCATCCCCTGGTTTCTGGCCTGATGCCTTAACCCAGGGATGTCAAACTCAAGGCCCATGGGCTGAATCTGGCCCACGGGGTGCTTAGATCTGGCCCACGGGGCCGCCCTGGAAATAGCAAAGGACTGGTCCATCGTGCCTTTGCCAACAAAAACACATCCACTCCCCCCCCCCGAGGGCCGTTTTCGGCTGCGAGGCCTCCTGCAATCCTCTGTCAGTGAAAACAGAGCTTCATTTTCACTGGCAGAGCGGTCAGACCACCACAGGCATTCCCGGCATGAGTGACATTGACCTGGCCATACCCAACCTGCTGCCCCGGTGTCCCCTCCCCAGGTCACACAACCCTGATGTGACATTCAATGCAATCAAGTTTGACACCCCTGCCTTAACCAGTACACCACACTGTCCTTCCTTGTATTCTTGAATTAAACAATTCTTATGAGTGACTTTATTCCATCTATAAGTAAATTGTTTCGGGGTGCACTGAAAGGGGGGGATGTCTTCATAGGGAGGTCAATAAAGACACATTGACCACAGCAACCATGTGATTCAAGTCCTGTTTGTTTTTTACAACTATCACATACATACAAAAAATGAATGAGCCTTTGCTTATGCAGTCTTCTTCACTATCTGGACTTTTCTGACAGACACGTATGAATACCCATGGATAACTTCAGGCTGCTCTCTAGGCTAAACATCTCTAATTACAGCGTTATGTGCCATAATTTATCTTAAAAGTGCAGAACTTTTCCTTTGAGAATCAAACATAATCCAGCTGTTAAACGAGTCTCAAAAATTACACTTGTAGTTGTGGGGAAACTCAATTTCATGCAATCGTTTCATTTGTTCAGTACAAAACAATAAGAGCTTTTCATAGACACTAAAACACCCTTAATCTTTAAAACACCCTTAATCTTTTTTTCTTTAATCCCCTCCGTTACAGTGTAAACAAAAATAAGAGCAATAAGGGGTTTCCCCCTTTCCCTCCCCCGGCTTCCAAATGACTTTCACTGAAAATACTTTCAGGAGTTTTGAGAGATGCTTTCTGGCATAATACTTTTATTAACTCTTCCGTTAAGCTCCAAAAGGCACAAGGTTTTATTGAAATCATTCAGCTAACAAATTGAGGCAAAAAAACCCCCCAAAAAACAGAATATGCAGCGTAGTTAAGTAGCAGGCAAATGATGATGAATCCATAATCCCATCAATAAAAATACAGTAAGATGCATTTCTGTCCATTCCAATTACACACTTAAATTTAAAATAAAGGGATGAGCCAACCTTCACATTATTTTTCCCCTTCTTATTCCTGACATATGTTTTTTTTTTAAGTCTTATTTTTACCATATAGTCTTCAAGACACTCCAGTCACAACCTGAAACTAAGCCTTTGCTTAAATTAGTACCTCATCCAAATCCTTTTTGATCAGAGTACACTAAATCAAAGCACTCTTGCGTCCTTTTCATGAAATTCGCTTTGGAGGCAGTCAAGTGTCAAGCTCTTATGAAGAAAGAAATTCTAATTGTTCAAATAAACGAACATAGCAGCTAGCTGCTAAGTAGTTCTAGACAAAGGTACAGTTGATTTAAGATTCTGCAGTCAGGTGCTATATATTCACTCTAAGCACCTTTCAAAGTTTCAGTTCAAAGTACTGTGCATGCACACACGCACACACACACTCTCCTATGGAAGCCATAGAATTAAAAAGCAAAGAGAAATCAGCATAAAGCTAGCCAGAACATCTGCAATATTGATGACCCAGGAGATGCAATTCAGTCCTCCGACTACGTTATTTGCATATTACATCTGTTGGACCCATAGACACCAATTCCAGTTCCACCTGAACGTCACACCACTGCAGAAACTTGCAAAACTGCAGCATTTCTTTAGCACGTGGCACATTTAACCACTTGATTCCTGAACAGTATGCTAAACTTTCCGATGTTTTGCAAGGGCATTAAGCCCCTGGTATGCGGAAGCTATGGAGAACAAAAAATTTCCACTGCCCAGGGAAGCAGGGGAAAAGCCACAGGTTTCACACACATTGTTTGAAGAAACATTAAAGAGAAGTTAATATGAGCTCTGGTGATGCAGTGGTTAGAATGCAGTATTGCAGGTTAACTCTCCCCATTGCCAGGAATTTGATTCTGACCGGTTCAAGGTTGACTCAGCCTTCCCGCCTTCCAAAGTCAGTAAAATGAGGAGCCAGATTTTGGGGGGCAATAAGCTGACTCTGTAAACTGTTTAAGAGACTGCTGTAAAGCATTATGAAGCGGTATATAATCTAAGTGCTATTGCTACTGCTAAGTTTCAAGAATGAAACCATTCATCATAAATTTCAACAGAAGGGTGCAGGCCAAGGAAAAGAGTTTATGGAAGGCGTGGGGATCAGTGGCTATTAACCTTGATGGCATCATGATTGCCCCTGAAGCCATCTGCTGGGAGGCTAGTGGGCTTCCTTCTGTAGATGGTGAACCACTATGAGAAGTCTCATAGTCGGAAGTCTGATCCATCAGAACATGGCTTAGGTTCTTTTGGCCACCATGAAAAGACCAAGGTTCAAGTCCCCCCACAAGTAGAAAAGTTCACCAAGTGTTAAACACGTCATCTGAGTTGGAAGGGACCTTGTAGGTCATCCAGTCCAACCCCCTGCCCAAGCGGGAGACCCTACATCATTTCTGACAAATGGCAGTCCAATCTCTTCTTGAAAGTCTCAAGTGATGGCGCTCCCACAATTTCCAAGGGCAACTTCTGTTCCATTGGTTGATTGTTCTCACTGTCAGAAAGTTTCTCCTTATTTCCAGGTTAAATCTCTCCTTGTTCAGTTTCCATCCATTATTCCTTGTCTGGCTTATAGACACTTAACCCCTTCCTCACTATGGCAGCCCCTCAAATATTGGAAGACCACTATCATGTCTCCCCTGGTCCTTCTCTTTACTAGACTAGCCAAGCCCAGTTCCTGCAACCGTTTGTTGTATGTTTTAGCCTCCAGTCCCCTAATCATCCTGGTTGCTCTTCTCTGTACTTTTTCTAGAGTCTCAACATCTTTTTTATAATGTGGTGAACAAAACTGGATGCAGTACTCCAGGTGTGGTCTTACTAAGGCTTTATAGAGTGGTATTAGTACTTCCCTTGATCTTGATTGTATTCCTCTGTTACTACAACTTAGGATTGCATTAACTTTTTTGGCGGCTGCTGCACACTGCTGGCTCATATTTAGTTGGTTGTCCACTAAGACTCCAAGATCCCTCTCACAGTTACTGCTATTGAGCCTGGTTTCACCCAGTGTACTTTTGGTTTTTCTTGCCCAAGTGTAGGACTTTACTTTTCTCTACATTGAATTTCATTTTGTTAGAGTCAATCATTTTCTGGAGCCTTTGGTGCTCTCACAGGTTGGTAGTTTGCTTGCTAATGTTTCATTATCCAACTAGGTGAAGATGTTACCCAGTTGGGTAGCAAAACATTTGCAAGCAAACCACCAACCTCAGACTCCACAGTTCAAACTTGATCTTCATATATTATCTTCTATTGGTACCGATTATTCTCTCTCAGCCCAACCTAAGTCATAGGATTGGGGTAATGTAGGAAAATAGAAACAGTGCCTATACTATAGTATTTTTCAACTCCGGAATGGAAGTGAAAGAAATGTAACAAGCAAGTAAATAAACAGGAGATAAACTACACCCACTGAAATTGGCAGTCTCTGGGTTTTCTTTTTTCTTTTAGTTGAATGATCTGCAGCACTGAACAGCAATCATATGTATTCATTCTCTGATTGCAATATGCCATTTTATCATAGGCATTCTGGTGCCTCATTTAACTAAACATTCAGTTTATGAAGGAATTTAAGAAAGCCGCCTTGTATGAACATCCCCCTTTGACAGAAAGTAATCTTCCATCCAAGTATCCATGAAAATGTTTGACATGCCAAGCTTCTTCGATCTACTTGGATAAGCAGCAAACATTTCAAACAACAACAATAACAAAATAATAAGTCCAATTGCCATGATTCAACTTCCAGGCAATTCTACTTGGAAGGCTGAGAATCTTCATCAACAAGCTCTTCTGCATGTATGCAATAGGTGGAACTGGGGCTGTGCCAGTATGGCAGCATTTTTGTCACCTTGATAAAAATAACACATATTTGCAGATCTGGAAAACTGATCTGAAATACACCCTTTCCCTATGGCAAGAGAATGCCATTTTTTTTCTAGGCGAGCAGCTTCGAGTGGCCTTCTGAGATCATACCACCCCAATAATATGGGGGGAGAGGGGAGCATGAAAGATTTATGCAGCCTGAAGAGAAGCCAACCAATCAACATGATAAAGCCCCAGATCCACATTTTGGTTTTCTTCAGCAAATCACTGAACCATGGGTAACTTATTTCCAAGCTATCAATAAAAGAGAATTTATTTCTTCTGTACTTGGTGGATCGCTATGAGACAGAAGTACTGATGATATTACCTAGTTTGGGTAATGAAACATCTGCAGGAAAACAACCAAGCTAGGATATCACCAAGGACATCGGATTTCCCAACTAGACTAAACCTAGTATCTAACGCAGGGGTATCAAACTCAATTTCATTGAGGGCCGTATCAGGGTTGTGTTTGACTTTGGGGGGCCGGGGGGGGGGCGTGGTCAGATTGATGTCACTCGTGTCAGGGGTGCCTGTGGTGGCCCAAGTGCTCTGGGAGCTCAGTTTTCGGCTGCAACAACTTCCTGCAACCCTCTGCCAGTGAAAATAGAGTTTGGGAGGGTCAAGGGGGGGGCGTGGCCAGGGTGGGCATGGCCAGATTGATGTCACTTGTATCGGAGGTGCCTGTGGTGGCCCAAGCGCTCTGCCAGCAAAAACAGGCTCCCAAGTTCCATTTTCGGCTGCAACAACCTCCTGCAACCCTCCTGAGCTCCGTTTTTGCTGTCAGAGTAACCACAGGCCAGTCCTTTGCTGTTTCCAGGGCAACCCCGCGGGCCAGATCTAAGTACCCCATGGGCCGGATCCAGCCCTCTGGGCCTTGAGTTTGACATCCCTGATCTAATGAAATCTGCCTTTTTTTTAAAAAAAAAAAGTGTTTAATGTGTGACGTTTTAATTGTTAGGTTCTACACTGCCCAGAGTAATGTTAAGTGAGAATAAATAAATAAATAATAGCTGACTCCACAGACTTTTATCAAATGGGCTGTGCTACTTATTGTCCTATTTTTTTTTCCATTCCAATTCTGAAATTTCATTGAGGGTCCACTTTGGCCCAATTGGGTGCACCATAACACTGTAGATTTGTTGGGGGTCATCTAAAAATATTCCCCCCATACCAGTACAGAAAGTCAGGTGGGAACACCTCTGTAGAGCCCAACTCACAGGCTTCTCTGTTGCTCTCTTTATGGAGAATCTCAGTGACCTTCATCTATCCTGAAGGCATCAGATAAAACAAAACATATTTGTAACCTCTTCTGTCTGACCCGAATTCTGATATATCCTGTATTTCAGGGGTGGGATTCTACCAGTTTGCACCTATTCGCTAGAACCGGTTGTTAACATTCTAAGCAGTTCAGAGAACCAGTTGTTAGAAGAAATTACTGGTCTACTCCTGTAAGGAAGGCAGGAAGGAAACATTCTGGTGTTGCTTACAGAAACTGCCTCTCCGTTAACCCTTGTTACATTCTTGGCAGGACTAGACTTCCTGTCTCAGGAACTTCTCTGGAGTTTTTTTCCACTCCTTTGCTGATACTTTGCTTGTGTGGAGTGACTATTCAAAGTTACAATGGCACTGAAAAAAGTGACTTATGACCATTTTTCACACTTATGACTGTTGCAGCATCCCCACAGTCATGAGAGGCCAGGCGAGGAAATGCGTGTCTTGATGTAAGTGATATTGAGTTGGCCACGCCCAGCCAATACCATGACCACCAAGCCACGCCCACCACCTAAGCCATGCCCACAAAACCGGTTGTTAAAATTTTTGAATTCCACCCCTGCTGTACTTATATTTGTTCTACTCATCTGATTTACAATTGAAGAATAGTATTCATCTTAGTCAGGAGTGGGCAACTCTGGCAACTTTATGACCTATGAACTTCAACTCCCAGAATTCCTCAGCTGGTTGTCCACCCCTGATCTTAGTGATTGCCTCTATTATAATTTTATAAGTTTTACTGTCAGTTGTGTTTTAATGCTTTCTTTTTATTTATATTTATAGGGGTTTAGTAGTGTTTCTGTACATACTTAACATGCATATGCGTTGCATACTGTTCTTTCTGGCTGTTAAGGCCATTATAAAGATTAGGCCTAAGACAACCCTGTTCTAAGGTCCTGAGGAAATTCTTCGCCCTGCATTCTTTACTCATTCATGCATGAATAAGAACTTCCTAGGTGGCCAACTTGAGTGATCCTTTTCAGATTACACAATTCCTTAAGTAGCTACTAAAAATGAAGCAATAGCAGCCATGGAACACCACAGTCTCCGTGGGCAAAGCAACTACAAAGCTCTTGGTTGGCTATTTTATTTTTTTTATTTATGGCCATGGAAACTTCACTAACCATGTTTGTTTAGATGTGATGGAATCATAGAGGCACTTAAAGAGAAATTTGTGGTAGAACAGGTTTAAAAAAAAAAAAACCCAAGAAAACCTAGAAGACCTGAGAACCTGCAAAAATTCTATAGATTCCTAAGAGACATTTGGAGATGATAGTTTAGAATTTTATGCCTGATCTTCAGGTTTACGTTTTATTAGATTTATATCCTGCTTCTTCTTCAGGGCTCAAGATGGCTTAGGTGGGCTCTCTCTTGATTTAATTCTCACAACAAGCTGCATTCAACATTCCTCTTTCTTTTCTTCACTTGTTCCAAACCTTAGTTTTCCATCACATCTTTTGAAAAGCCAAGACTGGAATTCAGACAAGGCAGCATGCAGATTATATGCTTGCTATAATTGTGCTTAGTTTGAATGAAATTCTCTTGTAAGATTTGCCTCAAAAGAGAAAAAATCTCCTTCTAGGTTTTCCTGAAATGAGATATCTACAATGTAACTTTAAACCCTTGTTTTGAGATACTATTAAATGTCATTTTTTAAATTTCACTTAAGATTTTAAATATATTATACAAAAATGTATTATAATCAATGGTAAACTAGATTTAGATGGCATCTTATAAAAACAAAGAAAGCTGTCATGAGATATCTCGAGATTTTAATCTTTTTCATATGAGATATTGAGTGAATTAAGCTGAAACATAGCCAGCTATGAGATGAAGGGGGTGGAGGAATGAGAATCATAGTACTTCAAAGCTGTGAATTAAGGAATATTTGATTCAAGAATCAAGAACTATCAAGAACAACCATACTATAGATCTGTCAACAGCTTTGGTTTATTTGGGATATAATGGTGAAGTTGGCTTTCAAGTCAAGTCAATTTCTGATCACTTCACAAATATGCATCAGTAGGGAGTTTAGGACAACAGTGTGTAACTGATCCACCAATATCCCATTGGTATCATGAGAGGCCAGGCGAGGAAATTCTAGGGCAGTGGTAGTCAACCTGGTCCCTACCGCCCACTAGTGGGTGTTCCAGCTTTCATGGTGGGCGGTAGGGGTTTTGTCCCCTACTTTATAAATCACCATTACTGTGGAAACGGTGGGCGGTTAGAGAAAACTTTACTACTAACAGAGATACAAAAGTGGGCGGTAGGTATAAAAAGGTTCTAGAGCTTTTAAATACCTAATTTTGCCTAAAATCAGGATACTCTATAGAAATTTCTCATCCACATACTAATTAGATCAGACCTTGCTTAGCTTCCGCGATTGGTAGAATGGGTATGTTTAGCATACGACATTACTGCAAACTTCTTCCCACACCACCAGCTTACCTCCAGGCTAATGTTATGCATAAAATACCCTCCCTCCATTAGTTCAATTACTATATTTCATTCAATCTTTTTTAAAAAAGACTTCGCTTTAAACTTTTCTTTCAAATCATTGGTAGACTTGAGTTAATTAGTCAGGGGATTTGTGTGTGTGTGTGTGTGTGTGTGAGGATGGATGGATGGATGGATGGATGGATGGATGGATGGATGGATGGAAGAAAGGAAGGAAGGAAGGAAGGAAGGAAGGAAGGAAGGAAGGAAGGAAGGAAGGAAGGAAGGAAGGAAGGAAGGAAGGAAGGAAGGAAGGAAGGAAGGGTTAAAG
Organism: Bungarus multicinctus; assembly: GCA_023653725.1. Lineage (NCBI taxonomy): Eukaryota > Metazoa > Chordata > Lepidosauria > Squamata > Elapidae > Bungarus > Bungarus multicinctus. The sequence goes on from CM042834.1 coordinate 260,962,942, forward strand.
AAGCAAGGTGACTCTGCTTCTTTAAATCAAATTAAAACAATAAAATAATTAACATGATTAAAAGGAGAGAGCTAAATTAAGACATTAAATGTAGTTCAACCGACGTGCATGATTTCTGGTACGAGGGGAACCCAAATCTGATGGAAAAAACCCCCCATATTTTGAAGTTGTTCTGAAAGACCATAAATCTTGGAGTTAACCTCCCTTCAGGGCTGGAGATGATAGTCCAAATCATAGCCAGTCAGGCGAAACTCATTAGGACCTGCAACGTACCTGTCTTGCTGGATCAGGCAGATGTAATTGGAGAGGTCCCTCAGATAACCTGGCCCCATGCCTTGTAGGGCTTTAGAAGTTAAAACTAGCATCTTAAACTCTGCCCAGAAGAAAACTAGTGTAGGTAAATTTTGAGAAATTGCAAAGCAAGTGTTGGCTGAGACTCCAATTCACCGAATACCTAGACAATATGTATTTAGCCCCAGCCCAAGTGGAAGGCACAAAGGCAGGGAAGACTGTATCAAATCTTCAGATTTATGTGATCCCGTCTTTCACCTGGATCATGAACTGGAGAGAAAAGAGTTGGAGCTAAAACTTCTGAAAGATGCTAGATGCAGACAGTGATTTCAGAAATTTTTCTTATATTGCTAATGCTGATAAAAAATGGGTAATGGAAAACTATTATCCAGTCATACAAAACAACTGAGAAGCGCTAAACAGTTCTCTTAATTTCCTCTACAGCTCATTCATTAATTTGCTTCTGTTCACCTGTCATCAAGTAGGTCCCATTAAATCGAGGTCCTTTAAAAAGGCCACTTAATTGTTTTTTCCCCCTAAAGGCTGACAAGGCAGCATTAAAATATAAAGCATTGCTCCTGGAGAAGATTAAGGGCTTTAAGACTGCACTCTACAGATATAAAGCTGAAGTGAGAGAAAAATGGCATAGAAAATGTTTGATGTTTCCCTAAATCAAAAGAAACCACTTGGTATTTTCCTTTCCAGCCAGTGTACTGCATAAGAGGCAAAACAATAAAACGTAAAACAATGTTTTAGTCCGGAAGCTGCATTTATAGTGGAACTGAGAAAAAAAATTAACAAGGTTCCATTGAATGTCCTGGTTTATTCTTCACACTATGCTTGATGTTATTCTAGCGCAGGGCAGAGGTGATATTCAGCAGGTTCTGACCAGTTCTGGAGAACCAGTAGAGGAAATTTTGAGAAGTTTGGAGAACCGGCAAATCCCACCTCTGACTGGAGATCTTACACTATCCTTCCCCTGCCACGCCCACCAAGCTACGCCCATGGGACTGGTAATAAAAAAATTTGAATCCCACCACTGGCGCAGGGGTGTCAAAGTTGCGTTTTCATGGTGGCACCACATGACATATCGTGACTTTTTCCCCCTTCGCTATATCAGGCATGGGCATGGTTGGCGCGTGATGCATCTGGCCCGCGGGCCGTGAGTTTGGCAGCCCTGATCTAGTGTCATGTGTGACTCCAGCCACAGAGGTTTATTCAACAAATCTTTGTTTTATTAAAATAAAACATGACTTATTGTATTGTATAAATTCAGCCACTTGTAAGCAGTGGACTTTGTAAGAAATTGCCATGAACATTTTGTTTACACACAAAACCCAAAGCCACAGTGATTAGAATTCTGACATAAGAAGCAACATGATCTGGGGATTTGGAAGAAAAGCAAAAAGATACCACATTAAATTTATAGGGGTAGTCTTTGACTTACGACAGTGGTGGCTAGCCTTTTTCAGCTCCCGTGCCGATAATTGCGTGCGTACTCGCGTGCCAGCACCCAGAAGGCAATGAGTGCTGGGCCCCCCCATGCCCCCTGCGCATGCACACATGATTCCCCCTTGCACACAACACATCTGTGCATGCATGCATGATTCCCCCCTCGTGTGCTGCATCTGTGCATGTATGCGTGATTCCCCCTCATGTGCCGCATCTGCAAATGAGCGTGCGATCCCCTCGTGCGCATCGCATCCCTGTGCATGCACACACGTCTCCCTCACCCACCCCTCTGCCCCCTCGCATGTGCACCAGATACCTGACAATCAACTGTCAGGCAGCAGCACACACCTGCATGCGCAGTGGGGCTCTTCCAGGCGACCTCTCGCATGCCAGAGGAAATGGCTCTGCGTGCCACTTCCAGCATGCGTGGCATAGGCTAGCCAACATGGATTTACAACCATTCATTTAGTACTATTCAAAGTTACAATGACGCTGAAAACAATGACTTCTCACACACTTAAGACTGTTGCAGCATCCCCACGGTCATGGGATTAAAATTTGGGCCTTTGGCAATAAGCATATATTTACAATGGTTGCAGGGTCCTGGGGTCACATGATCACCATTTACGACCTTCCCAGCTGGCTTTCGATAAGCCAAGTCAATGAGGGAAGCTGAATTCACTTAACAACTGCATGATTCACTTAACAACTTCAGGGATTCACTTAACCATAGCAAAAAGATTGTGAAATCAGGCCCGACTTACTTAACAACCACCTTGTTTAGCAACAGAATTTTTGGTCCTAACTGTGATTTTAAGTTGAGGACTAACTATAACTGCTTTCATAATCGGATGTGGTTTGTTTGCCATTAAGTTGTTTAGCATGCATGATTCCCCCACCCCCCGTCCCGTTCTGAGTGTTTTTTAAATACTTTTTGCCTTTCAAATGTATAGAATACTAGCACAGGAAAAAAAATCAATTCAGAAGAGAACTTTATAGGAGGGTGACAAAGTGATAGATTTAATGACATGTTCTAGGAGGAAATTGCAATGTTCAGTCTAGAGCAGTGGTGTCAAACTCAAGGTCCATGGGCCATATCTGGCCGTCCGGAAACAGCGAAGGACCATCCTGTGGTGCCTCTATCAGCGAAAACAGAGCTTGGGAGCTTGTTTTTGCTGGCAGAGCGCTGCAAGAGGCCTTCACAGCCAAAAACAGAGCTCGGGAATCCATTTTCATTGGCAGAGCGCTTGGGCCACCACAGGTGCCGCAATGGGCCACCACAGGTGCTGCAATACGAGTGACACTGAACTGGCTACACCCACCCTGGCCACGCCCACCCCATCCCCCAAGATCAAACACAACCCTGATGCAGCCATCAATGAAATCAAGTTTGACATCTAATTCAACTGGGCTAAAAAAACTACTGCTACTACAACTATTATTAATAATAATAATAACAACAACAAAATAAAAACTCAGTCAACTGAACGTTTTTAAATGTTCAGTTGACTGAGTTTCATGTTTAATGAATAAAAGAGTTAACAACAATAATAATAATGTATTGTGGAAAGACAAAGATGTAAAATATAGAAATAATGTGTCCACCCATTTTTACTAGCATGACAAACTGACTCAAAATTTTTGGCACCGTAAAGGCCAATTTTTCAAAATGGAACATCTTCAACAACCTATTTCTCATTTATTTATTTATTTATTATAACATTCATATACCGCCCTTCTCCCTAGGGACTCAGGGCGGTGTACAGCCAAATCAACCCCAATCAATACAAAAGTTAAAAAACAATTAAATAATAGGCTGTTTAAACTAAAAACAACCCTCCCCCAAAAATGTTAAAACCCAGGTTAAAACCAAATTAGAGGAGATAATTAAAAACTATGTCAGCCCAGGCCAGCCTGCTCAAAGAGCCAGGTTTTTAACGCGCGCCTGAAGGCCCTCAGGTCCGTGCTGGTGCGTATCTCAGGTGGCAGAGTATTCCAGAGGGCAGGGGCCCCCACAGAGAAGGCCCTACTCCTGGGGGCCGCCAGACGACACATAGAGGCCGACGGCACCCGGAGAAGGCCCTCCCTGTGGGAACGCACCGGTCTGCTGGAGATTACCGGCAGAATGCGGTCCTGCAGGTAACCTGGCCCAATGCCATGGATCGCCCTAAAGGTCAAAACTAGAACCTTAAAGCGAACCCGGAAAGCCACCGGCAACCAATGCAGCTCGCGCAGGAGAGGCGTCACATGGGAGCTACGCGACACCCCCATAATCACCCGCGCGGCCGCATTTTGCACCAGTTGGAGTCTCCGGGTGCTCCCCACAGGGAGCCCCACGTAGAGAGCATTACAGTAATCCAGGCGAGAGGTGACAAGGGCATGAGTGACTGTGCGCAGGGCGTCCCGATCCAGGAAGGGCCGCAACCGGTAAATCAGGCGAACCTGATAAAACACCCCCCTGGAGACGGCCGCAATATGATGTTCTAAGGACAGTCGTGCATCCAGGAGGATGCCCAGATTGCGAGTCCTGTGGGGGGCAAAATCTCTCCCCCAATAGCCAGCGAAGGTGTCAGCTGGCTATATCGGGGCGCCGGGAACCACAGCCACTTGGTCTTGGATGGGTTGAGCCGGAGCCTGTTCCCGCCCATCCAATTCCGCACGGCCTCCAGGCACCGGGACATAGCCTCTACAGCATCGTTGGGGTGGTCTGGGGTGGAGATGTATAATTGGGTGTCATCTGCGTACAGGTGACACCGCACCCCAAGACCACGGATGATCTCGCCCAACGGCTTCACATAAATGTTGAACAAGAGAGGGGAGAGGACCGACCCCTGAGGCACCCCGCAAATAACGGGCCTAGGGGTGGACCTCTCCCCTCCCACCAACACAAATTGCGAACAGTTGGAGAGGAAGGAGGAGAACCATCGCAGGACAGTTCCCCCAATCCCCAGCCCCTCCAACCGCCGCAATAAGATACTATGGTCGATAGTATCAAAAGCCGCTGAGAGATCTAATAGGACCAGGACAGAGGAAAACCCTCTGTCACGGACCCTCCAGAGATCATCAACCAACGCGACCAATGCTGTTTCGGTACTATGCCCAGGCCTGAAACCCGATTGGAACGGATTGAGGTAAGTTGCTTCCTCCAGGTACTGAGGGAGCTGACGTGCCACCACGCTCTCAACAACCTTCGCTATGAAAGGAAGGTTGGAGACTGGACGATAGTTGTTTAAAACAGCTGGATCCAGGGAAGGCCTTTTGAGGAGGGGCCGCACCACCGCCACTTTCAAGGCGGTAGGGAACGACCCCTCTCTCAAAGAAGCGTTGGTAATCCCCTGGAGCCAGCCTCGTGTCGTCTCCCTGGCGGCCGAAACCAACCAGGAGGGACACGGGTCCAACAAACATGTGGTGGCATTCAGACCCCCCAGCAGTCTGTCCACACCCTCAGCGGTCACAGGGTCAAACTCTCCCCAGATAACATTCTCAGGACCTGCCCCGGACACCTCCCCCGGGACCACCCAATTGGAGTCCAGCCCGTCCCGAATCTGAGCGATTTTGTCATGCAGGAATCGGGAAAACTCCTCTACCCTACCCTGCAAGAGGTCATCCCGCGCTCTCGGTTCAAGCAGAGAGCGGGTCACTCTAAACAGGGCGGCAGGCCGATTTTCTGCCGACGCAATAAGGGCGGAGAAATGCGAACACTTCGCCGCCTCTATCGCCACAAGGCAGGTCTTAATATAAGACCTTACCTGTGTCCAGTCAGACTCAGTGCGGCTCGCCCTCCAAATGCTCTCTAGACGTCTTTTCCGGCACTTCATCTCCTGCAGCTCCTCCGTATACCACGGAGCCAAATGGGATCTGTGCCGGGTCAGAGGTCGCAGAGGCGCAACTCGATCCAGAGCCCCGGCATAATCCCCCCCATCCCCCCAATTTTCAGATATCTAATTATCTATAGTAGGAATACCTTTATTATTTTATTACCACGGACCTTCAGCCATGTTAAAATTACTAACATAAGTTACTCAAAAATTTCATCTATTTGCTTAGAAGCTTAATCATGTAAAATCATGATTCTAAAGTGATTCTAAAGTGGAATGGATGGGGAACATTTAATCTAAAATTAAAGTCTATGGAAGCTAGTGAATTGTAGTGGTTAAAGCACCCAGTAAATGTAGAGACTAGCCCAAGAATCAACATTGAGTCAATGGTAGAAAAATATAAAAAAACATACCATTGTGTTATTCTGCTAATATGTTAAATATAGTAATTCAATTGTGTGCTACTGAAAGTCTAAGCATTCCAAGAAAAGCTTATGTTGTAGTTTCCTCGAACATTTCAACCACACAATGCACACTTTGTTATTTCTTCCCTCTTTTCCCTAAACCAAATATTTTAATTCAACCACTTGACTAACTCAAAAAATAACCCCAATATTTATAACTCAAAGCACCTTGTACATTTATGTAACAGAGACAAAAATGGAAGCAAAATGAACACACTAAATCAGACCTCACAGCTCCCTGGAATTAGGAGAGAACATTTTTTGACTCTTTTTTCCCCTCAAAGTACTCATCTGACTTTCCTGAAAAATTTTAAGGAATTGGAAATGAAATGCTTTAATCCAAGGCTAACAAAAAACATAGACATGACTTAACACCTGTTTACATGTCCAGAATACAAATCAAATACTGACCAGTAAAAACAAAAATAAGATGGCAGTTATCAAGGGCTATTTCTGAATACATAAGCAGTATGTATTTACATTGCAGTAAATACACAGAACGGAATAGCATATTAATTTGCATGTAATTCATAAAATTCAACTTAGACACTGCCTAATTCCAAATCAAAAGAGCCAGATTGGTATAGTAGTTAAAGTATCAGACCAGAAACTGGGAGAGTGTGTGTTCTTGTCCAACCTTAGGCACTAATCCAGTTGGATGACTTTGGGCCGGTCACTTTTTCTCAGCCCTAGGAAAGAGGCAATGGCAAACTACTTCTGAAGCCTTGTGAAGAAAAGGGACTAGTCAAGGCTCTCTCCAAGAACTGGACATGATTGAAAGGGGAAAACAAAAATTAATACTGGATGGCTCCTGGTATTAAAGGAGAATGACAAGCATAAAATCAAAAACAGATGATAAGAAATTAAGCAAGATAGCAAATCTGGTTAGCAGTAACAAAATATCATACAGCCAGGAAAGAGCTGCAGTCTTTAATTTAAATTACTTTTATCTTAAATTGAATTAAAGTTTTGTTTGGGAGACAATGCCAAGAGTGATCCTCAATCCAAAGGAAATAATTCCTGATGATAAATTGAATTCTTTCTCAAGATGGATCATTGCCTTCATTGCCCTCCCAGTCTGAGCAACAGTCCTGCTGCTTCTGCCTTTAATCTCTCACAAGGTTGGGATTGCTCCTGTGACGCTGATCTTCCTCATCTATCAACTGGCAGGCTTAAATCCAGGAAGCCCTCTCTGGCACTCGCTCAACAGTTGTCTAACAACTTTGACATCAACACACAATGGAAAGCCAAATGGGCTGCTGAATGCCCAGATACAGGCAGTTACGTAGATGGCCCTACACAAAAGGTGCCAGGTTTTGACCTTCCTCGCCAGCATTGGTCAACTCTGAACAGGATCCGTACCCAACATGGTGCCTGCCAGTACTCACTGTTTAAGTGGGGTCTTGTTTCTACCCCTGAGTATGACTGTGGTGCTCCTTGACAAAATATCCATCACATTGTGTCCGAATGTCCATCAAGAGCTTACACAGGCCCAATGTCTGATTTTTTTCAACATAAAAAATCCTTGAATGGCTGAGTGGACTGGACATTAGCATTTGAACCACTATAAGTCCACTATTTAGCCATATGCTAAATAAAAATAATGGGACTGCTCCCATTCCAAATTTTCAGAAATAAGTACACCAAAATTTTCAGAGGAGAAGTGTCAAGAGAATGGAGTGTGCTGATGGTGGGGCTTATCACAGACAAAGATCTGCTTGATTTGCTGGCAAAGTGTACGTAAGTCACAGTATAGTGTAGAACAGGGGTGTCAAACTCGCGGCCCGTGGCCCAGATGCGTCACATGCTGGCCATACCCACATCCGGTTTAGCAAAAGGGGGGGAAGTCTCGATGCATCCCGTGACGATGCTGGGATGACGTGAATTTGACACCCCTGGTGTAGACTCAACACATAGGAAACCAATTTTTCCTATGGAGGGGAACTTGGTAACTGCTGGTAATCCTCAATTTACGACTGTAACTTACTCTGCAATATTGGTAGTAAGTCATGATGGCCATTAAGTGAATCACCATACGATCACGTCCGATTTTATGACCTTTTTTTGCAGTGGTCATTTAGGGAATTAGTAGCTACAGGCAGTCCTCAACTTACAACGGCAACTAAGCCTGCGATTTTGGAAGTAAATCGTGACAGTCATTAAGCAGGACAATGCCCAAAGGAACAAGACATAAAGTGGCACTTGCACTGCCATCATACTTCATATAAAAATAGTCACATTTTGATAAAGGTTCCCCCCCACACACACTTTTGTTTTTAGAAAACCTGTGGGGAACTTCCTCTAAGTCTACTCTGAATATGAGGTTTTCAGAAGGAGATGTGCTTTTCCACCAGGCCTGAAGTCTCAACTGGGGTGATTTTTAAAAAATCAATGACCTTATTCTGCAAAAGAAAAAAATAATACACACAAGCCTGAAGCATAATTTCTTATAACTGAGAGTTCGTTCTCACTAATACATAAATGTTTTGATTGTATCCAAGCTACTTCAGATAGACAGCTGGGGCAGCACATAATGGAACGTACTGTAATTTGTAGAACTGAATTGTGGGAGCAGAAGAAACTTTACTTTTGTATCAGTATTTTTTTTTTTTAATATTTTGTAGTGTGAGCCAATTGTTACACCAAAGACCAATCCCAGAACCAGGGAACTGGTTTTGCCTCATTTCCTAACTTGAGGACTTGCCAGGAAAATAATCAAACAAGTTTTCTTGTATGCAAACAGGGTTTTCTGATGGAAAAGACACTACAAATAGTGCACGACATAACAGTCGGAACTGATCCTGGCAATCACGGCCCTAAGACATGACAGTCATAAAACAGGTCATTGTTTGCTATGGGCCAATTTTTGCCAGAAACCGGAAGTAAATATCACTTTCTGGTAAAACCCTTGTATATTACGGTCACATGACCACAGGCTGCTGCAAACGGCTATAAATGCTGGTCATTTGCTGAGTATCCAAAATGTGAGTATGTGACTGTGATGGGAGTGGCCATTTGAATTTGGAATCAGGTTGTAAGCAGCTTTTTTAGGAAAGGGGGAGAGAGGGGGAGTCCATTGTAACTTTGAACGGTTGCTAAGTAACTGGTTTTAAGTCCAGGACTATCTGTGTACAGTGATCAAATATTCCAGGCCATCCTTGAAGATGGGAACACATTTTACTGCTAGTAGAGTCCCTGTATTCAAGCTGTCTTGCTTGCATTTCAAATTCATTTGTAGAAAGGACAAGCAGCATTTATGGGAACTTCTAATAAACCCCTCTGCAGGGCAGCAATGTTTAAAGTCTGGGCTGTTATCTAATAAGAGCAGGACAAAAACAGGAAAATGACTGCAATGAAATCTTGAACTTAGAATTGCTCCCGATTAAGTGCTGATTTCCTAAGGGAACGAATTTAAAAAGAAGAAAAGCAGCAAAGAACTAGGTTCATGTTTTATTCACATTTCAAAAAGCTAAAGTCATTCAGCTCCAAATAAGAATAAAATGAATCTAGAGCCCCACAAGTATACAGGAGAGTAATTTAGGATAACAATTCCCACATAGCATGTTTAGTCCAGGAGTTAAGTCCTTTGCAAGCTAGCTAGAGAAGAGAAAGGAAACTATTCTGCCCTGAAATGAGATAAATTAGTAAATTATAAATCAGTGTTGCTCTTATTTTGAAATGGCAATATTTACTATTTGTTCTTCCTAACAAAGTTTCATTGTCTATCATTTAACCCACCATATAGATCTGTAATCTCCTATCTATTCAAAAATAAAGCCAACTGAATCCTGTGGAAGTAAACAGAAGGGTAGGGCGAATCTTAATTGATACTAGACAATCCTTGCCCCATGAAGTCATCATTTCAGAGATATTTTCTTAATTAAGAGAGAAACAGAACGCAGGCAGACAAAAAAAAAAAAGCAGTGGGTGTGGGAAGGATATAGCTTTCCCATTGAGTTTCCTTGTAGGAAGTTTCTTTCTTTCCTCCCTCCTTCTTCATTCCCTCCCTGAGGGATTACTAGAGTGCCTGAGAAACTGTCATGAAATGTTGAAAATGAGAATCACATGACCCAAGCAGCAATCTGACTGCAGCAACAGTCAAAATTTCCCCAAATGTCATTCCTTCTGGAGTCATGGCTCCTGGATTTTGGATGTATTCTGTAAGTTAGCCCATCTGAGGTATTTAGATTCAAAAACTGTTGCCCAATGATACAGTGTTTTGCCCAGTTAAAGGTTATAGAAATGAGAGTTTTAGTAATATATAGATATCCTGGTGCCTGTGCTGCTCCCTCCCCTGGCAAGAGTTCTATGCTTGTTTATTCATCCTTTCCAAACAGGTCCCCCCAAAGCTCCTCCATTGAGCAGGTTCAAATTCCAAGCTCAGTACAGCAAGAGTCACCAGGTAACCAAGGTGCACACTTGAAGTCCGGGAAAGCAGTTCACAAGTCGAACAGGATATATGGCACAAGCACTCAAGGCACAGAACTGGGCACATTGTTCCAGCAACACTGAAGTCCTCAAGCAGGATTAAATAGGCAATGCTGGTGCAATCCTTCATGAGAAGCGAGGTTGCCTCCTTGGGAGTAGTCTAGCTGATAGGCGTTGTGCCTGTCTCCCCTCTGCTTTATATGTCCTTGGATCAGGAGGAGGTATGGACTCCACCTCCTCCTCCTCACTGCTAATGGGTAGCAGCTGCTTCCAGTCCTAGCTTGGAGACTCCTGGCCAACTTGCTGGAGCTGTGGTTTGCCTCGCTCAGCCTGTTGCTCCTCCAATCGACCCAGCTGAGGCAGGGCTGTCTTAACGCCTGGGCCTGATGGATACTTGCCCTTGGGCCCCATGAGCATAGGGGCCCCATACTAATCTCTGTGTGTTAACCCTTCAATATGTACAGCAACATATTTATTACATTTGATTGCATTTTTAAATTAATACTAACATGCCAATATACCTTTAATTTTATCGACCATTTACATTTTTAGTTGCCATAGGGGCCCCAATATACTGCTTTGCCTTTAATGCTGTTAAGACAGCCCTGAACTGAGGCTGCTCCATCAGGCTAGCACTCTCTGAGGCCCGATCTAGACCATCACTTGGTTCCGCACTTACTCTGCCAACTCTAACTTAAATTCACCCTCCTCCTCTGAACTTGCATCTGCAATAAAAAGTAACAAATCCAGCCCATTTGAATACTATGGTTTTCAAGATGGCTGCACATATGGGTGCTGTGGCTGGCTGCTCCTTCTTTCAGTGTATGGTGTGTATCAGTTTCTATCCCAGGGCAGTAGCTCTGTTGAATTCTACTGTATAGTGCCGTGTTGGTGTGGTGTCAGGGTTTTTTGGTTCAATGCGTGGAGGGTGAAGGATATGTGTTTGTGTTTATTTTCATGGTCATGATGTGCACTGAAGATGGTGTTTGATTTCGTTGTAGAGGTGCAATGACAATAAACTAAACTAAAGCGCTCCATGGCTTGGGACCTGGGTATTTACGGGTCTGCCTACTGCCACCATTGGCCTCCCGTCGGCCAGTGCGCTCCCACAGGGCAGGCCTCCTCGGGGTGCCAGCGGCTGGGCGATGCCGGCTAGCGGCCTCGAGGGTGTGGGCCTTCTCTGTGGGAGCACCCTCCCTTTGGAACGAACTACCCCCAGAAATAAGGACTATCCCTGACCTACAAACCTTCCGGCGCGCGCTGAAAACCCATCTTTTTCATCAAGCCGGTCTGGCTTAGAGTTATTAGTAGGGCTTTTAATTGATTTTAATGGTTTTATTTTTTAAATTCTCTTGATTAGTTTTATCTTTCAGCCATTAATTTAATCCTTTTTAATTCTATTTTAATAATTGTATTTATATTTGTGGTTTTTTTACTTGGCTGTACACCGCCCCGAGTCCCGTCGGGAGAGGGGGTGGTATATAAAATTAATAAAATAAATAAATAAAATAAATAAATAAATAAACTAAAACTAAACTATATCCAGCACTTTTTCAAGCTTCCAGAAAGTCAGTACAGACCCTTGGAATGAAAACAACTTCTATGCTGCCCTTGCCACACTCAAAAGACTACAGAGTCAGTGACACATATCAAAAGACTAGGGAGCTTGGATCACATGCCCTCTGGAATCCTAAATCGTTTTTCATGATGCTAAAGCTCTTTTTCAAGAAGGAACTCCCACTACAAAAAAGGAAAGACATATGCTTGATCTGTTATGGCATTTCACCAACAAAGAAGCTAAAGGATAGCCAGGGCAAAGTATCAAGCAAGGAAGAAGTTGCACAACTTTTAATTGAGAGCAAAGTCTTGCTTAGGCAAGGAGGAGGAGGCGAGGCTATAACAACTGAATGTCTTTACGCAGGAAATGTCTTCCTGACATTCAGATTGTAAAGCTATTCAACTTAAAGCTATTCAACTTAAAAGCTATTCAACTTAAAAAGCAAATAACTTAAGGAAATGCAAGAGAAAGAGGGTCACGGATATGCATTCATGTCCAGTCATAGGCTATTACTCCTTATCACAGATACAGTTATTTAATACGGAGCAATTAATTCACTCCAAAGAATAATTTGTTACAGGAAACCTGGGAAATAGCTCCACAATTCAGATGCCAAACTGGGTGTGCTCCTGTGATACAGAGTTGGAATTTAAAGGGCTGCCTTGAAACTACTGCTTGGCAGCCGTGTCCCTGTGTATGACTAAAAGGTGAGATGGTAGCTCTTGAGGGTGTGCTGCATTTTGGATTCCACTGGAAAAAGGCACCTGGAGTTGCAAATATAGCAGCCTATTTGCTAATTCTGGAAGCAGCTGAGTCTTTTCCCCAATGATGCAGCTGTTTTAAAGAGCTACAGACCAGCATTACGTGCATCCTTATGCATCCTCAAGCAGTTCTGGGGAAACTAATCTGTAGTGCAATCATGTTAACAATTACTAATTCATCAGGGATCAAATGATTGAAGGTCCCAAAACTAGCATCCGCCCCATTGCACAGAGCAGCTGGATATGCCTTGGTTACTCATAGTTCATCTTTTAGACCAGGAATGGTGTCCAGGCAACTAGATGGTATTTTATGGCAGGAAAATGAGATGCTCACATCCAGTTGATCGGCTACTTTCTCTTTATTTTCCAGGACTGAACACTAGCGGAGCCGCGGCAGCCTTTTTTATAGCGGCTGCTCGCGGCTCGCCGGCCAATGATATCTATCCAAAGTTCCCGCCGTTGGATCGACCAATTGTGGGTGAGTATTTGAATATAGAACAGATGGCTTCATGTATCTTCTTTAATGCTTGCTAGACTCTCTTTAAATGTTGAAAATAAATAAGCTAACATGCGGTAAAGCAATGTGTCAAACTCACGGCCCGCAGGCTGGTTGTGTAATGTGCTGGCCACGCCCACCCCTGGTTTAGCAAAGGGGAAAAAGCTGTGATACATCATATGATGACGACATGCCGTCCTGAGTTTGACACCCTTTCTGTAAAGATATTACAGATGGTAGTGAGCACAGCACAAAACATTGTGGGCTGTTCCCTGATACCACTAGATGATCTCGCTAGGCCTTGATGCCTTAGAAGAGTGAGGAAAATTCTCAGGGACGACTCACATTCCGGTCAGCACTTCTTCACTCTCCTGCCATCGGGTAAGAGATATAGAAGCACAGTCAGCTGCACCAACAGGCTGAAGAACAGTTTCTACCTGTAGGCTGTCACACTTCTGAACAGAAAATAACCTCATCTCAACATAGTATGACTGACTTGTGGGGCCGGCGCATTGTGCGACAAGGTCACATAGTGTAATAAGATTGAGTCCAGGCTAGGGACTTCTGTCCTCACTGTGAGTTGTGTTGGGGGGGGCGGGGGTTGCACGAAGGGAGGCTCAGTCAATCTCACTGTACATATGTTGTTCTCTGACAATAAAGGTAATAATAATAAGAAACCGTACTCTTCTAACATATTAATTTACGCTAATATCCTTGGGCCGCACAAAGTTTCCAATGGTTTCAAATAGATAGATTGCTTTGCTGAAATCATGTCCCCTTCTTAGCCATTTTATGACTTCACCTTCCACATTCTCCCAAAATTAGATCTGTTATCCTTGGTGCAAAAGAGTTACCCCAGCTAACAATATCACCTATTCTCTGTAATGGGTATTCATACTTCTAAACAAGCTTTAAAGTAATAAGACAAGCTGTTACTAAGAGCAAGACAACTCTTTATTACTTTCCCCAGACCAAATGTTGGTTTGTACATTCATAGAGCCAATGAATTTAATTCAATTTAATGTTTGATTCCTACTTTTAAGTTTTACTGTAAAAGAAAATGTGTTCTATCAAGAACAGGAACAGAAATAAGCTCAATTCTGTTTTAAATGGGGTAATGAAGTATTTATTTTTAAGGTAGATGAATTGTACCCTACAATACTGAAGGAAGTTATTAGGGTCTTTGAGAAACTCTGAAGAACTGAAACGCCAGATAACTGGAGGAGAAAAATGTAGTAATCTTATTTTAATAGCTTGATACAATGGTCAGATATGAGAGATTCCATTCTATACCGTATAATGAACGTATCTGCATCTGCGGAGTGGTAGAGGTAGAAAAACTGGTTCACATATTTGATTGCTGCTTGTATCAGAGGGTGAGGGACAGGTATCTTGGCTCATATATGAAACAAATGACATATTGGGAACCCCATATTAAAACAACGCACTTTTATGTGCAGACAGAATTTGAAAACAAAATTGAATACAGCACAGTACTTGAGTATTTGAGTAAAATGGTTTGGCTAAGATTGGCATTGGTGGGACTGATTGGAGCAGATTGTAGGGGTGAAATATAATTTCATCTTATTTTATTTCTCTGTATATCAAATTATTGTATTTTATTCCAATTTCATTTTAAATTGTTTTTATAGGATTTTATTATTAATTTGTACTTGGAATTCTGTATTTTGATATGGCCTATTGGCTAATCAATAAACTAAACTAACTAACTAAACCTGTTTCCAAATGTGAAGTCAACTTCAGATTGGAGTTGGACGTCAATACTTAGGGAGGATTCTAAAACAAATGAAGAGTTAAATCTACAAGCAATTTGAAAGTACTGTGGTAATTCCCAGACGTCATTATATATCTTCAAGAACAAGTTTTGCCAGATTAGCTGTATTCGTGTTTTTAAAAATCAGGAAGCTTTTTTGGTAGATAACTTGATGTTGGTTTTGGGCAATCCCTTAAAGGGGATTGAAACATTAAAGGGCAAATTAAAAGTTGGTTCATTAGCAGGTTTCAAGATTAATAAACAGTAGACAACAAAGTTAACAAAAAAATAAGAAGATCCAACAGAACTGATGAATAAAAATGTTTTGAGATTGAGAAAAAGGTAAAATATCTATGACAAATATGAAGGGCATGCTATTTCGAAACAAGTATGTTAAGACATGGAAAGAAGTTTAAAAAGAAGTGTTAAGATGGAAGAAACGACAGCTGACGTTGCAGGGGAGAATTTCTATAGTAAAAACGAGCTTCTTGATTAGAATGATGCTTTTGTTTCAAACAATACCTGTTTTGACAGCTGATGTGCTACTTAAACTGTAGCAGAAGGATCTAAATTTGTGTGGCAGATTAAAAGAAAGAGAGAAGTTGGGTCTACCTGATTTGAAATTGTATTTTGCAGTTTGCTGTTTGGTTTGAATGAAAGAATAGGTGCTGTTGAGAAAATAGAAAGGTTTTGGGGTTAAATTTGCACCAAGACAAATTCCTTGTGTGTCCAATCACACTTCGCCAATAAAGAATTCTATTCTATTCTATTCTACTCTATTCAAAGCACAGGACCTGAAATTTGGGTGGCATGGATAAAACAATAATAGCTTTATACTGCATGAACATCTCCAGTCTCCTTTTAGACACTATCTATCTAAATTGATGGTCATCAGGACATCACACTTCAATCATGAGTTCCAGGCATGTCAGCAGATCACATGTAAGAACTGAGAAATGGTTGTCCCATCATCTGACAGGCTCATGTGGTAGGGGAAAACCTGCTGAAGCAAATGGATCTTTAATTGAATCTAATACAGCAGAGAATCTGCATCCTCAGGTTGTTGACTGCCAACAGTGACCTCTTTTGGATGAAGTGTGGAACCACAAGAGGAGGGAAAAATGCTTAGTTTTCCCATTCCTGGAGGATCATGTGGGCTTGTGCAGCCTAGCATTCAAGTTATTTACCTTACATTCCTAAGGGGGCACAAGTCCAAGTTTGTTACTGAAAGAACACCCTTTTTCAAAAATTAAAAAAACACAGATGTACAGGTTCTCATTTGTCATTTATGCTCTCTTCTTCTGTAAATAGATTCTAGGAAGGGCAAGAGGGGGAAAGAGGGAGAAAGAAAAAATGTATAATATTAAAACCAATTAACTTAAATAAATCTTAAATCTTCAGTTCAGCCACAGCAGTTACCAAAACATTGTCACCACTGGTTTTATAGCACCTGAATCATATCAAGAAAGAGAAGGAAAGTATTATAGGAAAGTCTTGGCATCAATGCAGAAAATATGACCTCTTGCTTACTTGTTCACCTGACCACTCATGGTCATGGGCTTCAGAGAGTTTGATAATTGACAACTGCAGACCAGTGTTGAAGCCCTTCAGATGACCAAGCCCAAAATATTTTAGGATTGACTCTCATCCATCTGGACTATGCTACTATTCTTGTCATCTTGAGCATATGTTAAACTGGTAGGAATGAGGGAAGGACTGCCATACAATGTATTTGGAAGGCACCATGCTGGAAAGCATCCTTCAGAATTTCATTCTGAACACAAGAATTATATGTACAGTCTATAAATAACTTTGCAGACCTGAAGATGGTGCTTGCAGAAAAATCTTTGAAATGCATGCATGTTTCTCTGTGTGCGTCTAAATCTCTAAAGGAAATAGTTATTCGTATAAACCCCAGACTTTGTGGTTCGCTTCCTTTAACAATAGATAAATGACCCAGTAGTAAACTGTTGTGGTAACGCCCCATCACCATCTCTTTGAAACTCAAAGCACTGTGTCAGGATTCCAGCAATCGCTCTAATGAAATCATGATTCTCGAGCCAAACTTCAAAAAACTTCAAAGGATTCATTAGAAGTGACATACTGGCGCTGCCCTGTATGAAGCCAACTCTGGCACACTTAATTTACAGTCACCTGTGACCCTGTTTCTCCCCTCCCCCATGGGTGTCTCATTCTCCAATTGAGCACATTCATAGGCTGGGTGTCATCATTCACCATCTCGGGCAAAAACCCTGGTATTTTAGTTACAATCTTTTAAAGATAAGAGTTGGGATGTACTTTCGCTTTCAACTGCTCTTCCAGATTTCCTTCCTGCCTGTATATATATATATATTTTATGAGTTGACACACTGTTCCAGCATTTAGTTTACTTTATTGTCATTGCACCTCGTACAATGAAATCAAACACCATCTTCAGTGCACATCATGACCATGGCCATGAAAATAAACACAAACACACATCCTTCACCCTCCACACATTGAACCGAAAACCCCCACACCGCACCAACACACTGCACTATACAGCAGAATTCAAAAGAGCTACTGCCCTGGGATAGAAGCTGTTTTTCAGCCTATTTGTCCTTTCAAGTCACACCTGCATACTTCTTTCTATAAGGAAGTCACGATAAGAGGAAATGAGGACGGCTAGAACCTCTTGAGACTTTTCATCTCAACAGATTCCTTCCCTTCTGCCAACTGTTCTTCTGCTGCTGCATCATCCTTGGCAGCGTTCCCATGCTGTGTCCTGGGTTCCTAGGTTCTCTTGAGCTTCTTCAAGGCTGTTGCACACTTGAACATAAGAGTGTGGCCATAACAACAGTTGTACCAGAAACACTCCTAGAATTTGAAGGGGTAACTATGGCATCCAACAATTCATTCAATGGAGGAACCAAATTAAAGCATTCCAGAGCAATAGCTACTGAACCCCTGCCTGAACATACCCAATGAAGCAGGAGCCTATCTCATCCTGGGTAACTCAATGCATCGTCACACTGATCTTATTGTTAGAAAGTTTTGTTCTAACATTCAGTAGCTGCTTTTAAGCCATTATTCCACATCTGCAGGGGAAAACATGCCATGAACTATTTTTATAAGACATTCTTTCAGATACTTGCATAGAGTTCTCTGTTTTTTTTTTCTTTTTAAGGTACCAAGCTCTTTCAATCTCTCGCTTCCTCACACCTCGTTTTTGATTGACAATGGAAGAATGGATGATAAAGATGAGTTGTTAGAGGTGGCAAAAATGATTATTTTTATTGAAGAGAAGAACCTATTTAGTTTTGTTTCTACAGTATATAGAACCTCTGGTCACGAACGCTTCTGACCATGACCAAATTGGGTTCCGTCCCCCAAATTTTTTTTTTCTGTGGTCAATTTCCTCTTTCGCACCATTTTTTTTTTGTAAGTGCCAAATTTCCAAAATTAGGTTCGGGTCATGACCAAATTGGATTGCGACCAAAGTTATGGAACGAATTATGGTTGTGACCAGAAGTTCTACTGTACTTGGAAACCACTTCTGGACTTTTTGCTTGAAACTGGAAAAAAATGAATCTCTGATTTTAGGTTTTGATGGCTAGAATGACTTTGATATTATAGAAATGGCTCAAAATGTTTAGAAATATAAAGCAAAAGATTGAGATAATTTTTTCTTGTATTCTAGTGCACTGAAAAAAAGTCAGAAGTCATTGCTTTTATCTTTGCACTCTTCTTTCTCCTTTTTTACCTTTCAACTTTTCTTTTTGTGTTTTTATCTTATAATAAATGTTAATAAAATACCAAAAAAAACCCACCCTACTTTGGTCCCCTGCTTACTTCTGATGCCCTTCTCTGAATATGTTTCTATTTCATTATACCTTTTTTTGAAGCTTAAGGCTTATAACTGGACACAATGTTCAAGATTGGTATGAGGAAGCAAAATAAAGCACAGAATCATTCATTCTTTTAATTTGGAAATTACACATTTGTTGATGTGGTCTAAAATTGCATTTACCATTTTTTGCAGCTACATTACATTACTGGCTCACGTTCAATTTGAAATCAAGTACAACTGCAAAAACATTTTCACAAGTGCTATTGCCAAACTGGGTATCCCACATTCCATACTGTGCTTTTGACATTTGATATTAAGCAAAAAATTGTGCATTTGACTCTGTTACTTTCAGCTCGTTTCTCTAACTTAATAACGTTATTTAGAATGTTCTACAAAAAGAATTAGTTAACCTACCCAATTTTGTGTCATTTTCAAATTTAATAAGTGTTCCTTCCCATCTAGGTTATTAGTTAAAAAAATACCAAATGATAAAGAATCCATATTTAATGGAGGTCATCTGGAAATGATTCAAGGACTATATTCCTGTATCTCAGATAAATCCACATAAACGTGTAGGATTTATCGATGCTTACTCTCCTCTTTGACAATCCTATTGCTGAACTTAATTTGGTGTTCTCCTTTTTTTCCACAAGAAGGGACTCCATTTCCCATCACAATTTCTTGCTTGCATTGTAAACTTCCCACCACAATTTCTTGCTTGCATTGTAAACTTATTTAGAGCAATTGCTTGGACTGGGCTTTATAATAGATTTTAGTAAAACAGCACGGGTATCTCTCCCAGAAATTAAAAAAATGAATGAGATATAATGTAATAATTAGAAAAAGGGAAATACCCCATTTCTTCCAGGAAGGGAAGGGAAGCAAGGGGAAGGGGAGGGAGGGAAGGAAAAGTCTAGTATTGTTCTTACAATACTATTATTCGTGTTGTTGTTCTTACATGACTTTTTATTCATGTTCCATTTTTGTCTTTAGGCAACAAATCTAGAGAATGCACACAGGACTTGGTTGATCCAAAAGAGGAATTAGGTTATTCAGAAACAGATTTTCATTATCTGGAGTCGAGGAGGAGGACCACAACTGTCCTGTTCTGTTCCCAATGTCCATTTCCTCCAGCCACAGCACTGTTTTAGGCTGAAGGGTAACAATGTCCAATGGCATCAAAAATCACTGATCCTGCCAAATGCTACGGATGTTACCCATCCTGATGAGCTTCTCTGCTTTCTGGGTGACAGGCAGCTCTTGATATTTTCTAAATCTCCACAGGAGGAACCAACACTGCTTAGAATTATTACCTCTCCCTGGGCAACTGTCTCTATTTACTATATCTTGAAAAAAGCCTGCGGCCTTGGTTCCCCTTGAGCTGAATACACCAACAAGTATTAAAATACAGGCAGCCTGCTCCATTGTGCCAGAATAAGCAACAGGCACATGCTGTTTGAAAAAACACAAAACTTGGGAGTCAGAATAAATTTCCCAGCAGGAATTTTATTTGTTGACAACATTCTCAGGTACTAAAAGCACAACTTCCCAGCTGACATTTTTTTTGGCCTGCAACCAGAAAATAATAATAATAATTTTAAAAAAAATACAGAGATCCGACTTCCTCTAAATGATCAATGGTTTTACACCTTCCGCTAGTGTGAACTCATGTGTTATATTCAAACTCCAGAAAAGTATTTCCGCCTAACTGAAGGCTTTATACAATTCATGGAAAAGAGTATTCTGAGAAGAAAACTGCTTCTTAAACCAGTGAGTAGACTAATATCTACTCAATGGGTACTAGCATTGCACTACTACGTTTGCCTATACTTACTGTGTTTCCCTGAAAATAAGACCAGATCTTAATTTATTCTTTAAACCAAAAGACCCTTTAGGTCTTATTTTCGGGGGATGTCTTATTTTTACAGACAGACAGCCGCTCCCTCCCTGCTTGTCCACAGCCGCAATGGCTTACAAGGCTTCCCAGGGAAGTTGCACTTTCCGCCCAGATGGAGAAATGACGGACACTCGAAGCTTCGCCAGCTTGCAAATGGGGCACTTTGAAACAGAGCTAAGTGCATTGGGGTCACCTGCCTCCCCCCTCCCCCCATGATTCTGCCTCCCTCTGGTTCTGCCGCACACTTTTTGCCCAGAGGGAGCGTCCCGTTCTCGTCCCGTTCTCAAGGGCCCCATAGGGGCCCAAACGCTCTTCGCTCAGAGGGAGACGAAGCTTCATCTGTTTGCAAATGAGATGCTTTGAAATTGAGCAATTAGCTCCATTTCATTTGAAGTTGCGTTTCGCTCTGGGTGAAAAGTACGTGGCAGAGCCAGGCAGAGGCAAAGAGGTCTCAACGTGCCACCCACACCATTCCACCATCTCTCAGGTTGCCTGCAGCCACACTGGACAGGCGCCCACGCGGGACCTCAGGATTGCCTGCCTCCCCTGTGTCTCAGCCCTCGCCTGCTACTGGTGCCACCGCCCAAGGCTCCTGCGAGTCTCCCATGAGCCAAGCAGCCACACAGCATGTCTGGATCGTCTGTCCTTCCCCCTCACCTCTGCCTCTGCGCTCAGATTTATCTCCACTGTACCGAGGGGCCGGCAGGCTGTGGCTGCTCCCGGACACCATCAGCCGCCACGTGATCGCCGCCTCTTGTGCTAGCCATGCCCATTCCCCCTGGGCTTATTTTTGAGGTGGGTCTTATTTTCAGGGAAATACGGTAGAAGTCAAGTACCTGGTTAGTTTTTTGGATGGGAATCCACTGAAAATTCATGATGACAGACTAGGCTGGGAAACTAGACAGAATTTGAGAAGGCACTAATAGCAAATACTGTACAGGTAATCCTTGATGCACGACCATAACATTTCTGTTGCTAAATGAAACATTTGTTAAGAAAGTTTTGGCCCATCTTACAACCTTTTTCGCCACAGTTGTTAAGTGAAACAATGCAGTTGTTAAATTAGTAACACAATTGTTAATTGTTAATTGAGTCTAGCTTCCCCTTTGACTTTGCTTGTCAGAGGGTCGCAAAAGATGACCCCGGGACACCGTCATAAATAAGAATCAGTTGCCAAGAGTTTGAATTTTGATCATGTGACCATGGAGATGCCCAAATGGTCATAAGTATTAAAAACAGTCAGAAGTCCCTTTTTTCAGTGGCATTGTTACTTCAAACGGTCACTAAATGAACTGCTGTAAGTTGAGGACTACCTGTATAGTAACACATTATAGCTAACACATTATTTCTTTAATTATAATATGAGGTCTTTTCAATTAAGAGGATCATCCTTATTCAAAAAAAAAATGAATATATTATAACTAGAGCATAAAAGAAAAAAAATTTAAACTATTTTTTTTAGGTAGTCCCTTCTTATTATAAACAAAACTTTAAATATAAGGGAAGACGTCAATGCGACACAGTGGGATGGATAATATGTCATTTGCAATTTAGGACAAAGCAAAGGTGTCTAAAGAGACTTCCAAACTTCAGATTAAACTTCTGATTAAATCCTCTGCAGGGCAGAGTGATTCTTTAGAATAAGGATAAGGATAAGGATAAGGATAAGAATAAGGATAAGGATTAGAATAGAATAGAATAGAATAGAATAGAATAGAATAGAATAGAATAGAATAGAATAGAATAGAATAGAATAGACAATTTTATTGTCACTTTGAATGTACACTGATCGGCATACATTAAAATGACACTTTTTAGGAGAAAGGTGAAAATCATCCTCTTCCAGTAGGTCTCTGAGGCATCACTTTAACTTTACAACAGACTTTATTTGTTGGATTATATGTGTTTAGGGCTACGTTTCTCAACCTTGGCCACAACCTTGGGTGGACTTCAACTCCCAGAATTCCACTGCCAACTTAGGGTACTTATGTTGCTTTATAACTGGAGGTTGTATATTTCTATGGTGTTTTTTCCCTGCTGCGAGTTGATGCTTGCAGGGCCAAACAAAAACTATAAATAAATAAAACTGTGCCCTCTCTATAACATCACACCAGTCTTACTTGATTTAATGGAGAGAATCTCCTAGGGGCTATTTTACATACAGTATGGAATTGTATGTTTGAAGCAGTGTATCAGTTGAAACAAGATAATCCTCAAAGTATTCTTGTTTGTACATCAGACAACCAAATTTTGGAAGCCCTGAGAGATATAACCAGGGGTGGGCTTTCAAAATTTGAGCAGAGGGTTCTCTGCCCGGTTGCTAGGTGGGTGTAGCCATGGTGGGCGTGGCCTCGTCAGCCTCCTGAATCACGGTAAAGGGGTGGCGTTTTTGCCTTCCCCAGGCTCCGGAGGCTTTTCTCAAGCTTCCAGGAGAGCGAAAATGGCCTCCCTGGGCTCCGAAGGCTCTCTGGAAGTCAGAAACAAGCCCATTTCTGGCCTTCCCAAACTTCTGGGAGGCCCTTCCTGAGCCTCCGTGCACGGCCTGCACTTACCTGCATCCAAAATGGGCCGTGTGGGGACTCTTGGGAGGGGCAGGGTGTGGTGGGTGGGGCCAGTCAAGAGTGGGATTTGAGGTTTCTCTGAACTGCACAGAATCTTAGCTAGGGGCTCTCCCAAACCCCTGCAAATCCCCAGCAGCCCACCCCTGGATATAACCCCACTTATTGTCAGCATGTTAATGCCTTCTTCCGTTTTCCTGCTGATTAAATATAATTGCGTGCATGTGTGGCAATAATTATACCTTCCAGCAGAAAGGTATTACTACTTTTTTTGCTGGTGCATTCAAGGAGTTATAGCACACGGTTAAAATATAGCTAAGATATCAGGCAAATGAGTTGTGTCAACATTTCCAGCCTAAATAAGATGCGGCAACAACAACAACAAAAATCCACCCCATTATTTTGTTAATGCAATGACAAGATAACCAACAATCACTTCTGGTCATGAAAACCGACTTCACTGCCCTTCCGATTTAACAATGCCTAAGTTAAGCTTAAGTTTAGATTATCCAAGGTGATTCTTCCAGTTGAGTTGAGACTATTGGTTCCAGAATGCCCAGCCAACCTCATGTGAGGAATTCTGGATCTACTAGTTTTCAACCCATTGGAAGATAATATTCTGTGGGATGCTACTGAAGCTATCAGGAACAAAATAAAGATCTGGTTATTAAATACAGCCCTCAGCAAATCGCACAGATTATTTTCCCTTTGTTGCTCCTTATATCAACCATGGCATCTAAAGAACATTCTTAAATAATGTTGATGATCATAATTCTGGAAAGAACAACATCCAGCATCAGAAAATAACAGAAGTAGGCAATCAGAACTGATTTATGAATCAAAATAAGATATTTACAGAAGCAGAACTGGAAGAACTAACTGCAAAGATCTAATTGGGGTAAATAAATTGAAGTCCTGCCAGAAGCAGCGCAGATTGTAGAGGCAAACCAGGGGCAGTCAGCAATAGAGGAAGACATCATGGATACTGAATCATTTTCACTCATTCTCCTGAGAAAGAACACCACCATCTAACTAAAAAAAGAAGAATTGAAACGAAGAGTAATTGAGCAGCTAGAACAGCACCAAAACAACAGAACAAGGTTGCCTACACTGAAGTTTGTTCCGAAGAAACAGCTCATACTCTTAAAAGGTACCAATACTGTAATACCAAACATAAGAAGCAGCAAGAAACAAGTGTATAGCGCAGCTGCAGCTTTACCTGAATACCTGGAATGCAAAATCAACAAACAAGAAAAAAAGCCCAACAGTGCACCACCAAAATGGAAGATCAGGCTAGAAAAGAAGACCAGTATACTAAGATCAGCATGCAAGTTAAGCTAAAACAGATGAAAAAAGCAGAACAAGAAGGCCAAAGAATACCCACTCAAGAAATATCAGCTAGAAACAAGAGAGATTAAGGAAAGCGGAGAAATAATAAAGCAGCAAATAAGAGCTACAGTCAAGAAGATCAGCAGATACAAACTTGGAATTGCACTCTATAGACAGAATATCCAAATGCTAACCAAATGCTTTTGGATAATGTACAGGCTTTTTTTTGCAAACCGGACATGGCTAAAATAGGGATTGGGGTACAACTGGATTAGTAACTTCTCAAGGACAATATGTACTCCTACTGATGATACCAAGATCAAAATCTAGTATTGGCATGACAACCATCATCACGTAATTTTGTGTTTCCAGAAAATCTTCAACATTCATAATGAAGACATGATTTAAATTGACGAGGTGGTGCTGATGTTGCTAGGAGACCTCCCACTCGCCAAGGTCTTTCCACTTTTGCTTCTCCTTCTCTCCTGAGTTCCACCACCTCCTCGCCATGTTTCGCCCACTCTTATGCATGGCTTGCCACTAGTCTCACCTCATAGGCTGCAACTTCCTCTTCCTGCCTGCTTGTTCTGTCTATCTAGCAGAACAAGTTCGGAAGAAAACATGAGATATCTGATTCATCATTTCAGAATGCAGGGTCCATCCCTTCTTGAAATGAAAATGAATTCATGCCGGATGTCAATCTTGGCCACAAGCAATCCTTAAGGAGTTTGTGATCCTGGGCAGCATTTTATAGGAAAAAAAAAAGAAATCATGTAATCCTTTTTTTTTTGGCAATGATTTAAAGCAGGGGTGTCAAACTTGATTTCATCAGGGTTGTGTTTGACCTGGGGGGGAGCAAGATCAGGGGGTGTGGCCAGGGTGGGTGTGGCCAGCTTGATGTCACTCATGTCAGGGGCATCTGTGCTAGCCTGTTCTCTGCCAGCAAAAATGGACTCCCAATCTCCATTTTCGGCTGGGACGGCCTTCTGCCATCCACTACACATAGGGTTGCAGGAGGCCATCCCAGCTGAAAACGGAAATTGGGAACCCGTTTTTTACTGGCGGAAGCACCACGGGCTGGTCCTTTGCTATTTCCAGGGCAGCCCCACTGGCCAGATTCAGCCCACGGGCCTTGAGTTTGACACCCCTGATTTAAAGTATTAAGTGGGCCTGTGCTCAAGGCACTACTATGTTTCAATTTAGATCTGCCTTTTTCTTTATGTTTATTTTCTCCTTCAGTTTTCACCTTTTTTTGTACAGCCAGAAAAATAAAATAAAAATAATTTCATACCGACAATTACAGTTGCCTAAAATAAAATTATCTTGAATAATATCCTCATCTTCCCTGCAATGACCTTTTGCTCCGTAACAGCTTAAGACATCTCCCTTCGTGTAAATCCCTCTCAATTCTTTCAATTAATCTTTCTTAATTATCTTTTAAGCTTATTTGAAGGCTATGTCACTGATCATTTTATATCAGATTCCATCCATAATGTTTCCATAATGTTTGTTATCTCTTTTCCTCCTGCTGCATGTTATTTCCCTTTTCACTGAACCGATTTCAAAAGATCCCGTTTTTTTCAAGTCAGTTTTAATTCCTGATAACTCCATGGAGCCATCTTTCTGGTTTTCTTGACAAATGTAGGAAAGTGGTTTGCTATAGCTTTCTTCCAGATTTTTTTTTTTTTAATTCCCAATTTAGACCAGTCCTGAGATATTTTGATGGGCTCCCATCCATCCCAATTTAGCATTGACCAAGATCAGGCAAATTAGTATGACAATGCCGTTTACCTTTTGCATATTTCTAACTACAGATACGAGGAACATGAACTTGTGAAGGAAACACATTAACACACTATCAATTCCTCCCTCCCTTTGCAATTTTTCTGGACCTTGTTCACGTTTCCTAAAAAGGATGACATATTTAAGCAGTTTGGAGCTACCACTGTTGGGAACAATATGACCCCTCTCATATTTTCAAGATCCTAAATACTGCCTGAAGTAGAACTATTATTTAATCATAGACTTGGCTCAAATTCCGAATAGCTAAGTCATATGGCCTTTGCCCAAGTACCCTAGGCCAGATTCTACTGCTTGTCTACTTGGGAGTTCTCCAGATAATCTGGGACGATAAAATGTGGTTAGAAAGTCAATCCAATACATTTGGAAGGGCACCGGAGTGATGAAGGAGTAGGAATTATGCCCACCTATTTCCAAAAATCAAAAACCAACTTAAAAGGATGCAAAGACATCTTTTGAAAATAAGGACAGAGAACAAATCACATATGGGTAGCTTCACTGATAGCATGGATTAACTGCTTTGCCTGTGACAAAAACAATTTTAATGAAACCCATTATGGGAAACCAGAAGTCTTTGGAGAAAATGTGTGCAGCGAAAGGATGCACAACCTGAAACATCAGGGCTTGGATGCCACTTCTAAGGACCCTTTGAGAGTCCCCATTAGATTAATTGTATGTCTCCCTCTCTTTTCTCTCTCTGTAGATACATAGATAGAGGGATGGATGCATGCATGGATACAGAGACAGACAGACAGCTGATGGATAGACAGACAGACTCTTAAATTGAGCTTAATTACTTGTCTTGTATCAGCCCTTTGAGACAATCCAGCCTAAGAAACTCATTCAAGATTAACTGTAAGCTTTATTTATTAGGCTGTACTTCTAAATCTTGCATACCTGATCTCTCTTATACCGAGGGAATCAGAGAGAATCCAACCTAAGTTTCTTCCTAATAGTATTTTCTTTTCCAGGACTCAAGATATGCTTCTGCCTCTTTTGTTTGTCTAATGACTTTTGATTATTTCCTTAAAGGCCAGTTCTCTACATCCTTATATCCTCTATATAGAGCAGGTGTGTTAAACTCAAGGCCCAGCTCTCGGGTGATTAGATCTGGCCCGTGTGGAAACAGTGAAGGACCGGTCCGCCATGTCTCCATCAGCGAAAACAGAGCTCCGTTTTCAGTGGCAGAGAGTTGCAGGAGGCCATTGGAGCCTAAAACGGAGCTTGGGAGCCCGTTTTTGCTGGCAGAGTGCTCAGGCCACCACAGGCACCCCGACATGAGTGATGTTGAACTGGCCATGATCACCCACACACACCCTGAGGTCAAACACAACCCTGATGTGGCCCTCAATGAAATCGAGTTTGACACCCCTGATACAGAGAGTCATGGTAGTTTTCTGTCTTCTAACTTTATCCTTGTAACAATCTCGTCAAGTGGTTCAAGTTGAGGAGGTAAGAGTGAGCACTCCAAATCATCCAGTGAGTTCCATGGCTTGGAGACACTGAACTGGATATTTACCCAGCATGGAACAATCAACATGGTGAGCAAGGTTTAGGCTAAATCGGGATCCTTCAACCTCGGCAGTTTTAAGATGGGTAGACCAACTCCCAGAATTCTGTCCAAATATATTAGACTTTGCTAAGGCTGAGAAAACATTGGGTTAAAAAGAAATGCTTTCTCTCTTTATAGAGTTGCCCTGAACATATGCAAAACAGAGAAGGAAGGAGGATCAAAATCAGGGCCTTATTTTGCAGAAACGGGAGTGCCTGAAACACAAGGTTTAATATAAAACAAACTCTCCGGGCAGCAACTCAAGTTCCTCCCAAATAATTCAACTGGGGTTTGTTTTATTTTTTATTCAGGCGCTCATTGATGAAATGGTACTTGACACTGACTAGACTGGGAAGGCACTCATTAGAAAACCCAGTTCTTATTTCCAAAGACAAAGCATCAGCTCTGTACGTTTGGAGGGGCATTCTGGTTACAAAACGCAGCTCATCCAAGCCGAAGAAAAACCACATTCAGAATCGGCAGGCTGCAGAGGGGTGGCAGCGAGTTCAAACATTCATGAGAAAAGAACAGGACTTTGTCCTTGGGAAACGCAGATGTGCTCTTTTCCCCACCAACCCTAGCCAGAGCAGCAAAAAAAGGGGGAGGGGAATTAATCAGCCCAGTCACCCTTTCTTTCACCTCCTAGGCACGCTGCACCAAGGAGAATCATTCTTCTGTTAGCATCTCTCTTTGCATTTCCTGCCAAGATTGCGTGGTCTTCTTAGCCTTTTTTTATTAAAAAGAAAATGCTTTCTGAGCTATGCTTTCTATGCTCCCAGATTCTGGAAGCTAAATCTCTTGGACCTCACCCCTTTCCTAAGAGGCCTGTAGGGGGCGTGCATAAGCGCACCAACATGCCTACCGTCCCTGTCCTATTGTTCCTTTTATTTTTTTCATATGTACCCATTTCATGTATTCATAACTATGTAGATACTTATACCTATTATCTGGTAAGCGATTGACAAATCAAATCAAATAAATAAAAATAGTCTAACAAAGAGAAGGCTAAAGGGAGACATGATAGGCATCTTCCATACACTTTGACAGGCTTTCACGGGGAAGAGGGGGGCCAATTTATTCTCCACAGCACCTGAGGGTAGGGCAAGAAGAAATGGACAGAAGATCGATTCAACCTGGAAGGAAGGAGAAATTTCTGGATAGCACAATTAATCAGTGGAACACCTTGCCTCCCGGAGTTGTAGTTAGTTGGGGCTCCATTGGTGGAGAGCTTTTCAAGAGAAGATTTGGGCAATCATTTGGTCCATGATTGTCCAGGCCTTGGGCAGAGGGTTGGACTAGAAGACCTCAAAGGTCCCTTCCAGCCCCATGATTCTATTATACTAGGCTTGCCTTGACCTTCCCAGTTGTTTCACGATAAACGTGCCTTCCCTTTGGTCAATTTCACCTGGGTCCTGATGCTGTATCAGAGCTTAGATTGTCCACTTCTTCCTAGGGATACAGGAAATCAGGCTGGAGTGGTGTGGGGGCCTAGAGGTGGAGCTCTCGCCTCACAATCAGGAGGCTGTGAATTCAATCCTAGGTAGAGGCAGGTATTTCTCTCTCTGGGCCTAATGAGAATATACCTGCTGAACAAAACTCCGCATTGGCGTCAGGAAGGGCATCTGGCCAGTAAAACACTCAGCTAAGCTCCAATTCAGTTGTCCAAACTCTACCCTGCAAGGGATTATGGGGTCGTTAAATGAAGATGATGATGGTGATTCAGGAGATCAGGCTATTTGCCATCCTAACCACACGTGGGGAGGTTGTGCAGAGACTTGGAAAATAATGGAAGGGAGATTAAACATAAACTATCAAGAGACAGAAGGGGGAATCTCCAAGAACTGTGTTGGCAAACCTATGCCGCGTGTGCCGGAAGTGGTACGCAGAGCCATTTCCCCCGGCACACGAGAGGTCACCCGGAAGAGCCCCACTGCGCATGCGTGCCACTGCCCGACAGCTGATTGTTGGGTATCATGCACAGGAAGTGGAGGAGGGTGGGCGGGAGATGCTGCAAGTGAAGGAGGAATCGCACGTGCGCAGACATGCATTGCATGAGGAGGAATCACGCATGCATGCGCAGACGCGCAGCGCATGAGAGTGATCACGCGCACATGCGCAGGGGCGTGGGGGGCCCCAGCAGGCATTGTCTGCTAGGTGCTAGCACATGAGCAAACGTAAGTGAGTGTGCAATTATCAGCACAGGAGACGAAAAAGCTTAGCTACCACTGTCCTAGAAGATTATCTCATAAATGGCAATTCAACAAAAGTGTCAAAGAAAACTTTGCCTCAATTATAGTACTACACATTCTTTTTGCAGTTTCCAAGATTCTGAATTTATTAGTGCATCTCTCTCTCTCTCTCTCTCTCTCTCTCTCTCTATCAATCACCTATCATCTATCTATCTATCCTATCTATCCTGTCTGTCCGTCTATCTATCATCTATCTAGCCTATCTATCTGTCTGTCTGTCTGTCTATCTATCTGTCTATCATCTGTGTATCACCTATCTATCTATCATCTATCTATCCTGTCTACTACCTACCTACCTATCTATTCTATCTATCCTATCTATCTATCCTATCCTGTCTGTCTTTCTGTCTGTCTGTCTGTCTGTGTATCTTACTTCCTGGATCTTGTCCAGCTGTGTGGAATATGACACCACTAAGACTCCAGGCTAAACATCCTGAACCAGTTCTAAAATTTGGTCCTTTGGATGCAGCCCTGATCCTCATGTACTTCCATAAATGCAAGTTGCTCATATTTTTCTTGATGTGGATTCAATGGTAGACTTATACACCTGCATAATATGTTTAACCGCCATTTGTTAAATCAATTGTGGGTGACCCGCAACATCACAGAAACCATAAACCAGGAGATGCACGATTTCTGGAGAAAGCATCAAGGACTGGTTATAACATATGTTGGGAGTTCAAAAATTGAATGGGATCAATAAAAGGATTGTTTTTAGTAAGTTTAACACCTTCAAATATTGAGATTTATTTTACTTGGTCAGATGACAATGCCTATCTCTGTAAATCCCCCAAACTAAGGAAAACTACAAGAAAATATCAAGAACAACAGCTAGACTTGGAAGACAGAAAAATATCCCAAAAGAAGTCAAGTTGTTGCTAAGAAAATTACATGGATCTGATCATGAAGTCACCAGGAAGTCACCAGGAATCAAGCTCAATTAACTCACATGGAGTTAATTAATACATAATCTCTCCATATATTGAATAATTTTTCAATCACATTAAACAAAAATGCAAATTCGTAGTAAATTTCTAAAGCTGGTCTGATGGCCAAGGCACTCAGCCTTTAGAGTGTACATCTCTCCACCAATCATAGTTTAAAAGCAACACTTTATAAACCACCATGATGGGACTTACACCACTCAAAGGCCAAATCAAACAATCAGCACTCTGCCCCAGCCGAAATGTGTACACCCAGCCTCTATAGTTCAGCTGTGCTGAAGACAAAAGAATAACACAGGATTTGTGGATCGAATATTCCTATCTCTTCCGGCAACTCAATACTTGCTCTTCCTGAATTACAGGTTAATGGAAATAATACATAAAGAAACATGCAATTCAAAAGCATTGTGGGCAGATGTCAGGCTTTCAGTTCTAATTTGCGGTTTGTTTATTTTTTATTTTTTTGAGTGAATCACAAGGCTCGGAATGCCCTGGCGAGTACAAAAGATTCAGGATTAAAGAAGGGTGAACCCAGAAGACTTAGATTTATGTTCCTTCAAATCAATGTTCAGTTGAAGACACTTCCTCATAGACATTTGTTCCTGGGCCAGCTTGATGTAACACAAAGGCTCATGTTCTGGATGCTATTGTTCTGACCGAGGCTTCCTTAGAAAGCATAAAGCACAATCTTATTTCCTCTTTTACTTCCACGGCTGTGAATTACGTTCATTCACAGCCTGCAAGGCTTCACAAACAGTCTTTCAGGGGAATGTTTACTAACACACACCTTATCACACTTGGAATGCTGCCAGAGAACTAATTGCCAGAAGCAGGGCCAGGCCAAAATTGACACAGAGTCAAACAGAACTTTTCAAAGCTTGAATCGACCAGACAAGCTAATTGCTTCCTGCAAAAGCTCACGTCCCGTTCGTTCCTCTTTTATGTCCTATGGGAGGAGCCAATTGTCTCCGAGGTGTGGCCTTACACCTGAGTCAACCCTGCTTTCTCAATTGTTCTTGTCTTCTGGTAGCCCTGTGCATGCGCAGGCTGGGAACCGGTTCCAAATACCCACCCCCACCTCACTGCTATCTGAGTCTGAAGGCAGCTGATGATTGTCAGCTTGCCCTAGACCCATCTCTGCCTCTGATGCAGAGCCCTCGTCCGAGCCCTCTCCAGCCTCCAAGACTGGCCCAGGTTCCTCCCGAACCTTCTCCTCACTACTGTCCAACTTTGATGTCAGTTGCATCAGCCACCGGCATGCCACAAGTTATTCACGCACCTGTCAAGAACTACATTTTTTGTGGAGATGTTGTGTAAAAAGTAAAGTCAAGATGGAATCCATGACCATGTGATTGAAACCCTGCTCAATTTTACATGTTGAAGATTCCCAGCCCTCACGTCCATGGATATCCCTGCTTAACAATCTACTGCAAATCACAAAAAACATTTAGCAGAAGTTTGTATTGCAAAAGGCCTGAAGAGTTACTGGCTAACAAGATAAGGAAAATATGGATCTAACTTTGCTGGATGACATCATACCCTTCACATAAAACTTATCCAAATTCTTCAAATTTCGACTCCCAGAATCCTCCAGCTGTTGCCTAGATTGCTGAGTTGTCCTCCACTTCTGGAAGGCGTCTAAGTTGCAGAAGGTTGCACTACATTGAAAAAGAACAATTCAAGCATGTTCTACAAGACTCTCCTAAACCTTGTTAAGCCAGGATCTGTATTTTGCCCCCGAGCTGTCCTTCAGCACAATGCAAAGCAATCAAATCAAGAAGCCTATAGGTTCCTGTTTTTCTGGACTGAGAAACTATTTTATCAGCTTTATAAAGCCGGAACTTTAGAACTGAACTTCAATCCATTATAATTTCCTGTTTTGGTCAACACACAGTCTTGAGAATCCCTGACTGCAGCCTGTTGCAGGAAAGATAAGGAAAAGTTTCATACAGCTGAAGAAACCAAAATAGGAGCATTCAAATCTGGTTGGCTTTTTTATTTAAGACAAGCAATCCCCAAGCCCAATCTAAAAAGCTATACATCACAGGAGGTATTACAATGGCTCTTGTGCCAGAGGGCAGCATTCTGGATCCACCAGGCTATTAATTACCTGAAACAATTCAACTGGATGAGAGTTTACAGAAGCAAAAGCTCCAGGAAAAGAACAAGTCCATTCAGAAAGAATATATGCTGCAACTTGGGCATCAGCTCAACACCATCTTCCAACTGCTTTGCTCAATTCCCATCCCATTAGCTTCCTCTCCTTTGTAGGAGGGCATAAGGGCTGGTGATAGGATGGCAGGCTTGCTCATCTCAGTCTACTTCTTTACTGCTGAAATCTAGGGAATGGCTATCGAGCTGTCAAAACAAGGGAAAGTCTGCCATGATTTCTGATAAGTGACCAAAGCTCACTGAGAATGGGGCAGATTAACTAAGACATAATCTATCACAAACTGGATGAAAAAAAAATCCAGCTTTGATGCAGATTCTATCATGCCCCTGGTGGAGACTGACACTGAGGGAGAGGAGGAACAGCAGACAGGGAGTAGAAGTATGGCTCCGAAGGTTGTGGAAGAGGCTGGGGAGGGGCAGAGGCCGGCTGGGCAGTCAGAGGAAGACCCAGGCCCATCCTCTCTCCATCCTAGGGTACGCAGGGAGGAGAGAATAAGGGAGAGACATGGTCTATTCGGGAGGAGATGGCCCTGATCCTCTTCATGGGCTGCAGCTGTGACGACTGAATAAGAGGACGGACATGCGTATGGGCGAGCGCTGGAAACAAAGCGTGGAAATATCTCTAGTTTATGGTTCCTCTCTAAGTTTGGCATCCTTCCCAGTGTGTGTTCTGTTTTCTGTGGACGTCCTCCAGCCCTTATCTTGCCTGATTTGTGTTGTTTTTTCCCTCCTTCTTGTAACTGCTTGTGTGTGAGTTTTTTGTCTTCCGTCAAGGATATTTGGAGCTTGGAAGCAAAGTGAAGGAATAAAAGGGTTTCATCGGGTTTTTGTGACTTTGTTTATTTTGTACCCCGCCCCACAGATCATCACAAATTTCTATTATTTGTTAGCAATATGTAATACGCCCACATTCAATAGAACAGTTGACTTAACGCACCCCATTTGAAATAAAACTAGAATGATCTTCTGCTCTAGGGCAGAGACTGTTTCTAGGTCCAATTAGATTTCAGACAGCAAAAGCAGAACAATCACTTGATATCTCTAATTCACTTAGGAAAATTTACACAGCGACCAATGAGTACCAACTGGTCCCTCATCAAGTCAGGACCTCTGGGTTTGGATATTATGCTAAGGCATGATATGTTTGCTTACAGTGGAGTAAACTAGGCCTCCATCATCATCTTCACTCACCTTGGTGGTGCAGTGGTTAGAGTGCCAGTACTGCAGGCTACTTCAGCTGACTACCGGCTGCCTGCAATTTGGCAGTTCAAATCCCACCAGGCTCAAGGTTGACTCAGCCTTCCAAGGTGGGTAAAGTGAGGACTCAAATTGTTGAGGGCAATTTGCTGACTCTGTAAACCACTTAGAGAGGGCTGTAAAGCACTTTAAAGCAGTGCATAAGTCTAAGTGTTAGTGCTATTGCTTTAATGACAACATAATCCCTTGCTGGGTGGTCAGGGCAACTGAGTGGAACTAGCAGAGTGTTTTAATGGCCGGATGTCCTTCCTGTCATCAATGTGGAGTTTTGTTCAACAGATATATTCTCAGTGTGCCCGAAGAAACATCTGCCTCTACCTCTACCTGTGATTGTGAGGCGAGAGCTCCACCTCTAGGCCACCGTTAATACACCATTAATACAGGCATACCTCAGCTTACAACTATTTGTTTAACAAGGTTCAAAGTTATGACAGTGCTGAAAAAAGTTATTTACTGTAAGTTCTTTGCACTTATGATCATAGAAGTGTCCTCACAATCACATGATCAAAATTCAAGTGATTGGCAACTGCCATGTATTCACAATACTGCAGCATCTTGGGGTCATGTGATCACCATTTGTGACCTTCTTCCCATGGGGTTTCTGATAAGCAGGGTCAGTGGGAGAAACTGGATTGCAATCATGGTGATTTGCTTAACGGCCAGGGCACAAAAGCTTGTAAAATTGAGTACAATTTCCCTAACAACTGCATCACTTAGTGACAGAAATCCCAGTCCCAACTGTGATCGTAAGCCAAGGACTACCTTTAAACCATGATCTAGCACAAAGTGTGAATCCATAGTCAACGTAGCCCTGGCATCATTCATTGGCTGGTGGCGTGAACTCCAGAAACTCATTTCCTAATCACATAAGTAGTTTTTTTTTAGTGGTTCAGCAATGGCTTCCCAGGATAGCCCAGATAAATAATAGATTTATTTTAAATAAAGCTAGTATTTAAGCCTTAAATTAGGCTTAACCGGACTAAACCTTTCAAGAAAGCCCTCAACTGTTCCAATGGGAGGAAAAATAGGAAAGTCATTCCCATAACTATTCAGCTGCGTTGTATGACTATTCCCACTTTGTATTTCTAGTCTTGTGGCATCCATTAATCTTTCTAAGCAAAAAGCAGAGTAGCCCTTACTTAGCATGGAAAAAAATGTGATAACCAGTGCCTTTGTTAATCCAATTCAGTCAAAATATGTAAGTCAATTCATGAAACTAATCCATTATTCTCTGATTTGGCACTATTTCAGTGTCCAACTCCCCTTCCTTTCATGAACAGGATATGGTGTTGGGGGAAAACATGGACAAGTAGAATGAGTTGTTCTTGGAACTGGTCTTCCATTTTGCTGATAGCCATTTAGCTAAAGGAAGTTGCACTGTCAAATCTTGGACTCTAGCCTGTAAGCTCCAGCCAAATTATAGTCGAAGTCACTAAGAGGTTATCTAGCCATATAACAGAAGAGATTGGACTGTATTTAAGAGTTTGCCAGGAATCATTGTTGGAACTACATTCAAACATGCATGCACGGGGCTTCAAAAGGAACTCTACAAAGTGGGATAAGCACAACATGGTTTTGGTGACCAAAACTTGCCTTTGCATTATCTCATCAGCTTCAAAATTTGGACTTGGGGGATTTTTTTTTTCTTGCTTCTTTTCCAGGAACCAGAATTTACACTAGCAGGATACTTTGAGTTGCCAACTCAAAACAGAAATGAGAAAGAAGACTGAGTCAGTTGAATGAACCAATGTTTTAACTATTGGTATGTGTCATGCCAGCTACATGACAATGGAAGCCTCTTCAGACAATGCTGGTTTCCTTGGCTAGGAAATGGAAATGAGCACTGTTCCTTAGACACAACTGGACAGGGAAAAACTTAACCTTGTTTATGTGACACGTAGCCCTTCAGACGCTGTTAAAATATAAATCCCAATTCCTTCACCATGCCAAACAGGAGTTCAACCATCATGCGCCTCCCTGCATTTAAAATATTAGCTTTATTTAAAAAATATATACGCATAATGCCTACTTTTAACTTCTTTACAGATGGGGCAAAGGAAGGTGATAATTTCTTGTTCCTGAAGCAAAGGAAGGAATCAGAGATGTTTAGGGCAGGACTTTTGCCAGCCATGTCTCTATTTCAGAGATTCTGTATTTAAGGAAAAGGGATGCGGTGGCTGAGTAACTAAGACACTGAGCTAGAACTTGTCGATCAGAAAGGTCGGCAGTTCGGCGATTTGAATCCCTAGCGCCGTGTAACAGAGTGAGCTCCCGCTACTTGTCCCAGCTTCTACCAACCTAGCAGTTTGAAAGCACATAAAAAATGCAAGTAGAAAAATAGGGACCACTTTGGTGGGAAAGGAACAGCGTTCCGTGTTCCTTCAGCATTTAGTCATGCCGGCCACATGACCATGGAGATGTCTTCGGACAGCGCAGGCTCTTCAGGTTTGAAACGAAGATGAGCACCACCCTAGAGCCAGAAACAACTAGCACATATGTGTGAGGGGAACTGTGATGACTCAGGGTGGGATACAAACGTAATAAAATCCAAAATATAAATAAATGTCTTTTAATGCCTCCAATTTGGCCCCACTGTTCAATAATACTCAGTTGGAGATAAAATGTACTCAAAAATAGTTTTCAAAAGAAAGCAATACAGTCCGAACTTAATGAGCAGATAGAGGTGAAATAAAAAAAAACCAAACAAACTACAATGATGAAATTTCCGCAATGGAACAGGAGAAGTATTTACCAAATTCAAGGAGATAACAAGGCACAATCTGTTGGAAAGACGCCAATCAAGATAACTTCAGACCAAAATAAAACACGCTTTGTTTCCAGCGTTTGCCAGTATGCAGGTCCAAACTCTTATGCAATTGTCACACCTGCAGCCCATGAAGAGGATCAAGGCCCTCTCCTCCCGAGGAGACCACGTCTCTCCCTTATCCTTTCCTCCTTGCATGCCCTAGGATGGATAGGGGATGGGCCTGGGTCCTCCTCTGACTGCTCAGCCGGCCTCTGCCCTTCCCCAGCTTCCTCCACCACCTCTGGAGCCACACTTCCACTCCCTGCCTTCAGAGTCAGTCTCCACCAGGGGCATGACAGGAACCTTTACCTATATTTAAAGGAACAAGCAGCCTTGATTCTCTTCTGGGTGACAAAGGAAATCATAATGAATCAAGGCAGTCAATGAATTGTTTATATAAGACCATTCTTGTTTTTACAACATTTGGCCACAATGAAGTCATCTTAAAAAAAAAATTGCATAAATCCCATCAAGTCTTGTCAGTGACTGAAACCATATCATTTTCTTAGCTGAATTCATCATACATGCTAGCAGCCTAACACCCACTGGTTTCTTTGGGATTCTTTGTAGCGCTGATTCTTCGGCTACGAGTTCCAATAGCTAACATCTTTCAAATTCCATTTTTTGGATGACATCCATCTCACATCCAGGCATAGAAGAATGATTTCAGTGAATTTTTGACACCAAGGAAGGCAACTACAAGCACAGTTCTCAGCAGATAAGAATATTCTCTGCAAAGTAAACACAATTTATACTCAACATTGTTGTGGGAACTTGTAGGAGGAGGATAAGAAAGAATATTGTCACTTTTGTATGCTGGTGCTTGAGAAGACTCCTGGCAAGACTGTGGATAGCCAAGAAAACAAACCAAGAAATAATTGAACCAAACAACCCAGAGTTCTCACTCGAGGCACAGGTTCAAATTTAGACACATTATGTAAAGACCCAACTTTCTGGAAAGGCTCAAATGCTGGGAAAGGTGGAAACAAAGAGAACACAACCAGCAGCAAAGTAGATGGATGCAGTTATGGTGGCAATGAGTGCACCCTTGGGAGTCCTGAAAGAACAGGGAAGGAAGAGGGCCATGGAGAAATATCTATCTAGATTTGGATCTTATAGAGGAGTCAAAATGATGACACGTAATCAATCTTTCTTTCTTGTTTGTGTATGGACAGACTGGTTCAATTTCATGGTGGAAATTTCCTACATCAAGGAAAGTCTGAGAACTAATGTAATCTAGGAGTCCATTACGCACTAAGAGCAAAAACCGCTCCTCAGAGGTTTAATGGATCTGCACTTGAAACAATGGGGGCAAAAATCAATGTTGTGTGTTCCAATTTTTACCCCACCCCCAAGAATTATGGGGATTGTATTCTGCACTTAAAGAAATTTCCAAACAATTTTAGTTCCATGTATGCAAAGAGGATGATTATAGTTTTAAGCTCACATGCTACATATAAGCATATATAATCAATGAAACCAGTGATCAGAATGTTCCCTAATTTAGTATTCTTCAAAATATGTTTAACTGCATCTCCTAGAATCCCCAGTCAATATGTCTGTTCATAAGGGGAAATTCAGAGAGTTGCAATTCTAGCACATATAGCAATAGTTCTTAGATTTATATACTGCTCCATAATACTTTACAGCAGTCTCTGAATGGTTTACAATGTCAGCCTATTGCTCCCAACAATCTGGATTCTCGTTTTACCAACCTTGGAAGGATGGAAGGCTGAGTCAACCTTGAGCCCATCAGGATCAAACTCCAGGCTGTGGGCAGAGTTTGCCTGCAATACTGCATTCTAATCACTCTGCAACCAAGGCTTATATATGCAGGGCTAATATTATTTTATGATTTCTTAAAATAAGAAAGACAATAATTAAAAAGTTATCCTGAGAACCAGCTGCTTAAAAGTGGAATACCTACAAAATATAAATCACCAGTTGTGTTATAATTTTTTTTTCAAACAAGATTGAAATGGACCAAAATGTAACAAGATAAAGATTTCCTGTATATATTGGCACCCTTTTTTAAAAAAATTAAACTTGCCTTCTTTCCTTTTCAGGGAAACAAAAGCATCTTAATTGTTTTTTTTTTTAAAAAAAAACATTGAAAACAGGTACCCGTACAAAAAGTGGCAAGAATTTCTTGATTCTCCCATCTTCCAAGAACTTCCTTGAACTGTGTGATCTTTTTGGCCAGTTGTGCCGAAAACCCCTGTTGGATTTTCCAGCCGGGCACCATTACTTTTAGAAGACTTATTGATTTAAAATGTGTCTTTATCTCTGTACTTAGGATACAGCCCCTGACAAGACGTTCTCCAAAGCTGAGACGCCTTCAACTATTAAATGTCTCATCAGAAAAGAATGAATATGCCCAGTGGAAGTGTATTCCACTGGGGGGCAGAAAATTTGACAAGAACACCAAAGTTTTCTCTCTTTGAGTTCCACCACTGCACAACATGTACGCCATCGGCCATGCTAAAATTGCACCTGTTGATGCCTTTATTGAAGGAGAAATTTGTGACTCAAGCCAGACAGCTCTGTGATGATCATCTGTCTGATTCTGACAAGCCACCTGTGCTAGTAAACAAACATTTAGGATCCTAATATAGCAGACTGCAAAACACAGGAAAATCACCTGCAGCAATCTATTTCCTGGCGCCCAAAATGTTATACGCCCCAGGCAACGGAAATCTTATTCAGACACAAATAAATTTGGAAGTGGAGGAATATCAATAAATGGGTTTCTGCAAAGTTGGATTCAACATCCTCAGTCAAAAAGTTGATTGCTTATTAGTAACCTCATTACTAATGTTTTGCGACCCAAACTAAAGGTACAATTCTATGTGTAAGCTTTCCATTTATTTAAGAATAGAGAGTCTCATTCAGACAGGTGCTGTCAGGCCCCCAAAACCAAGAAAGACATGTGGAATTACTTCTGAGCAGTTTATTTTATCGTTCCTCACCTAGACAGGAATCTTACCAAACTTAAAACATCATTCTAGATCAGGGGTGTCAAACTCAAGGCCCGTGGGTCAGATCCAACCTGCGGGG
Source organism: Bungarus multicinctus (assembly GCA_023653725.1). Classification (NCBI taxonomy): domain Eukaryota; kingdom Metazoa; phylum Chordata; class Lepidosauria; order Squamata; family Elapidae; genus Bungarus; species Bungarus multicinctus. The sequence continues at coordinate 261,003,434 of CM042834.1, forward strand.
TGGTTAAATCTGGCCCATGAGGCCTCCACGTGGCCTGTTTTTGGCTGGAAGAGCACTGCTGGAGGCCGTACGGAGGGGAGGGCGCATGCAATGGTTGTAAGTGTAAAAAATGGTCATCAGTGCAATTTTTTTCAGGGCCATTGTAACTTTGGTCACTAAACGAATGATTGTAAGTTGAGGACTATCTGTAAACCATTGCTGAAGCCTGATGTTCAACAAGGATGTGATCATATACTTCGATTCCCACCATGAATGAATGGTTGCAGAAGCTGATGGGAGTTAACAGAAATGGCAAAACTGGCTATTTTGATTAAGGAAAAGAATATGAGAACCTTTGTTTCCACATGGAGACCGCATCTAAACTTTGTGCTTGAGGTGGAAAAGAATGAAACCTTGAATTTGGGTTTTACCGATTAGATCACGGGTATCAAATTCAAGGCCCGGGGGCCGGATCCGGCTGTGGGGTGTTTAGGTCTGGCCTGTGGGGCTGCCCTGGAAACAGTGAAGGACTAGCTCAGGGTGCCTCGATCAGAGAAAATGGAGTTCAGGAAGGCCGCCTGCAGGCCTCTTGAGCTCCGTTTTCGGTGTTAGATGGTTACAGGAGGCGATCACAGCCGAAAACGGAGCTTGGACCACCACATGCACCGACACGAGTGATGTCGAGCTGACCACGCCGACCCTGGCCATGCCCACTCCATCCCCTGAGGACAAACATAACCCCGATATGGCCCTCAATGAAATCGAGTTTTGACACCCCTGGATTAGACTGACAGATCTTTATATTACTATGAAAAAACAAAAAGTTGTGGTCTGATGTTAAGGCTTTATTTTACTGCAAGAGAGGGAGTCAGAAGTCAACATTTCTTTTTCCCAACCCTTCCTCGCTTTTCTTCTTCCCTATTTACTTTTGTATTTTGTATCTTAGAACTCAATAAAATGTTACAACACAAAGGATGTGAACTTATAACTACAATACTGTACAGGTCACGGTTTAAGGCCTGGGCTGTACTTCTGCTTTCTTTTCTTGGCCAAGTTAACAGAGGTTTCCCCAGATACAGAGCTTAGCATTGGAAATCGACTCATTTCTGTAGCATGGGGGGGGGGGCGCTCTTAACTTGGTTAAGATAACCAATCACAGAATGCACTGAAGATAAAGGTTGCTTTTGCAATCAGCTGCAGTTGGCAAGGACACAGCCTGCTCCATTCATCCAGTGGTGGGATTCAATTTTTTTTACTACCGGTTCTGTGGGTGTGGCAGGGAAAGGATACTGCAAAATCCCCATTCCCACCCCACCCCACCCCACTAACCTGCTTTCCAGCTCCATTCTCCTGTGCAGGGCGACAAAAGAAGACCCAGCCAATCAGCTGGGACTTGGGAGGCAGCAAATAGATGGAGGCGGGGCCAGTCAGAGGTGGTATTTGCCAGCTCTCCGAACTACTCAAAATTTCCACTACTGCTTCTCCAGAACTGGTCAGAACCTGTTGAATGCCACCTCTGCTTTCATCCCCCCCACCCCACCCCCCAAAAAATATCTGTGTATCGAGGCTAGCCTATACTACAGACAGCTGCTGCAGAATATATTTTAGTATGTTATTAATTCTGTATAGCTTTCATCTTTATAGGAAGCTTTGATATGCATGAATCGGAGTTAATTATTCCACATTATTTTTATTTTAAAGGCAAAGATTGGGTTTCCACAGCAACTCTTCAGGGTTTGATTAAAATTGTTAATGAAGAGCTAGGCTAGCTCGTAGCAGCCTTCACTTCATTAGGGGGAGTCCTTGGCCTTGTTTTTAAACCCTGGAAATGCAAAAGAAGAAGAGAAAGGATTCCACCACCACCACCCAAAAAAAAAAAAAAAACATGCCATAAAAGAAGAAAGAGAAAGCAGCTCTGATGCTTGGAAGATTATGTTTTCTCATTCAGCTTTAGGAAAGCCAAGATGGACATGAACTTTCCATTTGAAGGCAATGAAGAAATAAACAGAACCCACCGAGCAAGTTCTACTGGAAAAAAATAAATAAGAGCGAGAGGTCAGAAGCTGGGGAAACCAACTGTTTGGGATAAAAAGCAAGCTGCGAGGAGGAAGGACGTGACATTTCCCAATCTCAAGAATTTTGCTCATCTTTGTTGCTATTTTTCTTATTGCTTAATCTAGCAGCTCTGATAAAGACAGAAAAAAGAGTCTTGGAAAGGACCTTTGAGGACTTCTAGTCCAACCTCTCTGCTCATGCAGGAAACTGTATACAATTTCAGATCAGAGCATACCTTTTTTTTTAGAAAGCCAAGGACCACAGTGGTGTCAAGCCCCAAGAAGCGACATGTGGAGCAATATATACTGAGCAATATCCTTTATTGTTCCTCACCTACAGATACTTTACAGATTAAAGCAACTATTTGCATCACTATAGATCAGGGGCCTCCAAACTTAGCAACCTTAAGACTTGCGGACTTCAATTCCCAAAATTCCTCAGCCGGCCATGCTGGGTGGGGAATTCTGGGAGTTGAAGTCCACTAGACTTAAAGATGCCAAGTTTTGAGACAACACCCCCCTCCAATAGATATACTCTGGGAATAGTTAGGGAGGCGCCTTCTTAGCTCTCTTCCCTCCATGCAAATTTTCCAAGCTTTACTGTCTCGTTGCCCTCCCTCCCTTTGTCCCTCCCTCCTTGGAATCCAGACTACATTCCACCACAGCAGCAATGCAGAACAGTGGAACAGGAAGACATATATATGGGTGGGACTTTCTCATTTATTCATTTTTTTATGGAAGAAAATTTATTATATGGTTGCTCAACTCACTCCCAGTGACTCCGGGCGACTTGCCAGGAGAAAAATCCAATACAGGTAATCCTCGACTTACGACGACAATTTATGTTGCTAAGTGAGGCATTTGTTAAGTGAGATTTGCCTCCTTTTATGACCTTTCTTGCCACAATTGTGAAGTGAATCACTGCAGTTGTTGAGTTCACGAACTTGGCTCCCCTGCTGACTGCTTGTCAGAAGGTCGCAAGAGCTGATCACATGATCCTGGGACTCTGCAACCGCCATAAATATGACTCGGTTGCCAAGTGTCTGAATTTTGATCATGTGACCTTGGGGAATGTGGCAATAGCCATGTGAAAAAAGGTCATAAGCCACTTTTTTCAGTGCAGTTGTAACTTCGAAAGGTCACTAAAACAAACTATTGTAAATCAAGGACTATCTGTACAAAAACAATAAAAAAACAATAATACACACCTGGGCAACAACAATCAAATAAGCCATTTGACAGGCTCCATCCCAGTTTGGGGTGCCCAGGCCCTTTGGCAAAATCAAGACTTCACGTTCTTGCAAAAGAGAGTGTCAAAATGGGGGCCAGTCTTATAACAGTAGGGATTATGTTCTACAGCAAGGGTCTTCAAACTTGGCAAGTTTAAGACTTGTGGACTTCAACTCCCAGAATTCCTGAACTAACATGACTGGAGGAAGAATTCTGGGAATTGAAGCCCACAAGTCTTAAAGCTGTCAAGTTTGAAGCTACCGCTGAAAAGGCCCTTCTTCTTGGACCTGCTAGGTGGACTTTTGTAGAAGAGGGGGGCCTGTAGCATCCCTTACTTCCCTGCTGTGGTTAGTCGGCTAGATGTGGCCAGCCAATTTCCTTCCAGTGGGGTAGGAAAATCTTTAGGGGAGTCCTGACTTTTTAAAACTACATGAATACCCAATCACTTTGATGCCTTCTCCCCTCAAAACACGGGGAATATATGTACAATACATTCAGTAAGAGTCACGGGGGGGATCCAGGAGATTCTCAATAAGGGCTTGGGCCCTTTAATTCATCATCATCAATACCAGGGGTCTTCAAACTTGATAGCTTTAAGACATGTGGACTTCAACTCCCAGAATTCCTCTTCCAGTCATGTTAGCTCAGGAATTCTGGGAATTGAAGTCCACAAGTCATAAACCTGCCAAGTTTGAAGACCCTTGATTAATACAGATTTTCAATCAGCCTTTCTCAGATTTTTTTACCCTGGAGGACCTTCTGAAATAACTGTTGGTCTCTGAGAAATCCCTGCATAAACATTATTGTGGTCTGAAGCTCAGGGTATATGTCACCATAATCAGTACATTGTATATCCAATAATGTAGAAATAATTAACAGGGCTCTTTGGGTAAAACAATAGAATTTTTTTTTTATTTATTCTGTTTATTTTGGCCAACTTCCTGGCCTATTCTTTTTGTGGCTTTTCTCTGCCCAACAAAGTTTATCAACTATAATGTCAATAGTGTGGGTGGGGAATAACTTCAGGCCTTCCTTTTATATAACTTCCTCCTTGATTTTCCCCCCTTATCCAAGTAGGCCTAAAAGCCTTATGGCAAAACTTTGCTGCATAGCACACTAATGAGGAAAGATACATGCAAGAGTAATTTTTCCCCCTATTTACAAAAAAAGAGCTTTTAAAAAGAGCTTTTAAGCCATTCCCCTTTGAAAAAAGCCAAAAACAAAACAGGTAGCTATTCTTAGTTCATCCTTCTTGAAATTAGCATTTTTTTTCCTTTCGTATATTTTTAAAAATTCATGGGGCAAATCTAATGAATCCATGTTAAATAAATGGCTTTATCCAAAATGGGATTTATTTTTCTAAAGGTCAAATTTGGTAAATGTTAAGACTGATTTTTTATTTATGGTTTTTATGCCTATCTGATCTCCAAACGTTATCATGAAAAGAAAAATCCAGCCATTCTCCTCCCACTTTACTAAAACAGAAGAAAAATATTGGCAAAATTCTCAAGTGGTACAGGATTCTGGCATCTTCCTCATTTTTTTTTTTTTTTAAAAAGATGTTTCCAATTTTTCTTTCAAATCATTGATAGACTACAATGTTTTTGTTTTCATTCGATTTGAGTTACTCAAGGTCTGTGTGTGTGTGTGTGTGAGAGAGAGAGAGAGATGGATGAAGAAAGGAAGGAGGGAGGGAGGGAGGGAGGAAGGAAGGGAGGAAGGAAAGAAGGAAAGATCTTATATAAAGAAAAGAAACTTTTAGGGACATATAAAGCAGATTTTGATAGTAATTATAAAAAGAACTTTAGTTGGATGACATTTCATTTCAGTGAAGATTTGAGATGCACAGTATGCCAATTCAGCAGCTGCAGAAAATTCTCTCCCACGCGTCATCTTCCACGCAAGAGGAGGGCTGCTCACAAACACCTCTCACAGGTGCAGAAATCCCAAAGGTACACATTGGCAGTTGAAAAAAATATATCCAAAGGAGACAGTGGGGAACCACTCTGCTGCTGAAAAAAAATCTCATGATTAATGGCCTCACAAATACAATCAATCAACCAACCAACATAAGCTGATCAATGCAGTCACTAGGAATCATGCTCAAAATAAATTTATCCACTACATTTATTATAGTCACCCACTTCAGCGGACTGTAGGCGATGGTAGGCCCAGCCCGAGAGAGTGGTCAAGTACATCATTAAGTTCCTTCGTGCCCACAAGGGATCTAAATCCAGCCATCCTGAATTTTATTTATTCTTATCTATTACCGATTTGTTTTAACTGTTAGTAGTTCGGATTTGTGTTGAAAGTGTTCGCATGCCTTAAGCCTGGATTCATTTGGACCGCCTTGGCTCCTGATAGCAACTTACAAAATATAATACTAAATTAAAGCAATTTAAAATACAGATCAATGGTTCTCAACCTTTTCTTCACCACTGATCCCTTTTAAATTCCTTTTGTCGCCAGGGACCACCAAGACTTAACTCAAGGTTTAAAATGTAACATTTCTTCAAGGCTTCGCAACCCCCCTGAAATGATATTGTGGATCCCAGGGCTCGGCGAACCACAGACTGAGAACCACTGACATAGACAAAACAAAACATGGTGCCCTGGGTTAAAAACCATTCAAACAAATTGAAAGGGCTCCCTCAAAACACATTAACTCCCATTTATGCATATATGTGTGTATAGATGGGTGTGTGTAAAGGTAAAGGTAAAAGTTCCCCTCACACATACGTGCTAGTCATTTCCGGCTCTATGGGACAGTACTCATCTCTGTTACAAAGAGCAAAGAGCCAGCGCTGTCCGAAGACGTCTCCATGGTCATGTGGCAGGCTCGACTAAACACCGAGATGCACAGAACGCTGTTACCTTCCCATCAAAGTGGTCCCTATTTTTCTACTTGCATTTTTACATGCTTTTGAACTCTAGGTTGGTAGAAGCTGGGACAAGTAACGGGAGCTCACTCCGTTACACGGTGCTAGGGATTTGAACCACCGAACTGCCAAACTTTCTGATTGACAAGCTCTAGCGTCTTAGCCGCATCCCTAATTGTGTGTGTACATGCACATAAATCTACATAGTTATACCGGAGAGAGATTTCTAAGTTTGCAACCAATCATCACAAATTCCAAGTTACATCCTTCTCAATATCTTTTACGAAAATTACTTTCCCTCCTGGTTCAAAAGGTTAGATCAGGGGTGGGGTACGATGACCCTTTTATGACTGATGGACTTCAACTTCCAGAATTCAAACACTTTGAAACTGATCATCTAAACCAGAGATGGGAAACAAAGGTCCTTTTAAGACTTGTGGACTTCAACTCCCAGAATTCCAGAGCCAGTCATCCTGGTTCAGGAATTTTGGGAGTTGAAGTCCACAAGTCATGGTTCCCCACCCCGATTTAAACTTTTGGGGCCAGCACTGCTGTTAAATATTATCTACTCTACAGAGTAAATGAAGCTTGCAGACTGGATGCTGAAGAGAAACTTCACACTGCATCCTCTTTCTGTTTCTGAAGCATTCTCTGCTATTACAAAATTCAGAATACATTCCAGGGTTGCCTGGTTGCTATGCAGCCCAGCTGAGTACCATGTCTGTTGCCCAGGCCTGGTAACCAAGTGAAGCAAAGCAATCTTAAATCCTGCAGATTTGCAGGATAATCTTTACACGTGGCAAGATTGGGAGCCTATAATTATAATGCACCATTCAGCTTTCCAACCACATGTAAACAAATAGAGGCAGCTTGCTGAACTTAAGTTTGCACAAGAGAATTGCCTGGCACTTAAGTTTGCACGAGAGAATTGCCTGGGTGGAGACGGCGCCACAACTTCCCAGGCTGCCCTTGGCGACGGTCACATTTATCCCCAGGAAACAGAAATGCCTGCTCTCCAGTGCAAGCCACTGTTACAAAAAGTCTCCTGAAAAAGAAACTCCCTGCCAATCAGAAAAAGACATTGCAGAAAGGCAAAAACACGTTCTAGTTAAAGGTAGGAGGATCTACCTCCCAAACAAACTTGTCGTTGCAAAATGTTCCTGTTATTGAGATTGGGATTAGCTGCTAGTAGATCCTAGTGTTAATCTGGGAAAAAAAAACCAAGGTCACCCAAGAATCCGAGGGAGGGATTACTGAGTATTAAAATACAAAACTAATCTCTGTCATCGGATGCCATATTTAAAAAAGCCTATGGACTACCCTCCTTGACCACTAGCTATTCAGAAGGTCATGAAGAATAAAAGGACACGACTGCATTATTCAAGATGTTGGTTATGACCTTTGAAGCCTTTCATGATTTGGTACTGGATTACTTAACAAGACTGTCTCTCCCCAATTGTTTCTACTTGTCCTGCCTGATCTGGCAGGAAGGACAAGTTTTGTGTACTATCACCTAGTGTGATGGAATCTCCAGCTAGAGTAGAAGGTGGAGTAAAGAGGCATTCTAGCTTGAAGTCGTTCTGTAAGAGGAAATGATAAGAGGCCAGACTCTTGAAGCTTTTACGGTTTGGTTCTGCAGCCCAACAGGACAGACACGGACTTCAGAGGATAATTAGGACTGCAGGAAAAACAATTACTACCAACCTCCCTTCCATCGAGGACCTGTATACTGCACGAGTCAAAAAGACGGCTGTGAAAATATTTACAGACCCCTCACATCCCGGGCATAAACTGTTTAAATTCCTTCCCTCAAAACGACACTATAGAGCACTGCACACCAAAACATCTAGACACAAGGACAGTTTTTTTCCAAACGCCATCACTCTGCTAAACAAATAATTCCCTCAACACTGTTCAACTATTTACAAAGTCTGCACTACTATTATTGTTAACCTTCTCATCATTCCTTATCACCCATCCCCTCCCACTTGTGATTGTATGACTGTAACTTTGTCGCTTGTATCCTTACGATCTATGTTGACTGTTTCCTAGTATGATTTGATTGCTTATTGTACCCTATGACTATTATTAAGTGTTATACCATATGATTCTTGACTCTTGACGAATGTATTTTTTTTTATGTATACTGAGAACATTTGTACCAAGACAAATTCCTTGTCTGTCTAATCATACTTGGCCAATAAAGAATTCTGTTCTGTTCTATTCTATTCTTTATCTGCCTGTTCTCAAGAGAATGGATGAGATTCTTGTAATTAGAAAAATAGCAATATGGGAATTATTTTGGTCTACTCATTGAGTTATTTTGTTCCTTGTGCCTGATAGCTAAGGAGTGTTGATTGGTGAAGCCTATCATCCCCCTAAGATTAGAACAGCCACATCCCAGTTGGCCTTTCAACTTGAAGGATGATTCATGGTGGCACAGTGGTTAAAATGCAGTATTGCAGGCTAACTCTGCATTCCACTGCCAGGACTTCGATCCTGACTGGCTCAAAGTTGACTCAGCCTTCCAAAGTTGGTAAAATGAGGGCCCAGATTATTGGGGGCAACATGCAGACATTGTAAATAACTTAGAGAAGGCTATAAAGCACTATGGAGCGATATAGAATAGAATAGAATAGAATAGAATAGAATTCTTTATTGGCCAAATGTGATTGGACACACAAGGAATGTCTCTTGGTGCATATTTAAATCAAAGTGCTATTGCTATTGAAAACTTGGTTCTGCTATTACAAGATGGCACATTTGTGGTAGAGAAAAAAAGACTAGAATCCAGCTACAGTTTTACTCACAGGCTAAACATGACACTGAGTGTTTACATTCAACCATAAAAACCATGTTGTTGGAGCTGCAGGTGTTCTTCTGTTTTAAGTAATAAATGCTGCCCGTCCCATGTTCTCTAGTGTGATCGATCCCCATTTCTGTTTACAAGGACGCAATTAAGGCTAATCTAGCTGTGATGCAAAGCCTGTTCAAGGGTTGGGTTGAATGCAATGGATTGTACCTTTGCCACTAATTACATTCTCTGGTTTTTAAAATGTTTATACTACAATGTTTTTATGTTCTTTTGGTTGCTTTTATTTGCATTTTTGCTTATTTGGGGTTTTTTTTAGTGCTGTTTTAACAGTTGTGAGCTGCCCGGAGTCACATATGTGAGATGGACAGATAATGTTTTTAATAGTGTTTTCACTACTACAGGTTTTCTGCATGAATTTGGTAGCTGAAGATTGCCCTCTACAGGTAGTCCTCAACATACCACTTTAATGAAGCCTGCCCAATACGGTCTAAGTTATGACAGTTGTAAAGCAAATTACCCACATGACCAACTCAATTTTACAAAAAAAAAATTTTTTTGCAGTCATTAAGCTAACACTGCAGTAGTTAAGCAAACCAATTGCATAAAATGTGGTCACATGACCATAGGCCAGTGCAAATGCCCATAAATGATTGCTGAGTGCCCGAAATGCAGTCACGTGACTGGGAGGGATGGCCGCCAGATCTTCAGGTTGTAAGTACCCACGGGAAATCTGTCATAATTTAAAACGGTCGCAAAGCAACCGGTCGTAAGACAAGGTCTACCTGTACAAGAGGTTTGCAAATAGAATTGCAGAAATCAGAGCTGGGCAGTAAATACTCACAACACCATACTTGGCAGCAACATCAAGCTGCCAACTCATCTCCGTAGTGCTCTTGTGTAAGCCATTTTCCCCTTGCCTTTGTAGTTAATCATGTTGATCTTGAACAGGGATGGGATTCCAATTTTTTAACAACCGGTTCTGTGGGCATGGCTAGGTAGGCGTAGCTAAGTGGACATGGTCATTTGACTGGGTGGGCGTGGCTTCTTCTCTCTTTTTTTTTTTTGCAGGAAACCCCCCCCCTCCATTTTTTTGGCTCCTGGGCCTCAAGGAAGCCTCCTGGGGGGGTGCTTTTGCTCCCAGAAGGCTTCCCTGGGGCCCAGGAAAGCAAAAAACGGAGTGCAGGATAGCCATGCAGCACACCTCCTGTCTCCATTTTTGGGCCTCCTGGGCCTCAGGGAAGCTTCCTGGACGAAGCAGTTAAGACAGTGAGGGGGAATCCGGCACAGCTTCAGAACAGCTGATCATCAGGAGGAGGGAAAAAACCTTAAGGAATGACTGGGCAGGGAAGAATGCAATCAGCGATGTCGGGAATGCATGAGATGTCGCACATGCATGATAAGGATTGATTCGTGCGATGTCGCACATGCATGAAAAGGATTGACTCGTGCGATGTCGCACATGCATGATAAGAATTGACTCGTGCGATGTCGCACATGCATGAAAAGGATTGACTCGTGCGATGTCGCACATGCATGATAAGGATTGACTCGTGCGATGTCGCACATGCATGATAAGGATTGACTCGTGCGATGTCGCACATGCATGATAAGGATTGACTCGGCAGGGAGGGGAGGGGCCAGCCAGGGGCACGATTTGCCAGTTCTCCAAACTGCACAGAATCATAACAACCGGTTCCATAGAACCGGTCAGAACCGGTAGAATTCCACCTCTGCTTCTGATCCAAGAAGTTTTTTCAGTTTTGATTGAATGTTCCACCCACCATTCTCCTCACCGTTCAGTCAGAACTGAAGAAGCTTCTTGGATGACAACTGAAAAGTTTCCAAGGGAAAACCCCAAGAAAATCCAGTTTGCCTTTTAGAAAAGATCTTTGGGACAATTTACTCAATCACTAAACATCAAGAAAGAGGTCACGGTAGGTCTACTAACTCTAGGCTACCTGAAATAAGACATCAGTTTTATCTAGCTTAACTCCTTAGGAGAAATGCCTTCCTGTTCAGAACGATTAGGATGATGGTGGAGAGACTTCACAGTTCATTTTTCATTCACTAGATTCTTCACCTGTTTGATATCCTGGATCATCTCTGTCCACAAAGACCAGTTGTTAAATGAAAGGCTATGCTAAACCCTTCAGAAATTAGGTGGTTACCCAAGTCCCATAACCTTTCATTTCTTTCTCTTTGGGAGAAAAGGGGGGAAACCATCCCACTGCAACCACAGAGGGGAAAACAATGCTGAAAATAGCAGGTTGTGTTTACAAAACTGTACCTTGACATTTATCATTATATATATGTATATATAACATTAGGCTGAGGTTGCTTAGCAGCGTTCTCAAAGTCTCTGAATCAAGCAGAGAAACCACCAATGCCCTCCTCCCGCATCCAAATCAAACCTAGCAGTTATCCAAGTGTAAGCCACACTATAAATAAAAATGCACACTCATCACAGTTCCTCATCGAAGGCTTAAAAATATTACACCTGCTAAAGTATGGTTCCATTGTCCCAGCAGTGTTTTTTCCAAAAGCAACCAAAGACTTTCTTGGTTTTTTTTCCCCCTTGAAAATGTTTCGCTTCTCATCCAAGAACTGAAGCAGCTTCTTGGATGAGAAGCAAAATGTTTTCCAGGAAAAAACAAGGAAGTCCAGTTGCCTTTTGGAAAAGCACCTTTGGGACAACCTACACCTGGATGACTGAGAATCTCCATAGATGTACGGACCTACTGTTCACCATCACTAAGCCTAAATTTTGAATACAGATCAATTGTTTTTGGAAAAGAAAGGAACATCAATCCTTCATCGAGAAGGAAACTAGTCCAAATGTCCCATTTGAGAAGAACCACTGATGTAAAATGTTCTTCCTGTTCACCCATTTCCTTGGCACTGGCAACTGGAGTTAAAGACAGGATTTGGTGAAAAGAAGAGCAAGCAAGGTAGTTTCTTTTGGGATCCAGAACCAATTTGGTCTAGTGGTTAAGGCACCAGAATAGAAAACAATTAGAGATTATGAGTTCAAGTCCCGCCTTAGTCACGAAAGTCAGATAGATCAACTCACTCTCTCAGCCCAATTCACCTCACAGAATTATTAATGTGGGGAAAATAGGAGGAGGAAAGTGTGTTGGACATGTCCACAACCTTGAGTTATTTATAAAAAATAACAAAGGTAGAATATAAATAATAAATTCAATAAAATAAATCTACCTGGTGCCTTCACTTAGGCTTAGCCATTATGTGCATGCAATAAGAAGTTGCCATTTTATTTTCCTACAAAGCCCAAACATTGGATGTTGAATTGATGTCTGTCAGGAACTACAAACAGGGTTGCTGGGGCCACAGGTAGAAAAATGGAAGAGAATCCTCAATTCTCTGTTTTTCCCTTCTGAAGACTTCCTCCTTCCCCTTGGATTAATGGAAATTTTCTGGAACGTACCAGAAAAAGCAAGGCTCCAAGGAACCATTGTTACGCTTCAGAATGAATCAATGCCTTTTAGAATAAGGCTTTAGTCACTCATAATGTGTAGGCTGAAGATTGCAAAATATATATGTGTATATATTGAAACCTATGTCAAGTCCACAGTATTAAAATTTGAGGATTACTGAGAATCTTGGAAGTTTTCACAGAATCATAGAAAAATAGGAGTTGGGATGATAAGTGGCCATCTAAGCTTGTCTGAAAACCAAAAGCTTTACTGTTTTAACATCTCTTACATCTGAAAATTGCTTCTGTTATTCAGCCTGAAGCTCCTTTCTTTTAATTTCAAGTTATTGGTCTTTGCCTTGTTCTCAATTTAAGCTCTTTTGCATGATATTTCTAGACTAGCTGGCATATCTCCTCCTAGCCTTCTCCTCTGCAAGCTAAATATATCAAGTTCTTCTAACTGTTCCTCACCATAACAGGGTTTCCAGATCGCTCACCATCCTGGAAGGTTTCCTTGAAACCCATCCAAGCTTCTACGCATTTCTTTCAAAGTGTGGTGCCCAGAACTAGACACAGTATCCCTAATAGTCAGTGTTTTCTAATCGGCACAAAGTACAAAAGAATATATTGCCTCCTAGGATGTGGATTCAACATTTCTTGAATGCATTCTCAATTGCATTGGCTTTTTAAGCTCCTGCAACATAGTCTGCATATGCTAAAGCTCACCTTTAGATAGATAATTCTCTCAAGATATCAACCTGATATACAAGCATTTTATTTATTTATTTGTTTAAGCAAATTTATTTGCCACCCATCTTGCGGTTCGGGCAATTCTGAATGGCTTACGTCAACATAAATCACACATTCAATGATTATAAATATATAAAAATGGATTAAAATTGCAAAAATTAAAACAAACTTAAAAAAACCAAGAGTTTGGAGGGGAGAGGTGGAGCTTTCATTCCAAAGACAGGGCCAGAATTCACAGTCTCCTTGTGATTGGCCCAAAGTCACCCAGCTGGCTTTCATGCCTAAAGTGGGATTAGAACTCATAATCTCCTGTCTTCCAGCTTGGTGCCTTAACCACTAGACCAAACTGTTCACAATTATGCTTAAAATGAACTAAGGTCATAGTCATCAGGGAACAGAACTGCAGGGCTAATCAGAGTTTACTTTTAAGACATATACCATTTTGCACTGTTAGGGCTTAAGTATTCTGAGGTTGATGTACCAGAATGTACTTAGTACAAAATCCACTCAACTTCTTGGGTTAAATTTCCAAATAAACATGCATACAAGTTTTAAAAAAAATAAAAACTCACTTGGGAAACAACTTCCCCTGAGCAAAAAACAGTAGTTTTTATATTGTATACATATAATAAAATTCCATTTTCTAAGTTATAAATAATTCAATTTATACTATAAATTAGTAATGTGCATTTTGAGGTGTGACAAGCAACTACACATTTTTTCCTCCAAAACCCAGATAGGGAGAAGGGGATTTCTAAAGCTTTGAATATGTCCAGATGTTTCATATCTCTGTTTGGCATGAGCGTGGCCAAATGAGATCAAGCCCAACAACATCTCAACAAGGCAACATGGCAAAGCAGTGCTGAACGCCAAAAAATTCCAAAGCTTTGGGAGTGATTCTCGAAATCAACCATGTTAAAACAATCTGTTATCGGAGTATATTGCTCATTTCTTCTACCACCGCTACTGACAGCCGTGACGTTCTATTTCAGAGTAGGAAGTGTGAGATATCTCAAACATGTGGACATCTTTGGCAGAAGAAAGGGAAAAGAATGAGCCAAGGGTCTCCATCTCAGCTTCCAGAGAGTCACAGGTAGAAGGTCACTGATCTTCAAAAGATAAATCAACCATCGCCACCAAGCTGTGCTTCAAATGTGACAGTGACACCACATTGTCATGACACAAATATATCCAATGCAAATACTTAAGTCTAAAAGTCTGTAGAGATTATCTGTCATCCAGGTCATGGTTGTCCCAAAGATGCTTTTTTGAGGAGGCAACTGCACAATTAAGCCCCAAATTCCCATTGCTAAGCAACCGTTACAGCATCCCCCTGGTCAGGTGATCAGAATTCAGATGCTTGGCAACTGGCATATACTTATGACAGTTGCACTGTCCCAAGGTCAAGTGATCACTATTTGTAACCTTTCCAGTTGGCCTCTGACAAGCAAGTAGGTTAGAAACCAAAATCATCTGGCTACCCTGGGGACGTTCGAGACGGCTGGCTTTGCTGACTGACACCTGTAGGAATTAATTACCTGAGAATTAAGTATATGTAAGTAAAAATGGCTCGGTATTAATCTTCTAAAAAGATAGATATATGTCATATTCATTTCTTTTCATTGCTATGCTATGCTATGTAGATCCCAAGATACTTTATCTCTCTCCTGTACATTTCTTGGAGGATTAACACAGCGCAAGCCAATTGTGAGACAGTCGTTTTTATGGTTTCCCCACGTTATGACTTGGGAACATACAAAGAACGGTTGCTGGAATTGGGTAGGTCTAGTTTAATGAAAAGAAGGATGAGGGATGACATAATAGCAGTCTTCCAATATCTCAAGGGTTGCCACAAAGAAGAGGGAGCCAAGCTATTATCCAAAGCACCTGAGGGCAGGACAAGAAGCAATGGGTGGAAACTAATCAAGGAGAGAAGCAACCTAGAACTAAGGAGAAATTTCCTGACAGCTAGAACAATTAATCAGTGGAAGGACTTGCCTACAGAAGTTGTAAATGCTCCAACATTGGAAGTTTTAAAGAAGAAATTGGATAACCATTGGTCTGAAGTGGTGTACGGTATCCTGCCTAAGCAGGGGGTTGGACTAGAAGACCTCCAAGGTCCTTTCCAACTCTGTTATTCTATTCTACTCTATTCTACTCTATTCAATATAGGAAGTCCTCAGCTTGCAACAGTTCATTTAGTGACTGTTCAAAGTTACTATGGTGTTGAAAAAAGTGACTTATGACCATTTTTCACACAACCACTGCAGCATCCCCATGGTCACATGATCAACATTTAGATGCCTGATCCCCTTTTCTCACCTTCCGATAAGCAAAGTCAAACGAGTAAGCCAGATTCACTTAACAACCGTGTTAAATGTTATTAAATTAACAACTGCAGTAATTCACTTAGAAACTTCAGTAAGAAAGATCGCAAAATGAGACAAAATGCACTTAACAAAATGTCTCACTTAGCCACAGAAAATTTGGGCTCAATTGTGGTTGTAAATCGAGGGCTACCTGTATTGTCCCCTTAGACAGTGTATAGGAGATGCTATCTGATTTAACTATTTTATTTCATAACTGAGAGCAGGGAAAAGAAAGATGTTTCCCACAAGATGGTTTGGACTATGTTATTGTACAGTCCCAAAGAATTAGGGCGGAGTTTCTAAGAACTACCGTGTTTCTCATAAAACACGGCCCAGCACCATCTTATGCGCATGCAGTAAAATTAAACCCTGCCCCCCCAAATTTGGCCCTATCTAAGTGCATGCGCAGCCGGTTTCTCACATTGCTTGCATTGCGGATAATACGAGGTAGTGAGGGGAAGGGGAAAAGGATGGAGGAGGGAACTTGCCCTACGTGCCTCACCTGGCTACCAGGCCGCTTGTTTCGCGGGCGAAAGAAGCAACCTTCTCCCCACCCCGCCCTCCCAGGCTAAAGAGGTTGCAAAAGCAGATCACTTGACCCAGGGCTACCGTATAGCCATCTGCAATAGGGACCTTCTTTGCAAAAGGTCTTCCTTGCTGCACTGGGCCATGTGGGTTGGGACAAATATAAACAGTCAAAAAACCGTTACGTACTTCAGGCGGCGTGTGGCGCATTGTTCGCATACACACTCTTCATCCGCAAAAGAAGCAGCCCTGTGGCCAGGCTTGCCAGAATGGACAAAGGCAGGCCTTTTTGGGGGGAGGACGGCTACCAGTACGTGGAGTGACCATTACAGGTAGGCAAGGGTGCGCTAAATGCATGGGTCATATCATTTGCTCTTTTCGGCTGTGAAAGAAGTAGCCAGGTGGTGAGGCGAGGGGGTGGCGTCGCTCGCTCTTGGCAGTGAAAAGAAGCGCCCCAGGTGGCTAGGCAAGGTGCATGGGGAGGAAATTAATACACCCCTTGAAAAGAAGGCGTAGCCATTTTTTCGGGGGTCAAAATAAAATAAGACCTGGTCATGTTTTATGAGAAACATGGTATCATCCAAGCCTTGGGAGATCACCAAGTTGACCCTCCCCCCCCCCCAATATAATGGTGATAGTCAGCTGAAAATTATACTGGATGACATACAACCCCGATTAGAAGAGAGCTGCATTAAACACTTTACTGCATGCCGCAAATATGAGGCTCGCAATAGACAAATGCTGATTAGTCATTAAAAACAGCTTTTGAAAGTAAGCCTTTGTAAAAATCCAGAATTACCATACTTCAGAGACAACCACAAACTAGTAATTTTGCTATTATGTCACAGCAAGAGAATAGGCAGTTTTACACACAATCGCTTGCATCCCTGACACTCACAATTTTGCCATTTGCTTGTTACGCACAAGCAACTAAAGGAGATGCTCTTTGCCACAGGATAGAAATTTCGATCAAAGCTGCAATGGTCTCCAGATTGTTATCTTCAAGCTCCACTTTATTTCAAAAACAGGAAACAAAATACAAATACAAATTTGCACAGCACCTAATCTTTAGAAGCAACTTATGAAGGACAAAATAAGCCCAGACAGGTAAGAAGTGGCCTTACTTTCTTTATATCTTATAGCCCTGATTAGCAATTTGTGGGGACAAGCAAGTTTGAACAATATCAGTTATTTGTATAGGGACAAAGCTGTAATTTCTACTTTAGTCTAATCCCCCTAGAGTGACTTATTTCTCCATCTCTTGCAATTATGTGACTGATCACAACGTCAAGTCAATGTTGACTATTAGCAACAACATCAATAGATTTTTTTTTTTAAGTTTCTGATCAAGTCTTCAGGTCTTCTCAAGGTGCACCACTGCAGCTACGACTTTTGGAACAAACTACAGCATCATGTCTGCTGGGCCAACATAAAACACTTGTGAACAATTTCGAGGTGTCCACAGAGGGAGGTCAGGGTGAGCAAATGACAGGGTTGTATCCAGGGATGGGCTTCAAAAATTTTATCAAGGGGTTCTCTGCCCAGTTGCTGGGTGGGCGTGGCCATGGTGGGCGTGGCCTAGTCAGCCTCCTGCACCACAGCTGGTGGGGGGGGCATTTTCATCCTTCCCGGGCTCTGGTGGCTTTTCTCACCTCCCTGAGCTCTCGAGACTCTCTGGAAGCCGGAAACAGGCCCATTTCTGACCTTCCCAAACTTCTCGGAGGCCTGTTTTTCTCCTTCCCTGAGCCTCCACATGAGTCCTGTGCATCTAAAACGGCCATGTGGAGACTCCTGGGAGGGACAGAGTGGGGTGGGCGGGGCCAGCCAGGAATGGAATTTGGAGGTTCTCTGAATTGCACAGAATCTTAACTAGGGTCTCTCCCGAACCCCCAGCAGCCCACCCCTGGTTGTATCATAAGCTCCAACCCTCATTGTCTATGAATTGTGATGGCCATGCATGTCCATTATGTCCGTTGTGATATACTTTTGTCATCTTGAGCTGGATCCTGTACATGCCTCTGGAACTACTGCCATATGGATTGGTGTCTCTAGGCCTCTTTGATGGCCTTTTGTCTATACATCTGTTTTACTCTTTTTATCTAAGCTGTTGGCATGGCACAATAGAAATATTATAGCCAAGTGAGACATTCCAAGCAGATTTTATTCCTTCTCTCTGAAGCATAGCTAAGGTTCCCTAGTAGCTTTCCGTAATTGTTACTCTTTAGTCGTGCTGGAAAATTCTGGAAAACAACATCCAACGCATTTTGAGTGCACCTCAAGGGTGGGAAGCTGATTTGCTACAGAGAGATGTGCTTTCTAGATATTTTTGAATCAGAAAATGTTCCTACGTAAATGAATATGATTCCAGTTTATTACATTCCTCTCAATACTGTGGTGCCTCAGTACTTGTCCTTAATTGGTTCCAGGAGGCACGATTGGTACAAAAAAGGATGAGTACCAAACAAACCATGTGACTTATCACGTGATCCTGTGTTTCCTATCTGTCCCTTATCCTACCTGTCCCTTTTTTTACATGGCATACCCAACATGGCAGACTTCCTGTCCGCCCTCTGAGGCTGCCCCCCCACTTCCTTTTACAACGCATAAAGTACCAAACAGCTGTGAGTTCCAGGACAGCATTTTCACATCAAAGTGTGTCGCGTATCAAATTCGACAAGTTTTGAAGAGTACAACTGTACTCATAATTTGTCCAAGTATTTGAGCTAATCCCCACTCCACCCTTCTCTCTCTCTCTCACACACACACACGCACAAAGATAGTCCTCAACTTACAACCACAATTGAGCCCAACATTTCTGTTGTTAAGTGAGACATTTGTTAAGTGAGTTTTGCCCCATTTTATGACTTTCTTGCCACAATTCAATCAATCATTGCAATTGATAAGTTAGTAACCTGGTTGTTAAGTGAATCTGGCTTCTCCATTGCCTTTGCTCATCAGGTCACAAAAAGTGGTCACATGACCTCAGGACACAGCAATGGTCATAAATATGAATCAACTGCCAAGTATCCAAATTTTGATTATATGACCATGAGGATGCTACAAAGGTCGTAACTGTGAAAAACAGTCTAAGTCATTTTTTTCATTGCTGTTGTAACCTTGAGTGGTCACTAAATGAACTCTTTTAAGTCAAGGTCTAACTATACATATACATACACTACTTCATGATATATTCAAAAAGCTAAATCAAATCAAACTTTATTCAGTCACAAACCAGCAAATAAAACACAAGGCTCACAATTAATTAAGATAAAACGGAAAAAAATATAAATTTTTGAAATTAAATACTTCAATACATGAGAAGAACTAATATTTGCTGGGATGTTGGAAATGTTGGGAGATAGGCAATGAAATCACGTGAGTCCATGATGCTTTTTTAGTTTTTCTGTTTTTTTAGAATAATCACCTGGAAAACAAACATCCTGCAATACTGAAACTGCCAAGTGGAAAATGTTGATCCAGAAAATTTTCCAGCCCGCATGAGAATTAGTTACAATGTGTTAAAATGACAACATGGTAACAAACACTATACTTATGTTAAGACATAATTATGTTTATTTTAATAAAACAGCCTCCAGAACCAGCTAGGATGAGTTCTTCCATGTAATTCTTTACACATTGGAGATTTAACTTCTATTTTCTGAAGCCTGTAATTCTTTCAGGAATCCTAACTTTCTCTACCCCTGGAAACTCACTATAAGGTGATTTTCCTCCTGACCCCTCCTGGAAGTTCTTTATGTAGACCATAGGTCTCCAAACTTGGCAACTTTAAGTCTTGTAGACTTCAACACCCAGAATTCTCCAGCCAGCAAGTCTGGGAACCCCTGATGTAGATTGTTAAGAACTAGCAGGAAATAAAGAGTCATCTCTCACTTGGTTTGCTCTCATGCTACAAATTTCACAAGTCTTCTTTTCCTTTCTTCTTGGTCACATTCTTTGTCATACTTCCAACTGGCTTCAACAATTCTGCTACTACACCAGTCAAAGTCTGGGTTCATATAACATGCTAAGCTATAAACCACTGTCCAAAGTTGACACTGATCAGGTTTATCAGCAACCCTAAACTTGAGACAGTTTGATGTAGTGATTAAGGCACTACAGGCTTAGAAACCAGGAGTTAGTTGGGTAAATGGCAAACCACCTCTGAAATCTTGTCAAGAGAAGCTGCAGGAGCTTGTCCAGGACATCACCAGAACATCAACACTGACTCAAAATCATCAAATAAAAGCCCCAAGGATACAGTGGTATGCATAATTAAGTTAGCTGTGGCTAGGTGAAATACCACATAGCTGACCGCATCAAGAAGCAAGAACAGCATGGATTTCAGAATGACATCTTTAATGCTATTCAAGGTAAACATGGTATCTCAAAAACTGCTCCAACCTCCCAGATAGATTTCTAAATTCTCAAAATCTATTTACGGGTTGCAAGGTTTGCAACTGATCTGGTTGAATCTATTATACTATGTAAATGCAACCAAAAGGATACTTATGAAAGACCATCATCAATGCCTCCTCCAAATAATATTTTTCCTAACCTGAATCGAGAATCAGTATGAAACTTGCTATACACAGAGTGTCAAGTTGTCCACTAGACAACTAAAACTGAGAATTAAACCTCAAACCTCCAATCTTTATATGGCTTCATTGAATTCCTATGCTAGGACTAGATTAGGACTTGCTAAGACACAGCTCAGGTAGATAAAGACCTTTGCTGCAAAAAAGAAGAAAGCCAAATAAATCAGTTAACTGCCACTTCAGGTCTACAAGTGCCCCTTATGGCCATAGTGGTTCAAACCCGTGACTTTATCTTTCCATTCTGTCCACAAACAAATGATAGTTACTTGGAGCCTCAAAGCTGAGCAGTTGTTAAACATTTATGCGACTGCCAGCTCTAGGTGAAGAACCACTAGCTCTTATTTCTGACATCCAGTCTCAGAGGGATTTTTTTCTTTTCTTTTTTCCACTCCTGCTCATGACAGCTGTTCTAGTCAGAATTCACTGGGGACAAGGCTGAATAAGGAATCAATATTCCATTTCCCTTTAATAATTAAATTTTACGCTCTCTGTTACAGGAGTTCTCAAACTTTCCAATATTGTAAGCAAACACAAATGCTCCAGACAAGCAAAGTAAAAAATAATTGACAGTCCTTCCTTCCTTCCTTCCTTCCTTCCTTCCTTCCTTCCTTCCTTCCTTCCCTCCCTATCTATCTATCTATCTATCTATCTATCTATCTATCTACCTACCTACTTACCTACCCTCCAGTTAGCCATGAGTCCCCACAGTTTGAAATTTTCTGTTTTAGGCTACTCTGTACACTACTCTGGCAAACTGAGGCTGAAAAGAAGCATAATACAAGACATGGATGGCCAAGATGCATTTTGCCAGAGAGAGGAAAGAAGAGGCCCAAGTTTCTACAGTAGCTGCTGCCTAAACAAGGCTACGCAAGTAAACCCTTTAACTAAATATTTAGGTTACTAAATACCATCCACTTTAGAACTTGCAACTTTAGTTGGCAGCCCAGCACTGTTTCTACTTTCAAAGCTCTCTGGCTGGACTTACCCATGTGTCTATTTAATAGTGCCATCTTGTGGGACCCAGGAAGGATTGTTGTAGTACCTGCCCTCTGGAAGACCATATTCCCTGAGATCTGTTCAAGCCTGTGTCAGATCCGTGTATCTGTCATTTCTTCAGAGGAAGAAGAAAAGGGGGGGGGAACTGATAAAGAAATCCTTTCTTGATGTAACCTGAATATATTTAACCTTATATCGAATATGCACACCCATACATGATACAATGGGGGGGAAAGAAGCCAGATGGCCAGAATCTAACACCTCTGAGAGGCACAGCCAGGAGATGAGGGGTCCATAAAACTCCACAATGAAGTGCTCTGGGAAATCTCCAAAAACAGTCCGTTCTAAAAAGGGGGTGGGGGAGGAAGTTAGGTACGTCTTGGGAAAGCTACATGAGAAAAAACCTTCCAAAAAGGGAAGGATCCCCTCCCAGAGGGGCTGGGAGGGGAATTAACATATTGGCTTTTGTCTCCCTAAATAAACATTGGGATGGGGGGGGGGGGGATTCTAAACTCCCTTATCTATCACTGTATGCCTGAGGGACCTCAGACGCTGTTTTGAATTCCTACTGGACTGTCTCATCTCAATAAAGGATTCCTTTTGATAAGTTCGGTTCTCAGAAGTTCATTCTTATTGTTTGAATGGGAAGAAGTTCCGTAGCCTGACATAAAGCAGCGTCTGCAATAGAGGTCAACCCGGAGAGGAATTTTTTTTTAAACAATTCACTCTACCGAGGGGATCCTGCAAGAGAAGAAAAAAATGTCTGAATACAGCAAGGAGCAAGGGGGAGCCGAATGCTGGGGAGAAACGTCAACAGTTACCCAGCCAGATACTGACTCGATGCGCCCCATCGAAGACAGCGAGGCTGCCTGCGAATCCTCCACCAAGCCCCGGTGGTCTATAGGTGTAGGAAAGAGAGACACCTGGAATGGAAGAACCAGGGGAGTAACCCTCACCCGAGGAAATCGCAAACCCGTGTGGAAATTGGAGCTAGAGGCCCTATCGAATCAGGAAGAATGGGATGAGGAGCCACCGGCCGATGACCGAATGAGACGGTACATCAATCGCCTAGTGAGGGAAGCCCTGGAGAACCTCGACATGGGGGATGCACAAAGACGACAACGCAGGAGAGCGAGGGAACCAGAAGGTGAGAGAACCCGAGCCGCCACCCCGGATTCAGTGGAGATTGAGCGGGAAGAGGGACAAGCTGAAGAACCAGCAGCCACACCAGGTACCCGTCCCTTAAACGCCCCGGATCAGGGAATTAACCCTGGCCAACCCAGAAACATACAATTACAGAGGAAGGTTCCGCCCTTGGGGGTAAAATTCGATGGAGACCCCCAGAAATTGGGATTTTTCCTGGCACAAGTGCTCACCTACATGCAAGAATATGGACAGGATTTACCAACCCAAGGGTCCCGGGTGCGAATTGTCACCCTAGCTCTTGAAGGGGCGGCAGCCAGATGGATGGTAACGCTCCACAACGTCAATGCCCCAGAATTAAGAAACTTAGATCGCTTTATGACGGCCTTACGCCACTGTTTCGAGGACCCGCTTGCCGATAGAAAAGCCCGGGACCGCATCAGAGTCGTGAAACAAGGTCCTCGCCCGGTAGCAGAATACACCGAGGAATTTCGTGACCTGGCCGGCCGGGTAGATTGGCCAGAGGATATCTTAGTCTGCTGGTTCAAAGATGGACTAAATGATGATCTATATGCTGCCTGCCTGGCCCGTAGGGCCCCAAACCTCTTGCATGAATGGTACATGATGGCAGAGGAGGCAGAGATAGACATGACTCGGAACCGGCACCGTGCTGGTAAGTTTTGGAAAAGATCCCCACCCCTGGGGAAACGGGAAGTTTTCAAACCCCAATCCACCATGACTCCAAGAACGCCTGGTTGCTTTAAGTGTGGAAAGGAGGGACACCGCGCAGCAGAATGCCACTCGAAGACTCCTGCCAGAAAGCTAGACCACCCATCAGGGAGGAAACCCACAACATCCAGCCCTCGAGGGAAGGAGACTGGCCTGAGGGGCCGAGTAGATGTGGGATTCCGACCCCCTCCCAAACCTGAGGAAGAATCCCAAACGCTCCGAGGGGACCTGAGCCAGTCCGAAAGTGATCCAGAGGATGGCCCGCTGGTAAGCAATCCAATTGAACCAATCACCCTACCCCTGAGACTGTTTATCCCCAGCCAAGGGAAGGGGGAGGAAGTTACAGCGTTGCTGGACTCGGGATGCACTCGATGCCTAATCAAACCCGCCCTTGCAGATAAATTGGGAATCCAACTGAAAGAAATGGAAAATCCCATCGCTTTCTGCCAATCAGATGGAACCATAGCGGGGGGGGAGCCAGCCAGGTTTACCACAGAACCATTGAAATTAAGACTAGGAAAACACAGGGAGATGCTCACATTCATTGTAGCCCCAGGGATGGAAGAGCCACTAGTTCTGGGTCTCACATGGCTACAGAAATGGAATCCAAAAATAAATTGGAGGACAGGAACCATAAAATTCCAGAGAGATGTAATATTTGCAAAAAGCTCAGAGGAAAGGATAAAGAATGGGGAAGAGAACAGAGAATCAGCCATGACCGGACAGTCTGTGAAACCCATTAACATCCCCCATGAGTACCAGGATCTGGCCCAAGCATTTAGTGAGGAAGCTTGTGATGAACTCCCACCTCATCGAGCCACAGACTGTGCTATCGAAATCCTACCAGGGGCTAAACTCCCAAAACCACAAATGTATTGCATGTCTCTCAGAGAACTGAAAGAACTCAGAGCATTTATCGATAAAAACTTAAAGCGGGGTTTCATCGAACCCGCCAGACCAAAAATAGCGGCCCCAGTGTTATTCCGTGAAAAGAAAGATGGCTCCATGCATCTTTGTGTGAATTATAAAAAATTGAACTGCATTTGCATAGAAAATATGTATCCACTCCCCCTCATGAAGGACATGTTAGCCCACCGCTCGAAAGGAAAAAATTTTTCAAAGTTAGACCTACGGGAAGCATATTACCGCATCAGAATAAAGGAAGGGGATGAGTGGAAGACAGCTTTTAACACACCATTGGGATGCTACCAATTTAAAATGCTCCCTTTTGGACTGCAAGGAGCGCCTGCAGTGTTTATGCAATTGATCAATGAAACCCTTCATGAATTTTTATTTAAAGGGGTTTTAGTTTATCTTGATGATATTTTAATCTACACGGAAACGATGGAAGAACACATCAAGCTACTCCGTGCAGTCCTCACAAAACTCTTAGACGCTAAACTATATGCAAAACTCTCCAAATGTGAGTTCCACCAAGAGAAAATTGACTATTTGGGGTACAGAATATCCCATGAGGGAATAGAGATGGACCCACAGAAAGTGAAAGCTGTATTGGACTGGGATCCACCCCACACACGCAAACAATTGCAAAGTTTTCTGGGGTTTGCAAATTTTTATCGCCAATTCATTCCAGCTTTTGCAAACATCGCCCTCCCTATCACAAACTTGCTAAAAACGAAGGGGGGGGAAAAACCCAAGCCTAGGCAACCCCTCATCTGGACAATGGAATGTCAAGCAGCATTCGAGAAACTCAAACGCCTGTTCGCAGCAGAACCGGTCCTTAACCACCCAGATCCCGAACAACCTTTTGTCATCCAAGCAGACGCCAGTGATGTTGCAGTTGGGGCAGTCCTCCTCCAAAAGAATGAAAGTGGACAATTACAACCATGTGCTTATACATCTAAGAAACTGACGGAAACCGAGCAAAGATGGGCCGTATGGGAGAAAGAGGCATATGCTGTGCGGTGGGCAATGCTCACATGGAGACATTTCCTGGAAGGAAACCAAATCCCCTTTGAAGTATGGACTGATCACAAAAATCTGGAAGCTCTGAGAAATCCACGGAAACTCTCCGAAAAACAAGCAAGGTGGGCTCGATATTTTGAACGTTTTAATTTCACTCTCAAATATTTTCCTGGGAGAAAGAATTTCTTAGCAGATGCACTGTCCAGGAAACCCCAATACAACAGCAAAAAGATTGAAGTTATAAAACCGATGATCCAACCGACCCAACTAGCAGCCAAGGTAATCACTCAGGCACAAGAGAAAAAAAAATCATCCCTGACTGAAGACACAACGACGTCAATATTTAAGGAGGCACTACTTAAAGATGATTGGTTCCAGGCTAACAGAAACATGTGCTTACTCAAAGATGGACTGGCTTGGGTAGAAAACAAGCTTTATGTCCCTGCAAGCCAGAGAATGGAACTCATGAAACGCTGCCACGACTCCAAAATAGCAGGACACTTTGGTTTTGTAAAAACCCTGTACCTCATCAAAAGACAATTTTGGTGGCCGTCCCTCAAAAAGGACATTGAAAACTATGTTGCGAGCTGCCCCATCTGTGCTGCTGCAAAGAGAAGACAAGGAAAATATCCTGGACTTTTACAAACAGTAGCAGACCCTTCTGCTCCTTTGAAAGAGATCTCTATGGACTTTATAGTGGAACTTCCCGAAAGTGTTGGGAATACTGTCATTTGGGTTGTAACTGATCTTTTTTCCAAACAGGTTCATTTTATTCCATGCCAAAAGATCCCAACTGCCAGATCATTGGCAAAGATGTTCCTAATACACATTTATCGCCTTCATGGAGCCCCCCAACGAATTATCTCAGATAGGGGTGTTCAGTTCACATCCAAATTTTGGCGGGCGTTTTTAAACCTATTAGGCTCCACCCAGGGATTATCGTCTTCGAACCATCCCCATACGGATGGAGCATCAGAGAGAGTGAATTGTGTATTAGAACAATATTTAAGATGTTTTATTAATCACCAGCAGGACAATTGGACTGACCTTCTTCCTTTTGCAGAGGTAGCATACAATAACTCAGTCCATAGTAGCACAGGGTTCACCCCATTCCACGTAACAATGGGCCAAGAATTCAACCCCATGCCGGAACTACCCACCAAAGAACCTGAAATCCCCTCCCTTAAGGAGTGGATGGATAATTTACAAGCCATGTGGCCAGTGGTAAGATTATCTCTACGGGAAGCTAGAGCAGTTTACAAAACTCAAGCAGACAAAAAACGCTGTGAACCTAAACCTTTCAAGATTGGAGACCGTGTATATTTGTCCACAAAATTCTTAAAATCATTACAACCTTCTAAGAAATTAGGACCAAAATTCATTGGGCCATTCCCCATCTCCAGAATTATCAACCCCGTGACGGTAGAGCTTCATCTTCCAAAAACTCTTAGGCAGATTCATCCAGTATTTCACTGTAGCTTGCTCAAACCGGAGATCACTTCAAACCTCAGACCCCCCCTTCCCACACCCCCAACCCCCATCATGATACATGGGGAACAACATTTTGAAATTAAAGACATCCTTGATTCACGCACTTACCGTGGATCCACACAATATTTAGTAGCTTGGAAACACCTTCCTTCCTCAGAAAATGAGTGGGTAGCCAAAAGACATGTAAAAGCACCCACATTACTACAAAAGTTCCACCTAAAATACCCTGATAAACCGTCCTGAACTGCACATGTAACGCATGATTTTTGTCTTTCCAGGTAGACCCATCTGTTTTTTAAAGGAGGGCAGGATGTCAGATCCGTGTATCTGTCATTTCTTCAGAGGAAGAAGAAAAGGGGGGGGGGAACTGATAAAGAAATCCTTTCTTGATGTAACCTGAATATATTTAACCTTATATCGAATATGCACACCCATACATGATACAATGGGGGGGAAAGAAGCCAGATGGCCAGAATCTAACAGCTCTGAGAGGCACAGCCAGGAGATGAGGGGTCCATAAAACTCCACAATGAAGTGCTCTGGGAAATCTCCAAAAACAGTCCGTTCTAAAAAGGGGGTGGGGGAGGAAGTTAGGTACGTCTTGGGAAAGCTACATGAGAAAAAACCTTCCAAAAAGGGAAGGATCCCCTCCCAGAGGGGCTGGGAGGGGAATTAACATATTGGCTTTTGTTTGCCTAAGTAAACATTGGGATGGGGGGGGGGATTCTAAACTCCCTTATCTATCACTGTATGCCTGAGGGACCTCAGACGCTGCTTTGAATTCCTACTGGACTGTCTCATCTCAATAAAGGATTCCTTTTGATAAGTTCGGTTCTCAGAAGTTCATTCTTATTGTTTGAATGGGAAGAAGTTCCGTAGCCTGACAGCCTGATTCCTTTTCTAAGGCTTGGAAGACAAGGATGTTCCCTCCAGTTTAGGATCTGGAGGATGACTGAGCTGATTTGATGGCATGTGGTCCAAAAGATGTTGCCAAGGGAACAGCCAGATAAGAGATGGCATAGCCCACAAGTGGATAATGGCTGGAGGAAGGGACCCACAAGGGACCGTCCCTAATTTCTCAGAGTGCAAAAGAGATGGGGAGAATTAGGCTTTCAGATTGTAAGATTCCGTCAGTGTAATTTTACAATAAAGTAGAATTAGATCTGATTGTAACTGGGCAGCAACAACAGGGGCCAAAAGCTATCTCCATGCCATGGAAATGCAAATGCTCCATTGGATATCGGGCATCTCCTTTCCTGACCACATCACAAATGAGACCATTTGATAGCATTTTGGTGTGGTACCAATGACAGAGGAGAAAAGGCCATCTCCGCTGGTGTGGACATTTCAGAGAGCAGCACCTTCCCCCGTGGCTAAGGCTGCCTCCCAACAAGAAGTCAATGGCCAGTGACCTCACGGGCAGCCAAAAATGAGATGGCAAGACACCATCAACAAAGCCTGCACCCTGGAGACACAGCTGACCACGCAAAGTGGCCTTCAATGATCCGAAAAGCAGACCCTGCACCTGCGGGAATATGTTAGGAAGAAGAAGATCTGATGGTGATTCCTATGTGGTTTATCCTACAATGCCAACAGTCCAACAGTGTGATTCTATGATTTGCTATCGTTCCAGCTAGGTTTATGCATAGCTGCCATTATTTTATTATTAATTTGTTGCTTTCTTCAATATCTTTTGCTTGGGTTTTTAATTCTGTGTTTGACAGTCAAAATCTTTCGTACGAAATGGGTGGCCATATAATGTGATATAATAAAGCTTCAGTGTATTATCTTGCACCCCAGTGTCTGGCAATAAAGCAGCTATTTCTCACAGTCAAGGGGTGCCTTTTTTTCTGCTTCCTTTTAAAAGCTCATGACAGTAGATCTGTTAAGCATTTCTAAGAAGAAGTATTTTCACGTCCATACAGAACACCCTATTTCCCAAGCAGGAAAAACAGAATAAAAAAAGAAAACTCGGTCCTGCTCTTCTGATGGAAAACAAAGCACTCCTCTCTACAGCCTCAAACCAAAATGTTAAAAAGAAAGAAAGAAAATCATCTTACAATATATCCAAGTTGCCAAAGGAACTGGGCATGGATAGTCTAGTAAGAGAAGGACCAGGGGAGACATGATAGCAGTCTTCCAATATTTGAGGGGCTGCCACAGAAAGGAAAGGGTCACCTATCTTCCAAGGCACCTGAAGGCCAAACAAGGAACAATGGATGGAAACTGATCAAGGAGAGATTCAACCCGGAAATAAGGAGAAATTTTCTGACAGTGAGAACAATCAACCAATGGAACAGAAGTTGCCCTCGGAAGTTGTGAGAGCTTCATCACTGGAAGCTTTCAAGAAAAGACTGGACTCCCATTTGTCAGAAATAGGGTCTCCTGCTTGGGCGGACAAGATGACCTACAAGGTCCCTTCCAACTCTGTTCATCTGTTAAAGATAAATGATCTGGAGACCCTTCATTAACTCTGGTTCATTAAATAAATTACACTGGACTGTTTCTCACAGCAAATTAATCCAAGATCCACCGGTTTACAGACCCCCTTCCCAATGGCTTCCTTCCTGGTATCTCTCTAACCAAAAACCACCCTCTTGGTGGCATGTGTTGGCAGAATAAAAACACAGCAGGTTCCCTGGCACCAAGGCACAGCGTTCATGTATGCTGAAGCAGCCTCAAATGCCACCCAGAAGTGCCTGGTTCATGCACACTCTGAGATTGGCAAACATCTTCATGTAAGACTCCCTTTCTGAAACCCGTTCCTCACTTCCCAAATTAAGAACTCTACAATTCTTGTACCAAGGGAGCTTTAGCCCACACCAGACATCCGACAGGGCTGGTTCACAATTGACCCACAATAGGCAAAATAGCCGGACTTCCAACTTCCACTTGCATTTTTTTTTGCAGTTCTATATTCAGGGAGAAGAACAGAAAGCCTCATATCATCTCTAAAGCACAGAGGCTGCCTTGGAATGGAGACAGTGGCAAGCTACGTTATTGAGATCCTTCTCATATTTCTGTTTGCTACTAAGAATCAAACAGATCACGCCTTTAATGCACAAGGTAGTTCTGCGCATGTCCACACCGAGTGCATGAAAGCACTGGCACAAATATCAAGATTCTGGGCCTAGCTTACAATGCCAGCTGAGTCACAAAGCAAACCAAGAGATTAACAAATCCCACAGTGTAATTTACATGAACTAACAATTTTGATCCTCCATTCTACAAAGAACAAAGACAAAAAGAAGAACAAAGACAGGTAGCAACATCAGAGTGGGCGGCCTTTCCACAGACTGTGGCATTTATGGATGCTATCAAATAGAAACTCCCAAATATAAAATGTTACAAAGTTTAAAAAAAAATGATCTTACGCGGTGGCTCAATGGCTAAGATGCTAGAGCTTGTCAATCAGAAAGGTCGACAGTTCGAAACCTAGCGCCGCGTAACGGAGTGAGCTCCCATTACTGGTCCCAGCTTCTACCAACCTAGCAGTTCGAAAGCATGGAAAAAATGCAAAGTAGAAAAATAGGGACCACTTTGGTGGGAAGGTCACAGCGTTCTGTGCACCTTCGGCGTTTAATCATGCCAGCCACATGACTACAGAGACGTCTTCGGACAGCGCTGGCTCTTTGGCTTTGTAACGGAGATGAGCAGCGCCCCCTAGAGCCAGAAATGACTAGCACGTATGTGCGAGGGGGACCTTCACCTTTACTAGAGACGACCAATTACATACGTAATCTCTTCCAAAAAAACCTTGCAAATTTTCATCTGAAATTGTGAGAAACGTCGTGCAAAAACAGCGACTTCGCCTAACATTTGTCTATAATTTAGGGATCCTGAACATGCCAACCACAGGAGGTGAATGTACCATCTTACACAGACATGCTACAAATACTTATGGTATTGTACTAACAAATCATGG
This sequence comes from Bungarus multicinctus, assembly GCA_023653725.1. Taxonomy (NCBI): domain Eukaryota; kingdom Metazoa; phylum Chordata; class Lepidosauria; order Squamata; family Elapidae; genus Bungarus; species Bungarus multicinctus. The sequence continues at coordinate 261,034,273 of CM042834.1, forward strand.
GTGAGCACACAGTTTTGCACCGTGTAAAATTTCATCACATGTAAATCAGAAAGAAAAAAAACAATTAGGTACCATGTTGTTATGTTTGTGAAGAATAGTTGATCTAGAGCAGTGGTGGTATTCAAATTTTTTTTACTACCGGTTCTGTGGGCGTGTCTTGGTGGGTGTGGCAGGGGAAGGATACTGCAAAATCTCCATTTTCACCCCACTCCAGGGAAAGGCTACTATAAAATCCCATTCCCTCCCACTCCACTAACCTGCTTTCCAGCTCCATTCTCCTGTGCAGGGCAACAAAAGAAGACCCAGCCAATCAGTTGGGACTCGGGAGATGAGGGAGGGGTGGTCAGAGGTAGTATTTGCCGGTTCTCCAAACTACTGTAAATTTCTGCTACCAGTCCTCTAGAACTGGTCAGAACCTGCTGAATACCACCTCTGGCAAAGATACGGATCAGATGGTTTCAGTGCTACCATCATGCCACTGAACAGGGAGGTGGCTGCAGAATGTGGGTGTGGAACTGCTGTGAAAAAACATTGTCTTTGGAGTAGGATAGGATGGAGTGGGGGGTGGGTTGTGCTTCTTCTTGAAATACTGGTGCTGCAAAATATATGATGGAACTCAAGTTTGACTGCAGAATTTGCATGCACCACTGAAGATGAACAGGATGATAGTTTGAAGGTCTAAGAAGTTGCTTCCCAGAAAGAACCCATGGTGCACTTCCAAGCATGGGTTGCCCAGGCTGGGTCCAGACCATTAGGAAGAGCTATAAACATTCCTTCGTCCACAGAAAGGTTAGGATTAGTAGCATCATAATGCACAGTCCACCTCAAACTGAACTGCTTGGCCTTTAGTAGAATGTAAATACTGTACTGACTCCATTTTAAAACATAATTGCCACACTTTCCTTTGAGAGAAAAAGTGCTAAATATGCTCCATCTGGTAGGCACGATATATCTGGCATAACGCGACCCACTCACTCATTTCTCTTTCAGTTTTCAAAGAGTCACTCAAAAATGTTTTTGGGATAAGAAAAGTTCAAGGAGCGAATACAAAGGTATAATGTCCGTCTATCAGCCCTTAATGTGCTTCTATAGATTGAAAAATCCTACATGGTTCTTTCCAAAAAATGCCAAAGGACAGATCACAGGTAGACAGTCCTTAGCTTCTCTCTAAACACTTCTCTTCTTGTCAGTGACAATCTCATTTAAAAGGTGAAGAACTCTGAAAAGATGGTGCCCACAAAAGACAGAAGTCAACATGAGTACACCGTGAGCTGACTTAACCAGGTGAGACTGTTGTCTATCGAATCTAGTTCTGTCTGGTGGTAATAACTCTTCAGGACATTAGGTAGACATCTTGCTCATCACCACCCACATCTCCTTTTGAATTCAGAGCACAGGTTCCTATGGCCAGGAAAGTTAATGCCAGATTCCTATTTTATGGTAAACCAAAGCAGGGTTTTTTTTTTCTCGTTGCGGTTTACTGAGGTTAATGCAGCATGGGTGATGGCTTTGCATGTTGTGTGAAGCTTGTCAATTGTGCTTTTATTCATCGCTTAGCAACCCACATTAAATCAGGTCCATCTCTGAAGCATGCCCAAGACCCAACAGGGGCTTCCACGCTATTGCAATGAAATTGTTTCAGAACGCTATGGAGTGGCACAAATCTTCTAGAACGGAGGTGTCAAACTCAAGGCCCATGGTCTGCATCCGGCCCACAGGGTGCTTAGGTCTGACCAGGCGCAGCTCTCCTGAGCTCTGTTTTCGCTGGCAGAGGGTTACAGGAGGCCTTCCCAACCGAAAACGGAGATCGGGAGCCCGTTTTGGGTGGCAGAGCACTCAGGCCACCACAGGCACCCCCAACACGAGTGACATCAAGCTGGTCATGCCCACCCCAGCCCCCTGAGGTCAAACACGACCCTGATGCGGCCCTCAATGAAATCAAGTTTAACACCCCCATTCTAGAAGATTGATGCCACCAAATAGGTTTCAAATCTCCAACCTGAAAAAGCTCTGTTCATGTAAGTGAAGATGAATCATATTAGTAAAGGAAAATATTTGTAGGACTGCAGGACTGAAATGAAGGGTCCCTGGTGCTCTTTGGGCTTGGTTTCTTGCAGATGTTTCATTACCCAAACTAATTAACATAATCTGCACTAGCATAGAATTAATCCTCTGTTTTTTTTTCTGCTCCTCATTTTGAAGCAAGCATCTTACCTCTGTAGTGTCATCCAATCCAGGACTACAAAAAACTCCCCTACCATTAGCTCATAAAATGATGATGATGATAATAGTATTACCCTGTTTCCCTGAAAATACGACCTACCCTGAGAGTAAGTCCTAGTTTGTTTTTTACATGTGCCCAATATAAGCCCTACCCCCAAAATAAGCCCTAATTAAGATCCCACCCATTCCAGAGTGCACGAGTAAAAATTAGGTTAGGGAGGGGATCAGGGATGGAGCCTCCCAAACCTTTGGACAATTGTAGGCAGGCCTCCCACACCCCAATACCTGCCTTGCCGGCCCATTTCTTCTGCAGCTGGCAAGGCTGGCAAGTCTTTCCTGAAGGCCTCTGTAGCTGATAACAAAGCTCCAGATCGATCCAGAGCTCTGTTATTGGCTTCAGAGGCCTGCAGGAAAGCCTTGCTGGCTGCAGAAGAAGTTCCTGAAGGCCTCTGACAGTGAAAAAGAGGCTGGGGGTAACACACGCAAGTGAGGTTAGTCAATGGATGACATCTTCCAAAAATAAGACCTGGCGCCTTTTTTGGTGGCAAAAAAGATATATAAGGCAGGGTCTTATTTTCCGGAAAACACGGTATGTAATGATAAATATATAGAGCCACCCATCTCACATTCTGGGCAATTCAGAGTTAAAAATAACAAAATAAATATATACAAATAAATAACCATAAGCAATATCAAAAACCATTAAAAATTAGTTAAAACAATCAACCACGAAGCATAAAATGCAGGAGAGTGCCAGCCAGTTATCTCACAATGATATAGCCATTAGATAAGCTCTATACCTCCATGAGCATCCCAATAATAATCAACCTGTTCTCTGCCCATATCTGTCAACATTTACTGTTTTGTGATCAACGGATCATTTGGGAAACAAAGTTTTTTCACCTTGTAAGAATTTTGCTTCTTAATCCCATTTCAAAACAATATGTACGAAAAGACCCCGACCAGGTATAGGTTTCACCCACACATTGTGAAGCCCATGGTTTGTAGAAAAAGAAGTCCAAGATTAAATTGCTCACCCCTGCAAGATAGGCTGGGGACGGATGCTGTTCTGCGGAAGATAAAACACAAAGCTTGACCGATCCATGGCCTGATCTGATCATAAGGAATGTTCAATGTTCTGATGGACATAATATGTGCTTCTTTCAATACGACAGAGGTCCATAAGAGCAACAAAATTTGCATCTGTTAGTTAATATCCTAGAAAGGAATTTGTTACATGGTACATGGAATTGGTATTACTACACTGTTGTCCAGGGGTCTTCAAACTTCACAGCGTTAAGACTTGTGGACTTCAACTCCCAGAATTCCTCCTCCAGTCATGTTAGCTCAGGAATTCTGGGAGTTGAAGTCCACAAGTCTTAAACTTGCCAAGTTTGAAGTTTGCTGTTGTTGTTTCACAGAATCCCCTAGAGTTGAAAGAAAGTCATCAACACCATGCAGGAATCTGTCTTATAGGATCCATGATGAGTTTCTACCCAATCTGTGTCTGAACACATTCAGGGAAGCAGACAGAGGGGATAAAAATTGATGATTTTTTAAAAAAATTAAAAATCGGATTTATTTAAATCAGATTTTTTTATCAAATTCATTTTTATAAAATGCTTTTGGAATGAAAATCTATCCAAATATAGCTTTTTTATTTAAGATACATTAATAATTTAGTTTATTCAGCATGAAATGGAGCTTAGTTATGTAGCATAAGGCTATATATTCTGCAATATTTACATTTTTGGTAAACTCATTCAATGAATCCAAGCTCTTCAAGCTGAGATAACATGCACTGCATTGATGCATTCACACAATTTCATAGCAGAGATAACAGTTGCTCTTTAAAAATTATGATTTAAATCGAGTTGATTTAAATCAAACCTTTTTACTAGTGATTTAAAACATGATGTAAATCATGATTTAATAATGACTTGATTTAAATCAAATCTACTCTGGAAGCAGATCTTGATGCTCTTTAGAGTAGTTTTAGCCACTGAGCCATTCTTCCTCTTAATGTGTGTGCTTTGTGTTACAACTGAATCATTCATAATATAGTTCCTTCTCCCTTGTGTAATGGAAATGTTTATGCAAAGCCAGAGATGACTATGTAGCACAAAGATTATAGGCATCGTGTCATGCAGAGGCTATTTCAAGCTACACCTGTAGTAGATTAGGCTAATCGCTAATCCTCCCTGTTCATAAGATTTTTTTTTCAAAGAACTAGAAAGTCAAGCTGCAAATCTTTTGCGTTTACAAAACAAACGCTCAGGATTTCTCATGCACAGAAATTATTGCCCGACCATCCTGCTTCAGGGTTATTCAATGGATTGAGATTTAGTGGAAACAAGATTATGGATATAGATTAAATCAATCCAATGCACAAACTATGAATGGTCAAATTCTCAGTCTGAAGAGAGTTAGTCCAGAACAAGCTAAATTAATAAACTAACATTTTGATCGGGCAGGACTTCCCTGCATCTTGTCCAAAGTAAAATTCAACACTGATTTGGTGGAAGGGACCTAAATGGGATAGTGTGAATCAAATAATTTCATTTGACAATATCATGAAGTTCGTCAAAAAACCTTTCTTCCCTAAGACTATCTACCCTTATCAACACTTCAAATGCCTTTAGCACAGAGATGACCAATATGTGCTGTGTAAATCTTCCTTTATACAGTATAATTCCCAGCATTTCTTAAACATTTGAGCCCAAGGAACAATCACACTAATAAAGATGCTCTTATTGTGATATTATTACAACCCCTCATGCAAAGATGGAACAGCTTCAAATTTTCTGCCCACTAGAATTGCAATCCAAGATGCCAAGGATAGCTGGCTGGAGATTTTGCAACCCCAACACAATCAAGTTGCATCAGGTTGAAGAAGACCACAACTACACCATTACATCGTCAATGAACTAAAAATACACCACAGAACAAGGGTCTTCAAACTTGTCAAGTTTAAGAATTGTGGACTTCAACTCCCAGAATTCCTGAGCTAATATGACTGGAGGAGGAATTCTGGGAATTGAAGTCCACAAATCTTAAAACTGTCAAGTTTGAAGACCCCCTGCCATAGAAGAACAAACTCAGGGAATTCAAATGGAGAACAACTTTATTGAGCTTTATTCAAGAGATACAGAATCAATTAAACTTGATTGCTAAGCAATGAACGGTTCAGATTCAGCATCAAGGACCTGGAGACATATTGGTTCAGGTCACACCAGACACCTATAGGGTTTAGCTTCAAGCATTTGGGGAAGACACGAACAGTTGCAAGAAATACTAGACTTCTTCCTAAAAAGAGCAATCAATAACTGTATACATGTAGCATGTATGGTACAATGCTCTTACACGTGTCTATGTCGCTATGAGGACTTATTCTTTGTTAAATTTAAATCCCAGAGTTAGCAGAGATGGTAAAATTGACTACGTTAATTAAAAAAAGAATGCAACTAATGTTATTTCTATTTGGAAACCTCTTCTGGACTTTGTGCTTGAGATGGAAAAAAAATAAAAGCTCTGATTTTGGGTTTTGCTGATAAGATAGATCGGGACTGGGCCAGGGGTCTCCAATCTTGGCAACTTGTGGACTTCAACTCCCAGAGTTCCTCAGCCAGCTTTAGAGCTGAAGTCTATCTATCTATCTATCTATCTATCTATCTATCTATCTATCTATCTATCACATTTTATACCGCTCCCTCTCCCAAAAAGGGACTCGGGGCGGTGTACAGCCTACTAAAAACACATAATAAATACACTATAAATACAGTTAAAAATATATTAAACACGTTAGTCCGGTTGTGTCCCATCTAAGTAAAGATTTAACTCTATAAAATCAGGGATTTGAATTAAAAGATTAAAAATATAAAATTAATTACTAAAACCCAATTAAATTTAAAACCAGAACCCAATTACTGGGCCAGGCCAGCCTGTCTAAAAAATAGGGTTTTCACTGCGCGCCGGAAGGACAGGATATCCGTCATGGCCCGTATCTCCGGGGATCATTCCATAGGGAGGGAGCTCTCACAGAGAAAGCCCGAACTCTCGGGGCCGTCAGCCGACAACGGCCGGGCGGCGGTACCCCAAGGAGGGCAACCCTGTGGGAGCGTACTGGGCAGCGGGAGGTTGACGATGGCAGTAGGCGGTCCCGCAAGTACCCAGGTCCCGAGCCATGGAGCACTTTAAATACCATCAGTACCACCTTGAATCGAATCCATAAGATTGGAGACCCCTTTATTACTATGTAAAAGTAAAGTTGAGGTTGTTATTACCTTATTTTACTATATATACTAGGTTGTTACGTTATTACCTTGTTTTACTATTCTAAAGAGTCAAAAGTCAATGTTTTTCATCTTACTCTACACTTTTACTCTTCCATTTTTCTTCCCCTACTTTCCCATTGTTTTCATTTTTCTTTGTATTTTACATTTTGATAAACTAATACAATTTGTAAATCAGATTAAATTTAAATCCCGCCTCTCCAAAAAAGCAAGGTATCTCCCATGATGATCTCCCTTCATTTTACTCCCACAGAGGAACCCTATGAGGTAAAAATTGAGATATAACCAGCCTAAACTCACTCAGTGAGTTTCCATGGCTGAGAGTGGACACAAAGCTGTTTTTTTCCATCCTTATCCAAATATCTTAACCACTACCGGCTGTCACAAAAGGAAAGCTGACAGCAGATATTACAGAAGACGCTGAGGTTTTTTTTTTTTAAAAAATGCTGTTGCCTTGAGACAGTGCTGATTTGCTTCCTATTTTCATTTGGCCTACAAAATTTGATTTCATTTGGAATTAACTGGCTCACACAAGAGAACCTGCCAAGTTGATTCCATTCCATCTTCTTCCTGATTCTGTAAGGCTTTCTCTCGCTTTCTGATTTAGGCACAGGAATGTGTTTTGTAATCATAAATAATATTACCCGTAGAATTCTGAACTAAGAGTGTGTCTATACTCCACCCACGCCGTAGATGCAAGCACACATACACACACGATCTTTCAATCTGGTTAGAACAAAATGGCACAGCTGCTTAAATTGTAAAGAAAGATTCTTCTATTCAGGAAAAAAAATACCCTTTGAATATTTATCTGTATGCCTATCAAACCTAATTCTGATGCCCCAAAGATTTGCAGATTGATATAAACAATTTCCAGGTTTGTTAAAAGTCAACCACACTTCTTCCTCTTAATGATCTCTGGAGGCTGTTTGTTTGAGACATTTCCTTATTTCAACCTCACATAACAGTGAAGTAACAACGGCCAAAAATAACAGGCTCAAGATGTTATGAATTTCTGGGGGAAATTTCTAAGCTCTGTTTGTCACTTTCACATGCTTTCTCTTGGGTTCAGTCTGTTGGATTTACGTCTGGTGTGTGCATAACAAAGATTATTTGATGCACTTCACATAGCTCTTACCATTACAGTATTTTACAGGATGGGCTGGGAATGCAGGTATTTCCCAATGTTGCTGCACCACAGCTCTCTAGCTGTGCAGCTGAATCTGCCAGCTTGGTCAGTAACCCTAAGAAGACTATAAAGTTCCTTTGATCTGTTTGGGTCAATCCTAGGAAGCACCCAAGCCCCAAGAATGACTGTTGAACTTTCTACTTTGGGGGCAGTAGTGTATCGTTTTGTAGGTGCCAAAATCATACATTCATTCACTAATTCAGTCTTTCAGGATGCTGCCCGCAATCAGCAGTGAATAAGTAAAATTTTGCAATGAACAATAAAATGTAGAATCAATACCATATAATACTATGACCTCAGGGGGTCCAGTTAACATCAGCTGCCAAAATGTCATCAGGTAGGAGCTAACTTGGTCCCTGGTAGGAACCTATTCCATAAAATAGGGGTTACAGCTAAGAACTATTGTCTTAACCCAGAGGTCCCCAAATTTGGCAACTTTAAGACTTGTGGACTTCAACTCCCAGAATTCCTGAGCTAACATAACTGGAGGAGGAATTCTGGGAGTTGAAGTCCACAAGTCTTAAAAGTTGCCAAATTTGGGGATCTCTGTCTTAATCTCCCAAATTTGGAGACCATTAACAGATTTTGCAGGGAACATTTATCCAACAAATCAACTTCCTGTGAAGAACAGGATCCTTTTGCCTTCTACATGGGGCTTTATAGATCAAAACCAACATTTTACCTAGAATCTGTTGTTGGACAATGCAGGCCCATCACCAAGTCACAGAAAAGATTCTCTTTCGACAAATCAGGATTTGTTGCCTTCTGACCCAACGGCAACTTCCAAGTGTTCTTCAAAGCAAACTGTAGGGCTAGAGTTGTGATACAAAGCTGTGTGTCACCAGCATACACATTTATGTAGATTAGCTAAGATGGCTGGGGGATTCTGGGAGTTGAAGTCCTCAAGTTGCCATGGTTGAGAAACACTGATGTAGACATTAAAAAGCAGAGGGAAGAGTCTTGAGCCGTGTGTGTGTGTGTGTGTGTGTGTGTGTGTGTGTGTGCATACTGAGCTGACCTGTCTCTTCCCATTGACCACAATCTGCTCAGGTAGGACTGGAACACATGGACTCTTAGGATTATCTCCTCCCCCCACCTCCAGGGAACAATACTGGAAATCAACCGATGTCTATTCCTGAATGCAGATTAAAAGGAATCTAAATAATCCAATTCTTTTGGGATGTTTTAAAATTGACCTTCAGCCACCTTCTCATCAACTTTCCTCAAAAATGGAAGGCTGGAGACAGGGCAATGGTTAGTCAAAACAAGGCCCAGACAAAGTTTTTTGGGGGGACGGGACACCACTGCTTCTTTTTTTTTTTAATAATATTTTTTTATTATTTTCCATTAATACAAATCGTAATTACATTTTCGACAGCGTTTACATCCACATGTTATTGTGTCATATTTCTATCATCTATTCGTATATATCACCAATAATTATTATATATACGTATCATCAATAGTTATTATATATATATATATATTTATATATCTCACCAGTGATTATTAATATCTAACTTTATTTGTTCTACATATCTACATGTCCATATATCACTTGCTTCTTTTAATAAGATTGGCATTCCTCCCCTCCCAGGCACCATGTCCTGGGTCACTACCATCACTGACCTCCAAAGGGCTCTAAGGCATAAAGCTTTAGCTCACATGTGTCAGAGGTCATGTCAAACAACTGGCCTTGAGGACAGACATGCTTCAAAAAGCATGTGGGGCTAAGATAAGAAAAACGGATGCCAGTATTTTTTTTTAAAAAAAAAACCATATTTGACAAATTATCCATAGTGATTTATCTTCAAAGCACCCAATCCTCACAGGGTGTCCACAGGATCTCCCAAGATAACTTTAAAAACAAAGGTCTTCAAACTTGGGCAAGTTTAAGGCTTGTGGACTTCAACTCCCAGAATTCCTGAGCTAACATGACTGGAGGAGGAATTCTGGGAGCTGAAAGTCCACAAGTCTTTAAAAGCTGTCAAGTTTGAAGATCCTTGACTGAAAAAGTCACCGATTTAGACTTCAAACGGAAAGACTACGTTATAATGTATGTTGTCTTTCCAATTTTTACCACCTTAAGGGCGGTGTGGAAGCAAGTGACACGGGGAAATAAGCAAAAGAACAGCAGTAGCTTATTTGGCTAAGATTAATCTTTCCCCAAACACCTTGTTTTCTGGCTGCGGTATTTGGAATTCTAGAATTTGAATCTCGCTGTATGTGGAAGGTATCTTACTTAAGAAATCTTGGCTATGCAACAACATGGGCTCCACTGGCAAATTGTTTTTTTATGTGTTGACTGTTGTAGTTTCCAACTTGTGTGGCTTCTCCTTTTTGCCTATGGAGTGCCCAAGTCTCAGCTGTTCTTATGAAGGTCAGCCTACCCCAATTGTACGAAATTATCCCAAGCAAAGGCTTATAACACAGGTTTTCTTTCACATCATGTATCCATTTCACCTCTGGCAAACTTCCCTATGTATAAACATATCCTGTTCCCAACACCGGAGGAACCTACTACACTCCTTTAACGACAGGCCATAAATCACCTTTGGTGCAAACAATTGCCTGGCAACTTGGAAGACTTCATCGCCTTGGTTTAAAATGGGGGCGGGCAGGTGGATTCACTGAGTGCCTCTTTTTTAAAATATATAAATAAATAAAACTTGTTTAATTAGATTGTAGAATAAAATACAAAAATACGAAAGCAAATAATAGGACACAGTGGGGAGGAAAGGGGGAAAGAGAACTGGGGGGGGAAGGGAAAAAAGAAGAAAAAAAGACGTTATCTTCCGACTCCCTCTGTTGCAGTAGAATAAAGCAGGGGTCACCAAACTTTTGGACCTCAGGGACCACCAAACTCATAATTTTAAATCCCGCGGACCACTAATATGAATTTTGACTTACGGTGGCTTGCTGATGTTGGTGGGAAAGTCGGTCCCATTTTCCAGAGCTGCAGTAGTCACAAGACTGGCCCTTTGGTCATCCTGGAGCAGCTCCTCCAGTCCATGGCAGGCCGATGCACCCAGGTGGAGGAGCAGCTGCTTCAGGATGACCAAAAGGCCAGTCCTGTGGCTACTGCAGCTCTGGAATATGGGGCCGACTTTCCCACCAATGTCAGCAAGCCACCCCGGGGCAGATTTCTCTCCCCTACTGTTGTTCTTACTTTCTAGTTCCAGCTCGCGTGGCTCTACTCAAGGTAAGGTTTGTGCTCGGCTGAAAGGTGGGGGCAAGCGGGTGGGCGGGCCATGTGGGCAGCACAGCCTTGTGTTCCCGTTAGAATAATTGCCTGGGGGGGAGTGCTTTGGGAGGGGACATTTCTCTGCGGACCACCAAAATTTTCTCCCGGACCACAAACGGTCACGGCCCACAGGTTGGCGACCACTGGAATAAAGCATTAACTTTGAACCTCGACTTTTTACTTTCCGTAATAACATAAACTAGCCTTTTCTACAACAACAAATCAGTCCAATCGGTAAAACCCAAAACCAAAGCTTTATTTTTTCTCCACCTCAAGCACCAAATCCAGAAGCAGTCTCCAGGTAGCAACAAAAGTACTTGTATTCTTTTCTTTAATCCAAACAGTCAATTTAGCCATCTCTGCCAGCTCCATCAACTTCTGCAGCCATGAAATGTCCTTCCATTTTTGTGCATACAGTAGTCTTGCTGCCGTCAACATATATAACTGTGATGGTGAACCTATGGCACGTGCGCCAGCACACAGAGCCACTTCTGCCGGCATGCAAGAGGTCGCCCGGAAGAGCCCCACTGCACATAAGCATGCGCCACCCTCTTGACAGTTGTCAGATATCCGGCACATATATGAGGGGGCGGGAGCGCGCAGGAGACACGGGCGCATGTGTAGAGATGCATGACGCACAGGGCTTGTGTGCGCATGTGCAGAGACATGCGGCGCATGTAGGGGGTCACGTATGCATGCGCAGGGGGCGTGGGAAGGGCCTGCGTGCATTGCCTTTTCAGCACAGGAGCCCAAAATGATTATCCACCACTGATATATAAGATCAAGGTTCCAATTTTTTTTCCTAAGTCTTTTTCCACTAAACCATGAAAGAAGGTTTCTGGTTTCATCTTTATCTTCATTTCTACTGAGTGCCTCTTGATGCCAATAGAAAATATAAACCGAATTGTCTTAAAAGTTCCTGAGAATCTAAGTTGCCATGCCAAGACCAGAAAGCCGATCCTACAAAATTTGTTGATCAAAAAGCTTAGCTACCAATTGTTTCTTACAAATAGTCCTCGAGTTATAACAGCTCAGTTAATGACAGTTCAAAGTTACGACAGCATTGTTAAAAGTGACTGTTTTCCACACTTAGGACTACTGCTGCATTCCCATGGTCATGTGATCAAAATTCAGCCGTTTGGCAACTGACTCATATTTACAGTGTTCCGGGAAGGGGTGTGCGTGATCCCCTTTTGCAACCTTCTGAAAGCCAAGTCAATGGGGAAGCCAGGTTCACTTAAAACAACAGGGTTACTAAATTAGCAATTGAAACAATCCGTTTAACAAATATGGCGAGAAAGTTCGTAAGAACAAATTAACAAATGTCTCACCAAACAACAGAACTTTTGAATTCAATTGGGGTTGTAAGTCAAGGACTATGTAGTCAGTGACTTATGTGTCTCAGAGTAGGCTAACTGTCAGGATTCCGGCAGTTACCCCAATTAAATCATGAGTCTTGAGTTTCAAAACTTCAAAAGGATTTATTGAGAGTTAACATGTCCGGCACTGCCTGGGTGTAGCCAATTCTGAGACACATAATTCATTGTCACCCTTGACCCTGGTTTTCCCTCCAACCCCCTTGGATGTATCGTAATTCATATTCTCCAATGGGACACATCCATAGCCGAGTGTCATCAGTCACGATCTCCAGTTAGAATTTTGCGCGGCAGAAACTTCAGTCACCTAGTTACTATCTTTGAAAACTATTTATGGAATGCACTTTTGATTTCCAAGCTGCCGCACTGCTCTTTCAAACTCCTTTTCTCCCCCTCCCTTTCTGTTGCCAACTCTAAACTCTTAACTCTAAAAAGAATATCGAAATATTTTATGAGTTGACACCTGTACATTCACCAGTCAAAGGACTCATTTTAGGCTGTGTTCATCGTTTGCAGAAGGAATAACAAGGTTCAAGAAAGCTAAAGCTAATATTTCTAATGTTGTACAGCAAGGGAGCCCAACCCCCAGTCTATGGAGTGGCACCGGACTGCGGCACTGCCGGAAACTGGTCTGCGCAAACAAACGAAGCCCCAGCCGTGGGATGCAGGCAACATCTGAAACCACGCCTCCTTCAGTCCGCCGAAAAACCTCTCTCCATGGAACCGCTCCCTTTGGGCACCACTGCTGTACAAGACTTTCACAGCAAACTATGCAAGATGAAAAGGGCCCTGTTGAACAAAAGAGCCCCCCTTTAAAAATAGGAGTACACATAACCAACTGTGACAGGAGTCCCCAACCTCTGGGCCCTGGCCCACTAGTGATGTGTTTGCAACAGGGCTACAGAAATGGTGAGCGAGCGTGTGCGACCACATCCCTGCTTGTGCAAGCTGCATGCGTGCTTGATAGTTACTCGCACAGAACCATTCCAACCCCCACCCCACCCGTACCCTGGCTGGTCTGCAAGGCCGGAACTCTGAACTATGGGGTAGCAACTTATGAATTGCACCTAAGCCTCTTACTCCAGCATCTCTGAAGAATGGATAACAAGGAACAGTTGCAAGTGCCTGATCCTTAAACAAGGATAAATGGTTTGGGGAAGGACAGAAGGGGCTTTCACCTGTTGGCAGCTTTCCCACTGATTTCAATGGGAAACATCCTAAGTAAGTCTGACTGTGACTTCAAAATAGAAGTCCAGGTGGTTTTCAAATGTGTAGATCAATAAGTTTTGCTACTTCCTATAATAATAATTTCTATCTATCTATCTATCTATCTATCTATCTATCTATCTATCTATCTATCCATCCATCCATCCATCCATCCATCCATCCATCCATCCATCCATCTATCTATCTATCTATCTATCTATCTGAAATACCCCTCATGCATCATCACAAAATCTCCAGAACCATAAAGCCTACAAACTTGAAATTTGGCACGTATGTTCCTCTTGGCTTCTAAGGGGCTCGCTAAGAAAGGATTTTTCAAAATGACCATCAGAGCATTAATATTTCATATATTATTATTAACACACTCTGATGCTAAGGAGTTCTACTCCCCCTCCCCACCTGAAAAGAAATCTGTTCCAAATGCAAAACACAAGCAGAGGAGTTTCAGTTTCAATTTTAGTTTCACAGCAGCAACCAGCTTTAGTACAGAACAGTTGAGCTAAGGCCCAGGCTCTTTGCTGTCTCCTTCTTGCTCACACAGCAAATACTATTTCAGTTTCCAAACAGCCTGCAACTCTCTCACACACTGACAAGAGGCTAGCCAGATGAATACCAATGGATGCTGGAAGGCAGAGGCACAATTTTTTTCCCCTGTTTTCCTCCCCAAAAGTAAGCCCCATCACATAGTTTCGTAGCGAAGCATGGGTATAGAGCTAGTTTAGTAATAATTAGGAAGAATCAAAAGGAAGTATGGATTCAAAAGGGAGCAGAGACAAAAGAAGCCAATCTTAACCCAAACATAAAATTCCTGCATGCGTTCCTCAATTAGAAATTTTGATTTTTAGAATCATAATATTTCCACTCAGCTTCCACTTAAGAGATGGAGCAAAAAAAGGCAACCACCAGCAAACCATATCCCTGTTCGTTCAATACTCTTCCAAAGCTTGCCTTGACAGGTTCGGATGCACCGGTTTGCAATTTTCACACTCCTTGACAACTTACAACTTATGTAAGCTACCTGAAAGTATCTGAATAGGAAGTATAAATAAAACAATTGGTTATGCTGGGCTGCAATTCAAAGGAATCTTGATCCATTCACAGAAGAGCAAGTTTTTGACAAGCAACATTCTCTTTGTTATGGGCCCTCTTGCCAGATTGAAATAAGTCATCCTTACTCTTTGGGCATCACATTATTACACATTACGCTGGTTTCTAGTCAAATACAATTGACTTTTCCCCTAGGATTTCCACCTTCTCATCCAAACATACCCCCCTAATGATTCAATTACAATGCAGGGCCAAGGTTTAACCAGGGCTGCATTATACTTAGATAAACCATGCTGGCTCGAGAATTCAGGGGGTTGAAATCCAGATCTCTTAAAAGTTGCTAAGATTAAGAAAAGCTGCCTCACACCCTACTGACACATCCTATTGCTACGGAGTTGTTTTCTCCTTCTATACAGAAAGGGAGGGAAGAATTGGGAAGCAGCCTTTACGAACCTCCAGCTTTTGACTTCTCAGGGTGAGGCCATTATTATCCCCAGAATGAAAAAGACAGAAAGAGAGAGCGAGAGAGCTCTAATGTTACAATCCCCGTAATAAAATAAACATATCGGACTGCCAGAAGTACAAACTGTGACAAACTCATCTTCAAAAAGTACCAATTCATATTTGACCCCATTCAGGCACAAAAGGCTCTTGTACAATTTAACAGCTTGTAGGTTTATCTCCTGTGAATTTTATAGTTAATAACAAACAGCCAAAAAAATCTGGTTACAGCAGCACCAAATGTTCAGGACGAGAAGCAATCTTTAGCCTGGAGACACTACACAAGGAAAGCTGATTTCACGCAGTGAAACCTTTTCATTTAACTGAGAGTTGGACGATACCTTTACCCATGCAACAAAATCTCCTCGTTTCATATCCACTTGTGTGCCTCCAGAATTGTGAAAATATTATGTTGGCTGATTGTTTGGGGTTTTTAAAACAGCTATTGGAGTTTAGAACCTAGACAAGGAACTCAAGAGCAATAATGAATTAGCCACAATGCTGCCAATATCTAATCTGTTGGCTTCCCAGATAGCCTATGGAGCCCTACCAATGTCCTGGGTTTTGTTGACTTACTTCTAAGTCAAAATGTAATTTGTTTCATTTGGGTGCTACTAAGGTCAATGTCAACCATAGTTGACTACTAGGCTACTGCGGGTCAATGTCAAACCATTTACACAAGCTGACTTAGTTCATGACACTACACTTGAGATTTTAACCGGCACGCACACTACTGATCATTTATTGATGTGTTTCTAAATAATCTGAAACAGAAAGACATGGTGCCATTTAATCCAGCATGAGTGTATTGTTAAATGCACCTTTAAGAGTCTCTTCAAAGGCAATCATACACACACACACACACAGAGAGACAAAGAAAAAAACAAAACACTGGAGCCTAGCAGATGTTAATGAGTTCATATGTATCACCGCTTCTTGGAAAGAGTGCCCAAAAAAACCCCACCATGCAATGGAAAGCAAAGAACGGATTCTCCAAGGAATTTAATTATCACAACACAAATCCTATCAATCAGTAAAGGGGAGGAGGTAGAACTGGACTTCAGGATTTTTCTGTGAGCACAGGAAGATGGATGGTTCCTCCACCCAGCTGAGAGCTTAGATTCCTTGACTGCCAGCCTTCCTCCCTTTCTCTGGCATGCCACTTTCTGAGCAGGGAAGCGAGGGTCCCTGTGCAATTCAACAAAGCTGCCTCCTTCCTAGGTCTGCCCAGAAATGGCTTTGAGAAAAGAGAGTCCTTTAATAAAATAATATCTAAAAAATGAAGAGGTCAGTAAAATGGGGGCCCAGCTTGTTGGGGGGCAATGTGCTGACTCTGCTTCGAGCGGGCTGTAAAATACTGTGAAGCGATATATAAGTCTAAGTGCTATTGCTGGTGCTATTTAGGCTCCAACATCCTCTCATTTTACGAGCTCCGGCTCTGAGTCAGCTCTCCAAAACTGGGATTTCTTTATGGTTTGGGGGTTTTCCTTTCCAATTTCTTCCTGAATCTGCCTCTGTGGGAAGAGGGTTCTGCTCCGAAGAGAGAGGTCCTATTTGGGCCACCAACTTGTCCACTGGCTTTTTCTAACAGCAAATATAAACAATTACTTCCAGCAAAAAGACTCAGTGCTTCTAGGAAGTCTGTTCTGCAATGATTTTAATTCTTTCTTCCTGCGAACACATATGCACACCGACGGGGAAAAAAAATGCCCATTATTTCTTTGCTATGATTCACTAACACACCAACCTTCCCATGGACAATGAAAGGATTTAAATTCCCTAGGGTGGATGGGTGGGGGAAATGTCAAATATGCAAATGCTTTCCCACCCCCCAAATTCCATCCGAAATGCAAATGAACATGGAAGGCGATCTTCAATTGAGGAAGGGGCTCTATGGAAGTGATGCTATTCCCCACCCATTCCATTTTCCATTCACCTGCCCGTTCAAGAAACAAGGTCTGCTCAGGCATTCCCGTCCTTTCTCTCCCTTCCGTACTTCTCATCCTTAAGCCCCCTGGCTTCGAAAGGAAGCCGAACCTGTTAGAGCCGAAATTTCCTTCATTGCCACCTCTTCCCCTTTACCGCCTGTGTTGATAACGTCTTCTAATCTTTATTCTATTTATTTATTTTGCTTTGGGGAAGCAGATGCGTGTGGCTCCAGGAGCTTACATGGGAAGACGCTTGGAAAAATACCTTCCCTGGAGGGGGAACCCGCTCAGCGAGGCCCCTCCTTGCTCAAGAAAGGAAAGAAAGAAAGGAGGGAGGGAGAAAAAGAAAGAGAGGGGAAAGAAGGAAAGAAAGAGAGAGGAGAGAGAATAAAGGGAGAGAAAAGGGAGGAGGGCAAAAGAAAGAAAGGAGGGAGAGAGAAAATGAGAGGGGAAAGAAAGAGAGAAAGAGAGAATAAAGGGAGAGAGAGAGAAGAGAGAGAAGAGAGGGAGAAGAGAGAGAGGGAGGATGAGAGAAAGAAAAGAGGGAGGGAGGGAGAAAAAGAAAGAGGGGAAAGAAGGAAAGAGAGAGAGAAGAGAGAGAAGAGAGGGAGAAGAGAGAGAGGAGGATGAGAGAAAGAAAAGAGGGAGGGAGGGAGAAAAAGAAAGAGGGGAAAGAAGGAAAGAGAGAGGAGAGAATAAAGGGAGAGAAGAGGGAGGGAGGGCAAGAGAAAGAAAGGAAGGGAGAGAGAAAAAGAGGGGAAAGAAAGAGAGAGAAGAGAGAATAAAGGGAGAAGAGAGAGAAGGAGGGTGAGAGAAAGAAAGGAGGGAGGGAGAAAAAGAAGGACGGGAAAGAGAGAAGAGAGAGAATAAAGGGAGAGAAGGCAGGGTGAGAGAAAGAAAGAAAGGAGGGAGGGAGGGAGGGAGAGAGAGAGAAGAAAGGGAGAGAAGAAAGAAAGAAAGAAAGAAAGAAAGAAAGAAAGAAAGAAAGAAAGAAAGAAAGAAAGAAAGAAAGAAAGAAAGAAAGAAAGAAAGAAAGAAAGGACTTGGTCTCCCGCAGATCAGGCAGCGTGCTTTAGCAAGGATCTCTCGGTCGCTCTAAGCAGCTCAGAAAGCCCCACGCCCTGCTTTGGGGTTAAAGAAAGCGGGACCCCCCACCTCGCGGCGGACATCCCTCCCTCCCTTCCACTTTCCCTCCCTCCCTCCCATCCCTCCATCGGTCTCAGACAATCCCGCTCGGGCCCCTCCAGGGACCGCCACCCCCACCCCCCACCCGCACGGCTGGGGAACTTCCCCGTTCGCCGAGCCGGAGAAAGAAAGGCAGGAAGGAAGGAAGGAGCCGGCAGAACGCCGAGGTTTCCCCCATCCCGACCTGCGCGGTGGCGGCGGCCGCCTCCCACCCCGTTTCCCGACAGCCGGACTTACTTCTTCTTCCGAAAGTCCGTAAACTGGATCGACCGCTCCGGTCGCCATGAGTCCGGCGAAGGCTGCAGCGGGGCGTCCCCCAGTCCCCGTCCCCTGGGAACGAGGCGAGAGCGGCTGCCCGCAAAGTCAACCGGAGCGTCGGGTCGAGAGGCGGTCGGGGGTCTCCGGGGGAGGGGAAGCGAGCCCTGCGGCAGAGGGGGGCAAATTCCAGCGGAGGAAGCGAATCCAGAACTGGCGGGCAGCGCTGGGGCACCGCCGCCGCCGCTTCCCCTTCTGGCCGAGGCTGCCAGAAGCCTCGAGGGCTGCAGCCGGAGGCTTCCCGCGGCTCTTTCCTTCCTCGCTGCTTCGGCTGGGCGCCCGGGGCTGCCGGGGAAGGCGTCGAGTGCGGCCGCTGCCTTTGCCCAGTGCAAGCAATCGCCAGCGAGCCCTCGCCTTGGCCAAGGCTGCCGAAAGCAGCAGCAGCAGCAGCAGCGACGGAGGGGAGGGCGCGGGAGCGGAGCCGCTGGCCGGGGCGGAGAGAAAGCTGCGCGAAACCCAATGGCAAACGGCCCCAATAATAGCGGGTGGGGCTGGAGGGAACTTCTGCGTTAGGTTGAGCGGCGGGCTCGCCTTCTCTACTCATCTACCGCCCATGGACGGGAGGGGAGGGAAGAGGGGGGGCTCGGGTGGAGAGAGAGAGAGAGAGAGAAAGGGAGAGGGAGGGAGTGGCGAGAGCCTGAGAAAGGAAAGGGAGGGAAGGAAAGGAAAGAATGGAAGGAAGGAAGGAAAGATAGGAAAGAAGGAAGGGATGGAAAGAAGAAAGGAAGGAAGGGATTGCAAATCAGAAGCCCCGGTTATACGTCTCCGGCGTGGTTGTGTGTGTGTGTGTGTGTGTGTGTAGCATGTGCGCTGGCAACAGGGAATCTGCTGGTTCCCGCGTCTCCGTCGGATTGCACGAGCTTGTAATAGGATGCAAACTCCCTTTTTTGAAATGCGCGAGGGCGTCTGAACGTGTGCTGGATGCGTTTGTGTGCGCGGAGTGGGGTGGAGTGCGTGGACTAGTATTTAGTTAGCCTAGGATTTCTGACCTGATTGCCCACCTGTCAGAAATAGTATCGTTAGTTAAGCCTGCTTGGACGAGGGGTTGGACTAGATGACCGACAAGGTCCCTTCCAATTCCGTTCACCTGTTTAAAATGTCTATCTGGTTGTGTTAGCCCGAATTGGGGGATGGGGGGAGGGTGTCCTCCCATCTTAATGCACGCATTTCTTTTTTACCGTTTCGTTCTCCCCGCGGAACTTGCAGACTACGCCGGTTCTCCGGATTCCCGAGTCGAACTCCCGAGGTTTAAAGGCGCCTCTCGGTGGACAAGTTTGGGAACGGCCGCTCTTCTTCTGGGGGAAAAAAAGGGGGAATTCGCAAGCCGGCGCTTTTTAAAAAAAGTAAATAATAAAAACGCTCCAATAAATTAGAGCGCGCGAATTTGTCTAATCAGTCAGGGGAGAAATCTTTCGCCGAGCTTCGTCCTCTCTAGGGATTGTGATGAAATTCGACTGCTCCTTTCCCGGTGTGCTTGACTACAACGTCCATAATGCTCAGCCAACGTTCTGTGAAGGGATCCGGGTGAACGGAAGACTGCGTTGCGCCGTTTCTTTTATCATCTCGATAAATCATGCGTATGACATATATATATATATATATGACATTTCTGATAAGTCTGTTCTTTCCAGGATTGCAATGTTTGTGTTAGAAACAAAAATGAAAGATGTTTACACACAAACAAGCGCCTTTCTCAAGTGCTTATTTTTCAGTCCATTAAAACCATTTTCTTCGTACTGTTCATTGAATCAACAAACCTTTATTATATTTTGGATATATTCTTTCAGTGTAGAGTAAACTTACTAGTTATTAATGGTTAAGCCATTTATTTCCATATGTTTGTTCCTCTGCTACATGACTTTGATGGCACTCTGAGGTACTACATCTACATTGAAGGAGGCACCCAGAGAGATATTGGGGCAGCTGGATAAACACACCCCAAAAATCAATTATTCAGTCCTGCTAACAGGACAGATTTTTGAACATTTAAGATATTGTTATATATTGGCCAACCATCTCCGTCTTGAAATTTTTCAGCTGATACGTTCATCCACTACTACACCAAGTCAAGACTTGTTAATTGTGGCTTGTTGAATAAATGACACCGTACTGGATTCACACAGTATCTTTAATAGATTAACAGAGTTGGAAGGGACCTTGTAGGTCATGTAGTCCAACCCACCCCTGCCCAAGCAGGAGACCCTACACCATTTCTGACAAATGGCAGTCCAATCTCTTCTTGAAAGTTTCAAGTGATGAAGTTCCCACAACATAAACAAACCATGTTTTACAAAGCATGATATGGCTGTATGAATCCAGCCGACAGAGGTCAAAAGAATATTTGGCTTTTTCTGTACAAAGATAAGGCTTAGTTGGCATTTAAGCGCTCACTAATTATGTATGTAACATCACTACAGATTACTGTTTAATCATAATATGTATTATATATGCGAGAGCAGTTTTATTAAGGCAAATGTTAGAAATAGGCTGCTGTAACCTGCAAAAATGTCTGTTTGAAACTACTGTATTTTGGCACCTTAATAGCAGTGTCTGCAGAATATAAAAAGTGTCAGTGTAGCAACCATACAATTGTTTTTTATATGCATGACATCACCACAACAATCAACATTTTCATACTTTTTGCTTTTATTGTACATTCTTAACATATACAATTAACATCTTTAAATTAAAAAAAATAAACCCCTTATTTAAAAAAAGAATAAAATTTCCCAAATTGGGTCATCACATGACTGACCTCAGTTTTATGATCTTTTTTATGATGGCCGTTAAGTGAATCACTGCAATTGCTAAGTCAGTCACGGGATCTTTAGTCCAAATCTAGTTTATTTTTATTTTATTTTATTTTTTGGCAAAAAAAGTTGCAAAATGCATTCACATGACCACAGGGTGCTGCAACTGGTTGTAAACGCAAGCTGATTGAAATGCATCTGACATGCAATCACTAAACTCTGGGGTAGGGTGGCAGTCGTAACTTCGAGGATGGGTTGGAATAACTTTTTTCCGGTCCATTCTAATTTTGATTGGTTGGTAAGTGAGAGGTTAGAACTTGAGGGCTACCTGTAAACCAGAGATATCAAACTCAAGGCCCATGGGCCAGATCCAGCCCGTGGGGTTCTTAGATCTGGCCCGTGGGTCTGCCTTGGAAACAGTGAAGAACCCGCCCATGGTGCCTCTGCCAATGAAAATGCAGCTCGGGCCCTGCGCAGCCCTTCCAGGCTCCATTTTCAGCTGTGATGGCCTTCTGCAAATTCTGTCAGAGTAAACGGAGCCTGGGAGGGCTGCACACAGGCCTCCTAAGCATTGTTTGGCAGAGGACTGCAGGAGCCTGTCGCAGCCGAAAACTGAGCCTGGGAGGGCCGCATATGGCTTTCTCGAGCTCCATTTTCGCTGGCGGAATGCCAGCAAAGCAAACTACTAACAAAAGTGGCATTCGATCACACAAGTGGTGTTGAAGTGGCCACACCCACTCTGGCCACGCCCCCCCAGATCAAACAACCGTGATGTAGCCCTCAATGAAATCGAGTTTGACACCCCTACTGTAGTCATTTGTTTACTAATAGATAACCTAGAAATAAGGATAAACTTTCTGAGTGAGAACAACCAACCAGTGGAACAGCTTGCCTTCGGAAGTCGTGGGAGCGCCATCACTTGAAACCTTCAAGAAGAGATTGGACTGCCATTTGTCAGAAATGGTGTAGGGTCTCCCGCTTGGGCGGGAGGTTGGACTAGATGACCTACAAGGCCCCTTCCAACTCTGATTATCTGTTATCTGTTATATTCTCCTGTAGTCAATACAAAATATTGTAAAATATTGCAACACCTCATATCCTAACCTTTTTTTTAACCATGCCCTGCGTACACTTTGCATCAAATACAATGGTTTACTTGTTTGATAGGGTTCATCCATGTATAGCGGGTGACTTTAATAGTAATCTTGCAGAATATAATTATCTTACTATAAAGTAATAGACTATGTTGTGAAAGATTTGAGTCCTGGGACAAATCCCTGCATTTTTGTGAACGAATGACTTCCTAGGGGTGAGGGAGAAGGACTGGCCTAAGACCACACAGATGACTTTGTGCCCCAAGGCAGGATTAGAACTCACAATTTCCTGGTCTCTAGCCTGATGCCTTAACTGCTACATTAAATTGGCTTTCATACTGTATGTTATCATTTATTTATTGTTTGTTTCTCCCATTTCAATGCCATGACTCATTGTTTCAGTACAGTATAAAAAAAATTGCAGCATTAACAGAAAACGAGCTGTCTCTGATCAGATTTCTCAGATCAGTTTCATGTAATCTCCCACGTTCTGTTGATCCAAATTATAATAGCACACTGTTAATTTTTTACCAATGACCTGAGACTAATAATCAAATAACTGTTAATGTATGAACAATCATGAGACTTCTTTGGAAGAGAAGCAATATAGAAATAGAAACAAAATGGCCATAACTTTGATATAGTAAAGGAGCAATATCGGTGGATTTAGGGCTAAATTGTATATGCTCGTATTTTTTGTTTCATTTGAGACTGGGTTTCAGTACACAATACAGTTTTTAAGTGAGACCAGAAAAGAGGCATTTTTGCATGTTATTTGCTTCAGAAAAATCTGAAGTGTTATATAAGTACCACTTACAAATAATCATTTAAAAGTTTTCTTAAAGTGTAGTCTTCAACTTATGAGTACGATCGGGAAAAAAACTCCATTGCTAAGCATGATGGTCATTTGATTTGTGCCCAATTTTACAACTTTTTTGCTGTGATTTATTAAGCAAATCACCCTGTTTAAGTGAATCCAATGGCTGTTAAGTGAATTCAGCTTTCCCCGTTGACTTTGCATGTTGGAAGTCAACTGGAAAGATCACAGATGGTGATCATGTGACCCCAGGACCCTGCAACCATAGTAAACACATGCCAATTGCCAAGTACCTGAATTTTGATCATGTGGCCACTGGGATGCTATGATAGTCATAAATGCAAGGAAACTTTGAACGGTCACAAAACAAATAATCGTAAGTTAAGGATTACCTGTAATGCAGAGAATTACTTCAAGTCTGTGATGCCAGATTAACTTATATTTTATTAAAATAGGTTTCTCTAAAGAAACACTCATATTTTGATTCAGTTTTAATTTTTCTTTCACATGGCTAAATACCTTCTTCTGATCTGTTAAATACTAAACAGAGCCCTAAATCCACAATATCCACACAGTGAGGCAATGTAATAATAATATGGTTTACTTTCAGTATTCTAAAAAAAGAAATCTGGGCTTACTATATTTCTTGCTTAATGTTATGGTTGGTTTGTGTGCTTTTCAAAGTACCCTAATTTATATAAATCCAGTCTATTCCTAGACTCTCATATTTATCCACACAAATTTATCTGTTTATATTTCCTAAAAGGGAAATATAATACACCTGGATTTTTTTCATTCTTCAAGAAACTACATTGCTACCTGAATAGCACATTTTTTATTAATCAATCCTGGGACAGAATGCATGTATGTTGCCAGAGGGGAATACAGCATCTAGAGATCTGCTTTGCTTTCTGTTAAAATCATCAGAGGCAAAGTGGCAGCATATATATTGATAGAATATGTTAGAATTAAGGATTAGAGTTAGTTCAGACCATGGGAATGAATAAACCTGTCTGTTTCAGTTTCTTCCAATTTACAGTCTTAAGGATGTTCCATCTTGTTTCTCACTGTACAGTTTAAAAGCCAAAACATGAATGTCCATGCGCATTTTTGGCAGCAGTTGTTTTTAACAGTGTTCTGAAACTGTTTTTTCTCTATATGTATGCATTTTATGTACATATCTTTTGTCCAAAGAGCTACATTTTAAGAAGTACAAATGCCAAGGGACAACTGCATTCTTCTTTACATACTGATTCCAGAGGTGCAAATATAGTAAAAGCGTGATAGAATTCTCCCTAGTCTATTCAACAGAAAATTCAAAGAATAGCGTTGATTTTCTGTATCAGCGCTGGCATACTATTACAAATCTCATAGTAATTTGGGAGCAGCAGAACTACACCAGAACTATAGAAAGAAAACTGCAGAACTCACATTCACCAAAAGCCATGTTTTTCAAACTTGATTATTTTATGATATGTTGACTTCAACTCCCAGAACTGCTCAGCCATTCCATGAGGAATTCTGGAAATTGAAGATCAGATATTTTAAAGTGGCCATGTTTGGAAAACACTGCTCAAAAGATTTCAGACTGTTTCCGAAAAATCTCCACAAATGTAATGGGTTTCCAACGTATTATAAATGCTAATGGATGAAATGCTTGCAATCTGTCTCACATGTAAAGCTGGTTGAGGAATTCTGGGAGTTGAACTCCACAAGTCTTAAAGTTGCCAAGTTTGGGGACCTCTGATATAAAATTTTGGTGGTTCAATGTAGAACATTTGTTTAAACTACCTGGTGTCATTTAAGTGACAGTAGATCCCTATAATTTATACCACCCATGTTGCAAGTCCAGATCTGAGGGGGTAAAAAAGGAGGATCTAAATTTTAAAATATTTATCTGGTACAGGTTGTCCTCAAGGTTATGACCATAATTGATCCTGGCAATTACGGTTGTAAGTTGTGAAACAGGTCACCATGTGACCAGACTCAATTTTACAATCTTTTTCAGGATGATCATGAAGTGAACACTAATTCTCAAGTGAATCCTTTGGTTGCTGTGGGATATATGAAACCGCTGGGCGAGATCATCCGTGGTCTTGGGGTGAAGTGTCATCTCTATGCAGATGACACCCAGTTATACATCTCCACCCCGGACCACCCCAACGATGCTGTGGGGGCTATGTCCAGGTGCCTGGAGGCCGTGCGGGATTGGATGGGCGGGAACAGGCTCCGGCTCAACCCATCCAAGACCGAGTGGCTGTGGTTTCCGGCGTCCCGATATAGCCAGTTGACTCCGTCGCTGGCTATTGGGGGGGAAATTTTGCCCCCCACAGAGAGGGCTCGCAATCTGGGAGTCCTCCTGGATGTGCGGCTGTCGCTTGAACACCATGTCGCGGCCGTCTCCAGGGGGGCATTTCATCAGATCCATCGGATCTACTGGTTGCGGCCCTTTCTGGATCGGGACGCCTTGCGCACGGTCACTCAGGCCCTGGTCACCTCTCGCCTGGACTATTGTAATGCCCTCTACATGGGGCTCCCTGCGGGGAGCATCCGGAGACTCCAACTGGTGCAGAATGCGGCCGCGCGGGTGATCATGGGGGCGTCACGTAACGCCCATGTGACGCCTCTCCTGCGCGAGCTGCATTGGCTGCCAGTGGCTTTCCGGGTTCGCTTTAAGGTTCTGGTTCTGACCTTTAGGGCGATCCATGGCATTGGACCAGGTTACCTACAGGACCGCATCCTACCGGTGATCTCCAGCAGACCAGTGCGATCACACAGGGAAGGCCTTCTCCGGGTTCCGTCGGCTACCATGTGCCGCCTGGCGGTCCCAAGGGGTAGGGCCTTCTCTGTGGCGGCCCCTGCCCTCTGGAATGCTCTGCCACCGGAACTGCGTACCGTCATGGACCTGAGGTCCTTCAGGCGCGCGCTGAAGACCTGGCTTTTCGAGCAGGCCGGCCTGGGCTGAGAGAGGGTTTTAATGTGTCTCCATTAATTTTAATTAGGGGGTTTTAAGGGGGTGGGGTGGGCTTTTTATTCGGCCTAATTTAATTTAATCTTTTTCTTAACTTTTGTATTGTTGGGGTTTTTAGATTGGCTGTACACCGCCCTGAGTCCCTAGGGAGAAGGGCGGTATAAAAGTTAAATAAATAAATAAATAAATAAATAAATAAATAAATATAAACACTGGTTTCTGGCAAAACTATTGTAAATCATGGCCATCTGACCACAGCATGCTACAAATGGACATAAATGTGGGCCAGTTGCCAAATGCCCAAAATGCAGTCCCGTGACTGCGAAGGACAATGACATTAGAATTTCAACATCAGCTCGCAATTAGCTTGGGGGGACAGGTTGTTCATTGTAACTTCAAATAATCGCTAAGGAACCAGTTGTATAGCTTAACATCATTGACCAACCACCTTTCATAAATATGCCCGATTCTCAATTTTTTAAAAAAATATCAAAGGAAATAGTGGCCCCTTAAAATGGAACACACGTAATTGCTAGCTTTTTGTGGACAGCTATTCATTCAATTCATGGCATCTGTCTAGACCTGAGGGCAGAGGATTATGCATGCAGGACTCTCTCACGTGCTGGTGAGAGAAAAGAAAGAAAATGATGAAAAAAGGAACCCGTATCGCCTTGAGTGGCCATTAATATTAACAGGTGCAGCAATAGACATTCTTGCGATGAATGGCTGACATATATAGGATAATAAGAAACATTGTTCTCTGTGGATAGTCTTTGAGAAATGGATGGATACTTGTTCAACTCTTTTCCAGTGTTTGTATAATTTCTTTTCTCCAAGAAGGCCATCTTAAAATCATTGGCAGAAAGGCTAAGGGGATTGAAATGCAACCCCCCCCCCAATCCGTTGGTTTGGTTTTATTTATTCATTTATTCAATTTATTTGCCAACCATCTCATTATTTAGGCTGAATGTGGCTGTTTCCACTGCTCAAAGAAAACCACAAAATTCTAAATTTTGTAGGCTCACACCCACGCAATTTCATACAGACCTTTAGAAGAGGATCAGATAGCGTTTTCGGAAGAAAAATGAAATATATCTGACTGATCCTTAACTCTGTAGCACAAATGCAGAAAAATTAGCATTCTCACACACATGATGGCACCAGAATGATTGGCTGGTAGCTGCTTTAGCATCTCATTTATCACTGAGATTACTGGTTTATTTTCTTGCAAAGATTACATGCATAAATTCCACTTTAGAGATTCTACTCAGGATAATGGATGGCTTTACAGTGCACTAAATATCAGCCTGGAGTTCACTTACATGATCCTGCTGATAACCACTCCTGCAATTCATGAAAAGTCTCCAAGTTTCTTGGAAGGTGAATTAGATCCCTTCTAATTAAAAAAAAAGTTTGATTAATTATTCATGCTTCTCCCAGTTAGAAATTAAAATAAAAACTTCAGAGGAAAATTTACAATGATCCAACAGGCACACCAGTTATTACAGAAAATGTCAGATACACAAGGGTGTGAGTGTAGAGTTTGCCTAGAAACAGCCAATACTCTACCTAGCATCTTCTGTGCAAGGTGATTAAACAATCACTCCCTTCTCTCCAACTCCAGATGTATTTGTAAATAACTTTAGTTAATAAAGCAGATTGGTTGAAGCAATTGTGAGCAGATGCTGGGTTAGAACTATTCGGTTTAGTCTTATTAGACTAATAATCAGCAAATTTCCCCCAACAATTTTGAGTCCTCATTTTAACCACCTTGGAAGGATGGAAGGCCGAGTCAACCTTGAGCCTGGTGAGATTTGAACTGCCAAATTGCAAGCAGCCAACAATCAGTAGAGGTAGCCTGCAGTACTGCACTCTAACCACTGTGCCACCTAGGCTCATGAATTAAGCCAGTGGTGGCTAACCTTTTTGGGCTCCCGTGTCGAAAATTGTACACACACTTGCACTTGCATGCTTGCGTGCTGCATGCCCCCCATGTTCCCTGCACATGCATGTGCAGGTGCGACCCCCGTGCATGCGCCACACATCTCTGCACATGCATGTACATCTCCCGTGTGCCCCCGTGCATGCGCATCAGATACCTGACAGCTGGTGGACAGGCGGCACGTGCACATGCACAATGGGGCTCTTCCGGGCAACCACACATGCCATAAGTTCGCCATCACGGAATTTAAGTTATTAGGCTATTAATAAAATTAGAGAGTATATAGGTTTCTAGTTGTGTGTCATTGGGACTATATCATGATGTACATCAATTTTATTGGTTTTTTGAAATTTTGACTGTTTTGGGGTTTTGTTAATGTTTGATTGTGATTCAGCATTGCTGGGGGGGGGGTGCATCATAAATAGGATTTACTTATAGTTTTGCCCTCAGTCCAGCCTTAAAAGGATCCCAAGTTAACCTGTTGGCAGTGAGAATCCATGAAAGGTCACTGGTGGTGGTCTTTGATTTCATATGGGCACGTACCACTTCAAATCCCCCTCTGAGCCACAGAAAGAGCTACCTACAAGTTATGGCTTGGAGCATCATGGACGACTAAACATCCTCTGTCTTCTCCACCATCACCTCCAAGTTCTTCATTTAAATCTCTCATTGTGTCTCAGAGACCATATTGTTTCAGGCCCTGACATTTAAATGGAGACTTACTCCACTGACAACACAAGGCACAAGCAAATAGAACGTTGTGCCTAATGGACAGGAGGGGGAAGGGAAAACAGGAGCTGTAAACCAGGAACCTCAGCATGGCCAGAGATATTCTTAATCCCAAGGGGACAGTGGCATTTTCTTTGTGAATTATGATGTTCTCCTATACCTGAAGAAGAAACTGTGGTGAATAATGCATCTTGATATTATGGCAAAGAGGTGAAAAGGGAATTCCTTCTCAGCCACAGCTGTGGCTGTTATGACCTGAAGCATCATCTACATAATAATAATAAAAAAAATCTGCAGCTGTTATTCCATTCACTAAGATGATTAATCCACTATTTATTTTCTTTGTCCCAACAAAACAATTCATTATATGATATCTTCAAGCTGTGGTGGTCTCTGGATTCCTCCCATGTTGGTCTATTGAAACCACTTCTTTTGTCCAAGGAAAATTCATAGCTCCCACTACACTATTCAATTCACTGCATGGATATTATATATTTCAGCAGGTGCTTCACCCACAGGGCTGTACAAAGAAGGTAGGGAGTGGCATTATTATTTATCTAGTTATTTAAATTTGTTACATCCACCCCCTCTGGTAGACTGAGAGGCTCACAAAATCCAAAAAACAATAACTAAAACTATGCCTCACCTTGAAACAATAGCAACATACCAAGCAGTACAATACCTGAAAAATGGATTTGATGCAATTAATTTGGTAATAGTTTGATCACAGGTTAAAATTTAGCCTTGGATTCATTGGTGAGCTTTGGCTTGCTTTAACCATGGTTAATTAAATAAACCTGGCTGGATTTAAACCTTCCAAATCAAGCAAAACATGATAATTTGGTAGAACATGAGAACCTCATTTAAAATATTCATGATGTAATAAGGCACTATTGACCTCACCCCATTCCTAGGAGGTCTGTAAGGAACGTGCATAAGTGCACAATTGTGCCTACCATCCCTGTCCTATTGTCCCCCATTTATTCGTACCGGTTTCCTGTATTCTTACTCATGTTTATACTTATACCTATTATCTTGTAAGTGATTGATAAATCAAATAAATTAAACCCAGACAGTTTCAGCCTTCAAAGTTTAGTTCTGCAAGAACATCCTCTGTTTGGGTTTGTGATGTCAAGAGATGTTGTCTGTGATTGCACAATTGAAGCTCTGCCCCTTTTATTATAGAAGGAGATTTGATTGCAGATTTGCAGCCATCTTGCCTTTTTTGTACCTCCTGGTGCTCTTTGCCTGCATTTATTTGACTTATGTAAAGGAGACTTTATTTAGAATTAGGTGATATCTATGTTGCTTCTGACTTCATCCAGATTGTATTTTGCTGAGGTCCAGGTGACTATTGGCCCATCCAACCTTTCCTTGAATGATCTGGTTTACATTATGCTAAACTGTGGTTTCCTGGTTGGCTAAACTTTGATTTACAAAACTGTGATTTACAAGCTACAAGTGGCTACATTCACTTCAGCGGCTAGCCTAAATCAAACCAACTACAGGCTTAAACACAACGGGAAAATCAGTTTTATATGCAAAGTTATGAACACGTTGGGGATGTTTTGCTTTGCTGAAGAAGCTGTTATTGAATGGGAAGGTGTTTAGCCTTTATTAAGCAATTAAATTTGGAAGGTCAGTGGTAATGCATTCAACAGCTTCACTAGCTTCATTAATTCATAAAAGAAGCTTCTTTGATAGCCATCCACCCTGAAACAGATGCTCTCAAGCAACTAGAAACAACAGTACAATGTTACTAATGTGGGGATTAGATCATGGTACAAACCTGTGTACCTTGCCCTCACATGTAAATTAACAGGCCCCAACAAATTCACAGATTATAGATGCCTTTATAGATTCTTCCTCCAATACAATATATGTCACATCATTCATTAACAATGTCCCACTGCATTCAATCTACTCACTCATCACGAAATCTCCAGAACCGTAAAATCTACGAAGTTGAAAATTGGCACGTATGTATTTCTTGGCTTCTAGGTGCTCACTAAGAAAGGATTTTTCAAAATGACCATCAGATCATTACTATTTCTTAATACAGTACTTAACATGATCTGATGCTAAGGAGTTCTACTTCCTCTCCCCATCTGAAAAGAACTCTGTTCCAACTGCCAGTTGCCTCACATTCCGTTACCTCAGTTCAAACTGGCAGACGTTCCAGTCATTCACTCAGGAGCGGCCTGGGGCTCCTTACAGTACTAAACTTCAGTACCTCACCAAAATGTCTACACCTTCCAGCTATGGAACTGCTTCCAGACTCAAGGTGATGGGAGTGATATTCCCTTATGTGTTTCAATCACTGACCACCACTGAGCCAACAAATTGTGAACTGGATTTCTCCTGCATAGCCCAATCACATAGTGCGGTGAAGCATGGGTATCCAGCTAGTGCTTGATAAACAAAAGAATTAAAAGAGCCAGATTTGACAGTAGCACTTGAAGCAAGAATAAAGTAATATTGGAGCATTTTTTCTCTTCGATGATACTTCATTGCAGATCTCAAGGCAGCTGTTTTGGAATAACAATACCATGCCAACATTACGGAACAAGAGGTTGCTGAACTCATGTCAACATTTTCAGATTCTCTCAAGAAATCTCAACAAACACAATGGATATTGAATATGTCCCAATTGATAAATTGTTAACAACCTACATAACCATCTTGTCTTTGTGCTTCACGGTATATCTTATCCCATTTAAAATCCTGCATCAGTCTAGTCCAGTGTTTCTCAATCTTACAATTATAAGATGTGTGGATTTCAACTCCTAGAATTCCCTAGCCAGAACAGATTAGGGAATCCTGGGAGTTGAAGTTCACATATTTTAAAATTGCTGAAGTTAAGATACAACAGGCTAGTCATTTATGTAGGGAGGTACAGCTCATGAAAGCTGCTACCAGTTCATACAATTTCTTAGAAAAGGTGTTAACCAAACTCTTTCTAACTTTAGGCTTCCGTTGACTAAATGGCTCTCCTCCTCCTGAATAAGCCATTAGGAAGTACAGTTGCTCTAAAGTGGTTAGGAAGCTCTAATAATTAGGAATGATTAATTTATCTGGCTAGCTTAGTCCTGTAAGCATTTCATTCCGTGATAAGCAAGCTGATGCCATCCAGATATTTTTTGAACTACAACTCTTGTCCTTTTCCATGATGGTTGCCTTAATAGGATTAAAAAAAACTGGAGCAGATTAGCTTGTCTGTCCTTGAGTTCATTAATAGCTGGTTTAATTATAGATCAAAACATGCTTGTAAGATCACTGTTTCCCCATCCTTTTCACAAAGGCTCCACCTGTTAAAATCAATAAATTCACAGTACAGTACTGAGGTCTCCTGTAATTGTTGGCAATCTAAAGGATGAAAAATATGGATATTACAAAGGAGCAATTGCTTTTATTTAAAAATGGTTCTCACATGCATAGTTTGCAAAAGGGAGAACAATATCCTGGTAAGTTATGCAGGACATAATCCAGATCTTGACTATATTGACTTGTTGCAACATGCTTCTCTAACCATGTCTTCAGGTGCAGACACCAAGCTAATCTGCACAAATCAAGAAAACTTACACGTCAGCTTTCTTCTATTTCATTTTGAACATGGTGAGATAGAAGTGACAATATTTTTTCAACCTATGTTCTTAATCAAGGACTTAATTGAAGAAATAAAGGCAAATGAAGAG
Organism: Bungarus multicinctus; assembly: GCA_023653725.1. NCBI lineage: Eukaryota > Metazoa > Chordata > Lepidosauria > Squamata > Elapidae > Bungarus > Bungarus multicinctus. Next base: position 261,066,798 of record CM042834.1, read on the forward strand.
GCTCACTCATAAAAACATGTCATGGGAGACTGTTCCTATCATCTGGAAGGAATGGAGATTACACAATTCAATGTGAAAATTCTGTTTTTGCTCCATGTTTAAAATAGAATAGAATTCTTTATTGGCCAAGTGTGATTGGACACACAAGGAATTTGTCTTGGTGCATATGATCTCAGTGTACATAAAAGAAGATACATTCATCAAGAGTCAAGAATCATCAGGTGCAACACTTAATAATAGTCATAGGGTACAATAAGCAATCAAATCATACTAGGAAACAGTCAATATAAATCATCAGGATACAAGTGACAAAGTTACAGTCATACAGTCACAGGTGGGAGGGAATGGGTGATAAGGAATGATGAGAAGATTAATAGTAATAGTAGTGCAGACTTTGTAAATAGTTGGACAGTGTTGAGGGAATTATTTGTTTAGCAGAGTGATGGCATTCGGGGGAAAACTCCTTGTGTCTAGTTGTTCTGGTGTGGAGTGCTCTATAGTATCATTTTGAGGGAAGGAGTTGAAACAGTTTATGTCCGGGATGTGAGGGGTCTGTAAATATTTTCACAGCCGTCTTTTTGACCAATACAGTATACAGGTCCTCAATGGAAGGCAGGTTGGTAGTAATTGTTTTTTCTGCAGTCCTAATTACTCTCTGAAGTCTGTGTCTGTCTTGTTTGGTTGCAGAGCCAAACCAGACGATTATAAAAATGGCAGACTCAATAATTCCTCTGTAGAACTGGATCAGCAGCTCCTTGGGCAGTTTGAGCTTTCGGAGTTGGCACAGAAAGAACGTTCTTTGTTGTATTTTTTTGATAGTGTTTTTGATGTTAGGTCTCCATTTTAGGTGTTGTGATAGGATAGAACCTAGAAATTTGAATGTTTAATGTGGAAGTTGACATATCTTTATTTTTCTAGGATACATGCTTGGATTTTGGCAGGCTCTTTATCTCTTAAGATAATTTAAGGTAATTGGTTGGTGACCACTGGTCTAAAGCACTGTTTCTCAACCTTAAGATATGTGGACTTCAGTCCCAGAATTACAGGCCAGGAAATTCTGAGAGTTGAAATTGCTGAGGTTGATAAACATAGGTCTAAGGCATGAGATGTTTCAATCATGGTTTGCTGAACAAGCTATAACTTGGATTCATACAATACATTAAACTATTGTAGGTTAAAATGTGTGAACCAAGCCCATTTAAGTTTTAAAATTGGTTTATGGGCTGGCATGTTATGTGAACTCAGCCAGTGGTAATTTATTCAACCAGCATGTTAAATAAATGTTGGCTTAACATGAAGGGTATAAATCTGCTGCTACCCTATGAGCTGTTTCTTGAGCCCCGCTTTAAAAATGGCACATTTGTGCCTCTTGGGCCCTTTGAAAGCATTAATTTTAAATAATAAGAGCCAGGCTCATTAGATTCAGACAACAAAAGAAACTGTGATTATGGAATTAGTAAAAAGAGCCTTGAATAAACCAGACAAACAAGATAAGAGCTATAAATAGCAGTGATTAACCAAAACAATAGCAACAACCTGAGGCAGGGATATGACTACAATAAATCATCCAAATATTTGCAATATTGTCACAGAACAGCATAATAGCCTGCGAAATCCAATTGCTGAAATAGATAGTATTCTTACCAAACACGTGAAGAAGTCTGGCCTGCAGTCAAAAACATGATCATCTGCTTTAGAGAGCAATATATTTTTAAGGGCACTGACCCCGCTTACAAGCAATGAGACCCTTAAGGGACACATTGTTTACCTCAAGATTTAGCTAGAAAAAGATAATGGGAAGCTTCCAATGGTGCCTTCTAAAACTCTATAAATTTATTTATTTGTTTATTTATTATTTTATTAAACTTATATACTGCCCTCTTTCCCTGACAGGACTCAGGGTGGTGTACAGCCGATAAAAATGCAACAACAGTACAAAATTAAAAGCAATTAAAAATCAAATATAATGGCTGAAAGGTAAAAACATATAAAAAGGAATTAAAAAGACTAAAAACCAGATAAAACCAGATTAAAAACCCTAAGAGAACCCTAGGTCAGACAGGCTTGGCGAAATAGATGAGTTTTCACCGTCTGCCGGAAGGTCAGGAGATCAGGGATGGTCCTCATCTCCGGGGGTAATTTGTTCCAGAGGGGGGGTGCCCCCAACGAGAAGGCCCGCACCCTCGGGGTCACCAGCCATCCAGCCAGCGGCACCCCGAGGAGACCCACTCTATGGGAGCGTATTGGCCGGCGGGAGACTGATGATGGCAGGAGGCGGTCCCATGGATACCCCAGCCCCAAGCCATGGAGCACTTTAAAGATGGTAACTAATACCTTGAAGTGCACCCGGAGGACCACCGGGACCCAATGCAGCTCGCGCAAGAGCGGCATGACATGGAAGCCCCGAGGAGCCCCCAACACCACCCACGCGGCCGCATTGTGCACCAGCTGGAGCCTCCAAGTGCTCTTCAAGGGAAGCCCCATGTAGAGAGCATTGGCATAGTCTAGGCAGGAGATTACGAGGGCAGAGGTGACCATGCGAAGCGCATCCCGATCCAGAAAGGGCCGCAACTGGTAGATCCTACGGACCTGACCAAAAGCCCCCCTGGCAATGGCCGCCACATGGTCATCCAACAACAGCCATACATCCAGGAGGACACCCAGATTGTGCGCCCTCTCTGTGGGGGCAAGAATTCCCCCCCCCACAGCCAGCGATGGAATTAGCTGGCTGTATCGGGGTGCCGGGAAGCACAGCCACTCGGTCTTAGATGGGTTGAGCTGAAGCCTGCTCCACCTCATCCAACACCACACGGCCTCCAGGCACCGGGCCATCACTTCGACGGCTTCATCATCCCAAATACACAAGCTCAGGATAATTTGCATTATTAATTCCCAAAACAAATTGGTAGCAAAGAAGCATATTATAAAAGGACAAACTAAAATGATTTACTTATTGGATTTTTATCTGCCTTTATTACTTTAAAATATAAAAGCCAAGTTCCACTCATTCATCACCAAATCTCCAGAACCGTAAAGCCTACGAACTTGAAATTTGGCAGATATGTTCCTCTTGGCTTCTAGGTGTTCGTTAAGAAAGGATTTTTTGAAATGACCATCCGATCATTAGTATTTCTTATATAGTAATTAACATGCTCTGATGCTAAGGAGTTAGACATTCTACTGCCCATATGAAAAAAACTCTGTTCCATCTGTTAGTTGCCTCACATTCCGTTACCTCAGCTCCAATTGGCAGATGTTCCGCTCCTTCACTCAGGAGCAGTCTGGGGTTCCTTACAGTACTAAACATCGGTACCTCACCAAAATGTCTACACCTTCTACCTATGGAACTGCTTCCAGACTCAAGGCAGTGGGAGCGATATTCCCTTATGTGTTTCAATGGCCAACTACCACTGAGCCAATGGATTGTGAACTGAATTTTTCCTGCATAGCCCAATCACAAAACACAGGTATCCAGCTAGTTACTTTATAAATAACTCAAGGCAGCAAATATACCTAATATTCTCCTCCTTTTTCTCACAACAACCCTGTGAGGTGGGTTGAATGAGAGAGTAACTAGCCCAGAGTCACCCAACTGGCTTTCATGCCTAAGGTAGGACTTGAATTTGTGGGCTCCCGCTTTCTAACCTGGTGCTTAACCACTAAATCAAACTGATGTGATTCACCGGCAGCCAGTGCAGACTGCAGAATTTTCAGATAGTAAGGACGAAAGGGAACCAGTCAGGGAGTCTGGTGAGGACTTGGACAAGGGTCCTACATCTGATGCAGAGATGGGGCCAGGACCACCTGAGAGTGGGGTGCTGCCTTCGGAGCTTTCAGAGTCTGGCGCTAGCGAAGCAAAGGACCCTGGGGAGTCTGTTCCCAGTGCGCGTGTGCGCAGAGCTGCTAGAAGGTGAGAGCAGCTGAACAGCAGGGGTGACTCGGGAATAAGGCTGGGAGGTGATTGCCCCTCCCATCAGGGATAAAAGTCAGCCCTTGGTGATGTGCTCTTTTGCAGGAAGCAAAGAAGTTCATTAGATTCTGATTCCTCAGTGAAGCCCTGCGAACACTGGTTTGTTTTCACTGGAACTCCTGTCGGTTTATATTCTAAGTAATTGGACTTCTGTGCTCTTATCTGGAGGAACTGTGTCTAATGAGTTTTGTCTGGGAATGCAAGTAATTCCCAGCATCGCATTAAAAAAGTTTTACTTTTAAATTCAGTTGGAGTTTTATTAAGTTTGACAAAGCCTGGGTCAGAACACAAACTAGCTCTCAGTATATGTACTATATCTAGTACAGGACTGCATAGGTTGGGAAATGTGGAAGAGGCCTTCATCCTGCATGACAATGGCTATGATGATGATGATGATATATCTAGTACAGTCGGCCAGAAGTTAAGACTTACAGCTTCCAGGATTTCCTACTTTGGTAAAAATGATTCAGGCTAAGGAGATATGAAGTCCAAATATCTGGAGGGCCCCATAATGCCGATCTCTGCCATGGGAATTCCGGTGAATGGTGAAGTCAGCGCTCTTCCTGTTTTTCATAAACAGATTTAACTCTCTTCTAATAAGAGAACGATATTAGCCCTTCCTGCCTATATCCTTTGTCTCCAAATTAGTTTCTCTGGGCTTCAACAAGCCCACTGGCATATTTCTTTGAATCTTCCAAACTTCTCTCACATGTTTTTTTTTTAATTATTATTTTTTAAAATTAATGGGAAGCTTGCATTGCAAAGAAAACAATCCGCCTCAAGCTTAATTGGTACTACCAACAATTCCTCTAGGTCCCAGTAAGATTCTGGAAGCATTCTTAGAAAATAAAATCCTAATTAGCTGCATTTGTATACTCTGGAAATGTGTCGTCTATCTGTCGTTAAAAATAATAATAATTACCTGACTTAGCAACTTCAGGAATGTGTCTTGAGGCGATGCTGTGTTATTGGACACATTCAATATTTACTTTTTGGTGTGTCCAAAATAGGCTCTTAAAAACATCCCCCTTCCTTCTACAAGCTCACTTGAAATATTTCACCATCTTTTACCCTTTATCAGACCTTGTTTGTCACATTGGTAAAGATAGTCCTTATCTTATGACCATAGTTGTGCCTGTTTTGTACGTTGTGCCAGTTGTTAAGCAAGTCATTTCACAATGAACCCAATTTTATAATTTTTTTTGTGATGGTTGTTAGCAAGTACTATGGTTGCTAAGAAAACCCATTTGTCTACAATACAGGTCATCCTCGACTTATGGTCACAATTGAACCCAAAATTTCTGTTGATAAGTGAGAGTTGTTAGGTGAGTTTTGACCCATTTTATGATCCTCCCTGCCACAGTTGTTAAGTGAATCGCTGCAGTTGTTATGTCAGTAACAAGGTTATAAAGTTGAATCTCACTTCCCCAGATTGACTTTGCTTGTCAAAAGGTCACAAACGGTGATTGTGTGACCCCTGGATACTGCAACCATCATAGATATGAAGCAGTTGCCAAGTGTTTGAGTTTTGATCACGGGACCACAGGTTGTAAGTATGAAAAACACTCATAAGTCACTTTTTTCAGTGCTGTTGTAACTTTGAAGGTCACTAAACAAATGGCCGTAAGTTGAAGACTACCTGTAGGGTTGTTGTTGTTTTGCCAGAAACCAGACATAAATGCCATTTTCCAGTTTTTAAAAAATGTAAATTGAGGTCATGTGACTGTGGAACATTGCAAATGCTATACACAGGGCTTGCAGCAGAACGTGAGTTGCAAATGCGCGCATGCACGTGAAGTGCCCCCACACTGAATCGGTTTTTACATCAGTTGAATCCCATCAACAACCAATTGTAAGCCGAGGACTACCTGTATTGTAATTGTCCCCCACAGAAATCTTCAATTCCAAGATTACAAAGGGCTGAAAGAAACCAAATACCTCTTTCCCTAGATAGCTACTCAATCTTGGGAAGCTGCTGCTAGTTGAGGACAGACCTATTGAAGCAGCCAATTCCAAAATATTTTTGCTTTTCCAAATGAAGGATAGCAGAACCTTCTCCCCGCTCCCATCAATTCAATCTTTATTATTATTTAGTCATGGACAAGCCACACACACATTCACACACAAAATAAAACATTAAAATAAAGCAAAATTGAACCGAACAGAACAAGACATAGTAATATGTTACAATTGACTGTGAAATCAATGGGTGAGCAAAGTCTCCCTAATTTTACAGACAGTGTAACAAAACCTAACTACACTCAGAGAAACTGAATTATACTGACCCAACAATAGTAGTTTTACATTAAAAAATGTCAGAATTTCCGGGATATTTAATCAATCTACGAGTCCCTATTGAGGGGGCAATATAACAGGATGTGAACTGTAGTTTCAGTGGCTCCTGGTCCATAGGGGCACAGTTACAGCTCATATAAATTGTATTTATATTAGCTCTTCAGAACTACAGTGGGAAGAGTGTTAATGCCCTCTAAAATTTAGAGACAGTTATCTATAAAAGCCAAAGTACCACTCACTCATCACAAAATCTCCAGAACCGTAAAGCCTAACAAACTTGAAATTTGGCACGTATGTACCTCTTGGCTTCTAGGTGACCCCATGGACAATGTTCCTCCAGACCTTCCTCTCCTCTACCATCTTCTGGAGTTCATTTAAGCTCACGCCTATTGCTTCAGTGACTCCATCCAGCCACCTCATTCTCTGTTGTCACCTACTTCTTCCATTGCCCTCAATCTTTCCCAGCATTAGGCTCTTCTCCAGTGAGTCCTTCCTTCTCATTAGTTGGCCAAAGTCTTTGAGTTTCATCTTCAGAATCTGGCCTTCTAAAGAACAGTCAGGGTTGATCTTCTCTAGGACTGACTGGTTTGATCGCCTTGCAGTCCAAGGGACTCACAGGAGTCATCTCCAGCACCATAGTTCAAAAAGATAGAGAGTAGATAATCTATTTCAGCTGGAACCCTATGAAATACTGTCGTTTGAGGGGTCCTTGGTGCTCTCCTTTCGGTTTAAACATTTTATTAGATTACTATAGAATAAATTGATACAAAAATACAAAAGCAATATTAGGATACTGTGGGGAAGAAAGGGAAAAAGAAAAAAAGATAAGAAAGTTGTGAAGGTGGCATATGTGTGCCACCTTGAGTTATTTGTAAAAATAAGAAAGGCAGGACACAAATAAATCAAAATCAAATATATAGTACACCTAAATTGGGAAGGGTCCTTGGTGATCTCTGAGCTTGGCTGTTTTCTTGCAGACGTTTCATTAACCAAACTAGGTAACAATGCAACTAGTTTGGGTAATGAAATGGCTGCAATAAAACAACCAAGCTCAGAGAGCATTTCAACCCTGAGTTAAAAATATTCTCCTTTATTGATAATTCTATCATTTCAAAGCATGACATGGAGCTTATTTATTTTTATTTATTTATTTGATTTGTCAATCACTTACAAGATAATAGATATAAGTATAAACATGAGTACAGGAAATAGGTACAAATAAATGGGGACAATAGGACAGGGATAGTAGGCATGATGGTGCATTTATGCACGCCCCTTAAATCCTTTGGAGGATTTATCTTCCAGACTAAATCCTCCAAAGAGCAGTTAAAGGAATTGGCCTGTTTAGACTAAATAAGAAAAGGCTAAAAGGAAATGTGAATGTAGTTTTCCAATACATGAAGGGATGTCACAAGACAAAGCTGTGGATTAATTTTCCATAGCACCCAAAGATAAGAGGAGAACTAGTAGCTGAAAGTTGAGCAAAGAGATCAAACTTGAAATAAGAAGGAATTTCTTGATGAAGAGGGTGCTCCATCATTGTAGGTTTTCAAGAAAAGATTGGACCATCACATGACCAGGATGACATGAGGATTCCTGACTGTGCAGAGGTTGGAAACTACCTTCAAGGTTCCTTTCAATGGTATGATTATAGGATTTCCTGATTTCCTATGAATGAACAATTACTGCTTCCTTAGCTATTAAGTGTATTAACAAATTAAAGCAGCAATATTTGTAAATGGCAGCTTATTCCTATTACTTTCTTCTGAAAACAGAAGAGGATAAGTTCACACTAAAAAAATTCAGAAGTCTGGATTTCACTTTAGTACAAGTTTTCTCAACCTTGCAACTTTAGGACACAGGGACTTCAACTCAGAATAACAGATTTGGAAGGGACCTGGGAGGTCCTCTAGTCCATGGTCGCCAACCAGTGGGCCGGGGACCATTGGTGGTCCACGAGATAATTTTGGTTGTCCACAGAGAAATATCCCCCCCAAAGCAATTAATCCAAGCTGCGCAGGAACACAAGGCCCACATGGCCCTCATGGCCCGCTCACCCACTTTGGCCCAGCACAAACCTTACCTTGAGTAGAGCCATGTGAGCTGAAACTGGAAGGTAAGACCAATGGTGGGGGAGGGAAATCTGCCCCAGGGTGGCTTGCTGGCATTGGTGGGAAAGTCGGTCCCATATTCCAGAGCTGCAGTAGTCACAAGACTGGTCTTTTGGTCATCCTGAAGCAGCTCCTCCAGTCCATGACAGGCCGATGTACCCGGGTAAAAGAGCAACTGCTTCGGGATGACCAAAGGGCCAGTCCTGTGACTATTGCAGCTCTGGAATATGGGACTGACTTTCCCACCAACATCAGCAAGCCACTATCAGTCAAAATTCCTATTAGTGGTCCGAGGGATTTAAAATTATGTGTTTGGTGGTCCCTGAGGTCCAAAAGGTGGGCTCTGACTGGGCAACTCTGGACGGGGGGACAGGGGCGGAGTTCGGTGAGGTTATTTGGGGGGAGTTTGATCCTGTGACCCTCGAGGACGTGGACAGGATGCTGGATGGGCTTAATGCCACTGCATGTTTACTGGATCCGTGTCCCTCCTGGTTGGTTTTGGCCACTCGGGAGGTGACACGAGATTGGTTCCAGGACATTAGACCCCTCCTCAAGAAACCGTCCCTGGACCCAACTTTATTATCTAACTATCATCCGGTCTCCAATCTTCACTTGAGAGTGTGGTGGCACGGCAGCTCCCTTGGCACCTGGATGAAGCTGTCTATTTAGATCCATGCCAATCGGGCTTCAGGCCCGGGTACAGCACGGAAACGGCATTGGTCGCGTTGGTGGATGATCTCTGGAGGGCCCGTGACAGGGGTTATTCCTCTGTCCTGATCCTGTTAGATCTCTTGGCGGCTTTTGATATTGTCAACCACAGTATCCTATTGCGGCGGCTGGGGGTGTTGGGAGTGGGAGGCACTGTATTACGGTGGTTCTCCTCCTTCCTCTCCGACCATTCGCAATTTGTGTTGGCAGGGGGGCAGAGATCGACCCCAAGGCCCCTGATCTGTGGGGTACCTCAGGGGTCGGTGCTCTCGCCTCTTCTGTTCAACATTTATGTAAAGCCGCTGGGTGAGGTCATCCGTGGCTTTGGGGTAGAGTTTCATCAGTATGCTGATGATACTCAGCTGTACATCTCTACCCCAGGCCACCCCGACGAAGCTGTGGAAGTGATGACCCGGTGCCTGGAGGCTGTGCGGGGTTGGATGGGGTGGAACAGGCTTCAGCTCAACCCAGCCAAGACCGAGTGGCTGTGTTTTCCGGTGTCCTGATATAGCCAGCTAACTCCATTGCTGGCCTTGGGGGGGGGGAATTCTAGCCCCCCCGGAGAGGGCGCACAATGTGAGTGTCCTCCTGGATGTACGGCTGTCATTAGAAGACCATATAGCGGCCGTCGCCAAGGGGGCTTTTTGTCAGGTCCATAGGATCTACCAGTTGCGGCCCTTTCTGGATCGGGATGCACTTCGCACGGTCACATCCGCCCTCATTATCTCCCACCTAGACTATGCCAATGCTCTCTACATGGGGCTCCCCTTGAAAAGCACCCAGAGGCTCTAGTTGGTGCAGAATGCGGCCGCGCAGGTGGTGTTGGGGGCTTCTCGGAGCTCCCATGTTACACCACTTTTGCGCAAGCTGCATTGGCTCCCGGTGGCCTTCCGGCTGCGATTCAAGGTGCTAGTGACCATCTTTAAAGCGCTCCATGGCTTGGGACCTGGGTACGTATGGAACTGCCTACTGTCACCATCGGTCTCCCGTCGGCCAGTGCGCTCTGATAGGGTGGGCCTCCTCGGGTGCTGCCGGCTGGATGGCTGGTGACCCCGAGAACACGGGCCTTCTCTCTGGAAGCACCTTTCCTCTGGAATGAATTATCTGCGGAGATGAGGACCATCCCTGACCTTTTGACCTTCCGGTGCGATGAATTATCTGCGGAGAAGAGGACCATCCCTGACCTTTTGACCTTCCGGTGCATGTTGAAAACCCACTTATTCCATCAAGCCAGTCTGGCCTAGAGTTTTTTTGTAGGGTTTTAATTGGTTTTAAACGGTTTTTAATTTTTTAAAACTTTTAATCTTGATTGCTTTTATTTATCAGCCACCTTATTTAATCTTTTTAATAGTTTTTAAATATTGTAAATATTGTATTTTTTCATTGCATTTTATCTGGCTGTACACCGCCCCGAGTCCCGTTGGGAGAGGGGGTGGTATAAAAGTCCAATAAATAAATAAATAAACCCCTGTTCTAGTCCAACCCTCCTGCTCAGGCCAGGAAACCCTATATCATTTCAGACAAATCTCTTCTTAAAAGCTTCCAGTGTTCACAACTTCTGGAGACAAGTTGTTCCACTGATTAATTGCTTTAACTGTCAGGAAATTTCTCCTTAGTTCTAGGTTGTTTCTTTCCTTGATTAGCTATGCTGGCTGGGCAATTCTGGGAATTGAAGTTCACATTTCAAAGTTGCCAAGGTTGGGTAACCTTGACTTACTAGATCATATAAAATTTGTTGCTTGGGCAAACAAATGATCTATGAGCTTAAAATATAACCTCTTTGGACCAATAAATTATTTAATTAAAAAAAATCAGTATTTTCAACTCTCTGAAAAATAAGGAAAGGTGGAGACAGCAGACAAGCCATAAAGCATGTAATACTAATTACCCAGAAAATGCACCAGGATAGCATGTTATCTAATTTAGATGGTGATCTAAGGTAAATAGAAGGAGGAAGTGCCGAGCTTAGGGAAAATATAGGGGAAGCTATAATTCAATTGTGGTTGAATGATGTCACTCCCAAAAATATCTAAGCAAAGATTAGTAACTTGAGTTAAGCACGAGTCTAGGAGATTGTCTTGCAGCTCTGAGCTCAAACCATCCCATTTTAATTTGAAATCTTTCATAATCAAGAGGAAAAAAATCTGCTGTTTTAAGGATTGCTAAGAGACCTCAAGACCAGATCTCTAGAAGGACTTGAATTCTGTAAGAGGCTTGTACACCAAAGCTTCATTTTTAAAAATGTATTTTCCTATGTTTGAACAGCATTTCCTTGAACATGGAAGGTCTCTGTCTCAGGCAGTATTTCTCAATAACATTAAGAATTGTGGACTTCAACTCCCAGAATTTTCCAGCCAGCATCCTTTTTCGTTTTCATGATTGAAAGCTTTCCATGTGGATCTGGTCAGCTACTATGCAATCCAAAATCTGAGACTGGGCTCTTTTTATGTTCTATAGCAGGGGTCCCAAAACTTGGCAACTATAGCAAGCATAGCTGGCTGGAGAATTCTGGGAGTTGAAGTCCACAAGTCTTAAAGTTGCCAAGTTTGCAGAACTCTATAGGAAAGGGAATTGTAAGGCTTTACAGTAAACTTAGCTTTAAATACAAGTAGTCATTGACATATAACAACAACTGAGTCCAGAATTTCTATTGTTAAGCAAGGTGGTTGTTAAGTAAGTTGTGTACTTTTTTGCCACAATTTTTAAATAAATCACCACAATTGTTAGGTGAATCACAATCATTAAGCAAACCCAGCTTTCCCCGTTGACTTTGTTTGTTGGAAGCCAACTGGGAAGGTCACAGTCATGATCACAGGACTCCTGAACACTACAACGTAAGCAACAAAGTTGCTGTTGTAACTTTGAATACTCACTAAATACCTATAAGTCATTCTGACACAACCATGCCTTGGAAAGAGAGGTGATTGCTATTTTCCCTGATGACCTAAACCAAGGGTCTTCAAACTTGGCAAGTTTAAGAATTGTGGACTTCAATTCCCAGAATTCCTGAGCTAACATGACTGGAGGAGGAATTCTGGGAATTGAAGTCCACAAGTCTTAAAGCTGTCAAGTTTGAAGACCCCTGACCTAAACCTTCTACCATGTTCTTGCTGCTGATGTCAAGAGCAAATACTTGTTTTGTACATGTATTTGTACAATTGTACAAAATTGTATATATGGGGAAAGGTCCAGCATGAAATAAAAACAAAGATAATCAAAGAGTGGTGGACATAAGCAGAATTACTTTCACTTTTTGTCTACTCCAACCACATAGAACAGGAGTCTCTAAACTTGGCAACTTTAAGACTTGTGGACTTCAACTCCCAGAATTTTGCAGCCAGCTGGGTTGATGGGAGTTGAAGTCCACAAGTCTTAAAGGTGCTAAGTTCAGAGACCCTCGACCTAGAGTTTTCTCAGACAGGTTGGTTCCCATATGCAGCCAATGCTGATAAAGAGAAAAGCACAAAAGCTATTTTCAGAGTTGTGTGCTCACATTTCCAAGCTTCCTGTGCTAAAAGGGCAGGCTTTCCTTCTACCAATCCCCCTTTTGTCTGCCCCATTTGAACCTTGCAGGTGGCAGCAGGAGGAAAGGTGAAAGGGTTCATCACTTGTGCATAATGAAGCCTCTTTCATCGACTCACAAACCCGGCATTCACAATTAGAAACAAACAAACAAACAAAAATCTCATGCAGAGGAAGACAAAACTATTTTATTAAAAACAACACTAATGGGTGGAAGAAACTATTCATAGTGAAATGAAAATTACACAACTATTGCTGGAGGGCCAAAATGCAGCTTGTATTTCAATGAGGACATATTTCTTTAACCTTTTCTTTTAATTAAGTCTTCCCTGGGCTCTTATTGCACCACACTCTTGCCGCAATTGTTAAGTGAATCACGGCAGTTGTTAAATTAATAACATGGTTGTTAAGTGAATCTGGCTTCCCCATTGATTTTTCTTGTCAGATCGCGAAAGATGATCACACAACCCAGGACACTGCAACCGTCATAAATATGAGTCAGTTGCCAAGCATCTTAATTTTAATCACAAGACCATGGAGATGCAGCAACATCTCCAGTGTGAAAAATGGTCATAAATCCTTTTTTTCAGTGCTGTTGTAACTTTGAACGATCACTAAGCAAACTGTTACAAATCAAGGACTACCTGTGATCTTATATCTTTTAATGTATTATTCTCCAAAGCGCCAGAGAGCAGGACAAGAAGCAGTGGGTGGAAACTAATCAAGGAGAGAAGCAACCTACAACTAAGAAGAAATTTCCTGACAGATAGAACCATTAATCAGTGGAACAACTTGCCTCCAGAAGTTGTGGGTATGTCAATACTGGAAGCTTTAAAGAAGAGATTTGTCTAAAATGGTATAGAGCTTCCTGCCTAAGCAGGGGATTAGAACTAAAAGATCTCCAAGGTATCTTCCAACTATCCTTTCCTTCCATTCCATTCCCTTCCCTTCCTTATTCTTATTCTCTGTGAAATTTTGAGAAAGGTGGGTTTATATACAAGATACAATCTACAACTAAAAGTTTCCTTACATTTCTGCTGGACTCTGTCTGAACCTTCCCAAAGGAAGATTCGCTCCAAGTTTGAGAAATGATAGTTTCTCTGGAAAGACAACAACCAAGTTCACAGAGCAGCCAGAACCCCTCAGAAGCTGTGGTCTCAAAGAAACTTGAGGCCTCTTCAAAACATGAAACTAATCTGCGATTTTGAATCTGACTGAAAGGTGCCTCCCCACCTTTCAGGGGGAAAGATCAAATGAATAATTAGAAGTATATTAACTTTATTTAGTTCAGTTGGACTCAGTATTTTGACATCAAATTGAGTCTTTGTCCTTTTGCCTGCCACCCATTATTTTTCAAGTTGCAGCTTATTTGGCCCCACAAAATTGAATATTCCTGCTTTCAATTTTCTACTAGGCATCTATTTCTTGATTTTGTACAGCTCTTCCTCATCCTGATGTCCTCCAGATGTGTTGAACTAGTTTACTTATTTACTTATTTATTGGCCTTTGTTATTTATTAATTACCCCTTAATCATCTAGCATATGCTAATGATTTATTTCATTATTTTTTTGGATATAATATTTAATAAAATAGTCACAATGGGAGGAAATCACCAAAGAAATACCCAATCTCCAATGAAAAAAAGGAGCCAATTAAGAGAAATGTAAGAATGCTGCAAAATATTTGGACAATCATGAAGAATCTACCACAGTAGAAGTTGGAAAAAAGAGGAAGCCACATTTCACAAGATGGGCTCAGAAGTTAACTAGGGACAAATATGGCTAGTACTTTAAGGGAATGCCACCAGGAAAGAGACAGTTTGGTCTAGTGTTAAGGAACAAAGCTAGAAAGCTAGGAGATTGAATTCTACTTCTGTCTTAGGCATGAAAACCATCTGGATGACTTTGGGCCAGTCACCCTCTCTTAGCCCAATTTGTCTCACAAAAATGTTGTTGTGGGGAAAATAGGAGGAGGAAGGATATTAGAACATAGACTTATAGGGCTGGAAGGCTCTTCAAAAGTCTTCTAGTCCAGGGGTCGCCAAACTTTTGGACCTCAGGGACCACCAAAGTCATAATTTTAAATCCCAGGGACCACTAATATGAATTTTGACTGACGGTGGCTTGCTGATGTTGGTGGGAAGGAGAGAGAGAGAGAGAGAAAGAGAGAGAGAGAGAGATCTGATCTAACCTCTCCCCCCCCCTCTCTCACACACAAACAGAGGCAGGGGTGGGATTCTGTGGACGTGGCCTAATTTGTGGATGTGGCTTGGTGATCATGTAACTGGCTGGGCATGGCTTGTATGTAAATATTATAAATATTTGTGTAAATATTGAATTTTTTATAAAAAATGAGCAACTTTTATCCAAAATCAGGCAAAGCGGGCAGGCAGATTGAGTTGCTTACAGAATCATTCAGAGATCTATCTATCTGCCATCGGCTACCTTAGTCTGTCACATAAAATTTGCTTGCCATGAGTCTGTACTGAATAATAGAACCTTCAGCTGAAGGAAGCTTCGGCTCTGCTTACATCTTCAGCAGAGCCGAAGATTTAAGGACTAGCTAAGAAAGCAAAAAATGCAACAATTTTCTGCTTTCTAGCTAATCTAAATCTCCTGGCACAGCAGAACAGCTGATGGTCAAAAAAAAAAAAAGGAAAAATAGCAACTTAGCAGACAAGTTTGCCAGATAAGGAGTGAGTGGGTGGGGAGGGTTCCCGCAGGCCTTGTATTTCTGCGCAGCCTATATTAATTGCTTTGGGGGTGCCCTGGGGGTGACATTTCTCTGTGGACCACCAAAATTTTCTCGCGACCCACCAGTTAGTTGCCACTATTCTAGTCCAAACCCCTGCTCAGAGCAGGAGACTTTATACTATCCTGGTCAAATGGTTGTCCAATCTATTTTTGAAAACCTCCAGTGATGGAATACCCACAACTCCAGGATGCAAGTTGTTCCACTGGTTAATAGTACTCACTGTCAGAAAATTTCTCCTTTCTTCTAAGTTAGACTTTTCTTTAACAAGTATCCACCCATTACTTCTTGTCCTGTTATCTGTTGCTTTGGTAAAGGTAAAGGTTCCCCTCACACATACGTACTAGTCATTTCTGGCTCTAGGGTGCAACGCTCATCTTCATTACAAAGCCGAAGAGCCAGTGCTGTCCGAAGACGTCTCCATGGTCATGTGTCCAGCATAACTAAACACTGAAGGCGCACTGAACCCTGTTACCTTCCCACCAAAGTGGTCCCTATTTTTCTACTTGCATTTTTACATGCTTTCGAACTGCTAGGTTGGCAGAAGCTGGGACACATAATGGGAGCTCATTCCGTTATGTGGTGCTAGAGATTTGAACTACCAAACTGCTGACCTTTCTGATTGACAGGCTCAGCATCTTAGCCACTGAGCCACTGCTTTGGAGAATATGTCAATCCTGTCTTCTCTGTGGTATCCCTCAAATAATGAAAGACAGTTACGTCCTCCCAATTCTTCTCTTTGAGCCCTCATTTCAACCCTGAGCTACAAATATTTCCTTTATCAGTGTGACAGTTGTGCCAGTGAGATGAATTTCTGGGACTATATGAATACCGACTATCTTTCTTGACTTCTTATAGCATTACCTTACTTCCAAAGACATTCCAATAACTACTAATCTCTTTGCTCCCATCCATCACTTGATATATCTTCCTCTTCTTTTCTTAACATCATGGTTTTTTCAGTCCATTGCCTATTCACAACTACATGTCCAATATATGTGAATTTCTGCTTCCATTCTGATGATCATTTCAAGATGATGGACAGTCTTTAATTTTTCTTATACTCATGAAATTACTGCCTTGGTAACCATCTCTGAATCCAGAATTCAAAGGAATTTTTCATTTTTCTCCCACCATCTCAAGAGTCCATCTTCTATAGCTGTACTGATATAAACGATTGATTCACTTATTCCGATCATTGTCATACTGAAATGTGCTTTGTGACTTTGTCTTAATTTGTTGTTGCATTCCTTCCTACGTAGCTTTGGTTTAAAAATTGTTTTCTAAACAGAAACATTGAGTTCCTTCAGAGTGGTTATGATGGAGGTTCTTCTTCAAACTCATCGGCTTCTGCTACAGACACACTGCAACAACGAGCTGTCAGATTTTTTTTCTTTCTATGATTTGTCTTCTTTTTCTTTTCAATCACCCATTCTTTAGATGTTAAACAGAGCATTCCTATGAATGGAATGATCCTTCTGTTTTTTTCACAATCTGCCAGAGATTATTCAAACAGCATGAGATGAATGGCTCTCAATGTCTGGAAAATTTTGTCCACTCTGGAATGTTAAGAGCTTTCAGCTAATAAGGGGAAAATAAGTGTCAGCATCTGATTGGAACTCTGGTGGAGAAATTGAAATTTTGCAATAGCTAGTTAGCTGGATGTTCAGTGTAGCTGAGTTCACTACGGTTTGAAATACTAATATTGCCAAGTTGGATCCCAATTTGGGAAGCCTTTCTAAAGCTTCAAATACTACAAAATACAATGTGATTTATTAGTGCCTGTCCCTGGAATTTCCTACTGCTTGGAGAATGAGTCACCTCTTTTCTGTAACAATGCCATAGGGCACTGCCATTTGAAAATAAAATACTATATTCCTCCCTTGTTTATTGTAATGCTTTGTTAAGCTTTCCTGCAAAGGAGCTACTGGTGATTACAAGGTATGTCCATACAGAGTGTCTTAATTTAAAAAAAAAACCTCTTGCAACTTACATTTTTCTGATGAAACCATGTCATCTATCATGCAGTGACCAAGCTTGAGCTGAGCAAATACCATGCCAGTTGTTGAATTGATAACAAGAGCAAGATCACTGCAATCTCAATATTAAAGGAAAGATTTTGAAACGGCGACTACAAAACATACATTTAAAAGTTCCTAGAACAGTGCACCGAGTTCCTAGAATGGTTTCCCCCACAGGGGAAAAAAAACATTTGCAGCTTTGCAGTGGGGCCATTTATCTTGCCCGGATTTGGCCTGTCCAATGTAATCTTGAAGGGGAAAAAATACTGAGGTTTCCTGTCCCGTAAAGGCTGCAAGATCAGCAATGATTTTTATCAGAGACTGTCGCTATCCTTGTCTCGTGAGTTGAAAAATGTCAGCCAACCTTCTGGCTTTTCGGAAGACATTAAAATACTGTATATATTTATTCTGCAGAGCATTTGAGGGCTGATGATCTTGAGCTGCTTTAGTGAGATTGTCAATGGTTTTAGTTGTAAGACAGTTTGAGTCAGGGGTGGGCTGCTGGGGGTTCGCAGGGGTTCGGAAGAGCCCCTAGCTAAGATTCTGTGCAGTTCGGAGAACCCCCAAATCCCACTCCTGGCTGGTCCCGCCCACCCTTCCCCTCCCAGGAGTCCCTACGCAGCCCGTTTTGGATGCAGGTAAGTGCAGGGCGTGCACGGAGGCTCTGAGAGAGTGAAAAATGGGCCTCCCAGAAGTTTGGGAAGGCCAGAAATGGGCCTGTTTCTGGCTTCCAGAGAGTCTCTAGAGCCCAGGGAGGCCAAAAACGCCCTCCCCCATCATGGTGCAGGAGGACTAGGCCATGCTCACCATGGCCACACCCACCCAGCAACCAGGCAGAGAACCCTTTGCTCAAATTTTGGAAGCCCACTCCTGGTTTGAATCCTTTGGGGAATTGGGAGTCTATCAAAGTGTGTGGGATGGGGGAGGAGGAATGAGATTCCAGGGGAGGAAGTAGCAGCAGAATGGTCTCCTCTGTGTACAGGTAGCACTTGATTTATAACCATTCATTTAGTGACAATTTGAAGTCATAACAGCACTGAAAAATGTGACTTATGGCCAGTTTTCATACCTACAATCACTGCAGCATCCCTAGAGGCACATGATTAAAATTTAGAGGCTTTGCAATTGGCATATATTTATAACAGTTGCACTGTCCCGGGCAAGATAAATGGCCCTCATGTGATCACCATTTATTATATTCCCAGCCGGTTTTCAACAAGCAAAGTCAATGGGAAATCCAGGATCACTAAATGACCGTATGATTGACTTAACAACTGCAGTGATTCCTGTAATGACTGTGGCAAAGAAGATTGTAAAATTGGGAAAATCACTTAACAACTGCCTTGCTCAGCAACAGAAATTTTGGACTCAGTTGTGGTCATTTGTTGAGTACAACTGTATTTCAAGTTTGTATATATGAGACGGAGACCTCCATCTAGTTTTGGCTCTGGATTGATTGGTCTTGAGCAAAATGGACACATAAAAAGCAATAAATATAGACATCTACAAATAATGCAGTTCTCTTCAGCTTGGGAACTTGTGGACTTCAAATCCCAGAATTCCTCAGCCGGTATGAGGAGTCCATAAAGTTGCCATAAAGAAACATTGACCTAACATAGAGGTAGACAACTATAGCAACTTGTGGACTTCAACTCCCAGAATTGGCTGGCTCAGGAATTATGGGAGTTGAAGTCCAAAGTTGCCATAGTTGTCCATTCCTGAGCAAGAGATAACTTCCTTTATTCCAGAGAAAAAGTAGGGTTAAAGACCAGACTAAGAGTTGAGTTAACAAGGTTAAGAAGTATCTTCTCCCTTTTAGTGTTGATAAAAAATAATCAGGAAGAAGAATGAGAAATTAAATGAGGGAGGAAGAAAATATTCTGCTCAACCTGTGGCCCTGAATAGCAATAAGATCTCTTTGCCCAGAGACCATGCAGCAGATTGTTGTTTTGTGATATTCCCAGATATACAAGCTCCTCCATTATTTGGCAATTTTATTCTGTTGAATTCTCAGCCTACGTATATTTGTGTAAGATCTGTGGAATAAATCTGTCACTGCATGATTGATGGTTCTTTTTATTGCTGGGCGTGTGTGTGATTTTAAGCAGAACAATTTCTTCAACACACTCTGAGAATATGGAAGATTATTTTTTCTCTTTTCTTTGACGTGTACAACTATATTTACAGGAATTATGGAAAAATAAAATTATTTACAACAGGGTGTCCAAACGTCCTAGTAAAGAGTCTCTTTCCTCCTCCTGTCTCTCAAGAACTTTCTCTGCCTTTCTCTCAAAGCTACTGCACTCGCCACCATCCAGCCATCCATAATTCTAGAGGCTCCAGCAAAAGTTCTGTATTCTGTTTGGAGTATTAGACTTTAAGAAGGATTTTATTTATTTATTTGTCAAGCAAGTATTAGATAACAGATATAAGTATAAACATGGTTATGAATACATGAAATGGATATGAATAAAAAAAACAATAGGACAGGGATGATAGGCACGTTGGTGCGCTTATGCACGCCCCCTACAGACCTCTTAGGAAAGGGGTGAGGTCAATAGTAGACAGTCTAAGGTTAAAATTTTTGGGGTTTGGGGAAGAAACCACAGAGTCAGGTAGAGTATTCCAGCCATTGACCACTCTGTTGCTGAAGTCGTATTTCCTGCAATCAAGTTTGGTGCGGTTTACCTTGAGTTTGTATCTATTGTGTGCTCTTATGTTGTTGTGGTTGAAGCTGAAGTATTCATTGACATTGCAGTAGATAATTTTATGTACTATATTTAGATCAGACCGAAGGCGGCGTAGTTCTAGGTCTAAAATTTCAAGTCTGGTGGCATAAGATATTCTGCTACGAGTAGAGGAGTGGAGAATTCTTCTTGTGAAATATTTCTGGACTTTCTCAGCTGTATTAATATCAGATACGTAATGCGGATTCTAGACTGATGAGCTGTATTCAAGTATTGGTCTAGCAAATGTTTTGTCTGCTCTAGTTAGTAGTGTGATATTACCGGAGAAAAAGCTATGCTAATGCCTTTTTGGCTATGTAGTTACAGTGGGCTCTAGCACTTAGATCATTAGAGATGAGTACTCCAAAGTCCTTGACATAGTTGGGGTCATCAACAAGATCTTCACAATTCAGTTTGTATTTTATTTTCTGAATTTTTTTTTGCCAATATGTAAGACAGAGCATTCAAACAAACTGGCAAATAATGGTATTGAGAATGATTAAAAATTAAATGTATCGAGGACTGATTGAAGGAACTAAATAGTCTTGAAGAAAGAACACTGAAGAAGACAGCACTCTGAAGAAGATAGGTTCTAAATGTTAATAAATCAAAGATAATTGTAGATTTTAGAAAGAGCTGGCATAGTCATACTCCATTCAGTATCAAGGATGCAGCTCTAGAGATGGTCAACAGTATTAAGTATCTAGGGGTGCAGATAACTAGCAATCTGAATTGGTCTCTCCACACGTCATCCTCAGTGAAGCATGTAAACCAGCGTCTGCATTTCCTGCATTGGATGAAGAGAGCACAACTTTCTCCTTCTGTCCTGGCCACTTTTTACAGAGGCACGACTGAGAGCATTTTAACAAACTGCATCACTGGTGGCAGCAGTACCTCAGATAGAAAGTCCATACAGAGAATGGTAAGGACAGCCAAGATTATAGGAAGTTTGCTTCCTGTTATTCAGAGTACTGCTTATAAGTGGTACATGCTTAGAGCTCAAAGCATTGTTATAGACCCCACACACCCACTTGACAGTCTGTTTCTGTTGCCCCCCCCTCCCCCCCCCGGGAGGAGGTCTCAAAGTATTTCTAACAGAACTACCAAAGTCTGCAACAGCTTTGTTCCCTATGCCATCCGTCTGGTAAATTCGCAAGATTTGTTTTTCTTGCCATGTAGCAATAGCAATAGCACTTAGACTTATATACCACTTCACAGTGCTTTACAGCCCTCTCTGAGCAGTTTTACAGAGTCAGCCTATTGCCCCCAACAATCTGGCTTCTCATTTTATACACCTCGGAAGGATGGAAGGCTGAGTCAACCTTGAGCCTGATGGGATTCGATTTGCCAAATTGCAGGTAGCCAGTACTCAGCAGAAGTGGCCTGCAGTACAGCACTCTAACCACTGCACCACCGAGGCTCTCGGTGTACATGTATACATCCAAACTAGACTGTGTTTTTTCTGTGTGTCATAAAATATATGTGGGTATATGGGTAAATGCATAATTTTCATTTTTTTATTTATATTTTTGCCGTTTCTATGTAGTGTATATTGGAGGTGGTGACCCTTGGAGAGCTATATGCAACAAAATTTCATTTTCATGTATGCCAATTGGTGTACATTTAAAGTGACAGTAAAGTCTAAGTCAAAAGTCTATTCTTCAAGTACGATATCTGGAAGTGTGTCATACACAAGGTGGAGATTATAGGCAGTCTTCTACTTACTTACTTACTTACTTACTTACTTACTTTCTTACTCACTCACTCACTTACTTACTTACTTACTTAGTTACTTACAGTTCTTATTTATTTATTTGATTTGTCAATAGCTTACAAGATAATAGGTATAAGTATAAACATGAGTAAGAATACAGGAAATAGGTACAAATAAATGGGGACAATAGAACAGGGATGGTAGGCACAACTGTGCACTTATGCATGTCTCTTACAGACCTCTTAGGAATGGGGTGAGATCAATAGTGGATAGTTACAACATTGACTTACTTACAACATTAATTTAATGATCGTTTGAGGCACTAAAAAAGGTGACTTACAATCAATCCTCATATTTACAATTGTCACAGTGTGGTCATTTGATCAAAATTTGGACACTTGGCAACCGTCAATGTATTTATGACAATTGCAGTATTTCAGAGTTATGTAATTTCATTTGCAACCTTCCCAACTGGCTTCTGACAAGCAAAGTCAATGCGAGAAGCTGAATTCGCTTAATGATTGCACGATTTACTTAATCACAGCAGTGATTTGCTTTACAACATGGCAAAGGGGGGTAAAGTTTGGTGCAACCCACTGAACAATTGCCTTGCTTAGCAGTGGAATCCCAATTGTGGTCGCAAGTCATGGACTTACCTGTGCCTTTGGTGCTTTTTTCTAGAGGGCTGTGCATGGTATTACATTATAGGAAAATAGAATCTACTTGGATGTCAGGGGAACAAAATGCTAACAGGAAGAGCAGTTTCAACAGTGGGATTTTATACTGAAGAGATGGCCCACCCTTGGCTGGATATGGACAAACACAGCCTGGGAATTACCTTGTAGATTCTTTAAACTGTATTCCTGCAACAAGCAGAAGCTGGAGTTGAGAGCCTGAATGGCTTTCTCCAAAATTGTCCCCTACTGATTGTTAATTGTTTTTATGCCACTTTCCCCCCCTCTTCTCTGTTATTTCAGGGCACACAATTGCTCTTAAGAAAATCCACCCACCTCGTAACACATAGCTATTCACCAGAAGCGAATCTTACTCAGCCTCTCTCTTTCGACTGGATCTAAAAAGTTGCTGTTATTCATGAGTACAAAACCTTAAAAGGACGTGAGTAGAATTCTTAATACAAGCATCCCTGCGACTCCTGCATTAAGGCTGCTGTTGGCTTTTAATGATCACCAGTCTGAATTGATCCATAATATATCCATCTTCCTTCTAGTGGTGATTTATCTTGAAGATACCATACACTGTGTAAATAGATTGAGAGATCATGGTAGAACAATGGATACGAAGAACATGGATCTTTGAATTGATGGAAAATTGACTAACAAAGTGGACTGCTGGATAAACAAGAAAGTCCCTTCTGAGGTATAGTTTTCCTTTCTGAACTATATTTAGATAAATAATGATGATAGGATAAAATGACCAACCATTTCCTTTTGAACTAATAATAGTACAAATTTTGAGATTATATCTGAGTATGTATTATTTGATGTGGATACTTGCCTAAATGATCAAATCTCCATGTTATTTATTTTACCAGTACTTTGAAGTAAAGATCAATATCCACTACTAGACTATATACGCAAAGAAATTTACAGAAAAAGAATCAAGAAAGATTGCAGTTCTATCTTGAATGAAGCATGGAGATAGATGATGAATGAATGGATAAATAAATAGACAAGGTATGACAAACACAAGATTTGTCAAAATATTTTTACAGTAGTCGAGTTATTGTCTCAAATCTGAATTTACATTGGGCATTTATAAATTGTTGGACATAAATATATGCCCAGTGATGGTCTAGTCCTGCCTCAGGCATGTAACCAGCTGGGTTTGAATCAGCAATTCTTTCTTATCCTTAGAAAGAGGCACTTCTGAAATCTTGCCAAGAAAGCTGCATAGGCCAGTCCAGTCTGTTGCCAGGAGTGAACAGTAACTCAAAGGCACAAAAAATAAATAAATAAATAAAATAAAACCACCACCTGGTTTTCAATTCATATACGACAGCCCTAATAGATGCTGCCTTCTGTTTAGTGTTGTCCTCTTCGTGTTTGTGCCAGTAAACCTGTACTGTACCTCATTGGTCTTTGCTGAGAGTAGAAGTAAATGTCACAATTTTCACTTGTGAAGACTATATCCAGACCAATCAATGAGAAATAGAAAATGGCCAGAACAGTTTTTGGGAGATTTACTTTGGGATAACTTGGTTGTATCACATTGTGCAATTTTCTATTTAACCTTAGTTTGAATATGCTACCATTGGTTTTCACCATCTGTAAGCCAAAAAACAGGCTTAAAAAAGGACCATGGCTGGATTTTCCAAACCAACTAAACCAAAACCAAATGATCTCCTATTCTTCTTGGAATATAATTTATGGTGCCCACTAAATCTCAGTTGAAGCTGTCTGGACCTCTATGAAAGATACAGTCACTTAACTGAACTGAATTCTTTATTGGCCAAGTGTAATTGGACACACAAGGAATTTGTCTTGGTGCAAATGCTCTCAGTATATATAAAAGAAAAGATACATTCATCAAGAGTCAAGAATCATAAGGTACAACACTTAATAATAGTCATAGGGTACAATAAGCAATCAAATAAGTCACAAATAAATACAAAAAAGGGAAGGCTTCGTCCCTTTCTCTGTTTATGCTTCTCTTTATCTGTAAGCAACAGCATCTTAAACAAGCATTTCCTGGCATTCTCTCGAGAACTCGACGTAGAAAAGGAAGTTGAATCGCACAGAATGGAACATTTGGTCCTCAACCTGTAACATTCTTTTCAGACACAAATAGCTAAAGGCAAAGAGGATATTTTTTTTATTTAATTAGCTATTTCATATGGCCGCCCATCTCACGCGAAGCGACTCTGGGCAGTATACAACCGTTAAATTGTTCACTGCCCAGAGATGATTGTGTACGCTGTTTATGAATATGACATGTTCAATCAGCCTGTAAATGAACCATCTAGCCCGTGATAAAAGAATGTTAATGTCCCTTTAATGATTGCAGATGAGAACTGAGCGGGCAATTTGCATCCAGGAGAAGCAATTTTCAAAGGCCCTCTGCAGAATCTGTGCAATATAATTGCAATTCGCAGCTTTGTAGAAAGAGGCAAGAAAGAAGAGGAGAGCTTTGAAATAACAAGAAAGAGATGGACAACAATAAGATGAATACCGTATCACATTAATTGACTATATTATGTGCAATTATAAAAAGTTTAATTGGTGTCAACAGAAATAACCGAAATGAAGGAAATGGGGTCTTCCAATTACTGACAGAGGGGAGATCATGTTTCGGTATTGCTAAATTGCAAACCAATTCACAAATTGTATTTCACATTATAGTTATCCATTTTTTTTAAAAAAAAAGTCATATTATATTTAAAGATGTAAATGCTGCACTAAAATCTGTACCTTCATGAAAATAATGCACAGAAATGCTTATTAGGGGAAATTTTACTCTAAAAACATGGTCCTTGGGTTAATCCAGCAAGTGTTTATTATTTTGGAAAAAGGAGGCATAAAAATACAAACGTTGGACAAGCCTGCCTTTTAACTACAAAAACGGAGGGAGGGGGGGGAGAATGTGAGAAGAAAACGCAAATTGACTAGTGTGAAATAATAAAAAATGAAAAGAAACCCAAACTGACAGATTGTAAAAAAAAAATGGGAAAAATTTGACAGACTGCAAAAATTATAAAAATTGACACTGACAGATTCCGCAATTCTGTTGCTCTGTAGGTTTCTGTGAAGCTTCAAAAAGGACCTTTTCGTTTAATGAAAATTCACACGAAGCACCCCTTTCTAACTGGTTTTGCAAGACAACAAATCCTTCTAAGACTTTTTCTGACAGGTCTAACAATAGGAGAGGCCTCTGGCTATGTTCTGCACATGCACAGAAGCCTTTCCTGATGCTGCCAGTTAGCTTTCTGAAGTACTGGAGAAAGCTCTATGTTGGTCCTTCAAGTGTGTGAGATGATAAGCTCAAGGTTTGTTTATAATCTAGAATTCAGCCTCGGTCACCTTGGCCAATTGAAGGTGAGTAGACTTCAACCCCCAGAATTCTCAGCAGTGGGTATGCTGGCTGTGAAATTCTGTAAACTGAAGTCCATATATATAATTGGAAATTGCCAAGATTGGGAAACGCTGGCCTTGACTCTGGTCAAAAAACATAGCGTTGAAGATCTAGTTGGTTAGTTAGCATATCACCCTAGAACAGGAGTGTCAAACTCGCAGCCTGTGGCCCAGATGCATCACATGCTGGCCCAGCCCCCACCCAGTTTAGCGAAGGGGGAAAAGTCCTGATACATCACGTGACACTGCCGTAACAATGCAAGTTTGACACCCCTGCCCTAGAACTTGATTTGGGTGAACAGAATAAGGGAGTGGGTTAAGTGAAGCTGATTGCATGGGAAAGTGGAAGAAATATTTCCTGCATTTTAATATTTTAAGGATTGGGACATGTTTGGAAAGCTGTAGTTTTTATCAACAGGATCCCACTGGTTTCATCATTCGGGGGTGGGTGGGTGGAGGAAGTATCATGAGACCCTGGGTCACGAGTTCAACAATGCATCACATGAAGAAAGGGGCAGGACTAGCATCATAACTCTACATGACTATTTATACATAGAGATAGATACAGGTTAACAGAGTTGGAAGGATCTTGTAGGTCATCTAGTCCAACCCACTGCCCAAACTGATCCTACACCATTTTTGACAGATGGCAGCCCAGTCTCTTCTTGAAAGCTTCCAGTGATGAAGCTCCCACAACTTCTGAAGGCAACTTCTGTTCCATTGGTTGATTGTCCTCACTGTCAGAAAATTTCTCCTTATTTGAATCTCTCCTTGTTCAGTTTCCATCCATTGTTCCTTTATTCCTATTTCATCAATCTGACCCTCTGATGACCTTTACTATTACTGATCCTTTGATTAAGCATATAGGAATTGCTTTAACATCTTCTTATGCTTAGCAGGATAGACCCACAAATATCCACGTAGAACATATATAACATAGCAAAATAGCCTGGAGAATGGAAACGTTTCTCTGAGCAAGTGTCCTTTGACTGAGAAAACATCAAGGAAGAAAAGCCTTTGAAGAGAATGAGGAAAGAATCAAAGCTGTAAATAGACCTGACCTAAACAGTGCTACCCATCTATCCTGCACTAATAGTTCAGTCGTTCTTGGAATGCCAATGATTTTGTAGACAAAATGGCACCATCCATTTATAAAAGGATGTATTCTTCAGGCTTGGAAGAATTCCAAGTTTTCCAGAAGACCAAAAAAAAAAAAATCCCACCTCTATGGCCCCTGGGAAAATAAAAAGACTCTCTAAAGCAAGGGTGTCAAACTCATGTTGTCATGGCAGCACCGCGTGACGTATTGGGACTTCTTTCTCCTTCGCTAAACTTGGGCGTGGGCGTGGCCAGTGTGTGACGCATCTGGCCCACGGGCTGGGAGTTTGACAGCCCTGCTTCAAAAGTTCACACCTGCATGGCAGGCACATACTGACTGACTGTTGTGCTAAGCATGGTTTCTGAAGGTTTTTTTCCCCCAATCATAGTTGCTGACCATGAAGTAGGAGGAAAGAGGTTTAATAGAAAAGAATATTTGTAGCTTAGGTTGAACTATGGATCCTTCGGTGGTCTCTGAGCTTGGTGGTTTTCTTGCAGATGTTTTATTCCCCAACTAGGTAACATCATCTGATAGAATGATAGAGTGATAGAAAGGAGTGGGGTTTGCTCCCTGTTTATATACAAGACAGACTTGCCTGTCAGTATTGATGGGAGGAGTCTTGGTGGTTCCCTGTTTACTACTGGATTGTTAGTCTGATTGGGCTATTGTTTACTACTTGAGGTTTAGACTGGAGGCACACCAACATTCCAATCCACTACCCAACTGCATTTGCCATAAGGATGAATGGGTATATTATCCCCAAATGCAGCAGTCCTTAATTTGACCTGGCTCATTTTCTAATTCAATCTCTCTTTCCCAGGCTTCTTTCCCCATGCCATATTATATTAAGTGCTATGAGACTTCTTGTGATGATGGACAGACTGTCGGGCGGATGCTGAGGCTCTATTAATTCACTTCCAACATCCCACTGAGGCGAAAAGAATAAAGATGGAAAGCTACGGAGGAGGAAAACATAGATGGCATGTATTCATTTGGAAGACATGAGAAGCTGGCTGAAGGTCTGAATGTTTTGTTGCAGGTTCAAATAACACACTGAATGAGTGAATGAAGGCACAGAAAAAATGGAAAAAAGATGGCAGTGAGTGATTGTAAATAGGGGAGGAAAACTGCAGTGTAGGCAGAAGTGAAAATTGACACCACCTTAGAGGCAGAAAAATCAGGAGTACCCCCTCCAATGGCCACTGAATCATAAGACGTTTATGACTGTCAAGCTCTGTCCATTTATATTTTAAACATGTATCGGAATAACTTGTTTTCTATAAAGATGATTTCTAGCCCGTGCCATGTTATAAAAATATTCGTGAATTCAGCAATGGGTGATGAATCATCTCACGGATATGTCCATGTATGAGAATAGTTGTTCAAATAAAAGAGTTTGCTGACATTTAAGTGTGTGCTAATAATAATAAAGGGACGACAGCTCACAGAAGTGAGAAGAAGCCCTAAAAGGATTTGCAATCAGACCTTAGAAAAAGAGGTGGGAAAGACTTTGATCCATCTGCAATTGTAAATTGAACTTGGAGCGACAATGCAACTACCAGCAAGTTTGCTATGAGATTCCCAAGTCTAGTCTTTCTCAGTTAGCTGCCCACCAGACGCATTAAAACTGTCAGGATTCCAAGTAATAAATCCATCTCAAGCAAGACTCCGAGGCAATTGAATTCCTCAAAGATTGCTTTTATTGGAAATATCGTATTGGCACATATCTGGTGAAAACCAACTCTGAAAACTCCCACGCTTTTCATCTTATTAAAAGTAAAATATTTTCTACTTTCTCAAAGCATCATTCACATAGTCCAATCACCATGCAGTCTGACAGTCAGGTGGCATCACTCCACCTTCTTCCGATCAGATGTGAGAATGTCCTTGGTTCCCAAGAGAAGATATTTTGTTTTGGCTACAAAAATCCCTCTCTCAAATCCCCCCTCCCTGACTCTCAGCTCCAGTGTGGCAACATTGAAGAAGACAAAATGGCTTCAGTCAGGACAGCTTCAGGGTTGACAAAACCACAACTCCATAGCCATAATACCCAATTAATTTGGGGAGTTACTGTATAGCCTTGACACCATATTGGGAACAATGTATGAATATTTATTTATCTATTCATTACAAAGTCCTTAGGCTGCCCCAATCCCTTACAATTCTGGGCAGTATAAAATGCAACAGTAAAATATGATAAAATATAGAAATCATTACAAATCTATTATTCAGTTATCAAATTTATATACCACTCATCTTAGGATCTAAGGGACTTTTAATAGTTTACAAATTAAAAAGTCCATAAAACCCATTCAAAAATAAGCAAAGTTGAATAAACAAAGTTAAAACCACCGTCACTTAAAAATCAGATCACCATACAAAGGTTTGGAGATAGAGCCAGCTCTTAAGGGTTCCTTTAAATAGGACAACTGGTTCATATTTATGACGGATGCAATGTTCTGGGGTCATGTGATCTTATTTCGCAAGCAAAGTCAATGGGGAAGCCAGATTCACTTAACAACCATGTTACTAATTTAACAACTGCAGGGATTCACTTAACAAATGTGGCAAGAAAAGTCATAAAATGGGGCAAAACTCACTTAACAAATTTCTCACTTAGCAACATAAAATTATGGGCTCCATTGTGGTCGTAAGTCAAGGACTACCTGTAATTAAATTGAATTGTTAAATTGTCCCATTGCTAGTTGGCTGTAACGAGTTGGCTGTTATGAGTTGTCCATTCCAAGGTGGAATCGATCAAGAAGTCACTATGTATTCAACCTTGTGACTGAGCAAGGTGCAAATTATGTTTGACTAACTTATAATCTCCAAAACATATGTTTAAGCTCAAAAACAGAAAGTAAAAATCTCTTGGAGGAGAAAAAAAGCTATGTTGGTGGAGATACCAAGAAGGACCTCTTTGAAGAAACTAAGTACATGGGCAGGATTATGCAGAAGGAGGTGGCTCTTCATTTATGCAAGTAATTTTGGATTTCTACATAAAATCAGAACTGCCCACAGAAATGAGCAAACAACTAATTTAGTTTATAGGCACACAGAACTGGAGAGAACCTTTTAGGTTCTTTAGCTCAGAGTAGGTATCCAAATTAAAGTTTTCTGGATGAATGGTTGTCCAGCCTCCATTAAAGCACATTCAGTAAAGAGAATCATTAGCTTCCTTGGTAATTGGTTCCATCATTGATTTTCTCGGACAGTTAGGAAGTTTGACAATCATAGAGCTGCTGCAGTGGTGCAAGAGATAGAATAGGTCTACAGAACTCTACAAATACAAAATACAAAAGGGGGTGTGCATAAGTGCACCAATGTGCCTACCGTCCCTATCCTATTGTTTCTTTTTTATTTTTTTTACATGTATCCATTTCATGTATCCATAACTATGTTTATACTTATACCTGTTATCTTATAATTGCTTGACAAAATAAATAAATAAAATAATCACATTACTGATGAATTGAGATAAAGTTACATTCCTCTCCCTTTCTTTTTACTTCAGTTTGGAAAGAACCTTTCAGGAGAGAAATACTTTTGTTCAAAAAGCATAGATTTTATTGAAGAGAATACTGTAGCTCATTTTAAGATGGAAATAACGAATGTCATTATTTCACATTAGTCGTATCATTTCAAATTATGGTGAAAAACCTTCCATTTTAATAGACTTTTCTAAAGGATTTCTCTAATCATTATCAACCTTTCATCACGTTCTTCATGAAAGTATGAAAAAAGTGTCTGAAAAGAAAAGTAAATATTTCTGATGAATGTGGAGGTGCTAACAGTGGCACTTGTTGGGACTTTAATTCATAAAGTCGAAATTAGAAAGTCCATGGTCCTCTGAATAAACATTAAATACTGTATTATGATAATTTCCACCTAGGAAACTGAGATAGGCCAAAGTAAAAAGATTCATCTGGAGATACAAGTGTAAAGATGCAGATGATTTTCAAAGGCTGTGGGAATGTCTAAATATCAAACATTATTATCAAACATTAACTTTAGACTGTCTACCATTGACCTCACCCCTTTCCTAAGAGGTCTGTAGGGGGCATGCATAAGCGCACCAACGTGCCTACCGTCCCTGTCCTATTGTTTCTTTTATTTTTCTTATATGTATCCATTTCATGTATTCATAACTATGTTTATTCTTATATCTATTATTTTGTAAGCAATTGACAAATAAATAAATAAATAAATAAATAAATAAAATTATTGGACAAGGAACAGCTACATAGGTCATAGCATGCAAAATCTCCATGTATGATATAATGGGAGTTGTAATCCAATTATCTGGAGAGCTTAAATACATTATAACAACAAGTCTACAGCAGGAATGTCAAACTCACATCGTCACAGCTGCATTACATGATGTATTGGGACTTTTTCTCTCCTCGCTAAACCGTGCATGGGTGTGGCCAGCACATGATGCATCCGGCCCACGGGCAGGAAGTTTGACAGCCCTGGTCTACAGCAAAAGTCAAGTTGGCACATATACCAAAGGGAAAAAGGAAGCTCTGAAACTGACAACTGTTTATAGCAATGCTTCCTAATGTGTGGTCAGTGGTCTAGAAGTGGTTGTTGTAAATACATCAGTCCTTATAAAATATACAAATAATTGCTCTCTTCTCTTTCCCGTGTGACCTAGGCAAAAGAAGGCCTAGCCTTAACTGTTTACTTTATTAAACTGTAGAAGCCAACCTGTCATTTTGCACAGACATAAAGTAACAAAAAGAGGCTGAAAGAAAGATATTGACGAGAAGAATGCTAGCTCTGCTCTTCAAAGATTGGGAAACCCTTGCTTATAAAAACATGGAATTACATATAGCCATTGACTTAAAACCACAATTGGGACCAGTCAGCGCTGGGATTCTAGCAGTTTCCCTATCGGTTCGGTGATTATGCACTCTGTGCGCGTGTGCACCTAACACACACAACTTTTTAAACACCAGCTGAGGCTCTGCTGCACCAATCAGCTGAGAGGATAAAGAACAGAAAAGCGCAGGGGCAGATGGGAGGGCCGATCCTGCGTTTTTGTCTTCTCTCTCCTCTCAGCTGATCAGCGGAGCTTTTCGGTCCCAACCAGTAGCATTTTTCCACTGGGACCAGTATTTCAATACTAAGCGATGCAGTTGTTGAGTGGGTGACAATCCCTGATTTTACGATCTTTTTTGCCATGGTTCTTAAGTAAGTCACGGGGTTGTTAATATAGCTTTCCCCATTGACTTTGCTTATTGGAAGTTGGTTGGGAAGGTCACAGCGTGGACCCTGGAATGTTGCAACCATCATAAATCCATGCTGGTGCTAAGCGCCCAAATTGCAATCAAGTGATCATGGGGATAAGTGACGGATATAAGTGCAAGGAGTGGTCATAGGTCATATTTTCAGCACTGTCATAACTTCAAATGGTCACTAAATGATCAGTTCTAAGTCAAGGACTAGCCATTTAGATGTGGAAAGAACTGTGAAGTCCAACTTTCAATTAAGCATAGGAATACAACCAGAGCAATTTAAGAACTGATTTCTAAAGCTCATGGGAAGCCATCCCACTGGTTGATAAAGGTCTAGAGCAGAGGTCTCCAACCTTGGCAACTTTAAGACTTGTGGACTTCAACTCCCAGAATTCCTGAGCCAGCTTTGCTTTACAGGTCTTAGTTGCTAAGATTGGAGACCCCTGGTCTAGAGTAGGGGTGGGGAACTATGGCCCCTTTAAGACTTGTGGACTTCAACTCCCATAATTCCTCAGCCAGCTGGCTGAGGAATTCTGGGAATTGAAGTCCACAAATCATACAAGGGCCATAGTTCCCCACCCCTGATCTAGAGGATTTGGGGATTCTGGGAATTGAAGTCCACACATCTTAAAGTTGTCAAGATTGAAAAACACTGGTTTAGAGCAGGGGTCTCCAACCTTGGCAACTTTAAGACTTGTGGACTTCAACTCCCAGACTCTGGAGACAGTGGTGGTATTCAGCCGGTTCGCAACGGATCGGGCGAACCGGTAGCAAGAATTTGGTGTGGGTTGCCGAACTGGTAGTAAGTTCTGGCTGGCCACGCCCCCCACCGGGTCGCCCTCCCGCCCGATGCTCACTCACTCCGCCCACCTGCCTGACATTCCTTGCCCGCCTGCCTGACATTCGCCTAAGGTATTTCTTTTTTTCCCCTCCTGACAATCAACTGTAGATAAGATCAGCAGTGCTGGAATTCCCCTTGCTGAGGCCCAGGAAGGCAAAAAATGGAGGGAGGAGCTCAGCCCCCCCCTCCATTTTTTGCCTTCTAGAGACTCAGAGGAGCCTTAGGGGGCAAAAATGCCGCCCCCAGAGGCTTCTCTGAGGTTAAGAAGCTCCCAAAACAGAGCTTGGAGGAGTGCTGCATGCCCCTCCCATGCTGTTTTTTTCTTCCTGAGCCCCAGAGGAGCCTTAGGGAAGCAAAAACGCCCCCCCAGAAGCTCCTCTGTGGTTAAGAAGGGTGGGGACTGCAAAAAAGAAAAGCCACGCCCACCCAGTCACATGGCCACGCCCACCAAGCCATGCCCACAGAACCGGTAGTAAAAGTTTTTGAATACCCCCACTGGTTGGAGACCCCTGGTTTAGAGCAATGTGCAGGTTTTAGTAGTGGGATGGAAGTACTTAAAAGAAACAGAATTCTTTGCAAAAGTCATTTTAGATGAAACTCAGTGCTTTATACTGCTTGATGTCTCCCTGTGAGAGTCCTGAGCAACTAGACTCTTTAGTTTTCACCATGGGTAGGAACACTTAGCATTACACTCCTACGTTCCTGCTTGTTTCTTCTGTGTTTAGTATTTTTCATATTGCATACTAGAAGTAGACAACATTTTTCAATCTGGAGGAGGGCTCCTTTTCCCCCCTAAAGCTTCTTTTCCCCAATCTTCAAAGGTGGAGCAGAGACCTAGTGATATCATCAGAGGGTGTGGAATCACAGACTCTTGTTTAGTTTTGAAATCTTTTTTTTAAATGATTAGTGCATTAAATAGGTCACAGACTTAACATACTTATTTTGCAGCTTTTTAAAAAAAAATCAGCAAAAATCTGGATTTGGCATCAGGATATGGTTAACAGTTGAGTGGTACATGCAATTAAGTGATATACAATAAAGTGTCCTCTTCTAAATGCAGAATTGAAATCTTTTCACTGTGACTCATCCATTTTTTTCCGTAATCATGGGCATATCCAACTCAATGAATGCAAGTGTTATCTTTCCAACTTGACCTTGGGGCACATACAAGTAAAAGCACGTATGTAGGTGAACCAAGCACATATTGATGTTTAATAATCACTGGGCTGGTCTAAACTCTTATGAAACAAGACAGTTGGAGAGGCCATTCACGTGGTGGGCAGAGCTGTGTGTTTAAGAAAGAGAACGCGACTCACTGCTGTGGTATCTCTCTTATACTTGGAGTAGAACCTGCTGAAGTCATGCGACAGCTGATCTGACTAACCCTGCTGGAGAAACAATTCATTTCTTTTACTGTTAGGTCATGAGGCCACTCCAGGCTAGATTATGCATAATTTGGACCTTTCTTGGAAATTTAAAGAAACATCACATTTTAAAACAAAACACTGCAGTTAAGGGCTTCTATTCAGGCTTTCAGAATACTCCATTCTACTAGCAGCCCAGTTTTTCATTCTTAGTCATCCAAAAGTCAGCTGGAATTCTGCCCACACACTTTCCTCTAAATCACGGGTGTCTTAGCTCATCGCATCATGTTGCCATCAATGATGTTTCATGACATTTTCCCCTTTCGTGAAGCTGGGATGGCCAAGGCTTGCATGTGACGCATCCGGCCCGCGGGCCGTCAGTTTCACACCCCTACTCTAAACATTCCCATGTATTTCTGTAGGTACCATCTCTACTAGTATACTATGCATTTACTCTTAGGAATGATTGACTTCCTTTGTTGCTCATTGTTGTTGTGCCCTTCATGATCCCATGGACCATAGCACACCAGGCCCTCCTGTCCTCTATCATCTTTTGGAGTTTGGCCAAAATCATGTTCATTGTGTTGATCTCACAATCTAACCATCTCATCTGCTGCTATCCTCTTCTCCTTTTTGCTTTCAATCATTCCCAACATGGGAGTCTTTTCCAGTGAGTTCTCTCTTCTCATTATGTGGCCAAAATATTTTAGCTTTAGCTTCAGTATCTGAGTTTCCAAAGAACAGTCAGGATTGACTTCATTTAGAATAGACTGATTTGATCTGTTTGAAGTCCAAGGAACTCTCAAGAATCTTCAACACCACCGTTTGAAAGCAACTTCTTCAGTGCTCAGCCTTCCTTATAGTCCAACTCTCACAGCCATTCATTACTACTGGGAAAACTATAGCTTTGACTATATGAATCTCTGTCAGCAAGGTGATGTCTCTGCCTTTAATATGGTGTCGTATGTGTAAACCCAAGCCCTGAAGTTATTAAACATGATTTATGACTTAATCATGAATCTAACCACAAGAACAGTCCTGCTGGATCAAGTTAAGGCCCATCCTAGATCAGAATCTTGTTTTTCATGATAGCCTACCAGATGCATCTGATAGGTATGCACAGGTAAGAGACAGACAACCTTGTTTCCTGGTAAGTGGCACTTGGAGGAACATTGTTCTCATTCCAGACCTACTCCTGGATAGAGAGATGACCTCCATGAATTCATCCAATCCCCTTTAAAACCATTAAATTAGTAGCCATCACAGGCCTTTGTGGTGGTGATGGTATGTTAGGCATTCTCTGCTAATTAATGTTGGTTAATGATGTTCTTTATGAATTGGATGAAGTTAAAATTTTAATTTGTTAACATTGTTTTGAATCCTTATACACTGCCAAGAGCCACTTTCTAGAAATTGTTTAAATAAGTAAGTAAATAAATATGTGCTTTATGAAGAAATGTCTTCTTTTGCTTTCTCTAAATTACCTTCAGGTTCATTAGATGGTCCTAGAATTTTGAAAAAGAGAGAAAAACTTTCTTCTGTCCATTTCTTCAGGCCATAATTCTTGATTATGTCCCCTTTCTCCCAAAGCCCTTTTTCCAGGCTATACGAGTTGTAAATATTTCTTTTCTTGTAGGGAAAACATATGAGTCCTCTGATATAAACCTTACAGCTTAGTTCACAAAATACTTTAAAAATATCTCATGGCTTAATGCAACAAGTGCAACTTTAACAATTGTTTATTGTCATATTATATTGACTTTATCATGTGAACTAGACTATTGAGTACAGTTTATTTTTAATATTTACTTTCCCCAGTCTCCCCCTTTCCAGATCAAAAAAACACAGGATGATAATGGCTATAAATTATTGAAAATTATCAGGAAAACACCAGGATGTTGAAAGCTATGTTATGGTTTTGATATTGGCCAAAGCCAGGCTGACTATCTAAAAAAGCCCTTACTTGAAAATATTTTCTATTTGCTTTTACTCAGACTTTTATTTTGGTTCTCTGGAAGATTTCTGAGTCACTATTTTTTTTGTTGACTTTTGAAGTTATTATTGCTTTTGTTGGAGCCCCAAACCATTAGTGTAATTTATGGATTTGATTTTATTGTGTATATATATATAAACAGACATGCTGCTATAAGCTGCTTTGGGATTCTTTTGTTTTAACTCAAGCAAACCATGTTTCTAAAATAAAGTTAGATAAACAGTGCTGTGTGAAATAGACCTTTGGTGGAGTCAATGAGTTACAATCTACCTTCTTTCTCACACCCACCCAATATTTAAGGGATATGTGGTTATGGGTTGGAGGCAGATGTCTTGCTTTTTAAGATATCATGTCTTATATTTCCAAAACACAAGGCCCTAAGCAGAGGTGTTCAACCTTGGCAACTTTAAGACTTGTGGATTTCAGCTTCCAGAATAGGGGTGGTTGGGTGGGGAATTCAGAAAGCTGAAGTCCACAGGTCTTAAAGTTGCCAACATTGGACATTCCTGGCCTTAAGTATGCTAGAAAAAAAGTTCAAATCCTCTCTAGATGATTATTCTAATCACTTTATTTCCAACCTAAGCCACCTCAAAGTCAAAGTTGGGATGATAACTGGGGCTGAGGATGATGGATATGCAGCTGCAATAAATGTATACACGAATCTCACATCTGAGTCATATGTTCCACATGGGTGACCACTTTTCTGCCATGTGATCTCACCCTGCTGAGTCAAGGTTTTGGATTATGTGTCTCTGTCATTTTGAACAATGGTGTCTATTGTGTCCTCCCCTCCCAATGGTGTGGGAACTGCAGGGAAAAATTGACACAGCCATGTCTGGTCATGTCTATGGAGATTCTCAGTCATCCAGGTCATGGCTGTCCCAAAGGTGCTTTTTTCAGAACTGAAGAAGCTTCTTGAATGAGAAGCGAAACATCTTCAAGGAAAAACAAAGTCCAGTTGCCTTTCGAAAAAGCACTTTTGGACAAGTCTGGAGATGAGTCTCTCATCTGCACCTCTATAACTGTCTGGTTTGGTTCTGCAACCCAACAGGACAGACACAGTCTTCAGAGGATAATTAGGATGCAGAAAAAACAATTACTACCCACCTGCCTTCAATCGAGGACCTGTATATTGCATGAGTCAAAAAGAGGGCTGTGAAAATATTTATAGACCCCTCACATCCCAGACATAAACTGTTTCAACTCCTTTCCTCAAGACGACACTATAGAGCACTGCATATCAGAACAACTAAACACAAGAACAATTTTTTCCCGAAAGCCATCACTCTGCTAAACAAATAATTCCCTCAACACTGTTCAACTATTTACAAAGTTTACACTACTGTTACTACTGTTAATCTTCTCATCACTCCTTATCACCCATCCCCTCCCACTTGTGACTGTAACTTTGTTGCTTGTATCCTCATGATTTATATTGACTGTTTCCTAGTATGATTTGATGTTGATTGTACCCTATGACTATCATTAAGTGTTGTATGTTATGATTCTTGATTCTTAATGAATGTTCCTTTTCTTTATGTATACTGAGAGTATTTACACCAAGACAAATTCCTTGTGTGTCCAATCACACTTGGCCAATAAAGTATTCTATTCTATTCTATTCTATTCTATTCTATTCTATGGATGTTCATGATTACCTGACATGATTACCTATGCACGTAGGCAAATCCTAATGCACTCTTCTATTTTTCTTAAAGCTTTTAGAGAGTATAGGCAATGAAGATGATTGCTTCAGGTCTCATACCCGAAGTTCCCCCATCCAAAATATCATTTAGTATTTTAAATGATCCAAAGACCAATCTTTTTCACTTGCAGGGAGCAAAATGAATCAATATTTCAGCTTTCCCCAGATGCCACCAGTTGCTGAGCTGCTGAGTTCAGTAGATAAAAAAGCAATTTAGAAATATATTCCAATCGATGTAGGATGCTGGGAACAAAAAGTGAGGAAGGAGCAGCAATATTTAAAGATCTTTCAGAAGCTTAAAAAGGCCCTACATGGTCAAGACGTCAATGCTAACTTCTTGCTAATTACATAGAAGATAAATTAAAGTGAGGCATCTGAAAAGTGAATTAATGATTTGCACCATTTAAGTTTTACATTATAAATCAAATTTGTTGTTAATTGTTCCAGAAACTTGTTATTCCATCTTAGGCTCATTTTTAGGGTGTTTGTGGAACTCTTGACAATTTTTTTTCTAGATGCTATTTATGAGGGTTTATTTTCTGGGCAGTCATGTTCCTTTTCAATATACATTGAAAATCATATATATTTAAAAATATTGTAAGCTATTCAGACTCTTTCTGGAGCTCAGGGGAGAGGAGCTCGAAATCTAAGTAATAATAATTAGAAAATTAATTATGCATCACACTAAATTTGAAATATTTTTATTTGGCTTATGTTTTGTGTAAACCATGGTTTATGGTGTCATGTAAGTGCAAATCCAGCCAATTCTGGTTTATTTATTAAGCCACCATGGTTAAACACTCTAATGATTTAACAGAATGTGCAGTCTTAATCTTGGCTCACAAATCACCCTGAATTATAAAAATTATAGGAATTGCCTGGAAGCTGAAGGGCAGCACATTAGACAATGTTGTCCTAAAATCTCAGTCTTTGGGTTAGGGTTGTAAGATCTGGATTGAAAAAGCAAGCAACATTATTTTATTTTTTTTGTCAAACATATATTAGATAACAGATACAGTATAAGTATAATCATGATTATTAATACATGAAATGGATATGAGCAAAAAGGGAACATTGAGACATTAGATTGAGACATTAAACAACTTCTGTGCCTCTTTGCTGCAATCTATTGGTTTTTTTGGACTTATGACCATAACTGGGACCAAAATTTGGTTGTGAAGTGGGTTACGCCTGATTTTATGACCTTTTTGCTAGAGTTGTTAAGCAAATCACTGCAGTCATTAAATGAATCAGGTGGCCATTAGGCAAATCCAGATTTTCTCTCCCTTCTCTTCCCTTTGCTTGTCCGAAACCAGCTCAGTAGGTCTCAAATGGAGATCATAGGAAGATATAACTGTCATAAATATATGCCAGTTTCCAATTGCCTGAATTTTGATCACATGACAATAGGCAGACTGAGAAAATCAGAAATGCAAGGACCAGTCATAAGTCACTTTTTCAGTGCTATTGTAACAATACAATAGCTAAACTAAGGTGTGTAAGTAGAGGACTGCCTTTATTTGCAGCCCTGACCTGTTCGCCCTAGATTTCAAAGAACCATGGATAGGTTACTATGAAAGGGTTTCCCAAAGGATGGAGGCATGGTTACAACATGTCCACTAGCAAACCCCTAATATTTTATTGAATATTAAATCCTTAATTTTAAAGAATCTAAGAAACAAGCTCTTCTCCTCTTTGGTAAGTTCATTGTGCAACCAGTGGGAAGAATACATTGCTGTCGCACAGTCTTTTAACTGCTTCATGGCCTTGTTATAACTGCTTAACAAATTGAACCTTGATATACTCCTCCTAAACTTCAGGTAAGGTAAACAGTTAAGTTGCATTTTAAAGTGAAATGAAAAAAAAAGGTAAAGTTGGATTTGTTTAACAGCCTGAAATTTCTGTTGTACTATTTTTTAAATCCCTTTTGATAACTTGTGAAAGGTCCTTTTTGTAACTAGATTTTCTGGTTTTTCTTCGAAGATGTTTCACTTCTCATCCAAGAAGCGAAATGACTTCAAAGAAAACCCAGTTGCCTCTTGCAAAAAAGACCTTTGGGACAACCATGACCTGGATGACTGAGAATCTCCATAGGTCTAACTTGTGAAGTTGTCCTATGGGTGGGGACCCACTTAAGACTTTATTGGAAGAACGGTATCATTTCAGCTCAAGGATGGATCATTTTTATGAAGGCGTATAAAATCATGTGAATAAGTGAAGATTGTTTCCTCTCTAGTAACCATCTACCATGATTTACAACTGTAGTTGTAAGAATTTCCACTGCTAAGCAAGACAAGTGAGTCATGCCTGGCTCTATAACCTGTGTTGGCAGGGTTAAGCATAGTTGTTAAGTGAAATCACATCATTGTTAAGATAATCCAGCTTCCCCATTAACTTGTTTGTTGGAAACCAGCTGGGAAGATTGCAAATGGTGATCACATGATACTGGGAGAGTGCAACTACCGTACACATATACCTGTTGCTAAATGTTCGAATTTTGATCACATGACTGTGGAGATGCTGTGACAATTGTGAGTGGGAGAACCATTCATGAGTCACTTTTTTCTACTCAGTTGTAACTTTGAATAGTCACTAAATGAATGGTTGTTAGTTAAAGACTAACTTCCTCTTTCTGACCAATAATTTAACTTCTGGAAGTCATGATAGCCAGGAAAAAAACTTACACCTCATGCAGCATTTCTCCAATTTACATCTGGGCCTTGTCCTTCATCTCTTCACCCTTTTAATACTTTTCAGCAGCCTATCCCTACATGTGGATCTTCAAGCCAGATTTCTGCAGAAAAGAGAAAGACGATTGACTTCTGGACCTGCCTCTCAGTTGACAATATATTCCTGCCAATTCAGCTGAATTGTCCTTTGAATAGTCAGCTTAATGACATTGGAGATGGAGACACTGGAGACTCTGCTCCAGCGGTTCAAGTCCTAGCACTATGTGGCAGGATGAGCTCCCATCATTCACCTCAGCTTTTGCCAGTTCAAAAGCATGTTCTATGCAAGTATATAAATAGGTACGATTTCAGTGGGGAGACGAGTTGGTACTCTGTGCAGGCAGTCAGATTTCTGTCAGCTCTGAACCTTCCTGGTTGCAACATCCTTTTGCAAGGTGGCTCCAGGGAGGCAGGGGGCCTTGGATGAGGCTGAAGGAAGAACCACTTGTCTTCCTTTCTGGTGTGAAGCTAGCTCGCCTTCTTCTGGCACACAATGGGAAGTGCACAAGCATGTACTTGACAGAGCTGGTAAACAAGCAACCAAACTACTACTGTTCGATAATATTATAGTCTCCTGGCTAATGTAACAATGCCATACATTAATAATAATAAGGGACAAGCCAAGGCAAACATGCAATCTTTTTTTTAATATAGATTTTATTTGGGTTTTCACAAAGACATACAAATAAAACATCTTTTTTTGAGAATAGCATGATCCCGGATTATCACTTCTTCATACTGACACAAACTCAATTTCATATTCATCTTTGTGTTCTATTCCATATCTCATTACTATTTTAACATTTTCTCCATAATTTTTCCCCTCTCATGGTTTTCTCAACTTTATTTTTAATTAAACCGGATAGGTTCCTAATGGAGCTTGGGCTGTTTCCCGA
This sequence comes from Bungarus multicinctus, assembly GCA_023653725.1. Classification (NCBI taxonomy): domain Eukaryota; kingdom Metazoa; phylum Chordata; class Lepidosauria; order Squamata; family Elapidae; genus Bungarus; species Bungarus multicinctus. The sequence goes on from CM042834.1 coordinate 261,108,572, forward strand.
AGTTCGAACACATGACTCGGCTGAGGACTTGGTGGCCACCTGGCATACGGTGGCAGGTAGGGCCCTTGACCAAGTCGTGCTCTTGCGGCCTCTGACCCGGTGTCAGTCTCGCTCAGCTCCATGGTTTACTGAAGAGCTGGGGGAAAGGAAGCGCTGGAAAAGACGCCTAGAGAGTAGTTGGAGGACCACCCGCTCCGAATCTGATCGAACACTATTACGGTCCTATATTAGGACGTATTTAGTGGCAATAGAGGCAGCAAAGCGCTCTTACTTTTCTACCCTTATCGCATCTGCAAGAAATCACCCAGCCGCCCTTTTTAGGGTGACCTGTTCACTTTTAGAACCGAGAGTGCGGGAGGATCCTCTGCAGGGACGGGCTGAGGATTTTTCAAATTTTCTGCTGGACAAAATCACTCAGATCTGGAGTGAGTTGGACTCTGACTGGGCAACTCTGGACGGGGGGTTGGGAGTGGAATTGGGGAAAGTCATCTGGGAAGAGTTTGACCCTGTGATCCCCGAGGACGTGGACAGAATGCTGGGTGAGCTTAATGCTATCACTTGTTTACTGGATCCGTGTCCCTCCTGGCTGATATTAGCCACTCGAGAGATGACATGAGGTTGGTTCCAGGGTATCATCAACGCTTCCTTGAGTGAGGGATTTCTGCCTGCCACCTTGAAAGAGGTGGTAGTAAGACCTCTCCTCAAGAAACCATCTCTGGACCCAAATTTGTTATCTAACTATCGTCCAGTCTCCAATCTTCGCTTTGTAGCAAAGGTTGTTGAGATTGTGGTAGCACAACAGCTTCCCCAGCACCTGGATGAAGATGTCTATTTAGATCCACGCCAATCAGGCTTCAGACCCGGATACAGCACGGAGATGACTCTGGTCGCGTTGGTAGATGATCTCTGAAAGGCCCGTGACAGAGGTCATTCCTCTATCCTGGTTCTGTTAGATCTCTCAGCGGCTTTCAATACTGTCGACCACAATATCTTATTGTGTCGGCTGGAGGGACTAGGAGTGGGGGGCACTGTTTTGCACTGGTTCTCCTCCTTCCTCTCCAACTGTTCACAATTTGTGTTGACAGGGGGGCAGAGATCTGTGGCCCCTGATCTGTGGGGTTCCTCAGGGGTAAGTGCTCTCGCCCCTACTGTTCAACATTTATATGAAGCCGCTGGGTGAGATCATCCATGGCTTTGGGGTAGAGTTTCATCAGTACACTGATGATACTCAGCTGTACATTTCCACCCCAGGCCACCCCAACGAAGCTGTTGAAGTGATGACCCAGTGCCTGGAGGCTGTGTGGGGCTGGATGGGGCGAAACAGGCTTCAGCTCAACCTGGCCAAAACCGAGTGGCTGTGCTTTCCAGCACCCCGATACAGCCAGCTAGTTCCATCATTGACTGTGGGGAGGGGGGAACTCTTACCCCCACTGACAGGGCACGCAATTTGGGTGTCCTCCTGGACGTATGGCTGTCGTTAGAAGAACATATCGTGGCCGTCACCAGGGGGGCTTTCTACCAGGTCCGTAGGATCTATCAGTTGCGGCCCTTTCTGGATTGGGATGCACTTCGCACAGTCACATCCACCCTCATTATCTCCCGCCTAGACTATGCCAATGCTCTCTACATGGGGCTCCCCTTGAAGAGCACCTGGAGGCTCCAGCTGGTGCAGAATGCGGCTGCGCAGGTGGTTTTGGGGGCTTCTCGTGGTTCTCATGTTACACCACTCTTGCGCGAGCTGCATTGGCTCCCAGTGATCTATCGGGTGCGTTTTAAGGTATTAGTTACCATCTTTAAAGCGCTCCATGGCTTGGGACCTGGGTATTTGCTGGACCACCTAATGCCACCATCAATCTCCCGTCGGCCAGTACGCTCCCATAGAGTGGGCCTCCTTGGGATTCCACCGGCTGGACGGCTGGCGACTCCAAGGGTGCAGGCCTTCTCTTTGGGGGCACCCTCCCTCTGGAACAAATTACCCCCGGAGATGAGGATCATCCCTGACCTTTTGACCTTCCGGCGCGTGTTGAAAACTCACCTATTCCATCAAACCGGTCTGGCCTAGGGTTTTTCATTTACTTTAAATTCGATTTATAATTGCTCTTAGTCCTCACTTTTAAATCCTTGCCTCATCCCGTTTATTTAACAACCAAATTTTATTCTTTAATTATCCTAATTATTGTATCTTCAACATATTTCTAATGTCTGTACACCATCCTAAGTCCCACAAGGAGAGGGGGCAGTATATAAATCTTGAAAATAAATAAATAAAATTATCTCATATCTAGATTCAATTATATATCTTTTTCTAAGTTTCAATGTTTTTCTAATCATTATACTTTTGTCTGTCCTGTTTCAATTTCATATTATCTTTTCTCATTAAACAAATTTTCCCCTTTAGTTACTAATTGGAGTATGACACCTTTATATCTTTTAATTTTATCCATTCAACTCTTATTTAAGCTTCAATTTATGGCTTTAGAATTATAACATTCAATATAGTACATAACTTCCAATCGAATTCTGCTTGGTACATTCTTAAAATACACACTATGTTCTTTAGAATATATGTGTGTGTGTGTGTGTGTGTGTATAACAATAGTAAATAAAACACTCATTCCATTCCAATTCAATTCTATCATTAATATTAATTACAATCTTAACTTCTTTAACATTTCTTTTCAACTGAATATCATACTTCCTTGGGAACACTTATAAACTTTCCATAATTAATTCTTTTTTTAATATTTCTCTTCACTTATGTTTTTATAAATCATTAATAATAAATAACATGTTCCCATCCTTTCCTAATTTCATTCTCCCATTCTCTTTATTTCATTTATTTATTAACAAACATTCCATTGCATTACAATAAGTATTTTATCCATCATTTTAATCATACATTGTTTCATATTTTCTAAAATTATTTCTATTTCTAATATAACAATACTATCTTATGTACCTTTGCAGAAATCCCTTTTTCAATTATATTTTCACCCATTGTCTCTAAATAGGCTTATACTTTCAATCCTTATACATTTTCTCTGTTTCCCTTTATCTTGTTTCTGTCTTTTATAACTTCTTTTCCTTTCCTTCTTTCCCCTCTTCTTCTTCCTCCCCTTTTTGCCCCTTTGTCTCTCTACTACTAATTCTCTTTTCTGTAATCCTCTCTTCTGTTGCTTCCTAATATTGTAATTATTTTTCAAACTATTCTTTTTTTTGGTTGTCTTTTCAAATCTTAAACTTTCCACTCTCTTTCCCCTTTCCTTTCTTTTCCCCACATAAAATTACTTGATCATTAAAGATGGCTTCTTCTTTATCCCGACCTTCTTGTTCTACAAGTGTTTCTTGTTGTTTCTCATAGTTCCAGATCTCCATTTCTAAAAATTGAAATATGAAGCCAAAAGAACCTCTTCCTTCTTGTTTATTTATTTATTTATTTATTTATTTAATTAAACTTTTATACCGCTCCCTCTCCCAAAAAGGGACTCGGGGCGGTGTACAGCCTACTAAAAACACATAATAAATACTCAATAAATACAATTAAAATAAATTAAACCAAATTGATCCGGCTGTCTAACCCAAAAATAGAGTTAAAAATTAAAAACTAATAAAACCCCGATTAAAATTAAGTTAAAAAACTAAAAATACAGTTACTGGGCCAGGCCAGCCTGTTGAAAAAATAGGGTTTTCACTGCGCGCCGGAAGGTCAGAATATCCGTCATAGCCCGTATCTCCGGGGGGAGATCATTCCAAAGGGAGGGGGCTCCCACAGAGAAAGCCCGAACCCTCGGGGCCGTCAACCGACAACGGCCGGGCGGCGGTACCCCGAGGAGGGCAACCCTGTGGGAGCGTACTGGGCGGCGGGAGGTTGATGATGGCAGCAGGCGGTCCCGTAAGTACCCAGGTCCCGAGCCATGGAGCACTTTAAATACTGTCAGTACCACCTTGAATCGAATCCGGAAGGCTACAGGAAGCCAGTGCAGCCTGCGGAGAAGCGGTGTAACGTGGGAGCTCCGAGGAGCACCCACGATCACCCGCGCGGCTGCATTCTGGACCAGCTGCAGCCTCCGGAGACTCTTCAAGGGGAGCCCCATGTAGAGAGCATTGCAATAATCCAGGCGGGAGATGACGAGGGCGGAAGTGACTGTGCGAAGTGCGCCCAGATCCAGAAAGGGCCGCAACTGGTAAATCAGACGAATCTGATAGAAAGCCCCCCTGGCGACGGCTGCAATATGTTCTTCTAAAGACAGCCGTACGTCCAGGAGGACACCCAAGTTGCGCGCCCTTTCCACGGGGGTCAAGACCTCTCCCCCCACGGCCAGCGAAGGAACCAGCTGGCTGTATCTGGGCGCAGGAAACCACAGCCACTCGGTTTTGGTCGGGTTGAGACGAAGCCTGTTACGACCCATCCAACTCCGCACGGCCTCCAGGCATCGGGACATCACTTCGACGGCTTCGTTGGGGTGGCCCGGGGTGGAGATGTACAGCTGAGTATCGTCAGCGTACTGATGGAACTCCACCCCGAAGCCACGGATGACCTCACCCGGCGGCTTTACATAAATGTTGAACAGTAGGGGCGAGAGCACCGACCCCTGAGGCACCCCACATCGTAGGGGCCTCGGGACCGATCTCTGCCCCCCCGTCAACACAAATTGCGAGCGGTCGGAGAGGAAGGAGGCGAACCACCGCAACACGGTGCCTCCCACCCCCAACCCCTCCAACCGCTGCAATAGGATACTGTGGTCGACAGTATCAAAAGCCGCTGAGAGATCTAACAGGACCAGGACAGAGGAACAACCCCTGTCCCGGGCCCTCCAGAGGTCATCCACCAACGCGACCAACGCCGTCTCCGTGCTGTGCCCGGGCCTGAAGCCCGATTGGAGGGGGTCAAGATAACTCGCTTCATCCAGGTACTGCGGGAACTGACGTGCCACCACACTCTCAACAACCTTCGCAACAAAGCGAAGGTTGGAGACAGGACGATAGTTAGATAACAATGCTGGGTCCAGGGACGGTTTCTTGAGGAGGGGCCGCACCACCGCCTCTTTCAAGGCGGCAGGTAACAGCCCCTCTCTCAAGGAAGCGTTTATAATACCCTGGAACCAGCCTCGTGTCACCTCCCGAGTGGCCAAGACCAGCCAGGAGGGGCACGGGTCCAGCAAACAGGTGGTGGCATTCAGTCCCCCCAGTATCCTGTCCACGTCCTCCACAGTAACAGGATCGAACTCAACCCAATTGACCGCACCGATATCCACCCCCGCCCCCCCGCCCGGAGATGCCCAGTCGGAGTCCAGCTCGTCCCGGATCTGAGCGATTTTGTCCTGCAGAAACCTAGAAAACTCCTCAGCCCGTCCCTGCAAGGGGTCCTCCCGCGCTCCTACCTCCAATAGAGAGCGGGTCACCCTAAACAGGGCGGCTGGGCGGTTTTCCGCGGACGCAATAAGGGTGGAGAGGTAAGATCTCCTCGCCATCCTTATCGCCACTAAATACGTCTTAATATAAGATCGTAATAGTGTTCGGTCGGACCCAGAGCGGCTGGCCCTCCAACTGCTCTCTAGGCGTCTTTTCCGACGCTTCATCTCCCTTAGCTCCTCAGAAAACCAAGGAGCCACTTGGGATCGGCATCGGGTCAGAGGCCGCAAGGGCACGACTCGGTCGAGGGCCCCAGCAGCCACCCTATCCCAGGTGGCGACCAAGCCCTCAACCGAGTCGTGTGTGTGAGCTTCGGGAAATGGCCCAAGCTCCGTCAGGAACCTATCAGGATCCATCAGGCGCCTGGGGCGGTACCATTTTAATGGTCCCGCCTCCCTGCGGTCAGGGGGTGCGGAACGGAAGTCGAGCTTCAGGAGCGAGTGATCCGACCATGACAGGGGTTTTATGACTATATCCCCCATACCCAGATCACTCTGCCACTGATCAGAGACGAAAACCAGATCCAAGGTATGACCTCCCACGTGAGTAGAGTCCCGAATTAACTGGGTCAGGCCCATGGCCGTCATGGAGGCCATGAACTCTTGAGCAATCCCCGAGGTACCGCCAGCAGATGGCAGGTTGAAATCCCCCATGACCATAAGCCTGGGGGTCCCAACCGCCACTCCAGCTATGACCTCAAGGAGCTCAAGCAGGGCTGCTGCCGCATAGCAGGGAGCCAGGTATGCAACCAGCAAGCCCACCTGAACCTTGGGACCGAACTTCACGAAAAGGAGCTCACACCCAGTCGTCTGAGATACAGTGGCCTCCCTCGGACACAGATCCTCCTTAATAACTACCGCAACCCCCCCTCCCCTTCCCTGGGCCCTCGGCCGATGAAAAACCCGAAACCCGGCTGGGCACATCTCCACCAGAGGGACTCCCCCCTCCTGGCCCAGCCAGGTTTCGGTAACTCCCACCAGGTCCGCGCCCCCCTCACAAATCAAATCATGGATGAGAGGGGCTTTATTAACAACGGACCTGGCGTTACACAACATCAGCCTAAGGCCCAGGGCCCGATTGCTCAGACCCCCTGGGGAACGGGAGATGACAAGGGGGTCAGAGCGCGCCACAGCAAGCAAACAGCGAGGGCGCGCTCCCAACACAGAATATGGCCCCCTATAACCGCCAAATCTGCCCCTCCCGCTCACCGTAACAATAGATTTAATTCCACCCTCCCCGGTGACCCCCCCCATCCTCAATACGGTCCTGTCCGGACTCTGACTCTCCCGGCCACGCCCAACCCCCGGCCTGGACCCAGCCTCCGGCGAGTTGTCCCCCAACTCCCGCCCGGGCCTTCCTAACCCCCTTAAAAACCTAACTAAAAATTTCTTAAGACACCCCTCCCTCCCACACTTAAAACCCCACCATCTCTCCGGATCCCACAATCCGTCCTTGAGATGGGCCTCCGAGAGAGCAGAGGGCCATTGCTGAGATAGGGGGACATATCTCAGGACCCAGAGATCATTTCTGGTATAAAATAGCGTCCCGGCCTGAGTCCTCTGATAAAAATGATGGAGATGATAAAAATGACCCCGACCAAGCTGAGAACTAGCCGGCCGGGGCCCGAGTCCAGGTTGAGGGCGTTCAGCGCACCGCCGATTGGACGAAGAAGAGGAGAATAACTTCAACCGCGGCAGCGGTCCTCCAGTCCCAGCTCCAACTCCAACGGCCGCCTGCCGGTCACGCCACGGGCTACCGGGACCAGCACCAGACCCAGAACCACACCATGGCCCTGGAGGTCGATGATCTTCCAGCCGCCTCAGTTCTGCCCGCAGCGTCCATCCTCTAGCCGCTCGAGTCGTGGCTCGTACACCAGCTTCGGCTGGGGCCCCTGCAAAGGCCCCAGCCCCGGCCCCGGCGATAGTCCCACAGCCAGGCCGCCCTGGCTCCGCCCATGGCGGCCGACCCTCGGCCGCTCGAGCCGCCCTTCCAACTTCGGCTGGGGCCCTCACAACGGCCCCAGCCCTGGTCTCGACCCCGGCGGCGGTCCCATAGCCATGCCGCCAGTCTCCAGCCGCTCCAGCCTCCAGCTGCCAGCCTCCAGCCGCTCCAGCCATCCCAGGAACTTCGGCCTCGCATGGCCATACCGCCGGCCGCCAACCGCGAAGTCGCGCGGACCCACCGCCAGCCGCCGGCCGCTGGGCAAAATACCATGGCCTCCAGCTGCTCCGGCCTCCGGTCTCCGCCGACTCCAGGCATCCGGAGACCTCAACCTCGCACGGCAGCACCACCGATCGGGAAACGCCCACCTCACAGCCGCGCGGCCCCGCCGCCAGCCACCAGCTGCCAGCCGCCCGCCGCCGCCGCGAGGGGGTCGCCCCACAGCCGCGCGGCCCGCCGCCGGGCCCGGCGCCAGATACGACGCCGCGCCACGGCCCCGGGGATCGCCTCACAGCCGCGCGGCCCCGCCGCCAGCCGCCAGCCGCCAGCCGGCCGCCGCCGGGCCCAGCGCCAAACACGACGCCGCGCCACGGCCGCGCCACGGCCTCGGGGGTCGCCCATCCCCCCACAGGTCCCCTCGCCACCCCTGCCACAGGTGAGGAGGACCTGGGGGGGGGGAAACTCACCACGCCGGGCGGCGGAGCTCTTCTGGCTGGCGGAGCTGGCGGAGCTCTTCTGGTCGACCTCCTCCGGTCGCCATCTTGCTCTCTCTCTTAGATTTCTTGTGCATCTCCTTTGTATTTTTTAAGTTCCATTTTCAGTTTTCCAAAAGTGATACCATTTTAAACACTTTTAAACAACCACCCGATTGATTTTAGTAATTTAAATCCAATAGCCAAAAATCCAAAAATCACCAAGTAATCCAAATAATCCAAAGCTGTTTCTTCTTGCTTCTTTTTTCCACTTTCTCTTCCTGGGGTTCTGTTATTTTGTTACAAAGTTTCAGTTAGAATATATCTATAGGAATCTTGTTAAAAGTTTCACTGTCCTTTTAGTTCCAGGCAGTTTCCTCCATTTTTCCAGATCCCGCCTTTTTATTCTTTTTTCTTATTCTTTCCTTTTCTCTCCTTTCCTTCTTTTAGAGATTTTTGAGTATCCAAAAGTCTTTATTATTACTTTGACATTTTATTTTCAGCTTAAATGCCTATTGATGTCAAAGTGGATTTTTGTCAATTTCTTACTTGAATCTCTTAGCTATCAGTATAAGGAAGGGAAGAAAAAAAAGCCAAATCCTTTCCCTTCCCTCTCTCTTCACTGCTTCAAAATCTTCTTTGGGAACAATGTTATTTTTTATGATTCAAATTCCAGGGTACCTTACGTTGTTGCTTTTTCAGTTCAACATGGTCAACCAAAACTTTCTCTTCTTATCTTCCTCCTGCACATTCTTTTCCGGTCGAGTTCTTTTTTGAGGTGACCATTTCTGACCACCACTATAACCGCCTTCAGGAAAGGGAGTAAGGCCAGCTGGGGAGGAGAGATGCAGCTCTCCTCGACCCTGCTGGCAGCCCCCCCCCCCTTCACCACCTCTATGGGGTGGCTTAGCCCTGAAACCAGCTGGCTCAGGGCGCTCCAGCGGCGAGCATAGATTGAAATTGCGAATGATCGCGGATTTCTGTCTGTCGCCGAAGAAGCTCAAACGGGAAGTCCCAGCAAACATGCAATCTTGATTGATTAAATGTTTCCGGGCAATTAATATTAAACATTGTTAATTTATTTTTCTCTCCACTTTTTAGTAATGTAGTTAGTAATGTTTTGCTTTTTTGCACATGCCAAATTACAATTCAATAGCAATTTCTGGAATTCTCTGGGGCTACACCCAGATTTTTATTTATTAATAACACTTCTTTCCTGCTGTAATTGAAACAACACTTGGTGGAATAGTATTTTAGGAGGCTTACAAGGTTCTGTTGAGGTAGTGATGTGTTACTTCGGAGCTCAATAGATGCTAAGCAGGTCAGCTACTCTGAAACACTCTGGTTAATTCTGCTGAGTGAGGTTTGGATATTAGCTTACAAATCTTATCAAGACAGAATTACTTCTAAAGATAATATTTTCTGCATTTGATTGATTGGATTCTAGTCCATGCTCTTCCCTTAATGCAGACATTAACAGAAACAGTGAAGATGCAACAAATAGTCTCTGGAAGATTTTCAATCAATTTCAAGGATTCTATACTCACAATAATAACAGAACTTAATAATATTGATGACAATGTCCTTTTCTGCAAAAGTTGATGGCTGTTGGGGAATGCTTTGCACAGAGCAATTTGCTTTCCTTGAAAACTGGCACACAGACCCTCAAATGAAATTGAAGTAACTTGTCTGTAATTTCAAGAGATTAGCAGAACTCCTGAAATATTGGTGATATTGCCTCAAAACTTAACAGTGTTTCGGGAAAGGATGGTGGGTCTTGATCTGATATTGCCTGATTTGAGGGGAAAGTAGTAGATTTTTTCACCCCCTCCAGCCCACCTTCCCCCCAATTTCTGGACATGAGCAGGTGGTTACAATATGCTCTGTGTAATCATTTTGTAATTTTGCTCTATTTAAAATTACACAAATTGTGTTCCATTGGGACATCATTTCAGAGATATTTCCTGAAATATATCTGGCAGGGATCATGAAAACCTTCCTCCATCCTCCTTTCCCAGCAGGCAATGGCTGTCCCTGGATGGGGAGGAAGGGATTGCAAGACTGTCTGGGAAACAGTCACAGAACATGAAAATGAAGATCCTGTGACCACAGCAGCAGCTAGTAACACTGAAGCAACCACAACTTCCCCAAATTTCATTCCTTTGAGAGTTATGGGACCCCAATTTTGGATGCATTCCGCAAGTTAGCTCATTTGGGATATCTTGGTTCAAAAATTGTTGCCCTAAGATACATCATTAAAGGTCATGACAGTGCGAATTTAAGTAATATACAGATAAATGTAGATCCTATTGGCAAAAAAAACTACTTTAGAAATCTCTTCCTATGGAAACATATTCATCCTTAAGATTCCCAAAGTTCTTTCTGTTGCCAATTAATATAGGAGAGCTATCACATCTGGCTAGAGAATTCTGGGAGTTGAAGTCCACATATCTTAAAGTTGCCAAGGGTGAGAAATACTGATCTAGATGGCAGCAAGGCAATATTGAAATTTCTGCCATTTAACCTCTGTTTAATGGTTAGATGGAATTTTGCTACTCTAGATATCCTCTCCAGATTAATCAATGTAGCGAAGGAGACTGGATTTATTCAGCTAATGTTTTTTGGCAACCAGAAAAGTGGTGGGCATTTCATTATGGCACACATACATGCAGACATCCAATTTAGGTTTTCTGCATATGATGACTGGTGGTTGAGTGTACAAACTCCCTTTGTAAACTGGTGTATGTCAAGCACAAGAAAGCAGGAATTACAAATAAGATCAAAAGTACTAATGCCACCAATACATAAGAATCATATCCACTAATGGCCAAGGCAAATTGGGGCTAGATAAGAATCAATGGAATTCACAGGAGGATAGATTTAGGATTCCTGAGGGAGCATAGAGACTCCAAACTAATGACACATTTGACCCCATCTTTGGGCTCAAATGTGGTCTGGTCATCTACATGTTTCACATAATAGAACAAGGTTTGAAAATTGACACAGTTATAATGCATCATATTCAGCATTACTCACCTCCAGAAAGTGATGATTAGCATTCCTGAAGGCTAACCTGTTGCTAGTAGAACCTAGAAGCCATCCTTAATATGAAATGGCATTAAATCCATCAGAGTGAGAAATACTTTTTGGTTCATGAATAGCAAGCTGGCAAGTCAGGAAGACCCCTCCCCTCCCAACATATACCCACCCTTCTTTGGCTAGATTCAATCCTAGTATCCTAGAGCTGAAAGGACCTTGGAGGTTTTCTTCTCCCAACCCCCTACCCAAGGCAAGAATACTAATACCACCCCAAATAAATGGTTGTCTAATCTTTTCTTGACAACCACTAGTGATGAAGCACCACAACTCCAGAAGGCAAACTGTTCCCTTGCTTAATAATTCTTACAGTCATGAAAGAACTATTAAATTTCTGACAACCTGTAATATGATTTGCTTGATAAGTTGGTTTGCAAAATATGGTGCATCATTTAATGTACTATGTAAGCCCAACCAATAAAGATTTAGTCATACATCATAGTTGAACCACCACTTACTATGATGGGAGAAGTTTGCATAACCGTGCTAAGCTAAAACACAGTTCACCAGTTTAGTTTATCATTTAGTGTGCTGTATGAACAGAGACAAGTTTAGTAAAGTGCAGTTCTGCTGACCATAATGAGTGTGATCAAGCATCACTCATGTTTTATTCAACAAATTATCATTGAAATAATCCATAATGTGATGCAAAAACCAAGCCAGAAGGAAGCAAATCAGAAGAGGAAGTTATTACTATGATGGTGCAGAAAGTGGACAAAGCAATTATCTGTTTCTCAATTCTTTAATCGAAAAAGAATGGCAATTTCCAATTTCGTGTCTTTATAATCGCATTGCATTGAAAAAAATTCCAACATCAAGACAGCAAAGGGCAACCCTTAGTTAAATTTGGCCAATCCCACTTAATTAAATTTGGCCAATCCCACTTAGTTAAATTTGGCCAATCCTGAAACTGCTACACCAGGCAAAGTCTTGGATGAGGTCCACCAAGTAACTCCAGGGCTGTAAGCTAGATTGGAAAGTTGCAGGGTGGTTAAGATGCAGGGTTTGTCAACCAAAAAGTGGGCATTTCGAGATCTACATGCTGCACAATGGGGTGAGGTTCCCTTCTTGTCCCAGATCCTGCAAATCTAGCAGCTTAAAAGCATGCAAATGTGAGTAGATAAATAGGTACTACTTTGGTGGGAAAGTAACAGCATTCTGTGCACCTCAGGGTATAGCCATGCTGGCCACACCACCATGGAAATATCTTCAAACAACACTGGCTCCCTTGGCTAAGAAACAGAGGTGAGCTCTGCCCCATAGAGTTGGACATGACTGGACAGGAGAAACCTTTGCCCTTTTTTTTACCTTAAAAGACAATAGGAAACTGGCCAAGAAAACAACAAGTTGGCCAAGAACTCAGCTTAGTGAAGTCTTTTATCTTTACTCTTCACCTTAAACTAAGACTAAAAACTAATACTGGTTAGAATCAGATTGGCCAGCACAGAGAAACGATATACTGCATATCTCTCCATGAGTCAAAGACAGATAAACAAGAATACCCATTAAAAACAGAGGTGACAATTTCTAATGGTTAAAAAAAATCTCTTTCAAGCTGAGCTCATCTTTTCCTGCATATTCCTGCAATTTGCTCTTTTTAAAAACTAATTGTCATCCATTTTCTCCAAACGTCAAATAAGAACACAAGAAAAAGACATGAAATGTATAAATGCCATTGAACCAGTTCAGATCTGATTGACAGATTATCTGTGTGTCTAGAAAACTAAGACAATTAGGGAAAATAGAATGAAAAGGAAAAAATACAAAAAACACTAAAGCTTTATTTCAAATAGACAAGGACATCTTTATCAAAGTCATAGACTTCAATTTTTAAGCAACAAACTGAACCACATGGATGTGTACTTTCTGAGCTTTCCTTTTGATCGATCAAGAGCCAATTGAAAGACTGGAAACTGGTAAATTTCATTAAGCCAAACTTCAGACTCTGTCATGCAGACATCCTTCCAAGAATGTATCATTGCTGTTCATCACCACCAATTTTGCTACAGCCCCAGAACAATACATCCAAAGCTCTTCATATGAAAATGAATGATGGATTTGGGAATATAATTTAACAGTGCCTTAACAACTTTAAACTTGAACTTCCTCCCAAGAATCTAATTCAATTTTATTACCTCTCCAAACCTCTTTCAAACATCTGTTGGGAAGTCCAATATGCACAAAGAATTGCAGTTGAATTAACTAGGAAACATATTTATCATTTCTTAACTCTCCAGGCCATTGCCTTTGTCATACAAGATGTTCACATTCCTTATTCCAAACAGCTTATATACTATCCAAATTTTTGCAAGGTTTTTAAAATTGTCGATTGTTGGTTTAATGATTGTTAATTTAACCTCTAATGAAAATTGTTTCCAATATATTCAAAACTAGTGGGATTTCACAAGTTGGTCCCTGAAAAGTTTTGTTACTAGCAAAAGCACTTCTTGCCAATGGCTCTCAAATTCCTTCCTTCCTTCCATCTATCCATCCATCCACCCACCCACCCACCCATCTTCCATCTATTCATCCACCCACCCACCCACCCACCCATCCATGCCAGGGAGATCAAGGTTGGAACGTTAATAATTCTGAGAAGTTCAGTTGGTTTTTCTCTGGATTATGTTTGTGAAAAGTGTTTGAACTGAGAAAGTTCTTAGAATTATTTTCTTTGAGCCCGTAGAAAGCTCCTCTTCGTGCTAACATCAGAAAGAGAAGGCATCTCTATTTTTTTACATCTCAAACTTTGTTACCAAAGAAAACAGCAACAGTCCTACAATGCACTTATTACTAAATGCACTTAATCACCTTCATGATTAATTATGTGGCACCAAATCAGTGACCACCTACACAGATTTTCTCCATGATAATCTATCCACAATCTGGCCCTTCAGGTTTTGCTCGTATCACTACTCTTAACAGAGCCTTCTATCTTGCACCATTATCATGGATGTTTACAAATATAAATTTTGTTTATCATAGTTACCATTATGCTAATGTTACCAATGTAATAAAAATTCTTTTATTAGTAAAATACCAGATACTTTATATCTAGAAAATAAAAATCCTGATAAGTCCTGCTTTATTGAGTAAAATTGTGTGAAGTCAGTTCTCTCACTAATATTAAAAATTCTTTACTTCTCACTGATATTATTATCAACCACTTTAAGTTTCCTAGGGAATTCTGCAAATACCATTGCTAGCAATCAAATGATTTCCCCAATTTTCTTTAGAGAGTCATTGTAGCTTGTTTTTTTTATTGTTGGGTCCTGGGAAAAGTGTTAAGCAAATGTTTGCACATCAGAAAGAGAATTATGTTGTAACCATGCCTTAACAAATTTCATTCTGATAACGCAGAAGGGGCAGCCACAGGTGATCAACTGTTGCTAAATAAGTTAAGGGTTCCTATTGGTTAGATCCCCCTTTTCTACCTTTTAGATTACTTGCATCATGTAGTACCCCTCCATTTATAAACAGTAGAGGTCTGTATGATAACTCTGAAACTTGTGGTCTTCAGGATGTAACTAGATTACTATTACCAATAATAATTGGAAATTACTGATGCTGAAGAATATTACAGTCCAACATCTAGACCAAGGCAGGTTACCCAGCTCTGACATATAATTTATATTTCCAGATGTGGAATTGAACAATGATTCTTTCTCTGGCTCTTTGGTCTTGCTAGACTATAGAAAAAGCAGATTGCCTCAACTAAGAGTGGACAAAGGCCAGGGGTGACTTTCTGGGCATAAAGAGGACCATAATATAGATGGGATCCCATCATAACATACACAGCTCTAAGGTGTAAATGGAAGGTATTTTCATGGTTATTGTTTGATGCCTCAACAGGTGGCAGTGCTTTACAAACTTTGACTTGTCTTGGGACGCTAAGGAAGATCAACCTTGTTAATTCTTGAATCAGCACTTTATCTCCAGATCTGTTGGAAAGAATAATAGGCGTAATAATAGAGCATCTTCATAACACAGAAGTGATTACATGTCAAGAAAAAGGCATGAATGTAGTTACCAAGATCTTAACTCATTTTTAGATTTAGATCTTATTCAAGAACCTACATTGCAGTTTTCTTCTGTTTCCTTGGCTGGAACAATATATTCAACAGTTATGGATGGAGATGGTTCTGAGAATCACAAATAGTGAAGTTTGCATTGGACCCTGGAATCTGAGGTTACTTACCTTCTATTCTAGACTATACTTCATTCTAGACCAGGAGTGTCAAACTGGATTTCTTGGAGGACTGGATTAGCATTGTAGTTGTCCTCTGCAGGCTGGCTGGGGGGGGGGGGGGGGAGATGGGATGAACGGCTTCCTGCAGCATCCTGCTGGTCCAAATGGGATGTTGGGGGACCACCTGCCCCTGCCCCACACCCCATTTTTGCTAGCAGAGGCACCGCGGGCCGGTCCTTTGCTATTGCCAGGCCGGCCCTGTGGGAGAAATCTAAGCACTCTGCAAGCCAGATTTGGCCCGCAGGCCTTGAGTTTGACACCCCTGTTCTAGACAATATTTCATTCTAGATCCCCTTGCTGGGCCAACATCTGTTCTGAATGCCCTGGCTGAACAACATTCATGTCTCAATATCTGTGGAGATTCTCAATCATCCAGGTCATGGTTGTCCCAAAGGTGCTTTTTTCCCAAAGGCAACCGACTTTTTTTTTTTTTCCTTGAAAAAGTTTCATTTGTCATGAACTTGGATGAGAAGCGAAATGTTTTCAAAAAAAAAAAAACCCCAGGAAAGTCCAATAGGAAAAACACCTATGGGACATTCATGTCTCAAGAAAAAACAGACAATGAAGGCGGTGAAATGTGTTGGTTAGCAATCAGACAAGAGGCTGCAGGCCATGTCAGCATTCAGGATAAGACATAATGCCATTGTGTCTGGTGTCAGTGGAGGTTTCCAATCATTCCCTTTTCCGGCCCTGGAGAAAGGGAATATTTCATTCCTGTGGATTCCGATGTGGATTTCACAGCACAGGACATTAAACGTCTCTTTGCTTTCCTGCAAATTATTCACCAGATGGTATATATCAATTGTCCCATAAGACAAATTAATTTTGCACTAATTATAACTCAGAAAACCACTAGTACATAATATTTCCCAAGCATATTGAGAAGAGAAATTGCATACACCTATTATTTATTCAGCTGGATACTTTTTTTTATTAACTATGTGGCTATGTGTTTCATTGTAAAAATGATCAGGAAGGATAAAAAAGCTAAATACAATTATAACGGATACTGAAAATGGTCTCTTGGACCCAATGAATTAACCCTCCTGAAAAAGGCCAAAAATTGTAGATCTGTTCAATCTGTGGAATTATTTTGCAAAACTTATTCTGGCTGCTGCTGTCTGTCTCATCCAAGCAACTGTGGAATAACAGCATGTTTTCTTTACTTTCACTCATGTGAAATGGATTGGGTTTAGAAGCAGTAATGTCATAATAAGTACAGGAACTCTACACAGACATATCTAATCCTTTCCACCTAAAAAAAACAAATCTATCCTGTAAGTATCCAAAATAATTGTTGTCATAAACTGCCCTCAATTTACAACCATTTGTTTAATGACTGTTCAAAGTTACAATGGCACTAAAAAAGTGAATTATGACCATTTTTCACACTTACAATAGCAATAGACTTATATACTGCTTTATGGTGCTTTTACAGCCTCCTCTAAGCACTTTATAGAGTCAGACTATTTCCCCCAACAATCTGGCTCCTCATTTTACCCACCTCGGAAGGATGGAACGCTGAGTCAACCTTGAGCCAGGTGAGATTTGAACTGCCAAATTGCAGGCAGCTGGTAGTCAGCAGAAGTAGCCTGCAGTACTGCACTCTAACCACTGTGCCACCGAAGCTCATATCATTGCAACATCCCCAAGGTCACATGATCAAAATTTGGATGCTTAGCAACAGGGATGTAATTTAACAATTGCTGTGTCCCGGGGTAATGTAATCACTTTTTGCGACCTTCTGACAAGCAAAGTCAATGGGGAAACCAGATTCATTTAACCCTCGTGTTACTAATTAACAACTGTATTGATTTAAAAACTGTGGCAAGGTAGGAAAATGGTGCAAAATTAACTTAACTGTCTTACTTAGCAATAAAAATTTTGGCCTCAGTTGTGATTGTAAGTCAAGGACTATCTGTATACAAGCCCAATTTTTTATTTTGTGTCATATTTATAATATGAATTATGCTGCAATCAAGGTTACACAACTTTCTGGATGAAATTTGGCTCTCAAGGAGCCAACACACAGCTTTTAAAATTGCAATGGAAAACTCAAGTATGAGATCCAAATGTCTAAAAGCCAGAAGTTTTATTTAATATTGTGTGGGATGAAGGTAGTTGAGGCAGGGGGCAGAGGTTGGCTAGAGTTCAGCACACTTGGGCCCAGAAGGGAAATAAGGATAAGCAATGCTTAAATTATGAAACAGGAAAGCACTCTCACACAGGAATTGTCATTCTGGATTGCAATAAAGGGAAACAACGAGAGACAAACATTGGAAGGTTGTGAGTATGCTGATGCTTTCAGATAAGTGGGGATCAGGACAACAAACAGAACGGAAATAATACATAGAAAAGATTTAAGACGCCAGGAAAGAGGCTGTGTCAGTGGGCAGCAAACTGATGTTAGTTTTGTTCTTTTTTAAGGAAATGAAGTCGTGTCCTTTGGTTCATTCCAACACAGTGATTTCATCCATCAGTGCAACAGTGGATGCAGGTGTTAAGAGAATGTATGTTGAAAGTTTCATGGTGAATCATTCTACAGAAAAGAAAGGGAAAGACCATTTAGTAATTAAGGTGGCAGGTACTCCCTTCCTGGTTCTGAGGACAATTTTGTTTAATTCACCTCTCTTTGTCCCCAACAGTGAAAACTTACAAGCAGAGACGACAGAATATTATTACATTAACTGTTTTGTATAGTAAAAGTATGCTGACTCATGGTTCATCAACTCATGGATTCTTTCCCCTGATTTATTTTAAAAAGCCATCAAGCCTGACTTCTCTCACTGCATCTTATAGTAGCAAAAATCCGATCTTTGGTTTGTGTGGTTGCTGATTTTGTTAGTCAAAAGTCTTGGACTCCTGCCAGTCCATAGTTTTCTAAACAACTTTTTCAGAAGTGGTTTGCCATTGCCATTCCTAGGGCTGAGAAAGTGTGACTGCCACCCAATTTCCTTTGTGCTTAAGGCGTAGCTAGACCACACAAATCTCCCGGGTTGATGCCTTAACCACTGCCAAACTGACTCTCTTTTTGTTAGGCATTGGTTAATGAAGTACTTTATTTTTGTCTGTCCTAAATTAGGATGGCAGAGATGCCAAATAACTTAAACAGCCTGTGCTACTAATAGAATTCAACTGGAAAATGGTAAACTGGAGAATGGTAAACCAACCTCTGATAGAAGAATGGCCTCTGAATTATTCTTCTGCTCAGTAACTATCTGCATTTACCTTCTTCCGAATTAGAGATGGAATTTTGACTTTGACTCATATTCTGCTTTGTATTAGAGGAATCTCCACAAGTAAAAGGGGAAGGAAATTAAACCCTACGAAGAAACATGGAACAAGCTTTGTTTAGGTTTAATAAATGGTAGAGAATAGCTCTTTTCAAATCCTGGTCTTGTAGATGATCAATACCTATTTATTCTTGTTGCAGAATTAGGACACAAAATAATGGATTTAAGTAATGGAAAAGAATATTTGACTGGAAAAACTTCCTAATAGTAAGACAGGTAGAGGGGGGGACTCTCATTCACTGAATGCATTCGAGCTGAGGATGAACAACAACCTCTGAAATTCAACCTCTTTAATTTGGATTTCTGCAATAAATAAGAGGTTAGACTCAAATCCATATCCAATTCTACAAGTCCGAAGAAATTGCAGCAGCTGATTAAATTAACCTGCCAAACTTACTCTGATTTCTTAGCCTATGTAGGAGTATTTCTGCGGTCTCTCCTGCCCTCTATGGGTTATCTTAAAAAAAAACTTTTTATATTGTATTAAGAAGCTGGAAGTTGCTTGAAAATACTGTATATTAGTGATGATCTTAAGAGAAATGATTTTATAACCCTTTTCATTCCCTTTGCAAGACTTGCAGATGCATTATCTTTAATCTGGGCTTGGCCTTGAAACAGAGTACTATACTATATAGGTATCAGGTAAACAGTTGCATGCCAGCTAGGTAAGTGTTGTATCACACAGACAGTTCTCCATTGGAAGAGAAATTCTGTTTAGAATCATCACTGCTATTGTTAGACTTCCCAGGTAGATCAGACAGGAAGCATGACCAGATAAGTAATTCTATTTTATTGTAAAGCCTATTATTAACAGATATATTAATCTTGCAAGTCTGACAGTACAAACCTGTTTTTTTTTTTTTTACAGCCTTCAAAATTACCAAAGTTCCTTTCTGAATTTATTTATTCTCCCCAATACAATTAGCCCTCAACTTACAACCATCATTTAGTGGCCATTCAAAGTTATAATGGCACTGAAAAAGGTGACTTAAAACTGATCCTGGCACTTATGACTCAGAGGTGGTATTTAGCAGGTTCTGACCAGTTCTGGAAAACTGGTAGCGGAAATCTTGAGTAGTTCGGAGAACCGGAAAATACCACCTTTGACTGGAGAATTTACAGTATCCTTCCCTTGCCACACCCACCAAGCCATGCCCACAGAACCAGTAGTAAAAAAAATTGAATCCCACCACTGTTATGACTATTGCAGCATTTGCATAGTCACATGATCAAAATTTGGGCCCTTGGCAACCAGCATGTATTTACAACGGTGGCAGCATCCTGGGGTCATGTGATTACCATTTGCAATTTTCCCAGACAGCTTCCAATAAAAAAAAAGTCATTGGGGGAAGTCAGATTCACTTAATGACCAACATGATTCAATTAACAACCGCTGTGATTCAGTTTACAAAACTGGCAATAAGGCTGTAAAATTGGGCTCAATTTACTTAACCACCACCTTGCTAAGCCATGGAACTCTGGTCCCAATAGTCATCATAAGCTGAGGGCTACCTGTAGGAAGCTTTAGGACACAAACATCAAACTCGATCACGTCACATGACTTTTTTGCTTTTGTGGAGCCAGGGTAAGCATGGCCTGTGTATGATGCTTCGGGCCCATGGGCCCCCAGTTTGACACCCCCTGCTAGATTCTACCCTCTCTTATCTGATTGTTCTTAGATCGCATCTTTTCTCCCGCTCTCTGCTCCTATGGTATTCCCATATTCCATTATATCTATCTTGGTCTCTACTCTGGAAAGAGCTAGTGTAGAAGGTGGGAAAGGCTAACCAGTTAAAAACTTCAAAGGGGGAATAAATTTCTTTATTAAATTGCAACCAGGATCTCAAGCCAGAGGAGCCCATCCTTCTTTAACACAAATCTTTCCATTCTTCCCAAACTTTCATACTTTTTCTTACATTCCTTATCCACCTTGGAATTTTCAATTGCTGTTTGCTACCAACTTATTACTGATTAAGAGAATCAGTCTTCATTTCTGCATTACTTTTGGTGGTTTGGTCTTCTTACAAATACTCTGGAGCTGAGAACTGATTTGCTCTTCCACTCAAGAAGCATTCTGAGAATCCAGCGTAAGAATGAAATCCCACTGAAGGGTTGACCTTTTTTCTTTTTACAGCGGCGTGAACTGCATTTTCCAAATGATTAAGACATTGTTACAATCTCACCTGGAAAAAAATATACTTTGCAAATAAATAGACATCAATATGGAAGGCCAAGCCATTTCTTCCAGAGACAAGGAAAAATGTATTTATTCTTTTGGAAAATGTGTGTGCTTGGGCTGGATATGTTCTACCAGAATTCTGTCTGTTTATATTTGAATAACTTTGAAGAGAAGCAGAGATGTTACAATCTCTTATTTAAAGAAGAGCAAGCGCTGAAGATTTATGGAACATTCTTTATACATAAAATAAACAGGAGGCTGGCACAGGAATAAGGCTGAAGATACCTTAAAGGTTATTCAGTCTGACCCTACTGATGCACAAAAATTACTGCCACAGCACCTCTTGACCTGTGTCATCCAATATTAGTATAATCCTCCTGAACATCTGTCTAGACAAATATCAGTGAATTACACAGCCAATTTGGAGATGCATGGAATTTATTCTTGCAAGCCATTTGACTATGACTCTTTATGGTTACCTATCAACATTAAATGATATTTAAGAATGCAGTTCTACACAGATCTTTCTGGAGAGTCAGTTCCACTGAACTTTATTATTAAGTTAGGGTTAGGTTAGAACAGCACTGTTAATAACGATAGTCCAACCAATGTTAATTACTTTTAACTTCTCACATTTGTTCCACTGGGAGAACTAAATAACTGTTTACATTTCTTAAATGGTTTGAATTACTCTTATCAGTCCTAATATAATTGGGTGTATCAATAAAGAATAATATTTGTAGCTGAGGGTTGAAATGAGAGGTCCCTGGTATTCTCTGAACTTGATCGTTTTCCTGCAGATGTTTCATTATCCAAAGTAGTTGCACTGATGATGTTACCTAGTTTGGGTATTGAAACATCTGCAAGAAAACAACCAAGCTCAAAGAGCACCAAGGACCATTCACAATTTAGCTGTATATATATTTAATTTTGATTTATTTGATTTGTATCCTGCCTTTATTATTTTTACAAATAACACATATGCAATACAGCTTCTCTTATTATCCCCACAACAATAGTCCTGTGAAGTGATAATGAGTGGCTGGCCCAAAATCACCCAGCTACTTTCACCACTAAGGCAGGACTTGAACTCACGCTCTCCTTCTTTCTAGTCTGATGCCTTAACTACTAGAGCAGGGGTGTCAAACTTGTGTCATCATGTTGTTGTCACATGATGTATCATGACTTTTTCCCTCTTTGCTAAAAAGAGGGTGGGGGTGGCCAGCGCATGACGCATCCGGGCCGTTTGACACCCCAGTACTAGAATCTAGATCCGTGGTAGTGAACCTATGGCACATGTGCCAGAGGTGGCACACAGAGCCCTCTCTCTGGGCATGCGAGCTGTCGACCCAGTTCAGCTCTGCCATGCATGCATGTACCTGCCTCCTGCTGGCCAGCTGGTCTTCGGATCTCTGCGGCACATGAGAAGGGTGCATGCAGGGGGTTGGGGCACACACATGGGGGAGGCATGTGTGCATGCATGCGTGCACAGGGCACACCCACAGGGGGTCATGCGTGCATACACAGGGGTGGGGTACATGTGCAGGGTGCGCAGGAAAAGAAGCCAGTTCCATTTCCTTTCCCTTTCTCTTTCACCGCTTAAAATCTTTTTTAGGAATAGTATTATTCTTTAAAATTCAGGTTCCAGGTATCTTAAATAGATACCCTCCATTCAACCCGGTCAGTCAAACTTTCTCCTTTAAACTTCCTCCTGCACAATCTTGTGCAGTCAGGTTCTTCTTTAAGGTGGCCATTTCTGACCGTCGTGGCAATGTTTGGGAAAGGGAGTAATGGCCAGCTGAGGAGGAGAGATGTGACTCTCCTCAACCCCGCTGATGGCTCCCCCTTCTTCACCACCTCTATGGGGTGGCTTCAGCCCCGAATCTGGGCGGCTTGGGGCGCTCCAGCGGTGAGCATGGATCAAAACTGTGGACAATCGTGATTTCGGTCCATCGCCAAAGAAGCCCAAACTGGAAGTGCAGCTAGCCTTTTTTACGGAAGCCTAAAAAAGACCAGCTGCTTTAATCTACACCAAAGACTTATTGTATTTCTGCAGGACTTAAAGTACTTTTGAATCATTTCCAAAGCATTTACAGCCTTAATTTAAACACATTAATCTTTAATATGCCTGCAAACAAACTAAGACACCTCTACTGAACCGCCTTTTCTTGGTTTAGCGAAACTAATTTGGAACAAAGTTACAGATAATGTTGAGTTGAAGTTGCCTTTCAATTCCAGTTGGTCATGAAGCTAACGCACATTTTCTTGGTTGTTACAAAACTGGAAACTTAATGCGATGCTCTCCAACTGAATTGCAAAAACGAAAAGGGAAGGGATTATGTGTGCTGAACAAACAGTTGTGCTCATCATAGAGTGGTCAAACCTTCAGGCTAGAAACTGGCAGATCATTCTATACCTGCCTTAGGCATGAAGTCAGCTGGTTGACCTTGAGCCAATCACACTCTTCTCAGCCAGAGGAAGGAGGCAATAGAAAAACACTTTCGAAATCTCGTCAAGAAAACTGCAGGGACTTGTCCAGTCAGTTAACAATGACTCGAAGGCAAATAATAATAATAATCATGGTTTATTATACTATGATTAACCATTGCCCAAGGTCTTAAACCTAATGAAAGGATTTTGAGTACAATAGGGGGAAGCTATTCAACTGAATGCTAATTTAATTTGCAATAGCACTTAGATTTATATGCCGCCTCACAGTGCTTTACAGCCCTCCCTAAGCAGTTTACAGAGTCAATATATTGCCCCACAACAATCTGGGTCCTCATTTTTCCGACCTCGGAAGGATGGAAGGCTGAGTCGGTGAGAATCGAACTGCTGGCAGTTGGCAGAATTAGCCTGCAATACTGCATTCTAACCACTGCACCACCATGTCTCCTTATATTATTAGACAATCCATTCCCTATCATATCCCTAAACATACACAAATGGCTTTGAATTAACAGTGTTCAGCAATATGATTAACTGGTATTGACTGTGCACACTGAAATAAATTAGCAGAAAATTCTGGATTTGTCCTATATGTTAAAATACAAAAAATTCAACCAGGACTAAACATTTTTACCTCAGAAGGATGGGAGGCTGAGTCAACCCTGAGTTGGTAAGGATCAAACTGCTGGCAGTCAGTTGAATTAGCCTGCAATACTGCATTCTAACTACTGTGCCACCAGGGCTCCTCACTAATCATCAGTGATTGCACCAAATATTTAATCTGACTAGTAACACCCCCCCTCCCCAATTTATTGTACATCACTGGTATGAAGAAGGATGGTGAGATGGTGGAATTATGATGCAATTCCAACACTATTGTACACATTGGCAACATACAAAAGGGGCAGGATTTGCACTGCTATCTTCTTGCCCACTTTGTTTCAAGTTACATTTAGAAGTGGGAAGATATTGCATTAATAACTTGAAGAATGCTGCACGTTCTTCTGGATCTAATATTTCATTAATGTTAACCATAGCACAGGAATAAACTATGACTGGTGAGCTTCACAGAGCATGCAAAACCAAAACCAAATAAATTACATTGTCATAGCCTGTTTTTTTAAAAAATCAGCTTCCACTTCATGATTTAACAGCAGGATGAAGGTATAAATTATGCCATGGATGTTAAGAGATGCTACAGAAAATTTTCACTGAGATGAAACAGACTGGTTAGTGGAACTGGGAGGATTTTAAAAAACTAAAAATATGTGAAACCAAAAAGAATTTATAACCTTATTTAGGCAAGTATTACTAGGCTAAAAATTTCCATTAATGGATCTAGCAAGAATTCAGCCTGATCTTTGAATAGATGAGAATGAGATTTCTCTGGAGTAATTTAGGAAATCCTGACAAATATAAATAGCTGACATCCATAAAACCGAAGAATCTCTTTTTGGTAGAACAGTGCATTGATTTTTTTCTTAAAAATGGCATTTATAACTTTGCTCCTTGTTATGAACCTCATTGCAAACAATATAAAAGATCAGAATGCAACTCTGATTCTGAAACCAGGGTTTCTAAAGAGTTATGTTTTTCACTTGATTCCTTCCTGTCCAGTCAAATCTATTTATTAATTATCTGGAGGTGCAGATAACTAACAATCTGAACTGGTCTCTCCACACATCATCCTTAGTGAAGCATGCAAACCAGGGTCTGATGATGAGAGCACATCTTTTTCCTTCTGTCCTGGCCACTTTTTGCAGAGGACCGATTGGGAGTGTTTTAACAAACTGCATCACTGGTGCAGCAGTGCCTCTGATAGAAAGTCCATACAGAGAGTGGTAAGGACAGCTGAGAAGATTGTAGGAAGCTCACCTCCCGTTATTCAGGATACTCCTTATAAGCACTATGTGCTTAGAGCTCAAAGCATTGTTAGAGACCCTACACACCCATTTCCCAATCTGTTTCTGTTGCTCCCCTCTGGGAGGAGGTTTTGAAGCATTTCTAGCAGGATTACCAGAATCTGTAACAGCTTTGTTCCCTATGCCATCTGTCTGGTAAACTCACAAGATTCGTTTTTCTCACTATGTACATATATACATCTGAACTAGACTGTGTGATTTCTCTGTATCATATAAAATATGTGGGTATATGCAACATTTGGATTTATTTTGTCGTGCTTATGTAGTGTATATTGGTTGTAGTGACCCTTTGACAGCTTTATGCAACAAAATTTCATTTTAATGTATGCTGATTAGTGTACATTCAAAGTGACAATGAAGTTATTCTAAGTCTATTTTTCTATTCTCTCAGAAGGTGCATTCTTAAGAATATACAACATACAGGAGGAATCCATGGCTATTAAGTTTTGAAACTTCATCACAGCAACTATTTGGCCATAGTTTAATCATGGAATCTCAAAGCCAGCATCAAGTTGCTTGTCCACAGAAGTGGTAGGAAGTGATGTCATCTTCTTGGTATCACATATTTTAGTTTTTAAAATCCTTCTAGTTCTATGTATCTGTTTCATCTCAATGAGAGATGAATTGCACAGGGCACAGGATGGGGGATATCACAGCTAAAACACCAGGCATGAGATTGAAGAATTAATATGTGGTAGAGCTGGATTGGAAGAAAGACAAGTTTGGTCTGTCGTATATTATTGAGCAATATTTGCAGAACTCATAAAAAAACACCAGGTGAGAAGGAAAGGCTACACCAGGAAGTGATGTTCTCCTGAAAGCTTTTACAAGATTATTATGAGGAAATAGGGTAAACATTTCAAATGATTTCACATTGGAAGACCTAAAGTGATTTTGAAAATGTATGGAAGTTCAGTTGAAACACTATCAACCAGCTATCTAAGTGGAGAATAGAAATCAGTAGTAAATGCTCTCTAGATTTCGAGAGATGCTGGCTAACTTTCTAATGATGAACTAGAAAGACCTGAACTCATTATCAAATCCATTTAAGCTTCTCAACTTGCACAAGACTTCTTTGACAAGTAATTGCTGAGACAGGATTAGATCATCTTGGGTGTCTCACTGTCAGTTGGTGACCTGAGGGATAATCTCATAGATTTGAGCAACCAAAACAGGTTCTATGTGAGGAAAAGTCATAGATAGTACAACTACAATGATATACCTTTTCTTTTTATTTTGTTATACTTTAACTTTTAAAGACATTTTCTATTTTTCTCTGACAATGCATGCATTTTTTTCCATCTGTCATTATTTTAAATCAATAAAATAAAAAACAAAGAATAACATGGATAATTCACTATTGGTTGGAACCAAGTCTCTCACCTTTCTCCACTGCTCAGTTAATCTGCTATCCACCTGTCTTCGAGCATCCTAAAACTATACAAGGGTTAACATTTATTGTTTCCATTGCCAGTCCCTATCCTTTCCTTACCACTAGAACAGAATGGAAGTGTCCTTATTTGAGGGCATTCAAGATTATGCCGTAAAAGACTGAGAAGTAGCCAGAGAAGAAAACCAGTGGATGTAAGAAGAGGCAAACCAGTCCACAGCTGAAGGAAATGAAAAAAACATTGCCTTAATTGCTTGCCCAGAAGTCTGGCTGGGAATTCTATCAGGGAATTCTACTATTTTCAAGACTATTTCAAGTTCCATATAAGTGGCAACCCCCAAACAAGAACCAGAAAGAAATTTCAGAGTAGCACCTTTAATACTAGTAATCTAGTAGTAATTTTTAATAAACACAGAGAGAACCTGGGGAAAGATTCCATGGATGAAAATCCTAAAGGGGAAAACAACTCAGGAATCTTGGGAAACTCTGAAAAGTATGATCATAGAAGCCCAGACCAGCACAATACCACTGAGAAAGAAAAACAAGAAATCCAAGAAAAAACCAGCATGGCTGCACAAAGATCTCTGTGGCAAATTGAAAGAAAAAAAGGGCAAGTACAAAAAATGGAAAGAAGGACATACAACTAAGGCAGAATATCAGTAGATAGCCAGAATCTGCAAAGACGAAGTCAGGATAGCAAAGGCTCAGAACGAACGAAGACTTGCAACAAAAGTCAAAGATAATAAAAAAAGTTTCTTCCAACATATAAATAACAAGAAAAAAATCAAGGAAACAGTTGGTCCACTAAAGAGAGAAGATGGCAAGGAAGTAACAGGCAACAGAGAGAAAACAGAACTACTTAACTCATTCTTTCCATCAGTCTTCACGCAAAAAGAAACTGTAGCTCAAACCACCAAAAACATAACTGTAAAAGACAGACCAGAAATAAAAGTTAAAATAAGCAAAAAAAAAAAAAATAGTAAGAGAACACCTGTCTGATCTTGATGAAAACAAATCACCGGGGCCTGATGGATTACATAATAACAACAACAACAATAATAATATTTATTTATATACCGCTCCTCTCCCGAAGGACTCGGAGTGCTGCACAGCCATACAATTAAAACATTAAATATATAAAAGTTAAAACTAAATTAAATTAAAGACCCTGGCTGAAAACAATTAAAACCCCTCCCTTAAACCCTCAAATTTGATATAAAAATTAAAATACCCAAATCTAAAATCAGCCCAAGCCGGCCTGGTCAAAGAGCCAGGTTTTCAAGGGACGCCTGAAGGTCCCCAGGTCCGTGGCTGTACGGAACTCCGGAGGCAACCCATTCCAGAGGGCAGACGCCCCCACAGAGAAGGCCCTATTCCTCGGGGTCACCAGCCAGCACATAGATGCCGACCGGACCCGCAAGAGACCCTCTCTGTGGGAGCGCACTGGACGGTGAGGGGAAAATGGCAGAATGCGGTCTTGTAAATATCCTGGTCCGATGCCATGGAGCGCTTTAAAAGTTAACACTAAAATCTTAAAGCGCACCCGAGAGGCCACTGGCAACCAATGCAGTTCGCGCAGGAGGGGCGTCACATGAGAGAACCTTGATGCCCCCATAACCACCTGCGCGGCCGCATTCTGTACCAGTTGAAGCCTCCGGATGCTCCCATTCGGGAGCCCCATGTAGAGGGCGTTACAGTAGTCCAGTTGGGAGGTGACCAGGGCATGAGTGACCGTGCGTAAGGCATCCCGATCCAGAAAGGGCCGCATCTGGCGGATCAGGCGAACCTGATAAAATGCCCCCCTGGAGACAGCCATAATGTGATCTTCCAAGGACAGCCGTACATCCAGGAGGACACCCAGATTGCGAGCCCTCTCTGAAGGGGGCAAAACCTCATCCCCAATAGCCAGCGAAGGAACTACCTGGCTATATGGATATATATTACATCCCAGACTTTTAAAGGAGCTGGCAGAGATCATCTCAGAACCACTGCACCATATCTTTCAAAAATCCTGAAGCACCAGAGAACTACCAGGGGACTGGAAAAGAGCTGATGTGGTTCCCATCTTCAAAAAAGGAAAAAAACAAACAAACCCAGGAAACTATAGACCAATCAGCCTAACATCAATACCCAGGAAGATACTGGAAAAGATAATAAAAAACTGATCTGCCAACATCTAGAAACAAGTAAAGTAATAACTAGCAGTCAGCATGGGTTTGTTAAGAACAGATCATGCCAAACAAATCTTATTTCATTCTTCAACATAGTGACTAAATTAGTAGACTAGCAAAATACTGTGGACATAATATATTTAGATTTCAGCAAGGCATTCAACAAAGTAGGCCACAACCTACTTCTTAGTAAGCTAGAAAAAAGTGGAGTAGATAGCACCATCACTAGATGGGCTCCGAACTGGCTGACAAACCATACTCAACGAGTAGTCCTAAATGGATCTAAGTCAACATGGAGGGAAGTAAGCAATGGGGTGCCACAAGGTTCCGTCCTGGGCCAAGAAGAGATTGGACTGTCATTTGTCAAAAGTGGCAGGGGGTTGGACTAGATGACCTACAAGGTCCCTTCCAACTCTGATTATCTGTTATCTGTTATCTGATATAGTCAAAGGCTAAAAACCTTCCATGTGGGAACATGCTTTTAGGAATTGACTAATTAAGTAATTATGTAGTCATCCAATCAGCCTTAAGCAAGGAAGGCCCACTTCTATATCTTCAGTTGCCATGTCATTCTGTAAACAAGGGCTTGGTAATAAGGATGATAGCATATCTCATGCCATAGTTTTTTATAGCACTCTCTGAGCAGTTTACAATGTCAACATATTGCCCCCAACAATCTGGATCCTCATTTTACTGCCCTTGGAAGAATGGAAGTCTGAGTCAAACTTGATCCATTGTCAGGGTTGAACTCCAGGTTGTGGGCAGAGTTATTGTGCAATATCGCATTCTAACATATTCCATGACTACACATATTGTTGCAACAACTTTCAAGTTAGCATGTCTTTGAGCCATTATGGCTATAATTCTGTAAAATTCCAAAGAGCCATTATAATGAAATATGGAACATTCTAAATTTTTGTAGTACTAGTCTCAATGTTGATGGAGGACCATAAGCGTCTGATAGGTCATAATGGAGGCCAAAATCTTCTAAAACAGGATTTCCTAAACTTGGCAACTTTAAAACATATGCAATTCAATTCCCAGATTCACTCAATTCCCTGAGTTCCCCAAACAGAATTACTAAGAAATTCTGGGAGATAAGTCCATATGTCTTAATGTTGCTAAGGTTGGGAAACCTGTTTTAAAACCAATATGTTGCACCATTGGATCTAATCCTAGAAACACTTTTGCAATCTTGAATACAGGCTACCTCACATAATTATGAATATGAAAAGTATTGTTTTGATAATGGCTGAAATATTTCAAACAAGCTCTCTAAAAATCCATACGAATGGTAACTTTCTTGCATGGATTGCAGCATTCAAACAAGTAAAACTATTACTAGGCGATCAATGTACCAAAGCTAGTTACTGTTCTGTCTACATACATAATATCAGTTCCCAGGAGATTTGGCAATCTTTCAATCTTTTTGTGTTTTTTTACATTACTTGATCTGAGAAATTTTAGGAATGTAGGGGGCTGTTTTAATCAAAATAATTAACTGTGCAGAATGAAAATGTTCATTATAAGCACATGATGGAGAGTAGTGTTTCATATATGTGGAGAAGCATTGCAGATTCTTACAGCACACCCTGAATTGTGCAAGGCAGCCATCAATGTTCCTTCACCTTATATCCCTGTAAAAACAAAACTACAACTGCCACGACTTTCTGTCTGCTAGCTGCCTTTGATGAAAAGGTTTGTGCCTCACATCTGGCTAGGTTAATGTTAGAATGAATTCCAGGTCCCTCCTTTTGTCCTGACAACAGATGCATAAACATTTTTCAGATGAACGGGAGGTGGGGGAAAGGCTACAATTCTTCAAAACACTTCAGGAAGTATTTGTAGCTATGCTTCTGGACTTGATTTATATTTCTTTCTTTCTATGTCTGCAATGCATACCATTGCTGACTCACATCTTAAATTCAGGCCAAGAATTTCAAATAAAAGCCTAGATAGTTTGGATGCAATATATGGTTTGTTCCAGGGTTCCAAATTATCTTGGGTGAAACTGTCAAAGGTTTAACACATATATGTCACAATTACAATATCAAATTATATTATATAAGGGGCTGCCAAAAAGAAGAGGGGATATTCTCCAAAGCTCCTGAGGGCAGGACCAGAAGCAATGGGTGGAAACTAATCAAGGAGAAAAGCAACCTAGAACTAAGGAGAAATTTCCTGATAGAACAATTAGTGGAAGGATTTGCCTCCAGAAGCTGTGGGTGCTTCATCACTGGAGGTTTTCAAGAGATTGGATAACCATTTGACTGCATTGGTATAGGATTTTCTGCTTAAGTAGAGGGTTGGAGTAGAAGACCCCCAAGGCAGTGGTGGGATTAAACAAATTTTACTACTGATTCTGTGAGCGTGGCTTCATGGGTGTGCCTTGGCTTGGTGGGTGTGGCAGGGGAAGGATACTGTAAAATCTCCATTCCCTCCCCACTCCTGGGGGAAGGTTACTGCAAAATCCCATTCCCTCCCCACCCCACTAACCTGCTTCCCAGCTCCGTTCTCCTGTGCAGGGCAACAAAAGATGACCCAGCCAATCAGCTGGGACTCGGGAGGCAGAGAATAGATGGGGATGGGGCCAGTCAGAGATGGTATTTGCCGGTTCTCCGAACTACTCAACATTTCCGCTATCGGTTCTCCAGAACTGGTCAAAACCTGCTGAATAACACCTCTGCTCCAGGGTCTCATCCAATTCTATTATTCTGTGATATTACAGGCCCATCAAAAACAATACCGGTAATCCTCAACTTACAACCATTTGTTTAGCCAATATTCATGTTGCAACAAAAAGTGTAACTTATGACTGATCCTAAGCTGCAGCAATCCCCCAACGTCATGTGATCAGAATTCAGGCACTTGGCAACTAGCATGAATTTACAGCGGTTGCAGCATCCCAGGATCATGTGATCATCACTCATAACTTCCCTTTGACAGGCAAAGTCAAGGTGGGGGGGAAGTGTAAACCTGGATTGGCTTAATGACCGCATTATTCATTTAACAACTAGTGATTCACTTAATCATAGCAGGACATTAAATATAATTGGGCACAACTCAATTAACAACTGCCTTGCATAGCAATGGAAATTCTGGTCCAAATTGTGGACATAAGCCAAGGACTCAGTAGTGGGTTGTTGCCGGTTCTGACAGGCCCGGCTCACCCATAGTTATGACCACTGGGTTGGGCCCGCCCACCAGCCCAGGTGCTATCCCATCCTATATATTTAACCTTTTTGCTCGCTGACCAGCTACTTTCCGCGCCTTGCCAGATCTACTCACCCTGGCTGTCATGCACAGGAAATCCCCTTGATTTTGCAGCACGTGCACTCACATTTTTGGTGAACCAGTTATTTAAGTGCAGCCCATCTCTGCAAGGATTGCTTATATCCACTTTAACATGCACATTCATGCCTGGGGTTTTCTTTTCTCCCACCATCTCTATCCAGAGCTAGAAGAAAGTAAAGGCATAGCACTCAGATCTACGGCAATGAAGAGTTTTCAAGCACAGAGAGAAAATAAATGTGAAATTAGGATCAAGTAATGACATTGTTATCACGAACCACTTTGTGTAGATAATATAATAAATGATAGTTTGGGAAAAAAACACCTACATGAGTTTATTCTGCCTGACTAGCTTAACTTCTGCCCATCTGCACATTGCGCTACTAAGGCAAACTGTATCGTGGTTTCTTCACTTTTGACCTGTAGGATGTGTAAAGCGGCTACAACTCACTCCCTGAAGTGCTTCGCTCTAAAGCTTCCATTAAGCAGAAGTTTCCACACAGTCTGTTGAGTATTTTTGCACAAGGCAACTTAATTTGTAAAATGCTCTTTAAAAGCAGGGGCTGCCTGCATTGTTTCTGGAAGCAGCTTTTAAAGAGCCGCTTCCCTTAAGAGATCAAAGAGAAGCAACCTCCTGACGTTTTTTAAAGCCCCAATGGCTGAACAGGTCTCCCGAGTTCATTGTGGTTTGAAATCATGGCTTAGCAGGTATAGCTGTGATTTATTTGTCAAGCCATGTTAAACAACTCCCACACTTTAGCAGTATTTGAACCACAAAGACCAGGCTTGTGTAGATAACGGCAACACCATCCATTCAGATTAGCCCAGGGTTCATTCTCAGGCTGGGAAGGTTTGGGAACAGCGTGGAGAAAGTAGATAAAATCACGAATAATCCGTTTTCACGCAGTTATAAAACCAATGGATCCCAAATCAGAAAAAAAGGAACAAAAGAGGAGAAAAACACCGTAATAACTCATATTCTTCTAACGTTACACTTCGCCACATTTTGCCAAACGTTTCGGTTCCTTTCCTTTCTCTCCTTCCCCATTAAGGATCCCGTTAAGTCGCTACAGGCGCGTGAAAGAGGGCGGGAGAAATAAAATTACACACCTGGGATTCTCCTCAGCGCCCCCCCCCCCCCCCCCCAAAAAAATAGGTTTCCCTCCACAATACCCCCAACGCGCAAGCGCGCTCCTGAGAGTCCACCGGCTCGCCAGGTGCGGGGCGCGTGCCTGTGGCGCTGCTTCGCACCTGTTCCTTGCGCCCCTCCCCCGGCGCGCCCGCGCGCGCCGCTCTCCCCGGAGCCGGAGCCGCTCTCTCGGGGAGAGGCTAGGCGAGGGGCGGCGCACCCCGCTACCTGAGCGAGTCACGTGGGCGCTTCCTGGCAAGGGGATGGGCTTCCTCTTGTCAGAGGTGCCGGGGAGGGACGTCCAGGGAGAGGTGTGTGTGTGTGTGCGCGTTTGTATGTTCCTTCCTTCCTTCTCCTCTCGGTGTGTCCAAGCTGGACCTGCCTCCGCTTCGCTTCGCCTCCTCCCGCCTCCCGGGTTCTCCTGTGCCAGAGAAGGCGAACCTCTTTACGCGAGGAAACGAAAGAACGAGGAGAGGAAAGTTGGAAAACTTGTTCGTCAACTCCGCCGGCTGTGCAGCCGCTGGTGGCCGCGGAGAGCGAAAAGAGAGAGCGAGGGAGAGCGCGCGGGCGCGCCTGAAAATAAAGAGCATGAAAGCCAACTGAGCGACGGGTCGCAGAGGGGGGTTCCGTTTGGAGGCGCCGGGGGTGGTAAGCGAAAGGACGGCGAGGGGTTGTGGGTTGGGGTGGGGAAGGAGGGATGCCGCGGATCGAGCGGGGAGGGAAGCCCCGGAAGGCTTTCCCGGGGCTTTGTTCTCACTTGACAGTCCGCTGAACGCGCCGCTGACTTGCGGTCGCGCTCCGTTTCTCCAGATGGACCTGTCGCCAGAACTGGACTACAAGTCCCACCTTCCCCGCTGCCCACCAGTGCGATAGACGTTATTAGGGAAGCATCTAGCGGGCACCAGGTTGGCGAGGGTGCTGGGCAGCAAGAGGGGCGTGAGGAGCTGGCTTGAGGGGGTTGCTGGTGGCTCTCCCGCCCCCCTTCCGCCCCTTCCTCCTCCCTCCTCCTCAGATCTTTAGTACGGATAATGTTTTTGTCGTGCTTTGGGCTTGTTGGGGTGGATTTGTGCAGGCAAAATTGTGCCCCTTGTCTGGCCATTGAACATGTGATAGACAACTTGAAGTTTGGCCTTGAACTAGTAACTTTGTGCTTAAGTGCAGATAAGCGTGCAGGTGTGAAAACAATAAACCATATTACATTCTGGCTCTGATTTAATATTTAATCCAGGGATCAACTTGTTTTCTCGAATCTTTGCCATTTGCTAATGTCAAGTATATAATTTTTTTCCAACTATAATTTCTCAGATGGATCTTTTCCATCTTCAGGCTTCACGATATCTCTGGCTGCTGTTTCCTTATTCCTGTCATTAGGTGGATTGACAGCTCACGGGCAGACCTAATCCATTAGTGGCCCTGGTGCAGATGGACTTCTAATGGTGAAAAATGTCTGTTTCTGAATAACAGATAACAAATAATCAGAGTTGGAAGGGACCTTGTAGGTCATCTAGTCCAACCCAAGCGGGAGACCCTACACCATTTCTGACAAATGGCAGTCCAATCTCTTCTTGAATGTCTCAAGTGATGATGCTCCCACAACTTCCGAGGGCAAGCTGTTCCATTGGTTGATTATTCTCACTGTCAGAAAGTTTCTCCTTATTTCCAGGTTGAACCTCTCCTTATTCAGTTTCCATCCATTATTCCTTGTCTGGCCTTTGGGTGCTTTAGAAAATAGCTTGACCTCTTCCTCTCTGTGGCAGACCCTCAAATATTGGAAGAGTGCTATCATGTCTTCCCTGGTCCTTCTCTTCACTAGACTAGCCAAGCCCAGTTCCTGTTACCGTTCTTCATACGTTTTAGTCTCTAGCCCCCTAATCATCCTGGTTGCTCTTCTCTGCACTCTTTCTAGAGTCTCAACATCCTTTTAATAGTATGGTAACCAAAAGTGGATGCAGTATTCTAGGTGCGGTCTTATTAAGGCTTTATAGAATGCTATTGTTACCTCACTTGATCTCGATTGTATCCCTCTGATAATGCAATTTAGGATTGCATTAGCTTTTTTGGCGGCCACTGCACATTGCTGGTTCATATGTAGCTGGTTGGCTTAACGGAGGCTTGATAACCACCCCAGTTAAAGATGGGGAAGAAACTGTTATTGCAGTTAGGAAACTGTTCATTGCCCTTTTAAAAACAAAAGGCAGGAAAAGAAAAAAATTGTCAAATAGTTGAAGGTATAATGCATAAATAATTTTGGGATAGAGTATCTTGGAAGGATTTTGACTTGTCACACCATTCTTTGCTTGAATGTGTGGCAGTAAAACAATCTATATAACCTAATCCTCAGCTTATGACCACAATTAAGCCATTTGTTAAGTCAGTTTTATGATCTTTCTTGCCGCAGTTTTTAAATGAATCACTGCAGTTATTAAGTGAATCTGGGTCCCCCATTGTCTTTGCTTATGAGAAAATCGCAAAATGTAATCTCATAATCTTGGGACGCTGCAATGGTCATAAATATGAACCCATTGCCAAGCACCTGAATTTTGATCACATGGCCATTGGGATGCTGCAAAGATCGTAACTCTGAGAAACACCCATAAGTCAAGTTTTCAGGGCCATTGCAACTTTGAATGGTCACTAAATGAACTGTTATAAGTCAATGACTACCTGTACTCAAGTATCCTGTGCTTCTCCAACATGCAAAGAAATTGGAAATGAGCAAGAATGTTGTCCCTTCTTTCTAATCTAGCAGTTCGACAAGGATCTGAGTTTCTTGAACTCATCAAATACCATAATTTTCATATTCTTCATTTTTAATGAGTAAAAATTTAGTATCTCAACTTATATGACCACTCATCTTAAATTCATTACATTGGGGGGTTAACTTATAAACAGCATAAAAATCAAGACAATAAATACTATATCATGCATATAATCCATCACCAACGTAAAAAGCATAATCACCTTCAAGAAATCAACATAATCATTCCATTCATCTAGATCTCCAGGTTGAGTTGGAAAACTTAACTCTTTAAAGGCCTTGCAAAAAGGCTGAAGATGTTGGGAATAATCCAGATCTTGGAGATTTATTTATTCAGTGTATGGCATATCATGCACAGACTAACAATATATGCTAACATTTCACCTAGATTAGTAAAACACAATAACATATAAGTGTTAAAAAGGTGAGGGTGAAGTTCATTCTTTGAGCTCTGGGTTGATTTCCAAATATTTTGTTACAAAGGTAGGTAACATCTTCAACAGAGTTTAGGGGGTGTCAGTGTCCTTCCATTTATAAGGGCTTCGGGTATGGGTGTGTCCAGTGAGGGTCTTGTGATGGGTGAGCTATGAGTCATGAATTGCAATGGGTCTTGTGATAAGGAGATTACATCAGGTCAGGGTCATTGAACTGGTGGTGGTGGTATTGCGTGGATTGGTTGAAAGTCAGTCTGTCTCTGGCTGTGCAGCCGGTTGATTTAGGATTCTGAGGATTCATAGGCTGGTTGTAGGTCAATGTGTCTGTTTATTTTTTATTTATTTTATTTGTTTGTCAAACATGTACAAGATAACAAGTATCGGTAGGAACATAAAAATGAACAAAGGAAGTAAAGGCAGATAAATGGGGACAGTAAGACAGGGACAGTAGGCACACTGGTGCGCTGATGCACGCCCCCTTTACTGTCCTCCTAGGAATAGGATGTGGTCCATGGTAAACAGTTTGAGGTTGAAGCTGTGAGGGGTTGAGGTTGTAACAACAGAGTCTGGTAGGGCGTTCCAGGCGTTGACCACTCTGTTGCTGAAGTCATATTTTCTGCAATCGAGTTTGGAGCGGTTTACCTTGAGTTTGTATTGATTGTTTGCCTATGTATTATTGTGGTTGAAGCTGAAGAAGTTGTTGACAGGCAAAATGTTGATGGAATTGCTTGTGGAGTATTAAAAAAAATGTATGTTCAAATACCATTGTCTAGCCCATCTAACTACTGAAGCATAGCAACTGGTTAGTATAGTTAATTTATGATTCACTGGGCTGTGGGGATCCAATTAGATGAATATAATAGTAGAAGTTAGCTAACTGGGTTAGCATATTGGGCAATTTACATGTTGCTTTTCATTTCGGGGAGAAACCCCCTGCAATCTATATCAGGGGTCTCCAACCTTGGCAACTTTAAGCCTGGTGGACTTCAACTCCCAGAATTCCCCAGCCAGCTGGGGAATTCTGGGAGTTGAAGTCCTCCAAGCTTAAAGTTGCCATGGTTGGAGACCCTTGGTCTATATGGCAAGAGTTGGTCTTTTCCAACAACCCTCTGACTCTCTGCGTACCCAAATCTTCATTTGGAATGAAGATGTTGCTTGTATGAGTAATAAAATGTCTCAGTTTTAATAAACTGTG
Organism: Bungarus multicinctus; assembly: GCA_023653725.1. Classification (NCBI taxonomy): domain Eukaryota; kingdom Metazoa; phylum Chordata; class Lepidosauria; order Squamata; family Elapidae; genus Bungarus; species Bungarus multicinctus. The sequence goes on from CM042834.1 coordinate 261,146,169, forward strand.
GTCCGGTTACAATGGTCATCTACAATTTGATGTGGGCCCCGCAGCCACACTGAGGGGAGGACACTATGCCCCACTCATACGGAGTTCTAGCAGATGCTGTGTGAGGTGCGAATCCTATTCAGGATTGTCCATTGCTGACACGATAGTTCAATGCCTGACACTCTTTTGTGGCTCATTTATATGTCTTCCTATGTTTGGGTGTTCAATGAGCTTTCCATTGGGAATCAATGTTAAAGTTGTGCAGGTGTTGGGGAAGTGATTTTGGGGATAATCCAAGGAGATTTAATTCAGTTGAATTAAGAGCGCATATACATTTTTGCTCATTGCTTAAATCCATATGACACAGTATAATTGCTTGATTTGAGGTTCATTCATTATACTATTTGAAACTAGTTGGTATAATTAGTTTATGGCTCAGTGGGCTGTGGGGATCCAGTCAGATGAATATAATGGTAAGATTTAGCAAACAGTGGATTAGCATATTGGGCAAGCAAATCTTTTGCTTTTAATAGTTTGTTTTAAAAGAGTTTGCATGTATAATGTGAAATACATTGAAAGAAAAAATATAGCAAATGTGGAACAGAAAAAAAGGAAAAGACACCAAGGGAAAAAAAAAAAGATAAGAAAAAGAAAACATGAAAAAATATATAAACAGTTGGCTTTTGAACTTTCTCTTGAATTGTATCCTCACATACAATTCCAGAAAAAAATTATTGGTTATTAGTATGAAAAATTCAAATTGTATACTTTTTCAAGATATTTATCTATCTATCCTCTATCTATCTATTGCCCATCTCATTTTGAAGCGACTTTAAAGTTAAGACATGGAACAAAATTAAGGAGGATATATTAAGATGGGACAAATTAAAATTATAACTGTTGGGGAATTTTTTTATGATAAAATGGTGCTTTTGTTTCAGACAATAACTGTTTTGACAATTGAACTATTCAAGCAAGGGCAAACACAATATTAATAATATAGGACACTTAAACATTTCAAGGTGCACAAAGCTCTGTTCCCAGGACTCAGTGAAAAGTATACTCTCATCTTCTACCCCTCATCCTTTGTTTAATGAATTCATTCACAGACTGGGGTTTTTGTTATTGCTGGTTTTATTAACTTAGTTTTTTATGTTTATGCTCAATGTATTTTTAAAAATGTTGTGAATAGAAGTCATGAAAGAATAGCATTAGAAACGTTCTAAGTAGCATATTTTTGAAAGTCATTTTTACCTTACTGCTGCATTCTAAAAGGTAAATTCTACATTCAAGACCATAGTTTTATTTCTATTTCAATATTTATATACCGCCCTTCTCCGGAGACTCAGGGCGGCTTACAGTCTATGGAGCATCATGCTAAGTGCTCGGCAATAGCCTTCATTCCATTGTACATGCCTGCTATTACTAGGGCTTTTGGTCCCCCCAAGCGGCATTTTTACAAAGTCAGCTTATTGCCCCCAACAATCTTGGGTCCTTAATTTACCTCCCCCAAGAGGATGGAAGGCTGAGTCAATCTTGAGCCTGGTGGGATTCGAGCCTGCACTAATTGCAGGCAGCTTGCACTAAGTGCTAGATGATTAACAGCCTGCACCACCAAGGCTCTATATAGTTATTTATATAGCCTTTTATATATTTTATATATATATAAAAATGAAACACCACTCATGCATCATCACAAAATCTCCAGAACCATAAAGTCTACAAACTTGAAATTTTTTTTGGCACGTATGTTCCTCTTGGCTTCTAGGTGCTCACTAAGAAAGGATTTTTTTTTTTGAAATGACCATAAGAGCATTAGTATTTCATATATTATTATTAATACCCTCTGATGCTAAGGAGTTCTACTCCCCCTCCCCACCTGAAAAGAAATCTGTTTCAAATGCAAAACACAAGCAGAGGAGAGGAATTTCAGTTTTAGTTTCACAGCAACAACCAGCTTTAGTACAGAACAGTTGAACTAAGCCACGTCCAGGCTCCTTGCTGTCTCCTTGCTCACACAGCAAATACTGTTTCAGTTTCCAAACAGCCCACAGCTCTCTCACACATTGACAGGACGCTAGTCAGATGAATACTAATGGATGCTGGTAGGCAGAGGCACAACTTTTTCCCCTTATTTTCCTCCCCAAAAACTAAGCCCAATCACATAGTTTTGTAGTGAAGCACAAGTATAGAGCTAGATTATATATTATTCAAATTCAGTTTTTTGCCCCTATTTAGCAGAAAAATAGCAGTCATGTTCATTTGCACAATTAGCAGGGCTGAGTGACCTTTCACTCACACAAAGGCAATTTCATGGGGAAAACAAAAACATAGAATCATAAGATTGGAAGGGATCCTAGAGGTCTTCTAGTCGAAACACCTGCTCAAGGTATGAGCCTTATACATTCCCAATCAAATGGATGTCTCATCTATTTTTGAAAATTTCCAGTGTGACCCATAACACTTGAGAGGCAAGCTATTCCATTGATTTAATTGTTCTCACGTCAGAAAATTTCTCCTTACTTCTAAGTTATATTTCTCTTTAATCAGCTTCCCCCATTACTTCATTCTCGGGTACTGTGGAGAATAAGTCAGTCCTTCGTGACAGCCACTCAAGCATTGGAAGACAGTTATCATGTCCCCCTAATTCTTCTCTTTGATAGGCTAGCTTTTCAACCATTCATCATATGATTTAGCCTCTAGATCAGGGGTGTCAAACTCAAGGCCTAGGAGCCAGTTCCGGTCCACAGGATGCTTAGATCTGGCTCGCGGGACTGCCCTGAAAACAGCAAAGGACCAGACCATGGTGCCTCTGCTAGCAAAAACAGAGCTTGGGAGGGCCCTCCCGAACTCCGTTTTCGCTGGCAGAGGGTCACAGGAGGCCGTCACAGCTGAAAATGGAGCTTGGAAGCCCATTTTCCCTGGCACAGCTCTTGGGCCACCACAGGCATCCCCAACATGAGTGACGTCCATCCTGGCCATGCCCCCCCTCCCAAGGTCAAATAACCCTGATGCAGCCCTCAATGAAATCGAGTTTGAAACCCCTGCTCTAGATCCTTTGCTGGCTGACTAAATTTTGCAAGGTGAGGAAGGATGGGTGGAGTTTCTGAAACCTCAGAGGAGCTATTGAGACTCCAAATTTTTGCTCCAGGGCTGTTCTTGAATGTGGATATTCTTCCTTTGCATTCACCCACACTGTACAATTATTTGTGAATAAGCACAATTAAACAGAATGATTGCCTTCATTCTAAGATATAATATGGTTTGTTCCGTTGGCATACATTTAGCTATTTTGTGTGGCTCTGTGTTGTAGGAACACAGCCAAAGATGCTCTATTTAGTAAACAGTGATTTTTTTTTTTTTCATGGATGAATGATGGGAATTTAAGCTTTTTATTACAGGACTAAAATAGCTGTTCAGGAAGATTGGTTTAGAAATCTTTTCCTGGTGTATGTTGTTTAGCTCAAGACATATCTGTTGGTGATTCACTGGAGCAGGAATTTCAGCAAGTTCCAACTAGACTCGAAAAGTGAGGTTGGTTGGTCTGGAGATACCACTGTTTAGTACAGAATTCAGTATGACCTTCTTCAAATATGTACACTATTTACCCAGAGATTCAGATTTTTCCATGTTATACATGGCAAGTAAATATAATTTTTTCAGAAGTAAAAGGAGGTTATTTTCCATTAAACAACAATTAGATGTTATCTGGGTTGGTGAAATTGTGACTTTCACCCCTGTCCCTGACTGTGTTGCTGTTGGCACCTTGGTGTTAAAACAAAGAAAATTTAATTTTTTTTTTCTTTAGGTAAAATTACATAGTAAACATTTTGGGACTGGCAAAGTTCGTGTTTTGTTTCCATAAGTAAGTATAGCTTGTAGCAGTGTTTTTTTAAAAGCATCCAGGCTAATTGAGTTTAATTAAAGACTACATTGGATAACAAATTAGATCAAAGTTTAACCACATCATGTCAATTTTTAGCATGTTACAGTTGAACTGAATTGAGGAACATTTTTTAAAATCATGGGATGTTAGAGGCAGGCTGATTTCTTGGCAGTGATATAGAAATGGTTTGTCATTATCTTTAAAAGTTTTTTCCCCTTATCTTGAGATTCCCTAGTACTCTCCTATCCCATTATACTAGCTCTGACCCTGCTTAGTGTTTTTCAAAATTAATCAGGTTCTCTGTCTTTGAATAATATTTCTGCTAGAAGATTTATAGTGGTCATAAGAACATCAAAGAGTATGAACAATTTACTGGCTCTGAATAGTCTGTATTGTGTTTCCAGACTGTTCTACATTAATTCTCCTGTGCTTACGGTCTCAGAACAGTAGTAAGTTTTGCCTGTGTAACTAAAGGACATTGATATGAGTTTGTCCCTTAGCCCATTGTCCTGGTTTAAAGAACATCAATTTATCGCACAATTATTTCCTTTTGTTGCAACAGGAACAAAATAGAAGAAACCATAGTAGTGGAAGTATGACATCAATATTTCCTCCACATTTAAGCACTTTATGTATATTCAATCAGTGAAAGTGAAATAACAAATATGTACATCTTTAAGTATTTTGAATTACACAGGACTTGTAATAAACATGCAAAGGATTAGATTGGAAATCGGATCTCCTAAGAAAACTACAATATACAAGAATTGTGTCCAACCTTGAATGTAGAATTGTGTTTGTGCAGAAATCTGGGAGGTTTTGCCGATAATGGAAGTCAGATCTGTTTATGTGACTCAAGATAATAAAGTAGATTTTCTACCAGCGAGGGAATTTTGTTTTTGCAAAATAAACTGTTGCAAACAAAAGGACAATATGTAGGATAAATAATCTGTTTACTAGGTCTGAAATAAATCAACTGACGGTCTTTGAGTAGACCAATTTCAGCTTATAAAATAATATAAATATATTGAATCAGAACTGTAACTTGGAAAAAGATAAATCACCAGTTTGTGTTTGATCTAATCAACTTGTATATAACCTGAAAAATAGGTATCTAGTCTTTGATGGATTTTATATACTGTATATTTGTGGGGTAAGCATATGTTTATGTGTATGTACAGTATATATGTGTGCATGTACCGCCTTAGTAGACCAGGAAGTAATACCAATTGCATAAATTTTCTTTTACACAGTGTAAAAGGAACTTGATGGAACAAATAGTTCCTTGAAAGTTCAAATTTAGAAGATATGGATGGGGTAAATGACATCATTTGGGGCATTGAACTCAACTGAACCATTTCTGCATGGAAAGAAATAAACACAGGCAATTCTCAGTTTACAACCATTCATTTAGCGAAAGTTATAACAGCGCTGAAAAAAATGACTTAAGACCAACCCTCACATTTATGACCATTGCAGAGTCACTATGATCTTGATTCAAATGCTTGGCAATTGGCATGTGTTCGCTATGGTTTCAGCATCCTGGGGTCATGTAATCACCATTTGTGATCTTCCCAGCTGGCTTCCAACAAGCAAAATCAAAATCAAAAATCTAAATCAAAGATCTCATGACACTCTGTGTCATGCCCTGTCGGAGTCTGAATCCGAGGAGGAAGACAGCTGACGGAGTGGGAATGTGGCTCCATTGGCTGTGGAGGAAACTGGGGACGGGCAAAGTCCGGCTGGGCAGAGCAGGGAAGAGGTAGAACAAGGGAGAGGGAGTTCAGAGGAAGAGCCAGGCCCACCCCCTCTTCGTCCTAGGACATGCAGGGAGGAACGGAGAAGAGAGAACGTGGGTTGCGTGGCTTATGGGGGAGGAAAGGGCCCTGATTCCCTTCATTAGCCACAACTGGGAAGAGAGTTTAAAAGAGATGCATGCTGAATGCGGCGTTTAACACAAGATAAATGTGAGTTTATCTTGTGTTGACTTTGGTTATCTGTGTTCCTGGCATCTTCCCAACCATGTTGAGTTATTGCCGTGCATTCACGTCTGGAATTCCTTCTCTTGCCCTGCTGAACTAATTACCTCATTTTGCCTTGATTGGACATATAGTTACAGTTTTTGTTGACCACGTTTTGGACTTGGTTCTCTGTAGCCAAAGGCTGTTCCTGGGAGAGTTTTTCTCCAGCCAGAAGGTAACCAGGAAACTGGGGGCAAAATTGGAGCTAATAAAGGGACTCCTACTGATTATCTGACTGTGTTGCATTTGTGCCACACCCCGGGTCATCACATTCTGTCTTAATAACCATGGAAAAAAGGTCATAATATTGGGAGTGGTCACATAATGCCTCATTTAGTGACTGCACTGATTAACAATAAATGTTCTAGTCCCAGTTGTGGTTGTATGTCAAAGACTACTTGCATTTGCAAAACTCTTTAATGAGGTAGGTTAGGAGGAAACACAACCCAGGAAAATGGCTTATTTTGCTATAGTATGGATTCTTGCATAAGACCAGGATTTTAAATGGCTTCTGAAGAGTATTGTTTTAATGAGGAGTATCGAAGGGCAATAATTCCTTGTTTTAAAAAACTTTACTGTTAAAAACAGTTTTTAAAACTCTTAATTTTTTCCACTATATTTTCGTGCTCTCCTGTATGAAATTAAAAGTGACTACAAGATTTGTCCCGCTGCGAGTGGCTTTCGCAGAAGTCAACTTTTACCATTCCTTCTTACATTGCCTGTGATCGTGGTCTAGAAATAACTAAAGAGATGTCTCTGAAGATTTAAGAATAGAATGAAACGGATGGTTTACTCATATTTTTCATTTGTTTTCATCCTCAGAGACTGATTCAAACATTGTGCTAATTGAATGGATTCATGAATCACACTAAGCCAAAAACAAATAAACTAACTTTCCGTTACATGTAAATTGAGGTAGTTGGTTTAACAATCTAAGATAATGGTTTGCTCATTAAGGTCTATTGAAAAAAATCACCATCATTAACATTCTGAGGCACCAACAAACAAGCAAACCACTTGACTTTAGTGTAGTAAACTTGGAGTCTAATATTCAGGGACTTTAATATGCAGTATTTAAGATCGCATTTAGTGAGATGTCCAAACTGCAATTTGGAAAGGTGGGAATAAATCACAATGAGACTTTCATTCATATTTATTTATTTATTAAATTTATATGTGACTCCTCTCATTTTGTCAAGTGACTCTGGGCAGCTTACAATTAAAATAATATAATAAATATTAAAAATACAAAGTCAAGAAGCAAAAAAGGCAAAGTCAGTACGCTACAGCAGTAGTATCTTCTTAGTTAATCCACCGACGTTGAACACCTGCATTGGACCCCAGAGGCCAAAAGAGTGGGGCAGAAATATATTCTATAGTGTGGAGGCCAAAGCAGAAATAGGTTTGCCTCAAGGAGAAATATATTCCATTGTGTGGGAGGCCAAAGCAGAAAAGATGCTCCTTCTAAATTTTATCAACTGAAACTCTTTTAATTAATGGGGTCAGTAAAGGTTGCCCTGTCCATAACTCGATGCTTATCTCTGTTTCTTAGCTGAGGAAACCAGTGTTGTCAGAAGACCCTTCCTGTGGCCATATGGCCAGCATGACTATATCCCGAGGCACAGAAAATGCTGTTATCTTCCCATCCAAGTGGTACCTATTTATCTCCTTGCATTTGCATGCTTTCAAACTGTGGGTAGGAGCTGGAGCAAGGAATGGGAGCTCACCCAGTCATGCAGTGCTCAGTTCTCTAACCTGGCCTGTCGGCGTTCCAGTTGACTAACTCAACGTCTTTAACCACTGAGCCATCATGCCCCTATGGGGTCTGTAGCATGCCTCTTCTGCTGGGCTGAGTGGGCCAGGTTGATAACATTGAGGAGAAATGGTTCTCAGACAACATTGTTCCATATCGTGCAGGGCTTTTAAAGGTGATATAACCATATGCGTCTGTTTCATATCCAACACAATCATGATGAAGTCCTTCCTTGAAATATAAACCAACCACAGTTTAGTGAAATTTCTAAACCTGAAAGAATTGGCGCTCTTTTTCTTTTCTTTCCTAGTATTGGGATTGCATAAAGATCTCTAGAACGAAGCCCCGACTCTGGTTAGTATTTTGGAGATCAGCCCACTGCGGTGGTGGTATGCTACCAGTTTGGCCCAGTTCAACCAAACCGGTAGCAAAAATTGCTACCGGTTTGGCTGAACTGGTACCAAAAAAAAAAGCCTCAGGGGATCAACTGAGAGGAGAAAGAAGAGAAAAGCCCTTCCACCTGACCCTGTGCTTTTCTTTATCCTCTCAGCTGATTGGCGCTACAGGGCTTAGCTGGTATGTGGAAAGCTGCACATTTATTTATTTATTTATTTATTTATTTATTTATTTATTTATTTATTAGACTTATATACCGCCCCCTCTCCCAAACAGGACTCGGGGCGGTGAACAGCCAAGATAAAAATACATATACAGAACATATATACAACATGACAATATTAAAAATTAAAAGAATTAAATATAGCATGGCTCTAATTAAAAATATAAACAAAAGTTAAAAGAAATTAAAACCAGGTTAAAATTTAAAAACCCCTAGGCCAGTCCGGCTTGCCGAAATAGGTGAGTTTTAAGTAACCGATGGAAGGCCATGAGATCAGGGACGGCCCTTAAGTGCGCATACACACGTGATCACCAAACCGGTAGTAGAACAGGTAGGATCCCACTGCTGCCCCACTGTGATATGGCACGTTGCAGAGCAGTTCACACATCATCATAGTTTAATATATGTGAGCTCTTAGTTAAAACTATGGTTACAGTGAACTATATTTAGAGCAAATTAACCCAATAGCCCTCATTAGAACGTTGTAGGAAATTTTAGATGTCCTGATAGTGAAAGGTAAAATTATGGTAGTTAGATGAGAGGAAAGGAGACAAATTAGTTAAGCTTCATTCAGGATACATTGTAAAAAAAAAAAAAAAAGTCCCTGGATTTGTAGTAGTAAATTTTCCACATGAGAGCAGTAATTACTAATTAGTCATAGTTTATGCAATTCCTAAACAATGAATGAGGCTACATTCATGGACCCGTAACACCAGTCGCTGTGGGAAAATGACACTTCTCATGTGCTGAAACATATGACACAAAAATATAGAAGCAAGGTAGGTGAGGAACGACTGATTCATGCTTTTTTTACTCTGATGTCTTAAAAGCAAGGTTACAATGGGAAGCAGATCGTGTAGAGAGCATGTGTACAATTGGCCACCTTTATTATTAGGTCCATATACAAAATTTCAGCCAAGTAGAACATATCCAATAAATCTGATAGGGAATCAAAACCTGTTTGATCATTTTTACTGGATCAAGGAGATTTCTGAAGTTGTGATTGTGAGACTTTCAATTTCAAAGCGATTGCTTCCAAGGCTTTATATTTCAGCGTCTTCTGCAAATGTAGAGTTGTATTTGTCTTCAGTCGCTCATATGGCTATGGGGTATCCTAGTAAGGAAATTTAGTTATATTAATTTATGTGTGTGGTTTTTCTCCAGAATTTAGCTATGTTTACCTTTGAAATAAAGAGTAAGAACCTTGTGGCAATTTTAATGAATGGCAAAAAAATTATAATCTCTAATCTAATGTTAGCAGACTTTCCAATTCTCTGCACAAAGATTTGTCATCTCTGTTCTAAAATGTATTACTTTGGAGTTGATATATGTTCTAGATTCCCAAAAACTTGATATGCACCAAAAGAAAACCTTATCACAGTCACTCAAGCAGGCCAATATTATCGTCCTTTTAAATAGAAAATTATGGATGACATTTAAATAGGATTCTTGACAATCTCATCTCAGCATTTTTAAATATACTTTATTACTCTGCATATTGTAGAGATATGATGCTTCTTGTTCTTTGGGTTCTGGCAGTCATAACTAGAACTGAACATAGAGATCCAAAAATTTAAATGAAATCTAGTAGCCCTTTTTCCAACTAACGAATTATATTAAATGAGTGATGTGTGCTGTAACTTATGAAAGTTCTTGCCTTTTTATAAAATATATCAGTCATAAAAAGTACTATTATACTCCTTCGGATTTTGGTTACTTTAAACTAACATGGTTCTCCTAGAACAACTTTATAGAAACCCAGTAACTTTTAGAAGATTTAATGGCTTGTTCCACACATTTCCTTTCTGCTTGCTGCTAATTTTTATTTCTTAAATTGTTTGCTTTACTATTGTCACCTGCGCTGCCTTCTACCAATCTTTTCAATAGTATTTGTACCAATGGCCTAGTGGTGAAAATGCTTGCCTCCCACTTGGAAGGTTGAGGGTTCAATCCTAGATAACTTCAAAGGACATCCAGTCATCCTGACTCTACCCCGAATTAAGGGATTACAGTCACAAAAAGGGAATTTTTATTTTGGTCCAAAGCTTGTATTGTGTGGTGGATATTTAAATCAGCATGTCCATAAGCAGACTGACACTAAGGAAAACCTGGTGTGATGAGAGAAGTCAAGAAAGGAAAGATTAAGTTTAAAATGGGCTGGATTTGATTAGGGGCTTCAAGGAAGTAAAATCCAGATTTTTTTCCTCCAATTCTGATGGAGACACAGATAGCAAAGATGTTGTCAGTTCTTCCATTCTAGATTCCCCCTTCCTAGCTCTCCTAGTCATGTGATCCAAAGTGGACCTGCTATTAAGGAGTTGGAAAGAATTCCAGAAGCTACTCTCTGCGTATTTTTCCTACCATGTTTAATCTGGGATTTCTGTGCCGCCTGAGTTGTTTGTGAGGCTGTAATAGACATGAGTTTGAAAGTCGTATTACTAGGGCTGCCTGGGTATTTAAGTTAAAAATCTCCTGCAGCCATCCTCAGTTTATCTTTTGGAATGACTTCTAAGTTAAATCCTTTTATTGTGGGTTTTAAAAAGCAGAAAAATAATTCTGAAAGGGAATAATGTATTCACAATAATGCTTTGTTCTGTAGTTCAGACTTGTGTAGAGACTATCTTTAAGAAAACTCAAACCCTCTGAAATTTATGAAAGTTGAGGTACATTAATTATATTTTGCTTCTAAAACTTTGTTTCAGTGTCATTGGTAAGCATTATGCTATCAACCAGTTAATATATTTCTTAATTCACATTTATTGCATTAAGCAGGTTTCTGCATTATGCGGTATAATCTCATATTTTTGGATGCTAAAAATTAGGAGAGAGAATGTGGCATCACAAGAACCCATGTATAAAGACTGAAAATTCAGACATGAGATCTCTCAAGATTTATTATTTTGATTTATTTGGGCGTACTGGGAATATAATGTAGATACGTTTGAGCACTTTGGTGCTTTGGTAGTGCATTGCCAAATCTTGTAAGTTAGCCATTGTTTGCCCAACTGCAGATTGCTGAATTGAAGCATTTGATTGACTAAGCCAAAGCCAATTAAATCATTCTGATGTGATGATGAACTTAGCACATGATTCTCCCATCACATCCAGCCACATTCTTTAACTGAAATTTTTACTTGTGCATTGGATGTACTACTCTTGAGTAATAGTCTTAGCAAAGCTGTTAAAGGTCTTTTTTTGTTTATTTTACTTTTGTGCATAAAGCAGATTCTTGGTATATTATATAATGCAATAAATCATCTTACAATGATGCTCTCTTCAGTCAAGCCCAAATGTTCTCCAAAATAGATAGCTTTTGTGAAGACATATGAAGTTTAAATTGTTAAGTGTCTCACTACATTTAGACGGAAAAGCTTTTAAATGTTACTTGTGCATGCTTACACACCTGCTTTCATTACCCTTTATCTATCAACAGCATAGCATTTTTAGACTATCTTTGATTTCACATTAAAATGAGATAAGATATATTGATATATTGTTATCAGCTCAGTCATGTTCGTACCATCCAAGAAATGTTGCTAGGTGATCTTTCTTTGTATGATTTATTGGCTTTCTGTTCCCTAATAGTATTCAGTAGTATTTAAATAAAATAGTATTTACAGTTCTTTTTTTTTACACTATGTGATGTGAGTTTAGTTTGGATCTGATATTTATGAGAATATGTTTGAATTATTATGAATAGACGTTGGCCAGGAGTTTATTTATATTTGCCTTGAAGTTTAGAAGCTTGGAACTGTCACAAGTTAATCTTTATTCACACATTTTATTTATTTCAAAAAGAAAGTTTTCTAACACAATGGTAAAGTTTACTAAAAGACGTTGCCGAGAAACACCAGATTGAATCACTAATGTTTACAAAAATAATAGACTATGAGGAGATAAAATAAAGAATCCATAAATATCTGTATTTACATATATTATTAAAACATTGTTTAATCAAACCATAATACATAGGTTTATGTACCATGGTAACACATCAATAACGATGTACAAACTGCAGTGATTTGTATAACATGCTGAGTGAAAAACAAACACTATAGCATGTGTGACACACTAAATCCAGGTATGGGTTGCTGGGGGTTCACAGGTATTCGAGAGAACCCCTAGCTAAGATTCTGTGCTGTTTGGAGAACCCCCAAATCCCACTCCTGGCTGGCCCTGCCCACCCCACCCGCCCCTCCCAGGAATCCCCACATGGCCCGTTTTGGATACCAGTAAGTGCAGAGCGCATGCAGAGCTCAGAGAGGACGAAAAACGGGCCTCCCGGAAGTTCGGGAAGGCTGGAAATGGGCCCATTTCCGGGTTCCAGAGAGCCTCCGGAACCCAGGGAGACCGTTTTTGCCCTCTCAGAGATTCAAGCAAAGCCTCTGGAGCCTGAGGAGGGCAAAAAGCCCCCTCCCCACCCCCGCTGTGGTGCAGGAGGCTGACTTGTCAAAATTTGTACAAGGCCCTGATAGTAGTTAAGATGAAACACTTAGAAGAGCTAAACAAGATTTGGGAAAGGTTTTTTTTTACAGTATGTGTATGTGTGTGGATTTACACACATGGCTTGCCTATGCATATATAGCATAGCCATGGTCTAGCATGTCCTCTGAACCAGAGGTGGTATTCAGCAGGTTCTGACCAGTTCTGGAGAAACGGTAGCAGAAATTTTGAGTAGTTCGGAGAAGCAGCAATACCATCTCTGACTGGCCTCGCCCCCATCGATTCTCTGCCTCCCGAGTGATTCTAATTTTGTTTTTACTTTAGGCCCATGGCAGCCCAGCTCGAGGCCGGGCAATGTGTGAGAGGCAAGCAAATGTGCACGCGCATGCCCTCCACTCACACAAATAGAGTTTTCTGCACAAGAGGAAGCATCCACCATTTGTGGGAGTGGAGCTTCGTGTACCTGCCCATTTGACCACCGCTTGTGTGATGGAGCCTCACACGCGTGTGCTTGCCCATTTCTCCTGCGGCCCAGTTTTGAAGAGCCCCCCCACCTTAGGCCATTAACAAAGCACAGAATGAGATGAACCAAATGTGATTTCATCAAATATAATTTAAATATATATGTTTTTTTTAAGAAAAACTAGCTCCGTATATTAAGAAACTACACACATGCATGCATGCAAGCACACATACACATGTACCGATAGTCCTTGACTTATGACCACAATTGAGCCCAAAATTTCTGTTGCTAAGCGAGACATTCATTAAGTGAATTTTGCCCCGTTTTATGAACTTTCTTGGCACATATGTGCCAAGTGAATCACTGCAGTTGTTATTAGTACCACGGTTGTTAAATGAATCTGGCTTCCCCATTGACTTCTGACAAGCAGTCAGAAGGTCACAACAGGGGATCACATGACCCTGGGACCCTGCAACAGTCATAAATACGAGCCAGTTGCCAAGCATCAGAATTTTGATCACATGACTATGGGTATTCTGTAACGGTCATAAGTGTAAATAGTCATAAGACCCTTTTTTCAGTGCCGTTGAAACTTTAACCATTCACTAAATGACCTGTTGTAAGTTCAGGATTATCTGCATCCTTTTCAAATTTGCAACAAAAAACTTAAATTTATTATATGAAGATATACTATTTTCAATAGTCTATATCTGCTTTGCTTTCGCTTCCCTTTTTCAGTGATGGGGTTCAAAAATTTTTACTACTAGTTCTGTAGGTGTGGCTTGGTGGATGTGGTTGGGGAAGGATACTGCAAAATCTCCATTCCTACCCCGCTCCTGTAAAATTCCTATTCTCTCCCCACCCCACTAACCTGCTTTCCAGTTCCGTTCTCCTGTGCAGGACAACAAAAGAAGACTCAGCCAATCAGCTGGGACTTGGGAGGCAGAGAATAGATGGGGACAGGGCCAGTCAGAGGTGGTAGTTCCGAACTACTCAAAATTTCCGCTACCGGTTCTCCAGAACTGGTCAGAATCTGCTGAATACCACCTCTGCTTTTCATATTACATCTATTGGAGTGAAGTCAAAGCTAAATATCTGTTTAGTATCTTTCTAATTTTAAATGCTTCATAATAATGAGTAAACTATAAAAACCCTTTTTTATTCTTTAAGAATTTATGGCAAATCTGGATCTACAGCTCAACTACATTCCAGTCATAAAGGAACCATCCAAACTTAACTGCCCCATCAAAAATTTTTATCTAGGTCTTTTGATGTTATAGTAAGTCCCCTCCTAGCAGGCATGATAGGTGCTATTGGGACTGTTTTCCTTGGTGTTTTAATGACTAGGAAATTTATTAGGATTTAAGAGACTTCAGGTTTTATTTTAATTGTTTTCTCTTTTATTTTTATTATTCAAATAAGTTGGTCAGAACCCTGTTGGAGTGACATTTAAGTTTGCATTAATAAAATAAATGCATAACCTGATGAATGATAATGCTACTGCTTTAACTTACTGCGTGTTGTGCGGTGTGAGCACAACCCTAAGAGGAAAACAGAATTCCTGCACTTCTGAACACTTGTGAAGGAGAGGAAAATTTGGTAGGTATGACTTAAATAAGCTTGAGAAAAGACATAGTTGGGAATGCTTTTTCTCCAGCAGTCACAAGTCAGGTGCCCTGCCCTCATTTGCATATCTTCACCTTGAAAGAGGGAAGGACAAAAGTAGAAAGAAATTATACAAATTTCATGGAAAGTCCCATGTTGCAGAGTCTGTTGTATTAAAGATCTGTAAATATTTATGACTGATCTAAATGTATTATCCAGGTTTGAGATTTCTTCTTTGAATGGATTACCTTCATGTGTGTATATATGCATTCATTCTTCCTGGCGCTTGCTGCTTCTGAATTTCTGAACTTGCATCATTGCTTCTTCTCAATGCAATCTATCGGGATTCACAGTCATCCAGGTCATGGCTGTCCCTAAAAGGAAACCAGACTTTCTTTGCTTTTCCTTGAAGATGTTTTACTTCTCATCCAAGAAGCTTCATCGTTTCTTCAGAGAAGGAAAAACCTCTTCAAGAAAAAATGAAGGAAGTCTGGTTGACTTTTGAAAAAGCACCTTCAGGACATTCTGAATGTATGTTTTCAAAGAGCATGCTTTGATTTGAAGCATCTACTTCCTACTCATTCCCTCCCAGAAATTCTGAATTTCAGATATAAGGGACAGTTTGCAACAATTTACTATACATGGCGTAAACGTACATTCAGTTCTAAGTGCTATCTGTCAACTTACCTGGCTTTTACCCAAGCACATCTGTTTCCACGTGATACTTATGACAGTTCAAATTGCTCAGATTCCTTTTAAAAAAAAACAACAATAATGTTCATTCTCTAGCAGTGAACAGCATTCACATTTTCTAGACACGCTTTTCATGACACATTTCAAAATAATGAGCTATACTCTGCCTTTATGTAGCCGCCTCCCCCATGAATGTATCTGTACAGTGAGTCCTTTGAAGCCAAATATGATTGTTGAACATTATATAACAGAAGATGCATTTCCAGTGTTTTGAGAAAAGTGTGCCATATGATTATAGGGACATAAATGGAATGTATTCATTTGCATATGTGTGCATATGGCTAAGTGTTACACAGAAGGGAGGAATTTTGCACAAGAGATGCTGTTGTTAGACAATACAGCAAACTCTGTCTGCTGTTCTGTTAAACTGGTGTTTTTTTATAGCTTGCCATAAAGTTTTTGAATTCAACATAGCCTTTTGTAATGTTTCTGAAATGACATGTATGCAATATTTGCATTGGTTGTCGTATATTTCTATCCATTTCCTTGTCTTCTCTGGCAAATCTCCCTCACTCCACTATCTTTCAAAACACTTTAGTGACTTAAATTCAGGTGGAATCTGATGTACTTTTTCTGTCTAAGGAATTTTATTAAAAGCCATAAGCTTTCATGAGCTTCACCAGATGCATAGACTGAATAAAAACTGATGTGGATTTGAATTGGGATAAAGTAGAAGAAAGAGAAACAGGTTAGATATGCAGATATGAAACAGATTACAAGTACTTTATCAGTTAGCAATTATAATGTGTTAAAAACCCACTGCTACAAATTAACAATTGTAATGTGTTAAAAACCTGCTCTGTTTATTGAGATCTTTTGATGTGAGTTCTTTCACTCAGTCGTGCTGTTAAAGTTTAATTTTTACCAAAATGGTCAATTTGAAATATGCAGTACAGTAGCCCGGGAGTTTGAAATGTTATAATATTACTTTTCTCCTATTTTGAGGTCTATTATAAAATTAATTCTGGGTCCATTAATTCTTTGGTGCAAAGTTTGTCCCATTTATTCTATGTAGAATCTAGAAGGACATTGCTGGCAGATGATGGCATTCATCACATTGGAAGAACAATATGTGAAGGGACCTCAGATTTTCTCCTCGCTTCCTCAACTTTTGTCATTTCCCAATTTAAACCCTACATTAGTTTAATATTTCATAAACTTTCATATAGGTAGTCCTCAATGTCATTTAGTGATCATTTAAAGTTATAGCAACACTAAAAAAAGTGACTTATGACCGTTTTTCACTCTTACGACCATTGCACCGTTCCCATGTTCCCATGATCAAAATTCAGAACAACTGACTCATTTGGCAACTGACTCATTAGGGTTGCTGTGTCTTGAAGTCACATGATCCCCTTTTGTAACCATCTGATAAGCAAAGTCAATGGGGAAGCCAGATTCACATAACAACCATTTTACTAACTTAACAACTGTGGCAATAAAGGTTGTAAAATGGGACAAAATTCACTTAACAAATGTTTCACTTAGCAACAGAAATTTGGGCTCAATTGTGGTCATATGTTGAGGATTACTTGTACTAAATATACTCTTCTTTATGGTGTCAAAAGATTCTTTGTTGGTTCTGTTAAATTATGGGTTCCTAATCTATTAGCTTTGCTCACTCTTGCTCTATATCTACACTGTTAGAAGTAATTGCAGAATTCTAACAGTGCAGAAGTCTATATGGAAATTTCACTATTCCAGTTGTAAGAAACATAAAAGGAGGAAGCACAATAGGAAAAAAAAATCTTTCTCTACTGTAATTATTGGAAAACTAGCAGTAAGTGTAAGGTTCAGATTGCATGGCCTATTAGAAATTGCACAGGCAATTTTTGACATTTTTGAAGCTGTGATGGCTGTGGTTTGGTTTTATTCTGTGTCAAAGTTCTTTATGCTGTGTTTGGATAAGATTTTTCTTATCTGTTGGTGTGAACTTAGAATTGGTGGTGAAAGGAGTAGATACTGTAATTTTATTTCCTTGGGCTAAAGAATAAAAAACAAAAAGCATGTTGAAAAATAATAAAGAGATTAATCCTAGGGTGGAAGAAAATGACCAGTTTACACCAAATCATAAAAGAAAAAGGCAATACCGAAGCATTGTTCTTTCCAGCAGTTATCTTGTCACTGGTATATAATACACAGCTGTGGCAGTTGAATTATTAAAGGAGTATCAGAATAAATAAGGAGCCTTTACTGTTACGGATTTGCAGATGTCTTTGAAAGTTTGATGGAATCGAGAACTGAATCAATAAACAACAAAACAAAGACTTAACAATTCTCTTGAGTGATGATATATTAGATCATTTCATGGCAGATGATTTTGCTTCCTTGTGCAGTTGGCTGTCCATTGTGAGAACAGTGGCTGGCCTAAATGAGATAGGAGTCCAGTCCAGAAGGGCAGATTTTATCTTCACAGTAAATCTGTACAGTGATCCAGATTCAAAGGACTCATTTAAAAAAATGTAGCACCTATAGAAAACTCTCGAAGAATCTATGGTTCTTCTTGGAGTCATGAACCATTCTAGAAAAGAAACTTAAAAAAATAATTTTATTGAGTATAAACATTAAAAACATTGAATGTGATGGTCTTCTCTGATGCACATTTCAGTCAAAGTATTTTACATTTAGAAAGATTCAAAATATATAACATTTATATACATATATATACTGTATATATACATACATTTAAGCTTTGTACTTTTTTATTTCTTTTTCTTATTCCTCAGCTATGAGGTCTCTCACCTCTTTCCTATTTCATCTTACATTCTTATTTCAATTTTGTGAACTCCCTTTCATGTCTCTCCAATAATAGAATTTATTTCACACTTAATAGTATTCTGATTTATCTTGTTCCTTCAATGCTAACCTATCCATTTTGGCGCATTGAAAAATCTTATCAATCATAGCATCTTCATGAGGGATTTCATTTGCTTTCCAATCAAAAGAAACTTTTGATTTAACAAGATAATAAAAGCACATTTGGGTGCCCTCTGTATCATTCTTTTTCCTTTAAATCCAAATTGCTGTACAGATATACTTATCAGGAAGAGAAACTCAGTATATTATGCATGTGCTTAGAAACAGCTAAATAACTAAAAGAATGATTACGCCCTTTAAGATTCAGGGAAGTAGGAGAAGACAATGGATAAACGGATGGTTGGGATCAAAGAGATTGCAAAGAATTACAAGTTAATAATAGAGACAGATCAATATGCACCTGTCCATGTAGTTATCATAAATTCAGCAATGACATTTATGTGTTCTTTCATAATGAGGTTGCATTTATTTATTGCTTATTTATATAACAGAACTGAGCAGAATGAGTCCCACCATAATAATTCAGATATTCTCTGAAATGAACCTGGATATACTTGCTGTTGGATGTCTAGCAATTTGGTTGGAGTTAAATTGGAAGGTTGTCTATGAACATTTTTATTATTAAAATTTTGGGCTTGGACAACCTTGTACTACGCCGCGTACGGTTAGACTTAAGCATAGTATACAAAATTATCTGCTACAATGTCCTACCAGTCAATGACTACTTTAGCTTCAACTGCAATAATACAAGAGCACGCAACAGATACAAACTCAATGTAAACCGCTCCAAATTTGATTGTAGAAAGTACGACTTCAGCAACAGAGTGATCCACTATTGACCTCACCCCATTCCTAAGAGGTTTGTAAGGGACGTGCATAAGTGCACAATTGTGCCTACCATCCCTGTCCTATTGTCCCCATTTATTCGTACCTATTTCCTGTATTCTTACTCATGTTTATACCTATGCCTATTATCTTGTAAGCGATTGACAAATCAAATCAATAAATAAATAAACATATTTGGCACCCCTGTAGAGAAAGATCTTATTTCTCAGCAACCAGTTAGTTACCTGAGATACTGGTGACATGGTCCATGTTTTAAAAACCATTATGTCAGGAGCTGTTTTAGAATCACAGAGACATTACTACCTATGATTTACAGGACATTGAACAGAATGAGTTGTTGTCACTTAACTTCCCATACTCATGCTAGTACCAAAACAATAATAACACAAGATTTATATGGTGTTGACATATGAGTCTGAAGGCTTGTTCTTCTCACTACTTTGGCACGTGGTAGATATTAGAAAAAGACAAGCAGTATGTGTAATTGGCAGCATTGCTTTAGTTGGTGGCTGGGCAGCTGCCCAGCCATACGTTCTTCACGGAAGTAAGCTTACTAGCGAAACCTCTATTATTTGGGCATCCATTGGTGGACATTTTATTTTCCCGGATTGTGGCTTCAGCGACAGCATGAGTTTCGGGCTAATGGGTACAGGTAGGGGATTTAATGCTGATTTTCATCTATGACATGTTGTTCCATAATGCTTTGTTTTAAGCTGCTATATTTCAAATTCTCGCAAATATATTACAGTGGAAGGGCAGGTTCTAATTCATTTTAAATAAGTCAATGTTAAATTAGTATGGGGAAGAACATTTAGTATAGTAAAGAAAAATAGGAGGATTAAACAGGTTTGAACTGGTTGCGTTCTCTTTTCTGTCTGTGTCTTTTGTCAAGTTTTATATTCTGATTGAATAGAGTCAGTCTAAAATCAACATTCCTTGTTGCCAAATGTAGTCAGAAGGTTCCAGGTTCCTATATGGAAGCCTAAATAAATAGCTATAAATTTAACTGACAGGATGTATGCTTGCCAAAGTTAAATTAGGTGTGTCTTGATTCCAGGTAGAGTGAATATTATCAGGCATGTACTTGGCAGAATCTCATATTGCTTTGCTATTCAAGTTGCCTTACTTGAAATATTTTTGAGATGCTGCTGTGAATGCCCATAACATAAAAATAGATGTTAAAATAGCTTAATCTCAAAACTGAAAATATTTAATCCATTTAACAGTAATAGAGAATAATGTGTTTCTTTAATCCCATCCCATCACTCAACAGACCTCTTAGTCTCATCTTATTTGCTCTTCTGGCCAAATATCTTTACAAGCAGTCAGTGCCACTAAACTAAGCTGAAAACGTGTTTATATGTCTTTTAAATAGTCACAGACTAGATTTTCAAGCTTTCTGCAGTCCTGGGCATGTGATCTTTCCTTCTGAATGCACAGTATGCTCTAACAGAAGAATCTAGATTGAGGAGTTTAGA
The DNA here is from genome assembly GCA_023653725.1 of Bungarus multicinctus. Lineage (NCBI taxonomy): Eukaryota > Metazoa > Chordata > Lepidosauria > Squamata > Elapidae > Bungarus > Bungarus multicinctus. Next base: position 261,166,832 of record CM042834.1, read on the forward strand.
ATACTTTAAAAAACACTTTTTCCTCTTCATTTTTGAGTACTGTATATACAAACTGTTGTACACTCAGTGGGTTAACTCATTATCTCTGGGAAATTTTGTGGTTGATTGTTGGCTGAATAAAGAGAGAAGGTAATTACCTAGTTGCATCCTGAAAGTATAGCCGTGTTATCTTAGGGTATTTCTGATGAGGATTCCGGTGGAACAAAGGATCACAGTAAATCTCTTTTTGATCTGTTGATATGTAGGTGGTGTGTTATGCATTCCCATGGGTTTTTTTTTGTTGTTGTTTGGAGAAAAGCCATGATAACGATAGCAGAAGTTACTCTTTCATACTTGGGCAGTGTTTTCAGCAATTACGGCAAGTAAACCAATGCACCCTGTTTTCCCACTTCTCTGTTTTCTCCCTATGGCATGACATGGCAACTTGCAAAGAAATTGAAATGCAGCTGTGGGATTGCCATCTGTTGTAGCCCACATGGAAAAATAGCAATAGCACTTTGAGTTATATACGGCTTGACAGTGCTATACAACCCTCTCAAGGCAGTTTTACAGAGTCAGCATATTGCCCCCAATAATGTGGGTCCTCATTTTACTGATCTTGGGAGGATGGAAGTCTGAGTCAACGTTGAGCCTGGTGGAATTTGAACAGCCAAATTGCAGGCAGCTGGCAGGCAGCAGAAGTAGCCTGCGATACTGCACTCTAGCCACTGCACTACCACGGCTCTATGGTCTAAAAAATAAACATGGAACATAGACTGTCATACACTGAACACCACAACATTCCCAGTTTCTGAAATAGCAGCTTAGCTCAAGGCAATGTTGTGTACTGGCATTACAAGGATTGATGAAGAGAAGAGTTCATTTTTGGTTTGGAGCTTCTTCTTCATGTGTCAAGTGTTGCTGGTAAATAATTGGAACTGTTACGTTTATTTATCTGTAAGCTTTTAAAAATGCAAAACCCTTTTCTCTTTGCTTCTGTAAAACAATAATCTGCAGAGTGTGTGTTTGTGTCTCTGTTTATATTTTTTAGTGTTGTATAAATGGTAGGGATGCTCCGTGTTTTATCAACACCATGCAGGAATTGGTTTGTATGGGGAAGGGGGAGGTTAAAGAACAATGTGCCACAGAGATAATAAACTTAATATGACATTTTAGCGGCTTGTCTGAGCAGGTAATAAATGCTAGGGATTAAAGTCCTTTCCATTTTGCAGCACAATCAGTTATAGGAACTATCCTAATCTAACAACATCTAACAACTAAGAGATAAGATAAAGATAGGGTAAAAAGTGTCATGATACCATTCATGGTGTTTTTTTTAAAAAAAAAACTGGCGGCAAATAGATAGCAATCAATAGGCAAGATCTTCTCCATAGTTCAAGGCACAAGATTCCAGTCTGTCTCGCAAGGGTTAGGCAAGAACTGTTGCCAAAATTCAGATAGTACAACATATCCAGGGAGTCATGATAGAACTTTGGTTTTAAAGAACCCCATAGTCATAATGCTTCTAGTACTTGAATGAACCCAGGCCAGGTATCTGAGTCTTAACATTTCCTGGACTTTGTTCAATCACACATAGTACATCCTTGACTGAGGATGAATGGATGGATGGATGAAATTCTCAGTAGAGAAGAAGTAGATTAGTATGTCCCAAATGTGCTTTTTTCTGGAGGCAACTGAGCTTTTTTGTTTTTTCTTTGAAAATGTTTCACTTCTCATCCAAGAAGCTTCTTCAGCTCTTTTTCTTGGATGAGAAGTGAAACATCTTCAAAGTAAAAAACAAGAAAGTCCAGTTTCCTCCTGAAAAAAAAGCACCTTTGGGACAACTATGACCTGGATAACTGAGAATCTCTACAGACATTTAGCTATGCAATTTGGGATGAACACCCTTTGAATGGTGTGGGAGTAGGAATGGGTTTCCAGAGAAAAAATTGCAGACTACAGGAACCAGAAACACGACTCAGGTGAGACCCTGAGGACACAGATAAACCTCCAAGTGCTTCAAAGACCCTCTAAAAGGATGCAAATGACCAGCTGTCTACAAGGAGTACTGTATATAATTCATTCCATTCCCCACTATCCTGTCAGAGCAGAAGAAGCTTTTTGGGTGAGAAGCAAAACATCTCAAAGAAAAAACAAAGTCCAGTTGCCTCCTGAAAAAAGCACTTTTGGGACAACCATGACCTGGATGACTGAGAATCTCTACAGACTTTTAAGTAGATCAGTACTTGATATACAGGAGAGCAAATAGATCATATTTCTCGGAGAACCATTACTTCAGTCTTTATCCGGAGTCTGGTGCTCATCTCAGAAGTAGCACTGCTTCATTGCTTTCGTGAACTTGGTGGTTGAATCCTTGCTTCATGATCTGAGTCTAGGCTTGAGGGTAGCCATCTCCTTAAAGTAGCCAACTCTCTCTTTTTACCTTAAATCCATAAAACTGGGCTGCTTTAAAGAGAAGCTGTGTTCACTTTCCCAAATAATCCAAATCACATCTGTCTTCTCAATAATTTCTGAAGCATGCACAGCATCGATATCCCTATAGTTTGCTTAAATCTTCAGTTATAGCTGTAGATTATATATTTTAAATAGCAATCTATTCTATCATACTGGGAAAGACTCACTAATTTGACTGAAGTCTGCTTGACTATGTGCTAAATCCTTCGAGGTGACTTCAGAGTTCTCCATATGGTGCTATTATATATATATGTGTGTGTGTGTGTGTGTGTGTGTGTGTGTGTTTTCTGAGGTTTTCGCAGGTATTTGTATGTGGCTCTTTGGTTCTTCAGGTTTTCTCCCGCGTAGAATTGGAAGTATCTAGGCGACGTTTCGATGCTCATTCATCATCTTCAGGCTTGTGTCTTCAGCCTTGTGCTTCTCAGAGTAATGTGAGCTTGCAGCTGCTCCTTCTTTTTAACTGCTAGTGGGGTTGTGACTTGATTGGGTGGGGACTTGGCTGTGTTCTGATTGGGTGGGGGTGTGTTCTCATTGGTTGGAGGTTTGGCTGTGTTCTGATTGGTTGGGGGGTTGGCTGTGTTCTGATTGGCTGGGGGTTTGTTCTGTTCCGGTGGGGGTTTGGTTGTACTCAGGTTAGTCTTAGTTGCTGGGGGATTTGAGCTGGTGAGCTGTGAAAATTCCCCAGCAACTAAGACTAACCTGAGTACAACCAAACCCCCACTGGAACAGAACATACCCCCAGCCAATCAGAACACAGCCAAACCCCCAACCAGAACACAGCCAAACCCCCAACCAGCCAATCAGAACACAGCCAACCCCCCAACCAGAACACAGCCAAACCCCCAACCAGAACACAGCCAAACCCCCAACCAATGACAACACACCCCCACCCAATCAGAACACAGCCAAGCCCCCACCCAATCAAGTCACACCCTCACTAGCAGTTAAAAGAAGGAGCAGCTGCAAGCTCACATTACTCCGAGAAACACAAGGCCGAAGACACAAGCCTGAAGATGTTGAATGAGACTACTTTTTGAAACTGGAGCATAATAGCCAAATTTGTACATGCTTAACCAGATCAATTAAAATCAGTTCAGACAAGATTAGCTGAAAACAGATCACAGGTTGCTAAATTGGACTGATTTTAAATTTGTGTATTTTTCTCTGCATGGATGGATTTAGTGCATAGGCCATAGGGCAATCTCAGCCTGTTTAATTATTTTGGCATTTGGCCTATTGTGGGAAAATTAATTTATTCAGAAATCAAATTAACCAGGTTGGAATTTGCAATAATTTATGGATATATTCAAATAGTTGGATTAATTTTAACTACCACAAGGGATCCAAAGGACTCAATTTGTTTCAACTTTGGATGAAAAGGTGGCAATATTAAATGTTTTGGCCCAGGAATAGCATATGTTTAGTCTATATGTTTAGTTTTAACTTTTTTACCCCATCATTTTGTTTTATGCATGAAATGGTTTGTGGATTTCAAAGAGGCAATGGTAAATGTATTTCTCAAGTTTAGCCTTTCCCAATCTGATTTCTTTATGATGTGCTGATTGAACATCAATACATGTTATCCCCATGTCTGAGTTAGTTCCTCTTGAGAATGAAGAAGGTTGATTTAATGTAATACTTCACTGGTCAAGACTTGTATTTATGCAAAATAATTACAGATTTTATGTCCTGGGACTTAGCATACAATCAGAGCTAAATCCAAAAGTGCTGTTGTGATAGAAGATTTTATTGATATGGCTTTGCAAATGTATTCATCTATTGCATTGAATTAATCAGGAATTCCTCCAATTTTTTTGGATGGGTGTTATTGGTTTTATAACTTTACAAATGACTGAATGTACTTGATTACAAAACAACTGTATATAAGAAAACAAATAATACCATTGTGTTTTGTAAGGCTATCTCCAAGGCCTTGAGAACTTTGTTAGAAATAAAAGTTAAGCTTGAGGCTGTTTTTTATTTTGCTATTTTTTCATATTTTTATTTTTGCTTTAAAAAAAATCTGAAGAAACAGGTAGAGCAGTGATCTTGTTAGCTCCAAGCAACAAGTCAGAATAATTCTTTCTTCTGTGGTTCAAGAACAACAAAAGTAAGTTTCGAAAAAGAGCTGCCACATACAGGTAATCCTTGACTTATGACCATAGCTGAGCCCAAAATTTCTATTGCTAAGGAAGTTAAATGAGTTTTATCTCATTTTACAATCTCTCTTGCTACAGTTGTTAAGCGAGGAACACAAGTGAATTTGGCTTCTCCATTGACTTCACTTGTCAGAAGCTGCAAACGGTTTATCACATGATTCTGGGACACTGCAACCGTCATTATTGCCTGCCAGTTGCCAAGCATCCAAATTTTGATCACATGACTACACGGATGCTGCAGTGACCATAAGTGTGAAAAATAATCACGTCACTTTTTATCAGGACCGTTGTAACTTTGAAAGGTCACTGAATGGTTGTGAGCCAAGGACTGCCTGTAGTACATAGATTGGACAAGCTGTACAAATTGTTGAGTGCCCGCCAATGCATATATTTTCACGTACATGCAGACCAAATCAGTAGTAGGAATCCATTCATTCAGTCTTTACTAAACCATTCACTGTCAGAAGTTCAGTTGCCTCATTTCTTGCTACTCTTGGGTCCAACTCTTGAGTCCAATTCTCTCTCTTTTTTTAAAAAAAAAGTTTTGTTAAATTTTTATTTTTGAATATACATTAATTTTGATACATGAACAGTGTGGCCTCTAGGTATAATTCATCTTGATACAAACAACAACAATAATAATAACAACAATAGCAACATTAATCAAACTTATATAATTCTAATATTGATATGTTTCTTTTAGAGTAGTTATTCAATATTTTAATATTCCATTTTAATGCCAATGATGTTATTAAGCGTACGTAGTAATGCCATCTTTCAACCTCTAATCTTTTCATCTGATTATTACTTATATTCTATTATATAAAAATTATATCTGCTAATGTTCCCTTATTTCTTATTTCTACCTCTATTCTAGTTTCTAGTCAGGCCATCGTTACTAATCCTAGTGTTAATTCTTGGATCCAATTCTCAGTGAGTGAGGGTTACATCCCTCCTCAAAGATTGACCACACATATTGTACAAATTCTATCCCTTCATTTCTCATAACATTTGGTAGAATTTTTTTATTATGTCCTGGCATTGTTACGCTAAATATTTCTCTGACTTGTTTTGTGGGTAGAGCATTTTACTGCCGTATATGAAAAATTAATGTACATATAGCAAACAATAATAAACTACCCTGATTTTTGCAGCTCTTCACTTCCAGTATTTTAATACTGATATTTAACAGTAATGTTTTGTACATGGCAGTGCAATTTTCTGTTTTTTTTTTAAAAAAAAACAGGTTCAAAGCTAAAAATAAAAGATAAAAATGTCAAACCTACTACTCGGTGGCTGTCCATGTTTTGCTTATCCTTTTTAATATGAAACAAAAATGGAACTGTGTTCTGTACCTCCACTAAAACAATTTCTTTGTTAATTTCCTGGCTTGGTGGACAAGCCAGAGTAAATATTTACACAGCCCCAGGGATACTGTGAAAGGCAGTGTGGTATGATGGCTCAAGTATTATTAGACCAGGGAAAACTAGATTCAAGATTTTGCTTGGCCATGAAAGTAACTGGTGAATTGTGGACAATCATTTCTTCAACTTTACCTGTCTTGTAGGGTTACTGACAGAACCTGATCAGGCAGGGAAGGTATGTTGTGGACCTCATCAGCTAAGGAATTCCGAGAAGCAAGGTCTAGGAAGACCTCTGTTGTTACCTCTGTACTGTGGAACACTTCTCCCTTCTCCCTACTCCTACCCACTCTTCAGGCCTTGCTTAAAGGCATAAAAACAGCTCTGCTCTGTAGCCTTGCTTGGGATGCATAAAGGAATATGCAACCATGGGCCTGGGTAGCATCTAAAACAGAGGTGGTATTCAGCAGGTTCTGATCAGTTCTGGAGAACCGGTAGCAGAAATTTTGAGTAGTTCAGAGAACCGGCAAATACCACCTCTGACTGGCCCCGCCCCCATTTATTCTCTGCCTCCCGAGTCCCAGCTGTATTCTTCCCCTGCCATGCCCACCAAGCCATGCCCACAGAACCGATAGTAAAAATTTTTGAATCCCACCACTGACCTAAAAGTCCTCCCCCACTGCGTTTTAATCAATTTTTTAACATTCCTTGCCTTCCTTAAATTTTATGCACTGTTTTTAAGTTTTAATATTTTATTGTACGCCACCCAAAGTCCCTCTTGGAAAGATAATGGCTGTTTCTTAAATATGTAAAATAAATAGATAAGAATAAAATGAGGGAAATACTATGGAGACCATACTGAGGTTCTGGAGAAAAATTGAAATTAACAGATAAATAAAATAGGTCCATTCAATCCAGGACATAATACAAGATAATAATAATAGACATTATAGAGTGGTTGTCTTACAGATAATTGGTTTTCTTTTGTAGTCTCTTAATGTGATATATCAGACCTTCATAGAGAAAAATCTATTTGTTTATTAAGAGTTGATGATGCCGATTTTATGGCACATAAGTGTTCAATCAGTTAATGAAACATGGCTTTGGAATTAAGAATAACTTCCAATTCCATTTTCAATTTTCTTTCATATTACCGTAAAGTTTAGTTTTATAGGTTTCTTTTTTACTGTTTCCCTTTGAAGTGGTGATATTATGAAAGACTTGATAGGAAACAAAAGATGTTAACTCTATGCCAGGATGCCAGCAAGTCTGTGAAGTGCAAAGTCTGAAAACTGAAATATACTTTCCTGAAATTTCCTTAGTAGCTTTGTGTGTCTCAGTATGACCTTTGCTCTTTTGTTTGCATTCTGTATTCAGATTTCCTCAATTACAATCAATACTTTATATTACACCTAGTCTCATTATTTGCAAAATGTGAAATAATTATCAGCAAGACTTTTCTCAGCATAGGAACTCAAAAAGATTTTCTTTTCCTGAACAGCTGAAGCATAAGCAAGTTTAATGCAGCAAATTTGTATGGCTATTTGGGTTCCTTGTTAGAAAGAAATGTGCTACTTATTAGTGACATATATCAGCCATATATGTCAGTTGCTATTTTTCCTAATTTTGCTGTGCAATCCTTCAATTAAAATAACCATGCCAAATGTCTGTGGGTAAAAGTAATAGGACAGTGAAATGACCCACAGCAGAAAATTAGGAAGTGGAGTGAAATAGTTGACTACCACCAAGTTGATTAAACGCGTACGGTTATAAGAATTTAAGCAATATTTAACAGACAATCCTAGAAAACTGAGGGCATCAGATCACAAAAAGTTCCAAATATTTGAATGCAGGATCCAATCTGGGCCAGAATAGGAGATTTAGTTTTCTGAGCTTTTGGACTCATGCTGGAGTCCCCAAAAAAAAGAAGTTCAGGGAACTTCTCTCTCATCATTGGATCCTGTAACATTGTCCTGGGAGAAGTATGTATTTGCCTTCATTGGTGAATATCTGAATGATTAAATTTTTTTTAAAAATGTGCTTTGCTTGGATGTCTTAATCTGTATGGCTCCTACACACCCACAGGTGTTAAAAAGGATGTGCAACAGCTATTTGTGTTTGAACTCTGGGAAGTGTGATTGGGCGGTGCTGCTGTTCCTTCAGCAAACACTCTTTTGTTACACTTTGAAGACACTTTCACTGCTTATCTTTTCACCTGTTCCTCTGGTGTTGGATGTTCAGAGTTCTAAATGGTTTACTCTCTATAATATCTATGCAAATTGAAGAGGTGACCTGCAGGACATGGTGGAGTTGGGAATGAAGTATTCCCTTCCAAGCAATTAATCCTGAAGAAGTTGCTTAGAGGAAGGATCACTTGTAGGGAAGAAGTAGACAAAAGCCTTTTCTTCCTCTTTCACAAGGTTATAATTTGATGGAACTAAATGCAGGGAGGTTCATGACTGATTAAAGGATGTTTTTCCCCCGCAAAAGGATAATTTTGCATAATCAAACTGGGGAGTCGACTACTGACTGCTGAGTTTAAGGACATCATTTTTTTTATTATAAGATACAGTTCAGAAAAAAGTTAGAAAACTAAGAGAAAGGAAAAGGAAAGTGCAGAGAGAAAGAAGACAAAAAGTGATCACGTCTGACTTTTTTCAGTGTGGTAAAATTAAAAAGTATACAACTTCTTTTGCTTTTCATTTCATAACATTTCAAGCCGTTTCTATAGCGACAAAATTATTCCAGTCATCAAAACCTAAAATCAAAGTTTAATTTTTTTTCAGTTTCAAGGAAAAAGTCCAGACGCATATTCCAGAGATTAAGGACATCATTTAAAAGGATTTTAAATTGAAACTAGACAAATCTATAGCCGTACAAAGTCAATTTGCTGTTTGTCAATGAAAATCTCCTGGTATTGCTTCTGAATTGTCATAATTGTAGCCAAGCTGCATGCATCCAGTATAAATAAGCGTTTAATTTTCATTTCCGAAAGGAATGGTTGAATATAAAGCAATAGTTGCATCTGAGGCCAAATGTTATCATCTTTGTTAAAGTATAGAAATACAATAATCTAATAAATATAGAAAAAAAATCCCATTTTCCCTTACTGTGTTCTTAAAGGCATAGCAGCATAATTCATTGTGCATTCTAACAGTATAATTGCTACGAGTTATTTATTTTCTGCTTCCCAACAAACCAGTGAGGTTCTACATGTTCTAATGTACACCCATGCACACAAGCTGAGCTTCATTCCTAAATCATCTGCAATGACAGTTTTCCTATCTATAAATTAATCTAATGGACATTCATTGTTGATGCTATATTTGTGCACTAATTTGAAGTAATTGCAAAGCTTCAGGAAGGAAGAAGCTGCTTGTTCTGGTCAGACGGTGGGATTCATATCTGTAGCATTAAATACCATAATGTTTTGTTTCTTTTTTTGTGTGGATATTTGCAGTGTAAGGTTTAGAATGGGGAGAAACATCATTGGGAATGAGATGATTGAATTCAAATTTAGAGTTCTGTATTCTGTGTACAGTTTGCTTTTCAGACACGGAATGAAACTTCGTTTTTGCTACATCCTTTTAAAAAACAAAATAAATTACAACAGTTCTTTTTTTTAAAAAAAAAGCTGCTTAACTTATCCTGCAAGAAAGCAAAATGCCTTTTGCACAAGTAATTTCCTGCCAATTATAGGCAGCTTACTCTTATACTGTAGAGTAGCCTTTCCCATAATATTGAATAATTGCAAAGATGAAGAAATCCTGATTCTGGATTATTGCTATTTAGATTATGAGTCCCTGCCTTGTGTTATCTAATATCATTGCTGTGTCTAGTTGGATACTACATATCCTGCAATAACTCCCCTGGATTTTAGATAGGGCTCTCTGCTAAACCTGCTGAGAGATATCAAGAATTTGGATCCAGTCACTGGCGTACTATATACAGGTGATCCTCAATTTACAACCATTCGTTTAGTGACCGTTAGAAGTTAACAGTGGCACTGAAAAAAATGACTCCTGTCAGTTTTTCTCTCTTATAACCATTACAACATCCTCATGGTTACATGATCAAAATTAGGAGGCTTGGCAACTGGCATGTACTTATGATGGTTGCGGTGTCCTAGGATCATATGATCAGCTTTGGCGACTTTCTGACAAGCAGACTCAATAGGGAAGCCAGAATCACTTAACAACTGCAATGATCCGCTTAACAACCATCTCAAGAAAGATAGTAAAATGAGGCAAAACCCATTTAACAATGGTCTTACTTAGCAAGGGAAAATTTGGGCTCAATTGTGGTTGTAAATCAAAGACTACCTGTACAAGCATTCCCCTACTGAGGAAAGAAGGAAACAAGTTAATATAAACTTTTCCGGAGGCAATGTTTTTTTTATAATGTCTTAATTTGTTACGTGAAACATTAGTGGGAGGAAAATGAAGACAATTCTTCTCTTTCTAAAGGTATGCAGTTTTATACAAAACATTAAAAAAGGACTGCCAACGTGCATACAACTGCTTGTTGTTTTTTTACAAAGGTGTCAGAGTTTAATGGAAAAGGAGGATCTGGTTGTGTGTGGGTGTGTAAGACAGTTTGCAGAATTGAATTAATTGTCGTCTTTTCAGTATCTTTATGAGGAAACACTCAAGGTCATAACTTTCTTTTCTTTGAGAACATCTAACACCCAGCACAAAGAATTGCAAAATAGTTGGCCAGGTGGGGGTTTTTTCCTTCTTTTTTTAAATAATCCTGTTAAGCATTAACTATACCACTCCCTACAATATAAGTCAACCAGTGTTTGCAGAAAACGTAGGTACAGAAGTCTATCTATGGGTATTATTTGAGTTCAGATAGAAAGAAAGCACCTTCATAGGGTGGGGTTTATAAAATATAGAGGCATGAAACCTTGATTAAAGTCATGTAAAAGAATAGAAAAAGAAGACCCGAACTGTGATACAGATGTCTCTTACTTTAGAATAAGGGGTGTGGATCTTAATGCAAAGATGTTTTTCAACACATCTACTGTCTTTTCTTTTGTGTATGTGATACCTAGAATTAAAATAAATGTTCGCCAGCATTTCAGATAAAATTGAAAGTGCCAAGTATTATCCAGATATTCAACCAGCCTTTATGAACCTGGTACTTTTTAGGTATATTGAAGCTTGTCTTGTAGAATTTACAGTTAGGATATGGAATTGGGAACTTGGACATATGTCTACCTGGTCCCCTGGAGTAGGAAGGCAGAACGTTGAGGTTCCCAATTATGAAGGAAATATATCTGGTGGAACCTAGGAAAATGACCCTCTCAATTACCAACTGGCAAGCTCCATGTGCCAGTACTCCACTATAGCCAGCCTACAGAGACAAGCAATATTTCTATTTTAAACTATGATAATTATTTCAAAAAAAATCTTTTTTTTCTCTACGAGCAAATTCAGCTGATCAAAAAAAAAAAAAAAAAAATCAGAGCAGGAATAAGTCTGGTTATTCCTTGGATGGAAGTCTCCAAGAAATCCTTGACAGTAAATTGTAGACTGAAATTGAAAAACATTATTGAGAAAGAAAATGGCAAAATCATTTCCATATTGATGCCAAGTGGGCTGCATGAAGGGGCCCATGAAGTTGATAAGAGTTGAGCTATATGTGTGTGTGTGTTCTTTCTTTCTTTCTTTCTTTCTTTCTTTCTTTCTTTCTTTCTTTCTTTCTTTCTTTCTTTCTTTCTTTCTTTCTTTCTTTCTTCCTTCCTTCCTTCCTTCCTTCCTTCCTTCCTTCCTTCCTTCCTTCCTTCCTTCCTTCCTTCCTTCCTTCCTTCCTTTCTTTCTTTCTTTCTTTCTTTCTTTCTTTCTTTCTTTCTTTCTTTCTTTCTTTCTTCTGGACAGATGAATATGCTTCTTGTTGTACATTGTCCTTTGCATTTCTGAGGTAGAATTGAAAAATGTTAAAAATTTTCAACCAAAGTGGACAATATAGGGTTAAGAGCATTGGACTAGGATTAGGAAGACGTAGATTAATAAAATAACTGAGTTGGAAGGGACCTTGAAGGTCTTCTAGTCCAATTCCTTGCACAAGTAGGAGACCCTATATCATTCTGGACAAATAATTGTTCAATTTCTTCTTAAAACCCACAATATCTGGAAGCAGGTTTTTATACTGATTCAGTTGTTCTCACTGTCATGAAATTTCTCCTTTTTTCTAGGTTGCTTCCCTCCTTGATTAGTTTCCATCCATTGCTCCTTGTCCTGCCTTCAGATACTTTGAGGCATAGATCCCTCTTCTTTGAGGCAGCCCCTTATATATTGGAACACTGCTATCATGTCACCCCATAATCCTTCTTTTATTTAAACTAGACATACCCAATTCCTGCAACTGTTTCTCATATATTTTAGCCTCCCATCCCCTTATCATCCTTGTTACTCTTCTCTGCGCTGTTTTCTAGAGTCTCAACATATTTTTTATATCGTGGCAACCAAAGCTGGATGCAATATTCCAAGTGTGGTCTTACCAAGGCATTATAAAGTGGAACTAACACTTCACATAATCTTGATTCTATCCCTCTCTTACTGCTGCTTGTACCTGAGCATTCATAAAGCTCATTGGGTTAACTGGGGCAATCACACTTACTCATCCAACTTATCATGATGCGAGAATCACATTGGAATGAAATTCTGCACAGACCCTTTGAGATTCTGGATGGAGGGGAGTACAAATACCAATAAAAATATTAACTTTTATGATAGATATAATTATTATCATACTGAAACAAGAGCTCTAGTCTCTTCTAAACCTGTTTGCTTCCCCCCCCCCGCAAGTCTTCTATCTTGCAATATTTTATACACATGCATGCACAAACGCAGTTGTACACACCCAAGATTCATTTGCTTTCGTTTTCATTCTATATACAAGTTTCTAAAGATGTTCAGCTTGTGTTTTGTTTTTTGCTTGATGATTGATGACTCCTCTTTCTCTCACAAAATCATCATGGCTGCCAGATTCCAAAAATCAGCAAAGACTTGTTGAGATTCTCTAAGCAATTTCCTTTCTTGTTCCTCACCTGCCAAACTTAAGCAGGCTATTTGCACCATAAAATGTAGTATCCTCTGGAAACTATTAGGGAAAAGACATCTTCTCCCACACAAACTATCTAAACTCTGCTGTCTCTTGTTATCTGGGATGTGTTCCTGGGAATCCAGACTACATTCCACCACAGAGGCATATAGTATGTAGTTCTTTTTCTAAATTTCTTCACAAGAACCACCCTGTGAATTAGCCAATCCCTGAAGCACATTCGTCCATTGAGTTTCCATGGGTGGAGGTAAATTTGAATGTGGGCCTCCCCAGTCCTAGCCCACTATACCATGCTGGTTTAATATTGCCTCCATAAGTTAAAATACTTTGGTGTAAAGATTAAATGATTATTGCATATAGCAGTAGTTCTCAAACGTTTCTTCACCCCAGAGTCCCTTTAAATATCTTTTGTGGCCATGGATCATGGTCCATGACCCCCAAGACTTAACTCAAGATTGAAATCATAACATTTCTTCAAGCCTTCACGCTCCCTCTCCCGGTGACAATATTGGGGGGGCTCCCTGGGGTCATGGATAACTCTGGGGGGCTCCCAGGCTCCAGTTTGAGAACAACTGGTATAAAATATTTACACAGAAGGAAACCCATGCTCTTATTTGTTCTGTTGATGAAGATTCTCAGTCACCCATATAGAGTTTCCATGATTCAAATGCCAAACATTTGTTCTAATCGTTGATCAATATATCATAGCTATATTTATCAACGTAATGTTCTTTAAATGCTTCAAATTACAACTGCTATAGTTCCAGCCAACATAATCAGTCAGACCGATGAGAACTGTAGCCCCAAATAATTGTAAGGCCCATGTCTGAAGAAGGTTATATTACAGAATAAGATTTAATTAAAGTAAGTTTTAACAGTTTTTGGTTAAACCAAATCTGTAGGCCTGGTCAGAGCTGACTTGGTCTTTGGGTGGCATGCCAAAGAGGCCATGACAAAGTTTAAATCTTATTTCGCTTTAATTAATTGTCTATATTTTATATGATGAAACAGGCCATTGTACATAACATTAGTAGAGATGGAGTAGAGAGGAAATGGTACAGCACAGCCACATTAATTGAATTTTTAAGATCCTTAAATTATTTATCTTGGGTTCTGCAACCTCTTTTGTTATTCCCCACTTTTATTACTACAATTGATCATGTTTTATAAAGTGAGCATGCATAATTAATATTTCAATCTATCAATTCAAGAGCATCCACACTTTTTTTTGCATATAGACATTTCTAAAGCTATCCTGTTAATTATTGATATGCAAATTGGTTTTGTCCCAGCATATCTGAGAGTCTGAACTTCTCTGTCTCTAATTATGATACATTTTGAGTCATTTGATGGACGCTGACCTATTGGCCTGTCCTGTCTCCCTCAGTCGGATCCCTTGAACACCCTCCGCCTGTTAGAATTCCCCACTGTCTAACTTTCTCTATGTCCAGACCTATTTGCTAGCAACCATGCTCTCCATTGCCTAGCTAGAATAAGGCTAAACATTAGAAAAACGATGCTTGTCCTAAGAGAGGTCCCAGTTCTATACTTTTTCCCCTTATCTGTAGTTTTTTTTTAATTATGATTTTTGTTTATTTTTCTGCAGTGCACTAGAATTGTAGTGCTTCAAGGCTTAGTTCCTTTGTAAGACATTTTCACAATTGAATTTACTTTACTAGTTGATCCATCGGATGATTTTCCATATATAAATTGTTGCTAAGTTTGAAAGAGAAATGGCATCTAAAAGCATGACCAGTTGGAGTTTAAGGTCAGATTTCCTTGTATTTTAGTTCAATTAATATTAATGAACTAACTCATACATTGACATGGAATTTAGCTACAAAATAATAAGATTTAACATCATCATAAAAATATCATCATATTTATTTGATATTTATTTATTAGCTGCAGAGGCTTTGCCCTGAATGATAAGGCAAAGGATTCCATGCATACGTTCTTTTTTAAAGCACAGATTGGGTAAATTTGTTTTAGCTGGTCAAATTTGCTTTGATGAAAAATGGCAAGAAGGAATTCCATGGCAGGTTGATACCAATCTATTTTTACTTTCATTTTTCAGGATTTGTTGGCAGGATGAATTTAGAAAGAGACTCTGAAACGACCTTTGAGGAAGACTCTCAGCCCAATGATGAAGAGGTCCCATATAGCGACGATGAGACGGAAGACGACCTGGACACTCAACCTGACGTTGAGCCAGAACAAAACCGTATTAACCGAGAAGTGGAAACAACTCGAGAGACGCTTCGAAAAGGTGAGAATGCAAGAAATTATTACCAAAAAGCTAGTGATTATTTTGAAGGAGTTTCCCCCTGCTTTTATGATAGAATAGAATAACAGAGTTGGAAGGGACCTTGAAGGTCTTCTAGTCCAACTCCTTACTCAGACAGGAAACCCTATACCATTTCAGATAAATGATTGTTCAATCTCTTCTTAAAAACTACCAGTGTTGGAGCATTTACAACTTCTGGAGGCAGGTTGTTCCACTGATT
The DNA here is from genome assembly GCA_023653725.1 of Bungarus multicinctus. Taxonomy (NCBI): domain Eukaryota; kingdom Metazoa; phylum Chordata; class Lepidosauria; order Squamata; family Elapidae; genus Bungarus; species Bungarus multicinctus. The sequence goes on from CM042834.1 coordinate 261,182,381, forward strand.
AACTGTTCTGTCATGAATTTTCTCCTTAGTTGTAAGATGCTTCTCTCCTTGATTAGTTTCCACCCATTACTTCTTGTCCTGCCCTCAGGTGCTTTGGGGCATAGGTTGACCCCCTCTTCCTTGTGGCAGCCCCTTAGATGTTGAAACACTGCTATCATGTCATCCTTAATCTTTCTTTTCACTAAACTAGACTTACCCAATTCCAGCAACCATTCTTTATATGTTGCTGGGCAATAATTGAACTACTTAAATAATTACCCTGTATTTCCAGAAATATTAAAAACGCATTCTATTTCTATTTTTTTACTGTTTGCAAAAGAGTACAAGGACTGGTGAGCTGGACAGATTCTACAGAAAGTATACAGGTTGTCCTCGACTTAAAACCATTTAATGACCATTCTTACTTATCACTGCATTGAAAAACATGACTTACGACTGGCCTCTCACTTACAACTATCATAGAATCCCTATGATAGGAGCAAAATTTGGATACTTGGAAAGCAACATGTATTTATGGTGGTTGCAGCATTCTGGGGTCATGTGATCACCATTTGCGATCTTTCCAGCCAGCTTTTGACAAGCAAAGTCAATGTGGAAACTGGATTCGCTTAATAACCATGTGATTCATTTAGCAACTCCAGTAATTTGCTTTTTAAAAAAAAAACAATTTTATTTGGGTTTTCACAAAACAAAAAGAAAAAAGAACATCTCTTTTTAGTGAGCAGCATGGTTCCAGGTTTTCACATCTTCATACAAATATAATTTCAGTTACATATTAATCTTTCATATTCCATTTCTTATCTTATCACTACTTTATATATTCTCTATTTATTTCAAATACCTCCCTCGGGCTTATTGTATAGTTTTCTCATTCATTTCCAGATCTATTTCATTTCCTTTTCAAAATTTCTATATCTTCATGATCATTATACTTTTATCTGTCCTGTTTACAATTTTACTGCATATTCTTATATCATTATTTTCCCAAAAAACCCACAATTACTCCACATTTCAAATATTACAAAGCAAGAGTTCCCTTATAATTACCATTTAGAGTGTGTCACCTTCATATCTTAAGATTATTTCCCTTTCAAATCCCATTAAACATTCAACTTTTAAATTGTCCCCTTAAACAATTATAACAATCAACTCCTAATAACTATATTATAACATAAATCCCTTTTCTATCAGATTCCGCAAGGTCCCCCTTAAATTTCATTGAAATTTAAAGTATTTAAAGTATTAAATACTTTAAATTTCAATGAAAAAAAAGAAAATAATTAATCAATTCAAATTCATCCTAGAAACTGATATTAATCTCCTTACAATCCTTCTCATAATTCATTTCAATTACATTTTATAGATCATTAATATACATACATTAATATCCATATTTTAACTCCAGTAATTTGCTTAATAACCATGGAAAAAATGTTATAAAATTGGGCGTGACTCACTTAAGAACCACCTTGCTTAGCAATAGTAGTTGCAAATGGGGACGTAAGTCAAGGAATACTTAATAAAAATAGTTTGGAATTGATTGAAGTATTAAGCATGATAAGGGTGAGTTAGGTAGAGCAGTTCAAAATAATTTTACTTTATTGGCGATATCCAACAAACATGGGCACCCACACTTAATTTGGAAGAGTTTCTGAAGGAGTCATAGATGCCAGAGTATTTGTTCCATCTTGTTTTTTCCAATGTTTCTACCTTGCAGAAAAAATACCACTAAAAATAGAATGTATTTTCAATATTTCTGGCAATATGGGATAATTATTTAAGTAGATCAATTAGTTGCCCAGTAATAAACTTAACAGGTAATCTAAATTAGGTCTTCTTAGATGCCTGGGACCTTTAACTTTTCCATGGCTATTTTGATGAGTACAGAAAAACTTCCATCATCAAAAGTCAATAATTAATTCAGAACATTTGCAGCAAAGAAGAGATTATCAAGGAGATTTTTCTCCCATCAAAATTCAATACATTAATTGAGATATATATTTTTGAGGACATTATTCATAAACAAGTAATAAACACTTATGTGAATAAGGATTAAAGCACAGAAAAACAATGGTTAAATTATATAAAATTTTCAATTGGATTTAGTAACTGCATAGCAAATAGATGCCTTATTACAATAACTTTTCAGTAAACTTTTCAGTTAAAAACAGAAGAAATGGATGACATAACGGTGGTTCTTTTTAGTCAGGTGTCCTTTTTTCCCCTCCAGGTAAAATTCTCCCACTTTTAGCATTTCTCTGTGAATACTACATATTTTGTTGGTTCACCAGTATTGCTAGTTTGCATTTATAGAAGCAAAATTGAACCGATATTTCTGAATGTATGCAAAGTCAAGGATAAAATGCAGAACTTTTGCCTTTTGAGCTTTGCAAATGCTGCTTTGAGATTTCAAAAAAAAGGGAGGGTCGTGCATACTCCCACTTAATACAGTAATGAAAACCGTTCACTACTTCCAAGTATTTTACAAATTAAATGTTTTGCTGTGTTTTCAGATTGCAGCTGGCAAGTTAAAGCAAATGACAGAGCTTTCTATGAGCAACCCCAATTTAAGGAAACAATATACCTTTGTATTAAGAAAAGTAAATATGCGGTAGGTAAACACCTCTATATGTAATAGTTTCTTTCCAATAGTTCTTAAGCCTCTCATTTAAAGAGAAAATCTTAATTGATAAATGTTTGATTTTTTATACAGCCATGGATTCATTAGTCCAGACTTTGCGAAAGTAGCACTTTCTAGATGTATTTGAGTGCAGTTCTTACTATAGTGTATTTAGCCACTTTGTCTAGCATATTTCCAGGAGAACAAACAGAGAAATTAAGCTTATGTTCATTTTCATATAGTACTCATGCATTACAGCTGGCATTTAACATAGTTGAAGAGCCTAGTGGTTGCTACATTGGAGTTTCCATCAATCCTAAGATTGCTGTTTTCTGTTTCATTCTCAAATAAGAACTCGTCAAAAAAAAAACCCCAACCCTCTGCAGTTTGAATTACTTAATTATTTTCTAAATGCCATTAACTTTTTTTGTGCCAGAGAATTCAATTTGCATTTCAGTGACCTTTTGGAAGCTGCACTTTCAAAGTTGGTATTTAGAGCTAAATTGGAAGTGATTTCCTTGTATTTTACTTTAATTAAAATTAATGAAATAACTCATACATTGACATGGAATTTAGCAGAGGAAGAATAGCAATATATCTACCAAATAATAAGATTTAACATCATGGTAAAAAGGTTCCATAGCTGGGTATATATTTGAGAAAGGAACAATAGACTCCTATCTAAAAATATTACTCAGGGATTTGGAAAAATTTCATTTTTTTAAAGATGGAGAAACTTAAAATTGTCTTGATTAAGAAGAATTCTTCCAAGGTTTAATTTTTTGTTCCAAATGCCTTCATTAAAAATGACAAACAAGGTATTAAATTCCCAGCGTTGAGATTAGTTTGTTGGTTGAAACTGTTAGAGAGTAGCAATAGCAATAGCACTTAGAATTATATACCACTTCACAGTGTTTTACAGCCCTCTCTAAGCAGTTAGAGGGTCAGCATCAAAGGTGGTATTCAGCAGGTTCTGGCCAGTTCTGGAGAACCGATAGCAGAAATTTTGAGTAGTTCCGAGATCCAGAAAATCCTACCTCTGACTGGAGATTTTACAGTATCCTTCCCCTGCCACACCCACCAAGCCACACCCACAGAACTGGTAGTAAAAAAATTTGAATCTCACCACTGGTCAGCATATTGCCCCCAACAACCTGGCTCCTCATTTTATTCACCTCAGAAGGATGGAAGGCTGAGTCTTCCTGAGCAAATTGAGCAGCAGAGTTGCTGAAAATTCCTTTGTATACTTAAAAAATCTCAACACTTCCAAAAGTAACGATAAATAGAGAATATTTATGAAATCCATTTATGAAACAAGCCAAGAATGGGGGTTGCTTAGGGTTCCCAAGGCAGCTTTCCAATATTTGATCAAGTGGAGAAAGCTTCTCTTTTCCCCTTCAATGCCTTTTTAAAGTGGGTTTTATTTTTTTTAATGTGGAACAATATGTAGTGGCATAAGACTTTTTGCAAAACATTAAAATCCCAAAGACTGTTTCAGAATAGTCTGGTTTGTGTAATACACTTGCATATCTTCCGAGGTGAATAAAATGAGGACCCAAATTGTTGGGGGCCATATGCTGACTCTTTAAACCACTTAGAGAGGGCTGTAAAGCACTATAAAGCGGTATATAAGTCTAAGTGCTATTGCTATATCAACTCACTTTGATTAATAAGGTTTTATTTAAAGTACAAAATGAATTAATATGATTTCTATATTAATGCTTTAACTAAAGTGTTTTTTTTTTGTCTTCCACAGGGGAATGCCATCAAAACCTACAAGTATAACCCAATTACCTTTCTGCCATTGAATTTGTACGAACAGTTTAAAAGAATTGCCAATTTCTATTTCCTTATTCTACTTATTTTACAGGTATAATAAATGTTGACATTTATTATGGAGTAAGCAAGCCCCCTTTATAGTCAATTTTAGAGTTGCAGATTGACTCAGTATACATCTACCACCAGTGTAAAATGATGACAATCTGGGAGACTGGACTCTAGGCTCTTGATTTTATATATATACTTTGTGGTTTTAACCACATGAGGGAAGTTCTTGACTAAAGAGGCATTTTCCACGTTCAGTGGGAAATGCTAATTTTCAAAAAACAAATTACGTGTAGCAACATCAGAACACGAGCTGATCCTAATTTCCTTGTTCAGCTTACAGACAGACATCTTAACCCCAGAAGGCATGTGCAATAATGGAGCATTTTTGTGCTAATACCAAAAATCAGTACTTCCTGCTAGGGAATGGAGTTTTCTTTCTTCACCGCTGTTAACCTTTAACATCCTCCTTTTTGGTAGAGTTCTTACTATTACTTGCTAGCTCTATCTAGTATTTACCACAGCTCGTATAAAGATGAGTGTTGTAAGGTTTTCAGATAGGACAGGCTGGAAAAATATTGTGCAAAAATAAATGAAGAGCATTTCTGACTCAAAACCATATGGATACATTATGTTTCAATGAAAGTATTTCTGTGTAACTGTGCAGTACTTAAATTTGATCTATTTGGGATAATCCTTACTGTGTAACCATGCATTTAAACTTACTAAATCTAAGAATTGTGAGCAAAGTGTCTGGTTCAGAGGCAATATTCTCAACCTGATTTAGGACACGATTCATTACTAGTAGTCCTTGATTTATGATCACAGTTGAGACCAAAATTTGCATTGCTAAACAAGGAGGCTTTTAAGTGAGTTGCACCCAATTTTAAAGCTTTTTTTGGCCATGTTTTTAAGTGAATCACTGCAATTGTTAAGTGAATCACACAAGAAGTGATATTCAGCAGGTTCTGACCAGTTCTGGAGAACTGGTAGCAGAAATTTTGAGTAGTTTGGAGAATCGGCAAATCCCACCTCTGACTGGAGATTTTACAGTGTCCTTCCCTTGCCATGCTCACCAAGCCATGCCCACAGAACCGGTAGTAAAAAAAATTGAATCCCACCACTGAATCCCATGTTGGCAAATCCAGCTTTCCCCATTGACTTTGCTTGTCAAAAGCCATCTGGGGAAGTTGCAAATAGCGATCACATGACCTCAGGAACCTGCAATCATCATAAATATGTGTATATGGGTTGCTAAGTGCTTGAATTTTGATCACATGACTGTGGATTGGTGACAGTTTCTTCCCCAAACCCCAAAAACTTTAACCTTAGACTGTCTACTATTGACCTCACCCCTTTCCTAAGAGGTCTGTAGGGGCATGCATAAGCGCACCAATGTGCCTACCGTCCCTGTCCTATTGTTTCTTTTTTTCTTATTTGTGTCCATTTCATGTATTCATAACCATGTTTATACTTATACCTGTTATCTAATAATCGCTTGACAAAATAAATAAATAAAATAAAATAAACAGTTGTAAGTGTGAGAACAGTCATAATTGACTTTTTTTGGCGCCATTATAACTTCAAACAGTTATTAAACAAGTGGTTTTAAATTGAGGAAGAATAAGAGGAATAGCATAATCTGCCATCAGGAATCTATCTAATACATAAGTGACTTGGGATATCTATGTGGTGCCTTACAAAAATAATTAACTGAAGGGTTTTGTTCTTTTCACTGCAGACAATTCCTCAGATAACAACTCTGTCTTGGTATACTACGTTGGTTCCGTTACTCCTGGTCTTGGGTATCACTGCAGTTAAAGATCTAGTGGATGATATTGTAAGAACGTTTCTCCTTTGCTTTTCACTTAAAAAAAACTATTAAGAATGATTAAATTAAATTAATTAAATTAAATTAAAAGAAAGGGAAGGCATGACTTTACTTCTCAAAAGAGCCAGTTTGGTCGTAGTAGTTAAGGTGCTGGCTTAGAAACCAGGATACTGAGAGTTCTAGTCCCACTTTAGGAATGAAAGATGGCTAGGTGGGTTTGGGTCAGTCATTCCCTCACACTCCAATCCACTCAGAAGGTTGTTGTTTTTGTGGAGAAAATAGGAGGAGGAAGGAGTATTAGATTTGTTTACTGTCTTGAGTTACTTATAAAGTAATAAAGGTGGTATAAAAACCAGATAAATAGATAGATAATTAACTTTTGCCATTATTATGCGGATACCTTCCTGATAAGCAATTATTTAATTGCCTGAATTATTATTATTTTCTGCCTGTGGTCCTCTGAAATATTTGATGCCTTATCCCCATCCAACAAAAGTAGGAAGAGGTCTCGTGGGAGAAGTGATATTTTTAATATTATGATCATTATTACAACTTCTTTATGTTACAATGAGAATCTTTTTAATCTTGTTTCATTTATTTCTCCTTTTAGGCACGCCATCGGATGGACAATGAAATTAACAATCGAACATGTGATGTAATCAAGGGCAAGAGGTACTACAGTGAGATTTCTATATAATTTTCTAATTTATATATATATATATATATATATATATATATATATATATATATATATATATATATATATATATATACACATACATACATACATACATACATATATGGTTATTAACTTGGGGGGGAGGCAGGAAAAATGAGGGTACCCAGGGCACACACACTAACTTCCCAGTTAGTGAAACATTTCTTTATTGTTTATTTCTTTATTTTATTTTATTTGTCAATTGTTTACAAGATAATAGGTATAAGTATAAACATAGTTATGAATACATGGATACATGTAAGAAAAATAAAAGAAACAATAGGACAGGGACGGTAGGCACGTTGGAGCGCTTATGCACGCCCCCTTACTTTGTCTCTTGCTCATGATCCATTTGAAACAGAATACTTCATTCTGCTATAGAATCAGCTACCAAGGATTGTGTATATTATTCACAATTCAAGCGTAGGATTATATTCATGATATTTGAAGTTGTTAAACGTTTTATTTCTGTCTATCATGCAAATATTTGAGCCTCAGATTCAGGCAAATTTCTGAACCTGATTTCTGAAATTAAAATATTGCTTCATTTAACCAACAGCACTGGTTTTGTACAAACACACTATTATTTTTAGCTTTCGATCTGGTTTGATTTAATTTGAATTGATTTGGAAGTTTAGACTGGATCAGTGTTTTAAATCTGATCAGCTTAATTTGAATTGAACTAGTAATCTGACTTGAATCCAGTTTGTACAAGTCTTACATTTACATAGCAGTGAATTTGTGTCAGTCATTAGATAATTTTCAGCCATGTGCATAACAACTAAATAAACAGTTTCCCTGAATGTTGCATAGTTGAATGATTTTAATGTCACTTTTTAAAGTAATAAACTGAAGAAGAAAAATCGAGATCCAATCTGGATCGGTCAGTGAAACCAGAAAACTCTTCCAAGTTTTCAGATTCATGCTAGAGCCCATCTTCAGGGAACTTCTCTCTACTGGAATATGTGCTTTGGGCTATTCTATTCTATGCTTTGTATTTATGTGGTGCCTTCCTATTGGTTGACTGGTGTGTTGATGGCCAGCGATTGACTGTTGTTTCCTTGTACTGCGAAGCCCTCAGCTCGTAAGTACTTGATAAACTGGTGGTCAAGCATGAAGCCAAGGAAACAGACCCTTGTCAATTAACAGGAGTGCTGATTTACCACCAACTTATCAAGTACTTAGGAGCCTAGGGCTTGTCAATGCGAGGAAGCAACACCCAATCACCAGCCAGCAATACACCAATCAACCAATAGGAAGGCTTCACATAAATATGACTCACAGAATCTTGCAACATTATCCTGTGATATGTATATTTGCCTTCATTCATAAGAAAAAAAATCACATATTTTAAACCAGTATCTATAATCCTGTAGATTTAGAAGTATGTAAGGCCAAATGTTTTAACTTTCTGTAATAAGAAGGAGGTCAATATTTAAATGAGAAAGAGAACATGAAATTTAGAAATAATAAACTATAATTATTTCTTTTCACACTTCTTTGTATTACGCGAAATGGCACAGTGATGCTCGCTGCTGAAAAATATTGTCCCCTGAATCATAAATACAGTGTTCGGTATACAGGCTAAATATTTAAAAGTTTTTATAGGGAAGTTTATTATTCTGTACATTTTATTATTACTCTATAATAATATTATATTGTATTATTCTATACATTTTTGGAGCAAAGTACAGAGGCTTTTCTTTAATAATTATTACATTATAATTTTACTCCTACATGTATAATGAACACATTTCTATATGTAAATATCTTGCTATTTAGTTTTCAGAACACAAAATGGAAAGACATTGCGGTTGGTGATGTCATCCGTTTGGAGAAAAATGCCTTTGTTCCTGTAAGTACAAAAGCTTTGAATGTGTATAAATCAAGGGTGGGATGCTACCGGTTCTGCCCGGCTCTATAGAACTGGTAGCTCTGAAGAGCAGCAGATAGCGAATCGGTTCTGTGTCTGCTGCTGTTTGGCCCACATGCCTGCCCGGGCTCTTACCTGTCCTTTATTTCCTGCTTTTTCAATCTCAGCTGCTTTGTGCAGCACAAGTACCGAACCGGTAGTAACACCGGTTGAATCCCACCCCTGGTATAAATTTACATTGAAAATTTAAATGTCATGCTTATGTACATTTAATTTATTTTGTTTATTTAACTAGGCTGATATTTTATTGCTGTCCAGTTCAGAACCCAATAGCTTTTGTTATGTAGAAACAGCTGAATTAGATGGGTAAGTCTGTTTATTCTCACTTTCATTCTCCAAACATGCCCAAAATATTGCTTGTGGGCTGTCTTAACAACAGATTAACATTCTTACAGAGGGAATTTTAGGGGACATATTTAAATATTAAAATATTATATTTTGCAATGTTATCTTTTATTCCATTTTGCATGTATAGGACATGAATGAAGCTGAAGTAATGTGGTTAAAATAGTACTGTATGTTGTTTGTATATTACAGTTTATTATTGGGAATATACATAGATCTTGCTTTTAAGAACTACACATCTAATTCTGTTTGAAGCATATAAGATATAAGTGAGAAAAATATAGCATGACCAATCTGTCAAAATTTATAAATTGTGTTTTTTTTTCCTGTAAATTATGATGAGGCTAGTGCTTATAACTTCTTCTTTTAAAGAAGAAATTTATCACTCTTGTGGTTGAGTTTGTTTGGTTAGCTGTTGCTCTCTAATTTGGTTCAATAGTGAGTATTTTAGTTCTCCTATATAATCACCGCACAAATAATATGAACAAGGTGATACAAACAGCCGTAAGCAGCCATTTCCTATTGTGATACAATGATAAAAAAGAGGAAAATTTTATATGCTGGTTCTATATGCAGTAGTTCCCATTCTCATTCAAAACCTATTTTCATCAAATCTATCCAGCAAGTTTGTTTTTTAAAAAACTGCTTTATGTTTTATTTTCCTTAGCAAAATGATGATATTCTGCCAAATAACTATGAACCACCATATTATATCTCTAATCATCCCATGCGACTTACTTGTTTGCTTTGTTAATAAAATGCATTCTGTTAATTAGATTTAATGGAGGAAGAAGTAGAACAGCTTTTAGTCTATTGTGTAATTACTTGGCCATGGGGCTCGTCTAGAAATTGGAATACAATTCATTTTGAGATATCACACAGGGAAGGCATATAGATTTTGCCACTGTTACTTTATTCATATTTTAAATAAAATAACCAGAAAAATAGAAAAGACAAAATGTAATCAACAATAAATAAATACAGAGTCTTAAGCAAACTTAAAAAAAAGAACTGAAATCCTTCATTTATCTTGTTAAACTTCGACCAATGCAACTTATCTTTTTTTTTTCTCTCTCTCTCTGCTAGTGAAACCAACTTAAAGTTCAAAATGTCACTGGAAGTAACAGACAGGTGCCTTCAGCAAGAAAGTTCACTTGCAGTATTTGATGGTTTGTTCAAGCATACTTTATCTTTTTAATCTCTAAATTATCTTTAGAAATTTATCTTCCATCAAACCCAAAGATTTTTATCCAGTCTTTAAGACAAGGAACTTTTTCACATGTATACCAAAAAAAAAAACCATTTTAACAAGCTCAATAACCAAGAAAACCCCATTAACATTAGACTTGCTGTTCCTTTTTATTTCTTAGTAGAAACATTTTTCCATTGCAAAAAGGACATATTGTTTTCTGTGTAGCTACTTAGCTTCTACATTCTGAGTTTCTCAGTCGTTTGTGAAATTCTCCATAAACTGCTTTATTAGATGAAATTCTGCAAGAGATGCTTATGTTGAAAGAAAAACTGATGTGTGTTCCTATCGCACATCATGGAGCGGAAAATATTAAATTTGTGCTAAATTCAATGAGTTGCATCTAACCTCGTGAGAATGCCATGGTATTCATTCCCTGCATTCTTCTCCCAATAATCTTCCAGCTCGTCCATGTGGAGGAGAACATTTAAGGGCTCTTCTAAATAGGACAGACATGAACTTTGAATGAGGGGAAATGGGCAATGGTTGGATTGCCCATTCATAGTTGAATTTACTATCTTTGAGAAGAACTCCCATTCCGTATAAGATGTCTCCATCGTTTTGAGGAGAGAGTGTCCTTCCTTCTTAATTCCCTATGCTACTGCTGTTTGTAAAAACAGGTCCAAAAGCAAGGCTACTTTACACCTTTTATCTTATTAACCATTAGAGGCATTAGGATTAAGATTGCAAGGAAAGATTCCCTGTTGCTTCCTCATTGCTCTGGCCTAAAAGACAGATGCATCCTTCCAGCTTGATTCTTATATAAGAAAAATGCTTTACTGTATTTCCTTCTTTTTTCCTTACCATGAGAATAGAAATAGATACGAGCCTTTAATAGCAGACAGTAATTACAGTAATAAACTTAATTGTCATTCTGACTATGATCCTCTGTCTCCAGAGTGGTATATAAGAACTTGGTTCTGTTCATACAAATAGGTTGTGCAAAATACAGATTTAATTAGGATTCTTCAGGTTTTGTATGCACGATCCACCCTTTTCCAGAGCCTTCTAAAGTTATAAGCAACATTTTCAAGAGGCTCTAAAGCAGGAGTATCAAACTCAATGCCCAGTGGGGAGGGGGGCAGAGCCAGCCCATGGGGTGCTTAGATCTGGCTTGTGGAGCCATGCTGGAAACAGCAATGGCCTGGCCTGTGGTGCCTCTGCCAGCTAAAATGGAGCTTGGGAAGCCCTCCTGAGCTCTGTTTTCGCTGGCAGAGGGTTGCAGGAGGCCATCACAGCTGAAAATGGAGCTCAGGAGCCTGTTTTCACTGGCAGAGTACTCAGGCCACCACAGGTCCCTCGAGGTCAAACCCTGGCCCCTCGAGGTCAAACACAACCCTGATGCGGCCTTCAATGAAATCGAGTTTGACACCCCTGTTCTAAAATGTGTATGAAAAGGAGTATTTCCCTGTAATTACTACTGTATGTGTGCAGGCTTTGTTTAGTGATTATCTTGTTTAGTGATGGAGTTTTGAAGTGATGAGAAAGTAACTTTGACCAATCCTCACATTTATGGCCTTCTTGGAAAAGTTTGAAATAAGATCATAAGTAGAGCCACAGTTTCACTTAGCAATTGCTTCTTCGCATAATGACTGAATTGCCAGTCCCAACTGTGATAGCTAAGCAAGGATTACTTGCATTGCATGTGTCATCTACCATTCACTTGCCATGTAGAGCAATCTGCCATGAAAATATTTAAGTACAATATTGTGATCCAGAATCTTTTCTTTCTTCTTGCTGCTCTTTTTTAAATCCATCTAGGCCTGGTAGAGTGTGAAGAGCCCAACAATCGTCTAGATAAATTTACAGGCACCTTGATATGGCAAGGAAAGAGATACGCTTTGGATTCTGATAAAATTTTGTTGCGTGGTTGTAAAATCCGGAACACGGAAGTATGTCATGGACTTGTCATATTTGCAGGTATCTATCTAATGAATGAAATATCACTTGCTGGCTATTTGATGTAAAAAGTACAATATTTATGTATTTTTAGTTTTTTAACTTAATTTTAATCGGGGTTTTATTAGTTTTTAATTTTTAACTCTATTTTTGGGTTAGACAGCCGGATCAATTTGGTTTAATTTATTTTAATTGTATTTATTGAGTATTTATTATGTGTTTTTAGTAGGCTGTACACCGCCCCGAGTCCCTTTTTGGGAGAGGGAGCGGTATAAAAGTTTAATTAAATAAATAAATAAATAAAAAGAGACCATTTTTTCACAAATGTATATTCAGTTTTTGACATGTTAAGACTACAATGAATAATGCAACATAATAAATTGACAAAATATTCTGATTGTGCAACTAAGAAAATAAATGTGTATTATTAATGTGTGTCTGAAAATAATGACATTTACACTGTAGTTTTTTTATGTGATTTCAGGGGCTGACACAAAAATAATGAAGAACAGTGGGAAGACACGGTTTAAAAGAACCAAAATCGACTCTCTTATGAATTATATGGTGTACACAGTAAGATATTTCAATTTACTTTTCCTTTTTGGTATTTAGTTAGAGTTAACAAAAGCTGTAGCACAAAATTGTTTACTGATCTGTAAAAGTCAAATATTTATCATGGTATCGGGAAAGAAAGCTTCTGGTTTCCTTGCAACCAGTCCTGACAAATAGAATGCAGAACCCATATTTGTAAGGAAGTATCTTCAATGCATCAATACAGATAGTCCTTGATTTACAACCATAACTGGGCATGGAATGATGGCTGCAACTCCTGTCAGTCTTTAAGCAGGTCACCATGTTATCACACCCAATTTTATGCCTTTTGTTTTAAAGCAATGATTATTACACAAATTCTGCAGTCAATAAACAAATCCATTTTATCCAATGTGTGTGTTTTTGCCCAAAATTTAAGTAAATGCCAGAAACCGGCAAAAAAAAAAAGAAGCCAAAAATCACTTTCATGTGACCCTGCAAGCAGCCATAAAAAGGAGCTGGTTGCCAAGCATTCAGACTGCAACCATGTGCCCACGGGGGCGGTGTGTAGCCATCAAAACTCCACAACCAGGTTGTAAGTACCTTGTGGAAGGGCTCTGTTACAACTTCAAACTCTTGCTCAGTGACCAATCATTAAGGGAGGGCTACCTCTATATCTATCAGCAGCTTATTTAGCAAGAAAAGCAAAAAATCAAAATAAATCCACATCTTCAGCATAATACCTCTTTTTTAATGCAAATAGTGAAGGAAACAGCCACCTGCTCCTAAAAGAGGAGAAACAGCTCTTGCTGTTATGAAGTTCTTCTTAAAATCTGTTCAACCTACTGATCAGTGGTGGGATTCAAATTTTTTTACCACCGGTTCTGTGGGCATGGCTCAGTGGGCATGGCAGGGGAAGGATACTGCAAAAATCCCATTCCCTCCCCACCCCACTAACCTGTTTTCCAGCTCCATTCTCCTGTGCAGGGCAACAAAAGAAGACCCAGCCAATCAACTGGGACTCGGGAGGCAGGGAAGAGATGGGGGTGGGGCCAGTCAGAGGTGGTATTTGCTGGTTCTCCAAAGTATTCAAAATTTCCGCTACTGGTTCTCCAGAAATGGTCAGAACCTGCTAAATGCCACCTCTGCTACTGATCCTTGTCTTGCCACCTGCAGCAACAGAAATTGGCTCTGTCCTTTTGACAACTCTAAAACTCTGTCCTTTGTGACAGCCTACCTCACTTATTGAAAGATTATTACCAGATTATTATCACTTAACTTTAGACCAGGGGTGTCAAACTCAATTTCATTGAGGGCTTTATCAGGGATGTGTTTGACCTCGGGGTGGGGTGGGGTAGCCAGGGCAATGCTGGAATGGGCGTGGCCTGCTCGATGTCACACATCGAGGCTCCATTTTTGGCTGCGACAATCTTCTGCCAACAAAAACAGAGCTTGGGAAGGTCATGTGCGGCCGGCCATGGCTCTGTTTTTGTTGAAGGAGGGCTGAAGGGGGATGTCACGGCTAAAAAGGAACCCTGGGTGGTCTGTGTGCGGCCGCCCGGAGTTCTTATTTTTTGTTGGCAGAGGGCTGCAGGAAGCCATCCTGGCCAAAAACACACCCTGGGCGGGCCACGTGTGGTCCTCCTGAGCTCCATTTTTGCTGGTAGAGGCTTAATGGGCCGGTTCTTTGTTGTTTCCAGGCAGGCCCATGGGCCAGGTCTAAGCACCCTCACTAAGTCTTGAGTTTGACATCCCTGCTTTAGATTTACTTCTTCAAGCTAAGCGTGGCCAACTCTTTCAGTAGTTTCTTATAGAATTTGAATAGTGAGTCATGGAAAGCCGTTGTGAAGATTATGAAAGTTTTAAAAAGTACATCTAATTATTTATTTTGTGCATTGCACTATGCAGTTTCTGATCTTATTGTTTGGATTTATATCAAACAAATGTACAAAGTGGTGACACGTTTATTTTTGATATTAGTTCAGTCTTGGTGCTGCTGAATTGCCCATATCATTAGATGTGCTACGTCTCTTTCTGGGACATAATGTTCTAAATTCATTTGCAACAGCAATGGCCAGATCTGTTTTTCTCCCCTCTTCAAACACCAGTGTGTGAATCTGAGATTCTTCATGATATCTAGATGGGATAGAATATTATTTCATAAGCATGGATTTGGTTGTGTTTACATTTCAGATTTTTGTATTACTCATCCTGGAGTCTGCTGGTCTGGCTATTGGACACACTTACTGGGAACAACAAATTGGCAATTCTTCTTGGTATCTCTATGATGGCGAAGATAATTCCCCTTCATACCGTGGCTTCCTTAACTTTTGGGGCTATATCATTGTGCTTAACACCATGGTTCCCATATCCCTCTATGTGAGGTAAGAGAGACAAGAACTTTCATTACGGTTTGAGTATAAGCTTGAATTGTTCTAATAAGTCAGAGGTTCCAGTAGTTTGGGGGCCAGTAAATATTTATGTTTGGCTAGGATGGCATGGGCAGTCATAAAATATTTAATCTCATCAGTTTGCTTTCGAATAGTTATTATTATAGTTATTAGAAAGGAAATTGGTGAAATTGTTCTCTACCACATTTCACGTCTTTGAGGATGGCCTCTGCCAACCAGCTGACATCTATTTCTCTGGAGAAGTGGCTAGACTTCAGATTGTATAAAAATATCTCTGGGCATTTGGGCCTAAAAGTGTTCATGGAAATATGCTTGAGATATTTATTTGTTTAAAAGATTTTTTTTTAAAAAATGTGAGACATGGAGATTGTAAATTTTATCTCACAAAAATTCTTTGCCACTCGTTTCTCCCACAAAATATGGAGGGGAGGAAACAGGTTGACGCAGACAAGTATTAAAAATCTTTCCCACAGTATGACATTTACCTAAAAGGAAGGCAACTTTGAATTTAAGAACAATTATAAATACAAAGATGTCCTTTCATTTTCCTCTTCAGTCTTTTTTTCACCCTGGAAGAGAGGAAAGGACACAGAGAGTACATTATCCGGTCACTGCAGTTGACCCTGAATCTTAAGACAGTATTATAGATTCCAGATTCACTGGATGGACAGGACCGTCTCTTGCATTGATACTTTAATCCAAGAGTCTTCAAACTTGGCAAGGTTAAGACTTGTGGACTTCAACTCCCAAAATTCCTGAGATAACATGACTGGAGGAGGAATTCTGGGAGTTGAAGTCCACAAATCTTAACCAACGTGCCTACCGTCCCTGTTCTATTATTTCTTTTATTTTTCTTATATGTATCCATGTATTCATAACTGTTTTTACTTATAACTATTATCTTGTAAGCAATTGACAAACCAAATAAATAAAATAAATAAATAAAGTCTTAAAGCTGTCAAGTTTGAAGACCCCTGCATCAGTGGAGGTACATCTTATCCTTTAAGCAGGCCTAAGGGATAGTCCACTATCTTGGCTGGGATTGTACAAGATGCTAACTTAAGGAAGATTTTAAATTAATTAAATGCAAAAAACAAAGAGAAAATATACAAAATTATAAAGAAAAGAGGAAAAAGTAAATAAATAAATAAAAACAAAGATATACAGGGTAAACAAAGATATTCACAGAGACACTTGTGTTAATTTTGTAAATCAAGTCCAAATTTAGCATATTGTACAAATATAGTTACAAGCTTCTGTCTTTATTCTCTTCTTTCTTTGCATATCCAAAATAGTTAAAGAGAAACAGAAAAACGTGTCCCTTCTCTGATTAGAATCTGGTAATTGGCAGGTTTGTAACTAACAATAGCACTTAGACTTATATACCACTTCATCGTGCATTTCAGCCCGCTCTAAGCGGTTTATAGAGTCAGCATATTGCCCCCAACAATCTGAGTCCTCATTTTTACCGACCTTGGAAGGATGGAAGGATGAGTCAACCTTGAGCTGGTGAGAATCAAACTGCTGGCAGTTGGCAGAATTAGCCTGCATTCTAACCACTTTACCACCATGACTCACTAAATATTAATGTAAGAAACGAGTATTCTGATTTAAAAATTGCTTTGAATTTAGAATACCAGACAGTATTTCTTAACATTTATAGAATCATAAGAGTTGAAAAGTTGATTATTGACACGCGTTCTTATTTACTCAGTGCGGGACTCCAGATTGTTCACAGATGGCTGATGAGCCTCTACACGTGTACATATTTGGTGAAGGGGAACTCACCCCATCTGTCAGGAATTGTCCCCAGGTTTAAAAATGGTATATGTATGAAAATGCATCTATAAAAACTTCACTAGTTGTATAATTTTCTACAATCCCTTCAGAAATTGCTTGATGCACTGGTCATGTCAAGGTTCCAACTAATGAGCCCAAACAAATAAGAACTCCAAGGTTGGATTCTTCCTTAAAAGACTTCTTTATTGGGTACACCGTATCAGCATGCTTAAATGCAAAACCAACTCTAATTATTCCCCAGGGTTACAATATAATTAAAATAGCATATGTCCCCAGTCACGTTGTCCAATAAAGTCAATTGGTAGGCTTCTTAAGCACTCCCCTATTTTCATCTGACACCTGCGGGGATGACCTTGGTTCCCATGAGAGGTCTCCAAACTTGGCAACTTTAAGACTTGTGGATTTCAACAGTTGAAATCCACAAGTCTTAAAGTTGCCAAGTTTGGGGTCCCCTGCCATACAGTGTGGCAACCGAAAAGCGTGAAAATGACACAAATCCAATTCAGTTTGAAATTGACAGGTCATTCCTTAGTACTTCTGTAAAAGTCCGCAATTCCTGTTAAATGTTTCTTGTGCACTGAAATTCTGAAAACTGGATAATCTTTGTGGTTTCTTGCTTTCTAGTGTTGAAGTGATCCGTCTGGGCCAAAGTTATTTTATCAACTGGGACTTGCAGATGTATTATCCAGAGAAGGATACAGCTGCAAAAGCAAGAACTACCACTTTGAATGAACAGCTGGGACAGATCCACTACGTTTTCACAGACAAGACAGGCACACTGACACAAAATATAATGACCTTCAAAAAATGTAGCATAAATGGAGAAACCTACGGTAAATCCAGTTTTTATTACAAATAGTTGCCAGACATCCACAGTATGGAGAATAAAAACCCAAATAATTGATTGCTATGAAAATCATACTGAAAGTATGTTCGTCAAATGTTCCTCATCCAACTAAAAAGATCTGAGGATTAAACAGGATGCCACAAGGATAAGTCCCCTGTTCTTCAATATTTTCCTTAATGACCTGGTTGATGAGATGGAGGGGATGCTTATCAGATTGGTACATAATAACAAAATTGTGGATAATAGCTAATTTCCTGAAAGGTAGAAATTCCGAACTAGATTATCGACTAAGTTGGAGAAATAGGTTGAAAATAACAGTATGAAATTGGATAGACAAGTGCAAAGTTTGTTACTTAGAAATCAATCATGCAGGTATGGGATATCTAGTTAATTAATACTTGTAAAAAAATTGTTGCAATAGTTGATTTCAAGTTACGTATGAGCCAGAAGTATGATGTGATTGCAAAAAGGGCAAATGTAGTTTTAGAATAAAATCCACAAAATTATAATTTCTAAATTATACGTTTCCCTTCTGCTTGGCTTCACTCAAAACCCAGATCAAGCACTGTGTGTAGTGAGTATCTATACCTCAAACAGTATTCAAGAAATGAGAATGGATTCTGAGAAGAACAGAAGAATTGTTCAGGGTTTAGCAAGAAGATCTACCATGTTTCCCCCAAAAATAAGACCTAACCAGAAAATAAGCCTTTAGCATGATCTTTTCCAGATGCTCCTAATATAAGCCCCAGTTAAGATTATGCCACACTGATGCATTTAGTACCATATTTTCCCCAAAATAAGACCTAACCAGAAAATAAGCCCTAATGTGTCTTTTGGAGCAAAAATTAATATAGGACCCGGTCTTATTTTCAGGGAAACACAGTATGAAGAGAAATTGAAGGAGCTGTTTATGGTTAACGGTGATAAAAGACTACAGTGGACAGCTACAGCAGCACTGAAAGGATGCCAATAGAAGTGTTCTCCCTTGCTCCAAAATGCATAACATGGAATAGAAGGCAGATTCCAAATGAATGTTAGGGAAAAGGCAGTGGGCTCTTTTTTATTGGATTGTTGAGTGTTCAGGTGGAAGCATCAGTGTGGGATGCTTATATTTAGATTCCTGCAATAAGCAGAAAGGAAAATTCAAAAGATTCCCAATAGCTTTCCCCACCTCTATGATGCCATGAACTATCCCTTCACTGGCTGGTATGATTAATTTACAAGATTGCCTGCCACAAAGATAAAATAGCCTTGAGCGACTGTAATAAAACATTAGGCAAATGAATGTTTACAGTGTGGCATGACCAGATGGTAACTGTGCAAATAAGAATTTCCCTTTCTCCTGGAAAACCCTCAGCAGAAGATTAGGTTGATCTACCAGATATTTTTGGCTATGTCCACATGGAGTTGCAGCTGAAAGATGAAACTGCCGATAATCTTGCCTCAGCTGTGCAAATCCCCATCAGGGTCTGTTTCTATGCATCGCTGACTTCCTACAGTATTCTTAGAAGCGGATGGTTGAAGGAGATAGGTTCTTCTGATAAAACAAGATAGTGCTTGCCCCAGAGTTGACATTTTATTTTGCTTTTCAGGAGACAGCAGGGATAAAACAGGCGAAGAGCACAATCATTTAGAAGTGAGTAACTTCAGCATAAAACTATTTATTTATTTTTTATTTTACTTTTATTTAGTTAATAAATTAATATGCTTCTCATTATCCAAAGTGACTCTCTGCAAATTTGGCAGAATTCCAGGAAAGAGAGTCCATCTCCTGCGTATGTCTTTTACCACTTCAAAGAGAAGGGTAGAGGGGCAGGCAGGCTTATGTTGTTTCTAATAGGGTAGGTCAGCGATGGTTAACCTTTTTGTTGTCGCATGCTGAAAGTGGGCGTGTGCGCACGCACGCACACCTGCCTGCACTCATAATGCAATGCACACGCAATCCCCCCTTGCTCCCCCCTCCACCTGCGCATGTGCGTGTGACCCTTGCCTGCGCTCCCCCTGCGCACGAGTGCATGATTCCCTGTGCTCCCCCACCTCCCCTGCACACGCACCCCATCCCCCACGCATGCGCAGCGGATATCCAAAAACCAGTTGGCTGGTGGGAGGCACACGCGCATGCGCAGTGGAACTGAGCTGGGGTGACGGCTCGTGTGCCATATATTCTCCATCATGGGGGTAGGCCATGGACTGCACAGGAATATCTTTTTGAACCTTGGATGGTGAGTGGTGATCCATTATCTGTGAGCTAATATTTATGATCCCAGGGACAAACTAGATCATACTTGGAGTATATATCATCTTGCTCGGTTTACTTGCTTAGAATTTAAGCACTGGATGAATCAATCTAAATTAAGTTCCTCATGCAAGACATGAAAATCTGGTCTTTCTGTCTCTTTCCCCTTTTCTTCTAAAATTCTAAATTTCACTCCTTTCTGGAGCCAGTGAAAGTATCTAAAGTAGAGTAAGGTAAAGGTAAAGTTAAAAGCAAAGATTCCCCTTGTACATTTCTGGAGCCAGTGAAAGTATCTAAAGTAGAGTAAGGTAAAGGTAAAGTTAAAGGCAAAGATTCCCCTTGTACATACGTGCTAGTCGTTTCCAGCTCTAAGGGAATGATGCTAATCTCCAGTACAAAGCTGAAGAGCCAGCACTGTCTGAATGGTCATTTGGCCGGCATAACTAAACACCGAAGGCGCAGGGAACGCTGTTACTTTGCCACCAAAGTGGTCCCTATTTTTCTACTTGCATTTTTACATGCTTTTGCACTGCTAGTTGGGCAGAAGCTGGGACAAGTAACGGATGGTTATAAAAAGGCAGAAATGGATGGTTACAAAAATGGAAAGAATCAGTTTGTCTCATCTTGCATTAACTTGCTTTTGACTGGTGTCAGGACAAAAGGTTCTTAAAATTACTGAAAATAAAATTGGAAATAGAGTAAAACAATGCAAATTTGGTTGACCATCTAACTAGCCCTGACAAAAAATATTTACAAGGATTCAAGGAAGCCATAGATGATAGTGATGATGATGATTTTGCTACCTGAAATAGGTAGCTTTGTGGGATTGCGTATGGCAAATTTAAAATGTGTTATCATATGGAAAATTTGAGCCAGTGCATATTTTTCCGTTGGTGGATTATTGATGATTCCCAGTTTAATAAATCACAGTATAGGTAGGCACTACTTATGTTTTACTTCAGATGTAAATTAATTAGGCTAGGAGTCCTCAGATGTTTGTGGCTGGTAACCCTGGAGGAATTTTAAGAAGAGGTTATGGCCTTGGAAATCAAATGACTATCAAGAGCTATTTTTACCAGAAGTACTTTTCTAGTCTGTTATGATACAGGTAGTCTTCAACTTACAATCATTTGTTTAGTGACTGTCCAAAGTTACAAAGCACTGAAAAAAGTTGACTTTAGACTGTTTTTCACACTTACAACCATTGTAGCTTCCCTTATGGTCACTTGATCAAAATTTGGCTACTTGGCATGTATTTATGATGATTGACATGTATTTATGATGGTTGCAGTGTCCCAGGGTCACCTTTTTTGATCATCTAACAACCAAAGTCAATGGGGAAGCCAGATTTACTTAACCACTGTGTTATAAACTGAACAACTTCAGTGATTCACTTAACAACCATTGCAAGAAAGGTGATAAAATGGAGCAAAACTCACATAACCATGGTCTTGCTTAGCAACAGAAATTTTGGACTCAATTGTGGTTGTAAGTTGAGGTCTACCTGTATGATTATCTCAGGGTTCCCCGCCCCTCCCAGTATTTCATTATGAGAAGATGGACATTTACCTTTAAGCCAGTGGTGGATATAAGGGCCTTAATATTCAAAATTAAATATTCTGGAAAGTAAAGATAATAGTTCATTTATCATTTGGTGTTGTAGCATGCGTATGGGAAGATTGAAAACCATGGGTGCTCTTTTAGGGAATTCAGTCAAGGGATTAGTCATTATTTAAAATAATGCCTATAATTACTGTTGTATTTTATTATTATTATTATTTTTTTAGCAAGTGGATTTAAGCTGGAATATGTATGCAGATGGAAAACTTAATTTTTACGATCATTACCTGATTGAAAAAATTAAAACTGGGAAGGAAACTGAAATTCAGCAATTCTTCCTCCTTCTGGCAATTTGTCATACAGTGATGGTAGATGCTAGTGATGGTAAGTGCTACCTGGCATGATCTGGTATACTCCTACCCGTTTTCCCAAAAATAAGACCTAGCATGTTTTTACATGTGCACTTAATATAAGCCCTACCCCCAAAATAAGCCCTACTTAAGAACCTACGCAGCCGCCCGCCCTCCCATTCTCTCTGGTTGCTTCCGGGGTCACGGTCATAAGGTGCAGCGGGAGGGGGGGGAACTGCCCCATGCGCCCCTCACCAGCTTATTTCAGAGCCCTGCAGCGAGGCATCCATGCCCTGACACCTACCTCATGGCAGCAGCAGCAGCAGCAACCATGTGCAGCAGGAGCCCGTGTGGCCACAGGCTCACTTCTGCTTGGTTGTGTGTTGGTGCTGCAGCTGCGAGGTGAGGCAGGTGTTGGGATATGGATGGCCTGGCTGCAGAGGCTCTAAGTTAGGCCAATGCGGGGCACATGGGCAGCTCCACCTCCTCACCTCATGGCGGCGAGCCTCCTGCCCTGCCACAAGCAAGCAGAAGTAGTGAGCCGCCCATACATGGGGGGAAAAATAAGACAACCCCCGAAAATAAGCCTTATTGCTTATTTTGGGGCCCAAAAGATAGTAAGATGGTCTTATTTTTGGAGAAACACGGTATTTAATGCGTGGTGTACAATGCCAAAGAATCTTATTTGTTTATTCATTTTGAGCAGCGACCCACTTCATATTTGTGACTATGTGCTTAATTTTCGAAGTCTCTTATATCTTTATTTTTTCAAAGTATACATTATTGAAAGGAACATCTGACCTACTATTATGAATATTACATCTGACCTACTACTACAGATATTACATCTGACCTACTATTACAGATATTACTGTTACAAATATTACTATCAGAAATGATCACATGATCATTTGTTGGCCAATATTTGCAGTGCCAAGAAACCATTTTTCTGACATTGGTGCTCAAAGCATTCTACTCCCTCTTATCTCATAATTCTACATCTCCTAAACTCTATTCCATACTAAACAAATTTATCTTGGTTATCAAGTGAATCAGAAGCATGCTTGCTTGCATAAAACCCTTTAATTGCTTCTCAGTCTTGTATGAGATCTTTAATGAACTATGATTTTGTAGTTCAACTGAATGAGAAGCAATCAATAATTAGGTTTGGAATAAATCAGATTATTGAACCAACTTCAAGATTGGTTTAATGGCAATGAAGAGACAGGTGGGCCTCAACTTACACAGTTCAATTAGTGGCCGTTTAAAGTTACAATGGCACTAAAAAAAAGTTGACATGACTTTTTTTCACACTTACAACTTTTGCAGTATCCCCATGGTCACACGATCAAAATTTGCGACCTTCTGACAAGCAACGTCAATGCGGAAGCCAGATTCACCTAACAACTGTGTTACTACCTTAACAATTTCAATGATTCACTGAACAAATGCCTCACTTAGCAACAGAAATTTTGTGTTGTCGTTGTAAGTTGAGAACTACCTGTGCCCTTTTTGCCACCGTATTTGTACAAGCCACGTTCTGATGATAGAATATCTTGCCTGAGACTCTGCTAAAATCTGGGGCTCAGAGGTGACTCTAGATCAAACTCGTGGCCCGCGGCCCAGATGCATCACGCATTGGCCACGCCCAACCCCGGTTTAATGAAGGGGGAAAAGTTGTGATACATCACATGATGATGCCGAGTTGTTGGAGTTTGACACCCCTGCTCTAGATGGTCCTATATATTGTTTTACCAATATGGAAAAGCCACATGTGCACAATGAGCCAATCCGCATAAACCTGGTGTAATTACACTAGTTAAGATACTGTTTTGAACTGTGGAGAATC
The DNA here is from genome assembly GCA_023653725.1 of Bungarus multicinctus. Taxonomy (NCBI): domain Eukaryota; kingdom Metazoa; phylum Chordata; class Lepidosauria; order Squamata; family Elapidae; genus Bungarus; species Bungarus multicinctus. The sequence continues at coordinate 261,206,384 of CM042834.1, forward strand.
ATGTACATGTCCTAAATTGAGAGCTGTTGCTCTCACTTAACTTCTAGTAGATTAGTCCTTGCTTATCAGTGGAGACCGAGTGGAGCAAGTGGCCAGTTTTAAGTTTCTGGGTGTTATCATAAAAGAGGACCTGATCGGGGTGCTCACATTGCAGCACTGGTCAAAAGGGCCTAACAGAGATTATACTACCTGAGACTTGTCAGAAAACAACAATTGAATGAAAAATTGCTGGTAGCCTTCTACTGCTGCACCGTAGAGAGTATTTTAATTTACTGCACCTCTGTATGGTTTGCCAATTGCACAGGGGCAGATAGGAAAGCACTCCAGATAGTTAATGTCATTGCCCAGAGGTTCATTGGTTGCCCTCTCCCCTTTTTGGAAGAGCTTTATAGTTCCCACTACCCTAAAAAAGTTCAAAACATTCTTAAAGATCCATCTCATCCTGGGCACCCTTGTTTTTGAACAAGGATGTGTGTTTGTGTTTTATTTTTATGGTTATAATGTACACAGAAGATGGCATTTAATTTCACTGTATGAGGTGCAATGACAATAAAGTAAACTAAACTAATTACAGAGTTGTTGCTGGAGAAAATGACACAAAGGGCAACTCTATTTTTGCTACTTTGAGCTTCCAGGAACAAAGACTAGTGATGATAAATAAGCAAAAGAATGAATATATGCAATAAATAAATACTAGGAATAAGGTAATTGCAGGATCAGTTTGGAAGGCATGAAAAAAATTCTCATTTTTTTTTCTTCAAGGTGAGCTCAACTATCATGCTGCTTCTCCAGATGAGGGGGCATTGGTAACTGCAGCCAGAAACTTTGGTTATGCTTTCCTCTCACGCACGCAAAATTCCATTACAATAAGCGAAATGGGAACTGAGAAAACTTATGACGTGCTTGCCATTTTGGATTTCAACAGTGACAGAAAAAGGATGTCTGTTATCAGTAAGTCAACAGCTTTTTTCCAGTTCTAGAAAAAGGTAATACCAGAGAATTCTATTTCAGGAAGAGAATGCCTCAGCTTGTCTGTCTTAAGAGGAAAATAATTAAAATAGATGCTGTTCTGGTATAACTTCATACCAAACGGTCATATCAGCTTTAAGCCTTACTTCTCCCATGCAGTCAAATTCCATGTTACCTAACCTTGGGACCATGAAGATGATATCAGCTTAGCAGGCTATGCCTCTTGCTCTTCGTGTGCTAAGCAAAATAGATGACAGAGTCCCTTAAGGGCAAATCACTATAGCTATATAATTCACCATTACTAGGATTAAAATCTTCGACAACGTGAGACTTTTGCCCTAAGGTTTGATTGTATTTATTCACATCCCAAGGACTTGGAACAACTTAATGTATTCTCAGGGTTGTAAACAGTACCCCTCTTGCCTAATTGCCTTAATGAAATTGAGCTCTGTGAATCAGTTAAGGGACTGAGAGCTATTTTTAAAAGAATTGGCAGTGACCAATTCTATATTTCTGTATTTTCACTGTGGTCTTCCATTGTCTACTTGCCAGCCTTGCAAGGTAGTCCGGACAGAAAGCATGAACCAATTCTACTTTATTGTAAGGTTACATTAACAGAATCTTGCAAGTCGGAAATTAGATTTCACCCCATCACCTTTACAGCTCAAGAAGCTAGGGAGTGTCCCTTCTTTTGCTATGCCCATACTCCAGTTGTGGGCTACGCTGCCTTTTATCCAAACATTCTCCTAGCTGTGGCTCGCCTCTTTCCCCTCTTTTCTAAGGTCAATCCCACATGTCTTCCATAAAATCTTCTGGCTACCTCTAGAGAAATTAAATGAGATGAATATAATTAACATGTTCTGCTCACAAATTGTTGGTGTCCTTTGCAGTGTCACTTGGGCACTTCGCAAAGTAATTTTTTTACTGATTGACTCACCAATCTCTCCAATGATTTTGAAATGCACCATCTAATCAGTATCTTTTCAGAGTGAGATGAGTAGCGTATAAATGTAATAAATCTATCAATAAATCAACCCTCCTCTTTAGAATAACAATCGCTTCATCTCCACCTGCATACTATGCAAAAAGGAAATAAATCATCTTTTCTTCATTGGTCCTCTACTAAAAAAAGATCAACATGCGCCTGATCAGTTTTATCCCAACTCCCTTTATTTAGGCTACTGTGGAGAACAATTGTCATGATCTGAAAGAGTCAAAACAGCTCAGATCAATCCAGGTTGCATTTTAAAGTGGAATCAGTAAGGTGGTGTATGTTTGCACAATTTATGCAAAAAAAAATATGATCATTGTAAAATGTTGGTGGTGGTCTCTGCCCCTTAAAGAACCTGTAAACAGAACACCTGAAATTCTGGAGCAGAAGGAAAGAAAAATGTCTGCCTATGGAAAAACAGCCTCCCAACTCTGCAAGTCTTCAATATTTGCAAACTGAAAGGTCATTCTTCTTGCAGCTCAGCTAGAAAATAATTGGTTCACTTAATGATGATAATAAAGTTCTGGAAATGATTCTGGAGTATTGCAAAGATTCCTGTTTGGCAATGTTCAAATGTAAGACTGCATGTATTTTCTGTAAAATATATCTGTTTTAATAATTTAGCTTCAGTAAAGCAATAAAGATTCCTTTTCCAATTCTTTCTGTTTGCTTTTTGTAGCAAGAGATCCCAATGGGGCCATCAAACTTTATTGCAAAGGAGCTGATACAGTGATTTTTGAACGGCTGCATCCAAGAAATCCTAACAAACAGGATACTGAAGATGCGTTGAATGTAAGTTGGAATATCTTACCAGGGTAACTATTAAAACTAGCTACAAACTGAAATTTGTTTCAGTATACAGTAGCATTTTTCTGAGACTGAAATAGAAAGGCATCTGAGAGTGAAATGGATGGTATTTAAATGTGATAAATGTGATAAATAAAATAAACAAACAGCTGCAATACTAAAAGTCAGGCTCTGAAGACAATGGATTTTTCTTGTACCAACATGAAATTGCACTGTTTTGATAAGTTTCTTGTTCTTATTTTTTTATTGTAGTTGTTGGTGTCGATTTTATATCATAGGTCCAGACTAAACATCATGAATATACTTTTTTATTTTTCATAGTTGATTTGCCTGTACGTGCCTCCATTTTTTTTCACTTTAGAAGGCATCTAGTATTAATACAAATGAAAATGTCTGACTTTCTTATTCATCTCATGGCATGACTACTGTAATGCCTTCTATCTAGGAGTGCCCTTAATCTAGAAGCTTCAACTGGTCCAGGATGCAGTGACAAAAGCAGTAATAGATGTGCCTTGGTATGCCATTTTAACAAACAGCATCACTGCTTGGTTTGGTGGCAGCAATGCCTCAGATAGAAAGTCCATACAGAGAGTGGTAAAGACAACCAAGAAGACTATGAAGTTCACCTCCCATTATTCAGGATACTGCTTATAAGCACTATGTGCTTAGAGCTCAGAATATTATCAGAGACCCCACATATCTACTTTACAGTCTGTTCCTGTTGCTCCCATGTGGGAGGAAGTTTTGAAATATTTCTAGCAGGACTATCAGATTTTGTAACAGCTTTGTTCCCTATACAGTCTAGTAAACTGTTTTTCTTACCATGTACATTTATATATCCGAACTAGACTGTGTTGTTTCTCTGTGTCAAATAATATATGTGGATATATGAGTAAATGCATTATTATTATTTATTTATTTATTTATTTGTATTTTTGTCATGTTTATGTAGTGTATATTGGTGACCCTTTTGTGCAACGAAATTTCATTTTAAAATATGCCAATTAGAATACATTCAAAGTTATTCTAAGTCTAAGTTCTAAATCTAAAGCCTTTGCTTCAAATTCACACTGGTTGTCTGTTTGTTTCTGAGTACAATTCAAGGTCCTAGAGTCTAGACTTCTTATTTTAGATATTTTCTCCTGTCTTTATTATTTTTATTAAAAAAAAAAACATATCTCAGGATGGTGAACATATCTAATACTTCTTCCTCCCCCTCTTTTCCTGACAACAACCCTGTGAGTTGCGTTGGCTTGAGAGAGAGAGAGCAACTGGCCAGCCAGCTTTTATGCCTAAGGCAAGACTAGAACTCACAATCTCCTGATTTCTAGCCTGGTACCTTAGCCACTAGAGTTTAAGTGAATCACCATAGTCATTAAGTGAATCCGTGGCATTTAATGATCCCATTGTCCACAATGTGTGTTTTTCCCGGAAACTGGAAATAAATGCCCATTTTCACAAAAAAACCTTCATAAATAATGGTCACGGGATCACAGGATGCTGCATACAGTCATAAATGCAAGCTAAAATGCAATCACATGACTGGGGGCAACCATCAGAACTTCAAATCCAGGTCCAATTGTATTGTTGAATGATTGCTAAGTGACCAGTCTTAAATCAAGGATTATCTGTATATACAGTTCTTCATTTTGATTATTGTGACCTGCCAGAGGTGTTAAGAGTTGAGTAGCATATAAGTTTGATAAATATTAATGATGATGATTAAAATGAATGAAGATTCTTACATTTTATCCCCAAAGAGAATAAGTTCAGATCAGAAACAAATATGTTCTTTCAGCCATTGTTTTTCTCTCCTTGGCAGATCTTTGCAAATGAAACCCTTCGAACACTGTGCCTTTGCTATAAGGAAATTAGCCATTATGAATATGAAGCATGGGAGAAGAAGTTCATGGCAGCTTCTCTGGCCTTAGGAAACCGGGAGACAGCTCTTGATAAAGTGTATGAAGAAATTGAGCAAAATCTAATTGTAAGTTTGATGGGGATCTGAGATAGGAGGTTTATTCTTTGACCTTCCATTTGACCTTGCAAATGTTTCTTAGGAGGTCTATCCCACTTATATTTTTTTCACCTTGATTTTCCAGTCTACGCAATAGTTACAAAGGCACATATATTCTTTTTTATTGCTTTATTATTATTTTGAAAGCATGTGAGTAAAGATAATACAAGTAAAAGAAATATAATAAAAGATGCCTGAAAACAGGAAATAAGGTATGAATAATAAAACACAGGTGTGTAAACGATGGATCTGAGGCATTCATACAAACTAATATATTCCGGTATTAAAGATTATAACTGTCAGGCCCAACCCAAGAACAACATAGAACAATTCAATCAAAGTTCAGTTCTTTGTTTGCTCACAGCATATAGACAGAATCTTGCCAGATAAAATCTTTATTGCTTTTACCCCAGAGATTCTAGGGAGTGGCTATCCCAACTTTCTTCCTCTGCCTCCTATTCAGCTCTGGGCTGTACTGCCCAGTGGCGGGATTTCACATTTTTTCCTACCAATTCTATGACAACATGCTTTGCCTGCATGCGCAGCACTCAAAAACCGCCCTCTGTGTCAGCATTAGTGAGGTGAACTGTTTTTAGCTCAGCTGAGTCGCGGCAATCCGCTCTGCCAAGTGAATCAGCTGAGCTAAAAAACAAGGGAGTATAGGACAGGAAAGGGCGGGTGCGGGTGGGCGGAGCCAGCCAGAGGTGGTATTTGCTGGTTCTCCGAACTACTCAAAATTTCCACTACCGGTACGCCAGAACCAGTCTGAACTAACTGAATACCACCTCTGGTGCTGCCTCTTTTCTTAACCCCTCCTTGAAATGTGCTCCTTCATCCTTTCTGGAAAACTGCCACCACTTCACTACTAGCCCATTACACTATCTTCCCCTTTGTAGACACAATACATCATAATAATATTGTAGAATATTTCATATTCTTTCTCTGTAAAAAAAAAACCCTTCATTTTTATGACCCTCTAATCCCTTAATTTGAGGTAGAGTTGGGGTGAATGGGTGGAGCTGAGCATTTACTGGCCGGACACCCTTCCTGATGCCACACAGAGTTCATAGCAGATACTTTTTTCTTTGTGTCTTAGGAGAGAGAAACATCTGCCACTACCTACTCTCAACCTTCATACAAACTCCAGTGAGATGTTGATTGTCGTTTAGCTCCTCCACATTTTGGTAGTGAAGGTTGGAGGTAGTTTCATATTTAGAATGTCAAACTAGGAATTGGAGAAACCTGGATTCAGATCCACATGTAAACATGAAGGTCATTTGATGTTGCTAAGATAGCTGCCGTGTCTTTCTCTCGGGGTAACCTTACTCATGGGATTGTAATCAGATAGTGTTTGGTTGGCATAAAAGAAGAATGTAATGTAATGTAGGAAGAAAAATCCAGTCCAGTTCCAAGACAGGAGAAAGATACTGGAAATAAAATGGAGGCTGGCTGGTTGGAAAGAAAATGTCTGTTTATTTGGTTGCCAGAAATTTTAGTGACAGAAGCATGTCTGTAGGATAGCTGACCAAATGGCTGAATGAATGGATGGATCTTTATAGGGTTCAGATTGAGATGCTCCAGGAAGTTGTGCGATGTTGTGCGATGTAGTGAGCCTTGTGTCTTTTGCTATTCTAATGGTGGTGGTTTAATCCTATTAAGTCCTAGAGCTCATGTCATGTTCTTAGAATTTGGGGCGGGGGGGGATGTAGATTTTAGGAGTCTTTGTTTTTCTACTTTGAATTCCTTCTGGGGGAGCTGGGCTGAAGGTGTTTTTGTTTATGAATAGGCTGGCCTGGATTTCATAATGGGCACAAAATATCCATCTCTAAAGACTTCAGGCATCTGCTGGAGGCTAGTTTACTATGCAGAAAGACTGGGGCTGCTTTCTGCCTTTAAGAATGTGTTCCTCCATTTCTCTTTTAAGGAAATATTCTATCCTGCCTCTCGTAATATGAAGAATAAAGAATATTTTAATCTGGAGGGGGGGACTTCCTAGCATGGTGTAATGGTGAATATTTTGGTCCTGGATTAGGAGCCCTGGTGGCACAGTGGTTAGAATGCAGCATTACATGCAAACTCTGCCCACAGGCTGGAGTTCAATCCTGACAGGGTTCAAAGTTGACTCAGCCTTCCCTCCTTCCAAGATCAGTAAAATGAGGATACAGATTGTTGGGGCAATGTGCAAATAAAGTTTGTACATTGTAAATTGCTCAGAGAGCCCTATAAAACACCATGGGGTGGTGTAACAGTTTAAATGCTATTGGTATTGCTAAATTCCTATTTATCTAGAGAGCTCATTAGGCCAATCACCTTTCTCTCAATCTATCCTATTTCTGGGGATAAAATTAGAGATACCCCCACGTAAGACAACTTGAGAATCAAAAGATAGAGTGGGATATAAACAGGAGTGGGATTCAAAGTTTTAACAACCGGTTCTGTGGGCGTGGCTTAGTTGGTGGGTGTGGCTTGGTGGTCATGTGACTGGGTGGACGTGGCTTGGTGGTCATGTTATTGGCTGGGCGTGGCCAACTCAATATCACTCACATTGAGGCACGCATCTCCTCGCCTGGCCTCTCATGACTGTGGGGATGCTGCAACAGTCATAAGTGTGAAAAATGGTCATAAGTCACTTTTTTCAGTGCCAATGTAACTTTGAATGGTCACTCCACACAAGCAAAGTACCAGCAAAGGAAGGGGAAAAAAACTCCAGAGACGTCCCTGAGACAGGAAGTCTAGTCCTGCCAAGAATGTAATAAGGGTTAATGGAGAGGCAGTTTCTGTTATCAACATCAGAATGTTTCCTTCCTGCCTTCCTTACAGGATTAGGCCAGTAATTTCTTCTAACAACCGGTTCTCCAAACTGCTTAGAATGTTAACAACCGGTTCTAGCGAATAGGTGCGAACTGGTAGAATCCCCCCTCCCCCGGATATAAATAATAACTAATTATCTAATACACTAATATCCATGGTCATATCCTTCAGTTTGTAGTTTTTCTCATGGAATATTAGGATAGCCAATTTTAATATTTTGACAGTTTGTGTGAATGATAAACCATTAATAGCTGAAAGGTACCTACTGTATCCATATTAAATAAACCTCATCCTTTCTTAATCTGCAGCTTTTAGGTGCCACAGCAATAGAAGACAAGTTACAAGATGGAGTGCCAGAAACCATCTCCAAATTAGCAAAAGCAGATATTAAGATCTGGGTTTTGACAGGTGACAAAAAAGGTAATTTGTATAATCAGTTGCTGCTTATTTTCCCCAAGGTAAATTACCTATGGACAGCAAATAATTCTAATGTTTATTTCTTTTTAATTGATGACTGAATATATTCACCTGCATGAGAAAACAAACTGTGACTTGGCATTTTCCCCTTACAGAAACTGCTGAAAATATTGGTTTTTCCTGTGAACTCTTAACAGATGAAACTAATATCCACTATGGAGAAGACATCAGGTAAATCCATTTTAATGCAAGAGATTACATTAAAAGCGATCTGAATGTTTTGGATTTGATTCTAATAAGTGTTTTGGATTCCCCAGGGTGCAATCCTCTGCATTTGCTGCAAATGTTGCAACAGCTTTGCAAAGTGACAGATGCATTCTATATCTTTGTATCTCTAAATATGCTCAGAGAATTACAAGCCAAAGTGGCCAGGGACTGGTTAGATGAGACATATGGCTAGTTGAACATTCTCTGAGTTGAGGGAATCAGTCTGAGGGATGTTGGTATGGATCATTTAATTTGGTGTTTTGCCAAGTGTCAGAGCAGTGATCAAGTACCCAGGTAATTGGTTCTTTTGGATCCAGAGACAATAGGAGCACCAGTAAATAAAGGGATTTTAAGTTTTATTATTAGCTAAAGCAAATAGATTTAAAAGCATAACATGCAAAGTATGCAAAAGTATGCAAGTCTAAGATGACTTACAAGCTACCAGGAACTACTTAATGACAATAGCAGAAATACCCCAAGGGTGACCAGTTTCCACAGTATCTAATCTAGATTCTGTGCATAAGCACCCCACAAACAACAACAACCCCACGGTTTTTATCAAAACCTGGCACCAAGACTTCATGGCCCTAATATATAAAATGAGAGCAAACCCACACTCTACTAGCACTGATGATGTTACCTAGTTTGATAATGAAACATCTGCAAGAAAACAGACAAGCTCAGAGAGCATCAAGGACCCCACAGTTCAACCTACAAATATACTCCTCTAACAGTAAGAAAAAAATTGTTATGTGACGATTCCTCTTTGAGCAAATTAGCTCAAAGTGAGCTCTAAACTTCTACGGTAGACATTTCTTAATTCCTCCTGCTTTCCTTTATTAAGTAAACAAGAGTAAAAGAAAACAAGCTGATTAGCTCAAAGTGAACATTAAACTTCTAGACTTGTCTTAAGATCAAGGAGAAATCACAACTAAACACGAAATAACAACGATCTTTCTCATTGTCACTTGTAATTGGGCAAAGAATCTCCAGGCCTAGGCATATATCTAATTAAGTGATATTGTAGCAACTGTACATTCTTCATTTACGTACTGTTGTTGTTGTTAGTCATGAAGTCATATCCAACCCATCACGACCCTATGGACAACATTCCTCCAGGCCTTCCTGTCCTCTACCATCCCCTGGAGTCCATTTAAGCTCATGCTGACTGCTTCAGTGACTCCATCCATCCACCTCATTCTCTGTTGTACCCCTTCTTCTTTTGCCCTCAATTGTTCCCAGCATTAAGCTCTTCTCCAATGATTCCTTCCTTCTTGTTAGGTGGGCCCAGAATTGTTGTCAAAATGAGATATTATAAATATCTTAGCTCTATTTTGTGTTGCTGGCTGTGTTTGGGATCGAACAAGATTGCAATGTATTCTTGTGTATTGAAGCCACTTTAATTGACAATCAAAAAATGGTAGCCCGTCTTCTTTGGCAAGTTAGAGCAGTACCAGAATAATATATGAGGTTCTTTTCCTACTTTCTATGGCAAATATACTTTTCAAAGTCTTAAAGAAGAAGTTGCTCATATATTGTGGGATGAAAAAGAGGTAGAATTATCACTTCTCTATTGCTATTTCTCTGAATCAACTCAGCTGTTCATTGTTGATAGGAACCAAAGAAGGTGTGCTGTTTCTGGAAGTTCTTGTTTGGGTGGATAACTTTTTATGATGAAATCCAGAGATTACATAATTAAGTAATTTGCTCACCTTGTAACTATCGAAATAGAATAGGGTTCTAGGAAAGCAGCTGTGCCCTCTGAAATATGTTGCATACCTTAAACTGCAAAAAACCATTTGCTAAATCCTCGTGATTAAGGGTTTTTAAAGACATACTTGATTCTGTTTTCAGTCACGATGACTTGATATTTTTTTTACATGATGGATTTCTAAAAACATGTTTCCTCTTACCACACTTCCTTAGCGCTCTTTTGGAAACAAGGCTGGAAAACCAGAGGAACCGAAGTGGGGCATATGACAAATCTTCCAGTACAGCCAATGAACCCTTTTTCACAGAAGGCAAAAGCCAAGCATTAATTATCACTGGATCATGGCTGGTAAGTAGGAATTGCGGTGACACAGTGGTTAGAATGCAGTACTGTAGGCTACTTGGCAATTTGGCAGTTCAATTCTCACCAGGTTCAAGGTTGACTCAGCCTTCATCTTTCTGAGGTCGGTAAAATGAGGACCCAGATTGTTGGGGGCAATAGGCTGACTCTGTAAACCACTTAGAAAGGGCTGTAAAACACTGTAAAGCAGTATATAAGTCTAAGTGCTATTGCTTTTGCTAAGTACTGGGTTCTTACACCTGCTACTTGGGTCTGTCTATAACCATTAATAATGGAAAAAGAAAATGTTTTGCAACTTGGTACCATCATGGAAACGGGAGATTTTAAGAACTGTAATTCATCTGAAATATATCAGGATGAAGAAAAACTGGATAAACTCAGTTCTAGAGATCTGTCAAATTACATGTCCGCCTTAGAGCACCAGCATAATTCCCACTCCTTGCTTATAAGAAGTTGCAATAGAATTATTAAACTTTTTTTTTAAATGAATCGAGGTTGCACTTTTCATGGCTGCTTGTGTGAAACCAGAATTTGAGATGCTCCCCCACCCCTTTCACTGACTTCTGTAAAGGAAATTAGAAATAATCTTGGAAAAATATGAAAGCTTTTAATGAGGGACTTGTCATTTATTTTGTTTAGCATAAGTTGGGCCCTAAAAAAACCAACTTTTTGGATTCTATTATTACACCCTACAGCTATAAAGTAGCATTCCAGGAATCAATGGAGTGTTTGTTTCTTGGCCTGAACACAATTAACTTGAAGGGCTGGCAGTTTCATCTATGTGTTTTCACAGTTAGGGCTATTTGTCTAAATTTCCTACCTGCCTTATAGCACCAAATAAATGGTTGGTTTGGATCAGTATCTATGTGTCTGAAACAGGTATTGTTTACAGAGATAGTCAGGTGGCTCATAAATAATGTATTTGGTAAATGAATTTGTAGAAGTTTGTGAACACAGATGTGTTCGTGATGTTTTAGTTATCTTTGGATTATCATCACTCATAATGCTCACAACTGGTCCATAGATAGGTTTATAGAACATTTCTTTGACTAGAAAAGTTTTAAAAGAAAGAATTAATGTGATTATTAGGTCAAATATTGTTTTGGTTCCAATCCCATGTTCTCTTGAAGTCAGTTTTGCTTATTTTTAAAGACCATTTTTACTAATAATAGACATCTGTCCTTTTGCTATGATTAATTTTTTTTCATGCCTTTGCATCATATGTTCTTCTGAGTGAGATGGGCATTAAGAAATATGATGTCTCCATCTCCATCCATCCATCCATCCATCCATCCATCCATCCATCCATCTCTGTCTATCTATCTATCTATCTATCTATCTATCTATCTATCTATCTATCTATCTATCTATCTATCTATCTATCTATCTATCTATCTGTCTATCTACCTACCTACCTACAAATTTATAGAGATGAATCTTTTTTACAGAATGAAATTCTCCTGGAGAAGAAAACAAGGAAGAAGAAGCTCCTGAAACTGAAATTTCCCAAAACACTGGAAGAGAAGCAAAGGCATAAGGAGACAAAGCGAAGGATAGACTTGTACAAAGAGCAACAGCAACGAAACTTTGTGGATTTAGCTTGCGAGTGCAATGCTGTGATTTGCTGCCGAGTTACCCCCAAACAGAAAGCCATGGTGGTTGACCTGGTAAAGAGATACAAGAAAGCCATAACCTTGGCTATTGGAGATGGTGCTAATGATGTGAATATGATTAAAAGTAAGTCAGACTTAACATTTTCTTCTTGTTATGGGTTTACTGCATATAGTTGAGTTCTGTTTTCTGAAGAAGATAGGAAGATTTGAATCAATGCATTTTCACACTGAATCAAGGAACTTAGAAGGTAGAATCATAGAGCTGGAGGACATATTGGAGATCTCCTAGTTCAACCCCCTGCTCAAGGCACTAGACCTTATACCATCCCAGTCTAAGGGTTGCCCAGTCTATTTTTGAAAACCTCTAGTGATTGAGCAAGCTATTCAATTGATTAATTCTTTTCATTATCAGAAAACTTCTCCTTACTGTTAGTTGGATTTCTTAATGACTCTTTTAGTACTTCAGTGTCTGCTTCAGTCTGGGTAGCTAACATTGCTGGGCACAGTTATTTAGATTCTACCTTATCCATGGAATCTTCTGGAGGCACTCAATTATGTCTATGCTGCACAAGATTATACAACAAAGTTCAGACTAACTTTCCAGTATTCTTTTGAGTTTTCACAGAAGAGAGAGAGATTTTTTGTCTGCCCAAAAATAGATTTTGACAGACAGAACATCAGTAGATGGAACCTCTGACCTGTTTGTCAAGGTCTAGTCCCTTTCTCAAGGTTTAGACAGACATGAAAGACAGAGGCAGGTTGCCCTTAAGCAAAGTCTTCAAGTGTCAGATGAGGAGGACTTGCACGTCAAATCTAACTCATGACTACCTGTAGGAATTATACTGGTACTTTCAGTTTCTTAGGGCAGGAATTCAGCAGCTAACAGTTCCTTGTTCAGAGGCTGGGAAATACAACACAGTCTGTGAAATTGTTGGGATAACACTGTAATTAAACCACTGTGGGTATAAGAACATCCTCAACTTTGTCCACACTTAACATGGCTTCACCCTAGTATGCAGTAAAGATTCTTATGTAGCCAGGCTGTGTTGCGTATCTTGATAGCTTCTGCCAAGGTATTTGGTACTCCTGCTCCTTAACAAACAGGCTGATGCAATAAATAAATACACTATTGGTGCATTGCTTCTGTTGAAATATCTTTCTATATTCTAAATACAATAAACCTAAAATTAATGGATCTGGGTTTAACAGAATGGGGTTTAATGAAAAACAGTCTGCTGGATCCAAGATTTGTCTAAATATAAGGCAATAATGGACTTGCCCTATTGTTTAATGAACTATTCCAACCAGCATTCAGAGTTTCCCTCAAAACTGAGGGCAAGGCAAGAAGCAATGGGTGGAAACTAAGCAAGGAGAGAAACAATTTAGAACTAAGGAGAAATTTCCTGAACAACTTGGAACAACTTGCCTCCAGAGGTTGTGAATGCTCCAACACTGGAAGTTTTTAAAAAGATGTTGGATAACCATTTATCTGAAGTGATGTAGGGTTTCCTGCCTAGGCAGGGGGTTGAACTAGAAGACCTCCAAGGTCCATTCCAACTCTGCTATTCTATTCTATTCTATTCTATTCTATTCTATTCTATTCTATTCTATTCTATTCTATTCTATTCAAAATAGATATGCACTGCTATCATAAAGTAGGTTTTCTCCTATACAAATGTTTTTGGAGGCTCGTAGAAACCATTCCCATTTTAACGGAGATTTGGCTTGGCTCTTAATATTAGCCTGTTAAAGTTCAAGTTTGCGGTAACATTTCTTTACATAGATCTTTTCTGAAGCACCTGGTATTTCATCCCTCATGGTTTGTGAAAAACAACCCCAGCTCTCTGTTTATCTCAGACTTGGCAGTAAAGCCAAACCAAACTTGAAAGAAAAGTTATACCTTTTACGTCACTAGAAAAAAAAAGACTTTTAAAAGAGTTTCTTCATCTCAGGAAAAAACAAACAAACCAGCAGCAGTTTTAGGGTGGAAATTTCTAAAGAGAAAGGTTGAGAGAGGTTTTTGAGACTAAGTTTTTCCTTACCATTGTCCCCTGGTCTCTGTACCTTAGCATTTCCATTGCTCTAGTCTCCCTTTCACCACTGAATTCATAATTCTCCCCCGAAACTGCCAATTCTCTGATTTGCCAAAAAAATATTAAGAGCCAATCTTAAATTGTGAAAGCAGAAAGAAATATTTTAAAAGCGTGCAATATTTTCTTTTTGAACATTAGTTGAATTTGGAGCTTAAATATCAAATTTGAATCAGAATTGAAGGAGGGCACCCTGAACTCTTATTCCATACAGCCTTACATTTAAATACCTAAGAATTTGGGACCTCTCTGACTGATTGATACTGTCATTACCTTTAGCAGGGAACATTCAATGTGGCATGGATATAGTTAAGGCTTAGTCCATACTAAAATGATTTTATATGGTTTTTTAAAATCTTTGATTGAGAATTGCCCAGAATTGGCTGAAAGATGGGCGGCTATACAAATGTTTTAAAATAAATAAAATAATGAAATTGAATTGAAATGAAATGAAATAAAACTTCTCTAAAAACTGAAATACTTGATTGACCAAAGAAAATCCAGATGGCTGCTGAAGATCAGTATCTTTGAGCCTGTCTGATGAAACTACTGTAGTTGTAATTATGTTTTCTTTTCCTACATCATGCATTAATTTTTTGCTTTGTTATTTCTTACTCCCTTTTTGCCTGTTACATAAAATTCATTCCCAAGAAAAGGCATGAATGTGTTTGTATGCACATCTCAAACTTTATTCTCATGATAGTAATGGCTTTACGCAAACTATGACTGTTGTATTTTATTTAGTTCCTCAGCCTACACATTCTTTGCATTCTGCGCTTTCTTTCTTTTTGTCTGCTGTTTCTGAATTTCACATTATATTACACAATAAAGTTTTGTTAAAATTTTAATAATGAAAAGCTTTTTAAAAATAACGAGTGCTGCTTGCATTCCTGAAATGCACTTTTTAAAAAAAATCACTCTACAGTTTTGGGAAAACACAGAGATGGCTGAGATAAAAATAATAACGAAGGCTACATGACATATAACATACACAAAACCAGGAATTATTTTGTTTTTGTTCCATAACGTTTCTTGAAACATTTCTTCATTGCATATTTTTCAAAAATGAATTACCCAATAGCTGATTGCAATAAATGAGCTAGCTGAATGGTGTGTATTTTTAATTGTTATTCTAGCTGCCCACATTGGTGTTGGGATAAGTGGTCAAGAAGGGATGCAAGCCGTCATGTCCAGTGACTACTCTTTTGGCCAGTTCAGATATCTCCAGAGGCTGTTGCTGGTTCACGGACGATGGTCTTACATTAGAATGTGCAAATTCCTTCGGTATTTCTTCTACAAAAACTTTGCTTTTACTTTAGTGCACTTCTGGTACTCCTTCTTCAATGGCTATTCTGCTCAGGTAAAGGATCAGGAAAACTTGGGAAACTTTTGCAGCAATCAGTATTTACTAATATTTATGAATTTATATGTTTCTGTTGATTTGTGCAATGAAAAAGGATTGGAATGCTTTCGGATAAATGTTCAAGAAGAGTTAACCTTCACTTTACTTAACTTGTTCAGCGACTGCTCACAGTTATGATAGGGATGAACAAGGGGTCCTTGAAGTTCTAGCTGCCATTTGACTTGATAATTTAGCATGCTCATCCCTTCCATCTTATGGAATTTTCTTCCCCCTGAAATTACCTCCACCCCTTTTGATATTGAGGAAGTCCCTCAAGTTCTGGTTATGTCCTCAGGCCTTGGGCTTTCCAGAGAAGACATGCTTAGATAAAAGTCTGTAGAGATTCTCAGTCATCCATGTCATGGTTGTCCCAAAGGTGCTTTTTCAGGAGGCAACTGGATTTTCTTTTTTTTTTCCTTTTGAAGACATTTTACTTCTCATCCAAGAAGCTTCTTCAGCTCTGTCTGGATGGTGGGGAATGGAAGGATTTACATTCCTTGCAGCTGGTCATTTGCATCCTTTCAATGACTCTCTAAAAGAATGCAAATGACTAGCTGTCTGCAAGGAATATAAATCCTTCCATTCCCCACCATCCTGTCAGAATTGAAGAAGCATCTTGGATAAGATGCAAAATGTCTTCAAAGAAAAAACAAGGAAGTGCAGTTGCCTCCTGAAAAAACACCTTTGGGACATGCTTAGATAGCTCCATTGTTGAGCTAACCATTCTTATTTATTTAAGAAAATTTGTATAGCCACTCCCTTACTCTCAGTGATTCTGGGTGGCTTACAAAAATAAAAACCTAGTGTACAAATAATTTTTTTAAAAACCCAATAACCCTCCCCTCCCCCTCCCCACTTCCTGGTGACAACAATCGGACAAGACCCTTGATTGGCTCCATCTCATTCTGAGTTCCCCTCTTTGTATATTCCTTTTGATAATATTTACCTTTTAATGTGGATTTTTACATTGTTTTAAATTTGTTGTTTTATTCGATTGCTGCTTGTTGCCAAAGTTGTTTGTTTTGATATGGATTAATTTTATTTAAATACAACTTAAATAAATGTTTTTAAAGGTGTAATATATTTTCTTTGCAATTACAGACAGCGTACGAGGATTGGTTTATCACGCTATACAATGTATTATATTCCAGTCTACCAGTTCTTCTTGTTGGATTACTTGACCAGGTTTGTTTGAACAATGAACTAAAAATTGATCCTTAAAAGTTGGTCATTGCTTCTCTGTGCGAGGCAACCATGGCCTCTGAAATTTCTGTTGAGTAAATTCACACAGTACAATAAACCATGATATGGGTTTTTTGGTTTTGGCTTAGTGCATTACAGCCAGTATGTCAAGGTTATCCATTCCATTGCAAACCATTTCTAAGTGTTTGGCACTATATTGCATTAATTGGACAAATAGTGCCATCATGTGGCTACTTTATTAATGCCACACCTTTGAACCTGTTATTTGCCTATGAAGTACCCATGATATCATTAGAATCCTTCGTAGGAAATCTAGCAATTGCTAATGCTAATTCACTGAAAGAACAGATTAAAACATAAACTCATCACTTACCAAATACGGTGTGGAAATTAACTCTTTTCTTGTATTGGTTCAGTCTGAGAGTAGGGAATCCTCAGTGACTGACTTGTTTATCAGATAGTAGAGTTGGAAGAGACCTTGCGGGGTCTTCTATTCAACCCCTTATACCATTCTGGTATACCATTATGCCAGTCCAATCTCTTCTTAAAATCCTCCAGTGATGGAGCACCACAACTTCTGAAAGCAAGCCATTTCACTGATTAATTGTTCTCACTGCCAGGAAATTTCTCAATTTTAGGTTGCTTCTCTTCTTTATTAGTTTCCATCCGTTGCTTCTTTGTGGCAGCCCCTCAGCTATTGAAACACTGCTATCATATCACTCCTGGTCCTTCTTTTCACTAGATTAGACAGACCTTTATGTGTTGTGAACTTATGGGATGACTCAGAGCGTGAGTGGACCCATACTAAGTATTGAGTATGTCACTGGTCCCCTCTGAACACTTTTGTGTTGATTTGGACATCCAAAGGGAGAAGGGCCTGTGCATGAACTTTGCAAAGTGGGGCTTGGGTTCTCTATTTTTTTCTATAAGACGGGTGGGCAGAAGGATTCAAGAAGTCTTATCCGGAAATTAACGTGCAACTTCTCAAACAACAGAAAGGCGAATCTAGCTTCTTTTTAAAATTTTCTGCAGATACTTTGCATTGCCAACTCACTGATGCATTAGCTAAAAGGTTGCTATTTTCCTGTTGCGTGTGATGTTGCACATCTGCTGTGGGGAGGCATAATGTGATCAATGATTTTCAAGCAAAACCACAACTGGATTGTCATTTGTCTCGCTTCTCTCAATTCAGGACGTGAGTGATAAACTGAGCATACGGTTTCCTAACTTGTACGTCTTGGGACAAAAAGACTTGCTTTTTAACTACAAGAAGTTCTTCTTAAGCCTGCTGCATGGCGTTATAACATCACTGATCATTTTCTTCATACCGTACGGTGCTTACCTACAAACCATGGGACAGGATGGAGAAGCTCCTTCTGATTACCAGTCGTTTGCGATCACTGCCTCATCTTCTCTGATATTTGCAGTTAATTTTCAGGCAAGTCAACCAGCCTTCATTGTTCCAAAGAGACAGTCCTTGACTTATGACGATGAATTTAACAAGCATTCAAAGTTATGAAGGTGCTGGGAAAAAAAAGTGACTTACATTGAGCAGTTCTTCCATCTACAACCATCACGGTATCCCACGGTCACCCTCCCCATGATTAAAATTTCATGTACTTGGCAACCAGCATGCATTTACAATAGTTGAAGCATCCCAATGATTGCTATTGTGATTGCCCAACCAGCTTCCAAGTAACAAAGTTAATGGGGGACGCTGGATTCTTTTAACAACCGCATAATTCTTTTAATGACCACAGTGATTTGCTTAACAACTGCCGCAAAAAGGCAGTTTGTAAAATTGGGCATGGCTCACTTAATAACCTCCTCCTACTTATGACAGTATGAATGTAACTTCGTTGCTTATATCCTTATGATTTTTTAATTATTATTTTATTGACTGTTTACTAGTATGATTTGATAGGCCCTAGCTTATTATTATGTTTCCTAGTATAATTTATATGTTTTATGTTTCCTATATGTATGTTTCCTAGTATGATTTATAATACCCTATGACTACCTCTAAGTGTTATACCTATGATTCTTGATATAAGTATCTTGAGAGCATATGCACCAAAACAAATTCTTTGTGTGTCCAACAACATTTGGCCAATAAAGAATTCTATTCTATTCTATTCTATTCTGTTCTGTTCTGTTCTGTTCTGTTCTGTTCTGTTCTGTTCTGTTCTGTTCTGTTCTGTTCTACTCTACTCTACTCTTAGCAAAGGAAGTTCTGTTCCCAATTGTGGTCATAACTCAAGGGCTACCTATCACTCCTTTAAAATGCCAGCTTGGCATTCATGGTTCACATTTGAAGACTTTGTAATTCTTGCTGATGTCTTTACCAAGATACTGTAAGTCTTCCCTTACAGTTTTGTTTTGTTTTTGCCAAAAAAGCTGAAATGCTGATTGGAGGAACTCACTATTGTGGAGAAATGAACTAGAGGCAGTGAAATCAGTAGGAAGGAAAATTTGAGGATCTGTATTTCTTCCTCCTCATGCTGAAATAGAAATTGGACAATAGGTGAATCCAATCAGTTTTCCATATTAAGCTTCCGTTCCCCAACCAGTCAGAGCTGAAGAAGCTTCTTGGATGAGAAGCGAAAACCAGAAAGTTCATTTGCCTCTTGAAAAAGCACCTTCGGGACAACCATGACCTGGATGAATGAGGATCCCTATAGACTTTCCATATTAAACATAAAGAGAATTGATTCTACTCCAGAGGCTCCAGAAATTTATATGACTCCTTCTTCCCAAATAACATGAATGATGTAATTGGATTAGGACAAGAAGTTAATATATCATTCTCTTCTAAACATTAAAAGTTAAATGTATGTATCAAACTGCCATCACTCATCAGGACTTATACAAGCAAAACCTGATACTAGTTTTGGTAGCTTTCCCTCTTTGCTGGCAGATTTTTTTTGAAAAAAATCTTGTCATCTCCTTTCCTTCTTAATTTCTCATTTTAATCATGTCATCTCTACTTCCTAGGGAGCTGACTGGTCCACAGCTTCAAAAATGCTGCTCTCTCCCATTCTTCCATCCCTTTATGGATCTCTCATATTTCTGTCTCTTTGCTTGTAGATTGGAATGGATACATCTTACTGGACATTTGTTAATGCCTTCTCAATATTTGGGAGTATTGCACTTTATTTTGGCATCATGTTCGATCTGCACAGTACTGGGATCCACGTCCTCTTTCCTTCCATGTTTCAGTTTACAGGTTGGTACTGATTTTTTTCTTTCTTTCTTTCTATCTGCAAACAAGTTACTCCCTTAAAATGTCAAAATTGTGTATCCCAGTTGACTTTTTTTAAAAAAAAGACAAGCTTAGTAGCGCCTCAGGTTGGACTGAAAAAGATTGTAAGCTTCAAAAGGGAAGAAATTTAAATGACCCTACCAGTAGTGGGATTCAATTTTTTTTTACTACCAGTTCTGTGGGTGTGGTGGACGTAGCGTGTTGCTTGGTGGGCATGACAGGGGAAGGATACTAAAATCTCCATTCCCTCTCCACTCCTGGGGGAAGGTTACTGCAAAATCCCATTCCCTCCCCATCCCACTAACCTGCTTTCCAGCTCCGTTCTCCTGTGCAGGGCAACAAAAGAAGACCCAGCTGATCAGCTGGGACTCAGGAAGCAGAGAAGAGATGGGGGCGGGGCCAGTCAGAGGCCGTATTTGCCGGTTCTCTGAACTACTCAAAATTTCCGCTACCAGTTTTCCAGAACTGGTCAGAACCTGCTGAATACCACCTCTGGACCCTACACAATATAAAGAATGTAATGAAACTTGGCAATAATACAGATAGTCCTCAATTGAGCCCAAAATTTCTGTTGCTAAGTAAGACATTTGTTAAGTGAATTTTACCCCATTTTATGACCTTACTTGCCACAGTTGTTAAGTGAATCCCTGCGGTTGTTAAGTTAGTAACATGGTGGTTAAGTGAATCTGTCTTCCTCATTGATTTTGCTTGTTAGACGGTTACAAAGGACAATTACATGACCTCGGAACATTGCAACTGTCATAAATATGAGTCAGTTGCTAAGTTTGATCATGTGACTATACGGATGCTGCAATGGCGTAACAGTGAAAAAAGGTCATAAGTTACTTTTTTCAATGCTGTTGTAACTTCGGTCACTCAGTCAGAGGTGATATTCAGCAGGTTATGACCAGTTCTGGAGATCCGGTAGCAGAGATTTTGAGTAGTTCGGAGAACCAGCCAATACCACCTCTGACTGGCCACGCTCGCCTCTATTCTTCCTGAGTCCCAGCTGATTGGCTGGATCTCCTTTTGTTGCCCTGCACAGGAGAACAGAGCTGGAAAGCAGGTTAGTGGGGTGGGGTGAGAAATGGGGATTTTGCAGTAACCTTGCCCTGCCATGCCCACCAAGCCATGTCCACCAAGCCACACCATGCCCACCAAGCCATGCTCACAGAACCGGGAATAAAAAAATTTGAATCCCATCACTGCACTCAATGAATTGTAGGTTGAAGACCATCTCTATGACAATAATGCTGGATTAAAGTATATTTTACCACTTCATGGGTCTATTATTTGATTTAATGTTTGAACTCACACCTAATTTTGTTTTGATTTGGTAGTTAGATTTAATAATCCCATTTTTCCTGCAGGAGCTCAGGCACCTTAGATTGTTATTCCCACTACAACGACCTTGTAGGGTAGACTAGGATAAGAATGACTGGCCCAAAATTACCCAGTAAGTTTTCCTGGCTGAGAACTGACATTATGCCAGGTATAATGCCAATTTCTTAACCACTGCCTTTATTTATGAGATTAAATGAGTTTATACTTTTTTAAAAATCAATATGTTTCAATAAAAAAAATTAAATAGCAATTAAATAGATTCATCCTTTTGCACAAGCTACAATTTAAGTATGATTCCTGGATCATACATTTATTTATTTTATTTTATTTTATTTTATTTTATTTTATTTATTTATTTATTATTTGTCAATTGCTTACAAGATAATAGGTATAAGTAAAACATAGTTATGAATACATGGATACATAAAAGAAAAATAAAATATAAAAGAAACAATAGGACAGGGACAGTAGGCACGTTGGTGCACTTATGCACGCCCCCTACAGAGAAGCCAAACAAATCAGAATGCTAAACCCAAAAAGTATTTTTATTTAGATTATGCATGAACCAACCATTATGTTGAAAGACAACCAGTTTCTGAGCTGCACAAAATCTGTGCACGGAGAACAAGTGCAAAATAATCAAAAACTGAATATAAAAGAATATATTCCACTTAAGACCGGTCCCCTAGCAACAGTTTGAAGTTATGACAGACCCCAAAAAGGGTACTTATCACCCAGATTTGAAGTTCTGATAGCTGCTCCCCTCAATCACATGACTATATTTTGGGCATTTGGCAACCATCCAACATTTACAGCTTTTTGCAGCATCTCTCAGTCACATGTAAATTGCAATTTACATTTTTTTTCCCAGAAATCCGTATTTATTTCCCATTTCTGGCACACAAAAACCCAACCCATTGCAGATAATGGGTTTGCTTAACGACTTTGCATTTACTTTACGGCTACGGTGATTTGCTTAATACTACCACAAAAATGTCCTAAGATTTGTTTGATCAGATAATGAACCACTTAATCAGTGATACAATTTATGACCGTAATTCTCTGGCCTCAATCATGGTCATAAGTCGAGGACTACCTGTACTTTACAAACAGAAAGGTATCACCTGTGCCACCCCCCACCCCCAAAATAGCAGTATCACAATACAAAGTTCTGATGCATTTCTTAAAACAGAGCAACATGGCATCACTGCAATGGAAGCTCTGCCCTCCATTCTCGCATATATGGGAGTGGATCTCTCTGTGTGATGAGGCTTTCATCATTTGCTAATGTCCTTGGGATGCCTCTGTAGTTGCCCCTTAAAGATTGCTTTTAGGTTTTGTTGGTTTGAAAGAACTGCACATGCATCAGCCACTGTTCTGACCCATGGCCTTTTCCGACAAATCAAACACAAATTCAAAAGGAACAAAAACCTTGTCATGCTTTTACAAAATAATTAGCTGTGATAAGCACAAGCCTTGCCAAACTGTGCGAGGCTTGCCAAAAGATAACAGACCAGAAATAATTTGCAATACAAAATCAGGATACTAGATTGTCTACGAAGCTGTAGTTTCAAAACATCTTTGCCTTCTGCAAAGAAGGTTTGTTTCCCAGCTGGCTTTTATCTTCTTGAAGGAGAGGCCATTACCTTGCAGCCTTACTCCCGAGTCGCCCGTGCTGTTGTAAGTGCTCTTTCCTATGAGCAGCCCTGCGCGCTCATGCACTTGGCTCAGGCTCCTCGGGAACCTCCTCATCACTTCTGCCAGCCCCCACAATCTCTGAAGGCAGCAGTCCACTTCCTAATGCTCCTGGACCCTCATCTGAGTCCTCACTCTCCTCAGCCATCTGCACCTGCTACCGGCTAAGCACAACAGCCCCCTAATTGTAACTGTCGTATATCCTTCCCAGGTACCGCTTCAAATGCCCTCCGACAGCCCTATATCTGGTTGACCATAATACTGTCTGTTGCTCTCTGTTTGCTACCCATCATTGCCCTCCGGTTCTTGATGATGACCATCTGGCCTACAAAAAGTGAAAAGGTATGTAGGAAGTTCTGGTTATTAATCGAAGTTACCGACGAGTTGAAGAAGAGCTGGTTAGGGTTTTTTTTGTATAATCATGAATCATGAGTTGTGTGTGGTGCGGTGGCCTAGAGGTGGAGCTCTCGCCTCACAATCAGGAGGCTGTGAGTTCGATCCTAGGTAGCTGCAGGTATTTTCTTTCTCTGGGCACAATGAATAATTATCAGCTGCGAACTCTGTGCTGGCGACAGGAAGGGCATCCGGCCAATAAACACTCAGTTCCAACTCCACCCCGATGCAAGAGATTACGGGGGCATTAAAAGACAAAAAAAAAATCATGTGTTGTGATAGTCTTAAAGTGGGTCACCCATATGACCACCCAATTTTGCAACCTTTTTTTAAAAAACGGTCATCAAGCAAACCTATTAATCACTATCTCCCAGTTTTGCCAAAAACCAGTAGTAAATGCTGGTTTGGGGCAAAACCAACATAAAATACAGTCACATGGCTCAAAGGGCCATAAATGAGAACTAATTGCTGAGCATCAGAGGGGGTAAGCATTGGAGAAGGAGGCCATCAGAACTTCAGAATTGGTCATTTGTGGGGGGCTCCATCATAATTTTGAATGGTCACTAAGCAATTAGTGATAAATTGAGGTCCACCTATATTTAGAATAATGGGAACAAGCCTGAATTGTGGGACCCTCAGTTGGTCTATCCATATGTGTCTCCTCCAGCAGTTCAGCCATGGGTAGGAACGAGGGAACTTCCACACCCAAGTTTGATTGAGCATTTGTTGTATTGTCTATACTTGAAAATTTTATGGTTCCAACAGCCAGTCACAAAGAGGGATTTTTTAAAAAATAAATTCTTTAAAAAAAAAAATCACTCCTAGT
Organism: Bungarus multicinctus; assembly: GCA_023653725.1. NCBI lineage: Eukaryota > Metazoa > Chordata > Lepidosauria > Squamata > Elapidae > Bungarus > Bungarus multicinctus. The sequence continues at coordinate 261,230,562 of CM042834.1, forward strand.
GCTCCAAAACTCCCAGGAGGCTTAGAGGTTTAGTCTTCTCCAATAACTGCTACTGAACTTCTTTCTGCCTCTTAATCTGTTCTACAATTGTCTCCTTTAAAGATTCGGAAGAATCGCAAAAAGTACAAGGCCGAAGAGGAGAAGTGGAAGCGAAGGAGGAGCGTTCTCCGTCGTGGGGTAACTGCCCGTCGTTCTGCGTACGCCTTCTCCCACCAGCGAGGTTACGCTGACCTCATCGCTTCTGGGCGTATCATCCATCGAAGGCGAGCTTCCTTAACGGCAGTTCTGGGCAACAATTTGGCCGAAATTAGGCGAGCTCAAGAAAATAGTTGATGACTTGCCCAATCCCACAGAAAATAGAGGAAGGATAGCACAAAATGATTATTATTATTATTTTTTTACAAAGGACAATAACTTTTTCTTGTTTTGAAAAACGCATGCAGGATTATGAAGGGAGTCTAATTATTTTTTTTCCCCAATTGCTTTGTTTGGGACTAAAATTGGACAAACCGAATGGCTGAGTATTTTTAATTCTCTGTCCTTGCATAAACATTGCTTTTATTTGGAACTGAGGAATTTCCTTATGCCTTGGACTTCAAGCCCAACAATTTTAAGGTGTTTTTAAACAGTAGTGTGTTTTTTTTTTAAAAAAAGAAAAACAATTCCAACAGAGGTTTTATGCCTCAGCACCAAAGACGAACCACTCCGCAGCAACACGATTCTGAGTACCATTTCATTCCGTTAATTTATTCTATCATTCTATCATTCTTCTTTGGCAGCCTAAGAATGGTTTTTTTTTTCAGCTATAGCTGTGCATTTTTATGTTGTAAGCATTTAGAACATAATGCACTATCCAACAAAGTTGCATGCTCTTAGTAATGTTCAGACATTTGGGTAGCGAAAGCTGAACAGGCTTTCAAGTTTGTAATTAAAGGTGTCTTCCCCAGAAGTTCCTTCAGGGAAACAATAGCTTGTTATATATTTTCAGGAAAACAACAAGTTTGTACTTTGGGCATTGTGGGGTTCTCCCCTCTCTAAATGTGTAGCAGCTTTGTGGCAGCAAAAATTAATATGCCTTTCCAGGAATGTATTTTATACCCGGCCTTTTCACCTTTATTACAAATCTTACTGTATTATTTGTATTGGTTTGAGAAATAAGAAAGACAGAGTCAATCTGTGGAGATTTTCCTCTTGGATATGTTGGTTGATTTCATCCTTGGGTTGTTCTTGGTCAAGGGAAATGGCCACCTAGCCATTAAACAACAGGAGGCGATTCTTATATAGCACTGTCTTTTATGTTGGAATGAGTTGTGTGAAGGAGCAATATCTGAGCAGCAGCATCCTTGAAGATGACAATGCCAATTTCACCACATTTGAAAGAAAGAGCATAATGCACTATTCAACAAAAGTTACACTGGTCAATCAGGACTGCATGCTTTTAATAATGCTCAGACCTATGGGCACAGAAAGTTCATGTTTGAAATCAAATGCATCTTCACCAGAGAGAGTGATATGTCTTGTTTTGTGGGAACGAGAGGCACAGTTTCAAGCATCACCTGGAGCAAGAGAATAATTTTCATTTAAGTTGAATCTACTATATGATTTTTTTTTTAATAGTAAAGAGGATAATGATCTTTTTAAAAACGTATTCATCTACACATTTCAATGTGTTGGGACTTAAAAATGGTTTACATTTCAATACTCTTAGCGTGCGCCAAATGACCCTGTTTCAATATTCACAACTGTTCCTCACATTTGTATAGATGGATGAACAGAACTCATCCCTAAGGAACATGGACTTGGTACATTCCTTCATTATTACCATTGAATGTTGAAAAGTTTACAGCTTTTTGGTAAAAAGACAGCAGATTTTATTTTGATTCAAAAATTGATTTTTCTATTCAGAAATGAGGACGAGGTTAGTCTTTATCTTTCAGACGTTTAATCTAAGTGCAATATTTGCAACTTTTAATACATTGATTGTACACATGTATCTCAATTATAAAATGTAAATATTTTATTTCTTAAAGCATTATGTATACATAAGTAAAGTGCCTTTTAATGTTTTTATCTGGTGTGAAAGAAAAGTATTTTCATTGCTTTGAATGTTTTTATTAAAGTGTCCTTGGTATTGCAAGTATGCACACATGTAACGTTTGCTGATTCTTATAGAATTGGGGGCAGAGTAAAAGAGGAATCATCCATAGGTGGGTTGCTACCAGTTCGGCCTGGTTCTATAGAACCTGTAGCTGCGAAGAGGAGCTGACACCGAACCGGTTTGGTGTTCGGCCCATCCGTCTGCCTGGGCTCTAGGCTGTCCTTTATTCCCTGCTTTTCCCTCCTCAGCTGCTTTGCGTGGCACAGCTGAGCTTGAAAAAGCAGGAAACGAGGATTTTCAAACCGAGCGCAGCGGTTGTCAGCTGTCCAGGAAGCACAGCTAATGATTTCTTGCAAACTCTGCACGCATGATTGTCCACAGTTCAGAGAACCTGCAAATAGCTCCACTGGCTGGCCCCTCCCCTCCCCTCCCCTCCCCTCCCCGCCCACTCACTCCTTACCTGGCATGCGAGCCATCCAACTTGCCTGGTTTGGTAAGTTGCTATTTTTCCTTCCCCGCCCAATAACCATCAGCTGTTCTGCTCTGCCAGGAGATTTAAATTAGCTAGAAAGCAGGAAATCTTAGGATTTCTTGCTTTCTAGCTAATCTAAAAGCAGAGCTGAACCTTCCTTAGGACTAAAGCTTTTCAGTGCAGTCTCAGGTAGCCGATTGCAGATAGATAGATCTCTAAATTAATCTGTGATTCTGTGAGCAACTCAATCTGCCTGCCAGCTTTGCAGGCAGATTAAATAAAAAATGCAATATTTACATACATGGTGTGCCGTGAGTTAATTTTGTGAGTTTGTTTGCTAGCAAATTTTATGTGACAGACTCAGGTAGCCGATTGTAGATAGATAGATCTCTAAGTTAATCTGTGATTCTGTGAGCAACTCAATCTGCCTGCCTGCTTTACCTGCTTTGGGGTAAAAGTTGCTCTTTTTAAATAAAAAAAATCAACATTTACATAGATATTTATAATATTTACATACAAGCCATGCCCACCCAGTCACATGACCACCAAGCCATGCCAGTCAGCAAGCCACTCTCACCTGGTCACATGACCACCAAGCCACACCCACAAATTAGACCACACCCACAAAACCAGTTGTTAAGAAATTTGAATCCCACCCCTGGAATCATCCATATCCCATATCAAATTCTCTTCCAGTTGAACCAGCAATCAAGAAAATTCTCTCATTTCATGCAAATGGCTATCCAATCTCTTTTTAAAAAAACTTCTATTATTGGAAACCCACAATTTCTGGAGGCAAACCATTGCACTGATGTATTGTTTTCACTATTAGGGAAATCCTTCTTAATTATAAGTTAGATCTCTCTTTGATAATTTCCATCCCTGTCTTGCCCTCAGGTACTTTGGAGAATAACCTGACCTCCTCTTCTCTCTGACAGCCCCTCAAATATTGGAAGGCTACTATCGTGTTACCCCTAGTCCTTTTCTTTGTTAGACTAGACCAGGGGTGTCAAACTCAAGGCTTGTGGGCCAGATCTGGCCCATAGGGTGCTTAGATCTGGCCTGTGGGGCCACCCGGGAAATGAAAAGAGCTTGGGAGGGCCGCTTGTGTCTTCTGGGCTCCATTTTGGGCCGCAACGGTCTCCTGCAGCCCTCTGCCAGCAAAAATGGAGCTCAGGAAGGCAATGTGCGGCCTGCCCAGGCTCCATTTTTGCTGGCAGAAGGTTATAGGAGGTTATCGCGGCCGAAATTGAGTCCTGGCAGATCGCTCCCCAAGCTCTGTTTTTGCTGGTAGAGGGCTGCAGAAGGCCGTCACAGCCAAAAACAGAGCCTTAATGAGTGATATCAAGCTGGCCATGCCCGCCCCAGGCACGACCCATCCCGGGCATGCCCTCGCAGGCACAACACACACACACTGGCCCCCAAGTCAAACCCCACCCTGCTGTGGCCCTCATTGAAATCAAGTTTGATGCCCCAGGACTAGACCTACCCAGTTCCTGCAGCTGTTCATTGTATATTTTACGTTCCAAAAACCTTTTGGAATTCCTATCCTCTGAAAGGAGGAGCATGGCTTTTAAGAAAGCTTTAAGAAAAGACAGAGATGTGCTGTGGTATATTACAAAACTGAAGAGTAAATTTTCTCCAATTAGGTTTACTGCATATATTTGATAGTCAGAATAAAACAAAGTAAATTTTAGTATTTCTCCTGTTAGTAGCCAAATTAATTATTGCTATAAAACATGAGAATATCTAAATATCTCAGTGGAATGAAGGTAAAATAAGATATGTTCCATAAGTTTTTTTAAAATCCTGCTGCTTGACAATTGGCAGAATGATGGGATTTTATTGTTTATACAAATATAAACAATTATACAAATATCTTGTAACTGCAATAGACATTATGGTAAAGTTAAACATCATGCCAATTTTAAATTTAATAAATGTAATGAAAAAAAATTCCCCAAAAATCCCTGGATGTAACTTGATGGCTTTATCAGAGTTTGTGACTATTCAAACAAATTGGTGGCAAATGTCGGAGAGGGAATCTTAAGCTCTCCCCCCGCCCCCCCCGCCCAATTTCCACACTGTGGGCATACTTAAAAAACTATGAAATGTACTGCCAATCTAGCCACTTTTAAAAGCAAATGGGACAGGTTCCATGGAGGATGTGACTACTAGTAGGAATGGCTGTTTATTATCTCCTGGATTCTGGTTTGCACAATTAGCTGGGAAGCAAAATGGGGTAGGGGTGCAGCCCTCTAATCCTGGTTTGTGTGCATCTCTTATGCATCCAGGTCTCTGCTGTATGATACATAAAAGACCCAATAGGGCTCTTTTGACCTGGTTCCTAGTTTGGGCTGTACTGATTCTCATGATCATTGGAGGGTTCTGCATCTTGGAAACACCATCCAAGCCTGTCCAAATTCCTCCAGTTTTCCATGAGAGGCAAGCCATGTGGATTAATGTCCTAAAAGCCATGGTGGCTCAATAGTTATAATGCAGTATATTTCAGGCTGACTCTACCCACTGCCAACAGTTTGATTCTGACCGGCTCAAGGTTGACTCAGCCTTCCATCCTTCCAATGTGGGTAAAACGAAGACCCAGAATGTTTGGGGGCAATATGCTGACTATATAAACCGCTTAGTTTTAGCTTTTAGTTTATTGTCATTGCACCTCGTACAATGAAATTAAAATGCCATGTTCAATGTACATTATAACTAAAAATAAAACACACATTCTTCACATTTATACAATTGAATTGAAAACCCCTGATATTGCATTATACAGAAGAATTCAGTATAGTTCCTGCTCTGGGATAGAAGCTGTTTTTCAGCCTATTTGTCCTTGTTTTTATTATCCTGTACAGTCTGCCAGATAGTTCAAAAAAAGGGTGCCCAGGGTAAGATGGATCTTTAAGAATGTTTTGAACTTTTAATTTAATTTAAATGTTAAAATTTAATTTTAATTAATTTTAATTTAAATGTTTTAGAGAGGGCTTCAAAGCACTATAAAGTGGTATGTAAGTCTAAAGTGCTATCGTTATCCCAAAGGTGCTTTTTCAGGAGGCTTCCTTGCTTTTTTCTTTTGAAGACGTTTCGCTTCTCAACCCAGAAGCTTCTTCAACTCTGACAGGATAGTGGGGAATGGAAGGATTGATATTCCTTGCAGACAGCTGGTCATTTGCATCCTTTTAGAGGGTCGTTGACTGAGAATCTCTACAGACTTATCGCTATTCACCCCCCACTCAACCAACCAACCAACCAGCAGGCCGCGCCGCAGGACACGCAATCACGGCGAAGGCACCCGGCTCCTCCGCCCAACCTCCCTTCTGATGACGCTTCCGTTCCCAACGAGCGCCGGTGGCTGGAAGGGGCGGGCTCGCTTTGCGGCAGGGCTGGCCTCCACAGCCTGATGCAATCGGCTTGCATGTCCGCGTCAGAATCGCAGAGCTGAGCGAGGAACGAGCTGCCGGGTCAGCCGCGCCCAGCCTTCCGTGAGGGGACCCTTTCCCAAAGTCGCCATGTCGGAGATCATCCTGGAAAAAACGGACAAGCTGAGCCTGGGTGAGTTTGCAAGGAGGCGGCCGAAGTGTGTGTGTGGTGGGGGGGGGGAGGGGTAGAGAGGCCTGACCTCCACCCCCTCGATACTTCGGGTACGCGGAACCGAGCCCGGAGCCAAAATGCAAGGCAGAACCGGAAAGCGAAAGGAAAACCTGGCCCGGGGATCGGTGCAATCGCCTCACCTTTGGGAATTACAAGTCACAGCGTTCCCAGCCAACCCGGGCCTCCGAACAGCAGCTTGCAAAAAACTGCCGCAGCCCTCATGGCGTGTTGGAAAAGGACAACCCCGGGCACGATCGCGCCCCACGCCCGCTTCTTTTCCACGCGTTCTCGCCGGGGATATAAACGCGAGAGGAAGGAGCGGGAAGGCCTCCATGGCTGCCACCTGGGTCCGGCCTCTTGCTTCTCCCCTACCCCACCTTTTTTTAATTTGTAAGGATCCCCCCCCCCACTGGATCACTTGATGGGAGAAAAACGGGGCATTGCAAAGGACGATTCGAGGAGAAATGTGGTGTGAGGGCGCGTCTGGGTCGCTTCTGGTTCCCCAATTCGGGAAGCAGCGCAAAAACAGGCCATTCATTCATTCATTCATTTATTCATTAGCTTTGCATTCTGTCTTTGGAGGAATTTCATAGATTCCCAATCATGAACTGATCAAATCCATTTGCTTCCCAAAGGAAAGAAAAAGACTTTTTTAATTTCTTGGTTGTGGGAAAGGAAATTGAACCTGGAACCCATCCTGGCTGGTGTTTTAACAATAAGTTTCATTATCACCTGGTTCCTTGTGTTTATGATGTGTCATTGCTTTGGTAGACAAAATGGAAGGATCTTAGAAGTTATTTACTCCAAATCCTGTTTTGGGTGCAGGTCCACTACAGTATTTCAGGCCGCTGAGCACCAGCCTGTGCCTGAAGACTTTCAGAGAAGGACAGTTGGCTGATGCAATAGTTAGAAAGTTTCTCCTGGCTGCCTTCCCTGCATTATTAGCCCTCCCTCTTCTCCCCCTTTTATGTGGCATTTGAAGGCAACTCTCATATCTTTCTTCAGTTATCTCTTCAGTAGGCCAGATGCGATGATGATGAGTCCTGTCCCAAAAATGCTTTTTCAGGAGGCAACTGGACTTGTTGTTTTTTCTTTGAAGACGTTTCGCTTCTCATCCAAGAAGCTTCTTCAGTTCTGGCAGCTGACTGCAAGGAATAAAAATCCTTACATTCACCACTGTCCTGTCAGAGCTAAAGAAGCTTCTTGGATGAGAAATAAAAGGTCTTCAAAGAAAAAACAAGGAATGAACGCCCTTGGAATGGTGTGGGAGTAGGAATGGATTTCCAGAGGGGGAAAAAATTCAGACTACAGGAACCAGGAGCACAACTCAGGTGGCCCTGAGGACACAGGTATACTTCCAAGTGCTTCAATGTCCTTTTAAAACAGGGGTTTTCAAACTTGATAGCTTTAAGACTTGTGGGCTTCAACTCCCAGAATTCCTCCTCCAGTCATGTTTGCTCAGGAATTCTGGAAATTGAAGTCCACAAGTCTTAAACTGGCCAGGTTTGAAGACCCTTGCTCTAAAAGGATGCAAATGACCAGCTGTCTGCAAGGAATATAAATCCTTCCATTCCTCACTATCCTATCAGAGCTGAAGAAGCTTCTTGGATGAGAAGTGAAACATCTTCAAAAGAAAAAAAAACAAGCAAGTCCAGTTGCCTCCTGAAGAAGCACCTTTGGGACAACCCTGACCTGGATGACAGAGGATCTCTTACAGACAATTCAGTCCTTGGCAATTCTCTAGGCCAAATATACTCAGACCCATTGACTATTCTTCAAAGGGCTTGAAGAAAAGTTACTATTCATAGGCTTTACTGCACATCATCTTAACCTCAGATCTTGCCTCAGTTTGTCACTGTCCTTTTTGAATGATGGTACCCCAAACTGGATATAGTTGACCAGGGCAGAGTAGAGTGGAAGAATTGCTTTCAATAATCTGGACTCTCAACTCCTGTTAAGGCATCCCAAGACCATATTAGTAGCTGCATCACCGTGACGCCCAGAGCCCTTTCACATGTACTACTTCAAGCCACATTTCCTCCATGCTAGACAAATGCCTTACATTTTTCTTACCCTATTTCTTTCGCTGTTGTGTTTTTGGTATCTCAGTCTATAGCCTACAGCTGTGATGGCGAGCCTATGGCATGCATGCTGGAAGTGGCATGCAGAGCCATCTCTGCGGGCACACGAGCTGTCGCCCCAGCTCAGTTCCACTGCACATGCATGCACGCCTCCTGCCAGCCAGCTGATTTTTGGGTATCTGCCGTGCATGGGGGTGGGCAGGGGTGGGATTCTACCAGTTCGCACCTATTCGCTAGAACCGGTTGTTAACATTCTAAGCAGTTTGGAGAACCGGCTGTTAGAAGAAATTACTGGCCTAATCCTGTAAGGAAGGCAGGAAGGAAACATTCTGGTGTTGCTTACAGAAACTACCTCTCTGTTAACCCTTATTACATTCTTGGTAGGACTAGACTTCCTGTCTCAGAAACCTCTCTGGAGTTTTTTTTTTTCCCCTCCTTTGCTGGTACTTTGCTTGTGTGGAGTGAGCATTCAAAGTTACAATGGCACTGAAAAAAGTGACTTATGATCTTTTTTCACACTTACGGCTGTTGCAGAATCCCCACAGTCATGAGAGGCCAGGGGAGGTGATGCGTGCCTCGATGTGAGTGATATTGAGTTGGCCACACCCAGCCAATAACATGACCACCAGTCACGTGACCACCAAGCCATGCCCACCACCTAAGCTACGCCCATAGAACTGGTTGTTAAAAATTTGAATCCCACCCCTGGGGGTGGGGCAATGTGGGAGATGTGTGTGCATGCGCAGGGGGCAGCACACGAGGTCTCATACGCATGTGCAGGGAGCAGCAGGAGCGGGTCATGTGTGCATTGCATTATGGGTGCAGGCATGCATGCACGCTGTTGCACGCCAACACGCAACAACAAAAAGCTTAGCCATCACTGGCCTACAGCTTTAAAGGTTCATGGTTCTCTTCCATCAAGCCCTAATAATACCTGCTAGTGTTTGGCTGAACCAAGACAAGGTCAGCCTGGAGTTGCCCTCTGAAGAGATCTCAAACAAGCATGAGAATCTTTGCTTCCTTATAAATATTATTTTTAAGGTTACATTTAATAAAGCCCCCAAAGGGAAAGCATGAGAGATGAAGTACAACAGCCACATTTGAATAGCAAACTTCGTAGATACAGGGAACTTATTTCTAATGGGTGGGTTTGCTTAGCAATTCTTCTGCATCTGCTTTTCTTGGAATCAGTGATCTATTACATGGATTTTGGGAAGGAAGGAATATTAAGGACTCTGCTGAACCCAACAGGACAGACACAGACTTCAGAGGATAATTAGGACTGCAGAAAAAGCTATTACTGCCTGCCTTCCATCGAGGACTTGTATACTGCACAAGTCAAAAAGAGGGCTGTGAAAATATTTACAGACCCCTCACATCCCAGACATAAACTGTTTCAACTTCTACCCTCAAAATGACACTATAGAGCACTGCACGCCAGAACAACTAAACACAAGGACAGTTTTTCCCCGAATGCCATCACTCTGCAAACAAATAATTCCCTCAGCACTGTTCAACTATTCACAAAGTCTGCACTACTATTACTGCTAATCTCATCACTCCTTATCACCCATCCCCTCCCACTTGTGACTGTATCACTGTAACTTTGTCACTTGTATCCTTACAATCTATATTGACTATTTCCTAATATGATTTGATTGTTGATTGTACCCTATGGCTATCATTAAGTGTTGTATGTTATGATTCTTGATTCTTAACGAATGTTCCTTTTCTTTTATGTATACTGAGAGCATTTGCACCAAGACAAATTCCTTGTGTGTCCAATCACACTTGGCCAATAAAGTATTCTATTCTATTCTAGTCTATTATTTGCCCCTCCTTGTGGAAAATACATAAAGAAAATGTCATGCCCCTGGTGGAGACTGACCCTGAGGAAGGGGAGGAGCAGCCAACAGGGAATGGAAGTGTGGCTTCAGAGGTGGTGGAGGAGGCTGGGGAAGGGCAGAGGTCAGCTGAGCAGTCAGAGGAGGACCCAGGCTCATCCTCTCTCCATCCTAGGGCATGCAGGGAGGAGAGGATCAGGGAAAGACGTGGTCTACCCAGGAGGAGAGGGCCTTGATCCTCTTCATGGGCTGCAGCCGTGACAACTGCATAAGAGTTTGGACCTGCCTGCTAGCTGGAGACAAATTAATGTTTTATTCCTAAAGAACGTTTATCTTGGTTGGCGTTCTTCCAACGGACTGTCTCTGGTTATCTTTTTGAAGCTGGCAATTATTTATCCTAGTCTGTTGAGGAACTTGATTTAATGCGGTTTGTTTTGGTTTCTGCTTCGTTATCGGCTCTTTGACTCTGTGTTTTTTTTGCCTTTGAAATGTTATTTTGAAAATAGTTTACTCCTCCACTATGAACAGTTAAACAGTGAAGCCAAGTTGAAGGCATTAAAGGACTTTTAGTTATGTTTTGGATTTTGTTATATTTTTGAGATACTCTTGAGTCATCACACTAGGACATTTTCCTGTGGCTCCTCTTCCACTTGGGATGCTCACTGGAAACTCAAGTTTTGCAATCAGAGGATGGAGGAAACTGATGTTCACCTTTAAGAGGGGGATCCCGAGGTGGTATTCAGCAGGTTCTGACTAGTTCTGGAGAACCGGTAGCGGAAATTTTGAGTAGTTTAAACAACCGGCAAATCCCACCTCTGACTGGCCCCACCCCCATCTATTCTCTGCCTCCCGAGTCCCAGCTGATCAACTGGGTCTTCTTTTGTTGCCCTGCACAGGAGAATGGAGCTGGAAAGCAGGTTAGTGGGGTGGGGAGGAAATGGATATTTTGCATTATCCTTCCCTTGCCACCCCCACCAAGCCACGCCCACAGAACCGGTAGTAAAAATTTTTGAATCCCATCACTGGTGGAGGGGATACGATAGTATTTTTCCAGCACTTGGAAGGTCTGTACATGGAAGAAGATCAAGAGATCTTGATCTCATGGAAAAAGAACTTCTGTCACTCTCCCCAAAGATCAAAGAAAACAGTCTTAATTTGCAGGAACTTTAAATCATTCCAGTTGCAGTTAGAAAAAACAGAATAAGCAATTTGACATTGGAATAAGCTACACAATGAGTTTGTGAACTCCGCTTGGTGGGAAGGTTTGGAATAGTGGCTGGACAATTCTCCCCAGAAATGTCTTAAAATTCTTAAAATTAAGATTCTCACACTTAGGAGATTTTAGACCTGATGGCCTTCATGGATCTTTTTCATGTGCCAAAGCTTTGATTCCATTGGTGTCATAATGGGTAGGCTATCCAAGCCAGAGCTGTCCCCCAAATGCTGAAAGTTTGAAATGGCCTGCTGATATTATAGATCATGAAGTTGAATTCCTTGATTGGGAGAAGTTTAGTAGATTGCTTGTGGCTTTGGTACACCTGAAATCCAGAAGATCAAATGGAGTCTGTTAAGTGCAAGTCATCATTTTCCTGTAGGGGCTCAGAAATGCATGTTGTCGAAGTGTTTGTGTGTGTTTGTATGTGTGTGTGTGTACTTCATGCTTAGCCAAGAATATTTCTGTTTGTATCCGCAGGAGAGGTTTACGTATCTGATCGAGAAGGATGTGACGGCACTGGTGATGGGACACAGGATAAACCTTTCAAAACAGCTTTGCAGGTATCTTTTGAGTATTTCTGAAGCATTTAGGTAATTTTCTAGGTACAAATTATTCATCTTTTGATAATCCAGAATTTAGAATTTTTTAAAAAGTTACTAAAATGAAATCTATATATAAAAGCAAAATACCACTCACGCATCATCACAAAATCTCCAGAACTATAAAGCCTACAAACTTGAAATTTGACATGTATGTTCCTCTTGGCTTTTAGGGGCTCACTAAGAAAGGATTTTTCGAAATCATCATCAGAGCATCAGCATTTCCTATATTATTATTATTAACATGCTCTGATGCTAAGTTCTACCCCCCCTCCCCACCTGAAAAGAAATCTGTTCCAAATGCAAAACACAAGCAGAGGAGAGGAGCTTCAGTTTCAGTTTTATTTTCAGAGCACCAAGCAGCTTTAGTACAAAACAGTTGAGCTAAGCCACGCCCAGGCTCCTTGCTGTCTCTTCGCTCACACAGCAAATACTGTTTCAGTTTCCAAACAGCCCTCACCTCTCACACACTGACAGGATGCTAGCCAGATGAATACTGTTGGATGCTGGTAGGCAGAGGCAAAATTTCCCCCCTTATTTTCCTCCCCAAGAACTAAGCCCAATCACATAGTTTCATAGCGAAGCATGGATATAGAGCTAGTACGTTATATCTATTAACCAGGAAAATGATTAATACTTTAGAAATATGTGTCTTAAACAATTACCCATTCATTACTTGTCTTTTTTATTATTTCAAAGGCTTTGATGTCTACTGGAAAGGAACCATTTCCTACTATCTATGTGGACTCCCAAAAAGAAAACCAGGTTGGTTAATCAACTCATTATCATTTCCAGAAACCAAAAATATTGGTGAGCAGTTCAGAAATTAGCAAGCAGAAATATATCACTAGCTTCCAAAATTCACCAATTGTAATTGTGGTGTCACTGCAACCATTGTCAGCGTTTTGATTGGAACTTCCATTCCAATCCGTAACTCCGAGACAAACGTATCTCAAAAGTACCTTTATTAGAATAGCACCTGGTACATCTATGGAATCCCGAATCTAAAAGTTTTCGGGCTTTCCACAAATTCCCAAACTACAAATCCATCCCTCCTTGGTCGTCATCACATCACATGGCCCAATCACAATCCATCCAAAAGTAAGGTCCTTATTTCATCCTGCGCCATGCTCAATGACCTTGAACTAACAAAAGAATTTATTTTGTCTACTTAGAGCTACTTAATTGAAATCACTCCCCTCCCACTTTCTCAGGCTGTGTGACAGAGTGGAATATGGCTTCCAAAGCTGACAGCCATGTAATTTTTTTAAAAAAAGAAGCTTGCTGCTTGGGAGAAAAGATATGGCAAACCTAGACAGCATAGTAAAAAGCAGAGACATCACTCCGAGAGTCCCTTGGGCTTCAAGGGGATCAAATCAGTTAATCCTAAAGGAAGTCAACCCGGACCGTTTTTTGGAAAGACAGATAGTAGGTAGCCCTCAAGTTACGACTACAACTGAACCCAAAATTGCTAAGTGAGATGTTTGCTAAGTGGCTTTTGTGCCATTTTACAATTTTTCTTGTCACGGTTAGTGAATCACTGCAGTTGTTAAGTTGAGTAACACGGTCGTTAAGTGAATCTGGCTTCCCCTTTGACTTCGCTTGTCGGTAGGTCCCAAAGGGGGACCACATGACCCTGGGACACAGCAACTGTCATAAATAGGAACCAGTTGCCAAGCCTCCAAATGTAAGTCACATGACCATGGGGATGCTGCGATGGTCAGAAGTATGAAAAATGGTCATAAGTTATTTTTTTCAGTGCTGTGTAACTTTGAATGGTCGCTAAGCGAACTGTTTGTAAGTCGAGGACGACCTGTACTGAAGCTGAATACTTTAGTCCCCAAAGGAAAGAGAGGACTCATTGGGAAAGACCCTAATGTTGAGAAAGACTGAATGTCAACATTCCAAAAAACCTCAACTCCAATAATAACTCCGAGACAGACATCTTCTCTGAGGTTCCTTTTATTAGAGTAGTAAACTGGCACATCTGGGAAATCCCGAATCTGAAAGTTCCAGGTTTCCCTCCAATAAGTAAAATATTACAAATCTCCCCCCCCCCCCGTCCCCCCCAGCACCCATCATTGCATCACATGCCCCAATCACCATCCATCCCAACTTGAGACGTCTTCTCACCCAGGTGCAGAAATAACATGACCTTGACTTTAAAGAAGAATGCTATTATGTCTAACTACATACGCTCCAAGAAATTCCCCCCTCCCATCTTCCCAGGCTCAAGAATGTGGCAGCATGGAAGCTTCTGGTGCTAATATGGCTTCCAAAGCTGACACTGAAGGCAAAAGGAAAAATAGATGGCAAAGGATGAGATAGATGGATGGATGGATGGATGGATGGATGATAGTGTCATTGATGCAATGAAGATGAATTTGAGCTAACTCCCATAGACAGTGGAGAACAACTGTGGTTTCTTCCCCAAACCCCAAAATCTTCAACATTAGACTGTCTACTATTGACCTCATCCTTTTCCTTAGAGGTCTGTAGGGGGCGTGCATAAGCGTACCAAAACGTTCCTACCGTCCCTGTCCTATTGTTTCTTTTTTTTCTTATTTGTATCCATTTCATGTATTTATAACCATGTTTATACTTATACCTGTTATCTAATAATTGTTTGACAAAATAAAATAAAAAAATAAAAAACAAGGGAGCCTGGGGCACTATGGACCATAGGGTCAGAAAGAGTCAACCCAACTTACCGTATTTTTCAGAGCATAAGACACACTTTTTCCACCCCTAAAAGTGGGTGGAAATGTCTGTGCATCTTATACAGCGAATGCTGCCGAAGCCCCCCCATCCGTTGCCCCCCCCCCTTCGGCCTCTGCCTCACAGCAATTTGCTTTCTTGCAGCAAACAGCCTGTTTCAGCTTCAGCACAGCCTGATTAGCACGAGCAGCTGGTTGTTGGTTGGATCGGCCTCTCAATGATTAGCTGTTTCAGGCTGCAGGGATTGCCATCGCCTATCACCGCTTCCATGTGCCCCATTTTCGACCTTCACATCCCATTTTCAAACTCCTCACGTCCTGTTTTCGGTCTCCGCATGCCCTATTTTCTGCCCATTCCAGCCAAAAAGGGGGCTCACAGAGGGTGAAAACGGGATGCAGAGGCCGAAAATGGGGCATGTGGAGGTGGCAATAGGCGATGGCAATCCCTGTAGCCTGAAATAGCTGATCGTCAGGAGGCCGATCCAACTGACAATCAGCTGCTTGTGCTAATAAGGCTGTGCTGAAGCTGAAACAAGCTGTTTGCTGCAAGGTGGCAAATTGCTGGGAGGCAGAGGCAGATTTTTTCCCCTTGATTTCCTCCCCAAAAGCTAGATCATCTTATACTTCGGAGTGTCTTATACTCCAGAAAATATGGTAATGACTGAACAGCAAAAACAAAGTTTCTGAAATTCAGCAGATGTAATTGTGGTTAGAGGCTTTTAAAAACGGGGTCTTAAATGAACTTATTAAAACTGAGTCTTAACTACATCATGTTGAAGTGTGGTATGTATTTTCTTCTCTCTCTTGCGCTCTTCATTTTCTGATCTCTTCCCAAAGTTTCCCCCCTGTTCTACTGAGCATGCAACTCATTAGCATTTCATTTTTAAGGGGTGTGTGGGTTGAGATCCATGGTACGCTTGTAAATAATTGGATGTCACCAATAATCAAACTTTGGACCTCGGAAGTTGCATTGTGTCTTATAATTCTTTGCAAATGAGGAATGCATTCCTAGAATGCAATCCTGATCCATTTTGATTTAGTTCCAGTTCCGCAAAACTATAACCAGAAACGTTTGGCCTCTTCCAAGCTTCAGCTGAAACAAAATTGAGGTGGTCAAGGAGAACAAGTCTGGTCCTTCTTGTTAATTAACATTTATTTCAGCAGTTTGCCCACAGCCAGGAATTTGGAACCATGATGGTTGTCTTGACGATGATGACTAGCTACCTCTGACACTTCTCTGTTCAATTGTGACTATACAAAGCCTGCTTCTCAATTTAAAGATGTGTGGACTTCAACTCCCAGAATTCTCCAACTGGCCATGCTTGCTGGGGAGTTCTGAGTATTGAAGTTCACACATCTACAAGTTGCCACATTTGAGAAACACTTATTAGAATAGAATAGAACAGAACAGAACAGAACAAAACAGAACAGAATAGAATTCTTTATTGGCCAAGTGTGATTGGACACACAAGGAATTTGTTTTTGGTGCATAAGCTCTCAATGTACATAAAAATATAAGTGATAAATCATGATCCTAGTCATCATAAATACATTCATCATGCATCATAAGATACAACACTTAGTGATAGTCATAGAGCACTAAATAAGCAACATAAATCATACTAGGAAACAAATTAAACAATATAAATCATAGAAATACAAGCAACGTGCGTGGTTATAGTCATAAGTAGGAAAGGAAATGAGTAATAGGAAGGATGAGAAAAATAGTAGTACAGTCTTAGTAAATAATTTGACAGTGTTGCGGGAAATAGTTGTTTAGCAGAGTGATGGCATTCGGGAAAAAACTGTCCTTGTGTCAAGTTGTTCTGGTGTGCAGTGCTCTATAGTGTCGTTTTGAGGATTTGAAACAATTTATGTCCAGGATGTGAGGGCTCTGTAGATATTTTCACAGGCCTCTTTTTGACTTGTGCAGTATACAGGTCCTCAGTGAAAGGCAGGTTGGTAGCAATTGTTTTTTCTGCAGTTCTAATTATCTGTTCTGTCTGTCTTGTTTGCTTGCAGAGCCAAACCATGCAGTTTTAGAAGTGCAGATGACAGAATAATTCCTCTAAGGAATTATTATAATTCTTTATTATAATATGTATCATTCCTTGTCATTCCTTAGAGGAATGATAAGGAATGATATATATTGTCTTGGCAGCAAATAAGAGGGAATGGCAGGCTGAATTAATGTCCATATTCTGATTTTAACTGAATATCAGCTTTTGTGAAACAACAGCCAATAGAAATTCCTTGTCAAAAGGAATTAGAAATGGGATGGTGGCTTAAGATTTTTCTTTTCTGGCTCAAAAATCAATTACGTGATTCTCGTTTCTCTTTTAATCTACCTAGAGATGGGAAACTATCTCCAAGAGCCAACTCAAGAATGTGAAAAAGCTGTGGCAGAGAGAGCAGCAGAAAAGTGAAGCCAGAGAAAAGAAAGAGGTAAGTTGGCAACTATTTTCTGCAATGCTCAAGGATGAAAGTGTTCAAGATGTCCTTTTAATTTGTTCATTGAAACAAATGAGAGAGAGAGATTTAAATGAAGTTGGACCTTCTGTGGCATCAAGTGACATGGGAGTGAACCATTGTGGATTAGTCCCCAAATCCACAGATTTCCATATCACCTTACACGACAGGAATTCTTGCAAAGCATCAGCTGGGTTGAAGCATTGGGCTAGGGGCCTCCGAAGCTGGCAACTTTAAGACTTGTGGACTTCAACTCTCAGAATTCCTTAGCCAGCATGAGGAATTCTGGAAGCTGAAGTCCACAAGTCTTAAAGTTGCCAAGTTTGGAAATCCCTGCTTTAAGCCATCTTGGCATTTCTTTTCACTGAATGTGTTGTGTGAACCTTATCAAACCCAGATAAGTAAACCATAATCTAATATGAATGGGGAACCTGGTCATCTGCTGATCCAGCATTCCAGACCAGTAGATCTGAATCCAAGTGGATTCCAGACCAGTGGATCTCAGTCCAAGTGGATCTGAATACCTCTGGAGTGTCATCACCATTCAGATTGTTAGCCCAACTTCTTACCTTGAACCTTTGCATTTATCTTCAAAAGCTCTTGGCAGATACATCAGAGTTCTTGAGTGTAACCATACAAAAGGAAGCAATTGTCAAGAATCATCATGGTGTAATAAATAGTTACAATTGGGCCATTCAATGTCAGGCTTAAATCGTCACTTATTCATTAAAGTTGTAGAGAAATATTTGGCAAGTTGTCACAACTTGTTCAGGCATAAAATGAAGCACTAATGTGATTTGTTTTAGCTTACAGTAAGGTGCAAACCATCCATTATGGTGGCCTTCCCGCACTTGGCACTGTCAGCTCCCAGAATTCTCTGGTGAGCATGACTATCAGAGAATCCTGGGAATTGGAAGTCCAGATATCTGAACGGCACCCATAAGGCATGCTTTGTTTGAGTAAAGTAACATTGGCTTTGTTCTTAAATTAGGATAAGCCACACATTATTATTATTATTTATTTATTAATCAGATTTCTATACCGCTCCCTCTCCCAAAAAGAACTCGGGGCGGTGTACAGCCTACTAAAAACACACAGAATAAATAAATTTAAATACAATTTAAAACTAGATTAAATAAGCAAATCCGGCTGCATCCCATCCAACTATAAATTCAGACATTTAAAATCCGGGATTAATTAAAAATTTAAAAAGTATAAAATTTAACAATTAAAACCCAAGTTAAAGGGATTATAGGGGATATGCCCCAAACTTTTAGGTCAATTTTTTTAATCAGATCCCCAAACCTAAATCTATAGGCAGAAGATTTGCTGCGACGTGAAAAGAACTTGGAGGAAGCAAAGAAAATTATCATGAAGAAAGACCTCAGCCTCCCGGAGCCCAAATGTGTGAGTAACATCTTCAGAAAAACAGCGCACATTGTGAACTTGCAACATGTTGGGGGAAATGGTATGTGTATGTATGTGGGAATTAGCTTGATGGCAGAAGGGTAGGTGACATGGTATCTGCATGCCTCGTTCTACCTCCATGTTCTTCCCTTTCATGCCAGACTTCCTTTTTCTTTTTTTCTTTTCTTTCTCTTTCTTTCTCTCTCTCTCCCTCTCTCTGCCTCCCTCCCTCCCTTATTTACAACACCCACCCCATATTCCAGATCTATCCTGGTCCCATACAGCGGCCTACACCAATTTTTTTCCAATGGGAGAAGCAACAGAAGAGCAATGTAATTCTGTATTAACTTAAGAGAACTACAGTAAATATAGTTTCCCCCAGCAAATTTTGGGATTGCAACTTCCAGAATTCTCAGTCAGGTAGTGGGATGTTGGGAGAATTTTGCAAGAAACTGAATATAAAATATAAAACAGTCTCTGATCTACTGGGACTCTCCAGATATCTAGGGTGGTTGAGGTGTTGAGATTGCATTAGATTTAGAAAGACTGTATACTGGAATATATTTCTACCTCTAGCTCTTTGTAAAGATGAAAGTATCTTCAAGGGGAAAGTAATATCCTTTCAGATCAGAGTGCCCATCGCAGGGAGGTCATTTAAAAAGTCAACTGCAATTGAAGCTTCATCCTTTTTAAATGCAGCCACCATCTTGTCTCCTTTTTTGATCTTCCCCATATGGATGGCCCTATTGACAGACTCTGAACTGGCATGCTGGCAATTACCCAGTGTGGATTAAAATCTACCTTGTGTGTATGCCCTGGAAATGACACGATCTAACTTGGATGGCATGGCTGGATGATCAGGAGGGATCTTGTGCATGCTTACTCAGAAAACTGTAGTTGGGAGGCTCTGTCAAATTCCTGTTGTGTGGACTTTGTTGCATCACCCTGACTGTTTGCCTTCACAGAAGCTGCCAAACTGACCTTGCGGAAAATTTAAGAAAATCCATTTACTAGCTTAGCCATGTTTTTCTGTGTATCTGGAGCAAAGGCATAAAATGTAAGGGTGTTTGTGTGTGTGTGTGTGTGTGTGTGTGTGTGTGTGTGTGTGTGTGGCAACAGTCTTTTTTGATAAAGGCCAGTGGTAGTGATAAAGGGATAGTAACAGAGTGATAAATAGCTAAAATTAAAATGATAGAGTGATGGTTTGGTAGTGTCCAGGGTTTTTTCCCCTGGTGGTTCTCTGTAATCAAGCGAAAGGAATATGCATGTGTATTAGAAGATATTCCAATTATACTGTAGAAATTCCTGATTTGAATCAGATTGATTTGCGCAGGAAAGCCAATATCTCTTTTACGATAAAGAAGTTGAGAGTAATGGGCATATCCCTTAACTATAGTGCATCTCTCTGAATGTTTTTGTCACCTTGATTTTTCTCAATGATTTCATGGGGGCCCAACCCTAACCCAAAGGAGATTTTCATACTAATGGGGTTTTTGCATGCTAATAACTAATATGGCTGTTATTGTGCTTGTCTGTGTAGTTAGCCTGTGTAATTAATGAAAGAAATCAGCTGATTCCTGTTTAGGGCAGTTGAAGCGTCTTAAGTTTTGAACAGCAGTTGTTGAATAACCTCTGGCTAGGAAAACACCAGTAGCACCAGATTCTGAATGCATTTTAGAAGATTCTGATTTCTTCTGGATTCTGAATCAGCAGCCTGTCTCTTTATCTCTTTAAATTACCTGTCTTCTTACAGGTGAAGATTCGCACCCTAGAAGCCTACAGAGGGGAGAGAGTAAAGGTGTTCGGTTGGGTCCATCGATTGCGTAGGCAGGGTGAGTACCATCTAACACAGCCGAAGGGTCTTTCCAGAACAGGGTGTCAAACTGGTGGCCTGCGGGCCAGATGAGTCACACACATGCAGCCATGCCCACGCCTGCAAATGGGAAAAAGATTGTATGATGCAGCAAGTTTGATACCCATGCTCCAGAAGATCTGGATGTTTTGATCCTTGCAAGTGTCACTGACTCCCAACTGGAAAGTGATGTTTTGTTTGCCCTCCTATGGGCTACAGATATGATGGAATATAAATTGCAGATAGATGAGGATAAATAGTCTAGATTCTAGATCAAGGAGTGAACGTTAAGCTGGAAAAGATATTGAGAGGTGATCAGAGTTCTGGGAAACCAGAAGGAAGTAAATTCTTGGCTTCTGCTGAAAGTATTTACCTACTTCTCAAGGGTCTCAGAACGAGTTTTGAAATGATGGGTAGGAAGGGAAACAGTTTTTTTACTAACATGGAAATTAAATGATTATACAATTTATATTCTTTCTCTTGTTATACAGGGAAAAACTTGATGTTTATTGTCTTAAGAGATGGCACAGGCTTCCTTCAGTGTGTCTTATCAGATGAACTAGTAAGTTTCTTTTTCAGTCTGTTCTGAAATGCATCAAAATTTCATATCCTTGTTTTTATTCAAGCAGCTCTAAAATCAAAATTGAAAGTCAATACATGATGAAAGAAAGGTGGAAAGGTTTCTTAATGCACATCATCTTTTTAGTTCTGTGGAAAACTTCCATGGTTATAGGGAGGATATCACTAAACAGCTGGTTGAAGTGACAACATCTTAATCGGCGTTTGTGGGATAAGGATTGTGAAGCATAGCCCAGGGATCAGATCTAAGACATTTGACTTAACAATCCATATCTCATAAAGGCGAACCAGATGTTCCTTATACAGTCAGATGTTGTTCATCATACAGTCTTGCATTATCATCATGCAACCTTAGTCTTTTATTAGTGAAACCTGACCAAACTTTTTATCTTCTCACAGCTTGTGTTTTCTCCCAGAAAGTAGTTTCTACGATGTTCCAGGTTTCTGTTAAGGCTTTCAGCTTTATTCGGTATTTTTTCTCCTACATCAAATTACTTTGCATTCCAGTTTTCTGGGCAACATTTCATCCTTTCCTCAAGAGCTTTAGGTATAGCCCCAGCACTGTTCCATATTTGTCCCAGAATTGCAGTTTTCAATGTGAAAGAACAGAAAAGATCCTAAACACACCAGGAACAATCACATTACATTATGTTTAATATGATTGCTCCTTATATGATTAGAATCCTTTCTTTTCATTTTTATCTTGCTTTCATGTTCTTTAGTCTTCAACCATTCATCCATTCTGTATACATTTGCATTCCTGTATGAAGTTCTGTTTACTATTTCTTTCCTCCCTAATTGGTGACCAGAGTGGCTGACAAATCTTGTTACAATGTGATGTGACTGAATCCATTAAAATGAATAAGAAAATAGGTTTTCCCCCTGATTATTATTTTTAAGAACCAATTTGGTGTAGTGACATCAGGCTAGAAACTGTGAGTTCTAGTCCTGCCTTAGCCACAAAGCCATCTGGGTGGCCTTAGGCCAGGAGAGTCAAACTCAATTTCATTGAGGGCTGCATCAGGGCTGATGGTTGACCCTGGGGGCCTTAGGCCAGGAGAGTCAAACTCAATTTCATTGAGGGCTGCATCAGGGCTGATGGTTGACCCTGGGGGCCGGGTGGGCATTGCCAACTGGGTGGGCATGACCAGCTTGATGCCACTCCCCAAACTGCTGGCATGTTTCCTCTTCGCATCGGGTAGACTGGGCCGAAGCCATGCTGGCCCCATATTTCTTCGCATCGGGTAGACTGGGCCGAAGCCATGCTGGCCCCATGTTTCTTCGCATCGGGTAGACTGGGCCGAAGCCATGCTGGCCCCATGTTTCTTCGCATCGGGTAGACTGGGCCGAAGCCATGCTGGCCCAATGTTTCTTCGCATCGGGTAGACTGGGCCGAAGTCATGCTGGCCCGATTTTTCTTCGCATCAGGTAGACGTGGCCGAAGCAATGCAGGTGGACGGCCGAAGCAACGTGGGTTGGTTCCTTATATTTCCCAGGACAGTCCTGCGGGCCGAATTCAACCCGTGTGCCTTGAGTTTGACATCCCTGCCAGTCACTTTCTATCAGCCTTAGGAAGAAACGATGGGAAACAACTTCCGAAAATGTTGCCAAGAAAACTGAAAGGACTTGTCTAAGCAATTGCCAGGAGTCAAGACTGACTTGAAGGCACAAAGATATTATTTTTTAAGCCTCTGGTGACACTGATTAAATGTTCCTTTATTTCTCCCTGTAGTGTCAATGTTACAATGGTGTGGTCCTTTCAACTGAGAGCAGCGTTGCGGTATATGGCACCCTCAGTCTGGTTCCTGAAGGCAAGCAGGTAAGTGCATTTTATTTTTACTTTTATTCGTACTTTGCTCGGAACTTGCCCGCCATAAAGGTGTTTGTTTCTTTACTTCTTTATTCTGTATTCAACCAGTGAACAATAGGGATGAGCAAACTAGTGTGTCAGGTCATAAAATGAGGACTTTAGACTTCCTGGCATGCTGACCTTTTGAGTAGAAATTTTTAACGCCCAGTAAATATTCACCTTTGGAATTTTCTCTTGCTGTCTGAATGACTTATTTAGTAATGTGGAAATCAAACTTTTGCCAGCAATATATGTTAAGGTACCTTGGTTTCAGAGCATAGCCAAATTTTTCAAATTGTGCTGAGCCATAGCTTACATAATGTTGATTTTTGAATAAGCCAATAAGGTTTGTCAGCTTTGTCCATCGCAGTGAAGTTGCAAATCCCGTTTCATGAAGTAATATTACTGGGTCCAGGCAACATAATAAGTCAAAATAAACCAAGGTGTGTTACAGCTTAGGATGATATCTGAACTCAAACCCTGATCTAGTGGGAAGGGCTGTTTTAGCTTTGAGTGAAAGTCAGTTTTCACTTATTACTGGTCTGACTCTTGTGAATGGCTCTCATTTTCTTTCTCTTGTCAAGGGGTTTATTCAGTTTTCGCTGGGCTGGTTTGATTTTCTGTTTACAGGTTATCCCTTTAAAGAGACATTGATTATACATGTAAAAACTTTTTAACTGTATGTGAAATCCGCTGATCATTCCAGAAAGGAGAGATCCTTTGGTTCAATGAAATACAGGAAGTCCTTGACTTACAACCACAACCGAGCCCAAAATTTGTGTTGCTAAGTGAAACATTTATTAAATGAGTTTTGCCCATTTTCTTGCTTTTGTTGTTGTTAAGTGAATCATTGCAGTTGTTAAGTTAATGATGCGGTTGTTAAGTGAACCTGGCTTCCCCATTGAGTTTGCTAGTCAGAAGGTCACAAAAGGGGATCCCATGACCCGGGACACTACAACCATCATAAATAGGAACCAAGCACCTGAATTTTGATCATGTGACCACAGGGATGCTGTGATGGTCATAAGTGAAAAACAGTCCTAAGTTGCATTTTTCAGTGCCGTTGTAACTTCGAACAATCCATAAATGAACTGTTGTAAGTCGAGGACTACCTGTAATTGTTAATACGCCTTTCTAACATCAGTGAGTTTCAGATAGTGCTTTTGTTATTGTTAGTTGCAAAGTTGTGTCTGACCCATTGCGACCCCATGGACAACGTTCCTCCAGGCCTTCCTGTCCTCTACCATCCCCTGGAGTCCATTTAAACTCACACCGACTGCTTCTGTGATGACCCGGGGTGTGGCACAAAGGCAACACAGTCAGATAATAAGAGTCCCTTTATTATCTCCAACTTTGCCCCCAATGTCCAGGTTATCTTCTTTCTGGAGAAAAAAAACTCTCTGAGGAACATCCTTTGACTGCATAAATTAAGTCCAAAACAGGATAAACACAAACTGTAACTTAAAGTCCAAACAAGCCAAACTGAAGTAATTAGTTTGGCAGGGCAGGAGCAAGAATTTCAGACTTGAAAGCATGGCAAAACTCACATTGTTGGGAAGACATCAGGAACACAGATAAGCCACAACAACACAGGATAAAGTTACGTTTGCTCCAGGCAGCCTGCCGCACGCAGCCTGCCTTTCTTATCAACTGTCTTCCCAGCTGTGGCTAAAGAAGGGAATCAGGGCCTTTTCCTCCCCTCTAAGCCTTGCAACCCACTTGCTCTCTTCTCCGTTCCTCCCTGCGTGCCCTAGGATGAAGAGGGTGGGCCTGGGTCTTCCTCTGAACTCCCTCTCCCTTGTTCTACCTGTCTCTTACTCAGCCGGACTTTGCCCTTCCCCAGTTTCCTCCACAGCCAATCTCCCATTCCCTGTCAGCTGTCCAGATTCTTCCTTGGATTCAGACTCTGATAGGGGCATGACAGCTTCAGTGACTCCCTCCAGCCACCTCCTTCTCTGTCGTCCCCTTCTTCTTCTGCCCTCAATCTTTTCAGGAATTAGACTCTTCTCCAGTGAGTCCTTCCTTCTCATTAGGTGACCAAAGTATTTTGAGTTTCATCTTCAGGATCTTCAGTGCTAAGTGAGTGTTATTGTGGTAGCGTCTTCTGTCTTTTAAAAATCTGAACCTCCCATAGGCTCCAGGAGGTCACGAGTTGAGTTGCGACTACTGGGAACTCATCGGTCTGGCTCCTGCCGGAGGAGCCGATAACCTGGTCAATGAAGAGTCAGATGTGGATGTGCAGCTCAACAACCGGCACATGATGATCCGGGGGGAAACCTTGAGCAGAATCTTAAAAGTGCGCTCCACTGTCATCCAATGCTTCCGGGACCATTTCTTTGACCGCGGATATTTTGAAGTAAGTATGCTTCTGGCTTCGTTGCTATTAAGCCATTGGTTTCTCATATTACTCTGTGATGACCCGGGGCTTGGCACAAAGGCAACTCAGCCAGAGAATAAGTATGGGTCCCTTTATTAACTCCAACTTTGCCCCCAATATTCTGGTTATCTTCCGGTCTGGAGGAAAAACTCTCCCACAAACCTGCAACAGCTTTTGGCTGCAGATACTCCAATCCAAATGTTGTAAACAGAAAACTTTAAATTATAAATCCAACAAGGCGAAATAAGGGAACAAATCCAGCAGGGCGAGTTTCAGAAGTGAAATAACACAGCAATAAATCAAACCAGTTGGGAGGATGCCAGGAACTGTGATAACAGCAGCCAACACTTAGATAAACTCAGCAATTGTTCCCAACAACCGTCCCTCCCATCTGCCTCTCCTTAAACTCCATTCCCAGATGTGCCTTGTGAAGAGAATCAGGGCCCTTTCCTCCCTCGTAAGCCATGCAACCCACGTTGCTCTCTTCTCTGTTCTTCCCTGCGTGCCCTAGGATGAAGAGGGGGTGGGCCACTTTGTCTTCTTCCTCGATTCAGATGGGGGGATGACATTATTCCATGTAGTAAAAGAAGTTTGCAAGCCGATGAGAGTATCGTGCCAAAATACTCTAGAGCAGGGTGAGGAATTATGGCCCCTTTATTGACCTGTGGACTTCAACTCCCAGCATTCCTGAGCCAGGAAAGATGCTTGAATTGTAACTGTACAAATACAGGATTTACCCTCTGAACCATTAACCAAATATATTTTCCAGTTTAGGATATTGTGTTGTTTTTAGTTGATAAATTACTACAAAGATCTTCGCTCCTGTCCTCAAGTTATAAAACTTTTTAGTTTTAAATTCTATACCGCCTAAATTAAATATGAGTCTCAACCTTATTTTGTTTAATTCTGGTAAGCCATCTTTTAGAGTTTTCAGCATAAATTCAAGTCTAGAAAACACAGATGATTGATTCAGCAGGATCATAAACTTCTTTATAAACATTAATATGAGTGAAGTTTACAATACCATTTGTAGATTCTTTCAGTGTAACAAGCAAGCAGCAGCAGCTCAGAGCAGATATTGGTTTTGGCAAGCAAGCAAATTAGTTTCGCTTTCACTTTAGAGCTGAGCACAGAATAGAGGTAAACTACGCCCAGATTTTATCTTTTTAAGTTTCAGCCCCCAATTCAGCTCTCACTGGCTGACCTTGTTAACCATGTCTCTGCCAGTTAATGAATATACTGTGACACCATCAAGAAAATTTTGGCTGCAGATGTAATTTTATACTTATTTTTTGCTCTCAATCCTCCTTACAAAACTAACAACATTTTTGCTAGTTTTTCTGGCCACAGAGAATTTTCTCTCTCTTTCCCCACCTTTGAAGAAAGTTTCTAGCTATGTGGTTTTCTGTTGGTAAAGTCCCCAACGGGTGTAGTTTTTTTCCATCTTGAACTCTGCAAGATGGAATTCCTGGGAATAAACTCAATGCCCTGTACAGCATCTTTTTTTTAATCTTTAGATCACCCCACCGACCCTGGTTCAAACGCAGGTAGAAGGAGGCTCAACGCTGTTCAAAATGGATTATTTTGGCGAGGAAGCTTATCTGACCCAGTCATCCCAGCTGTATTTGGAGACCTGCATCCCAGCCTTGGGGGACACTTTCTGCATTGCTCAGTCCTACCGAGCAGAACAATCGAGGACACGCAGGCACCTCTCTGAGTAAGTGTCTATTTCACTGTTTCTCAACCTTAGCAACGTTTAAGATGTGTTTCAGCTCAGGGACTGTTTGGGAGTCGACTGTTTTCCATTTGAGATGAATGGAACATGGTTAGAGTAGAATTAGAATAGAATAGAATAAAAATAGGAATGGAATGGAATTGCATTACACTGAATTGAATTGCATTGCATTGCATTGAATTCTTTATTGGCCAAGTGTGATTGGACACACAAGGAATTTGTCTTTGGTGCATATGCTCTCAGTGTACCTAAAAGAAAAAATACATTTGTCAAGAGTCAAAAATCATCAGGTGCAACATTTAATAATAGTCACAGGGTACAATAAGCAATCAAATCATATTAGGAAACAGTCAATATAGATTGTAAAGATACAAGCGACAAAGTTGCAGTCATACAGTCACAAGTGGGAGGGGATGGGCGATAAGGAGTGATGAGAAGATTAATAGTAATAGTAGCAGACTTTGTAAATAGTTGGACAGTGTTGAGGGAATTATTTGTTTAGCTGAGTGATGACGTTCGGGGAAAAAAGGTCCTGGTGCCTAGTTGTTCTGGTGTGCAGTGCTCTATAGCATCATTTTGAGGGAAGGAGTTGAAACAGTTTATGTCTGGGATGTGAGGGGTCTGTAAATATTTTCACAGCCCTCTTTTTGACTTGTGCAGTATACAGGTCCTCGATGGAAGGCAGGTTGGTAGTAATCGTTTTTTCTGCCATCCTAATTATCCTCTGAAGTCTCTGTCTGTCCTGTTGGGTTGCAGACTAAACCAGACAGTTATAAAGGTGCAGATGACAGAGAGAAGCAATCTAAAGCTAAGTGTCAGCCCTAGGTGGCACAGAGGCTGCAATTTGGGGCTTGGGGAGCCAAGGCATTTGGATCCGCGTGGCCGCTACACCCTGCTGCGCGCCCATCCCTGATGGGAGACAGTTCGACCGAGCGGTTGCTGCAGTGCCAAGCTCGCATCGCATGGGGATCGACCGAGTGAACTGAACGGCCGCCACATTGGAGGTGCCATGATCTGGGAAGGGCCCACTTGGGAAGGGCCATGGTAGTGGGAGGAGGCCGGCCCAAACAATTGAGGGGCGGCATTTGTGCTTAACAAAACGGGCAGGCGGCGGGCGTCACTGGGTGAGGTGGGAGGCGGGGTTAACTCATACGAGCATAAAAGGTGGGGGGGAGCACCGGGCAGTTAGCCCTAACTTTTATTTGCGTTATATGCTGGTCAGTTAGTGCCGCCAGTACAGCAGTGAAGATAAACACGTTTGGATAAAACAAAAGCGGTTTCTTGGTGGTTTATTCTCTGATCACGATAGCGGAACTAAGGAGAAATTTCTTAACGGCGGAAACAATCACCCAGTGGAACAAATTGCCTTCAGAAATTGTGGGTGCTCCATTACTTGTGGGAGGCTTTTGAGAAGAAACTAGACAGCCACTTCTCTGAAATGGTATAAATTGAGCAGGGGGTTGGAGTATCTGGAGCCCAAAGTCAGGAGAAGTTTATGGTTTTCTTTTCCTTCCCAACATCCCTTTCTTTCCTTCCCTTTGTTTTCTTTTCATGTGTGTTTTTCCTTCCTTTTCTCTATGCAAAGCACTAAAGGAAGTGTCCCCTTGCTAAAAAATCTGGATTGTTTGCTTAGAGGAAGCACTGCAGGAAATAATGCAGGGGATGCCAATAAAACAACAAGAGTTGGAAATTAAAGTTAAATGAACAGTGATAAATTCGTATCAGAAGGGAAATTGTGTCATTAGAAGAGGTTTAACTACATCAAGCAGAATGGGCTTGCTGCAGATCCCATCAACCAGAATGTTGACTGCCTGGGACCAGAAGATGAGCTCTTTGTGCAGTGGCCCCTACTCTGTGGAACATCCTCCCTTCGGAGATCAGAATCATCCCAACCCTGTTAGTCTTTCATAAGACCTTAAAAACCTGTCTGTGTCCCAAGTTTGGCCATATTGCTAACAGCCAAGTGTCTTGCTCCTGGTATATTTAGTGTGGATTTTTAAAAGCATTTTTATTGTTTTTACTATTGTTTTAAAATGTTTTTAGTATTTTTAATTGTGTATTTTTTGAATTGCAAACTCATTGTCTGAGATAATAATAATAATAATAATAATAATAATAATAATAATAATAATAATAATAATAATAATAATAAATATTTATTTATATACCGCTCCTCTCCCAAAGGACTTGGAGCGGTGCACAGCCATACAATTAAAACAGTAAATATGTGAAAAGTTAAAACTAAATTAAACTAAGGCCCTGGCTGTAATCAATTAAAACCCCTCCCTAAAACCCTAAAATTTAATATAAAAGTAAAACACCCAAATCTAAAATCAGCTCAAGCCGGCCTGGTCAAAGATGGGTGGAGATAGATAGGTAGGTAGGTAGGTAGGTAGGTAGGCAGGCAGGCAGGCAGACACCAAGAGGGATGGATGGATGGGTAGGCAGATAGGTGGGTAGTAGATGGATAAAAACAAAGAAAAGGAAGGAAGGAAGAAGGAAGGAAAGAGAGAGAGAGAGAGAAAGAAAGATCCTTCTTCCTCCCATCCTTCCATTCTGCCACTCTCCCGAAAATGGTTAACTGATGTGTGCGGACACATAATCCAGTCCAAACCTGAGTGGAGTAATGTTTTCTCCAGATGTGCTTATAAAGGTGCATTCAGTGGTCAAGGTTGTACCTAGAGGGGATGAGGAATTGCATGGTAGTTCCCAGCCTTTTTTATGTGTGTGCAGTCACTGCTTTCTTCTTCCAGATATACTCACATTGAAGCGGAGTGCCCTTTCATGAGCTATGAAGACCTGCTGAACCGTCTGGAGGATCTCGTCTGTGATGTGGTGGATAGGGTCCTCAAATCCTCAGTGTCTGATATAGTGTATGCCCTCAATCCGGTAAGTGGCTGAGACAAAAAAAATGCAAGTTTGCCTCTTGCCAGAACCAAACCCCTCTGTAAAAAAATAAACAGTTTGCCTTTGGAAGTTGTGAGAGCTTCTTCACTGGAGGTTTTCAAGAAGAGATTGGACTGCCATTTGTCAGAAATGGTGTAGGGTCTCCTGCTTGGGCGGCAATGGGGGAGGGGGGGGTTGGACTAGATGACCTCCAAGGTCCCTTCCAACTCTGTTAATCTAATCTAAATAATCCAGAATATGGCACAAGGGAGGCCGTAGATACAAAGAGGGAGGCAGGCACAAATATATGAAATGTTTTTAAAGGCTCATTTGTACAGATAGTCCTTGAGTGAGGACTTTAACTGAGTCCCGCAATTACGGCCATAAGTTATGATAGTTGTAAAGCAGGTCATCACACGATTGGATCTGATTTTATGATCTTTTTTTTTTTACAAAGGTCTGTAAGTGTTCATCATGGGGTGGGAGGTGTTTTTCCCCAGACATCAGAAGTAAATGCTTGGTTTCTGGGGAAAAAGAAACATAATTTACAGTCCTGTAAACATAAGGCCCTGCAAACAGCCATACATATTGGCCACTTGACAAGCAACCAAAATGCAGTCATAAGAACATAGGGGGGGAAGGAGAATGGAATTGGGTGGTTAAGTAGAGTTTGGAAGATTTGTCATAGCTTCAAATGGCTTCTAAGCCACCCGGTCGTACATTGAGGACTTATTTGTACGTTTATGGTTCACTAGTGGTCAGAATGTCTGGCAGTGTCAAGATAGAACGTGACCCAAAGAGGATACAGGTAGTCCTCAACTTATGACCAACAATTGAGCCCCCAATTCACGTTGCTATGAAAAACCTTTGTTAAGTGAATTTGGCCCCGTGTGGTGACTTTTCTTGCCACGTTGGTTAAATGAAACACTGCAGTTGCTAAGTTAGGAACACGGTAGTTAAGTGAGTCTGGCTTCCCCATTGACTTTGCTTGTCAGAAGGTCGCAAAAGGGGATCACGTGACCCCAGGACACTGCAACCGTCATATGTCATGCCCCCGTCGGAGTCTGAATCTGAGGAGGAAGACGAACAGCTGACAGGGAGTGGCGGAGTGGCTCCGTTGGCTGTGGAGGAAAGGGGAGAGGGAGAACAAGGGAGAAAGAATTAGGAGGAAGACCCAGGCCCACCCCCTCTTCATCCTGGGGCACCCAGGGAGGAATGGAAAAGAGAGCAACGTGGGTTGAGTGGCTTATGGGGGAGGAAAGGGCCCTGATCCCTTCATTAGCCAGAGCCGGGAACAGATTTTAAAAAAGATGCATGCTGAGTGCGGCAGCTGCTGGGAAGAAACGTGAGT
Source organism: Bungarus multicinctus (assembly GCA_023653725.1). Lineage (NCBI taxonomy): Eukaryota > Metazoa > Chordata > Lepidosauria > Squamata > Elapidae > Bungarus > Bungarus multicinctus. The sequence continues at coordinate 261,261,697 of CM042834.1, forward strand.
TTATCTTGTGTTGACTTTGCTTATCTGCGTCCCTGGTGTCCTCCCAACTATGTTGAGTTATTGCCGTGCCTTCACATCTGGAATTCTTGCTCCTGCCCTGCCAAACTAATTACCTCATTTTGCCCTGATTGGACTTACAGTTTTTGTTGACCACGTTTCAGACTTGATTCTTTGCAGCCGAAGGCTGTTCCTGGGAGAGTTTTTCTTCAGCCCAGAAGGTAACCAGGACTGTCATGCCTCTGGTGGAGACTGACTCTGAGGGAGAGGAGGAACAGCCGACAGGAGTTGGAAGTGTGGTTCTGGAGGTTGTGGAGGAGGCTGGGGAAGGGCAGAGGCCGGCTGAGCAGTCAGAGGAGGAGCCAGGCCCATCCCCTCTCCATCCTAGGGCACGCAGGGAGGAGAGGATAAGGGAGAGACGTGGTCTCCTCGGGAGGAGAGGGCCTTGATCTTCTTCATGGGCTGTAGCTATGACAATTGCAGAAGAGTTTGGACCTGTGTACTGGCAAACGCTGGAAACAAAGCGTGTTTTATTTTGGTCTGAAGTTATCTTGGTTGGCGTCCTTCCAACAGACTGTGCCTTGTTATCTCCTTGAATTTGGTAAATACTTCTTTTGTTCTGTTGTGGAAATTTTGTCATTCTAGTTTGTTAGGGTTTTTTTATTTCACCTCTATCTGCTCGTTAAATTCGGACTGTATTGCTTTCTTTGGAAGACTATTTTTGAGTACATTTTATCTCCAACTGAGTATTATTGAACAGTGGGGCCAAATTGGAGGCAGTAAAGGACATTTATTTACGTTTTGGATTTTGTTACTTTTGTGTTACACCCCGGGTCATTCACACAGGACATTGGGGGCAAAGTTGGAGCTAACAAAGGGACTCCTACTGATTATATGACTGTGTTGCCTTTGTGCCACGCCCCTTTCGGTCATCACATCATAAATATGAGTCAGTTGCTAAGCACCTGAATTTTGATCACATGATCTTGGGGTTGCTGCAACGATCATAAGAGTGAAAAACGGTCATAAGTCACTTTTTTCAGGGCTGTCTGTAACTTCAAACGGTCATGAAATAAACTGTTGTAAATCGAGGACTACCTGTAATATAATCAAACCTGTAATATAATCAAACTCAACTGGTGTAGTTTTTAAAGCCTTGCTATCTTTATCGGTGCATCTTCCACCTGTAATTGCAGAACTTTGAGCCCCCCAAGCGCCCCTTCAAACGGATGGACTACACAGAAGCCCTGATATGGCTCAAGGAACATGAGGTGAAAAAGGAAGATGACACCTACTACGAGTTTGGAGAGGTACGCTTCTGACTTCGTTTTTAAGCACCCGTGCTTTCTCTTGTACCCGAAGAAGCAGAAAGCAGTTAAGCATCTGGCCCAACTGGGTAGCAGCATTTAGCTGATCTTGGATGGTTTGGGTTAGCTTTGGATGGGAAATCAACAGATGATCCCAGGGTAGACTGGAAAGTCAAAAATAATCCCACTTATAATTGTAAGCACAAGAAATAGGTGCCTGGTCGACACACGGTTGAAATGGAATGGGATTATTGTAAAACATAAAATAAGAAACTTTTTTTTTTTTTTTTTTTAAAATCCCACTTGGAAGCAATAAAAAAAAAATCCACTTCCGTAAAATCACATGAAATATTAGTAACGCTCAGGGGTGGGATTCAATCAGAGTTACAACCGGTTCCTTGAGAGTGTGCAGCATTTGAAAATCCTCTTCTTTCCTGCTTTTTCAACCTCAGCTGTGCCGCGCAAAGCAGCTGAGGTTGACAAATTAGGAAATAAAAGGACAGCCAAGAGCCCAGGTGGGCGGGCGGGCCAAACAGTCGACCAAAAGGTCATCGCAGCGAACCGGTTCAATGTCAGCTGCTCTACGGAGCTACTGGTTCTATAGAACTGGGCCAAACTGGTAGCATCCCACCCCTGGTAATGCTTTATAAAGCGTTAGTAAGGCCACACCTGGAATACTGCAGCCAGTTTTGGTCATCACATTACAAAAAAGATGTTGAGACTTTGGAAAAAGTGCAGAGAAGAGCAACAAAGATGATTAAAGGTCTGGAGACTAAAACCTATGAAGAACAGTTGCAGGATTTGGGTTTGGCTAGTCTAGAGAAAAGAAGGACTAGGGGTGACATGATAGCAGCATTCCAGTATTTGAGAGGCTGTTACAAAGAGGAGGGAGTCCATTTATTTTCCAAAGCACCAGAGGGCAGGATAAGAAACAATGGATGGAAACCAATCGAGAGAAGCTACCTGGAATTAAGGAGAAACTTTCTAACCGTGAGGATAATTAACCAGTGGAACAGCTTGCCTTCCGTTGTCGTGGGTGCTTCATCACTGGAGGTTTTAAGAAGAAATTGGACAGTTATTTGTCTGAAATGGTATAGGGTCTCCTGCTTGAGCAGGGGTTTGGACTAGAAGACCTCCAAAGTCCCTTCCAGCTCTATTCTGATTGAATTGATTGAAAAATTATTATTGGATATCAAGCTGATCTGCAAATTATGGCTGTTGTCCTAATTTCAAAAATCCCCAGCAATCAAGTACACCAGTTAGTGTAGTCTCCCTTTCCTTAAATGTTATTCTCCCAAATTCTTTAGTTGTCTTCCTTTTGAGTTCTTCCTGATATTGATCTTTGGCCTGTCTCTCAGACTATGTCCCTACACTATTCCTGTCTGCGATGACAATGAATCCTCATGGACTTTTTTGGACTTCCAATCTAGTTTGCAGTCTGAATTTTCCTGGTGGTCAAAAAAAGCTAGAAAAAGGAAAAATGACAAAAACACAAACAGAACTGTTTGGTGTATTGGTTAAGAATGCAGGAAACTGTGAGTTCCAGTCCTGCCCTAGGGTTGAAAGCTGACTGGGTGACTGGGCAAATCACCAGGTGACTGTGAATTCTAGTTCCACCTCCGGCATGAAAAAACAGCTAGGTGACTTCGGGCCAGTCGCTGTCTTTCAGCTCACCTCACCTCACCAGGTTATTGTTGTGAAAAAAATAGAAGGAGGTTGGATTGTATATGAAGAAAAAGTTTTAAGTAAATTCAGATCTCTATCCCTTTCTGTGTGGGGAAGGATGTGGAAAGATAAAAGAGAATTAGAGTATCAGATTAGAGTATTTGTCAGAGGGGGAAAAAGGGCAATCAGAGAAAGAAAAAGTAGTTATTCCTTCTTTTGTGCCTTTGGTTCAGGATCCATCATGGCTTATAGGAGATTATCCCCCAAATTCATGAAATTTGCATTCTTGTCCCAGATTGTGTGTTGGCTGTGGATCTGGTAGCACATTATCCAAAGTTATAACATTGTTTGGACTTGGCTTCACGTGACATATAAATAGATTGTGATTTATAGATCCCGATTTATGGCTTGGCAAGTCATGTCAGCTTAACCAATGGTAGTTTATTGAGTAAACAATAGTCAAGGAAGGTCTACAGTATTTTAATTTAATGTGTGAAGCTAATCATAAGGACATCTGAATCTCCAGGAAAATTCAGTCGATTATTTATGACCTGTAAAGCCGTTATTATATTGGACCAGCTCGATTTAAATACTGTTAAAGCTTATCTGGGTTCAAATTTTATTTTCAGTGGCTGCATCCACAATAAGACCAGAAAATTCATCGTAAGCCGTATGGTTATTAAATGAGACATGCAACAGCAGCCAATTTTATGACTTTTTTTTGCCACAGTCATTAATCATGTGATTGTGAATTGTGACCTTCCCTATTGACTTTGCTTCTCAGAAGCTAGCTGGGAAGATCACAAAATGGCAATCACATGATTGTGGGTTGCTGCAACGGTCATAAGTGTAAGGACTATCCATAAATCACTTTCTTCTATACCATTGTAACTTCAAAACTGTTCCTAAATGAATGATTGTAAGACAAGAACTACCTGTAAAGTGTCCCTCAAAAGGTTGAAACAACCATGTCTTCTGGAGGGTTTGGTCCAGCTCCTTGAAGGATTGGCTCAGGTTGTCTACATGTGACCGCTGTTTTGGTCAAGCTAAGCTTTGATTCAAGAGTCTTCAAACTTGGCAAGTTTAAGACTTGTGGACTTCAACTCCCACAATTCCTGAGCTAACATGACTGGAGGAGGAATTCTGGGAGTTGAAGTCCACAAGTCTTAAAACTCAAATTTGAAGACCCCTGCTTTGATCTGACCACTGGCTGATCCCCACATTTGGCTGCTAAGAGACAGAAGGTGGCTTAATCAGTGGAAGTGGAACAGTTTTAGGCAGAAGGAGAAATTAATTTCTGCTTTTTTCAACCACAGGATATCCCAGAAGCTCCAGAGAGACAGATGACCGATGCTATTAATGAACCAATCTTGCTGTGTCGATTTCCTACTGAGATTAAATCTTTCTACATGCAGCGCTGCCCTGAGGATACCCGTCTTACTGAATCTGTCAGTTTGTGTTCCCCTTCATGTATTGCATGCAAGATGGGGGGGAGGGAAGACTTACTCCTCTTCCTAATGTGGAGTCTAAATTCCCCGCCTGGTTAGCAAGGTCTTTAAACTTATTCAAAACAGGATTTTGGAAAACAAAAAAGCAACACTTGATTCCTGAGTATTTGCACAATTTACAATGCTGTGCTGTCATCTTGCACCTCTGCCTCTCCTGGTGTCTCGATTTCTGGCAGCTCTTGGTAGATGAGATCTCATCCATTTATAGGCAGAATTCTCCTGGACTGTCCCAAAGGGGCTTTTCAAAAAGGCAACTGGAGTTTCTCATTTTTTTTTCTTTGGAAACGTTTCACTTCTCATCTTTCCATCCATTCTTTAGTTCTTGGATGAGAAGCGAAATGTTTTCAAGGGAAAAAAAAGGAAAGTCCAGTTGTCCTTTGATTGTCCTTTGGGACAATCATGATTTGGGTGATTGAGAATCTCTATAGACCCTCCTGGGCTGTGTAACTTCAGATTGTAGATATTGTTTGGCTTCCTATGCTATAAAGCAGGGATGTCAAACTGGATTTCTTCGAGGGCCGGATCAGCATTGTTTGGCTTCCTATGCTATAAAGTTCTCCTGCAGGCTGGCGGGAGGAGGGGTGGGATGAAGGGTGGGGTGGACGCCTCCTGCAGCACACTGCTGGCCAAAAAGGGGCCACACCCATTTTCAGGATGTTTTTCAGCCATTTTTTGGGCAGTTTTTTGGTTTTCAGTCCATTTTCAGCCCGTTTTTCAGTTTTCAGTCTGTTCAGCCCATTTTTTGGCCATTTTGGATCTGTTTTTAGGCCCATTTTTGCCTGTTTTCAGGCCATTTTTTAGTCTGTTTTTCAGCCCGTTTTCAGGCTGTTTGGGGCCCATTTTCAGCCAGCAGAGTGCTGCAGGAGGCCATGGAGGGAGAAAACAAGGTGCGGGGTGGCCTGCACGCGGGACAGATTTAAGCACCCCCCGCAAGCCGGATTCAGCCCATGGGCCTTGAGTTTGACACCCCTGCTATAAAGAATTAGTACATTTGGAAAAGAAAGCCTATATATGTTCAAAACAGATGACACCCAAAATGGTGTGCTGTAGAACAGTGATGTCCAACTGGCAGCCCACGGGCCAGATGCATCACATGCAGGCCACGCCCACCTCAGCTCCGTGAAGGGAAAAAATATCTTGAAACATCACGCGATATCAACATGATGCGGCACCATTTCACACCCGTGCTGTAGAATCTTAGCTAGTCCTGGATAAAATGTTACAGTAGATCACGGGTGTCAAACTCATGGGCCAGATGCGCCACATGCTGGCCACGCCCACCCATTTTAGCAAAGGGGAAAAGTCGCGATATGTCACATGATGGCAACGTGACGACACGAGTTTGACACCCCCTCCGGTAGATGGATCCCAAGTCAGTGAGTGGCTGATTAAACCATAATGTGATTGGTCTAGTGTGCTGTCTAAATCCATGCTGAAAGCCAAATTGTGGTTGGGGTGGGGGGGATGTTCTACATATATTTGAACCATAACTCGTAGCGCAAAAGGGAAAAAGAACATTCCAGCATTGAAGTGCATCTTTCCTAAATTGGAAAGAGTGATTGTAAGGCATTAAAAATTTTACTCTCCAAGACTCCTTTCAGACTGAAAAAAATTCTGGGCACCAGCACACAGTTTGGAATGTTCTTCCTGGGAGGCTGTTTTACAAGTCATTGACCACAAGATGTCACTCAAATCCACAGCTCACAGGAGATCTCTGTTTATAATATTTGACTGACATATATTATAGAGAGTCCACCTACACTCCCATCTGGTTATTTGAGAGGAGGAGGGGAAGAGGAGAATTTTTTCTGAATCCTTGTGTTGCTCATCTTTAATCTTTGGGCCATACATGTTGCAAAACCAGCACCTTCTGTTTGGCTTCCCAACTCTGCTGAGTGACCTACAATAAGGTTAATTATTATACAATAATTGTTGTGGGCTAGGAGTTGCAGTTCTAAACCAAGTTAAGTCATATGCATTTTCTGACTCTCAATTGCCTTTTTTGTCTTGATTTATACAGGTTGATGTGTTGATGCCTAACGTTGGTGAAATTGTGGGAGGCTCCATGCGTATTTGGGACAGTGAGGAGCTACTAGAAGGTTACAAGAGGGAAGGAATTGATCCCACCCCTTATTATTGGTATACAGATCAGGTACGTATTAGGTGTTATGAGTTGGTGGCCTGTCTTGTCATTATTTACCATGTGGCAGGAACACAGTATTCTTGGAAGGCAAACCAAAGATCAAATCAAATCCAGCACTTTGGTGGACCAATTAATGTAGAAAATGCTAAAAACAGTCCCCAGAAAGCTTTTAGAACAGTTCTAGAAAAACTTGCCGAATTAATAACATAATTATCAATCTAAAAAATAAGGTGCCTATCATTAAATACATGGGAACAAATCCTATCAATAATTGTTGAATGTTAATTCAATAAAATGAACATTCAGAAGGTTTTATGCATGTTTTGCAGGGCAAAAGACTATTCTTTAAAGTGAAATTCATTCTTCAGCATGAAAAAAGTACCACAATGTGCTTCTTATTTCAAACTTCCAAACTCTTTTTCATTGGTCTTAGGTTCCACCCCTTACACATTGAATGTGATATAGCCTGATTGTTGATAGCTGCTTCTTATTCCAAAGGGGAAGAAAATTAAGATGTTTCGGCAAGAGGGAGAATTGGCTATGGGGGAAAAGTCTATAATCTCTGTTACTGCTGATGAATTTTCATGCATCTGTTTTCTCCCTGCAAATCTGGGAGAGGATATTTGTTTTAAATTGTCAGTTGTTAGCTAAGGGGCAATATATGGAATAACAACTGACAATTGGAATATATGCAGTGGGTCTGTATGAGCAAACAGCTTGTCTGTCTGTCTGTCTATCCATCCAATTTTCATCCTGCCTTTAATACTTTATAAATAACTCAAGGCAGCAAACATACCTAATACCGCTTCCTCCTCCTATTTTCCCCAAAACAACAGCCCTGTGAGGTGGTTTGGACTAAGAGAGTTAGTGGCTTAAAGTCACTAGCTGGCTTTCATGCCTAACAGGTTTTCTTAGTGCTCAGCCACTAATCCACATAGTGTCCGCAAATTGGAGCAAGACTTCAGAATGGCAGCCATTCTCCAGTCCCTGCTCTTCAGCACAAACTTCCCTTGTTGATATCAACTGGAGAACGGCGTTACAGTTTTTTTTTAGACTAATCCACAACAGGCTTGTGTGACAATGGAATCAGTTCATCGTAACCCTGAATTATTTAGAAATAGAATGGGAATACCCATATAAGTCCTGAAGGTTAAGTTGTCTCCAGCTATGAGGTATTGAATAATCTCAGGTGTCTGATTGGCACAACTTCATGGCTTAGCAAGTGGAGGAGGATGGCATTATAAGCAAACCCCAGGCAAATCACATTGGCTTACCACGACATGTAAAGGTACACTATTAAGTCACAGCAAGGTGGTTTGCTCATTAGGCATTGATTGACACCTTTCTCATTTTTGGCTTTGCAGCGTAAATATGGCACATGTCCTCATGGTGGTTACGGATTAGGCCTGGAGCGATTCCTTACCTGGATTCTGAACAGACACCATATCCGAGATGTATGCCTATATCCTCGCTTCGTACAGCGATGCAAGCCCTAATCAAAAGTTTCTTGATGAACAAAGTCTATCCAACCTTAAGCTGTTTCTTTCTCATAGTTTCATGTCTCCGCCCCACAAATACGTACAGATGTTGTTTTTCTCAAATGAAATTGCTTTGAACTGGAATTTAAATTCCAGTCTACTGATTCCAGAAATGTCCTCTGATTCCCCTTTGATTGTCTCAATCTGGTTTCACTCCCATGTATTCTTTTAGTATATTTGAAATCATTGATTGCCAGTGGAAACTCGCTGTGGGCTGTACTTCAAGGTCATATATGATCTGTAACAATACTTTGTAGCCCTGGGCTCTCAGAAAAGTATAAAGAAAAAAAACTGCAAGAGTTGGATTCAGGATTTGATTTCGGATTTGGGGAAAATAAACATTAGGAAGCAGACTTTGCTGATGCCAATACAATCGTAAGTTGCAGGCAAATAAAACGGTTTTTAAATATAAAGAAAATCCTGCGGAAAAAGGACAATTCTAGCCCAGGTTTGACCCACTACCTTATAAATAGTTTAATGAGCTATCTTAGTAGAATTCAGCACTTTCTTAAAAGATGACTACTATTTAAGTTCCATCATGGCTCATGAGAATGGTTTCTGTATTTTATGGCTAATTAGCTTGCTTTTCAAGATCTGTGTATAGGGGTTAGGCTAAATCAGGGGTCTTCAACTTGACAGCTTTAAGACTTGTGGACTTCAACTCCCAGGAATCCTGGGAGTTGAAATCCACAAGTCTTAAACTTGCCAAGTTTGAAGGCCTCTGGGCTAAATGGTTGGTTCAGAAAAATACTGGACAACTTTATTCCCTCCAAAGGAGCTGGGAACTGGCATTGAAGAAAGCTGAATGTATTGCTATTACTCTTGATATTTCCTAGTCTGCAAGTACTTGGGCCGAATTAGCTTTCCTATAAATGTTTTTACTGACATAGGACAGTTGAAATGTAAACTGCCTTTGAGCCACCAAAACAAGAAAAAATGTAGGAGGGACATAGGAGATTTTGGATTCCCAGCTCTGGCCGCGTTCTTTGATACACATTTTACATGTTTCTGTTAACTGCTGTGTCCCCATTTCAAAAGCTGCAATCAATAAATTCAGAGCATTGGAGGAGGAAAAACTGTTCCACATTACTGTCCCATTTGCCTTCCTTTTGCCAGTTCTTAAAATGTCTATTTGTCAAATTTATTTGCTGTCCATCTCGCAGTTCAGGTGACTCTGAGCGTGCTTACTACATCAAGATAAATAAGCCTTCACAATTATAAATGTAAAAACGGATTAAAATTGCAAAAATTAAAACCAGCTAAAAAACTAGTGTCTTGGAGGGAAGAAGTGGCATGTCTTCACACTGTTAGTACCAGTAACCTCCAGCCAACAGCTTCTCCTTCAGGACTCCATGCCAGTTAGCATAACCAGATTTTAAGGCCTTTCTTGAAGGCTAAAAGAGGGGGATATCTTATCTTCTATGGCATGATGTTCCAAAAAGAAGGAACAACTAATGGGATTTTGGAAAGAAGAGATTGAAAAAGGCATCTGGCTTTTGAGATCTGGTGCCCCTCAACTCCTTTGCAGTCATGTTGGCCTGATTACAAGGTGGGCAAATAAATCACAGTTGGGCCATTCATAATGAAGTTTCAGTCTCCATGCCAGCTTAAGTTTGAGCAGTCAGGTTTTTTGCATGTATTTGAAGCTGCCATCTTCCTACTTACTAGCCAAAAGGATTCCTGGAGTAGGCCAAAGAAAAGAGTTGTGAAATTGTGGTTGTATAAGATCCACGGTCCAGTAAGCATAGAACGTAAGAAAAGTGATGAATAATGAAAACTAATAATAAAATAATAATCCAATTAGTTTGAAGCTATTGCCTTTCAACCAAGTGGTACAATAGAATTAGCATTTTACTTTTGGAATATACTTTTATAAGATTTTTGAAAATAAGTTTTAGGGGGTTCTCAACTTACAACCATTTGTTTAGCAACTCTGAAGTTGCAGTGGCCACTGAAAAAAAGTTACAACTGGTACTCGCATTTAAAATCATCGCATTATACCCAGAATTTGGGCACTTGGTAACCAGCATGTATTTAGAGTGGTTGCACCACTCTAGAGTGGGGTCATGTGATCATTGTTTGTGACTTTCCCAGCTGACTTTTGACAAAAAAAATGAATGGGAGAAGCTGGATTCATATAATAACCACATGATTCACTTAACAAGCCAAGTGATTCCTTTAGGACAGGGGTCTTCAAACTTGACAGTTTTAAGACTTGTGGACTTCAACTCCCAGAATTCCTCCTCGAGTCATGTTAACTCAGGAATTCTGGGAGTTGAAATCCACAAGTCTTAAACTTGCCAAGTTTGAAGATCCTTACTTTAGCAAAACAGGTCATGAAATTGTATGGTACTTAAACAACTGCCTTAATTAGCAATGGAAATTCTGGTCCCAATTGTTATAAATTGAGGATTGCCTGTACAAATAGTTAGCACTGATTTTCTTCAGCCTGGTTTGTTCATCTAGGCCAGGGCTGTCAAACTCACATACTGGATGTATGACACATCTGCTGGCCACGTTCATACTTGAAGGAGAAAAAGTCGTGATAAGATGCAAGTTTGACACCCCTGATCTCTGCCAGTGTTTTTCAAGCTTGACAACTTAAAGAGGACTTCAACTCCCAGAAGTTCCCAGCCACCTTGCTGCTTGGGGAATTCTAGGAGTTGAAGTCCACACATCTTAAAAGTTGGTAAGGCTAAGAAACACTAGTCCTCCCCCTACAAATGCTCTACCCCAATTAAGGTTTGCCTTCTTTCTGGGCTCGTTTTCAAACAAACCACCATTTTTCGGCTTCACGTGGCAACCTGCCAGTTTTCCATTTATCTCTTGAACATTTGAAATTGATTGGAAACCTGCACTATATTAAGAGATTCCCTAGGCCACGTTTTACCAACCCCAAATATATTGAATGATTATATGCCATTAAATCAAGTGTCAACTCTTCTGGACCATATAGATAGATTTTTCTCCAGCATTTATTAACCAGGCTATTGTGCTGCTTCAATCATACGGAATGTTTTTTTCTAGAGATATATCCTGCCTTATCCATCAAGAGCTCAAGATGGTATAAGATCATTCAGTCGTATCCACCAGCAACCATATAAAGCCAGTTGGGATGAAAGAGTATTAACAGGCCCAAAGTCACTCACAAAGTTTCAGTAAGTGAGGAAAGAATCTAAATCTGTGATCCTCAATGTCAGCTCAATACTTTAACTGTTGCAGCATGCTGTGTCTCCAAAATCTGTGGGGCAGCTTGTGCCATATCCACCATCAGACATTGGCGATCATGTTAGCTGATCCTATTTTTAATAGCAGCACGAAAAAATGCTGTTGAGTTTTGTCCAAACCAGTCCCTTAGATTTTGAAGCCATATTCTGCCTGGACTTCATTTGCCTTCAATCTTTCCCTAGAGGGTTAAGTGAAGGATGCTGTATTTTTCTGAATGTCACATCACATGTTCTAACTTTTGCTCTTTTTATGGTTTTAATTATTTCCCTGGTGGCTTATCACCCCCTCATTTCTGATTTTGTCAACCCAACTTATATGTAACATAAAATCCGCATTTCAAATGCTTCTAGTCTCTTCAAGGGGCTTTCTGTCTGAGACCAACTCTCCACTCCGTAGAGCAGGAGAGAAAAGATGTAGCATCTGACAAACCTGATTTTCAATCTTAAGTTTATGTCATGACTGCAGAAGACCTTTTCCATTTTGAAGAATGCTGTTGGAGCTTTCCTCTATCCTTGTCTTTACTTTAGTGGTCATGTCCCAGCTTTCATGTAAATTAGAACCGAGGTACGTGATCCTTTCAACTTTTTCTAGTGGCATTGTAGCTTAACATACCAAGCTCAATCAAACCTCATGGCTTCGTATGACACGAAGAAGTGGGCCATTTTGTTTTTCTCTGCTGTGAGGAATTACGGTGTCTTAGTGAAACAGGTAGTCCTTAACTTACGACAATTGAGCCCAAAATTTAAGGTGATAAGTGAAACATTTTGTTAAGTGAGTTTGACCCATTTACAACCCTTCTTGCCACAATTAAGTGAATCCCTATAGTTGTTAAATTAGTCAAATTGTTAAGTGAATCTGGCTTCCTCATTGACGTTGCTTGTCAGAAAGTTGCAAAAGGGGATAATGTGACCCTGGGACACTGCAACAATCATAAATATGAGTCAATTGCCAAACTTCTGAATTTCGATCACTTCCTGTGGGGATGCTACCATAGTCGTAAGTGTGAAAAGTGGCCATAAGTCATTTTTCAGTGCAGTTGTAACTGAACAGTCACTAAATGAACTGTCAAGGGCTACCTGTACAAATTTTCCTGAAATACATCAGAACTTGGCAGTTCCGCTCCTAATACAGTACATTTTACAATATTTGCTCATGAATAAAATGTATGTATAGTTTATAGATGTGGCCATATATAGTCCCTCAAGTGTTTCCTGGAGTAAAAGTATATAAGTTTTATGTCTGCAGCATCCAATAAAAATAGAATAGAAAAATAGAATAGAATAGAATTCTTTATTGGCCAAGTGTGATTGGACACACAAGGAATTTGTCTTGGTGCAAAGGCACTCAGTATATATAAGAAAAAAGATACATTAGTCAAGAGTCAAGAATCATAAGGTACAACACTTAATGATAGTCATAGGGTACAATAAGCAATCAAATCATATTAGGAAACAGTCAATAAAAATTGTTAGGATACAAACAAGAAAGTTACAGTCACACAGTCATAAGTGGGAAGAGATGGGTGAAAGGAAGGATGGGAAGATTAATGGTAATAGTAAAACAGACTTAGTAAATAGTTGGACAGTGTTGAGGGAATTATTTGTTTAGCAGAGTGATGGCGTTCTAACCTTATGAACAATGACGAATGATTTAAGAGTTTCTGGTCGATCTGGCATTTAATTTATACACCACCCATCTCACTATCTAAAGTAACAAAAATCTCCCCTGGCTGTCATACCTTGACAATGTGGAACCTTATTAATCTGTACTGAGGGAGCTAATAAACTCACTAAATATTGGGTGATCTTTGGATAAGTCTTTTGCAACAGCAAAGTCTTGCCCACTTTCTGCATTTTTATCTTATAATTCCATTGCAACAGAACTTTTAAGGCAGCTACTGATAGAGGCGAGGACATCATGAACCTCACTGCAAAGTATATTGTTCCTATCTCCACCTACAAAAAAAAAGGCAATTCATCTAACTGGATGAAGAGTTCAGGCGAAGATAAAACACCAATGTTTCTGCTCTGGGATCTCTATTTGGAGGATTATGCTACAGTTTTCAATAATCACGGGCTGCAAAAATGCACTTTTGGAGTTGTATCTGACTCTAGGGCCCCCAATTGCTCACATCAAGTTCATGCTTTGAAGTTGGAGAAGCACCAACATTGCTGGTCAACTGGCACTCTAAATACCTAGCAAATCTGCATCTGTCAGTGACTAGTCTTAGACCAAGGTCTTCAAACTTGGCAAGTTTAAGACTTGTGGACTTCAGCTCCCAGAATTCCTGAGCTAACATGACCAGAGGAGGAGTTCTGGGAGTTGAAGCCCACAAGTCTTAAAGCTGTCAAGTTTGAAAATCCGACTTAGGCTAACTTTATTGTCACTTTGAATGTACACTAATTGGCATATGTTACAATGAAATTTTGTTGCATACATCTCTCAAAGGGTCTCCACACGAACATGTCAAGATAAATAAATAAATCATCCAGCTTCTGCACCGACTGCGCCAAGCAGACTCCCTTATTATTATTATTATTATTATTAGCTTAGCTTGTCATGTCTGTGGAGATTCTCAGTCATCCAGGTTGTCCCAAAGGTGCTTTTTCAAGAGGCAGCTTTTCTTTGAAGACGTTTCGCTTCTCATCCAAGAAGCTTCTTCAACTCTTCTTCAGCTGAAGAAGCTTCTTGGATGAGAAGCGAAACGTCTTCAAAAGAAAAACCAGAAAGTCCAGCTTGCCTCTTGAAAAAGCACCTTTGGGACTCCATTTATAATGATTACTGGACAATGAAACTTTTGCAATTAGAGTTGTCAAGCTGAAAAAGGTCTATACCTGCCACTACCTGGCAGGATTTTTGAGACTTCTGTATTTTTACCACTCTCAAACGGCCATTTGGATTATTTCACTGGGTGTTTTTCGTCTGGCTAATTCAGCGATGGATTTCCTGGTGATCTCTCATCCTCATACTAAAGTTACTTGTCCCCCTACCACCGCTTGTTGAGAGGCTCAGACGCGCGACGAGCCGTAACTCCCCTCAGCTAGTTCCCTGAGAACCCGAAGCGCTGAGTCACTCGGCCACCTCATTGATTCACCGCTTTGCCTCATGACTCCGCCCTCTTTTTGTCTTCCGGCAACAACTGAGGGAGCGGGGGGGAGGGGGAGATGTCTTCTCTCCCTGATGGCTCCGCCCCCTCAGCGGGTTTGCCGAGAGGAACTAGGATGCCGGGCAGAGCCTAAGAGACTTCGGAGAAAGGAATGCAACAGAGCAATCCGGTTCCCTTTGGAAAGACGCTGTACCGCGGCTGCCGTACAGGAGGAGAATCTATTGACTTTGCACAAATATGGCTGCTGTGCTCCGAGCTGCGAATCAAGTCTTGCATCCATGTAAATATGTCAATTGCCTTTTGTTTTTTTTTAAATTGTTTTAAAAAAGGGGGACGACAAAATTTCTTGCAGGATTCCTCCAGATCCGCAGTTTTAAGATTGGGAAGGCGGAATGCAAGGTGCATTTCTCTCCTTCGCTGCCTCGTTGAATGCTGGAGGGCTTGCCTCGCCTCCTGCAGGGGCCCGGGGCTCGGCATGGGCATAGCTTTGGTGTGGGGTCGATCTACTATAGGCGAAAGGCTATGGGGTATTTACATCCAGCCGGGTCGCTGTTAACCTAAACTGCTGGGCTGGAGCCAGAGGCTTCTCTGAAAGCGACACTGCTGGCTGTCCCCGGCATCAAAACGGGCCCGAGAGCTCTTCTGGATTTGAAGGGTCCTTTGCATTTCTCCCGCCTTGCATCGGATAAGCCAGAAATCGCGCCGATGTGTTTTGGGGTTGGCAAGCTACGAAAGCTGCTCTGAAAGCCACGCAGGGTGACTCGAGAGGGTAATCTGGCCATGGGGAAAGGGTTAGGGTCCCAATACATTCCCTCCTCCTGGCAGGATTTTGTTACCCCACTCTGCCGCAGGTTGCATAAAGCAGGGATCTCCAAATTTGGCAATTTTAAGACATGTGGACTTCAACTCCCAGAATTCCCCAGCCCAGCATGGTTGGCTGAGGAATTGTGGGAGTTGAAAGTCTTAAAAGTTGCCAAGTTGCCTCTGGCATAAAGGAAAGTGCACCCCTAAGAGCAGCTCCGGCATAGGACTTCTGAGGTGCCATATTACAAGGATCTTCAAACTTATGGACTTTAACTTCCACAATTCCTGAGCTAACATGGCTGGAGGAGGAAGAGGAATTCTGGGAGTTGAAATCCACAAGTCTTAAAGCTGTCAAGTTTGACGGCCCCTATGCTGTAACCTCAAGAAGAGGAGAGGGATCCTGCAGAATTTGGGTACCTAGATATGTCAGCCCTTCGAGATGACCCAAGAAAAGAAGTTCCAGCCACAAGCAATATTGTAAAGCAAGGGCCTTCAAACTTGGAAAATTTAAGACTTGTGGACTTCAACTCCCAGAATTCCTAAGCTAACATGACTGGTGGAGGAATTCTGGGAAATGAAGTCCATAAGTCCTAAAGCTGTCAAGTTTGAAGACCCCTGTTGTAAGGTGTCAATACAGGGTCCCTTCTGAGACATTTGCATTTCTCTCTTTGCTTCTGGAGAATGAGATTTTCTCTTCTCTGACTGCAGATCCTCCTCATGACATTAGATATCATTACAATATAACAAGGTAATTCCTGGATTCTCTTTAGTAGTCACAATACAGACATGTATTTGAACTGATTCTATCTCTTGGAGCAGAGATGTGCAACTATAGCCCCTTTACAACTGTGGACTTCAACTCCCAAGAGTTCCTGAGCCAGAGGTGAAGTCCACAGGTTGTAAAAAGGGGCCATAGTTGCCCGCCCACCCCTGCTCCAGAGTGATATGGCTATTAATGCTGCTCTATAGCAATGTTTCTCAACCTTGAAAACGTTAAGATGCCTGTTCTTCAACTCCAGCTGAGGAATTCTGGGAGTTAAAGTCAGTCTGCAAAGGCTGAGAAGCACTGATCTTATAAGGATTTCATAATACCTAACTTAGGATCTCACCTAACTTAGGATAGAAGAGGGCAAAACATTATGCCAACTCTAAAAGGTTGTTTCCTTAGGCTCGAGGAGGGTAGGGGATTCAAATATTTTGTAAGATTCCAATAATTCCTATTGATAACCATTCTAGATCTTCAGGCTAAGGAGCAGATTTCAGCTTGCAGTTCTACATTCTCCAACTTTTGATTGATAGCTAGATGATAGCTAGCTAAATGATGTCTACCTGCCAAAATAAGTGGTTCCTTAGATATGCTAATGGTGTTTAATTTAAGCCTATAATAAGGCTTAATCAACCAAAGTGATCCTCCCACATGATGAGATGTCCATTTGTGCACCACTTTGGGACGTAGCTCATTGGTGTGCCAAATTAACCACTTTTTTTGGCCTGCCCAGGAGGATCACAACCTCGTCACTTGATTCTAGCACAGTTGTTTCAGAAATTGTCATCGATTTGTGTAAAGTTAATATGACAAAAGGAACAAATGATTCTATTTTAAGGAGAAGCATATTAATTAGATGCGTTGGTTTCACTATCAATTCAATGAAATGAAACTCAAATGTAGTTTTCTATCAACTTCTTTTTCCTGGCTCCATCTGCAACTCTTCCAAGGCAGGGACTCAGGAAAATTGTACAGTGTACCAGGCAAAGCTGGCTGAGGAACTCTGAGAGTTGAAGCCCTCAAGTCTTAAAAGTTGCCAAGGTTGGAGACCCCTGCTGTACACAACTGAGCCAGTAGCACACTGATTTAACTTGAGGCTCTGGGGTATACTTTAGATGACCAAAATATTTTCAAAACACGAAGTAAAATTATAGGAAGTAATTTGTTTGGTCTCTTGTATTCCCTTTAGTTGCAAAAAGGAATAGCTGGAATCAGACAAGAGTCCAGTTGCATTGGAGATGGCAGTCAACAGCCACTGTACAAAAAGCAAAGCCACAAATTCAGCCTGAAAAGAGGTAAGACACACCAATGGAATTGAATGGATAGGCATATAGTACTTCTCACCTGGCATTTTAAGGGGTGCTAAAGCAGCCACAGTTGACTGAGAATGAGCAAACTGATAAGGGAGGAAGAAAATCTGCTCCTGACCTGGAGCGCTCAATGGTCAAAAGAGCCCAGCAGAGATTATACTACCTGAGACTTCTCAGAAAACAACAACTGGTTGTTGAATGGGAGGTCATGTAATCACCATTTGTGACCTTCCCAACCAGCTTCTGACAAGCAAAGTCAATAGGGGAAAGTGGATTTGCTTAACAACCATGGCAAAAACATGGTGTGACTCACTTAACAACCTACTTGATTAACAATGGAAATTCTGGCCCCAGTTATGGTTGTAAGTCCAGGGCAAGCTGAGTAGTAGTTACTATCCATCTTGTGCTTTGATTGGATAGAGACCTGCATATGTGTGTAAGCAAACACCTGAGTTTTTACCTCAGCCAAGAGAATCCATGTTATAGACTTCAGGTACCATCTGGGAAGGGCAGGTGAAATGGACAGATATAGGAGATATCCTTTCAAACTCTGACCAATTGAATAGAATGGGGTCTTCTGTTTGAGCAGGGGTCAGAGTAGAAGACCTCTAAGGTTCCTTCCAGCCCTCCAATTCTATGTTCTATGTTCTCAAGGTGCCATCATCTACCTTGACTGGTTGACCACACAAAAAAGTTGTGTTTTAGATTGTTATTTTATGATGTTGTAAGGTGTTCAGATTTGCTTGATAATGAGATGGTGGAATCTAAATTTAATAAACAAACAAATAAATAAAACAAGACTTTTAGGGGAAAAGTCCTGGAAGAAGGCAGTTAGAAAACCACTTCAAAACTGAGGCCTCCAAATTATAGAAATGTGACTCTACAGTAGACTTTACAATGTGTCCAGCTATGGAATTCTGGGACTTGTAGTCCATTCCACCTGTCTTAAAGTTGCTGAGGTTGAGAAATACAACTCTACGGTTACCAAAAATTAAATCTGACTTTGATTTATAAATTATTACTTTATAATTAATTATAAATTATAATTTTGTAATATATAATTATACATTATAATTATAAGTTTAAATTTATAAATGGTGTATGAAAAGCATTTTATTATCTTTTTTTTTCTCCACAGGAAACCTAAAACAGGGATCTTAATGTTAAATATGGGAGGCCCAGAGACCCTAGAAGATGTCCATGAGTTCCTCCAAAGACTTTTTCTTGATAGAGATTTAATGACACTTCCAGTGCAAAAGTAAGAAAATCCTCCAGCAACCGGTTATCTTAATGAACTTGAGAGATAGGCTTAAGAACTTGTTTAATTGCACAAATGAGTATAATCAATTTTGTTTTTCTAAAGGACATTTCTTTGTATTTCTATAGCATCATTATTTATTTATTTATTTATTTATTTATTATTTAAACTTATATACCGCCCCCTCTCCCAAAGGGACTCGGGGCAGTGAACAGCCAGAGTAAAAATACACATATGAAACATATATACAATATTAAAAATTAAAAGAATTAAATATAATCGGCTCTACAAAAAATTAAAACAAGGGGATTAAGAAAGATTAAAAACCAAATTAAAATTTAAAAACCCCTAGGCCAGTCCGGCTTGCCGAAATAAATAAGTTTTTAGCGCATGACGGAAGGTCATGAGATCAGGGACGGTCCCTCATCTCCGGGGGTAATTCATTCCAGAGAGGGGGTGCCCCCAATGAGAAGGCCCGCATCCTCGGGGTCGCCAGCCATCCAGCCGGCGGCACCCCGAGGAGGCCGACTCTATGGGAGTGTATTGGTCGGCGGGAGGCCGATAATGGCAGGAGGCGGTCTCACAGGTATCCCGGTCCCGAGTCATGGAGCGCTTTAAAGATAATAACTAAGAACATGAGTTCTTCCAAACCCTCTTATGCACATAGAGTGCATATTAGTTACTTTGGGATCTAAGCTAGCAGGATGATTTCAGTAGGTCATCTTTTTCCATTGTGAGGCTTGCAGAATTCTTTGCTGTTATCTGGAATTTGGGGATTAGCAAAACATTTACATCTAAAGAAATGGATGAGTGTTCCTGTGTACATGATTTCTTTATCTAGTTGCACCTATTTGTGCCTACTTTCAGTTTCTTAATCATGTGTTACATATTAATATAAATGTACTAGAATGTATTAGAAACTATTAATCATTCTTCAGATTATGTCAGCCCTTCCAACATGAAAGAGCTACAGCTTCTGGGTAAGGCCAGGATGCAAAATATTCAGGAATTGCTACATCCTATTATCATTATGCTTGGTCATATAGTCAGTCAGATGTTTAGACTGGATTTCACTTTTTTGTCTGTATTATTATTATTATATACACAAACATGTGACATCACAGCTGCCAGTTTTTTAGACCGTTATACACGAAGAATCTTCCTAAGAACCTAAGCTGTTGTAGTGTATTGGTATAGTATATGTGAGGATCCAAGCAGTTGTGGCCTTTTGTAATTGACAGATGAAATGCACAAGGCATGGATTTTCCAAGGGCTGTCCAAGATTTTTTGATATGGCACCCACTGAAACATCATAGCCAGTTTATGCTATAATCTTTCAATTTCAATTTTCAGGTCTTGATACTTAGAATTCTCCAATTCTTTCTCCTCTGTTCTTCTATTTCCTGGAATTGCTACATCAATTATTCACACTTTCTTTTTTTTAGCCATACTTAAATCTGGTGTGTTATGAGTCAAGTTATCAGTTTGTATTGGGAAATCCCACAGTAGTTTTAACCTGCTATAACCAATATTAATCTAATTTTGTGTTGGGTAATGTACAGTTAGATTGACACTCTAAGACTGGTGGAGACTTAATAATTCAAACCTAACTAAGGACCTAAGAAATATAAAGAGAACATCTAGGAATATGGGCAGTTCCAAGCAGGGTGGGTTTTTTTTTTTTTTGTGTAAAATTAGGCTATTCAGGTCTGATAAATTCAATATTTCCAGATATTGAGGAAGTCCTATTATTTTGGTTGGTCACATAGTCAATTAGATGTTTAGATTGGATGTGGCATTTTTATCCACCCATCCAGTACTTCCCAAGGATCTGAGATAGGCAGGTGTTATTGATGGCATTAAAGTATTATCACAAGAAATTATTATTATAATATGCAAATGGACTTAAATTTAAAGTGATTCTTCAGAGACCTCTTGGACAGAACTCAACTGTAGCATAGTAGCTGTCAACTCATAAAATATTTCTATGGTCTTTTTAGAGTTGCCAACAGAAAGAGAGGTGGGAGCAGTGCAGCAGCTTGCAAAGTTAAACTGCATTCCACAAATGTTTTCAAAGATAGTAACTAAGTGACTGAAGTTTCTGCAGAGCAAAATTCTAACTGGAGAGCATGATTGATGACTCTCAGCTATGGATGGGTCCCATTGGAGAATACGAATTACGATACACCCAGCGGGTGGAAGGAAAACCAGGGTCAAGGGTGACAATGAATTATGTATCTCAGAGTCAGCTACACCCAGGCAGTGCCGGCATGTTAACTCCCAATAAATTCTTTTTAAGTTTTGGAAGTTTGGCTCAAGACTCACGATTTAAATGGGGATAACTGCCAGAGCCCCGACAGTAGCTTTATATTAGCATTATATTAGTGTGTCTGTGTGTTTAGCATTAAACTTTATTTTTAACCCATCAAGAGGGAAAGAAGGTAAAATGTATGGTTATTGACCATATCTATTTTACCTATTTCAGTAAATTAGGGCCTTTTATTGCAAAGCGACGCACTCCAAAAATCCAAGAGCAATACAAGCGAATCGGGGGTGGATCACCTATCAAGAAATGGACCGAGACCCAGGGGGAAGGCATGGTGAAGTTGCTGAATGAAATGTCTCCTGAGTCTGGTATTTCAGATATTTATTTTTATTTTTTCTTGTTGAAGCTGCTGCTATGGGGGAAAACATGGTCAGAAATCTGAATAGCAGTTGGATACCCTTTACTGAGGGGTTTCCAGTGAAGTGTAATAATGCAGTGTTGCTTTTAAAATTAAATTAGGTTGGAGTTGAATTGGAAAGTTTAGTCCCTAGCCTTGAAATTATTTATTGATTTATTTACAGTTAAATTGGATTTGGGAGATCTCTTATCTTCTCATATGGGAGCTCTTGCCTAGAAGAGCAAGTCACTTTTCTCACATTTTCTTCTTGTAACCTGAGCAATCTTGTTAGAGCCACATAATCAAACTCAAGTGCGGCTTTATCTTTGCTCCAGTGAAGATTATTTTTATTGTCTATCTGTTGGTCAATCTGTCCATCTGTCTGCCCATCTGTCTATTTATCTACCTACCTATCTATCATCTATGTCCATCTGTCCGCCTGCCTGTCTATTATCCTATTATCTATTTCTCTTCCTCTCTATTAAATTTATTTACATCTATCCATCCACCCATCTATTTGCCTCCTTACCTTCCTGTTTATCTATCTGTCTATTATCCTTCCATTGTCTGTCTGTCTGTCGGCCTATCTATCTGTCTAGTCTAGTCTAGTCTAGTCTAGTCTAGTCTAGTCTAGTCTGTCTGTCTGTCTATCTATCTATCTATCTATCTATCTATCTATCTATCTATCTATCTATCTATCTATCTATCTATCATATACCCATCCATCCATCTTCTGAAGCAATTTACGTATAACAACCAAAAAAGAGAGGGAGTATTTAAAAAGATATGCCTGCATTTACTCTTGTAATATAGAATTTCTAGCATTTTCTTGAGATCAACTAAACTAGTTGGTTAAATCTGAACTGTGATTGCAAGTTCCCTGAGGCTCTGAGTGCTTTTGTCATTTTAATGAAAGCATCACACTTGTATCGAAAACTCCAAGATACATGTCCAAAATAAGTAAGGCTTACTGCTTTCATTGTTCTGGGCCCTGCAAAGACATGGCTGACAAATTCCTAATTTAGTTTTCCAGCTGCTTGCTAAAACACTGTAAAGTGTGGGTTCCCAAACACCTTGATTTGTAACGTGTTGGTAAATACTATCCCTTCCGTTCCCCGCTCAATAACCTTCATAAGACATCTGTACTAATCATTGTATGTTCTTAGAGTTATGCCATCCTTCAGAATAATCCAACCAATATGTAGACAGAGAGATAAAATGTTTAATTTTTCCAGAAGGAAGAACGTGTTTCCAGATATTTGTAAAGAAGTCAACCATTAGAACTTTTTCTTCTTTCCTCTCACTTGTGCAAATGAGAACTCTGTTGGTGGCCTAGTGATTACTTCACATATCCAAGTATAGGTGCAGTGAGAAAGAAACATTATCTTGTGAGAACTAAGTAAGTTCTGGCAGAAAGGACAGCTTTCACTAGGAAAGTGTGATTAAGAAAAGTATCTGAAGTATTTCCCTCAGAATGTTTTCTGAAAAAGGTTTTAGACATCTCTTTTTAAAATATGAGGTGGCTCTTATTAGGAATCTTGATGTTTGCATGTGCCTCTGTGTGATTAACAAGGCTCCCACTTGGCTGTGGTTTGCACACACATATACACACCCTGTATAGTTAAACAAAGAAAGTGTCATTGGCTACACCCAACAGCTAGTCAGTTCCTCCCTTGAATATGGACCAGTTGATAAGAAGGAACAGTTCCAAGACACACTGTACAAGTAACCTATACAAGTACCCAGCTTTGGAGATGACAAGCGGGAGCTGATTCAGACATGAAGATCTGTGTGTGTGTGTAGTGTAATCCATCTGGTCAATATTGTTGGATGAGGGAGAATTGGCTCTATCTTCCCATGGCTGGGAAGGTTTAACTTGCAAAGTCCCTCTAACACAAAGGTCTCCAAACTTGGCAACTTTAAGACTTTTAGACTTCAACTCCTAGAATTCCTCAGACAGCTATGCTATGCTGAGGAATTCGGGGGGTTGAAATCCACCAGTCTTAAAGTTGCCAAGTTTGGGGACCCCTGCTCTATTCAAATGGTTCCATCACCCTCCCAAATGCTGAAATAGATTTCATAAGTTAGTAAGTTATTTTTCAGCTAAGATCATCGTTTGAACAAATATAAGCATCCGGACAAATAGGATCATGTAGCAGTCATAAGTGACTTTTTTCCAGGTCGTTGTAGCTTTGAACAGTTGAATTGGTTGTAAGATGAGGAATATATGGGAATATGTGAATATTCTTCTGTCAGCCCTCTCAGTGTTTGTGCAAGGGGACAGGGAGCCAGAGTTGTTCTTAGATGGCTTCATTGTTGTTGGTTTTTTTTTTTTTTACTCTCTCTGGGTTTGTATATTTTAATTTTTTATAGTGGCTTTTTTCCCTTTTTTATAATGGTTTTTTATATTTTCATAATGAACATTTGTACATATTGATGATGCTTATTGCTTGTTGCCCTTTGCCCAGAGTAATTTCTTGTGAAATGGGCGGCTGTATAAATACCATTAATAATAATCTGATTGACTGTGCCACTAATGCTAAGAATAATTATAATTGAGTTCATTTATTATTCATTTATTTATTTACTTACTTATTAAATTTATATACCATCCAACACGATCAGATGACTCTGGGCAGCTTATAATTTATTAAAAGCAGCATAACGAAAGTTAAGTATAACATTAGATTAAGAATTAGTTAAAATGGCAGGAGAATACAACAGATGGAGGTGGGATCTTTTGCTTAATCCAATATACAACTCAGAATGACACCCTTCAGTAGGCTTTTTCTGCCCCTGCAAATGAGGCCTATCCCATTAGAGTGAGACAGTTCCTTGAGTAACATGGACTCACATTGTTCCATGTAACTTGAACTCTGGCTGTGGCATATTGTTCCTTTGCTGCAACATCGAGCAAGAAGTGATGAAATTCCTAGTAGGTGTGAATTCCTAGTAGGTGTGGACTTAGTAAAGGTTCCCTTCGCACATATGTGCTAGTCGCTTCCAGCTCTAATCTCCATTACAAATCTCCGTTACAAAGACGTTACAAAGCCAAAGACCAGTGCTGTCCGAAGACGTGTCCGTGGTCATGTAGCCAGCATGACGAAACACCGAAGGCACACGGAACGCTGTTACCTTCTCACCAAAAGTGGCCCCTATTTTTCTACTTGCATTTTTTACATGCTTTTGAACTGCTGGGTTGGCAGAAGCTGGGACAAGTAACGGAAACTCAGTCCATTACGCAGTGCTAGGGATTCAAACTGCTGATCTTTCTGATCGACAAGCTCAGCATCTTAGCCACTGAGCCACCGCGTCCTTTGTGGACCTAGTAGGCAATCCTAATTTTGGGATGCAGGCCAGGAAACTGAAAGAACTCCTTCAACAACCAAGCTCAGAGAGCCCTGAGGACTCTCCATTCTTTCAACAGGCAAGCCAGAGACTTTTTCATCAAATTAGGCAGTTAAAGGGTTGGGACTTCAGAGCAGCAAGTTAATGGTTTAGGAAGTATTATCTGCGCTTGTCAGACCTTCTCACTTCTTACTTCACAGTGTGGTTTCCCAACTGAAAGCCTTTATCTGTTTGAACGTCTCTTGCATCTTAACGTGGACTCTGATTATGTCACAGAATTTATTTATTTTTTTAATTCTACACCATGGCAAGCATGCTAATGTCTTTGCAGGAGAAATTTTCAAGACAGCGAGGAGAAGCAGTGCTTAGATTGAGGCAGGATTTGTGATGTTCTTGGTTGAGTTGAGGGGGCTGCCTGTTGCACTGAATTTCTTTTTAAGAAGTGACATTTTATTATTGCTGGAAGCTTTTGAAATATTATATATTTTTCGCCTGGATAAGGGCACATATAGCTCTTCCCAAAATAAATGCATAATCCCACCATTTTTCCTTGTGGAGGAAAAGGTCGCAATTGAAGATTTAAAGTCCTCTGTGTTGTAGTTGTATCAAGGATTTTAAAAGAGTAAATATTCACTCAAGTTGAGCTTAACTGCTGGTGACTATTGAGACATTTCTTTGTAGTTTTCTTGGAAACCATTTGGATGTGGCTTGCATTGACTTCATCTATAATTTTTCTTTTTTTAAAAAAAAATCCCAGTTTAGCCCATGATGTAGGATTTCTTGGTGATTTCCCATCCAGTCCCAGGTAAAATTTTACATGAATGAATGAATGAATGAGTTTAATTTAGTGGTTAAAGCATCAATAGGAGACTCTTAGTTCTACTCCTGCCTTAGGGACAAAGCCAACTGGCCTTATGTTGATCACTCACTCTTACATCTAGGAAGCAGGCAATGGCAAACCACTTCTGAATAAAAAAACTTGTCAACAAAGCTAAAGTTATTAGTCCAGACAGTCACCTGAACTCAGGATTGACTCATAACAGCTTCTAGCAGTTAAAGCCCATTGATTTCAGTAGGAGAGCTGAGCGCTGAAAGGTTTAATTCTGATTAGACGGTCCCCAGTGTCGATTTCTTATCTCTTCCTCCTGTAGAAAATGAGCCGCACACTTTCTTTTTCGGAATTAGAGTTTTAACCAACTCCAATAATTGACTTCCTGGCTTCTAGAGCAATGTTTCTCAACCTTGGCAACTTTCAGAAGTGTGGACTTCAACTCCCAAAATTCCCCAGCCAGCATGTTGGCTGGGGAATTCTGGGACTTGTAGTCCACATGTCTTAAAGTTGCCAGAGACTGAGGAACACTGTAAATAGTAATCATGAGACAAGTCACCGCTGTCCATTTTCTTACAGCTTGGAAACATTTTAGCTCTTTTCTTCTTTAGGGTGTAGCTCATTTTATACTGCTGTAGAGAATGATGCATCTATTTCTCCAGGTTTTCCGTTTCCAGGAATGGGCAGCCATAAATGAAATACTAGGAAATAGCTTCTGCCTATTTGTATCTTCCAGCATATAGCACTCAAAGTCACTGCAACAGCAGTATCATGTATAGCAAGGGTGTCAAACTCATGGCCGTGGGCCGCGTCCGACCCACAGGGTGTTAGATCTGGTCCGCGGGGCCACCCTGGAAACAGTAATGGACAGGCCCAAGGTACCTCTGCTAGTGAAAACAGAGCTAGCGAGGGCTGTGTGCAGCCCTCCCAGGCTCCGTTTTCGGCCATGATGACCTTCTGCAGCCCTCTACCAGTGAAAACGGAGGATTGGCAGAGGGCTGCAGGAGGCCGTCGTGGCCGAAAATGGAGCTCGGGAGTCCATTTTCTCTGGCAGAGCACTCAGGCCACCACAGGCGCCCCCAATATGATTGATGTCAAGCTGGCCATACCCCCTGGCCACACCCACTCCCCCCCCAGGTCATACACAGCCCTGTGGCCTCCAATGAAATTGAGTTTGACTCCCCTGATGTATAGCCATTGTGGCTGGTAGCATGTTATGCTTAATCACTGAAATACATAGCACTGTAACTGCATTTGCAAAATGAGCTAAATCTGTTCAATTTTAACTCAGGTGGGTTTTTTTGTCTGTACTGTGGCTTCCATATATTACAGTGATCCAGCCTGTTGGTTAGTTAATAACTCAATGCATTGTTTAAACCCAGAAAATACCTTAATTTAGTAATTGGGTTAAATGTGATGTGCAAATAATAGGCTTTTCCTTTTCCTCCCGTTTTGAGATCTTTCCAGTACTTTCTAGTGTAATCCTTTGGTGTAGTGTTTCTGAATCTTGGCAACTTTAAGACCTGCAGATTTCAACTCTCAGAATTTCCCAAGCAAGTATGCTCTCTGGGGAATTCTGGGAGCTGAAGCCCACACATTTTTAGAGTGGCTGAGAAACACTGCTTCAGAAGGAATGGAACCAAAGTTATTATTTTTTTGCAGAAGAGAAAGCTTGGACAGTCCTTTAGCCCATAAATTACCTTAAACCAGATCAACCTCAATATTGACAGCAGGACTTGAGAAGCTTTCTAGCAAATCCTTCTTGTTGTTAATGCTGGATCCATTTTCTGCCAACTGTGCCTGACAGGAAGGAAGAAAAAAAAATCTATTTTGAAAAGGGCTGAGTCTAAAGCAGTTTTGTCTCAAAAGTGCTTTTCTTCCTAAAAGCAACTGGACTGTTTCTTCCTTGAGAAAGAAGTTGTTTTGCTTCTCAGTCAAGAACCTTCTTCAGTTGTGAGACTGGATGGTTGGGAGATGGAAGGATAGATTCTGATGGGATGATGGGTTTTGGTGTGTGTGAAAAGTGTATTTCTTTGCAATCATCAACTCTCTCTCTCTCTCTGAGAGCCAGATGAGGTCACTTGTGGTTGAGGAGGCTGAGAATTGTTCTTCTACGTAAGAAAAACACCACCACCAATCCAATTGCTTTTTGAAAAAAAGCACCTTTGAGACAACTATGACCTGGATAGCTGAGAATCTCCATAGAGCCTAAAACAGTTTTGGTTCAAAGTCTTCGAAGGACCAGATAGCATCCTTGGAATCTTCTTTTAGTATGGGAGACAGTGCAGTTCCTTGAGAATACAGACTAATTTAAGGAGTGCAGAACCAGTCTTGTAGAACCAATTTTATCACACACACAACAGTGTACACAGTGCTTTGCCCTCCCCCTCCTGCCCCCTCCCCCCAAACATTTCCTGCCTAAGGCTGCCATTCTGCCTAACAGTAGGACTGGCCCAGTGGTGGGATTCAAATAATCTAACAACCAGTTCTCTGCCCTAATGATCAGCTGGGTAGGCCTGGCTGGGTGGGCATGGCCAACAAGGCTTAAACCAGATGCAATTTTGGAAAACACTTAAGCAGGGTAATAATAAAGATAAGAATTAGGCTAGAAACAACACACACAGGCACACCAGACCGCCTCCTTCCTGCCTTCCTGATAGGATTAATCCTGTAAGATGGGAAAAAGAAAAGGCTGTTGGAAGGAGATTTTTTCCAACAACTGATTCGCGGAACTGCTCAGAAAGTTAGCTACCGATTGGTGTGAATTGGTGCAAACTGGCTGAATCCCATACTGGACTGGCCCACATATTGTGCAAAGATGACCCTAAAGAACCTTCTTATGATCCTGTTTGCTAGCAGACTCATTTCATCTGATCTCCAGAATTGTTGCTCTTCTGAGCAATTTTTTCCACTTCTGCAGATGCTTTCGAGTTTTTAATTATTTAAAGATTTGTGTGGTTGCCCAACCTAAAGCACAACTCTGGGCTGCTCAATAAACAATAAAATCCACAACCATAAAAATCATAAAACCAAACATAACGTGGTGCTTCAGTCATCACCTAGGGATACCCCAAAACCAATTCTAGTCATCCTCACTTTATTTACCCCAATGCCAGGATAAAAAGCCAGGTCTTTTTGACAGTGTGGGGACAAGCATGAGAAATGTGTGCTTCCCATTAGGTGTGCATCCCATTAGGGAAGGGAGTTGGAGCATGCTTACTCTATCCAGTGTGGTAGATCAGGCAATAGTTGTAGGGAGTAGCTATATCAAATGGCTGGAGGGTGTGAATCAATATTTCTAAACCTATGATAGTTGATAGTTAATTCTAGGAACTGAAGTCCATAAATGTCTTAGAGATTCTCAATCAACCAGTTCATGGTTGTCCCAAAGATGCTTTCTCAAAAGGCAACTTGATATTAACTTTCTTGATATTTTTTCCCCTTGAAAATGTTTTGCTTCTCATCCAAGAAGCTTCTTCAGTTCAGAAGTCCACAAAATTGCCAAGATTGAGAAACACTGGTGTAGATTGAGGAAAATTGTCTTAGTCGATATACCTCCAAGAAAAAGGTTTGTTCCATAGACTGGTAGAGAGCCACTCATTCTCCTCTGCTTCCAGCTCCGCACAAGTATTATATCGGCTTTCGCTATGTCCATCCTTTGACGGAAGAAGCGATCGAAGAGATGGAAAAAGATGGTATTGAAAGAGCCATTGCTTTCACGCAATATCCACAGTATAGCTGCTCCACCACAGGTGAGTCTCTTGCAGAATAAAGTCGTTTGCTAAGTTCCAAAAGGAGGAGTGGGTCAAAGCCAGAGATGGGCAACTTAAAAACTTGGGCCAAAGAGGACATTATTATGTCACAAGTTAGAGGGCAGAAATGGATTCAGCTTGTTTGTCTACTTTGGGGGTGATAAATTAGGGCAATGTTCTCAAACGTGGCAACTTTAAGACAGGCTGGCTGGGGAATTCTGGGAGTTGAAGCCCACCTGTCTTAAAGTTGCCAAGTTTAAGAAACACTGCAAACAGTGGTCATGAGATAAATCAGCATTTTCCATTTTCTTACAGCTTGGAAGCAGTTTTGCTCCTTTTTAAAAGGGTGTAGCTCATTTTAGGGCTTACGCTCTTGTTCTTATCTCTGTCCCACCTCAAAACATCACATTAGCAGGGTTATGGTTGGAGGTCAGGTTTGGTAATGGCTGCAGCATAATTTGCAGAGGACTTGGGGTAAGAGATTTGAAAAAAAGACTTGTAAGAAAGGGGGGGGGGAATGATCTCCTTGGATTAGCCTTTTGTCCAAGTTCATTATTTTGCATCCTTCAGGAAGCAGTTTGAATGCAATATATCGCTACTATCACCAAAAAGGAGAAAAACCAAAGATGAAGTGGAGTACGATTGACAGGTGGCCAACGCATCCTCTCCTCATTCAGGTATAGAGAAAGAGATTTCACACAAAGTTATTTCAGATTTCTCAAGAGTGTTGTCAAGTCTTTCTCAGTTTCCTCTCCTCCCACTTCTCCTCAGAAAGGGTTTCTATATTGGTAGGATTGTCTGGATGTCCTTTGTTTTATCTGAGTCCTTGTCTTATGACTACAATTGGGATTAGAATTTGAGACCTAAGTCATTGCGGTCAAGGCACTAACAGGACCAGACCTGATTTTTACACAGTTTTATGGCAGTCCTGAGTGCGAATCATGTGATTGACTGTTAAGTGACATTGCCACAGGACATTGCAAGTGGCCATAAATATGGCCCAGTTGCCTGAGTGCCTGAAATGCAGTCACATGACCATTGGGGGGGGTGGGGGAGCTGTTGGAACTTTGGAACATTACTATACTTATTATAATTTCAGACATTTGCTAAGTGACCGTCATACCTGTATTTAATGCCCTTAAATCCTTACATTTCTTATTTTTGCTTTTCAGTGTTTTGCAGACCACATAAAGAAAGAACTAGACTTATTTCCACCGGATAAGAGAAAAGAGGCGGTGATCCTTTTCTCTGCTCATTCTCTACCAATGTCAGTGAGTAACAGCAGTCAGTTGTTAAATCTCTGCTTTAAAGCTGAAAGTATTTTCCGTCTGTCTAATAGAAATCTACTGTCACGATTCTGGCAAGTTACCCCCATTTAAATCACGAGTCTCGAGCCAAATTTCCAAAACTTAAAAGGATTTATTGGGAGTTAATATGCCAGCACTGCCTGGGTGTAGCTGACTCTGAGATACATAATTCATTGTCACCCTTGACCCTGGTTTTCCCTCCACCCCCTGGGTGTATCATAATTCAGTATTCTCCAATGGGACACATCCATAGCCGAGAGTCATCAATCATGCTCTCCAGTTAGAATTTTGCTCTGCAGAAACTTAGTCACCTAGTTACTATCTTTGAAAACATTCGTGGAATAGCAGTTTCAGTTTTGCAAGCTGCCACCCTGCTGCCCCCTCCCTTTCTGTTGGCAACTCTAAAAAGACCATAGAAATATTTTATGAATTGACATCTACCTTATACTTAAGCCATTTCATCAGTTTCCCTGTTCAGGATAATAGAATATAACAATTCAAAGTGCACTGACGATTACTCCCTGAATGGTGACGAAAAGTTTGCAACCACGGAGCTCAGACCAACAGCTCATATAGCAACTATACTGGTTGCTTATTTTTGTGGAACCCTGAAACAGGATGAAATAGCAAAGATTGATGTTGAATCAAAGCAAGAAAAGAAACTGAGTATAGTCAGACTTGGTGATCTTTGTTAGCAGTCGGTGTGTTCTTAACTGATTTTGCACAATGGTCCAGGCAAATAAATAAATACATACATACTTACCTACATACTCAACCTTATTAGAATCTCATGAGTTTCTGGGATCTTTTATGATTTCAGCAATCTCAGTTCTATGTTTTTGCATCGTTGTGTGTGTAGACCTCAGAAATTTCTCATGTGAAAATGACGGAAGCCTTTATCAGTGATAAAACAGAAGCTTACAGCCTGGAGAACATTACCTAAAAGCACATGAAACATGCCTCTAGGTGCCCTGTTCTTGACGGCAGGCCAGAAACATTCCTGCAGAAATAGGAATAAACAGAAGGATCTAACAAAAATCGTGTTGATGTTCTCTTTAGGTCTCCTTAATAGCTTTCACACCCCTTATTTTCCTGCTTCCAACTTTAAATCTGAACTCTGCGGTTCTTTTGCTTCTACCGTATGCTTCATTATGGATTAGGAATATATCTTGCTTGATATTTTTAATGTTTTTATGCTGTTCTCCTGCCCTGAATCGCTTTGAGATGAAGTCGTCCCAAAGGTTCTTTTTCCAAAAAGCAAGCAGACTTTCTTGGATTGTTTTTTTCCTTGAAAAACATTTAGAAGAGAAACATTTTCAAGGAAAAAGCATTCTAAAAGGAAAGTCCAGTTGCCAAGATGGGTTCCGAATGAATGAATGAACTAATTAATTAATGCACTAATGACTGAATGAATTAATTTATTAATTTCATTATGGTAGCAGACTCAGACCTCTATTCGTAGTAAATATTGCCAAACATAGTTTCACTCAAGTTGCTGATGATGGAAAATATGGCACTTTTTATAGCAGATGCCTCTATAGGTTACTTCAGCCAAAAAGTCAGCCCTGAAGGAAACAAGGGATGGAGTGCATTTTTTTCACCCAGTTTTACATAGAGGTAACCTGGTTGATATGTTACACTCTTCCTCAAATAGGGAGTTCTTGAGAAAAAGAGAAAGATCAGAGCAGGAAGCAGCACAGAAGGAGAACAGTATGTGTCTTAAAGTTATACATTGATATCAGGGGTGGGTGGGATTCAAATTTTTAACAACCGGTTCTGTGGGCGTGGCTTAGATGGTGGACGTGGCTTGATGGTCATGTGACTGGGTGGACGTGGCTTGGTGGTCATGTTATTGGCTGGGTGTGGCCAACTCAATATCACTCACATCGAGGCATGCATCTCCTCGCCTGGCCTCTCATGACTGTGGGGAATGCTGCAACAGTCATAAAAATGGTCATAAGTCACTTTTTTCAGTGCCATTGTAACTTTGAATAGTTACTCCACACAAGCAAAGTACCAGCAAAGGAGGGGAAAAAAACTCCAGAGACGTTCCAGAGACAGAAAGTCTAATCCTGCCAAGAATGTAATAAGGGTTAATGGAGAGGCAGTTTCTGTAAGCAACACCAGAATGTTTCCTTCCTGCCTTCCTTACAGGATTAGGCCAGTAATTTCTTCTAACAACCGGTTCTCCGAACTGCTTAGAATGTTAACAACCGGTTCTACTGAATAAGTGCGAACTGGTAGAATCCCACCCAACATTTTGAAACCCACACCGATTGATATAACATGCATGTTTGTTAGGATGATTGCCAGGACTGAGGATACAAAAGGGGGTGTGATGAAGTTCCAGATAATAATAATTCTTTTCAGGAAACAATCTGCAAAGAATTAAAGCAGGAAACTTTTTTTTTCTATGCTTAAAATTTAGCACAAGTGTATCTGAAGGTATTTTGTTAGGCTGTTCACAACTTTCTTGTAAAAAAAGACTTCGTGCTTGAATCCGCGTTCTTTGTTAGAGTCATTTCTGTAACTTAAAAGAAGGAACATGAACTCCAAATGTTAATTCTGTTTTTTCTGGAAGTCATTGTCCAACGGTTCTAATAGCGTAACAAAATAGTGTAAAGCAGAGTTGATAATGTTCTGTTTATAGAAAGAAATATGGCATTAAAACTTGAAATGGTCTCCTGGCGCTTCAGGTTTTGCAATTTGTGGAAACCTGGCGCCATCTAGTGGTCTTTCGCAAAAGCAGAAACAACTCAGTAATGCAGTAGATCCAAAATAGGTTTGAAAACTGTACCGCAAATAATGCTGCTGCATTATTAAAGTTAAAGCAATCCTGTTTATTAAAAATGAAAATCTATAAATATATTTCTTTCCTAATCAATGTGATTTCAAGGCTAGGAAAAACTGTGGCTGTTTTTAATGGACTTTTGAAAAGGATGACCATTTAAAAACAAAACAAAACAGGCAGCTAGCTAGCTTATCTGGTTAGACAGATCTTTAACCAGCAACTTCACCTTGCTTAGAGATGGTTGCTTTATCTACCGGTGGTCCTCAACTTACAACAGCATCCTAGTGGTCACTTGATCAAACTTTGAGTGCTTGGCAACCAGGCTGCAGCATCCTGGGGTCATGTGATTGCCATTTACAACCTTCCAACAAGCAAATCAATGGGGAAGGCTGGATTCTTGTAACAACTGCATGAGTCACATAACAATTGCCGTGATTCACTTAACAACCATGGCGAAAAAAAGGTTATAAAATCAGGGATGACTCGTTTAGGAATTGTTTTGCTTAGCAACTGAAAATCCTGGTCTCGTTTTTGGTCATAAATTGAGGACTAGATGCATTAGCCGTTTCTTGGACATCTCAGCAAATGCTTTGCTAATGAGCAATAAGGTCAGCTAGATTATGCTTCCGTGCATAATTGAATGTCCCTGAAATATCATTAGTTTGATCTTACCTCTGCCATGAAAAGTGGTTTTAGAGACCCAGTGGGGTATGGGTCTCTCAAACCAAGTTTGAAATGTTCCAGTGTAACATGGGGAGGCCGAGAGTTATTTTCTGCTTCTTCTCAATCACCTAAATTCTGGACTAGGATTCTGTAGCATGGTCACTTCCTGGTTTTAAAGTTAACTTAGAAAGAGTCCATGGTGGTGCAGTGGTTAGAATGCAGTACTGCAGACTATCTCTGCTGCCTGCCAGCTGCCTGCAATGTGGCAGTTCAAATCTCACAAGGCTCAAGGTTAGCCTTCATCCTTCTGGGGTAGGTAAAATGAGGAGCCAGATTGTTGGGGGAAATAGGCTGACTCTGTAAACAATTTAGAGAAGGCTGTGAAGCACTATATACTGTTAAGTACTATTGTTATAAATTTTAAATATTAAAAAATTAGACTTAAAAAAGGCTTTTAAAAAGTTTAGCGCCTTAAAAAAGGGTAAAAAAAGAGGGGGTTTCTTTTCTTCAGCAAGGTGAAAGAAATTGAAAGAATGCAATGAATCTTGTTAATAAAAATGGTGACAGTTCAGAGAGATTGATAGGTGCAACTAGAAATGCATACTATTTTCATAACAAGGAAGATAAAGCAGGAATGGTGAAATTGATTATTTTATTCAAAGAGGAAAATATATTCTCATTTGGATATCACTTCTGGATGTTGTATTTATGATTAAAAAAATGAAACTTTGACTTTGCTTTTGTGGATCAAAAAGATTTGTCATTATAGAAATGGCTAGTTATATGTTAACGTGTAAAAGCAAAAAGAGGTTGGAATGGTTTTATCTTGTACTGCGCTAAGAGTTGGAAGTGCCTTTTTTTTTCCTTTTCTATTTTATCTCCCTTGTATCTCACACCCCCTTTTCCCTGCTCCTTTTCCTTCCCTTAATTTCCTATTTTATTTTTCTTTGTATTTTATATAATAAAACAAATTAAAAAATTAAAATAGAAGAAATGAAAATTAACTTTTTACGCATGTGAAAAATCATAAACATTAAGTGACTTTGGGAGCTTAGGACTAGTAATAATAATTTAAGGCCTTTGCTTTAATCAAATAATTGTTTTTCTTCTTTCAGAAAAATTGCTCATCTTCTTTCTTGTTTCCGTGTTAGGTAGTTAATCGTGGTGATCCGTATCCACAAGAAGTGGGAGCTACTGTTCAAAAGGTGATGGAGAAACTCGGCCATTGTAATCCCTATAGGCTTGTGTGGCAGTCCAAGGTATGCCATCTCACAGGGAACTCTGATAAAATGCTTCTCCATCTGTGATGACCCAGGGTGGGATACAAAAGCAACAAAGTCACAAAACAGATGAAGTCCCTTTAATTCCTTCAACTTGGCTTCGAAGATCCAATTATCATTGACTGGCGAAAAACTCCCCCACAAACAGTTGCGAAAAGGAAGAAATTCCATTCAAACTCAAAATACATATAAATTATAAATAGGAAAAAAACCACACAAACCACACTGAAGCAATTAATGAGACAAGGCAGGATAAGGGCTTCAAGACGTCCACAGATATCGAAATACACACACTGGAAGAACTCAGATAAGAACTGACAGACTAGAAATATTTTCATGCTTTACTTCCAGTACTGGCCCATGTGCAGTTTGTCCTTTTAAACAGTCCTCACAACTGCAGCCCATGAAGGGGATCAAGGCCCTTTCCTCCCCCGTAGACCATGCCATTCACATTTCTCCCTTATCCACTCCTCCCTGCATGCCCTAGGATGAAGAGGGGATGGGCCTGGGTCTTCCTCTGAAGGCCCAGCCAGCCTGTGCCCTTCCCCCACAACCTCCAGAGTCACATTCCCACTCCCTGTCAGCTGTTCTTCCTCTCCCTCAGAGTCAGATTCTAACAGGGGCATGACACAATCACTGAATTTGTTTGGGGCTTATTCAATCTGAGTCTGGCTTTGGCTTCGTCTGCTGATTGTTGTAAAATATGTTTTGGTGTTATACATCACTCAAATAAGACAGCTTCTGTTTCAGACTGTTGGGCACAGAAAAAATTAAGGATGGTGATGATCGTACTTGTATAAGAGATTACTGAGGAAATACTAAGGTTGTAGGCTAGACTAGGAAATTTTAAAATACGATAGAAGAATGAAATGGCACTAAGTCTTTTGCTGTCAAAAAACTGTTGTCAACTCATAAAACATTCCTATGCCTGTTTTAGTAGTTGCCATAAAAAAGAGGTGGTGGTGGAAGGAAATCTGGAAGAGCAGTGCAGCAGTTTGAAAGCGAAAGTACATTCCAACTCTTATCATTAAAAGATTGTCAACTAAAATACCAGGGCTTTTGCCCACGAATATATTTAATTGGAGCCTGTGAATGTGCTCAATTGGAGAATCTAGTTTATGAGACACCCAGGTAGGAGGGAGGAAACAGGGTCACAGGAGACTGTAAATTACATATGCCAGAATTGGCTTCATACAGAGCAGTGCCAGTATGTCGCCTCTAATAAATCCTTTGAAGTTTGGCTCGAGAATCATGATTTAATTAGAGCGATGGCTGGAATCCTGACAACTGCAAGAACACGTCCACAAAGTTGACTCCATCTCAGTAGGCCCCTGAGCAACCTTGTCTGGGCTCCAAACTAAGCAATGTTGAGGCAATAATTGGATGGGAGAGTCTTAGCAGAGAATTCCAGGACTGGAGGCTAGTTGACGAACATTTCCTAGGGAGAAAAAAGTGGTTGAAAAATCCCAAGAAAACTCTATGGATGTGTCCATTAAATTGTCAGGAATTGAGCTTGACCTGAAAGTTCCTTTGTAGTTGAGAAAAATCTAACACGAAATGGAGGCTTCATCCTCCCTCCCCATCCTGGTCTTGAGGAGGGTTGGATTAGACCAAAGTCCCTTCTAACTATTCTATTCCATTCCATTCCATTCCATTCCATTCTATTCTGTTATTCTATTCTCTATTCTGTTCTGTTCTCCTGTTCTGTTCTACTCTACTCTACTCTACTCTACTCTACTCTACTCTACTCTACTCTACTCTACTCTACTCTACTCTACTCTGATGACATTTTAAACTCCGCCCTCCAACTCTGCCAGCTCTTTTACACTATCTAGCTTCCTCATGACCAGCAAATCAGATCTCTAGGATTTTCAGCTGCGCAGCCCTCAACTTCTATAAAAAATGTTTGCTTTTTCATTATTTGGGATCCCTCTTTCTTATATTCTCCTATGTCAAACTTTTGTATTATAAGATAATCCTCGACTTATGATCATAATGGAGTCTGGATTTTCTCTCATAAGTCACGACAGTCATAAACTGACCTTTTGTGGTGGTTGTTAAGCAAACACCATAGTCATAAATGCCACAGTCATAAAGTGACTGTGTCATTCATTCCTATTATTATTTTTTTGCTGGAAACTGTCTGAACTGAACCTGGCCCAAAAAAGTCTTAAATTGAATGAGGTCAATTTGGGGAGACTTGTAACTTTGAACAGTTGCTGAATGATTGATCATTAAGCAAGGACTATCAATAGTTTTTCAATACCAACAAAGCCTAGAACACTAGAAGACTTTTAAGGTCCTTTCCATGTCTGTTATTCTGTTAAAATTCTTTCCCTTGTTGTGTTGATTTTCACCTAATCTATAAGTTTTAAGTCACTGTCATCTCCCTCATGATATAATGCAGACCTTGTGGTTCATTCGGAACCAGATTTGAGGATACAAGTCCACAGCTAACCTAGAAGAATGATTAGGAATTTCCCACCTGCCTCTTACCAATGTTTGTTAAGAAGTGAAGCTAATGTTTTGAGGGGGAGGGGGTTTAGAAAAAGCAGAGTGTTGGGATTCCAGCAATTGCCCTAATTAAATCTTGAGCCTTGAGCCAAACTTCAAAAAGCTTCAAAAGAATTCATTAGGAGTGACATAATTGACATGGCCTGGATGGAGCCGATTCTGAGACATGAAATTCAGTGTCACCCTTGACCCTGGTTTTCCCCCACCCCTCTGGGTGTATCATAATTCATATTCTCCAACAAAACACATCCATAGCCAAGAGTCATCAATCATATTCTCCAGTTGGAGTTTTGCACGGCAGAAACTCCAGTCGGTTAGTATAATCTTTGCAACGTATGCATGGAATATACGTTCGCTTCCAAACTGCTGTACTGCTCTTTCAAACTCCTTCCCCCCCACTTCCCTTTCTGTTGGCAACTAAAAACAGGCATAGAAAATGTTTTATGAGTTGACACAGAGACTTATTGGGAAGCACCCTGAGGTTGGGAAAGATCGAAGGCAAAAGGAGAATGGGCGGGCAGAAGATGAGATGGCTAGATAGCGTCATCAATGCAATGAACATGAATTTGGGCAAACTGCAGGAGACAGTGGAAGACAGGGTGTGTGGCCTGTTGTGGTCCATGGGGTCACGAAGAATTGGACACAACTGTCAACAACAATAGCAAATTGTCCTTTCTAAAAACTCCTTCTCTCTTGTTGTTTTAGGTCGGCCCGATGGCTTGGTTGGGTCCTCAGACAGATGACACTATTAAGGGACTTTGCCAAAGGGGAAAGAAGAACATCTTGTTGGTTCCAATTGCGTTCACCAGTGATCACATTGAAACACTCTATGAACTTGACATTGAATATGCGCAGGTCTTAGCCAATGAGGTAAGGCCGTTGTTTTTCTCACCACTGATTGCCTGTAGCTCCTTAACAGGAAGCAAGTGTTCCCAGAAAGGATTATTACAGGTTGGGTTTTCCCTCAGCCTTTCAACAGTTGCAATATTACACAAAGGAGCTGTAAGTTGAAAGAGAAAAGATGCATGTTTGACCTTGGCTCATAGAGATGAGGACACAGGGCTATTTCTGACTCAGTGGTTTTCAGTCTAGTGATTTCTAAAGGTGTTGGAACTACAACTCCCAGGATTCCAAGCCAGACTTGCCAATGTCCATCTACTGTTGAAAGATAGGATAGTTCATGTGGGCAGATGGGATTTTGAGGAGATGTTGTGCAGTCACAGATGGCTACCAGAATGATAATAGATAGCCAGGAAACAACTATTTCCCCAAAGGCAAGAAAGTGAGGCGGCCCTACACCTTCCTTTCTAGCCCACATACCAATGTTTCCCAACCTTCAGCATTTAAAGATATATGGACTTTAATTCCCAGGGTGCTTCTTGTCCAAGTAGACAGGTGGTCTGTGGCCCATCACTGTTACATTATCTAAGAATTTTAGATCATTATCATTTTTTAAAAAATTATAAAAAATGGATGGAGCAGAGAATCTGGCTGGTGCCAAAGGCAGTCTCTGTAGGCATTGTAGATCCTACTTCCATGCTATTGATTGGATATTAGTGTTAGCATTACATTACAACTACTACTGCTGTTACTTAAATTTCTATTCCATCTTTCCTTAAGAGTCGAAAATCACATACATAGTACATCTTCTTTAGTCCCCTGTCCTCCCCAGAATAGCAATTCAAGCTAAAAACCATTGAACTCAAGTCACTTAATGAGCTTCCATGACTAAGTATGAGCTTGAACCAAGATCTCCTTAATCCTTGTAAAAACTTGAAGTCTTTAATCATATTGACAAAAATATTTTATGTATTCATGCATTAAAAGAAACCTTGTTTTTTGTTGGCTTGTGGTAATTTGGGTAGGATAAAGCAGTGTTTCTCTACCGTGACAACTTTAAGATATGTGGACTTCAATTCCCAGAACTCCCCAGCCAATATGTTAATTGGGGAATTCTCGGAATTGTAGTGCAAATATGGTAAAGTTGCCAAAGTTGAGAAACATTGGGATAAACAGTTGATGTTAGTCTCTGGCAGAGATGGTATTCAGCCGGTTCAGACCAGCTCTGGTGTATCGGTAGTGGAAATTTTGACTAGTTCAGAGAACCGGCAAATACCACCTCTGGTTTTACTTTATTTTTTACTTTATTTTATTTTACTATTTTGTGTTTTCAGTTTCTGTAACCACCCATAGCAAATGACTCTGGGCAGCTATAGAAATCGAATGAATAAATAAATGAGAACAAAATATGGGAAAACTGCTCTTTTTGTGCCTGTGAAAATGAGCTGAATGCAGCTCTAATTCCATTCCTATTGCTTTAGCCAAAGACCAATAAGATACTGTGTCTCAACTGTTTTCCTTGTCTTATTCTTCAGTGTGGAATTGAAAATATCAGAAGAGCGGAATCCTTGAATGGAAATCCATTGTTTGCCAAGGTACCGCTTCCTATTTCCCTGAGAAAGTTTTTTATTTTATTTATTTTTCACATTTCTGAACCATCCATCTTCCTCAGAGAGAGAGAAATATGGGATTCTCCAGAGAAGCCACCAGGGGTAGATATCTTTTTCTCTGGCAGGAATGGCTCTCTTTTGCTGGACACATGTAACATTTTTGGAGGGCCAAGGACCACCAAGTGGGTGGGATAACTTTAGTCATGGAAGTAGGCCTTTTAGATGGAGGAATTCTGCCAGCTTGCAATGCTTCTGCGAAAGTGTGATATTTATTATTTTATTTTATTTTATTTATTGAATTTATATTGCCACCTATTCACCCATGGCGACTCGAGGCGGCTTACAGAATGATATGCCTATTATAG
Organism: Bungarus multicinctus; assembly: GCA_023653725.1. Lineage (NCBI taxonomy): Eukaryota > Metazoa > Chordata > Lepidosauria > Squamata > Elapidae > Bungarus > Bungarus multicinctus. The sequence continues at coordinate 261,302,289 of CM042834.1, forward strand.
GGTTTACATGGTAGTAGGCAAGTCTTCTAGTATGTTGTGGCCTGTCAGCCGCTGGCCCCTCCAGCAGCTGAATCAGAGGAGGAAGAGGTGTGGGAGTCAGGGTCAGCATCAAGGCAACGTGAGAGCTCCGAGGAGGAAGAGGGAATGGAGCTGTTAGAGAGAGAGAGAGAGACAGAGAGAAGCAGAGCCTGGGCTGTCCATCAGCTCTGAGGATAGTCAACAGCCCCCAGATCTGGAGGTGGCTGATGAGGAAGAGGAGGAACAGCTGGGTTCAGTGCCTAATGCACGGATGTGGAGAGGAGAGACAGTGGAAATCCATGGGCCGATCCTCGGGACGGAAGAGCCACTGCTGATAGTGAAGCCCCACCCTAGCTCTGAGGATAAAAGGCAGGGAGCAGAGATGAATATATCTCTGTGGCAGACAACTATGCATCTTCTGGACAGCCGAACTTGTTTGCCTGCTGTGAGAGATAAACTTTTTGCCGATGCTGCTGGCACTCCTAATAAAGGATTCTTTGAATTCACTTCAGAGGGTTTTGGCCCATTCTGGGCAGTTGGGATCGGAACAGGTGGAAAATGGGGCACATGGAGGCCGAAAATGGGATGTGGAGGCTGAAAATGGGGCGCGCAGAGGCGGCAATAGATAATGGCAATCCCTGCAGCCTGAAACAGCTGATCGTCGGGAGGCCAATCCAACCAACAATCAGCTGCTTGTGTTAATCAGGTTTTTTCTAAAACAGACTGTTTGCTGTTTGCTGCAAGGAGGCAAATTGTTGGGAGGCAGAAGTCGAAGGGTGGGGGCCGGCAGGTGGGCGGGGCTTCAGCAATATTTGCTGTATAAGATGCACAGATATTTCCACCCATTTTTGGAGGTGGAAAAAGTGCATCTTATACTCTGAAAAAACATGGTGTATGTATTTATAAGTATGGATGTAAGCATATACATATGTATATAGCATGTTTATATGTGTGTTATGTATGTGTACGCATTTGAGACTAGGCAACAGAATTTCATTTTTAATGTGTGCCAGTGTGCCCACAGTAAAAAAATGACAATAAAGGTTGTGTCTAACTTATCATTATGCTTAAAATATTACTTGTTCATAGAATAGCTTGCTAACAGATTAGAACAGAGGTCTCCAAACTTGGCAAATTTAAGACTTGTGGACTTCAACTCCCAGAATTCTCCAGCCAGCTGGCTGGAGAATTTTGGGAGTTGAAGTCCACAGGTCTTAAAGTTGCCAGGTTTGGGGATCCCTGGATTAGAAAGTTGTTGTGCTCATTTTATTTCAGTGTATTTTTTTGTGTTTTTCAGGCTCTGGCAGATTTGGTCTGCTCACACCTCAAGTCAAACGAACTATGCTCCAAGCAGTTAACCCTGAGTTGCCCGCTTTGTGTGAATCCCACTTGTCGAAAGACCAAATCCTTCTTCACTAGTGAGGCACTGTGAAAACGTGCACTGTGGCGATCGGTTCACTGGCAGGAATAGACAATACAGATTCTGTGAAAAGTGTCCATTTACTCTTTGCCTTCTCTTGCCCCTCTCAGGTCTGCATTTTGTTCTCCCAAGAGGGATTCGCACAAGGGGTGAAAGAGATCCCGCTGAGACCTTTTCCCATCACTTTGGTTTTTTCTCTTGAGGACTTTTGCATTGGAAGGGACACCTCATTTTAAGGGCTTCGTCCTCCAAGTTGCTTGAAATCCACATTTTATAAAATTAAACAGAGTGCCTGAGGTTCTTTGTATCCGATGTCCTCTGAAGGAGAACAGAGTTTTGGTTGCTTGGACAGGTTCTCCAGCCTTGCTCTGCCAGAGTGATGCTGAAGAAAATCTGTTCACTTTGCAGGAATTAACCCTTCTTCAAAATGGTGAAGCTTGGTTCTAAAAAGACCGCGTCCAAAGTTTGGAGCCAAGGATGCAGGTCAAATGTCTTTGCAGAAAGCCTTTCATAAAAATACTTGTCATAGAAATATTTTAAGTTAAACCTTCCCGGTAAAATTCTGCCATTTTGGTGGGTGTTGGGTTTTTTTTTTTTTAGGCAAACATAGATCTGGTATTAGAGCTTTGTAACTAATAACAGTCTGATGATGAAACTACTTTAGTTTTCCAATAATTTCAACTGACATCTAGTGTATAGATAAATAATTTGGTTTTTTTTAAAGAATAGCAGGTATATATTTTTAATTTGATATTTCTTTTTTGTATGCGCAGTCACCATTTCCTATTTTCACCATGAAGAACTTGAAGCAGTGTCCAAATGGTGTTTGCAAAGTTGAGTTTCCTAAGGCATTGCCTTATTAGTCTTCTGTCGTGAAAATAGTAGGTCTTGCATTAGCTCAGTGTTTCTCAATCTGAACAACACTAAGAGGGGTGGACTTCAACTCCCAGAATTCCCCAGTCAGCATGCATCCATCCATCTTAGGTTCAGGTTGAGAAACATTGCATTTAGCTTGAAGGCTAACAAACTACGTTTAACTGTCAATGGTATGAGTAGCACAGGATTACACTATTTAAAGCAGCACTGAAAACTTTGTGAACCCATTTGACTTCTCAATATTTCTGCATAAATATGATCTACAACTTCTCCATGCAAGTCCTAAACCAAGATAAAGAGAACTCAATCAAACAACTGAGCCAAAACCTTTCCACGTATTTATTTGTTTCTTCCTGTGGGATCGGTCTATCAGGGCAACCTGATTTACCCAATTATGGGACGGAGCATTGTGCTGTCCAGCCAATGTATGGGAATTAGATAGTTAGGTAGAAATTGTGAGCTGTCCTCTTAAAGGAATGCATCATGGTAAACGAGTAAAGGTATACTGGGAAATGTAGTCCATGTCACGTGACCACATCTGTAATCCTGATTGATCACTAAATTGACCCTCGATGGGTTGGAGGACGTTTCCTCACTCTTGGCTGAACTCATGGACTCATGGTAACTGTTTTACTTCTTTCGCTATAACATGAGGGAAAAAGGATAGAAGATAAATCATCTTTTTACTTTTCTGTATTCTGTACAGTGGTGGATTTGTCTTCTGTACAGATGAAGATAGATAAACTCAACAAGACGTCCATAACAAGGTACATTTATTGGTTCATCAGGTATCCTCATAACTCACATTTGTGACGAAGTTCTTCTTTAATGACCAATCCTTTGCATATCTGCCTTGTAGGTAAAAAGATGATTTATCTTCTATCCTTGTTCCCTCATGTTGTAGCGATAGAAGTAAAACAGTTACCACGAGTCTATGAATTCAGCCAAGAATGAGGAAAACCTCCTCCAACCCGTCGAGGGTCAATTTAGTGACCACTCAGGATTACAGATGTGGTCACGTGACATGGACTACATTTCCCAGGATCCCTTTACTACATTTACCATGATGCATTCCCTTAAGGGGACAGCTAACAATTGCTACCTAACTATCCAATTCCCATACATTGGCTGGACAGCACAAGCATACTGCTTTCGCTTTCGCCTTTCAGCCCCAATCCAGGAGCCTTCGTAGGCAGTCGTTTTTGCAACAAACTACTTTTGTGTTGAATATATATGTGCCGACAAAAGAAATAAAGAGAGACTAATATTCAACACATAAAAATAGTTTGTGGCGAAAGCGACTGCCTGTGAAGGCTCCTGGATTGGGGTGAAAGACAAGGGGAAGCAGTATTGCTCCGTCCCATATTGGGGTAGACCAGGTTGCCCTGATAGGCTGGTCTCACCAGAAAAAACAATCTCTCCCCTGGTATAGCTGACAAAGTGAGGAGAGCCTGTGGCTTAGAGGTTAATACATCTACCTAATATGCAAGTAGCCCAGGTTCAAATCCCAGAAGGGTATGGCTAGCTGATAAGAGCTAAATAGCTTGAAATAATATATACTAGTCTAGTATATATACTAGTCTAGTATATTTACCGACTAGTTTGTCGGTAAATATAAACTCAACATGTGTTTGTTTATTCATTGAGAAAAATGATCACATGGTAATTATACACAAAAAGGGTTTGCAAACTTTTAAGCTCTGCTGTATATCACAAAATGGCCTCCCCCCCCAAAAGCAGGGTACCATCCTACATCCTCCAAAAGTGCCTAATATCTCAGCCTTGTAGCAGGAAAGCTGCAAGGCTTTAAATAGCGGTGGGTATGGAACATTGGTGGCTGGCAATGATTTTAGTCATAGAAGTCTTGGATTATCTAGCTGCTCTAGGACACAAACTCTTTTCCTTGGAGGACTGAATAGGCAGAACTGGGCAATTGCTCTTATCTTTGATTGGGTTAGTATGATGTTTCTTGGTAAGGGCTCCTGGGGTGACAATATACTTTAATCCAAAACAAACCGGGTCTGTTTGGGAGTTTAAGCTCCCCATTCTAACCACACAGCCCTCTAGATGTAGATACCTGCAAAGCACAGTTAATCCTGCTCGTGTCCCAGTCAATTATATCATGCGAATACAGCCATTCTTGCAGGAAGTGTTTAAGGGTAAACCTTCACTTCATTATAGTGTAATTCATGAAAGTTTACGTGATAACATTTGTTAAGTCTTTAAGGCGTCATGAGATTAAAGTTATTTTTCTGAAAAATTTAAATGTATGTGTTTTGGTGTTTCTAGAAGGATTCCTCTCCCCCCCCCCCGCCCCCCCGATTCCTTGGACAAGGGCATTGTGAAAGAAACTGGCCAGTAAAGACCATTTTCCAGCAAAAATAAATAAATCATAAATTGCAGTCACGTGATCATGAGGGGGCGCTGGAATTTCAAATATGGGTTGTAACTAACCCTGGGGAGATCTGGTGTAACTTCAAAAGGTCACTAAGCAACCAGTTGTAAGTTGGGGACCACTTGCATGGTTTTGACTTCCTGCTGTTTCATCCAGAATGGGGTATCTAGATAAAAACATCATCTTTTGTTCAAAGTACCACAAAGTCTCCAAAATGTTCCAAGAGGACATTCTGAGCTTATTTAGTATTTTTTTTAAAAAAAAACATAACCAACTACACTTCTAATATCAGCTGTTCTTGGAAGTGATGGTTGTTAATTCCTAACACTAAAGTCATAAAAAGTTCCGCAAAGCCAGATTTCTCTTCCTTCTAAAAAGCTATAGAAGCTTCTTTCTTTTTTATAGCAATAGCACCAGTGGTGGTATTCAACCGGTTCTGCCTGGTTCTGGAGAGCCGGTAGCAGCAGAGTACCGAACCAGTTCTCTCCACTGCTCTGCTGGCTCTGCTGTTGGGCCCGCCCGCCCGCCTGGGCTCCCATACTCACCTTTATCTGCTGAATTCGAAGCGGAGAGAATAGAGTCGTGCGGCAGCTGCTGAAGCGACTGGGATCATGCAGGCTTGCAGGAGGCGAGTTAGAACGCCTCTGTGCCTGCGCAAAGTGTGCGTTTGGCATGCACGTGTACGCAAAGTGTGTGCATGTACACAAAGAGCGCCCACCAAGCCACACCCACCGAACCGGTGGCAATAGTATTTGAATCCCACCGCTGAATAGCACTTAGACTTATATACTGCTTTTTATAGTGTTGACAGTCCTCTCTTAAGCGGTTTACAGAGTCAGCATATTGCCCCCAACAATTGGGGTTCACATTTTACTCACCTCGGAAGGATGGAAGGCTGAGTCAACTGTCATGCCCCTGTCGGAATCTGATTCTGAGTGGGAAGCGGAGCAGCTGACAGGGAGTGGGAGTGTGGTTCTGTTGGCTGTGGAAGAAACTGGGGAAGGGCAAAGTCCAGCTGGGTACAGCAGGGGAGAGGTAGAGCAAGGCAGAGAGAATTCAGAGGAAGACCCAGGCCCACCCCCCTCTTCATCCTAGGGCACACAGAGAGGAGCGGAGAAGGGAGCAACGTGAGTTGCATGGCTTATGGGGGAGGAAAGGGCCCTGATCCCTTCATTAGCTGCATCTGGGAACACAGTGTATAAAAAGGGAGGTTGCACACAGCAACTTGTTGGAATCAAATTGTGAGTTATCTTTTATGGTCGAGGCTTATCTGAGTTTCTGGTGTCTTTCCTACTGTGTGTGTCTTGTTGACCTTTGAAGTCTGCAATTCCTTATCCTGCCCTGTCCAGTTAATTGCTGCAGCGTGGTTTGTGTGGATTTTTATTTACAGTTTATATGTACTTTGTTTTCGGACTGAAATTTCTCCACCTAAAGGCTGTTCTTGGGAATTTTTCCTCCAGCCAAAGGGAACTGGACATTGAGGGCAAAGTTGGAGGTATTAAAGGGACTTTTCTTACTTATGTGACCGTGTTGCCTTTGTGTCACGGGTCATCACATCAACCTTGAGCCTGGTGAGATTCGATCTGCCAAATTGCAGGCAGCTGGCTGCAGCAGAAATAGCCTGCAGTACTGGACACTAACCACTGCACTACCGAGGCTTTATATTGAGGATTATTTTGAGTAAATAAGAATGAGAACTTATTCTTCAGAGCTGCTTTATAGATCTATTTATCACTTCCAAGCTGGCAATCCACTGCGGGTTTCAGGAAGGAAAAAAAAATCTTAATGGCTATCAAAATATTTTTCATTTTTATATGGGCAACAAAAAGGGAAGAAAAAAATAACTGGCATTAGTTTCGTCCTGTTCGTTTATTTAGTCCATTTTTATAGCTGCCCTGCCAAGAAAACACTCAGGATGGCCTATAATTAAAACAACAAAAAAGCTAGAATAAAATCATCACCTTTAATAATAAAATGTGAAATAAATTACTCTCAGAGCAATTCAGCAATTGAAGCAGTCCAGATGGGTTCACAAATGCTCGTAAACCAATGTCTGCCTGGGGGATGGGTGGGTGAGCGGATGGATGGATGGATGGATGGATGGATGGAAACCAGGTTTTCAAGGCCTGATGAAAGGCAGGCAAGAATCTGAATTTGAATATTTTATTATCTCTGAACTATGATTCATTATATAGGAACAATTGTGGTTCATCCGATGCTCCAAAGTGATAGTATTTAAGGCTTCATGTTTTGGTATAATGAACCACAGAATAGATTAGAATAGGAATGGAATGGAATGGAATGGAATAGAATAGAATAGAATAGAATAGAATAGAATAGAATAGAATAGAATAGAATAGAATAGAATAGAATTCTTTATTGGCCAAGTATGATTGGACACACAAAGAATTTGTCTTTGGTGCACATGCTCTCAGTGTACATAAAAGAAAAGATACATTTATCAAGAGTCGAGAATCATCAGGTGCAACACTTAATAATAGTCATAGGATACAATAAGCAATCAAATCAGACTAGGAAACAGTCAATATAAATTGTTAGGATACAAGCGACAAAGTTGCAGTCATACAGTCACAAGTGGGAGGGGATGGGTGATAAGGAGTGATGAGAAGATTAATAGTAATACAGACTTTGTAAATAGTTGGACAGTGTTGAGGGAATTATTTGTTTAGCAGAGTGATGGCTTTTGGAGAAAAACTGTTCTTGTGTCTAGTTGCTCTGGTGTGCAGTGCTCTATAGCATCGTTTTGAGGGAGGGTTAGGGTTTATGAAGAGTTTATGTCCAGGATGTGAGGGGTCTGTAAGTATTTTCACATGCCCTCTTTTTATTTGGGGAAGTATACAAGGTCCTCGATTGAAGGCAGGATTGGTAGCAATTATTTCTTCTGCAGTTCTAATTATCCTCCCGAGTCTGTGTCTGTCCTGTTGGGTTGCAGAACCAAACCAGTCAGTTATAGAGGTGCAAATGACAGACTCAATAATTCCTCTGTAGAACTGGATCAGCAGCTCCTTGGGCAGTTTGAGCTTTCTGAGTTGGCGCAGAAAGTGATCTAACTCCAGTTGGCTTGGTATATTTGGGTTTTTGCTATTAACCCAGATGGCGGATAACAATTTTCCAGCTTCCAGCGGACAAGACAATGATAGAGAGAGAAGATTGCTGGTGGCTTTTTTTATTAGAAGGGAGCGTGTAATTAGTGTGCACGCACTTCTCTTGCCACAGGGCTGTGGCTGGCACCTTTTCAGCAACCTCAATATAATAACTTTGCTCCATTTGTATTTGAAAAAAGACAGAAGAGCCAAGAACAGAATTGCCTCTTCAAATATTTTTCTGTTTTGAATAGTCTGCCTTGTAAGGAAGAGACGGTTAGTATGCGGCCATCTTCCCAGCTACCTAAATAAGCCGTTTATCTTAGAAGATGGTGGGCGCTCACCCTTCTCAGTTCATTCAGTGACCGTTCAAAGTTACAACAGCACTGGAAAAAAGTGACTTATGACCCCTTTTCACGCTTATGACCATTGCAGTATCCCCATGGTCACGTGATCAAAATTCAAATGCTTGGCAACTGATTCATATTTATGACGGTTGCAACGTGGTCATGTGATCATCGGTTGCAACCTCCTGACAAGCCAGATTCACTTAACAACTTTATTACTAATTTTAAAACTGGTGATTCACTTAACAACTGTAGCAAGAAAGGTTGCAAAATGAGGAAAAACCTAACAAATGACTCGCTTAATAACAGAAATTTTGGGCTCAATTGTGGGCGTACATCAAAGACTACTTGTACTCAGCTCCTTGGGGACAAATTTAAACAACAAACAGTTGCAAAAGTCTGATTTTTGGTGGGACAAAGCTATTATTTGATGTATTTAGGACATTCCTGCTCTGACAGCTTCCAAGATGCAGTGGAGTTGGACTCTGAAGCATATTTTAAGTTGTACACTTTCACCAGGATGTGTGCGAGTGTGAAATAATATCCTGTAAGAGTTCTACCAGTGATAGGATTCAAAACTTTACTACTGGTTCTGTGTGTGTGGCTTGGTAGGTGTGGCATGGCTTGGTGGGTGTGGCTTGGTGGGCATGGCAGGGGAAGGTTACTGCAAAATCCCATTCCCTCCCCACCCCACTAACCTGCTTTCCAGCTCCTTTCTCCCATACAGGGCAACAAAAGAAGACCCAGCAATCAAGCTGGGACTCTGGAGGCAGAGAATAGATGGGGATAGGGCCAGTCAGAGGTGGTATTCCGAACTACTCAAAATTTCTGCTACCGGTTCTCCAGAACTGGTCAGAACCTGCTGAATACCATCTCTGGATTCCAAATATTTATGAGGGCCTTTGTGTGTTCAATTTGTTGGATGAATAAAAGAGACTGCATTTGGTTCCATAAAGCATGAAGTGTGGTTTGTTTGGTTTTCAGCTTAGCGTGTCATGCTGCTGTGATTTATAAACTGTGACTTTTGACGTAGCATGAACATGAACCTAGGTGATGATGGCTTGTTCAACAAATTACAGTTAAGCAGCTTTATATTATAAGGTAAAGGTTCCCCTTGTGTATACTTGTTAGTTGTTTCTGGCTCTAGGGGGCGGTGCTCATCTTTATTACAAAGCCGAAGGCCCAGCGCTGTCCGAAGATGTCTCCGTGGTCATGTGGCTGGCATGACTAAATGCCGAAGGCACACGGAACGCTGTTACCTTCCCACCGAAGTGGTCCCTATTTTTCTACTTGCATTTTTACATGCTTTCGAACTGCTAGGTTGGCAGGAGCTGGGCCAAGTAACGGGAGCTCACTCCGTCATGCCTTGCTAGGGATTCGAACTGCCGAACTGCCGACTTTTCTGATCGACATGCTTGGCATCTTAGCTACTGAGCCACCGTGTCCCTAGCTTTATATTATATAGCCACCCAAAGTACTCTATCAGGCCTAAGTAGCCTTGCCAAACCTTACTGAAAATATGCTTTCTATGGGGTGAAAATCATGACCCTCCAAATAATTTTCTACTGCAGCACTTTGTTGAGGCCCTTAGGCTAAGGGACTAGTCCTCACAAGGCAATGAGAGGATCTGAGTTTGAGACCTTGCCCTTAAAATGTGAGTGCTTCAATGCAGCAATGACTGCTATAGGGAAGAAAGAATTTCAGTGGGTGGCCCCTGCTAAAAACCTCTTCTCTTGTACAGCTGCTGCTAGGCCTATCTCCCTTTGCGTCCAACCACCTTATCAAACTTTCTGACATCCCTTAGAAGCTGAAGACAGCATGGGAAAAGTGATAAGAGAGGAGCAAAGGAGATCTTTTTGTGAGAATCTGATCCTCTATTCCTAAATTTCTGGCTTTTGTGGACCTGTCAAGAGGAGCTCTCTGGAAAGGGAAGCCTCACCCAGTTCCCCCAGCCTCTTATCAAAAATCAGCTTCACCCCCAAGGACAGCATTCAAAAAATAGAGCTTAAAAAAAGATGGCAAGTAGAGGAGGTGTGTGTGTTTGTTTGTGTGTGTGTGTGTATGTGTGGTAGGAAGCAATTTGACCTTGCCTCCAATGAAAACCCACCCACAACTGTTAATTTATTTGGTTATCTATTAACAGTCTCTAGGCAGCTTAGTTTTTACGCTTAAAATTAAGTGCTTGATTGATTGTTTTCTGGAACAGTGATGGGATGTTGTCCTATACTTAAGCCAATCCATTAGCGAACTCTCATTACTGATCTGTGCTCTGTGTGTTTATGGAGCAAAGGCATTCTGGGAGTGAATTCAAATTCACGAAACCCTGGATGGGCTTTTACGCTTAATCAGGAGTACAGGTAACGTTGTCTGCTTGTATGTCGTCTTTAATCCTGGCCCTGCCAAATTGGTTACAGGTAGTCCTCGAGTTATGATCATCATTGAGCCAGCAATTACAGTTGTAAGCCATGACAGCAGATGAGAGAAGGAAAAACAAAATCCTACTGCTGTCCTCTTTTGAGATTAGGGGGTTGGACTAGAAGACCTCCAAAGTCCCTTCCAGCTTAATTCTGATCAGCAGTGGTATTCTACCGGTTCGGCCTGGTTCTGCCGAGCCGGTAGCAGCGATGAGCAGCGGAGACCAAACCTGTTCTCTTTGCCGCTCTGCTGTTGAGCCACCCGCCCACCCGGTTTCACATACTCACTTTTATCTTCTGAATTTGAAGTGCAGCTGCTTTGCGCGGCACAGCAGAGTGCCACGCGGCATCTGCTGAAGCAACTAGGAGAGTGCAGGCTTGCAGCAGGTGAGTTGGAATGCCTCTGCGCCTGCGCAAACTGCGTTTGGTGCACATGCACATGCAAAGTGTGTGCACGCGTGTGAACCACGCCCACCAAGCCACACCCACCGAACTGGTGGTAAAACTCTTTGAATCCCACCACTGATTCTGATTGATTAATTGAGAAAGGACTGTTTATTTATTTATTTGATTTGTCAATTGCTTGCAAGATAATAGATATAAGTATAAACATGAGTAAGAATACGGGAAAGAGGTACGAATAAATGAGGACAATAGGACAGGGGTGGTAGGCACGATGGTGCACTTATGCACGCCCCTTTGCATAATCCTCTTTGATAATGCTCGGAAAACCAGACCAAGGTTTAACACATACACCATGAATAGTCTCTCAGCCTGTTGAAAGCTTCATTGACTAATTTTGCCAGCTGTGGATGCTGTCCAAGGCACAAGAGGAAATTTGTTCCTATTTATCCCTCTAAGCCGGGGTGTCAAACTGGCAGCCCACTGGATGGATGCGTCACACTTAGGCCATGATCAACCCAGCTCCGCAAAGGGGAAAGCATCATGTGTCAGCAACGTGGCACAGTGAGCTTGGCACCTATGCTCTAAGCCAAGATTTCTCAACCTTGGCAAGATGGGCTTAAACTCCCAGAATTCCCCAACCACCATACAGATGAAATAAGAAGCTTGGTTGCATCAACACTGCCTGATGCTTCCCTGGGTTGGTCTCCACTGCTCCCTAGAATCATGATCTAGAAGTTTTCAACTTTTCAAGGTCTTTTTTGAATCATGACCTAAGGATTAAAGGACTATGGAGATTCTCAATCATCAACATCATGGTGCTGTTCAAAAGGCAACTGGACTGGTTCTGAGGAAACTTCTTGGATGAGAAGTGAAAAGTTTTCAAGGAAAAAAAAACAAGGTGTGATGACCTGGGATGTGGCACAAAGGCAACATAGTCAGATAATCAATAAGAGTCCCTTTATTATCTCCAACTTTGTCCCCAATGTCCAGGTTATCTTCTTGCTGGAGAAAAAAAACTGTCCGAGGAACATCCTTTGACTGCATAAATTAAGTCCAAAACAGGGTAAGCACAAACTGTAACTTAAAGTCCAAACAAGCCAAACTGAAGTAATTAGTTTGGCAGGGCAGGAGCAAGTATATAAGACTTGAAAGCATGGCAAAACTCACACAGTTGGGAAGACACCAGGAACACAGATAAGCCATGACAAAACAAGATACAGTCATGTTTGCTCCCAACAGCCTGCTGCACACAGCTTGCCGTTTTATAAACTCTGTTCCCAGCTGCTGCTAATGAAGGGAATCAGGGCCCTTTCCTCCCCTGTAAGCCATGTAACCTATGTTGTTCTCCGTTCCTCCCCGAGTGCCCTAGGATGAAGAGGGGGTGGGCCTAGATCTTCCTTTGAATTCCCTCTCCCTTGTTCTACCTCTTCCCTGCTCTGCCCAGCTGGACTCTGCCCTTCCCCAGTTTCCTCGTAGCCAATAGAGCCACTCCCCCACTCCCTGTCAGCTGTTCATCTTCCTCCTCAGATGCAGACTCCGACAGGGCCATGACACAAGGAATACAATTCCCTTTTGAATAGCACCTTGGGATGATGCAGTGGTGTCTCCAAGTTTCTTGCCCACGCAATAGTTAGTGGGTTTTCTGTTGTATTCTTTATTCCAAAAAACCATCCCAGGCATCATTTTGGGAGGACATGGAGAATTAATTGCCTACCCACCTAATTTCAATCCACATTGCTGGAAAAATGTTGCTGGATTTCTCCAAAGTGTTATGCAGAACTTTAAATCTTTTTGACGGCATCTACCAGTCATCCATTTCCTTGCAATCTCAATTCAGTAGATTTAGTCTCAACACTAGACTATTGCTGGTAACATTAAACCATGTTTCAAAAGCCAACAGCAGAAGATAAACTGAAGTTTGCTGCTGTTGACTGATGTCTGTAAAAAAAAATATGAAGAATTCTCAAATGCCAGAAGTGAGAAAATGCTTTGAGAAATTATGAGGTACAGCTTTGTCAAGCAAATTAATCTGAGCACTATGGTGAAAGAAGAATGGTATATAAAGAAATGGCAATCCTTTCTATTCTTGCAATTTCAAAGTATCAAAGGGTTTCAATGTATATTTGATTAATCTGTTGAATTTTTAGCCTGAGAAAATGAAACAATGATAAAGTACCTAATAGCACTGGAGGTAGCATATTATATATCCTGATTCAGAGAATATGTTTAATGCATGAAGTGAATTTACTCATGTGGATCAGGAACAACTCACATAATTGGGATCAGCAACCAAATGCAAATAGGGAATTAATTTTAATGACCAGAACATCTAGAATGCGTTTGGACAAGATGTGCATTTAGATACAAATGTAAGTCCCCTGGATGCACATATTATTTGATCATTTTGATATCTGATTAATTTATGGTCAGCATTTTTGAAATCCATCCGAAGAAAAATGCTTTTGATGCATAGAATGTTTTCTTTTAAACCAATTGTTAGCAATGGTACTTTGTTGTTCTATTTTTAAAACAATGACACCTTTTAATCTGTTCTATGGATCCAAATTCTCTTAAAAACCAAAAGGCAAATTTCAATGTAATGGGATTACAATTGGATGAAGAAATACTCAGGATTTTAATTCAGTTAAATCTACATGTATATTGCGTATACACTGAATATGTACATGAAGCAGGATTTTATTCACAATGAGTTGGCCTGGGATATCAATTATTATACTAATTGCAGTAGTTAAATAATGTATTAATAGAAGATTCTGTCTGTCAGTTTTGAGCCATTTATTTCAAAAAAACTTAAAATAGGGAATTATAGGCAAATATCTAAAATGTCAAAGCACTAAATTAAAATAAAAAAGAAGAAAAGAAACAGCAGATATAACAAATAAATTGGTTTGGAATTGTTTTATATGAGACTAGGAGCTGCAAAAATAATGTTCCTCTGTGAATCTATCTTCTGATAAATTATTTCTCCTTATTGTTTTGCTGTCATAGCATTTACTGGAACATAGAATAAAATGTGTAGATTGCAATCTTAGGCATGGTTATTTGGGAATGAGCCCTGTTGGGTGGATTTGATCCCAAATAAGGAATATTGGGGGTGGGGCTGGGGGGGGTGAATAATTGTCAAAGCGTTTCTCCCTGTTCATAAGGCTGTGAGCCATAAGATGCCAGAAAAAGCTGGCATTGACTGCCAGTTCGAGATTCATGTTCCCCTTTGAATTTTCAAGATGCCCCAGAGCATTAGTTATTTCTGGGATGAAAGCATGAATTGCACACCTCTCTGCATGGCACCACAACAGAACATAATTCTTGCTTATATGGTATAATGCCCCAGACAGGTCGTGAAAGATTATTCCCTGGCTAAGAGACCCTACAAGCTTATCAGATAAATCAGTGTTCCTCAGCCATGGCAGTTCGAAGATGTGGGTGGACTTCAACTCCCAGAATTCTGGGAGTTGAAATCCACACATCATCAAGCTGTCAAGATTGAGAAACATTGAGCTAAATAAATCTCGGGGCCTACTTTGATGCCTGAACTACCCAATCTACTTGATGCCTCTCCAAATTCAGCTCAATATTTGACAGGTTCCTGTCTTAAATTAACTTCCTCACCTTTTCCGATGGCAGAAATAGCCTTGCATTTGAATTGGGGCATTTCTCTTATTTTTTAAAAATTAACAGGGGATATTTGGCGCTCCAGAAATGATGCAGCAGCTATTGGAAATGGAAGTGGATAGTCTGTTTGGACTCGAACAACAGTACTATTAATAACAGTGATATTAACAGCAGTGAAATTAACAAGCTCTAATCAATGTTTCTATCCTCCATCAGCCCTGCTGCAACCAACTCATCACAATATAATTGTGTTGGCCATTCACAGATTTGAAATCCTTCTATTGTCATATGTGGGACTCGTTTGCATCTCCAGATTTGTTTCATGAGCAACTTTCCTCTGTATCTCCTTCTTCCCCCAAATCCCCTTTCTGGGTCCCCAATTCACAAGGCGAATTGAAATGCAGGAGTGAGCAGGGAGGAAAGCAGTGTCATTTAATTTGTGCGCTTTGCTCTGATTGAATGGCGTTCTTTATTGTGACCGGCCAGAGATGGATCATCTCTCAGGGTTTCACAGCCTTTTCTCTTCTGGAGTTCAGAGGTTACATCAAAAACTGCCTGCCTGCTGCCTGAGATGACCTACGAACTGCAGAGGCCAAGAGGTCATGAGGCCAATGAAGAAGGCAAAGGCATCGAGGGTGTAATTCCCATTGTTCTCCAAGGAGGAGAGTTTAAGGCTGCATCACATGATACGCTCTAGGTGGAATAACAGGATAATGTACCCTGCAGGATGGAGGGGGGAAATTGGCACCCACCAGAGCATGGCAATTAAGTGCTGGCTGCAGACCTTGAGCTCTCTCCTGTCCGTCATGTGCATTTCTGAAAGCTCACCATTTTGAGCAAGGATGTTCATTATTGTCCAAAACGTCCTTTGCAGCTTCATGGTTGATTAGAAGACATCATAAATGCTCAGGCTGCTTTCACCGATAAAGAAAAAAAGGTGTGCCATGGTGAGAAGCAATCCTGGCTTTTGTCAGAATTGTCCAGAAAGACACAATTTATCTCAAGGCTAAACCACAATGGTTCTCCTACATACAGCTAATGTTTTAAATCTTAAAGGAGTGCAGATTTTTTTAAAAAATGATTTATCATATTTGGAAAACCTAAAGTAGAATTGGCACATTTTGTTTTCCTTTATGATCCTTCCTAGAAAATATGCCCAACATGTATAAACAAATATATATAAATATACATTAAGTCTAAATGAGTTGCAAAATTATTGAGTCTGCTGGGTTTGTATAATGGCATAGCTATCTTTTGTGTTTCATGAGTCAAGGAGGAAATATTTAATTTCCTGCAGACGGGAGGACAACTGACTGGAGAAAATAATTAGATCTACTCATAACAAGATCCCACTATATCTTTCTCCCTTTATTATTAAATGTATGAATTGATATTATTTGTTGTTAGATTTATACTATATCTCTTTTTTTCCTTCCAGGGGTCAGAGCAGTTTGTCATACAAAGCAAAGCAACATGAATATTCTTCATGCACCATGTTAACACTCAATTCCAGAGCAGGCATCTTTTTTTCATATTGGACATTCAAACAAAAGGACTACTATGATGAACACAGCAGTGACCAAAAAATGCCTCAGAAGGCTCCCTATTTTTATTTTTTGCTGTTATTTGGGGAGACAAACATTTTCAAAGGAAATGCTGGGTTTTGACAGGAGTTGGTTAGGCACCATTTTGGTTTTCTATAAATCTAGAAGCCTGCTTGGGAATAAAGACTGTGCTGGAGGTTGGTACTTTCCTTTGTCAATGGAGATATATATACAAATTTGAATGGCAAAATAAAAAATTAAAATAAAAAACCTAAAATGTGACAAGGACAATAGTCTGCTTGCTTGCCTGCCTGCCTACCTGCCTGCCTGCCTGCCTGCCTGCCTGCCTACCTACCTACCTACCTACCTACCTATCTATCTATCTATCTATCTATCTATCTATCTATCTATCTATCTATCTATCTATCTATCTATCTATCTATCTATCTTCTATTTATTATCACGTTTATATGGCTGCCCATCTCATGGAAAGTCAACCGAGCCATCCAATTAAAGTAAAGGTAAAGGTCCCTCTCGCACATATGTGCTAGTCATTTCCAGCTCTAGGGGACGGTGCTCATCTTTGTTACAAAGCTGAAGAGCCAGCGCTGTCCAAAGACATCTCCAGGATCATGTGGCAGGCATGACTAAATGCCGAAGGTGCACGGAATGCTGTTACCTTCCCATCAAAATGGTCCCTATTTTTCTACTTGCATTTTTTACATGCTTTCGAACTGCTAGGTCAACAGAAGCTGGGACAAGTAACGGGAGCTCATTCCATTACTGTGGTGCTAGGGATTCGAACCGTTGAACTGCTGAGCTTTCTGATTGACAAGCTCAGTGTCTTAGCCACTGAGCCACCACCATCCCTTGCCATCCAATTAGACAGGAAATAAATAAACCTACACATAACTTTTGCACTGTCTAACCTAGAGATAAAGTTGAAAAAGAACCCTATCAATTGCACTGCAACACTCGTTCATCCTAATGAGAAGGCTGTGATCTCATCATGCCTCTTGGTTTGTTTGTTTAAGCCCGTGGTGCAAGGGCTGACAGCTGATCTGTGTCTCTATCTTTCTCTTAGTACAATACGCTGCACAAAATCAACTGAACAGCCCTTCCGGTCAAAGGGTGTCTTCAGTAAAATAAAGTATATTATCATCAGAGACTGTTGGACTTTAGGCAGACATTTCTTGTTTCCACTTGGTCAACTATCTGCTCTACCAGCCCTTTCCCACCTGGTGACCTCAAGATACATTGGACTTCCTATTTTTATCCCAGTCAGAACCAGGTGGATGGCAATGGAGGAAGTTGAAGTTCAAAGCATCTCAAGAATATCATCTTGTGGAAAATCATACATTCTGTACTTAACAGTACAATGCAAGCTGTAAATTCTAGGAGCAAATGTTTCCTGTTTGTTCCCTCTGGCTATTCCTACTGTCCCCTCTCAATTTTGCTAGGTAACTGAGATGTTCCTTAATGAGTGATGGCACATTTCTCTTTTCTTTCCATCCTCTTGCCCATCCCTCCCCAATTCTACTTTAGGTGTTCCAAATATAATAAATCATATTTTTTTTTAAAAAAAATCTGCACTCCTTTAAGATTTAAAACATTAGCTCATGTAGGAGAACCAGTGGTTTAGCCTTGAGATGAATTGTGTCTGATCAAATATCTTTTGGGAGCCACTGGGTTCAGAAGATTGAGATTCTCAGGAATCTTCTTTGGAGTGATTTGTTTTTCTGATAATGGGTGAAATGAAGGACAGAAGCAGGAGAAGGAAGGGGAGGAGAGAGAAGCAAAAGGAAGAGATAGGGAAGGGAGTAAAATACCATTCACTTGGCAAGCTTTTAAAGATGAGAGCTACCTTTAAAAATAATGAAATAAATCCTCAAGCAAATTGGCCACAGGCCCAGCATTAGCACTTACCTGATCTATCACAAGGTGAAAGGAAGGCTGTTTGGAATAACAGGAGCAGATTATATTCCTTCCTTGCCTGATCTCTTTATATACAGTCTACATAGAAGATTCTCAGTCATCCAGGTCATAGTTGTCCCAAAGGTGCTTTTTTCAAAAGGCAATTGGATTTGGTGTTTCCTTGAAGACATGTCGCTTCTCATCCAAAAAGCTTCTTCCGTTCTTTCTTTACATACTGCCAAACAAATCATGGTCAAAAGCAAAGCCACAATGCATGAAATCAGTGGAATGCAGGCTTTTCAGAAAAAAAGAAAAGAAAGGAAAAGAAAGGCTTGGAAAGCATGCTTCTGGTGGTTTGGAAGACTTTTATGGAAGCTGTAGGACTTGGTGGCTCAGTGGCTAAGATGCTGAGCTTGTCGATCAGAAAGGTCGGCAGTTTGGCGGTTCAAATCCCTAGCGCCGCGTAACGGAGTGAGCTCCCATTACTTGTCCCAGCTTCTGCCAACCTAGCAGTTCGAAAGCATGTAAAAAATGCAAATAGAAAAATAGGGACCACTTTGGTAGTAAAGGAACAGTGTTCTGTGCGCCTTTGGGTGTTTAGTCATGCCAGGCCACATGGCTACGGAGACGTCTTCAGACAGCGCTGTCTCTTCGGCTTTGTAATGGAGATGAGCAGTGCCCCCTAGAGCCGGAAATGAGTAGCACGTAAGTGCGAGGGGGAACCTTTACCTTCAGGTGTTCAGAAATGGACAACCAGCCCAGTGGAATAGATGGGAAGTCTCTTGTTTTCTTGCTGCCGCCCCCCCCCCCGTCTCCATTTCAAAAAATTAACTTGTGTTGATTTATGTCAAGGCTTCAAAGATCTTTTCAGAAATGCCTGTGAAGGCACATTTACACTCCCCGGAGGTCCAGAAAACCTTATACAGCAGCAAAAAAGTGAAATCCTCAAGTGAAGCTGAGATTGTAAGAACCACAAGAATGCAGCCAGGTCTGAAAAGGGCCATTATAAATAGAAAACCTCTCCTCCGGCCTTATACCCTGAGGGCCATGATATCCCAAACTGATGAATAAAAAATAAACTTTCCTAACACAGTCACATCGGTGTATTCTGCCCTTTTTGTTAGGTTGTTATTAAGCTTAATGCACTGCATCGTTTCCGTATATTCATGTTTGTATAATAGGATTGCAGATTATTTATTTATTCACTTAATAATAAAATTTGTATAGCTGCCATCTCACAAAAAGTGACTCTGGATATATTATTTAGATAGTTTAGAGTATTGAGAATAGAAAAGAGAAGGGAAAAAAAAACATATTCTATCAGTCTTAATGACAGTTTAGGGTGACAATATAGCCAGCACAGAATTATTTGGCTTCATTCAAAGTTGAGTATAACATTGGAAAAGAACCTCTTTGACTCACATCAAAAGAATTGTTACATAATAGAAATGTGGATCTTAATCTGATTTTTTAAAATAAAGTTGTCTTCAACTTATAACCATTCATTTAGTGACCATTCAAAGTTACAACAGCACTGAAAAAAGTGACTTAGGACCATTTTTCACACTTACAACTGTTGTAGTATCCCCATGGTCACATGATCAAAATTCAGATGATTGGCAACTGGTTTATATTTATGATGGTTGCATTGTTCTGGGGTTGTATGATCCCCTTCTGCAACCTTCTGACAGGCAATATCAATGATAAATCAATGATAATCAATGAGGAAGCCAGATTCACTTAACAACTGTTTTACTAACTTAACAATTGCAGTGATTCACTTAACAACTGGGGCAGGAAAATTTGTTAAATGAAGCAAAATTCTCTTAACTAACATTAACACCCAAGAAGATAGGCTCAAGATCCAGATGGATCTTGACAGACTAGAACATTGGGCCATATCTAACAAAATGAAATTCAATGTAGAGAAAAGTAAAGTCCTATACTTAGGCAAAAAAAACCCCAAAAGTACACATATAGACTGGGTGAAACCAGGCTCAATAGCAGTAACTGTGAGAGGGATCTTGGAGTCTTAGTGGACAACCAACTAAATATGATCCAGCAGTGTGCAGCAGCAGTCAAAAAAGCTAACGCAGTTCTAAATTGCATTAATAGAGGGATACAATCGAGATCAAGTAATGTACTAATATCACTCTATAAAACCTTAGTAAGACCACACACCTAGAATACTGCATCCAGTTTTGGTCACAACACTATAAAAAAGATGTTGAGACTCTAGAAAAATTACAGAGAAGAGCAACCAGGATGATTAGAGGACTGGAGACTAAAACATATGAAGAACGGTTACAGGAACTGGGCATGGCTAGTCTAGTGAAGAGAAAGAGCAGGGGAGACATGATAGCAGTTTTCCAATATTTGAGGGGCTGCCATAGAGAGGAAGGGGTCAAACTATTTTCTAAAGCACTTATAGGCCAGACAAGGAGTAATGGATGGAAACTGAACAAGGAGAGATTTAACATGGAAATAAGGAGAAACTTTCTGACAGTGAAAACAATCAACCCATGGAACAGAAGTTGCCCTCAGAAGTTGTGGGAGCCCCATCACTTGAGACCTTCAAGAAGAGATTGGACTGCCATTTGTCAGAAATGGTATAGGGTCCCCCGCTTGGGCAGGGGATTGGACTAGATGACCCACAAGGTCGATTTCAACTCTGATTATCTGTTATCTGCTAACAATCGTCTTACTCAGCAACAAAAATTTTGGGCTTCCATTGTGGTCATAAGTCAAGGACTACCAGCATTCATGCACTGTTAGGTAAATCTACGGCAGGGGAGGGTTTCAATTTTTTAACAACCGGTTCTGTGGGCGTGACTTAGTTAGTGGGCATGGCTCGGTGGTCATGTGACTGGGTGGATGTGGCTTGGTGATCATGTTATTGGCTGGGTATGGCCAACTCAACATCACTCACATCGAGGCACACATCCTCGCCTGGTCTCTCATGACTCTGGGGATGCTGCAACAGTCATAAGTGTGAAAAATGGTCATAAGTCACTTTTTTCAGTGCCATTGTAACTTTGAATGGTCACTCCATACAAGCAAAGTACCAGCAAAGGAGGGGAAAAAAAACTCCAGAGAAATTCCAGAGACAGGAAGTCCAGTCCTGCCAAGAATGTAATAAGGGTTAACGGAGAGGCAGTTTCTGTAAGCAACACCAGAATGTTTCCTTTCTTCCTTCCTTACAGGATTAGGCCAGTAATTTCTTCTAACAACCAGTTCTCCAAGCTGCTTAGAATGTTAACAACTGGTTCTAGTGAATAGGTGTGAACCTGTAGAATCCTACCCCTGATCTACGGTACCTAATCAAAGTGATAGCTCTGCCTGTTTCCTGTTTTGTTGGCATCACAAAATGATGGGAGGTGAGCTATAACGCTTGATATTGCCCATACAAGGCAAGATGACTTCCTTTCAGGAACTTTTATCTTCTACACTCCGCCACAGATAATGCTTCCAAACCAGCCACCAGCAGAAACTGATACATTTGACCCAGCATTAAGGCCTGTCAATACAGGATAGGAAATTGAGGAAAATCTTCTTCACTTAATGGCATCACGATCATCAGTGATGGATGGATGAGAAGGATCGTCCATCGACTCCTTAGTGCTCCGATGCTGCCATTTCTAACAAAGCGCCTACATGTTGTCAGCCAGCCATGCCTTTCCCCCCACCCCACCCCCCTTGGTATGGAAAAATAGCTTCCTAAAAGAACATTTTTTCAGGCCCTTTCATATCCGTCTACCTTGAAAAAAAATTGCACAAGCAAAGGAGAACATGTTCCCAATTGTAATGAACTAATTTAACCAAGGCAGAAAATGTAAAATTTCCCCCTGCAAATTCTAATCAATTTTCAATCAGTTTTCTGATCCAGCCTATAAATAAACTTCTCTGGGCAGATGGGAAAACAGCTCACAAACATAAAAGGGTAAAAAAAAAAAAACATATTTGTCCAATATCATTTAACAATACGTTAGCCATGTTAGGATATTTTCTTTGTTCTTCCCATCCTTAGTTCTTAGGGCTTTATAGCATCACTAGAGTAACTTGAGAATTCTGATTTTTTTACTTCTTGACTTCGTGACTCTGATCTTGTCCTGTTGTTTCCTTACCTGTTACCAGTAATCTTCAACTTAAAACAGTTCACTTAGTGACGGTTCGAAGTTACAACGGCAGTGAAAAAAGGGACTTAGGGCCATTTTTCACACTTATTTATTTATTTATTTATTATTATATTTATATACCGCCCTTCTCCCGGAGGACTCAGGGCGGTGCACAGCCAACCATAAGACCCCATTACAATATACAAAAGTTAAAAATAAATTAAATATTTTAGGCTGTCTAAAATTATACCCTCCCCCAATAAGTTAATTAGAAACCCAAATTTTAAAATCCCGATTAAAACGCAAATACTAAATTAAAAATCCCATTTCAGCCTAGGCCGGCCTGCTTGAAGAGCCAGGTTTTGAATGCACGTCTGAAAGCTCTCAGGTCTGACTGTTGCAGCATCCCCATGGTCACCAGTGGTGGGATTCAAATTTTTTTACTACTGGTTCTGTGGGCGTGGCTTGGTGGCGTGGCATGGCTTGTAGGCGTGGCTTGGTAGGTATGTCAGGGGAAGGATATACTGCAAAATCTCCATTCCCTCCCCACCCCACTAACCTGCTTTGTTCTCTGCAGAGCAACCAGAGAAGACCCAGCTGATGTGCTGGGATTCGGGAGGCAGAGAATAGATGGGGGTGGGGCCAGTCAGAGGTGGTATTTGCCGGTTCTCCGAACTACTCAAAATTTCCGCTACCGATTCTCCAGAGCTGGTCAGAACCTGCTGAATACCACCTCTGGTCACGTGATTTACATGTGGATACTTGACAACTGACTCACATTTATGATGGTTGCTGTGTCCTAGGGTCATGTGATTTCTCTCTTAGCGACCTTCTGACAAGCAAAGTCAATGAGGTGCCAAATTCACTTATACAACTGAGTTACTAACTTAACAATTTCAGTGATTCACTTAACAAATGTGACAAGAAAGGTCGTAAAATGGGGCAAAACCCACTTAAACACTTAATTTCTCACTTGGTAATATAAATTTTGGGCTCAACTGTGGTCGTAAGTCGAGGACTACCTGTACTTACACAATCATATTTCTTCTGGGAGTGGCTGTGCCATCAGAACAAATTGGTTCGTGCATAGCAATTTCAAATGCTTCAACAATACAAACAGGTAGTCCTTGACTTGCAACCATTAGTTTAGTGACCACTCGAAGTTACGATGGCATTGAAAAAAGAGACTTATGACCATTTTTCACACTTACGACTGTTGCAATATCCCCATGGTCATGTAACCAAAATTCGGATGCTTGGCAACTGACTCATATTTATCACAGTTGTAGTGTCCCAGAGTGATATGATCCCCTTTTGCGACCTTCTGATAAGCAAAGTCAATGGGGAATCCAGATTCAGTTAACAACCGTGTTACTAACTTAACAACTGCAGTGATTCACTTAGCAACAGTGGCAAGAAAGGTTGTAAAATGGAGCAAAACTCAATAAATGTTTCGCTTAGCAACAGAAATGTTGGCTTCAATTGTGGTTGTAAGTTGAGGATTAACTGTATATAACAATAGCAATAGCACTTAGACTTATATACAGCTTTACAGTGCTTTACAGCCCTCTCTAAGCAGTTTATAGAGTTAGCCTTTTCCTCCAACAATTTGTGTCCTCATTTTACCCACCTGGGAAGGATGGAAGGCTGAGTCAACCTGGAACCTTCTGAGATTTGAATTGCCAAATTGCAGTCAGCAGAAGTAGCCTGCAATACTGCACTCTGACCATTGTGCCACCGTGGCTCATAGCCATTATTTACCTCAAGGGTCTTCAAACTTGGCAAGTTTAAGACTTGTGGCTGAGGAATTCTGGGCATTGAAGTCTTAAAAGTTGCCAAGTTTGGAGACCTCTGACATAAAAGAAAGTACACCCCTTAGAGCAGCTCCATCATAGGACCTCTGAGGTCAGGGGTGGGATGCTACTGGTCCTGCCTGGCTCTATAGAACCAGTAGCTCTGAAGAGCAGCAGACACCGAACTGATTCTGTGTTTGCTGCTGTTTGGCCCACCTTACAGGGCTCTTACCTGTCCTTTATTTCCTGCTTTTTCAACATCAGCTGCTTTGCACAGCACAACTGAAGTTGAAAAAGCAGGACAAAAGAAGCTTTTCAAATGCTGCGCACCTGCACGCAGTGCTTTTCAGCTGTCCAGGCGGCACAGCTAAAGGTTTTTTACATGCGTGCACAGCGTAGTCACCGAACCGATAGTAACAGCGGTTGAATCCCACCCCTGTCTGAAGTGCTATATTACAAGGGTCTTCAAACTTGGCAAGTGTAAGATCTTGTGGACTTCAACTCCCAGAATTCCTGAGCTAACATGACTGGAATTCTGGGAATTGATGTCCACAAGTCTTAAAGTTGTTAAGTTTGAAGACCGCTGATTTACCTGAATTCTAAAATTCATTGATTGTACAATTTACAGTAGAATCCAGATTTAGAATCCAACCTAACTTGTGTGTTCCATAAGGAGATGGAAGATAGCTAGTTACAGGACTAGCTATGTGAAGGAACAGATTCAAGTTTATTTCTGACATTGTAGCTTAGTGGATGATTTAGGGCCCGTCCCTATCAGCCCAATCTACCTCACAGGTTTGCTGTGGAAAAAGATGAAAGTGTTTTTTTTTGCACCTGCAGGATGTGATTAAGAAAAGTCAAGATGGCCACCACAGTGGTATGATTGAAGTTCTACCCATTTATTTTTATCAACATCACACAATACAAAGGCTATTTTGTTGTTTCTGGGAAGAAATTTATCATGAACTGATGTGAGAGAGAGAGAGAAAGGAAAGGACTTCTTAAATGTTCCTGTGGGATAAGCATGTATCCCTACACATATGATGTGGGAAGAAGACAACGACCTTTCCCTTGGTTGATGGGATGAGCCACGCTTAGGTCATAAAATGGAGATTTCTCCACAGGCAACGGTAGCATTATGCCCCTTTCAAAACTCCCTAGCTCATTTATTCCTCCTCCCCCTGCTACTTCCCCACACGCTGTCATTTTTAAGGATGATCCACAATGTGTGAACCCTCACCCACAACGGAGGCCTAATTACGCCTCTTAAGTGAGCGTGTTGCATTTCTGAGGAAGTCTTAAAACGAGCACTTATGCAGTAATGCTCTTGAGTGCTCCGTGCTGTGGATTTTAAAGCTTTGCGGTGCATCCTGGAACCCACGCTGAGCTGAGAGCAGCCTACTCCCACAAGTACTTTTAGCACAGAGTTATTAGACCATTAGGTCCTACTACGATGGTCTTTTACAGCCTTTGATTTTGGTTTTCTGTCGGACAGTTAGGAAAGCAACTGTGTAATCGGATCCAAAAGCCTGTTTGTTTGTTTTAATCTACTGTTTTAATACGGTATGGCTTCCTGCCACTACTGTTCTCCAAGAGATGGAGCCTGGAGTAATTTGGAGGGGTTTTATTTAAGAGGAGAGCCCCTCCCTCTTTTTTTCCCCTGCGGAAAGCCACGTGTCATGGGAAGAAACCTCGGTCTTGCTCAGAGATGGTATTCAGCCAGATCTGACAGGTTCTGGAGAACCGGTAGTGGAAATTTTGAGTAGTTTGGAGAACTCGAATATAGCTCATCAGTCTGGAACCCACATTATGTATCTGATATTAGCACAGTTGAGAAAATCCAGAAATATTTCATTCCTCTACTCGTTGTAGAATACCTTATGCCACCAGACTCAAAATTCTAGACCTAGAAAACCTTGAATTACGCCGTCTTCGGTCTGATCTAAGTATGGTATATAAAATCATATATTGCAATGTCCTACCTGTCAATGAATACTTCAGCTTCAACCATAACAAACCAAGAGCAAACAATAGATACAAACTCAAGATTAATCGCACCAAACTTGATTGCAGGAAATACGACTTCAGCAACAGAGTGGTCAATGTCTGGAATACTCTACCTGACTCTGGTTTCTTCCCCAAACCCCAAATACTTTAACCTTAGACTGTCTACTATTGACCTCACCCCTTTCCTACGAGGTCTGTAGGGGGCGTGCATAAGCGCACCAATGTGCCTACCGTCCCTGTCCTATTGTTTCTTGTATTTTTCTTACATGTACCCATTTCATGTATTCATAATTATGTATATACTTATACCTATTGTCTTATAAGCGACTGACAAATCAAATAAAATTCTAAAAAAAAAAAAAATCCTGGCAAATACCACCTCTGGTTGGCTGCATTCCCATCGATTCTCTGCCTCCTGAGTCCCAGCTGATCAGAGTCCCAGCTGATTGGCTGGGTCTTCTTTTGTTGCCCTGCACAGGAGAACGGAGTGGAAAGCAGGTTAGTGGGGTGGGGAGGGAATTGGGATTTTGCAATAACCTTCCCCTGGAGTGGGATGGAAATGGAGATTTTACAGCATCTTTCCCCTGCCACGCCCACCAAGCCAAGCCACACCATGCCCACCAAGCCATGCTCACAGAACCAATAGTAAAAAAATAAATAAATACCACCACTGGTCTTGCTTTTGTTCAGGTCTGGAGAGGGAGCTACATAATGGAGTAAAGAGGCCCACTGTGTGGTTTGCACACTGCAACTGTTGTATTACAGTTAGGACCAGTGGTGGTATTCACATTTTGTTTACTATCGGTTCTGTGGGCGTGGCTTGGTGGGCGTGGCTTGGTTTGGTGGGCATGACAGGGGACGGATACTGCAAAATCTCATTCCCTCCCCACTCCACTAACCTGATTTCTAGCTCCGTTCTCCTGTGCAGGGCAACCAAAGAAGACCCAGCCAATCAGCTGGGACTCGGGAGGCAGAGAATAGATGGGGGTGGGGCCAGTCAGAGGGAGTATTTACCGGTTCTCCGAACTACTCAAAATTTTCACTACCGGTTCTCCAGAACCTGTCAGAACTGGCTGAATACCACTTCTGGTTAGGACCCTGGCATTGTAAATCAGCTATTCTGCTCTGTGGAGTTAATTCTCCTGAGATGGATCTGTATGTAAGTGCAGGCAGTCTTCGGCTTATGACTGCAATTGAGCCCAAAATGCCTGTCTGTTAAGTGAGACATTGGTTAAGTGGGTTATGGTTCATTTCTTGCCACCGTTGTTAAGTGAATCACTGCAGTTGTTAAGTTAGTTACACAATTGTTAAGTGAATCTGGTTTTCCCATGGACTTTGCTTATCAGGAGGTCTCAGAAGCTGATCACGTGATCCCAGGACAATGCAAGCATCATAAATATGAACCAGTTGCCAATCATCTGAATGTTGATCACGTGGCCACAAAGGAGGCTGCAATGGCCATAAGCTTGAAAAATGGTCATAAGTCACTTTTTTCAGTGCCCTTTGTAACTTTAAAGGAACTGATGTAAATCGAGGACTCTCTGTACAAGTAATCCTGACTTAAACAATCATTCATTTAGTGATTGTTCGAAGTTACAATGGCACTGAACTAAAAAGGGTTTTACAACCAGTCCTCAAACTTATAACCGTCACAGCATCCCTATAGTCACCTGATCAGAATTTGGGTGCTTGGCAATCAGGACATATGTACAATGGTTGCAGCGTCCCAGGGTCCTGTGATCGCTATTTGTGGGGGAACATGGATTGGCTGAATGATTGCATGATTCACTTAACAACCACGAGCAAAAGGTCATTAAATCAGGTGTGACCCACTGAACAACCATTTTGCTTAGCCACCGAAATTCTGGTCTCAACTGGGATTGGAAGTTGTGGAGTGCTAACCTCCAGGGATAACACTATGCCTGCACGTTTGAATTGTGCTGCTTCCCTGTGTTGGATGGTTTATGACAGCGGTATTCACAAGAGGAACCCCAAAGTCAAGACAGTGGTCATGGCAAAGTCATCAAAGCCTCCACCTCTTTGGTATATATGTTGATGTCCTACACACATCCGAAGGATAGGACTTTGATCTCACAATCACAAATACCATTTTGACCAGGGGTGGGATTCAAATTTCTTAACAACCAGTTTTGTGGGCATGGCCTAATTTGTGGGTGTGGCTTGGTGGTCATGTGACTAGCTGGGCATGGCTTGTATGCAAATATTGTAAATATTTATGTAAATATTTAATTTTTTATTTAAAAAAAGAGCAACTTTTACCCAAAATCAGGCAAAGCAGGCAGGCAGATTGAGTTGTTCACAGAATCACAGATTCACTCAGAGATCTACCTTTCTGCAATCTGTTACCTGAATCTGCACTGAAAAAATAGAAGGTTCAGTCCTAAGGCAGGTTCAGCTCTGCTTTTAGATTAGCTAGAAAGCAAGAAATCCAATGATTTCCTGCTTTCTAACTAATCTAAATCTCCCTGCATAGCAGAACAGCTGATGGTAATGGGAAAAAAAAGGAAAAATAGCAACTTAACAGGCAGGTTTGATGGTGCGCATGCCAGGTAAGGAGTGAGTAGGCAGGGAAGGGAGGGGCAGGGCCAGGCAGTGGCACAATTTGGTGGTTCTCCAAACTGGGCAGAATCATAACAACCAGTTCTATAGAACTGGACCGACCAGGTAGAATCCCACCCCTGATTTTGACTTTTCCCTGTAGATGCCATGGATGAGCAGATGGTAGGCAAACAGCTTTTTCTTTCTTTCCTTTACAATTTTCAAATTCAGCCATGGGACGGATTGGAAGGAAAGCAAATACTAAACAAAGTATCTTGTGGAGTCCTTGGTGCTTTCTGAGCTTGGTTGTTTTCTTGCAGATGTTTCATTACTCTAACTAGGTCACCTTGCACTGAAGATGTTGCGTAGTTTTGGTAACGAAACATCTGTGAGACAAAACAACCAAGCTCAGAGAGCACCAAGGACTCCCAAGTTCAACTCTGAGCTATAAATATTCTCCTTTTATTGGGTCAAAACATCTTCTTTAAGACAGATTCAAGAAGGCCCTTGCTGTAGTAGCTTACCCTCAGGATTCCAACTGGATAACTTCTAATTCCAGATTTAAGAATCTAAAATTAAGATGGCATATTTAGCTGTCATAACTAACACTTCTTCCCTCTACCATGCGACCACTATTCCAAATTTTATAACTGCTTCTATGTCCCTATATTTAGAGAGAAAGAGAGGGAGAAACATCTGGTTGCCATTCCTATTGTTGTTTTCAAAAGACATACTCTGAGGATATGTAGATAAGTGCTGGAGGAGAATTTAAAAGGAACAAAATGCTCTCCTGGGGCCCATATTATGATTGCTTTCCCTCTACTGCCCTTTCTTGATTGATCCCCCTATTGAAACATACTTTTAAAAGGTACTTCTTAATCTTGGCCATACATACAAATTAGAAGGTTGTTTCAACTGCCTAATAGCTCAGTTGGCTTAATATTGGCTATGCTTGTACACCTTGCTAAACTGGGTCAGTGAACTGTTTTCTATATCGGATCACAGATTAATCTAATTAATTAAACTACAATAAATAACAAATAATAAACAAATAAATAACAACAAATTTAGCCTTTCTGTTCTCCCACCCCAAGTATTCTAGAATTTTAGGATGAGAAGCCCATATCCCTATTAGGATATCCACTTAAATCTGTTTTGAAAAATCACACAATTAGTAGAAATGTACAAGAACTTCTATAGGCAACAAATCTGAATATCCCTCTTACTAAAACTAATACTAGCAGCAACTGAAGCACAAATCTGTTAGCACAAATCTTTCTTTATCCATCCAAAATCATGCAGGTGAAACGAAGGTATATTATTACTTCATACAACTAGTTATTGTTCTTATTTTAAAAGAGTTTATGTCAGCTAAACCTAGGTATCAATCTATTGGGGAAAAATGACAATAAGGTTATCTTATTTTATCTTATCTTTTTGGGGAAAAGAGTCTTTGGGTAATTTATATCAAGATACATATCAAACCTCCACATGTTAGCAAATGTTAGAAGTATAAGTAAAATATGTGTCCATGGACATCTGTATTCAGAACACATAAGTGGAATACTGTCCTATGAATGCTGATAATAAAATGACTTGGGTTTTTATTAACCTAGAAACCCATTTCAAGGTTGTAGAAAGAGCATTTTAGTTTCTAATCCAGTAAGGGTAATTTAGATCAGAGGTGGTATTCAGTGGGTTCTGACCCGATCTGGAGAACCGGTAGTGGAAATTTTGAGTAGTATAGAGAACCAGTAGCGGCTATTTTGAGTAGTTCGGAGAACCGGTAGTGGAAATTTTGAGTAGTTCGGAGAACCGGTAGCGGAAATTTTGAATAATTCGGAATACCACCTCTGACTGGCCCTGCCCCCATCTATTCTCTGCCTTCTGAGTCTCAGCTGATTGGCTAGGTCTTCTTTTGTTGCTCAGCACAGGAGAATGTAGCTGGAAAGCAGGTTAATGGGATGGGGAGGGAATGGGATTTTGCCTTATCCTTCCCTTGGAGTGGGGAGGGAATGGAGATTTTACAGAATCTTTCCCATGGCAGACCCACCAAGCCATGCCCACCAAGCCACACCCACAGAAACGGTAGTAAAATTTTTTGAATCCCGTTACTGATTTAGATGTATCACCATTCCAAAGGTGAATAATAGTTTAATTAATTAAACTACAATAAACTTAAATTTACCTTTATGGAGTCTTCCTGTAATCCACAAGATAATGTGACTTTCCTTGGCTCCATGGATGCTAAAAGCTAATTGTGGGCCTCTTCACTTCTAGAAATGCTTTCAGACAACCTTTCAATCTCTTAAGTCTTCTGGTGTGGAAATATATTTTTAATCTCTCTAGATGATAACTTATGGGGTAGATTAGTGGTTCTCAACCTGTGGTCCGTGGACCTCAAGGGTGGGGTGAGGCGTGATGTTGTCACAGAATGTCCATGAAATGTTTGAAAAAATGCTATGATTTAAATCTTGAGTTAAGTCTTGGGGGTCCATGGCCACAAAAGGTATTTCAAAGGGGTCCATGGTGAAGAATAGGTTGAGAACTATTGGGGTCGGTTATAAAAATAACCAATTAATTAGGATTCATAGTGGGAAGATCTACATTGTGTGCTTTCATTCACTAGTTCATTCATCAATGAAGTAATCTTCAAGAACTGTATCTTTCTTCATTAGAAGCAAATCAAGATTTTTCAGGTACAAAATGTAGTTGGACTAAGCAATCATCCTTTTGTTAAAATATAAATCCCATCTTCAACCAATAAAAACAGCCCCATCTAATGTGAGTATACAAAACACCTCCATATCACACTGTTTTCACTCTCTCAAACCAAAGAAGTTGCTTCAAGGTCATTTATGATTATCTTCACATTTTCTTTAGTGGATCCTGCAATTAGCAAAAAGATATCTGAATTTCCATCTCTGTAATCTCTATCCTCTTTCAAAACATAAAAGGTATTAAGACAGGTAATTTTCTTCCTTCATTTAAAAAAAAATGGCTGTATTTATATACTGCCTCAATCAAACTGATTCTGGGAAAACTGTTTCGATATTTGCAGGATTTCCCAGTTCTTGCAGAATGGGAATGAAACCAATCAGAGTTGAATGAGACAATGTGCAAATGACAAGCAACTCTGGTTTGCTAGTCTTCAGAATCATTGGGGAAATAACCTAGGTTACGATATAATTTAACACAACTGTAAGCTACAAAGTACTCCATCTGATCAGTAAGGAGATTCATTTTTCTGGAAAATGGAACCATATCTTCAGCTGGGAAAAAAATGCTAAGATTTCACACACGGTTGCCAAATGTTGAAATTCTCGATGTTTTTCTCAACAAAACAAATGAATTGTGCTACAGTAAAAACTGGCAGTTCCCTCATGGAATCTGGCAACATTTGAAGATTATTCACTTCCTTTTCCATTATGTGGTAGAATAAGGACCATCTGATGGCAACCATCATTTGCTCAGGTCTGCTCTGTGCTCTTAAAAAATGTCTGTTGAATTGCAAGGAGTGGAAGTCTCCTTTTAAAAATGGAAACAAGAACTGGTGTTATCTATTTCTGACCCTCGAAACATTGTGCCAGGTCTCTGTTTTAACTGCATTTTCAGCCAAACACCCAATTCTACCTTTGAAGAATGATCGGGATAAATAAATCAATAAAAACAATATCTTAGCATTTTGAAAGAGCTCACCAGACCTTTCTATAATATTTCAATTGTATGGTGTTTATTATTTGGTACTTTCCCCTTCAAGGTCCCATTTTTTTTGGTGGGGTTTTTTTGGTTTATTTCCTTTCTACATGTATTGAAAGTAAGAAAGCAGCTAAACTTGAAATAATCATGCAAGATCTTGTCGGGTCAAAAAGCAAAGGTACCAGAGCAAGGTTACAGGAATGGAGTGATTGCACAAAGTGAAGTTAATCTGGCCGGCACCGAGTGTAAAATGTTAATGGGGAATGGAGTATAAATGTCATGACCTTACACTGATAGAAACAACAGTACGACAGAAATGTAATTTTTGTCCTAGAAGGCTCTTTTTTAAAAAAAAAATATTATTGATGTTTGCTAGCCAAGAGGGAAAGGCGTTTCCTGGGTGATGAATGGATGCTCCTTTCTATATTATTATTTTAGAAGGCATTGCTGAAAATTATTCTTACAGCTCTTGTATCCAAGTTTGGAAAAGTGTGGGGGAGAAGGTTTTGAAAAGGATGATAATCTGAACTGGAGATTTCTTTCCTAAATGGGAAATGGCAAAAAGAATGAGTTTATAAAAATCGAAATGCTACAAAATAGAGTTTGTGGAAAGAAATTATATTTCCCCCATAGCCTGGTAAATATCCAGTTGATTGGGAGAAAGAAAAGGAAGGAAGGAAGGAAGGAAGGAAGGAAGGAAGGAAGGAAGGAAGGAAGGAAGGAAGGAAGGGAAGGGGAAGAAGGAGGGATGGAGTGAGTAAGGGAAGGAGGGAAGCAAAGGGAAGGGGAGAGGGAGGGAAGGAAAGGAAGTGGAATGGGGAAGGAGGGAAAGAGGGAAGGAAGGAGGAAGGGAGGGAAGGAAGAATACTTTACCAAGGCATTATTAAATCAAAGAGATTACTTACACACACACACATATACTCACACATTCACACACACACACTTATCTGAGTGTTAGTATTATTCCTTCATTTTGTCCAACTCAAATATTCATTACCTTTTTCCAGCAATGACTTGGCATCCAAATGAAAGTTACACATGTAGAAATGGTTATTGTTCTGAAATTTTAGCTATGTCCATCATTGTTTCCAGGAATTCAGAAACTCCATCCCTGACTGAGGTTGATTGGAGAGGGTAGTAACCGAGGAATCTGTGGGCAACTGGATTTTGCTGCAGGTTCGAAAGCAGCTCCAGATACCTTAAATGACAGGAAGTGACCAGTGTTGGAAAGCTGAGATCTAATTTATTTTCAGTTACATTATGATGTAGCTGAAAACCCTGTAAAGCTGGGCTTTCTTCTTGTTTCTCGAGGTGAAGCTGTGACTTTGTTTTCCTATTGGAAAGGGTATTTCAATCATCTCACCTTCTAACTTCTGAATTTCTGGTTTTGTTAGCTTTGTGGGTTTTTTTTTTCAGATTCCATGAATAAAATAGGCAAGCATTTTATCAGTTTCCTTATCTATACATGAGGAACTGGTTTGTCTCAAAGTCAGGGATTGGTTTCTTCCTCTTGTGTATTCAGTGTTGAAAAAGCAGGGATATTCACGTGTGTGTTTGTGTGTGTGTGTGTGTGTGTGTGTGTGTGTGTGAGGGGGGCATAAAAAAAGTCAAGATGGCAGTCCCAATTGTCCAACTGCAGCCATCTTGGTGACCCATTTCATCTCCACCTGTGGACACCCTGTCAGATGAACTTATTTTTGATTACGGCATCTGAAATTGGCATAAACAACAACAATTACAGATTGCCCACAAACTGCTTTGATGGTGTTGGGGAGTGACAATAGTGGCGTTGTAGGAGAGTCCTAAAATGGTCCATATGAAACTGAATCCTTTTTAACTTTTTTGACAGATGGATTTTATTTTTATGCATTCGTTGATCAAACTTGTATGCTGCCTGACTTGCCAAGGCGGCTGTTTTATGTTTTGAAGAATGGGAGATTTCCAATTTGCATGTGTGAAGTCTGTTTATGCTACATTTGTAGATAGATTGAAAGTGATTAGTAGACTAGGAAAAAAATTGCACCTTCACTCTGTAGCATTCTGTTTTTTTTAAAAAAAATATTTTATCTCTGAGCATTTTAATATTTAATGTTTTATTGTTTTGTATCTTTGTTTTTATGAAGTTTCTAAGCCATGAGTGTCAACTGTCTGACTAGTGAACCCAAAATAAGGAAACACTCTCAGGACCTTTGAATTCCCAAAAGTAAAACTTTATGGATACACCATTTTGGTACTGAACAATCAAAACCAGCTCTGGTTTTCCTGAGCAATAGCTTGCTTAGTTAAACAATAGTTTCCCTTTCTCTCCACCTCTGTATGATCACATTGTCCAATTAGGAAACATTCTTTGTTATGGGAACAGTCTCTCTCTTTCTCAAGCACCTGCAATGGTGACCTTGATGGGTACCAGACTCTCACAGTCTACCCACACATTCTCAGCATTCTATTTCCCCCTTCCTTCCCCAC
Source organism: Bungarus multicinctus (assembly GCA_023653725.1). Classification (NCBI taxonomy): domain Eukaryota; kingdom Metazoa; phylum Chordata; class Lepidosauria; order Squamata; family Elapidae; genus Bungarus; species Bungarus multicinctus. Next base: position 261,336,998 of record CM042834.1, read on the forward strand.
AGTTCATTGGTGTTAAGGTTTGAAAGAAGCAAAGCAGTTCAATCTTGACACCAGTGTCACTTGACAGTGAGATGGGAGGCATATAAACCTAAAAAAATATAAAATATATTTTATAAATTTATTTATAAAATATATAAAAACTCTAACTACAGCTTGTGTCAACTCATAAAACATTTTGTATACACATTTTATAGCTGACAACAGAAAGAAGAGGGGAGTTTTAAAGAGCAGGCAGCAGTGTAGAATCGAAAGTACATTCCATTCATATTTTCTTCAAAGACTGATTAGATGGCTGAAACTTCTGCAGCACAAAAATCTAGTTGGAGAGCAGAATTAATGACTCTTGGCTTTGGATGTTTTCCGTTGGATGATACACCCAGGGGGGTGGGGGGAAAAGCAGGATCAAAGGTGACAGTGAATTACATATCTCAGAGTTGGCTACACCCAGGTTAGTGCCAGATGTAGAATGGTAATTTCAAATAAATCCTCTTTAGTTTTGGAAGTGTGGCTTATGGCTCATGATTTAATTGGAGTAACTGCCAGAATCCTGGCAGCTTGAAGATCAGCATCTCTTTACTCTCCTCCCCTTTTTTGGTTTTTTAACTGTCTGGCTTGATGGAAAATTTTATGAAACGTAAACCTTTGCATCTATTATAAAACAAAGAAAAATCAGGGGACCTAATAAAGGCATAGACTCTGTGGATTTTTGGATTGTTGTTGTTGTTGCTTACCACAGCTACTTTTTCTGACAAGGGACTAGAGCAGGGGTGTCAAATTCGATTTCATTGAGGGCCACATCAGGGTTGTGTTTGACCTTGGAGGACTGGTGTGGGCGTGGCCAGGGTGGGCATGGCCAGCTTGATGTCAATCGTGTCGGGGGCACCTGTGGTGGCCTGAGCGCTCTGCCAATGAAAATTGGCTCCCGAGCTCTGTTTCCAGCTGTGATGGCCTCCTGCAACCCTCTGCCAGCAAAAATGGAGCACATGAGAGCTGCGTGTGGCCCTCCCAAGCTACATTTTCACTTGCAGAGGCACCATGAGCTGGTCCTTCGGTATTTCCATGGTGGCCCTGCGGACTAGATCTAAACACCCTGCGGGCCAAATCTGGCCAGCGGGCCTTGAGTTTGACATCCCTGGACTAGGGCATCAGCTTCTCTGGTCATATTACTTGGGTCTGAGTAGATTCAGAGACCCAAACTTTTGTAAGCAAAATATTATCTATCTCTGCTTTAGGATTTCTGATTTCACTAGAAAGTAACTTGGTTCTGCCAATGCTGTTTTTTTCCCAACTTCCCACTTAAATTACCAGCCTGAAACAATCTATAAGCACTTCCACATTAAGTATTTATAGCCTATCACTGCTATCCTGCAATGATATAGCACCAATGTGCTATATGGGTAGATGATGCTATAAAATTGCTCATGTGGAAATCTTAGATGTCTTCTGTAGAGCAGTAGCTATGCACACTCCTCAGATAACAGATAATCAGAGTTGAAAAGGACCTTGTCAACTAGTCCAACCCCCTGCCCAAGTGGGAGACCCTAAACCATTTCTGACAGATGGGAGTCCAATCTCTTCTTTAAAGTCTCAAGTGATGGCGCTCCCATAATTTCCGAGGGCAAGCTGTTCCATTGGTTGATTGTTCTGTCAGAAAGTTTCTTCTTATTTCCAGGTTCTCTCCTTGTCCTCATAGAACAATTGTGTGCAGAGAGAGATATTGGTTAAAACAAAAAGTTTGATGTAGCAGTTAAAGATACTGGATTAGAAAGCAGGTAATTTGGAATTCTGGTCCTTCCATAGGAGTGATTTTGGGATAGACAGTTTCTCCCAGGCCTAAAAAAGTAAGAATCAAGGAACTGTCAAGACACTCCTACCAACACTGTAAGGCAAACCCTTTATATAAACAGAGAGCAAACCCCAACTATCCCCTAGCCTTGATGATGTTACCAAGATGGGTTATAAGACATCTACCAGAAAGCAACCAAGCTCAGAGGGCACCAAGGATCCCACACTACTCAAGAACTGCTTGGATCTCCAATATGGTTTTATTTTTTTAAGTTTGAGGAAGTTGTACAGGTCAGAATAGATTTTTAAAAATATCTCCTTTCACTTATGCATTTTTTCCAATTGGAGCTGCTACTTCTCCTTGGGCACAATCTAGGAAACTTTGGGGCAGATGGAAGTTTCAAGGAACAGGTAAATTTGAAAATCTCTGCCTAGATTGGTGTTTCTTAATCTTGGCAACCCTAGGACTTCAACTTCTGGAACTCTGGCTGGGCTACTCTGGAAATTGAAGTCCACACAACTTAAAAAAAATGAGATTAAGAAGCACTGGCCTAGACTGTTACAGTTAGCATTCAATCCTTCCCACTTAGAATTGCATTTCCTCTTTAAAAGGAAATGCTTCACATCTCCATGAGAATTATGAGTATCTTATGGAGGCCTTTTTGTACCTAGAAATGCTCTTCTAAAATTTAAAGTATCTGGGAAATTCGCAGTTTTTTTCAGGTATAAAGTGACTTGGTACTTTATATTGTCTCCTAATTTATAATATAATAAATGTATTTTTCCGGCCTGGGTTATTCAGAATGTGAAAAGTAATTGGATGGAAAACATTTCATATCAGCTGGCTTTTAAATACATACATTGAGAGGAGACTAATTAGGCTCTGAAGTCTAATGCTAAGTGGTTTATAACGACAGACCATATAAAGAAGACCTATAAACATTCCAGAAAGATTTTCTGTCTAATCTCTTGTGTCTCTGCTGGGAAAGAAGATATATTTCACCTAAGGTGGCTACCTTTTTTCCCTCTTTCCTGACAAAAGATCTGGAAAATTAAGGCAAAGCTTTGTAAAACACGAGGTCTCTGTCTGTTAGACAGTTGTTAAAGACAGGGATTTTGACAAGGAAGACTAGTTGGTACCAATAGTACTTGAACAATACGAATAAATACTTCGCATTCCTAAAATCACAGAATTGGTGACAATCTGGAGAGACCAGAAGGTATATATGGGCTTCTTGGTGCCTTTTGAGCTTGGTTTACTTGCACACGTTTCCTTATTCTGCATTACCTACTGATGATGTTACCTAGTTAGGTTAATGGAATGTCTGCAAGAAAATAACCAAACTCAAAAAGTACCAAGGGTTTCTACAGTTCAACCCTGAGCTACATATATTCTCTTCTACTGGAACAGAAGGGATCTACTGGGGATCAAGCTAGGAAAAGATGAATGTATCCCAGTTTTGCTCTCTCTGGGAACCAACAACCTGCTTTGCAATTGATCAGTCTCAACCAGTCTGTCAAGGAGAAGTTATTCCCAATTATGGACTGGTACATCTCAAGAGCATCAACTTATTCCTCAGCAGCGAGAATTCTGATATGTTGAAACGTTTGTGGTTGCCTTCGAGTCAGTCTTTACTTCTACTACAATAGAATAAAATAACTTTATTGTCACTTTCAATGTACCCTAATCGGCATCCAGCAAAATGAAGTTTCATTGCATGCAGCTCTCAGAGTCACTACCTCTAATATACACTACACAATCATGATAGAATAAATAAATAAATAAGTATATACCCCAGTGGAGGGATTCAATTTTTTTTACTATCGATTCTGTGGGCTGTGGCTTAGTGGGAGTGGCAGGGGAAGGATTATGCAAAATCTCCAGTCAGAGGTGGCATTTGCCGGTTTTCCAAACTACTCAAAATTTCCGCTACCAGGTTCTCCAGAACTGGTCAGAACCTGCTGAATACCACTTCTGATATATCCATATAATAATATGACACAGAAAAACAACACAGTCTAGTTGTTGTATATATGTACATGGTGAGAAAAATGAATCTTGCAAGTTTACCAGACGGATGACATAGGGAACAAAGCTATTACGGAATCATGTAGTCCTGCTAGAAATACTTCAAAACCTCCTTCCAGAGGGAAGCAACAGGAACAGACCGTGAAGTGGGTGTGTGTGGGTCTCTAATAATGCTTTGAGCTCTAAGCACATAGTGCTTATAAGCAGCACAGCATTGCATTGCATTATAGGAAGTGAGCTTCCTATTATCTTCTTGGTTGTCCTCACCACTCTCTGTATGGACTTTCTATCTGAGGCACTCCTGTCACCAAACCAAACAGTGATGCAGTTTATTAAAATGCTCTTAATCGTGCCTTCCTCTGTAAAAAGTGGCCAAGACAGAAGGAGAAAGATGTGCTCTCCTCATCTAATGCATTGGCTGCCTGGACAAGTCCCTGCAGTTTTCTTGGCAAGATTCCTTGGAGGTGGTTTGCCCTTGCCTCCTTCTAGGTGATGAACTCTCAGAATTCATCAGCCAAGTCTGCTTCTAGCTGCTGAGAGAGAATGACTGGCCCAAGGTCATCCAGCTGTTTCTGTGCCCAAGGCAGGATTAGAACTCAGGCTACTTTATAGCCTGGAGAACCTAATGCCTCTAGCCAAACCATTAAACCAAACTGGCTGTCATACAGTAGTTCAGGCTAGAAACCCGGAGACCATAAGTTCTAGTTCCATCTTTGGCACCAAGCCAGCTGGGTGACTTTGGACAATCACTCTCTCTCTCTCTCTCTCTCTCAGCTCTAGGAAGGAGATTTGGCTGATGAATTCTCAGAGTTGAAGTCCACATATCTTAAAATTGCCAAGATTGAGAGGGCACTGCTCTAAGGCATCGCACGGTTAGGGTCACAAAGTATATGAGTGACAATAGTAGTACTCACTTATTGACAGCAATTGGGACCTGTGACTACATCCCTAAGTGATACAGTCATTAAATGAGACATCCTATGGCCATAATGAACCAGTGATCCTGTGTCCACGAGATGCTGCCACAATTATAAATGGCCACCAGTTGCAAAACACCTGAATTTCAATCACATGACCTTGGGGGATACACTGCATCAATCATAAGCGATGACTTTAACTGGGGTTAAAGTTACTTTTTTGGGATCATCATTATAACTCTGAAGGATCAGTAGACAGGTTGATGGTTAAGCAAGGACGATCTGTATAACAAGTTAAGCTAAGCTTGTTTTTTTGTCTTTATTAATCTTTCTTCATGTTTAATAGTTTTGTATGGTCTTTTTTATCTGTTCATTGTGCTGAGAGCCACCCAGAGTCACTGTAACAGTGAGAAGGGCAGCATACAGTATAAATTTAATGATAAAAACAATGTGATAGACAAAGCTTAAATATAATTTCTTTTCCCTCCTAATACAAAACATACAGAAGTAAACAGTAGTGAAATGTATGCTCCTGCACTGTAGACCGAGGTCAACATTTTTCAACACTTTCTTGTACAAAACAAAAGTTTTAGAAGGTTTAAAGAAATCAGCAGAGCAAAGGGGTTTTGTTTTGTTTTTTAAGGCAAGGAACTATTAATTAATGTTAGGTTTTGATGACATTTTCAAGCAAAGAAAGTACGGGAATGATACCTAAAGCATGGAGCGAGATGCTTTCTGTTACTCCTGCATATTTTTTTCACCCCAAATTGTCTCTACATTCATGTCTTATGTAGGCTTGACCTAATCCTGCTCCCAACAGGATGAGGAAGTGTTGAGAAAAAGGACCTGCCAATCTTGGTTCACGAAGCCAGGCAGGGTAATTAATGTAGTGAATTGATCTTGTCAGTAATTGCCACTTCAGATCCTCTCCAAGGCCATTTGTTTGCTTCCAGACATCCACTCCAGAAAATCATGGAGTGGTTTTCTTCGTGCAGTAAAGTAGTTCTCAAGTTACAATGGGGTGACCTGTTCTCCACGATTGTTAATTCTGCTTAGGAGGCAATCAAGCTGATTCCTGAGGATCATGAAAATGCTTTTTAGCAACTAGGCACATGTATATGACAAGTAATTTAACTGTTACATTCCCAGTAGTTATCATTCTGTAATGATGATTACTAGGTGTGGTAGCGCAGTGGTTAGCAAACTTTTTATGTTTTAGCTTGTTGTAACAGTAAGCCACTCAGAGTTATCCTAGGCTAAGATGGGTGGCCCATAAATAAATAAATAAATAATAAGAAAGAAAGTAAGAGAAAGAAACAGAAAGAAGGAAAAAAGAGAAAGAAAGAAAGAAAGAAAGAAAGAAAGAAAGAAAGAAAGAAAGAAAGAAAGAAAGAAAGAAAGAAAGAAAGAAAGAAAGAAAGAAAGCACTATGAAGCAGTATATTAGTCTAAGTGCTATTGCTATTACTAACCTGCTTGATTGAGAAATTTGATTCTCCTTAACTCCTCACGGTTTTGATGGTAGACTTGAATAAGAACTTTCTCTCTGTTGAACATGAAGGAGAGCTGGAATGATTCTATAACCACAGTAATTTTTTCTCCATTCACAATGCTATATCAGCATATATTCCAGATATGCTGTCCACTGGAAAAAAATGATTTTTTTGGCAGATGGAACTTTCTAGGGACAAAAATAGTCCAGTGGTCACTACAGCTGGACCAAAAATTGGTTGAGGTCCTTATATGCTCTGTTCTTCAAAAGATAAAAATCAAAGGCTATTACAGAAGATGGAGATACTATGGCTTACACTAAATCATAATCTCTATCCTGTCAAGAAAGGACTATGCAATTATAATACCTAGACGGATAAAATAAAAGTAGAGAATGCCAGCGGAAACTCCCTAGGAAAACATGTCATTAAAAAAAAAGAGAGAGAGAGATTAATGGATTTTCTTCAAGAGCTGCTGCAGCTATGCAAACAATGTAAGACACCTTTGAAACAAAATAAATTTGATTATGACAGATATAAGTGGAATGAGTTAGATGCAGCAGTCAATGAGAAACAAGGCCATAAATCTGGGGAATTAATTGGATTCAATTCTGAAATAAACAATTTTAGAATGCAGATACTGGGTGAGTTACAGAGGTATCATTTTTTTCCTGACAACCATTTCCCTTTATAATTGCCAATGACTGCTTCAAAACTGGCAAAGATTTAATTTGGATTTTTAAAACATGGAGAGCTCTATATAAGAATGTAATACTCTATGTACCGTATATGTATAAACGTATCTATGTCTATCTATACATATATGTATATATGGAGTACACACACCACACACACACACACACACTAATCCAAAGTGGTGCTTATTTTAGTTACCAATTTGTTTATACACATACATAACATCATATCATTTTTATAGGGTGGTTACATTATTTTATTCAATTTAAATTTGTTTAAATTGGTTCAAATTTATAAAGAAATATTACAGCCAAATCAGTTTTATTAGATATAGTCTCCAACATGTGCAATAAGTATCTTCTCTATGTTGGAACAGTGACAAGAAGAAAACACTGATTTTTTTAATGAGAATCTGTCAGCTTTTATAAAAGGACATCCATATCTGATCACTCTTTTATTCTAAGCATTTAATTAATCTAATACACAAAAGGCCCTTCAAAGAATGTCTTTGGTGGTTTTCTGTATTTGTTTCTGCCTTTGGTTTAGTGGATAGTCATGGTTGGGACATCTCAACTTAACCCTATATTTTTAACAACATACTAGGAATGCAAATGCAACCCTAAAGAGCACTAGCGAACACTAATAGAATAGAAAAGAATATAATAGAATAAGAGAGTTGGAAGGGACCTTGGAGGTCTTCTAGTCCAACCCTCTGCTTAGGCAGGAAATCCTACACCACTTCAGACAAATGGTTATCCAACATCTTTTTAAAAACTTCCAGTGTTGGAGCATTTACAACTTCTGGAAAAAAAGTTGTTCCACTGATTAATTATTCTCACTGTCAGGAAATTTCTCCTTAGTTCTAGGTTGCTTCTCTCCTTCATTAGTTTCCACCCATTGCTTCTTGTCCTGCTCTCAGGTGCTTTGGAGAATAGCTTGACTCCCTCTTGTTTGTGGCAGTCCCTCAGATATTGGAACACTGCTATCATGTCACTCCTAGTTTTTTTTTTCATCAAAGTAGACATACCCAATTCCAGCAACCCTTCTTTATATGTTTTAGCCTCCAGTCCCTTAATCGTCTTTGTTGCTCTTCTCTGCATTCTTTCTAGAGTCTCAACATCTTTTTTACGTTGTGGCGACCAAAACTGGATGCAGTATTCCAAGTATGGCCTTACCGAGGCATTATAAAGTGGTATTAAGACCATGTGATCTTGATTCTACCCCTCTAACAAAAGCATAAAACCAGGCTTTCTATTGATCCCTATTTTTAATATATCGGTATATATCTGTACAATGGAATTAATTATTTTGTCTTCTATGCCGGTACACTAGACCTTTGGTTTTTGTGGATTTCAGTTCAGTAGCTTTCAGTGTAAAAGACAAAATTTATATTTTGGTTATATCAAATTTTTGCCCCGGTAACAGAGAAAGTGTGTGCTTAATTGTTATGTGCATTACATTATTATTGGTTAGATTTGTTATCATGACCCCACTGCAAAAGACAAATTTAGGTGCATTCTCCTTACATTACATGTTAATGTGTGTGTTTATATATTATGTGTCACTTTACATATATTATGACCAGTTTAACCTATTTACCATTTTATGGCAATTTCATTTATTACCCTTTCTCTCCATTAGTCCTTTAAATCAAGGTTTTATGGTAATCTGATGGATGCTGAAAACAAATGGATTTTTCTCATTGAAGGTATCCATATAATCTGAAAAACTTCCTTGGAGAAAAAAAAAACTTTCAAGAATAGATTTAGGTATAGAGGAAAGGGTGGGAATGCAGAAGTCTATCAAATATCATGTTGGATTTTGGATAGCATACAAAAAGGTAGTTTTCTCACTAAGGTGTCTCCTCCTAAATTTGTGGGCTTACTACTATTCTGACAGAAATGCCATGAGAACTGTAAATTATTTTGAAAGCTAGTATGCAAAACAGTCTTTTAGAAATTATTACCTGGTCTTCAACCATTTAGAAAGGGGGTTGCTTTGAAATTATTTTCATATTTCACCATTAACCAGCTAGTATAGCCCAACTGGGATTAACAGATAGGCCCATCCAGGGAGATAAAAATAGCTGAAAAGCTATTTTTCTTAGATTTAAAATCCTATGTTAAATTTGAAACTTTAACATATCCAAAATGTTTCTGCTGAAGTTTCTAGTGTATTACCTCAGGGATTTTGTAGTTACTTAGTTGTAATTAGTCTTGCTTTCATAATCAGTTTATATCTTATGTAAAATACTTACTTTACATTGTATATTTACATTGTTCCTTAAATAAACATGAATGCTGATTTAGGTTAGTGGTTTCTGCAAGAAAGGGGAATTTATAAACTATCCCTGTGATCAGAGTGGTTGTCCTCAGCTACACAAAAAATGGTGCATAGGAAGTTGGGATATAAGGATGCCCCTTAAAACAAGGGTCCCTAATCCCTGGTTCATGGATTGACACGGATCCACGGCAGGCGAGAAACTGGTCTACGTAAACAAGCAAAGCCTCATCCGTGGGATGCAGGCAGCACACAAAACCACGCCCCTTCTGGTCCACGGAAAAATCTCTCTCCACGGAATCGGTCCCTGGTGCCCAAAGGGTTGGGGTCCACTGCTTTAAATTTTTTTCCAGGTTGAAGAGATACAGGGGGGTGGGGTAGTGGTTACAGTTCTGGAATGGGTGCAGGAAAGACCAAGTTTAAATTGGGTTTATAACCATGGAAGTATATTGGTGGCTCTGAGGCAGCTCAGCTCAATTTAGCTCAGTCTATTTCACAAAGATATTGCAAAAAAATTATAAAAATAAATAAAAAATGGAGGAGGAAGTCCTAGACTATACCCTCTTGAGGTCTTGGAAGAAAGGTAGAAGAGTTATTATTAATACATTAATAAAGGCTTCATCATTAATGATCAATTAACAATTAACTGACACCATGATTAATTAATTCTATGAGCAAGAAGCTATGAATAAGTAATGAATGTCTGAGTGTATATTTTAATAAATCACTTGCATGGAATTCTCTCAAGGAGGCAGTGAAGAATGAAATCTGTGCTACAATAGTAGAGATATTCCATTGTTTCCCACCCTCTGAGAATGGATGCTGGTGGAACTAGCCCTTTAAATCTTTGCCTGGAAAGCTCAGAGATTTAGGAAGCGAGCCACAAGAAGACTCTTGAGATTCTGAAAAAAAGGGAAGTTCATCAGGCAAAAGTCCCAGCAGTATTGCTACAGAAAGAAACTGCCTCATGACCTACAACAATGAGATTTAATAAATCAATATTATAATATCGAGAGAGGTGGCTTTAAATGCCAGGGTACTGTTTATCAATTTATGTTATCAAGAACAGTTGAGATCAGAAAACTGGGCTCAAATTTGTCAATCAATATCAAATCTGTATTCTATCAGCCCTGCTCAAATGAAGAACACAGAGCCCACCAGATTTATGATTATGACTCTATGACTGACTTGGAAATTATCAGAAAGCCTCATTCTTTGGGTGGTATAATAAATTCAAATCTAATCAGGTTAATCCACCTTGTCTGTAAAACCTAAACTTCCTTTAGCTGAGGACAGCTTTTGCTGAAGTGAGGTTTCAGCCCATCTGTATGGCAATCCTAGATAGGAAGTTCTCTTATCTTTTCTTGGCTAATTGTAAATGTATCTTTTCCAGTGAAGTAAATAAAAACAGTTTGCTTTATTTACTCTTCTATCAATTGTTTAGATCGAAAAAGGATTTGGTTGCATGCAGCTCCTTGTCACTCATGGCTACAAAATGAGTGATTGAATACAAGGCTAGCGTGATCTTATGAAATATGGATTTTCCCTAAATGTGTGGCTGTACCTATAACCAATATATTGCTGTTTTCTACAGCTTGTATTTCTTTCAGCCTTTCTCAGCCTGGAAAAGCTTGGGTATCACAAAAAGGATACTAAAGAAACAGACGTCAAAGTCCTGAGCTTTGTGAAGGCTCTCTATACAAAATTCAACATCTGAGATCTTTAATACTGGAGGAAATAACAGGAGAAAGAGAAGATAATTACACATTTTTAAAATGTGAGTACTACTCAGATTTTCAAAAGCATTCCCCAAATCTAGCAAATGAATGAAACTTGCTCCCCTCTCCCGCATTAACAATGAAGTGTCATTGGAAAGTCAATCCAGAATTCTAAACTCATATTATATATGAATGTGTGTGTGTTTGTGTGTATGTGTGTATGTATCAGTTTTTTACTACCGGTTCTGTGGGCGTGGCTTGGTGGGTGCGGCAGGGAAAGGATACTGTAAAATCTCCAGTCAGAGGTGGGATTTGCCGGTTTTCTGAACTACTCAAAATTTCCACTACTGATTCTCCAGAACTGGTCAGAACCTGCTGAATACCACCTCTGGTATGTATGTATGTATGTATGTATGTATGTATGTATGTATGTATGTATGTACGTATGTATTTATAAATAGAATAGAATGGAATGGAATAGAATAGGAATAGAAATAGAAATAGGAATTAGAATAGAATAGAATAGAATTCTTTATTGGCCAAGTGTGATTGGACACAGAGGGGATTTCTGTCTGGTGCATACGCTCTCAGTGAAAGTGATAAGTCATAGATCATAAATCATAGTTACAGTATAAATAAATAAACAAACAAATGCAAGCAAACAAACAAACAAATAGACATCCATTTTACCCCAGTCCCTTAGCTTAATTCCAATTTGGTTCTTGATGGGTTTATTCTTTCTCAGAAGGAGCTGGGATGTGATCTTTTTGCCCACTTGAAGCTGGTGACAAGATATGACCACTTTTGAGTAAGGAGTTGTGTCCTCACCACCTTGCTATTGGGTTAATATATTGCATGTTGTGTAGGGCTGATTTTGACAATGACACAGAAACTTTGGCTGATCTAAAATGCAGCCAAACTGCTTTTGATAGAATAGCACCTATATTATAGAGGAGTAAACATGAGCGACATGGTAGCCTAATCATGAGAGTTCAATCCTAGTTAGTGGCAGATGTTTCTCTTCTAGGGTTCAAAGAAAAAAAAAATCTGCTGCAAACTCTGCATAGGCATCAGGAAGGGCAATAGGAATCCTTGTGAAATCTCTTTCCTGACCTGGCCTACCTTGCAGGAGCTACATGAGTAACTTGTATGTTTCCAGATACAATTCAAAAGATACAGGTCCTCCTCATTTAGTGTGTCAGGGTTCTAGCCATGCAGGCTCATATTTAGCTGGTTGTCCACTAAGATTCCAAGATCCCTCTCACAGTTGCTGCTATTGAGCCTGGTTTCACCCAGTCTATATGTGTACTTTTGGTTTTTCTTGCCCAAGCATAGGACTTTACTTTTCTCTACATTGAATTTCATTTTGTTAGATAAGGCCCAGTGTTCTAATCTGTCAAGATCCATCTGGATCTTGAGCCTATCTTCTTGGGTGTTAGCTATTCCTGCCAGCTTAGTATCATCTGCAAATTTAACAAGTTCCCCTTTTATTCCCTCATCAGTCGTTAATGAAGATATTGAAGAGTACTGGGCCTAAGACAGAACCTTGTGGCACCCCACTGCTTACTTCCCTCCATGTAGACTTAGACCCATTAAGGACTACTTGTTGAGTACAGTTTGTCAGCCAATTGCGAGTCCATCTAGTGGGTGGTGCTATCTATTCCACTTTTTTCTAGCTTACCAGGAAGTAGGTTGTGGTCTACTTTGTCGAATGCCTTGCTGAAATCTAAATATATTATGTCCACAGTATTTAGTTGGTCTACTAATTTAGTCACTATGTTGAAGAAAAATTTTTTATTGCATGACAACATCCTTCTTTCCCTCTCCTAGAGGTTTGCTTGTTGCATTCTTAGTTCTTGAGCTATTCTTGAGCTGTCAAGGTGACGGCAGGAGATTTGCAAGTTTCTGTCAATGTTACTTTACAATAAAGAAGAATTAGCTTATCTGGCAGCATTTCCTGTCCGATCTACCTTGTAAGATTGACAGTCCTTCACCTTTTGATTTCCTCTCCTGCTTGTGAGATTAGGCCAAAAGCAGAGTTATCCAATGCTACTGGGTGTAAGAATGGCTTCTATACAAGAGGGAGTGCCACCGCCTTATTCAAGGAAGGCTGCATCCCTCCCTTTGTTTAGAAAGAAAAGAAGTGAAGAAAATGTGCATGACTACCTATCTGTGTGTGCTATTTTTTGAATGTTCTTAGAAATAGCAATAGCACTTAGACTTATATAGCAATAGCAATAGCACTTAGACTTATATACCGCTTTATAGTGCTTTACAGCCCTCTCTAAGCGGTTTACAGAGCCAGCCTATTGCCCCCAACAATCTGGGTCCTCATTTTACTCATCTCGGAAAGATGGAAGGCTGAGTCAACCTTGAGCCTAGTGAGATTCGAACTGCCAAAATTGCAGGAAGCTGGCAATCAGCAGAAGTAGCTTGCAGTACTGCACTCTAACCACTGCGCCACCGTGGCTCATAATGCTTTTTTGTTTAAATACTGGTGGTTGAAAAAAAAGTACTGAAAGAAAAAGGAAGCATATTACTCAACACTTTCTCTTCCTTGTTGTGTGATGCCTCTTGAGACAAATCTGAAGCTTTTCTGTGCAAAGTAAAATGAAGGTTCTTTGGGGCTCCCAGATCTGGCTGCAAAAATGCAGATGACTGATAGATGGCAGCAAAGAATTACTTTTCTTGCCCCCTAGCAGTCATCCAGTTTTTCACAGTTCAGATTTTGTAGATCTATAAATCAACTTTAAGTAACCACTTGGCTTCTTCTCCTTCTTGGCTTCACTCAGGTGTTAAAAGATAGTTCTTTCCTTACAGCTTCTTCAAAAGCTGTTGTGTTATTTAGATAAGGCATAGTTACTGGCTCTGTGTCTATGATATGCTTTACTGTCTGGATGTTAAGGTGTGGGTGTTAGTGGTATCAATGTGTCCTCATAATACCGAACACCATCAATTCAGTCCATTAATCCAAACAGATTGGATTTAATCCCCAACAGACCCACTCATGAATAAAGTTAAATAAATTCCCCCTGTGCTGAGTTTAGATTAATTCTTCAAACTTTAAAATGCAAGTCCTAGAGAAACCTCTGTAAAATAAAGTCTTTCTAGGCGCTCATTTCTATGGCTCTTTCAGTGTTCATCACATGTGAAAAGAGAGAAAAAAAGAAAACCTGAGGGGAGAAATGAGTAGAAATAAGTGAGAGGCAGGAGCAACTAAAGCGTCCGTAGTGTTAAATTCCTCAAACATGCCATCCTGTTCTCTCTCTTTTTTTTCTTGTTAGAAAAATCAGCAGGGAAGTGTATTAGGTTTCTTTAAGAAACTTAACTGTATTGGTTTACCATATATGGCTGCAAGTCAGAAATGACTCAGCACTATCTTGTAGCCACGATGCTGATTGGCTACAGGAAGCAAGAGTGCTATATAGTAAGAAGCCAGAGAGCACATGGCTAGTGTCTGTTGTTAGTCTCTGTGAGTGCTACTGGAATGCTGCTACTGGTTTGCTAGGCTTCTACTATGCTACTCTGCTATATGGCAAGTATCTTCAACACTAACTATATTTCTCCATTGATGCATGGATGTATTGAAGATGATGTATTGCTGTTATATCTACTGAACAAGAATGGTTAGTAAGCTAATCTACTGATGGATGAACTGTGTATGATATTGGAATGAAACTTGGATTGTGCTTACACCACTGTATATAAAGACTTTGCACTTCAACTGCTGTGCTTGTGTGGTTCTATACTCACTGCTATAATCTGAACACTACTTCCATCTGCTGTATTAATCCTTGATACCAAGGATACTCTGCTAAATACTTATCAAAGTGAGACAAAAAATGACAACCATTGTGTCTCCTTTGTGGTGGCTGGAAGGTTTTTAAAGATTGTGGCTTCCTCTACCCATCCTTGACCATGTGCTGTGGTCCATGATGAGGTATCTTCTGGTTGAGCATGAGCTGCTGGGCTGTGGGAACCAGAATTTCTGTAAAGAAGATGCTGGATATCCATATCTAGCATTCAATTGTTAAAATAACAATGCAAGTAGCCCTCTGTTTACTGATAGTTACCACTTGAACGTACCTACCTGGAGGGTAGTTACGACCCAGATCTGAAGTTCTGACAGATCACCAGCGCCTTGCAGTCATGTGACCAAATTTTGGGTGTTCATTTAGGACACATTAATGGCCACATTTTGGGTGTTCATTCAGGCCGCATTTATGGCTATTTGTGCAATGGTATGCAGTCATGTGACCATGCTTTACGATGGTTTTGCCAAAAGCTGGCACTTACTACTGGTTTTTTTGGGCAGATCCAGGCCCATAGTTGACCATTAGTTTGTTTAATGACCATGGATTCACTTAATGACCACTCCAAGAATTGAAAACAAAATAACTTATTATTGGTCTTCACACTATATCACAACATCCCCATGGTCATGTGATCAAAATCCAGACACTTGGAAACCAGAATGTATTTACAACTGTTGCAGGGTCCTGGGGTCATGTGACTGTCATTTTCAATCTTCCCAGCTGGTTTCCAACAAGCATAGTCAATGGGGGAAGCCAGATTCACTTAATGACCACATGATTCGCTGAGCAACCGGTCACACCTACCTGATTCACTAGAGAGGGGGAGGCAAGGAATGTTGTGGGTCCCGTCCCCTAAGGAGGCATATCTAAGGCAGGATCCAGAAGAAGGGACTTCTCCATTAATGGCTCCTTCCCTCTGGAACATTATCCCTCCAGGAATTAGACTGGCTCCCACTCTGACACTCTTTCATAAGGCATGGAAGACATGGTTTTGCCAGCGGGATCTGGAGAACCCAGAGCAGGATGAAGCTCATTAAATGGTTGATTTGAATGTGTGCTATTCCCAGGGGTGGGATTCAAATTTCTTAACAACCGGTTCTGTGGGCATGGTCTAATTTGTGGGTGTGGCTTGGTGGTCATGTGATTGGATGGACGTGGCTTGGTGGTCACGTGACTGGCTGAGCATGGCTTGTATGTAAATATTGTAAATATTTATGTAAATATTGAATTTTTTATTAAAAAAGAGCAACTTTTACCCAAAATCAGGCAAAGCAGGCAGGCAGGCAGATTGAGTTGCTTGCAGAATCATAAATTAACTCCCAGATCTACCTTTCTGCAATCTGCTACCTGAGTCTGCACTGAAAAATAGAAGCTTCAGTCCTAAGGAAGGTTCAGCTCTGCTCTCAAGCAACTTCTCCCCCACCCCCCCAACCCCCTGAATACCACCCCTGACTGGGCCTCCTGGGTGAAGGCGAAGCAGTAGAACAGCGATTTAGATTAGGCAGAAAGCAATAAATCTGTGCGGCACAGCTGATAGTCGAAACAGCTGATTGTTGTGGGGGGGAAGGAAAAATAGCAACTTACCCAAAATTAGGCAAAGGCACAACGCAGGCAAGTTGGATGGCATGTATGCAAGATAAGGAGTGACTGGTTGGGGTGGGGGTGGGCAGGGCCAGCCAGTGGTGCGATTTGCTGCTTCTCCGAACTGCGCAGAATCGTAACAACCTGTTCTACAGAATTGGTCCGAATAGGTAGAATCCCACCCCTGGTTATTGCTGAGGGGGGTGGGTTTTTTTTTTTTTAAAGCTTGTTATTATTTTTATTTTTTCTATGTTGTGTTTTTATTATCAGTAAGCCTCCTAGAGTTTGCTGTGAGTAGGCTGTATCAGTGGTGGGATTCAATGTTTTTTTACTACCAGTTCTGTGAGCGTGGCTTGGCTTGATGTGCGTGGCAGGGAAAGGATACTGGAAAATCTCCATTCCCACCCCATAGCACTAACCTGCTTTCCAGCTTCGTTCTCCTGTGCAGGGCAACCAAAGAAGACCTAGCCAATCAGCTGGGACTCAGGAGGTGGAGAATAGATGGGGGCGGGACCAATCAAAGGTGGTATTGGCTGGTTCTCCAAACTACTCAAAATTTCCGCTACCGGTTCTCCAGAACAGGTCAGAACCTGCTGAATACCATCTCTGGGCTATATCAATCAATCAATCAATCAATCAATCAATCAATCAGAATTGAGCTGGAAGGGACCTTGGAGGTCTTCCAGTCCAAACCCCTAATCAAGCAGGAGATCGTCTACAACAGTGGTTCCCACACATTTTTCAGTCCACCGCCACCTTGGTGCTACAAACTCATCCTCAGTGCCTCCCACCCAGGGGTGGGATTCAAATTTCTGTGGGTGTGGTCTAATTTGAGGATGTGGTTTTCTGGTCACGTGACTGTGTGGGCGTGGCTAAGGGGGCTGGCAGAGGGGAACTAAGAGTTGGCAGGGGAGCGTTCGAGGCGCCGGCCCCAGTCAACACCCCATTGACTGTTGCACCGAATACGGCAGCACGTTGGGAAAGTAGAGCAAAGCCACCGCCACCGCATTTGAGGTGTCAGCTATGGAGCGGTGCAATAGTCAGTGGAGTGAGCCTGAGGGCCAGTGCCTCGAACACCCCCTGCTGCCTCTTAGTGCCCCCCCTAAGGCATCCCACCACCCTCCAGGGGGCAGTACACCCACTTTGGGAACTACTGCTCTATACCATTTCAACCAAGTGGCTGTCCAGTCTCTTCTTAAAAACTTCCAGTGATGAAGCATTCACTGTGTCTGAAGGCAAAGCTGTTCCACTGGTTAATTGTCCTCACTGTTAGGAAGTTGCTCCTCAATTCCAGGTTACTTCTCTCCTTAATTAGTTTCCATCCATTGTTTCTCATCCTGTCTTCTGGTGCTTTGTTAAATAAACTGATCCCATCCTCTTTGTGGCAACCTCTCAAATGCTGGAATGCTGTTATCATGTCACCCCTAGTCCTTCTTTTCTTTAGATTAGCCAAACCCAAATCCTTCAGCCATTCTTCATATGCTTTTTTATTTATTTACTTATTTATTTACTTACTTATTTATTTATTTATCAATTTTATATACTGCCCTCTCTCCCGACGGGACTCGGGGTGGTGTACAGCCAAGTAAAAAGCACAGTTATAAGTACAATTTTTAAAATAGAATTAAAAGGATTAAATTAATGGCTGAAATAAAGATAAAGCTTTTGTCTCTAGTCCCCTAATCATCCTAGTTGCTCAACATCTTTTTGTAATGTGGTGACCAAACTGGCTGCAGTATTCCAAGTGGGGCCTTACTAAGGCTTTATAAAGTGCTATTAATAATTCTTTACGTTATTTTGATTCTATGCCTCTGTTTATACAACCCAGGATTGTATTAGATTTTTTTGGCTGCCGCCGCACACTGCTATCTCATATTTAAATGATTGTCCACTAGGACTCCAAGGTTAAATAAGTAAAAATAAACAACTGCACTGATTTGCTTAGCAACCATAATGAAGAAAGATATCACTTAACAATCACTTAACAATCACCTTAGTTAGCAACAGAAATTCTGGTTCCAAATTGTAGTTGTAAGTTGAGGATGGCCTGTATATTCTCTTTATGTATAATACAAATGCATTTATATTTTGTGAGTGATGTTTTGCAGGAAATATCGCTTTTTCTTTTGAAAAAGATATAGTTATTAAACTGAGCTGGGAATATCAAAATGTATTTCTTTTAAAAAAAAAATTGTCAAGCTTCAAAATGTGCTTTTGCTATTGCATTTTCACTTCTCAACTTGCCAATGAACTAGAAGGGAGGGAAGGGGAGAATAGAATGTAGGCTCCAGACAATAAGACAACAAAGACAAAGGACACTTCAACAGGTGTGTCATGCCCCTGTTGGAATCTGATTTGGTGGTGGAGGCTGAGCAGCTGACAGGGAGTCTGTTGTCTGTGGAAGAAACTGGGGAAGGGCAAAGTCCGGCTGGGCAGAGCAGGAGAAAGGTAGACCAAGGGAGAGGGAATTCGGAGGAAGACCCAGGCCCACCCCCTTTTCATTCTAGGGCATGCAGAGAGGAATGGAGAAAGGAGCAATGTGAGTTGCATGGCTTATGGGGGAAGAAAGGGCCCTGATTCCCTTCATTAGCTGCAGCTGGGATTACAGTGTTTAAAAAAGGAAGCTGCGCACAGCAAAATTGTTGGGAGCAAATCGTGAATTGCCTGGTATCGTTGAGGCTTATCTGTATTCCTGGCATCTTCTCAACTGTGTGTGTTTTGCAGTGCTTTCAAGTCTGCAATTCCTTCTCCTGCCCTGTCAAGTTAATTACTGCAGCGTGGTTTGTTTGTTTTTTAGTTACAATTTGTATGTACTTTGTTTTCGGACTGAATTTCTAATACTTAAAGACTGTTCCTGGGAGAGTTTTTTTTCCAGCTGAAGGTAACCTGGACATTGGGGGCAAAGTCGGAAATAATGAAGGGACTCTTCTTGCTTATTTGACTGTGTTACCTTTGTGCCATGCCCCGGGTCATCACAAGATGTTTGCCAGAGCCAAAAGACTTTCTCACAACAATATCATGAGATACTGGACAATGGATGATCTGGTCTAATGGGGGGCTGGGGGCGGGGGAGAGCCTATAATTTAATTATATGGGTTTGTGCGGGAAATAGCTAGATCTGGTTTTGCCTTCATCTGTGCTAAAATACTCCAGGGGTGTCAAACACGATTTCATTGAGGGCCGCATCAGGGTTGTGTTTGACCTTGGGGGGCAGGCGTGGACGTGGCTAGGGTGCATGTGGCCACCTCAACATCACTTGTATTGGGGGTGCCTGTCAGCCCGCACGCTCTGCCAATGAAAATGGGCTCCTGAGCTCCGTTTTCTGCTGCGACAGCCTCCTGCAACCGTCTGCCAGCAAAAACAGAGTTTGGGAGGCACTGCGGGCCAGTCCTTTGCTATTTCCAGGGTGGCCTCGTGGGCCAGATCTAAACACCCTGCGGGCCAAATCCGATCGCCGGGCCTTGAGTTTGACATCCCTGATGTACTCAATAAAGCTTTCATAAAGGAATTGGATTGTCTCCATTGTTGATCAGTCAGAACCTCGACAGATATATGGAGTGCAAAATATCACTCACAAACAGAGTCCAAACTTGAGTGACTTCATCTCACTTTCCCAGTATTGAAAAGGTCCGTTGGTTGCAGTACTTGCTATAGACAGCTTCCTTGAAAAAATGATGCATTTGTATCCTGCAAAAATGGTAAATAAAGAGAACTTTGCAGCGGTTTAGAGCTCCTTGGATAGTGCTTTGGAGTCTCCCTTACCATTATAAGGTGGCCAATAAACAAATCTGCCTTTTTTCTTTTTATTATATTTTTCTGAAGCTTTCCTGAATGCTTTATTATTATTATTTATTCCTGAATGTTCCAATATTTGAGGGGTTGCCACAGAGAGGAAGAAGGGGTCAAGCTATTTTCCAAAGCACCTGTAGGCCAGACAAGGAATAATGGATGGAAAATTGCACAAGGAGAGATTTAACCTGGAAATAAGAGAAACTTAATAAGACCACACCTAGGGTACTGCATCCAGTTTTGGTCACCACATTATAAAACAGACGTTGAGACTCTAGAAAGAGTGCAGAGAAGAGCAATCAGGATGATTAGGGGACTGGAGACTAAAACATATGAAGAATGGTTACAGGAACTGGGCTTGGCTAGTCTAGTGAAAAGGAGGACCAGGAGAGACATGACAACAGTGTTCCAGTATTTGAGGGGCTGCCACAGAGAGGAAGGGTCCAGCTATTTTCAAAGCCCTGAAGGCCAGACAATGAATAATGGATGGAAAGTGATCAAGGAGAGATTCAACCTGGAAATTAGGAGAAATTTTCTGACAGTGAGAACAATCAACCAATGGAGCAGAAGTTGCCCTAGGAAGTTGTGGGAGCACCATCACTTGAGACTTTCAAGAAGAGATTGGATTTCCATCTGTCAGAAATGGTGTAGGATCTCCCGCTTGGGCCGGGAAGTTGGACTAGGTGACCTACAAGGTCCCTTCTAATTCTGATTATCTGCTATCTTTAGTTTCTTGACTGGAGTAGAGGGATGTCTGCAGGATGTGATTAAAAAGACAATATGGTGGCCATAATGCAGATAGCCCTCAACTTATAACAGTGACCGTTCAAAGTTGCAACAACACTAAAAAAAAGTGATTTATGACCGTTTTTCACACTTACGACCATTGCAGCACCCCCATGGCCATGCGATCAAAATCCAGATGCTTGGCAACTGACTCATACTTATGATGGGCGCAGTGTCCCAAGGTCATATGATCAGCTTCTGCAACCTTCTGTCAAGCAAAGTCAATGGGGAAACCAGATTCACTTAACAATTGTATTACTAACTCAACAATTGCAGTAGTTCGCTTAACTGCTGTGGCAAGAAAGGTCATAAAAAGAGCAAAATTCCTTCATCTCAACCCGACCAAAACCGAGTGGCTGTGGTTTCCTGCACCCAGATACAGCCAGCTTACTCCATCGCTGGCCGTGGGGGGGGGGGGAATCTTGACCCCCACGGAGAGGGCGCGCAATCTGGATGTCCTTCTGGATGTACGGCTGTCGTTAGAAGATCACATAGCGGCCGTCGCCAGGGGGGCTTTTTGTCAGGTCCGTCAGATCTACCAGTTGCCTTTCTGGATCGGGGCACTCTTCGTACGGTCACTTCTGCTCTCATCATCTCCCGCCTAGACTATTGTAATGCTCTCTACATGGCGCTCCCCTTGAAGAGCATCCGGAAGCTTCAGCGCGGGTGATTTTGGGGGCTCCTCAGAGCTCCTGTGTTACACCGCTCCTGCGCGAGCTGCATTGGCTTCCAGTGGCCTTCCGGGTGCGATTCAAGGTGTTGGTGGTCACCTTTAAAGTGCTCCATGGCTTGGGACCTGGGTACTTACGGGACCGCCTGCCACCACCATTGGCCTCCAGCGCTCCCAAAGGGTGAGCCTCCTTGGGGTGCCAGCAGCCGGACGATGCTGGCTGGTGGCCCCGAGGGTGCGGGCCTTCTCTGCGGGGGCACCCTCCTTCTGGAATGAATTACCCCTGGAGATGTGGGCCATTACTGACCTGCAGACCTTCCGGCGCGCATTAAAGACCCACCTTTTCCAACAGGCTGGTCTGGCTTAGTATCAATTACTAGGGTTTTAATTTTTGGTATTTTTAACTTTTTTACCTTGTTTTTATAGTGTTATTCCAGCCATTTGTTTAATCTCTTTTTAAATCTCTTTAAAAATTTTTTTTAATTGTGTCATTTTATCTTGGCTGTACATCATCCCGAGTCCCATTTTGGGAGAGGGGGCGGTATAAAAATGTAATAAATAAATAAATAATAAATAAATAAAAATTCATTGAATAAATTTTCACTGAGCAACAGAATTGTTGGTTCCATTGTGGTTGTAAGTAGAGGTGTCAAGCCCGAAATTGACATACATGTAGCCATTTTATTTAGCTCTATATTCTAATCATATATTCCTTTTCTTTCTTTCTCTTTACTGGTATAAGAGGGGAGGGTTTGCCACATTCTTAAGGCAGGAGGAGTGGTTAGATAGTGAGGATTGTTTTGGCTAAGTGGCTTTCCTTCCTGTGGGAAAAGAAACTGTCCCTGCCAAGACCTGGAGGTGGAGATTGAAGACATCAGGCAACGTCAGTAGTGTGATTCAATTTTTTTTACTACCGGTTCTCTGGGCATGACTTGGTAGGCGTGGCTTGGTGGGTGTGGCAGGGGAAGGTTACTGCAAAATCCCATTCCCTCCCCACCCCACTAACCTGCTTTCCAGCTCCGTTCTCCTGTGCAGGGCAACAAAAGAAGACCCAGCCGATCAGCTGGGACTCAGGAGGCAGAGAATAGATGGAGGTGGGGCCAGTCACAGGTGGTATTGACTGGTTCTCCACACTACTCAAAATTTCCACTACCGGTTCTCCAGAATTGGTCAGAACTTGTTGAATACCACCTCTGGCTACGTTGATTTAATTCTATTGAGAAATGTGACTTTTGTGGGTTGTTTCTAATTTACAAGGTTATGTGGTGCAATTCCAGTTTGTGTCAGATCCAGAATTACAGCAGACTTTGCCAATTTGATGCTTACCTAAACGAAAGAAATTTGTTTTGGAAGATGGATTTTGCTTATTTCTTTTTTTATGGGTTTTCATTACTTGGAAACCCGACAAGAGGACTACCTGTAGTGTAAAGGAAGCTCTGCCATGCAATTAAAAGGTGAGCAAAGCATCAATCGCACCATTGTGGCTGCCATCTACCCTTGTGGAAGCTTGTTAAAGAGAGACCCAACCTAGAAGCAAAGAGACATTTTCCGACAGTGAGAACAAATAATCAATGGAATAGCTTGCCTTCTGGGATTTTGGCTGCTCCATCCCTGGAGGTTTTCAAAAATAGACTGGACGACCCTCTCACTGGGATGGTACAAGGCTTGTGCCCTGAGCAGAGGTTGGATTAGACGACCTCTTAGGTCCCCTTCCAGTCATATGATTCTATGCTCCGTGTTCTGAGCACATCCTGTGAACACTCCTGCTTGAGTAAGTTCCACATGTAAGTTCCATGTCCGAAGCTTGAGAAGGTGAAGACAGGATAGTTAAATTTCCCCTTTAACCAGAAGTCTCCAAACTTGGCAACTTTAAGACTTGTGGACTTCAATTCCCAGAATTCCTCAGCCAGTTGCTGGCTGAGGAATTCTGGGAGTTGAAGTCCACAAGTTGCCATGTTTGGGGACCCCTGCCTTCAACTAAAGTAAATGCGAGGAACTTATTTGTCTGCTCAGGAGATACTCACATTTTTTTCTTTGAAAAGAGTTATCAAACTGAAAGAAAGACTAGTAAAAAAGAGACCATATTTTAAATGATTGGCACACCATTTGTCTAAAATAGAACAAACCTCAAATCCAGGGGCTTCTATTGGTGTATTTGAGCCCTTATGGAAATAGAATTTGTTCAGAGGAGATGATTTATTCCTAATCTCATATTATGTTCTCAGTGGCGTATATATCTTTTCTTCTAACTTCAAAGCCCACATCTGAGAGTATCTTTTTTACTGCACAAGGATGCAAAAAAAAAAAATGCAGACTTTTCTTCATTTATTCAACTTTGACAAACCATACGTGTTTTTCTCTTTATTTTCACATCAAGAACTATAAATTAAGACTTTGACACATATACAGTAATTTGTTATTAAGGTAAAGGATGTCTGTTGGCACAAATAATTGAGTAAAAACCATTTAATAATAAAATAACATTCATTCTGTAGCTACTTTATTTGTTTGGAACACGCGATTTAACATATCACCTTCACAAAATTAAAAAATAAAAAAACAGAAATAACAAAACAAAAACAGAAACCCCAAGACATATAATGGCATTATAAAATATACCTTAAATTACAAGTATTCTTGGCAAAAACATAGTAAGCTGGGCCACCTACTCTTTGCTTCCAAGCCGCAGGTTTGGCCGTTTTCTCATACCCCTTATTTCCTTTGGATTGAAAGAATAAAAATGCATTTGAAGAATATGCAAACATTGCAACAACTGCATTTTGGTTAAGAATTATGGTTCTTGAATCTTTTTTTAGCATAACTGGAACTTACTTGAAAGAAATATTTGGTTTACTTATTGCGGAAGAACATATAAAGCTTTTGGGAAGTTTTTAACACTATTACAATCATTAACTGTCTTACAAAAAACCTATTTAAAATCCTTGTATCCATCACCATCTTTGGCAGATAAATAGGAAAACAAAAATAAACAGACCATAGTACAAAGTTTTGTTTATCACAATCTACTATTATAAGGCCAAATAAAAAATATGATCCTTTGCACTAATGTAAGCACACGTCCAGTATATTCTTAATGACAAAAGACATATAAACACGCTACGGATGTTCAGGCTGGACACTGTTTTGTATAGCAGATTGCTGTTTTCCACACAGCCCTAATTCCTAAGTTGCACCCTCCTAGACAAAGTAAAGTGTACTTAGCAGTTTTTTTGGCTTTATGGTGCAGTTGAATAGGTAGGTTTTAGAAAAAAAAGTTTGCAATTTGTATCAGTGAGAGCCTACATTTACAATTTCAATTGGTGAGAGCCCAGTTATAAAGGATTATCCATATGCTTTTCAAATTTCTCTTTAAAATAGGCTTGCAGTCATCCAGGCTGGTTAAAATGTGCCTTAGTATAGGGTGAACAGTGTGGTGCAGTTATACACTCAAGCCTTTCTTTAAGTCACAAACATTCTGACATGCACTCTTAGTTTGCAAGAGAGTATCCAAAATAATCTTCCTAACATGGGTTGTCCCTATCACATCTACATGTCTAGGCCAACTTGGTGCTTCACTTCCCAGACAGTGGACAGGTTCACCAAAACTTCCTTGGGACTCTCTGCTTTTTGCATTAAGAAAATTGAAATCAGCAAAGTCTCACCCAGATAAATAAAATACTCTTCGTGATTCTTCACTGCCCCTCAATATATATCTAAATTTTAGATTATAGACCTGGATACTGTACATTGTTGGCAAAGGTCTAAAAATGAATCCTTATGAAGGAGGAGGAGGAAAGTAAAATAGAACATTTAATAAACACTCTTCAAACATGCTAGAGAACCAAGATCCAGTTGCATAGGCAAGGTAGATGAACAACCATTAAAACTGTGCTGGGTTGGGTGCGTGTGTGATGTGTTTAGGCTGAATTATCCAAACAGTCTGTTGCCAAGTCACAGCAGACAACACAACTGTAACAGACCCTGCTAATTCCAGTGGGGTTTGGTTTGTGCCAAATGTTGACTGTCTTATTACAGTCCCTGCTCAAAAGGAGCATCGTTCTAACAATTGAACATGGTTGGTCATTCCCTGCAGATGCTGGAAAATACTGCCAGGCCTCACCATCACTGTATAAATTTGCAACCATAGGAACTATATTGCTAGTTATTGTTACGATCGACCATAAAGCCAAAGGAACTCCTTTTGTGTTAGAAAAAATGCACAGCTCACTCATTTCCAGTAAAAGGTGACTTTTCAAAACTGCCACGCCTAAACAATGTTCGTCTTAGAAACAGGGGACTGTTGGCTAATTTTATTTATATTTTATTTTATTTTATTTCAAATTCAATATGTACCAGATTGTTTCTGAAATGCATCCTGATCCAAATGCTTATTCAAAGTGGAAATGCCTCATGTTTGCAAATTGCTATTTCAACTTTATGAGACAGAACTGTGCATGTTTTCACAGCCTAAATGCATTTATACACAAAACTGCTCCACAACCGCTAACGGATAACAGGCTTCATGCATAAATGAAATTTCATTTAAATGAAAAGGAAACATTTATTTCCAAATAAAAATAAAATAGTTGCTATTAAGAACCACAATGCATTACACTGCTAAGTTTTTTTTTCTTTTGCTTCATGCATCAAAATGATAGCACTGAAATCATAGGAGTTGCTAATTATAATACTACACTGTCGCAAAACACAGAACAATTAATTGTTCAGACCAAGTAGCACAAATGTTGAAAATAATCATACTTTTTTTTTTTCCAACAGAGCAAATTAACACAGATTGTTTCTTCAGCAAAATATGAAAACTGTAAACTTTGGGCTCATTCTGCAACTTTTCCCAATCCGGAATAAATAAAACACCCAAAAGGAAGAAGACTTACATACAACTTTAAGCGCACCGTTTTTTTCCTGTCTATTACAAAAAGCACAACCTAAAATGTATAAAGCTTTTTTAAAATTTCTTTTAAATCACAGTTACCAAAATGAAACAAGTGAATAATTTATTACATACGCTATAATAACATTACTCTAAACACTATTATCTATGAGGTATATCTGAGAAAATTCGGTAAGGAATTGAGCGGTCTGCCTTGCCAACATGCCCAAGTTTATATTTTAAAGCTTTGGAACCATGAAGAGAGAAAGAAGGAGAGAGAAAAAGAGAAAAAGGACCTTTGGTATTATTATTACAAACCATGTTCTTTGCAGGGTTGCATCGCAAAGCACCACAGTACAATAAGACCACCCCTTTCAAGATGGCGGCCCAGTTGACGCTGAGGTATTCACAGGAAGAATTTAAAAAAAACAAAACAAAAGCACAGAGAGGTCTAGACTGGCAAAATCGTTGCTTTGGTTAAAGCAAGGCACTCGTCCTGTGGTAAACTCACACTTTGCACATGAAGCATGGGTCTGATAGAAAAAAGCAACTGCCGTCAAAAAGTCCTGCTAATTTTGATGCTTTTCTTGTATTTGGGTGTCTGGCCCTTCGTGGACATTCCCTTGAAGGGCAGGAAGTGTGTGGAAGAGATGGGAGAGGAGACTGGGAGAGTTAATATAAAGATCTAACATTGCCTTCCACCCCTGGAAGGCATCCTGAGAATCGTTATAGCTCTAGATTGAAGGCGTATTGCCATAAAGTATGCACAGCACGGACCCAAGAGAGGAGGAAGATGCTACCTTAGAGGGAAGGGTGCATCAAGGCAAAAACGAATGGCTGTTTGGTGTTGATGAAGAGCACACTTTGTGTGGGAATCAAAAGGTCATACTGCAAATACCTTGTTGGGGGGAAAAAATAATCCTGCGGGGAGAGAATGATCACTTTTCAGTTTGTCCATAGATATTTTATATTTTGCTATCCTGAATCTCACCCTTTTGTTATTAAAATTATAGGACCCTTGAGGAAAACATTCAAAAATTAGAGACTGAATAAAGTTATTTAATCTTTCGGGGTTGATTTTTTTTTCCTTGTTGGATGAAACAATGTAGGATAGAGTTAGGAAAAGCTGAATATGTTGCATGGGCTTTATAAAAGCCAAAGTAGCCATAGTGTTAAATGTGTTGTTTCCTAATGCTGTTCAAAAAAAGCAGTAATGATATCTTGTGACACTTCAGCTACAGGTTATTATAAGAGCCTCCCCATGATTATGCTGTTCAGATTCAATTGCAAACTACTAAATGACAGCATTGTGGTTAAACTTTGGTTTAAAAGAAAAAAATAAGTCATCAAATAACTGTGTTTCTTTTCAATATACCTAACATATCTCTTCTATAAAATTGTTCTATAAAAACTCACTAGAATAGGCTGCTACTTCTGCCTCTGACTTCTCCAACGACATGGCTCCACTTCTTATCCTGAAGCTGGCTAAAACAATGTCCTAATTAATATCTCCTCTTTGTTATCAGTCCTGGTCGGGAAGATTCCATTAAAGTTCCCATTTTAAAGTGTTTTTGTTGGTAGTTCAAATAGGTGGTCATCCTTTCATCCTTTATGGTGATCCAGTGTGAGATATATGGATGTGATTTGCACATTGGTTACTTTTGTTTCACAAGGCCTTTTGGTCAATCAGCTGGCCACAGACTGACCAAAGAGACTGTTTTAGTGTATTTTATGGAACTTTTTTTTTTTGCATGTTCATTCTATTTCCTTGTTTCAATAGTTTTACTCCTATTGGTTTCACTGCTGCATATATTACTATTATTATTATAATCTTAAACACAAGATTTTAACTTTACAAACTTTTTTGTTGCTGTTCATTTTTAACTTCATCAGTGATTCAGCATAATTCATGTCGTAGTATTAAATTTCATTTTATCTCATGTTGGAATAAATCTAGAAGACTTGTTGTATTAGGCGTGAGACCGCTGTTTTACAGTATCTTGTTTCTCATTACATTAATAGCACTTTTAGCAATAGCACTTAGACTTATATACCGCTGCACAGTGCTTTTATAGCCCTCTCTAAGCGGTTTTACAGAGTCAGCATATTGCCCCCAACAATCTGGGTCCTCATTTTACTGACCTCGGAAGGATGGAAGGCTGAGTCAACCTTGAGCCTGGTGAGATTCCAACTGCCAAATTGCAAACAGTCAGCAGAAGTAGCCTGAGATGTTCTCAAAATCCTACATAAAGGAGATGAATGGAATAGCAATCTCATTTTGGTATACTGTCCCAGGAGATTAATATGCTTTGTATCTAAGGTGGCAGCAGCCATACTATATTTTTAAGTGTATGTGCATGCATGCATATGTGTCTGAATATATGTGTGTGCATGCATGTGTATGTATGCATGTCTACATGTGTGTGCATTTATGTGGGTTCATGAACCTTTTGAAATTTCCCAGAACCCTCCAATGGGATTTGTTTAGCAATTTAACAACTGGCAGAAAGAAAGAAAAAAGAATTCAACCAAAAATTGCAGAATGCATTCTGGGAGCAAATATATGGCCAGCTGGATCTTCCCTATTCATTCTAGTATTGTGAATCACTCCATGCATTTCCTTTTGCAAGAAGAAATGGGCTAGATTTTATGTTCTTAAACTTCACTTTCAAATGGGTTGAGTACAGTGCAACATAAAAGCACTTTGAACAAACTGAAACAAGATCTAGTCCAATTATTCAGTCATGGATATTCTGAATCATGACTGATAGAAGTTAATTCTATTTACTTCTAAGTGTGGATGCAGTCTTAAATGTATGTAGCCTCCATTCTTGATTATACTGTTTTGACTTATTGGAGTGGAAGCTGAACCTATCTGAAGGACACCCTTTGGTTACATCTGCTTCATGGCAAGATTAAACCTGTCTGACCTTTTTTTTTTTTTAAGTAATCCTAATGCTAAATATATCTTCCTTAAAACTGCACTGATTTCAACAAATATTAGATTTA
Organism: Bungarus multicinctus; assembly: GCA_023653725.1. Lineage (NCBI taxonomy): Eukaryota > Metazoa > Chordata > Lepidosauria > Squamata > Elapidae > Bungarus > Bungarus multicinctus. The sequence goes on from CM042834.1 coordinate 261,366,453, forward strand.
TATATAGAAATTTTGGGCCATAGTGTTAGGGACTAACAAATTTTTCTGGATGACTTCCCTCAAGCTTTTGTTAAATCCATTAAAATAGGTTTGCTTAATTCCACAGAATACAGAAGATAGTCCCTGTCTGGTGGATGGGATGGATGACGGAGATCCAAAAATCTATTTACAGCTCATGAAATTCACACTCTTCCCTCTGTGAAAAGCAGATCTTCCTGTAGGATCCACCACAAACTGCTTTTGCAGCTGAGCTTCAAAAGTGGTTTGAGCTGTAGGACCTGAATAGGTCCGCTTCAAAGGGAGCTGGTTTAAAGAGGAGACATGAAGTTTACAAGGCCAGTTCCTTGATCCATCAAGCAGGCAGTTCACTAGACCCTTTAAATACCTTTTGTGGCCATGGACTCTGGCCACGGATCCCCGAGACATAACTCAAGATTTAAATCATAACATTTCTTCAAAACTTCCACAGACCCCTTGTGATGGCATGGCAGCCCCTCCCCCCAGAGGTCCATGAATTACAGGTTGAGAGAACCTGTGAGTTGCCTGCTAGATGGATCAAGGAGCTGACTGTATAAACTTCATGTCCCTTCTTAAACCAGTTCCCTTTGAAGCATATCTACCTAAGTCCTACAGCTCAAGCTGATTACTGTTGAATCTGATTACAGCTCTCTCGGGTGAGATGATCTTTCTCCCCAACATCTTTTGAGTGGAAACCCCAAAATTATGAATTTACCAAGCATGTTTTTCAATTCTAAGCAGCTCCAAAATTTTCTCTATAGTTTTTGGAAACCCAGTCAAAGCCCCAACCAAAAATACAGGAGCTAACTCAACTAGGGATTGCACAATGGATTCCTATCTTCATCTGTACTATTTGGATGGCTTCTGGATGGCACGCCCATCCCTGTCTATCAATGCCAAGTGGGTAGCAATAGCATTTAGGCTTATATGCTTCCCCATAATGCTTTACAGCACTGTCTGGGTGATTTTACAAATGTAAGCATTATTTGCATATTGCCCCCAACAATCTGGGCCAACATTTTACTGATTTCGGAAGGATAGAATCGAACTCCTGGCAGTGAACAGTGAGTTAGCCTGCAATACTGCATTTTAACCACCATGCCATCAGGGCGCAATACTGCACAATGGCTCCAGGTGAATAGGTGAGCATCAAAGTGAATTTCTCTTTTTGAAGACTGTGCTTAAGATCAAGCTGATAACAGAAGGGAAGGGACAGCGGGCGGGCGGGAAGGGCAGTGACCAAGATAAATACAAAAAAAAAGTCAGCTCTTTCAGAATTAGCAGGATCCCTCTAACGTTCCTTTTTTGGGGGGTGGGTGGGTGGATAATTGAGTTGCAGCTGTACATACTGGATTTAAAAGAGAAAATGTTAAAACTTATAAAGAGCACAAGCAAGATGCAGACCGCACAGAGAAAAGAATTCTTTGGTATCTTTGGTATCATCAACACGATTAAAATTACAAATGGAAAAGTCAAGTGAGGTAGCCTCTTTGGTTCTCACTAGAAAGTTTTTTTTTTCCTTTTTCCTGTTTTTTTTTAAACCTTTTTTGTTTGTTTGTTTGTTTTACATACACACACACACAAAGTTCATTCTTGGAAGCAGCTACTTTTAGGGTTTCTCTCTTTTTAAAATTACCTACTTTTTTTTTTGCTTGTTGTTATTTTATATCTTTTCCCCCAGCTTAGGTTTTTAAAAAGCCACAAAGTTCAGGCAAAGTGTTGTAGTGTTTTGGGGGTTTTCTTTTTTTAAAAAAATCCCCTGTTGTTCCTGAATGTAGAGTTTTAGACAAAATAATCCTTGCTCGTCCAAAAAAGGAAAGAAGAAGAAATAATTCTTCAATTGTTCTGATAGCAAATAAATTGTAGTGCTTTAAATTGATTTATTAAAAAAAATAAAATATAAACTATACAAGGGCACCTTTAGTAGATGCTGAATAAGTTAAATAAATAAGTTATATTATGAAGGCATTTATGTGCCATAATAATAATTAAAAGGTATACCTCACTATTTTTTTCTTTTATCTTTTAAGTGAGATGAAAAGGAGGAATTAATTTAAATAACTTAAGGGTTGATCATTTTATAAAGCATTGAGACTGATTAAAATATATAAAAACATACCTCAGTTTGGGGAAAGGGATGTGAGAGATATTTTTTCCTTAGTAACTTTATTATTGTTGTTTCTATTATTATTTTGGTAACCTGAAACTGTAACAGAATCTGGAAACTTTACCGATGTTCCCTTTTGCCCCCAAATAAAATATCTGAGCTAACTTTCAATTTGCATCTAGGATGCACTACAATTCTAGGTTCATTAAATAAGCAAACATTAATTCTAGCAAATAAAAGGCAGAATCCTGAAAGATGCCAATGAGCAGGCCCCATTGAAATTTGAGGCATATTTAGGTACAACATCCATTCATTTCAATGGGACATGCTCAGGAACAAATCCAGGTGAATTGCAACTACAATAAACAAAAATGTCATCAAAATAATCACCAAAATCAATCAATTATACCCATTCCCTGCAGTTTTAGCTCCAGCTAAACTCCTATTTATAGTATTCGATGGTACATAGACTGAGTTTGTCTCTCATGAAAATCTATGGAATGAACGCTTAACTAGAGCTAAGACTTCAGATTTGAATCTCCACATAATTAGAATAAATCTCAGAACTGATCAACAATACAATGGGCTATATAGCCCAAACATATCAGGGCAGAAGTAAAGGCTTTGTAGTTAACCGGCAAAACATTTAAAGGATAACAAAGAAAAATAATAATAATCCCCATAATAAATATAGACTAGGCCAAGTGTCATCTAGAAAGATCGCAAAATATTTAAGTATGCTGACAAGCAAGAAAGAAGCTGCAGAATTTTTGTTCCCTCATTGCTATGTCATTTCTACATCTTGTCTTTTTTGCTTGTTTCTTGGTTTGGTTTTTGGGTTTAAAAAAGAAAAAAGAAAAGAAAAGGAGATTTTATTCCCATAGGTCGGTCTGAGCTTTACATTTTGCTGGTTTTGTCCTTCATAGGTCTTTGGATTTAGCTTTAGTTAAGAGAGATCGAGAATAAAGCTATTCAACCGAAGTAATCAAGCACATTCTTTGTTCTTCCACAGATGATTAAACAATATCCAAGGTTTCTTGAAAGTTGAATTCATCTTGGATGTGCCCATGAAAAATAACTCCAAGTATAAAGGTAAAAAGAGATGCTGGGATACTATTATACCATCATTCCTTTGAGAAAGAGAGCATATAAAATAGGCAGTACTCAAGGCAAGCAGACAGACGCTTAAATCAATACAGACACATAGCATGCTTAAAATACCGTTGCCATCTCCTAAAATCCCATTTGTACTTGGCTATTGTTTGAGTTCCTGCCTGGGAAAACCATACAGTGGTTAGATAAAACTGACAAAGAGAGCAGCCACACCAGACAATATCTGACCAGGGCCTAAGGCAACACAAAATAATTCCAGAGTAGGGACCAGATGAAGCTGTTTAGATTGTGATGTAATGGATAGAGAGAGGATTAATAACTGGGAAGACTCCATGTCTAAATTGGGATTACAACAAGATTTCAAATTTTAATACTTTTCATGTATTATTAAAACCAGAATATTTCTCTGGACTGAATAAACAGAGCCCAGCTCTCAGATTCTAACTGAGACCTGCAATGGTTCATTATATATTTCCTTCAACATTAGTACTGATGGCTCAGATGTAACATCACCATTTCTCTACAGCAGTGTCTCTCAATTTTGGCAATTGTAATCAATACAATAGCACTTAGACTTATATACGGCTTGATAATGCTTTACAGCACTCTCCGGAATGGTTTACAAAGTCAGCATATTGCCCCAACACTCTGGGTCCTCATTTTACTGACCTTGGAAGGAGGGGTTGAGTTAATCTCGATTCCTGTCAGGATTGCATTCCAGACTGTGGGCAAAGTTAGCCTGCAATACTGCTTTCTACCTACTGTGGTACCAGGGTTCTACCAGCAATCTGACTGGGGAATTATGGGAATTGAAGTCCATATATTTTAAACTGCTGAGGTTGAGAAACACTGCTCTGTAATAAAGATTACTGGTAGATCTACAGTTTGTATGTGTGAATATCTATCTATCTATCTATCTATCTATCTATCTATCTATCTATCTATCTATCTATCTATCTATCTATCTATCTATCTATCCATCTATCTAATCTATTATCTAGCTATCTGTCTGTCTTCATGCACAATAAATATAAATGCATTCTACATAAAAATGTACATCCCTACATACATACCATCTTCCTTACCACTAATCCTAGCTTTAACATAATGCTGAAGTAATGAAGGAACCAAAAGGTACAGTAATTTTAAAATCCTTAAAAGGTCTTGCCTTTGGATAAATTATGAATGTCCTGTTCCTGCCTCAAAAACTTTATCTCAGTCAGACTGGCTTACTCTCTACTATTTTGAATAACATTAAAGTAACATTTTAAAAATAACATTGAAAAAGATATAAAACTTACTATGCACAACAAAGACTCTATTCTATATTGTCCTTTGAAAAAGGTGCTTAAAAACATGGCTGAACTAAAAGTATTAATTGATCTGATCAATTTTGGGATGGGGTATGTCTCTACTGCTTCTCTAAAGATTGGATGAAGAGTGAATGAATGAGAACAAAATCAGTGGTTAGCTGAGGAAAAGCTTCATTTTCTGTTTATTGGTAAGATTTTTTAAATTAGGTCTTTTTAATGCATATAACACATATGAGATTTAGATGAAACCAAATCTACCCATCCTTTGTCTCTGTAATATGTTGGCTTCTCAAATAATAATTTTTGCAGCAGGAATTCAGTTTATTGTAGCTACCTAAAAACCAGTAGAGAACCGAAGGAAGCTTTTCTACCTTTTTCCATGAAAACTTAGATCTGAAATGCCTCTCTCTTCCTCTCACAGGTCCAAACAGATTCATTCTGGTGTCCTTTTATCTGGAGATTCTGGTTCAAGCATAGCGTCAGTAACAGTACATATTATGAGTTAGAAATAGCAGCCGGGATTCTGGATTTTCAGAACAAGGTTTATAGGCTTATTAGTATCAGCAAAGGCTAACATCCTTGGCTCTTATAGGTTTGAGTTCTGGAGGTCAGTGAGATAGGAACTAAATGGAACAGTGCTGAGTATTTATGATACGGGTGTGCTAGGAAAGAGAGGAATAGAATGGGGAAATAGGGTATAAACTGAAGTAGCTTAAAAAGGGAAGCATGGTTTTCTGGGTGAGAAGCATTGATCTAGCAGAAAGATCTTAGATTGTCCTCATGTCTCAATAATACATGAATCACATTGAATTACTAAGTCAAACTGTCTGAACAACTACAGGTAGCCTTCAATCAACAACTATTCATTTAGTGACCGTTTGAAATTACAGCAGCACAGAAAAAGAGTGACTTATGATGAGCTTTCACCCTACAACCTTTGCAGCATCCCCATGGTCATGTGATTAGAATCTGGGCACATGGCCACTGGCATGTACTTATGACAGTTGCACCATCCCAGGATCATGTGACCATCATTTGGTAATGTTCCCCAGCTGGTTTCCGACAAGCAAAATCAATGGCGAGTTGCTTAGCAAGCACATGATTAACTTAACAAGTGCAGTGTTTCATTTAACCACGGTGGCAAAAAAATGGGGCACAACTTGGTCGTCTTGGTTAGCAACGGAAATTTTGAACTGAATTGTTGTCGTTAAGTCAAGGGCTACCTATAATTGTTCACTGGCCAGATTGCATGATGTGAGGCTCCTTTCCAACATATTCCTGTATCAACCAATACAAATATAATTTCTTCTACATCGATAATACTTTTTTCTCCAACCCCCAACCCTCAGATGAACATTTTAAAAAGCATACAAATCACATAGCCCTCTTGATTCAAAATTAGCATTTGACATGATGAAATTTTCCTTCCTACACCAGGTTTAGGTTAGTATCCAAACATCTTATACTTGGAGTTCATGGAATCCTGAGAAGATTCCATGGGGGAGCAGAAACTAGGAAAAAAAAATAAGAAAAGAACTTTAAAAGTCATCCCTTTTTGTGTGTTGGTTTGTTGTTGCTCAAAAGAAACAAAAACCCTTTACCTTCACACAGATCAATGGTGCTAAAACCATTATTAGCTCTGCAAAGGGGAGAGAATGAACTGAACTAAAAGTTGTGAGAAATCCTCATTCTTTGGTATTGTAGCTGTTGAGGTTTCGGTTGCTCTGTTCCTTGTTCTTTTGAAAAAACTGCATAGGCACAAATTAAAGACAATCTTCAACTTTAAGATTACTGAGTTGTCAAATGAAGCAGCAATCCTGTTGGCTTTTCCATTCGTTTCCTTTCTTGTCAACCCTTTCTTTGAACTCTGCTTCCTAAAAATGTCCCAAGATGTCTGTCAAAACACAGTGTGTTATCATTGGTTTGTTTTATTTTTTTTTCCTGACTTGTTTCCTTGTTTGTTTTTTTAATTGTTATTCATTTCTTTCTTTCATTCCCCCCCCCCTTAAGCGGAACAGTTTGTTGCAGAAGAAATAGGTGCAGAAAAAGTTTCTTTGGTTTCAATTAAGTAGTACATAAAAGAGTCTCAAGTGTCTTTAAAGGATCATTACAGCATTTGGCTTGCTAGTGAACACTCAAGTGGTGTTCGAAGGAAAGGGGCTATTCACTGGTAAATGTGCACATTACGTTGACCAGAGGAATTCTGATGAGGACAGTAGTGTTTATGCATCGGTTTAGGTGAGCATGGTACCTTAGTGCGATTAAAAGTTAGCATTGCTACTTCACTTGAGATACTACTCTCTCTTTCAGCTCCCTGGGCAGGTGAGCTGAAAGAGCCGTAGTTTGACCAACATTGTTGGCTTAATGTATGCAAGATCTGACAAAGTCGATAATGACAACAAAATGACAATGAGATAAGGATATAGACATTATGATGGTCTTTGGTTTGCAGTATCCTGCATCTTTGGTAGTGTTGCATTTCTCTGACATGAAGTGATAAAATGGAGATGGTTTTTCGTCCCTAGAACAGGCTTGGACCACACTTTTTAAAGGAAGTGCGCCAATGGTGAGAGAGACAGTTGAAGGTGTTTGCTTCTTTTTCCTGCTGAAACACCAACTAATTGAAATAGAAAAATTATGTGGCAAAAAAAAAAAAAGTATTCTTAATCTACTTGGATAATAATGATGTGGTGAAATTAATGGTTTGGTGGGTATTTTTTTTTAAAAAAACAACAACATAGATCTTTGTTGCATTTGCTCTTTGTGTGGTAGCATCTAAACGGGCTTCCTGAGTGTGAGTCTGCACTATGTACACATAGAAATTGTGAAAAACCTGCAAAAGTGTGCTTGAAACCAACATGTTCACTAACAACCCCCTCCCAATTCCGAGCACGTCCTAGAAGAACAGGCAAAAACCCCCACAGCTGTTTACATCTATTGCTTTTGTGCTTGATAATTTGGCTTCTGGGAACCAAATCTTTGATCTTTGTCCTTAGACACAATTCTTTTTTTTTTTTTTTTTAAGAAAAAAGCCCAAATAGGCTAAGTTGGATGATACTGAAAAATATTCAGCGTAACATTGCCTGAGTCTCTAAAGTACAACCCAGTGTTCTTAGGTCTAGTTAACATTTGTGCTCAGTATTTGCTTATTTCTGTGTTTGTTTGCTTTGGTATACGAGTGTGGAGAATCTAAGCATTTAGAAAATGGATGGGGTCAGCTGGGTTTGAACCTTCGGTAGTGAGCAATCTGTTCAATTAGGTGCCATTTTGTTGGCTGCTCCCTGTGGCCCCAAAGATAATGAACTTTGCTTGGCTCTATCACACCGTCTGTGAGTTAATCTAAGGCAGGGGTGTCCAACCTTTGCAACTTTAAGACTTGTGGACTTCAACTCCAAGAATTCTCCATCCAGCCATATTGGCTGGGGAATTCTGGGATTTGAAGCCCACAATTCTTAAAGTTGCCAAGGTTGGACACCCCTGATCTAAGACATGAGAGAGCACCTCCTGTTTTTGACATGCTTAGTCTGCCTTGAATAGACTTTTGACCTTCACGAGAAAGAAAGACAGACAGACAGACGGAGAGAACCCCCAAAGCCTAATTCTCATCTGAATTAAATTAAACTGAATGCCCTATGTTGCAAAGTAGTATTACGTTTTAGGAGAATTGTGCTTTCAAATCACCAGTGAAGGGCCCCATTAAGAATCCGTTCCTTTTAAATAGATATTAGTTGAGTTGTGCCCAATTCAGATTCGGTTCTTTGATCATGCTTTGGTACAAGTGCTGGAGGTTGCCGAGGATCCCCCGGTGCTCAGATCATCCTGCCATTTCTCAAGACTCCGCCTCCTAGCATTCATGAAGAAGTTACTGACCGTAGTAAGTTCCAAGCCCAGCTGTTGTGAGATGGTGATCTGCATTTCTTTCGATGGACGTTTGTTCTCTTTGAAAATGGCAAAAAGTGTTCTGCGTTGGAGATCAGTGAAAACCAGACGAGATTTCTTCTGGGAGTTGTTCCTATCTTTGTTTGGTTCTTGCTCTTTGCGTTTGCATGCTTGGGGAAGGAAAGAGGGAGACAAAAGAAGAAGACAAGAATCAGTGCGTATATAGGAACCAAGCCACAGAGCAGATGATACGTGGGAAAATACCGAGGAAACTAGAGACTAGGTTAAAAAAAAACAAACCCCTTATGGTAACTAGGCTTTTGCAGATTGCAGAATTGTTAGAGTCTCTTCTGATTGAAATGATTAACAATGCAGACTATAAACATTGTTTGCAATATATAAATGTATTTCAGTTAATACCAAATTAATACCAAATATACCGCTTCATAGTGCTTCAAAGCTTTCTCTAAGCGGTTTACAGAGTCAACCTATTGTCCCCAGCAATCTGGGTCTTCATTTTACCCACCTCAGAAGAATGGAAGGCTGAGTCAACCTTGAGCTTGGTGAGATTCTAACTGCCAAATTGCAGGCGGCCAGCAGTCAGCAGAAACAGCCTGCAGTGCTGCATTCTAACCACTGTGCCACCACGGCTCTTAAACCAATCAGATAGTCCTATAGGTTCTCAACCTCTTCTTCACCACGGACTCCCTTTAAATACCTTATGTGATCATGGACTCCCAAAGACATAAGTCAAGATTTAAATCATAATATTTGTTCAACACTTTGTAGACCCCCTGTGACATCGTGGGCCACCCAGTGGTCCGCGACCACAGACTGAAAACCACTGCTATAGGAGATGAGCAAGCTGAGGCAGAAAGTAGGGTTAAATGCATAATAGGTTTAGAGTCGTTGCATTCCCACAGGAGACCCAAGTCTGCTCCTCCCACCTATGAATTCTGTTGACCTTATCTAACGTCAATTTGGCTTGACTGCTAACAGATCAGATTCTTGTGTAGATGTAGTAAGGAATACATTTTAATGCTTTGAATCTGACTCTTACTTCTGATTACTTGTGCCTGACAAGTCTTCAACTTACAATGAATTATTTAGCAATTATTTGAAATTACAATGACTCTGAAAAATGTGGCTTGCAGCCGGCCCTTACACTCACGAACATTGTAGCATCCCCACATGATCAAAATTTGGGCTTGGCAACTGGCATGTATTTATGATGGTTGCAGAGTCCCAGGTTCATGAGATTATTGTTTGCAACCTTCCCAGCCAACTTCTGACAAACACAGGCAATGGGGGGTGCCAGATTTAATTAACAATCACATGATTCACTCAACAACTGCACCTATCAACTTAACAACTATAGTAAAAAAGGCCATAACGTTGGGTGTGACTGGCTTGCCTTGCTTAGCAATTAAAATTCTAATCCCAATTGTGGTTGCAAAATTGAGGACTGCCTGTAACATGCAAGAGGTATCATCCATGTAAAATAGAATAGAACAGAACAGAACAGAACAGAATTCTGTATTGGCCAAGTGTGATTCGACACACAAGGAATTTGTCTTGGTGCAAATGCTCTCAGTGTACATAAAAGAAAGGATACATTCGTCAAGAGTCAAGAATCATAAGGTGCAATACTTAATGATAGTCATAGGGTATAATAAGAAACCAAATCATATTAGGAAACAGTCAATATAATGTAAACTAGATAGTAATATGTGATTGTACAATCTGTACATGTAGGCTCAGGATGAACAGCTGTGTCTCTTTCCCATAGCCACCCCACACTCACTACATTTAGGAATGCCATATTTCCACCACCCCTCCGGGAAGTCTTCTCCAGCTTTTGTTGTCCTGAAGAAGGTGGCAGGTACAACTTTGAATTCCTATAAGCATTTTCTGGGTCAGGGAACCCCAACCCTCAAGCTGCAGCCCACTACTGGGCCATGACCTGTTTTGGAACCAGGCTGCACAAGTGGTGTGTGAGTGTACATGCGTGTGCAACTCTATTTGCATAAGCAGTGGGTGCTTGCACTTGTATGTGAAGCTCTACTTTTTGCCGCTCACATGGAACCATCTCTTCTCCTCTGCCGCCAGTTCGCCAAACTGGAAAGTTTAGGGACCGCTGCTCTGGGTGATATACAGAATACCAGCCCAGCTGCTCCCCTTTTATAGAGTTGGTAGTACCGTACAGTACATAAATTTGCTGAGCACTTAGCATGGTGCTCCATAGACTGTAAGCCGCCCTGAGTCTCCGGAGAAGGGCGGCATATAAATGTAAATAAATAAAATAAATAAATAAATAAAAAAATAACAGGGAGTTCATATACATATAATCTTGTTTGATAACACAAGAAGAAACAGGGAGGGTTGGGGGGAAAGAATAACAGGCAGAACTGGAGAGGATTCATTTCCCTCTTTTTGCCAGTCATGCACACGTTGGCCTCCTGCCCTGAATTAATTTATAATGCAATCCTGTGCACATTGAAACAAAGCAATTTGCATTGAGCTGAATTTAGTAGGGATTCGCTTCTAAATAAGCAGGCAAAGCTTAAGTTTGTTCTCTTAAAAGTGTTGCTGGCCAGCGTGATGAAATAGACCTGATTTGTTTTTTAAATGATGTAAAAGGTAAAGCTAAAGGAATCCTTGCAGATTTTACTTGGCTAGTCGTAGCTGATTTTAGGGGGTTGTGCTCATCTCTGTTTCTTTAAATCAGGGGTGTCAAACTCATGGCTCGTGGGCCTGATGCATTATGCATTGGCTATGCCCACTCCCAGTTTAGCGAAGGGGAAAAAAGTCATGATACATTACGGGATGACAACGTGATGCTGCAAGTTTGACACCTCTCCTTTAAACCATTGAGCTACTGCTGTGTGAAGACCTTTCCATTATCATGTGGCCAACATGACATCATGCTACAGTGCAAAGCCTATGGTGAAATATGGAAGGCTATTACCTTCCCAATGAAGTGGAACCTATTTCACTGCTTGCATTTACATGCTTTTGAACTGCTAGGTTGGCAGGAGCTGAGGCAAGTGATGTGAACTCATCCTGTCACACAGTGCTAGGACTCAAACTGCTGGAGTATAGACCTTCTCCAGCATCCTTTTAGCCACTGAGCTACCGCACTTCTTATTAAATGATGTACTTACTACAATAATGAGCCTTGGTGTCACAGTGTTTAGAATGCAGTATTGCAGGCTAACTCACTGCTCACTCCAGGCTGTCAAAAAGCTGTGTCCAAAGCTGACACAAACATTCGATTCTGAGTGGCTCAAGGTTGACTCAGCCTTCCATCCTTCTGAGGTCGGGAAAACAAGGACCCAGATTGTTGGGAGCAATATGCTGACTCTGTAAACTGTTTACATAGGTCTGTAAAGCACTGTGAAGCAGTATATAAGTCTATTGATATAATGGGGAAACCTTCCTTCCTTCTCCTAGTGTCTACATTGATCAGGAATATTGTAAATTATAGCCAGCACATATAAAATAAGGAAAAAATTTCTGACAGTGAGAACAGTCAACCAATGGAATGGCTTGCCTTTGGAAGTTGTGGGATCTTCATCACTGGAGGCTTTCAGGAAGAGATTGGACTGCCATTTGTCGGAAATAGCATAGGGTCTCCTGCTTGGGCAGGGGGTTGGACTAGATCAGCAGTTGCCAATAGGTGGGCCATGGCCCACTTGTGGGCCATGAAAAATTTTTGGTCGGCCACAGCATGCTGAGGCAGGGAGGTGGGGCAATCCCGCAGTCTCCCTAGCAAACCCGTGTCATGGCTGCTGCCTCCTGCCTCAGCGCATCAAGGAGGCCGAGGAGCAGCAGGACGAGTGCAGACCTCCTGAGCCGGAGCAAGCAGCTGCCCTCTTGTGAAGATGTTGTGAGGGAGAGGCTCGACCCGCTCTTCCTCCTCACCAGAAATGCTCACACGCTCAGCGGGAAGGAGGAGGCTTGTCAGGGGCCAGAGGGGCGGTGAGCACTTTGTGTGTGAGCGCTTCTGGCAAGGAGGAAGAGAAGCTCCTGGGTAGGGGGTTGAGCATTCCCCTTGCAACATCTTCCCCTGAGGGCATCGCTGGCAGCCGCTCAACCTCCTGGATGCACGGAGGCAAGAGGCAGGAGGTAACACCACCAGTTCAGAGGTTCCTTTCTCCCCACCCCTCGCAGGCCACGCCTTTGCCATGATCTCCCACGCATATGAGTCCATCCGCCGCCAGTTGCCCCACCTTCCCAACAGCCACCTGGTCTTCAGTTGTCCGCTGTGCTGAACTGTGTATGCCCGTGCCCGTCCCTGCTGCTTTTCCCAGCAGGAGAAAGTAACCCCTCTCGGCTTGGACTCTGGGTTTGTGACTGGTATGTCTTAACTGGGACTGGGATGACTTCACCTCGCATGCGGGACTGCCAAGTAGCAGCTGCCAGCTCCTTTCTCCACACGCCAAGTCTTACCACGGGAAAGAGAGCAGCTGGGGTGTCAGTGTAGCTGCTCGGTTAGTTCATAATCGCCTTACCCGGAGAAAGAGGTGCTGGAGGAGGAGAAAGAGGCAGTAGTGGAGAAGCAAGCCAGGTGTTAAAGACCCAGGGTGGGGGGGAGGCTTCCAGCCCGGCCCTCTTTCCCTCCCCCAACTCCAGGCAGCCACACCTGGCAAAGGAAGGAGAGGTTTCCTCTGACTTGTGGGAGATATGAAATGACAGGAGACCAGTTTTGGGGGGGGGGGGGGGGGGGGGGGGGGGGGGGGGGGGGGGGCTCTGCTTTTCTTGTTATATATTTTTTATTATAATTAAATAAGCATTTTTATATTTTAAAATATATATTTATATATTAAAATTATTTTTTAAATAGTACATTTATATTTAATATAAAAATATTTTTTTTAAATTAAATATATTATCTTTTTTTAAGAATTCATATTAATGGTCCATATTAGTGGTCCTCAGGATTTAAAAGCATGAGTTCCTGAGGTTCAAAAGGTAGGCGACCCCTGGACTAGATGACCTACAAGGTCTCTTCCAACTCTGTTAATCAAAAGTTGAGGAAAAGTGTTCATACATCTTCTGTGCATATCCATATAATTGAGAAAGGGCAGTAGGATTATCCTAATATATTGGATGCAATAACTTTTTCAAACTGAAGTGATACGTGCACCGTATAAGTACTAAAACGATCCTTGTGAAGATAAATTATCAGCCAATGTCTGTGTACATTACAAGAAAAAATAAGGACACAATGCACAGGAAAAGAAACTTAAAATAGATCTCTACAAATTTAGATAGAAATAACTATCAGAAATACTATCACTTCAACTATTCCTTAGTCATCCAGATTTTTTTATTATTATTCCATCAGCATGAATGTTCTGCTTTAGTGAATGTGAGGGTGGAGAAATTATTTTTGTCAATTTATCCTTTATCTGCCAACGCTATCCTTCCCATTGAATCTAGCAACCCTGTAGTGACATTGATATAGGTTGATTCCCAACAATGAGCTGAGATTTCTGAATATGAGTTGATTAATTGCATTGAATTGGATACTTTATTTGGCTGTGCGATTAGACACAATTTAGATTAGACACACTTATTTTTAACTTCTCTTTCTATCTGGGAAATGTTATTCAGGGCAAAAATGAAACTGTCTTCCAAAAAGAACAATCATTTGATGCCTCATAACATCAACTAAACATGTTGTCTATCTTAACCTAGTTACGATGCTTCACTCAACTAGTAAGAGAGATGCACAGATTGAGCAGCAACAAGCAAAATGTATTGGTCAATAATACAAAATTTGTAAGGATAGACCATATGAAAAGATGGACCATGTTCCCAATCAAACTTATATTTGTTGCTGACATCACAAATCTAGAGAAACCCTTTTGCCAAAGTGGAGGTTAAACAAATTATATAGAATGTCTTCTCAAAAATTCAAAGGGCTCTGATATGCACTGAAAACAGTTATTTCAACATAACAGCTCAAACTTTCCACTAATATTTTATATCTACTTCAACCATGCTTTGTCTCCTGTTCTTTCTACTGTAGGATGCTGAATAAAAGCCTCATTCACATACTCAATTAATGTACAAAGTTGGAAACAAAACTGAACTACAGTAATATAATTCTCATTCCTTTTCCCTTTATTCTTAGCATCCAAAGCCTTGGCCAAATGCATATTTACAAAAATGAGATTCCCTGGATTGTAATCAAGAAAGCTAGTGTGGAACATTGTCTTTTACAACCTGGTAGTCTGCACCCAATTAAAACAAAAACAAATTTTAGTCCTGAAAATTCAGGAAATGGCTTGATCTGACATGTGGTTTGGACTGAACCAAGTTGCTTATCAGAATATGATTCTAACAACAGGTTCAGACTTCCTTGAACTTAGCTGGATCTTGAAAATCTTTGCTTGATGATCTCAGTTCTTCCTTGAAACCAAAATTCAACTCATAGGTTGGATACAATCAGTGGTGGGATTCAAATTTTTTTACTAGCAGTTCTGTGGGCACAGCTTGGTGGGCATGGCAGGGAAAAGATACTATAAAATCTCTAGTCAGGTGGTATTTACCAGTTCTCTGAACTACTCAAAATTTCCGCTATCAGTTCTCCAGAACTGGTCAGGACCTGCTGAATACCACCTCTGGATACAATCCTTAAGCAGCATTTGAACAATTCCAGAAAAGTTCCAAAAATCTGTGAAGCATAAGAGCTATATAATTGTCCATAGCAGTTCTGTGGGCACGGCTTGGTGGGCATGGCAGGGAAAAGATATTATAAAATCTCTAGTCAGGTGGTATTTGCCAGTTCTCTGAACTACTCAAAATTTCTGCTACCAGTTCTCCAGAACTGGTCAGGACCTGCTGAATACCACCTCTGGATACAATCCTTAAGCAGCATTTGAACAATTCCAGAAAAGTTCCAAAAATCTGTGAAGCATAAGAGCTATATAATTGTCCATAGTCTAAAAATCTACAAGGTTTATGAACTTCCATGGTTGGCTTATAGAATTATAAGGAGAATATATTATATTGGTTGGATATTCGTATATTTTACCTTATTGTAAGTTGCTTGGGCTCTTTTCAAACTGTGAGATGGGTGGCAAATAAATTGATAATAATAATAATAGGCGCCTTGGATACAATCCCAAAAAGACTGGAGCACCAATAACATCGACATTGACAAAATCACCATCAGTCAATTGCAAAAGGCAGCTTTACTCAGAACAGCTTGCATACTGCAACGATACTTTTAACGCCATCAAACATCCACATCTGCTTATCCCAGGTCCTTGGGAAGGATAGGTGGACAAACATGCCAATTCCAGTCTAAACATACAGCTGATTATGCAATGAACCTTAATAATGAAGTCATTCCAATTCATTGCTTTTGCAATTCTCCTTATAGCACTGTTTCTTAGTAGCCTTGGCAGTTTTAAGACGCGTGGACTTCAACTTCCAGACATTTTCCTGCTGCTAGCCCCAGTTAAATTTTAAAATTGAAAAACACTGTCTTATACTAACAACTATATGAGCATCATTAGACATAATGGCTCCCATTGTGACCTATTTGTATCCAATTGCTAGAACATTGCATGAATAAATTTAGGAATGTGAAAATTAACCAGAAAACTGGAGGATGAAGGCCATTCTATTAAGGCTAGTAGGGAATCAAATAACAAGAAGATAAGTATCATTTTTTTGAAATTCACATTACTCCAAAATTTGTGGTGGATTCAAATAGAGACAATAGTTTATAAAAATATCCTATTCTTGCAAAATGTTATCTACTGCTTGAAAGGAGGAGAAATGCATTTAAGAATGGAAACAAATTTTCATAAAGACTGTTTTTTTAAGTATTGCATCAATGCATCATTCCAAAGAAATGAACAAGATACAGGTAATCCTTGATTTACAACAGTTCATTTAGTGACTGTTCAAAGTTACAAAGGCACTAAAAAAACCTGACTTATGACTGACTTTTCACACTTACAATGATTGTAGCAGAGTGGTGGGATTCAACCAGTGTAACAACCAGTTCAGTGAGCGTGCATCCTTCAGTCTTAAGAGACTATGGTATTGCGCTATGAAACCGGTTACTGCCACTTCCTGTGTTGTTTCAATGCCGTATGCAAAGCTGGAGTGTCCTCTCTAGAGCATGAGGCCTGGGTAATTTAATATGGAGGATAAACTGTTACCCAAGTAGCAGATCCTCCCTCTCCACGTCACTGATGTCGTCTAATGGAACGGCAGAGCTGATACAATTAGTTCCAGCTGCATCATAGAAGTTACCAGAATGTGATTGTACACAGTCATGAACTGCTTCTGGGACTCCAGTTCCAGATTTTGCCTTGAGGTTGACTCCTGAAGCCTTTTCCAAGAATAGATACAGCCACAAGGCAGTGGAGGTTTGAAATCAAGAGTTTCCCTTCTCCTAGAAGATGGTTCCACCGTTTTATCTGCCGATGGGGCATAAAGCCCTCTTCCGCCTTCAAAACTGTTGACTATCTTCTCCTGTAACCCTGGAAAGGGGCCCAGTGAGCATGCACTTCATTTGAAAATAGCAAGAAAACTTACCTTTTGCTACAGCCCCAGTGAGTAAAAACAGCTGAGGCAGGGCAATCCGTGCTGCTGTGCCAATCAGCTGGGCTTCAAACAAAGGAAATATAGGACAGAATAGCGCAGAGACGGGTGGGTGGGGCCAAACCATCACTGGAATTACCAGTTTGCCTGAACTGGTCCATACCGGTTGAATCTCATCCCTGTTGTAGCATTCCCATTGTGATGACCCAGGGTAGGATACAAAATAAACACAATCGCAAAGACAGGCGAAGCCCCTTTTATTCCTTCACTTTGCTTCAAAGCTCCAAATATCCTTGACTGGAGACAAAAAACTCCCCCAAGAGCAGTTACGAAAAGGAGGAAATGCCGTTTAAACTAAAAATTATAAATTAAATTATAAAGAGTAAAAACAACACAAACCACACTGAAGCAATTAAGGGAATCAGGCAAGATAAGGGCTTGAAGACATCCATAGATATCGGAACACACACTGGGAAGGATGCCAAACTCAGAGAGGAATGACAGACTAGAGATATTTCCACGCTTTGTTTCCAGCGCTTGCCCATATGCATATCCGTCCTCTTATTCAGTTGTCACAGCTGCAGCCCATGAAGAGGATCAAGGCCCTCTCTCCTGAGTAGGTCATGTCTCTCCCTTATCCTCTCCTCCCTGTGTGCCCTAGGATGGAGAGGGGATGGGCCTGGGTCTTCCTCTGACTGCCCAGCCAGCCTCTGCCCTTCCCCAGCCTCCTCCACAACCTCCGGAGCCACACTTCTACTCCCTGTCAGCTGTTCCTCCTCTCCCTCAGAGTCAGTCTCCACCAGGGGCATGACACCCATAGCCATGTGGTCAGAATTCAGATGCCTGGCAACTGACTCATATTTATGATGGTTGCAGTGTCCTAGAGTCACATAATCACCCTTTTCCACCTTCTGACAAGCCAAGTCCAGGGGGGAAGCCAAATTCGCTTAACAACCGTGCTACTAACTTAACTGCAGTGATCCACATAACAACTGTGGCAAGGAAGGTCACAAGGAAGGTCATAAAAAAGGAGAAAATTCGCTTAACAACTGTCTTGCTTGGCAACAGAAATTTTGGGCTCAGTGGTGGTCATAAGTCAAGTTCTACCTGTACATGACACAATAATTAAATTGGCTGTGGGTTGATGAAATTCAAGCTTTGCAAATAGAAAGTCCCAGAGTCAATTAACATACCTCCAGGTAGGGATGGAAGAGGCTGCTGCTTGAAATCCTGGAGTCCATCTGCCAAGGAAGCGATAGAATACAAGAGCATACTCAAGTATTCTAGTACAGTGGTCACCAACCACCAAGCCATGCCCACCCAGTCACATGACCACCAAGCAATGCCTACCCAGTCATATGGCCACCAAGCCACACCCACCCAATCACATGATGACCAAGCCACGCCACAGTCACATGACCACCAAGCCACACCCACCAAATAAGCCACGCCCACAGAACTGGTAGTAAAAAAATTTGAATTCCACCATTGTCCAAGAGGCTGCGCTGGCATGACAAGTCTCACAAAGACTCATTTCTGGCAGAGTTTGGGGGAGAGAAAGAAAGACTTCTGCTGCTTCTTCTGCTTTCCTTGCATGAAGCCAAAAGTCTCTCTTTCTCTCTCCACCCTGAGAATGGAGCTGGAGATGGTATCTTGTGATCCCAAATAAAGAATGATTGATCGGTAGGAAAACGGCGTAGGGAATTTTCCTGCAGACTTTTTTTTGGGATTTTCCCAGGGTCTCTGCTGCTTTCTGCAGAGACCCTGGGAAAATGTCAGCAAGCCACCGTCAGTCAATATTCATATTAGTGTCCACGGGATTTAAAATTATGAGTTTGGTGGTTCCTGAGGTCCAAAAGGTTGACGATCCCTGTTCTAGTCTACTGCAGTTAGTTCTTGACATACAACAGTTTATTTAGTGACTGTTCAAAGTTACAACGGAACTGAAAAAAGCGACTTACGACTATTTTTCATTCTTATGACTATTACAGTATCCCATGGTCACATAATAAAAATTGCTAACTGGCCGATAGTTATGACAGTTGCAGTGTCCTAGGCTCATGTGATCAATTTTTGTGGCCTTCCAACAAGCAAAGTCAATGAGAAAGCCAGATTTGCTCTGTTTCTACCTTAACAACTGCAGGGATTCATTTATCAAATATGGCAAGAGAGATCGTAAGATGGGACAAAACTCACTTAACAAATGTCTTGCTGAATGACAGAAATTTTGGGCTCAACTATGATTGTAAGACAAGAAGCATCTGTGGTCACCAACTATATAAAGCAGTTTCCTCAATGACTTTCTACATGAAGCATGAGGAAAGTGGATATACTGTAAACCATAATTGAAATGCTTTTAATGATGCAGGGAAAGATAAGCAGAGATACCAAGTTTGCCCCTCATTAGATCCTGGGTGTCCAACCTTTTGGCTTGCCTGGGATCACATTGAGTAAGGAAAAATTCCCCACCATCCAGTCAGAGCTGAAGAAGCTTCTTGGATGAGAAGTGAAACATCTTCAAAAGAAAAAAACAAGAAAGTCCAGTTGCTTCCTGAAAAAGCATCTTTGGGACAACCATGACCTGGATGACCAAGAAGCTCCATAGACTTCCATCTCCTGTCAGTAGACAGTCTGCTACTATGAGTAGGAACAATCTTTAGGACATAGCATGGATAATTTTGTAGGCTTAAATTCAATTAGAATTAGGAATTCTAATTCAATACAATTGTTTTAAAAGAAATATTTACTATACTAAGATTCAGACATGTAATTTTAAGATTTAAGGAACATCTATTTTGAAATTTATATTTCTTCATTCAATTCCAGCCAGCAATGTACTGCTGAATGTGGTGTTTATCTGTCATCAATGAGTGGTGTCAGAAGGGGAAGGAATCTTCTGGTCTTATTCATTTATTATTTAACGTTTATTTATTATTTAACAAATCCCCTGATTTTCCCTTTCTGAAAGCAGAGTTGCTCAAAACTGCTTACAAAATATAAAAAGCATAAAAATCTAACCCAACAGCTTAAGGCTCAAACAATAAAATTAAGCAAAATCCCTAATTTGCTCAAAGACAGATATCCTCAATCGTTGATGGAATACAAATTAAAGTGACCTTCAGATGAGAGTTCCACAGGTGGAATAGTATCCAAAGATGACTTCTCTGAAAGCATTTGTCCTGCAAAACGGAATGTCACTTTGAGTTTAGTGGAGGTGGAGGTTCTCTGAAGGAACAATTTCTTCAAGCCCCAACTCAATGAAGATGTTACGGGTGGTTCTTGACTTACAATCATTCATTTAGTGACCGTTTGAAATTACAACGGTCCTGAAAAAAAGTAACTTATGACCATTGGTGGGCTGCAACCAGTTTAACAACTGGTTCTGCATGCAGCATTCAAAAAAACCACTGTGCTGCGTGAATCAGCTGAGCTGAAAAATAGGATAGGGCAGGGGTAGGTGACAGGGCCAGCTGATTGTTGGAACTACCGGTTCGCTAGAACCACTGGTTATGAATATTTTTTTTTGTACTTAAAACTAGTGCAGCATCCCAATGTTCATGTGATCAAAATTCAGATGCTTGGCAACTGGTGCATACTTATGATTGTTGCTGTGTCCCAAGTTCACGTGGTCCCCTTTTGCGATTTTCTGCCAAGCAAAATCAATGGGAAAGTTAGATTCACTTAATAACCATGTTACTAACTTAAGAACTGCAGTGATTTAATGAATGACTGTGGCAAGAAAGGTCATAAAATGGGGCAAGACTCACTTCATAACTGTCTCACTTAGCAACATACATTTTGGGCTCAATTGTGGTCATTAGTCCCATTGACCAGAATGTTTTTTATTGGGAATTATACCAAAAAAATATAATAAGGAAGAGTTATAATTGATAATACATGACATCACTGAGGCAAGAATGATATATGTTCAGAAGTGGAAAGAAATTCCTAGTGAAGAGGAAGTAATAAATAAAATCTTGACTTGCGCTGAAATAGATAGGTGAGCACTAGAGATGAAAAATAAGGATGAATCAGAATATTATATATTTTGGAACAGATTTTACTATTGGTGGGGACAGAAAGGAAGGGTTCAAGATTGAAATGAAGTTATTAAAAGGACATTTGTGACTATGAGACTTAAATATTACTAAGAATGCTGAAAGATGTAAGTTAGGATGAATAAACGTATATATATGTGTGTGTGCGTATGTATGTGTGTGTGTGTGTGTGTGTGTGTATGTATGTATGTATGTATGTATGTATGTATGTATGTATGTATATAAGATTTATATGTATTTCACTGGAATGATGACCCAAAGCTATGTCAAAATGACTCCACTATGTTCAATGTTTTTAAATGTTATGTTTAATAAAAAAATTAATTAAAAAATTGTGGTCATTAGTCAAGGAATACCTGTAGTTGATTCTGCAGCTTGTTGTGGTCAAAATTCCTGCAGCTGCATTTTGCACTGAGGACAGTTTAAGAGGCAGTTCAGCCTTTTATCCTGGTACTCATTGTTTGTTTAGTACTCAATGCACAAACTAGAACTTGTCGGTGTTGGCTGCCTTGTGACTCACTACATTATTCCTTATGGGAAAGATTTGTTTGGTACATATAATTTTTGGTACTCATCGCACCTCCCAGAATCAATTAACGATGAGTACCAAGGTACCATTATAACCCCAAGATTAAAGATCTGCCCTTAAGTCGAATTTGAAGAAAATTATTGTATAATATTGTATAAGTTGTAGTGTGGAATGAACTTGAACCATAATGTATTTTAGCTTGAATCGTTGCATACAGGAAGTCTTCAATTTATTACCACAATTGGCACCAGAATTTCTGTTGCTAAGTAAGGTGGTTGTTGAGTTGGAAGCTGGCTGGGAAGGTTGCAGATAGTGATCATGTAATCTTGGGAGGTTGCAACTGCCAAAAATACATGCAAGTTGTCAAGCCCCTAAATTTTTAACCTTGTGACCATGTTGCAACTTAGAACAGTCGCTAAGCAAATGGCTGTAAGTTGAGGATTATCTGAATTTAACCTGAATTTTGTACAATAGGTACATTCTTAATTGTGAGTCTTTAAATTGGGGCGTTCTTAACCCAGGAAAGTTGCTGTAAGGCTTGCAATACCAAGGTCATCTGGAAGGAAAACACTTGCTACTTAAACACCCAACTACCCTCAACATTAGTTGTTGTGGTTGTATTGTCTGGTCTGCAAAGTATCTAAAAGTATCTAAATATGTTGGGGCCAATACCTTAAATTAGAATTGAATTTTTTTTATGCAGAAACAAATTTTTCAGAGGACACAAAAGTAATGAGACATTTTCTTTCAATCATTGAGCCATTGGTTCCTGGTGCTTTCTAAATGTGATGAATATTAATTCCTAGGAAGTTGGAAAACCAACACATCTGCAGGGCTTGTTAGGGGGATCTCCAAACATGGCAACTTTAAGACTTGTGAACTTCATCTCCCAGAATTCCCCAGTCAGGATGGTTGTTGAGGAATTCTGGGAGTTGAAGTCCACAACTTGTCAACTTGTCATTTAAAGCATGGGTGCCCAACCTTTTGGCTTGTCTGGGCCGCACTGAGTAAAGAGGAAATTGTTTTGGTCCGAATATAAAATATATTATATCCTTTTATAATATAAAATCACATAATACATATTTATTATCTTGTAGGGCCTCATTACTAGCTGTCCTCAAACTGCAGGTTGGGCCTACCTGGTCTAAAGTGTGGATTAGGGAGTCAAAAAAGTCAAGATGGAAGTCATGGCCATCCAGCTGACAGCCTGTTTTTTGTCTGTGTATGTTGCTCAAATGATCAGAGGTGGTATTCAGCAGGTTCTGACAAGTTCTGGAGAATCGGTAGTGGAAATTTTGAGTAGTTCGGAGAACTGGCAAATAACACCTCTGACTGGCCCCGCCCCCATCTATTCTCTGTCTCCCGAGTCCCAGCTGATCGGCTGGGTCTTCTTTGGTTGCCCTGCACAGGAGAACAGATCTGGAAAGCAGGTTAGTGGGCTGGGGAGGGAATGGGATTTTGCAGTATCCTTCCCCTGCCATGCCCACCAAGCCAAGCCATGCCCACAGAACTGGTAGTAAAAAAAAAATCAAACCCCATAACTTCTCTGCATATGATGTATGTAAAAAAAAGGCTGCAGAGAGATATTTGTGTGACCTTGAGTAATGTTTTGAATTTCTAACACCTCTACTACCCAACACCAATTAAAGCATCTGCCTGGTTATGTTACATCAGACGGTGGGGGCAGTGTGTGGAATGTGGTTTTCTTGATCAAGGTGATTGAAATTCTGAGAAAGGACCATTAGCTTTTATTTATTCTCACTTTTCAGCTTCAGGTTGAGAGTTAGCATTTCGATAAGCCAGGTGCTGGGAAAGTCTCCCTGCTGTTTGTTCCAGGAAATGCCCCAGCCTCTTATCCAGGGGGTCTGAGGGATTATTACAGGTTTAATCAGGTTATATGAAATTCCCCATTTCCCCCTCCCTGCTGGCCTCATTCATCTTGCTTTCAGTTAAGTTATTTATTTATGATACTCATCTCCAATACAGTTCCTTCAGAAGCCAAGAGAAGTTATGGAATATGATCAGGAGCTCTTACCTATTCACAGTAGTTCCTAAAAGGGTTTTGGGGAGCTTATTTTATCACATAACTAATTCATGGCCTGAGGCATCCTGCATTTTATACTTATCAGTTGCTAATAATAAATAATGCAACAGCCACATGCTTTTCAGTGCAATTCGGTAAATACTTTCCTTTAGCTGTTAAGTTTACCCTGGAAAAGAGATCACTGAGCTCTGATTCCACTGCCCTCCCTCCCTCCTTCCCTTCCCCCTGGGTGCCACAGATATGTGAGACTCTAAAAGGGAAAAAGAGAAAGCATTTGTCTATGGTGAGATGTTTTATGATGGAGGAAGTGCAGAAGAATTTGTGCTGAGGGCACGGCATATAATATTCTGAGTCACTTTCTGTCACTAGCCTGCTCTTAGCTGTGAATTAAGACTCAACAGACATTCTGTTATTTGGGGGTGGGGTTTTTTTAAAAAAAAATCTTGATGCCCAAAAGGAATATTGTCATCATTATTATCATCATTATCTCTGAGGACTTAGGGTGCAGGGAAGAGAATAGAATAGAATAAGTTGGAAAGGAACTTGGAGGTATCTAGTCCAATCCCCTGTTCAAGCAGGAGAACGAGAGGTGGTATTTAGCAGGTTTTGACCAGTTCTAGAGAACTGGTAGCGGAAATTTTGAGTAGTTCAGAGAACCGGCAAATACCACCTTTGACTGGCCCCACCCCCATCTATTCTCTGCCTCCCATTGAGTCCCAGCTGATCAGCTGGGTCTTCTTTTGTTGCCCTGCATAGGAGAACGGAGCTGGAAAGCAAGTTAGTGGGGTGGAGAGGGAATGGGGATTGTACACTATCCTTTCTTTTCTGTATCCTGCACAGTAGTGGATTTGTAGCTGTGCAGATACAGATAGATAAACTCAACAAGACGTCCATAACAAAGTACATTTATTGATTCATCAGGTATCCTCATAACTCACATTTGTGATGAAGTTCTTTAATGACCAATCCTTTGTATATCTGCCTTGTAGGTAAAAGACGGTTATCTCCTAACCCATCTTGTAGCGATAGAAAGCAGCTGCCATGAGTTCGTGAGATCAGGCAAAAGGAAAATTCCCCCAACCCATTGAGGGTCAATTTAGTGACCAATCAGGATTACAGATGTAATCCACGTGACATGAACTACATTTACCATGATGCATTCCGTTAAGGGGACAGCTCACAATTCCTAAGTAACTATCCAATTCCATAGACTGGCTGGGACAGCACACTTCCCCTGCCATGCCCACCAAGCCACGCCCACAGAACTGGTAGTAAAAAAATTTGAATCCTACCACTGAGGAGAACTTATACCCATTTCAGATAAGTGACTGTCTAGAGACTCTTCATAAAAACATCCAGTGATAGAGCACCCACAATTTCTGGAGGCCAGCTGTTCCACTGGTTAATTATCCTCACTGTTAGGAAGTTTCTCCTTAATTCCAGGTTGCTTCTCTCCTTGATCAGTTTCCAACCATTGTTTCTTGCCCTGCCCTTTGGTGCTTTGGAGAATAATTTGAGCCCCTCTTCTTTGTGGCAGCCACTCAAATACTGGAAGGCTTCTATCATGTCACCCTGAATTCTTCTTTTCTTCAGACTAGGCAAACCCAGATCCTGCAGCCGTTCTTCATATGGTTTAGTCTCCAGGCCTTTGATCAGCTTAGTTGCTCTTCTCTTTTTCCAAGTCTGAACATCTTTTTTTTTTGTAGTATGGTGACCAAAATTGGTTGCCATATTCCAGGTGTTTATAAAACTGGGGTTTTATAAAGTGGTAAAACACATATAGGCAGTTCTCGACTTATGACCACAATTGGGCCCAAACTTCTGTTGCTAAGTGAAATATTTATTAAGTGAATTTTGCCCCATTTTACAGCCTTTCAAGCCACAATTGTTAAGTGGATCACTGCAGTTGTTAAATTAGTATCCCGGTTGTTGTGAAACTGGCTTCTCAATTGACTTTGCTTGTCAGAGGATCGCAAAAGAGGAACAAATAATCCTGAGACACAGCAAAGTTCATAAATATGAACCAATTGCCAAACATCTGAATTTTGGTCACTTGACCATAAGAATGCTGCAAAGGTTGTAACTGTGAAAATTGGTCCTAAGTCACTTTTTTCACTGCCGTTGTTTAGTGACTTTGAACAGTCACTAAAGAGCTGTTGTAAGTCGAGGACTACCTGTAAGATAGGCACTGTCAACTCATAAAACATTCCTATGCCTGTTTTAGTAGTTGCCATTAAAAAAAAAAGGGGGGGGGGAGGAAATCTGGAAGAGCAGCTGAAAGCGAAAGTACATTCCAACTCTTATCTTTAAAAGATTGTCACTAAAATACCAGAGTTCTTCCCCTCAAATATACTTAATTGGAGAACGTGAATAGCAATAGCACTTGGACTTATATACCGCTTTACAGTGCTTTACAGCCCTAAACTCTCTAAGCAGTTTACAAAGTCAGCCTATTGCCCCCAACAATCTGGGTCCTCATTTTACCCACCTCGGAAGGATGGAAGGCTGAGTCAACCTTGAGCCTTGAGTTCAATGCCAAATTGCAGGCCAGATGGCTGCAGAAGTAACTTGCAGTACTGCACTCTAACCACTGCACCACAGAGGCTCCTTGATGACATCCAGCCTGTGAACGTGCTCAATTGGAGAATCTGGTTTATGAGACACCCAGTGGGGAGGGGGGAAACAAGATCACAGGTGACTGTAAATTATGTATGCCAGAGTTGGCTTCATACAGGGCAATGCCAGTATGTCGCCTCTAATGAATCCTTTGAAGTTTTTTGAAGTTTGGCTCGAGAAACATGATTTAATTAGAGCGATCGCCGGAATCCTGACAGGCAACCACAATTGGGCCCAAAACTTCTGTTGCTAAGCAAGGCAACAGTTGTTAAATAAGTAGCTCTCCATTTTACAATGGCCACAGTGGTTAAGTGAATCCAATGATGGAGTTAATAAGGGAATCATATGATTGTTAAGCGAATCTGGATCCCCCATGATTTTGCTCATCAGAAGGTCTCAATCACACGACCCCAGGACATTGCACCCATCATAAATATAAGCCAGTTGCCAAGCACCTAAATTTTGATCGTGTGACCATGGAGATGCTGCAAGAGTCATTAGCGTGAAAACTGATCATAAATCTTTTTTTTCCCAGTGCTGTTATAACAGACACTAAACAAATGTTGGAAGACAAGGACTGCCTGTACAGTGCTATAAAGCTGCAATTTGCCTAAATCCTGGTAGTGCAATTGTGAAGGAAGGCTTTGGAAGGACTTGAGGCAGTGGTGGGATTCAATTTTTTTTACTACTGGTTATGTGGGCGTTGCTTGGTGGGCGTGGTGTGGCTTGGTGGGTGTGGCTTGGTGGGCATGGCAGGGGAAGGATACTGTAAAATCTCCATTCCCTCTCCACTCCTAGGGAAAGGTTACTGCAAAATCCCCATTCCCTTCCCACTCCATTAACCTGCTTTCCAGCTCCGTTTTCCTGTGCAGGGCAACAAAAGAAGACCCAGCCGATCAGCTGGGACTCGGGAGGCAGAGAATAGATCGGAGCAGGGCCAGTCAGAGGTGGGATTTGCCAGTTCTCCGAACTGCTCAAAATTTCCACTACTGATTCTCCAGAACTGGTCAGAACCTGCTGAATACCACCTCTGATTTGAGGGCACCAATAGTCCTTTGATTTTAGAAGTATTAAACTTGGGATGAGATCTCATGGCTATAGGCAAGCAAAAGGAATCATGAATACATGACTATAATGATAGAAATCAACAATAAAGAAACCCCTAAAAGTTTCACACGTAGGTGTGATGTTTGTATACTGACCTCAGTCAGTGGGACTAAAGGGAGTTGAGATCCCAAAGAGCTGGAGGACATCAATTGCCTATTCCTTTAAAAAAAATTTTTTTTTAAATTAATGTTCTATTGTTTACATTTGTTAGTGCCTAATAAACACTGTGTTGTCTGGATATTTAATTTACCTAACAACACAGAGTCCATTCTTACTCTCCACCCTTTTTTTCCAACTACTGATAAAATAAATTCCATGTTTGAGAATATTCTGTGTCTTCTTTCTGTTTAATTTTCAATGTAAGTCTATCCATTTCTGCACAATCTAGTATCTTCCTAATTATCTCTTCGTCTCGCGGTGTTTCTTCATTTTTCCAATATTGTACAAATATAATCCTCGCTGCTGTTAGGATATGTAATATTGAATATATACTTTGCTTATCAGGTTTTTCTGGTATTATGCTTCATAAAAACAGTTCAGGTTTAAAAGTTGCCTATTCCTTGTTGGTTGGATGACAGTTTCCAAAGATGATAATGAAGATTTTCACAGCTTTGCTCCTTGACATCTTTGCCATAAAATTCCAGTCTACCCCACTTCCTGGTAAACATCCTTACAAAACTGTTCAGTGATGGAATATAATCTGTGCCTATCATGTTCTTCAGATCTAAAGGAAACTGGGAACAGGAGGCTCTGAATAACACTGCAGTGGCTGTCGGCTGGCAAACTGCACTGGGCTGAATCTCTTTGGTTCAGAATAGACCCCA
This sequence comes from Bungarus multicinctus, assembly GCA_023653725.1. Taxonomy (NCBI): domain Eukaryota; kingdom Metazoa; phylum Chordata; class Lepidosauria; order Squamata; family Elapidae; genus Bungarus; species Bungarus multicinctus. The sequence goes on from CM042834.1 coordinate 261,394,632, forward strand.
TATTTATTTCCTACAATATTCATAGCCTACCCAATCTTAATGGATGTTGGACAGGATACAAAAAAGTCCTAAAATTTCATTAAATATTCATAATGATAGAAATCAACAGTAAAGAAACCTTGTACATCAAAGATGCCATAAGAGCTAAATACCCTAATATGGAATATTTAGCGAATAAGGGAACTCATCCTCTGAGCCAAATATCCTTATATTTCTGAGTTTGGGACATGTGCTAAATGTGCAGATTTTCAAAATTTAACACTGAAGAGCTAAGACACTTTGAAAGGTAGTCTGTACCAGCTCCAGGTTTGTCACACTATCTGGGGAACAATCATGCCTGCATCCATCAAAACTGCCATCTATAGGGCTGGGAAGACTCTCTTGAACAATTTGGAAGCTATAAGGAAATTGGATAGACATCTCCTTACCAGAAGTAACCCCTCCCTCTGGATTATAACACTTTCCAACTGGCTAATTATCACACAAATCTTTCATTTCTCAAACTATATACTCTGCCTTACTGTCGATGTTTCCAAAATTTTACAGTTTTTTATTAGTTTATAATATAACATACAAAGAGAAAAGACCTTGGAGTACTCATCTCAAATGATCTAAGTGCTAGAGCCCACTGTAACTACATAGCCAAAAAGGCATTAAGAGTTGTTAATCTAATCCTAGGTAGCTTCTTTTCTGGTAATATCACACCACTAGAGCATACAAAATATTTGCTAGACCTATACTTGAATACAGCTCATCAGTCTGGAACCCATATCATGTATCTGATATTAACACAATTGAAAAAAGTTCAGAAATATTTCACAAGAAGAGTTCTCCGCTCCTCTACTCATTGCAGAATACCTTATGCCACCAGACTTGAAACTCTAGACCTAGAAAACCTAGAACTATGCTGCCTTCGGTCCAATCTAAGTATAGTATATAAAATCATACATTGCAATGTCCTACCTGCAAATGAATACTTCAGCTTTAATCATAACAATATAAGAGCACACAATAGATACAAACTCAAAGTTAATTGCACCAAACTTGATTGCAGAAAATACGACTTCAGCAACAGAGTGGTCAATGTCTGGAATACTCTACCTGACTCTGTGGTTTCTTCCCCAAACCCCAAAAACTTTAACCTTAGACTACCATTGACCTCACCCCCTTCCTAAGAGGCCTGTAGGGGGCGTGCATAAGTGCACCAATCGTGCCTACCATCCATGTCCTATTGTTTTTTATTTTTCTTATAAGTATCTATCTCATGTGTTCAAAACTATATTTATTCTTATACCTGTATCTTGTAAGTGATTGACAAATCAAATAAATACTAAATACTAAAAGCAAATATTAGGGAAATTAGGAAAGGAAAAAGGGAAGTGACTATGGAGGAAAAGAAAGGGTGGGGGGAAGGCAATGACTTCTGACTCCTTTGGTGAAGTAAAATAAGGCATTAAGATCTACCCTGAACTTTTCACTTTTTCATAATAATTTCTGTAACAAATCTCTCTAATCGGTAAAACCCAAAATCAAAGTTTCATGTTTTTCTGCCTCAAGCACAAGGTCCAAAAGTGGTTTCCAAGTCAAAGTAAAGGTGTTTGTGTTTTTGTCTTTAATCAGAGCAAGTCAATTTAGCCATCTCTGCTAACTCTATCAGTTTCTGCAGCCATTCATCCATTGTGGGTGTCGAGGTGACCTTCCATTTCTGTGCGTAGAGTACAGCCACTATAGCTATACTATCCTGAAAATACCCGATCTCAACTGCTAATGTTTCAAGGTAGTCACAGATAGTAATTAATGACACCAATAATTAAAAATAAGTACATAAAATAATTGAATTCTCAACTGATGTACAAGTTCTCAGAGTAAAGTCACCAACATAGTAGACCTACATTCCTCAACTTATTTCAGTTGAAAACTGGATTTAAAATTTTTGTTCTCCAGATCTGGATTTCACAAATCCAAATGTATTTTATTTGTCTGTTTGTTTGTTTATATCCCACCTTTATTTTCTTATAAATAACTCAAGGCGGAAAACATATCTAATATTCCTTCTTCCTCCTATTTTCTCTATAACAACAACCCTGTGAGATGAGTTGGATTAAAGGTGAGTGACTGGGCCAAAGTCACCCAGCTAGCTTCCATGGCTGAGGCTGGACATGAACTCCCTGTTTCCTGGTTTCTAGCTTGGTTTCTTTTTTCAACACTTAGCAATAACATTAGCACTTAACCACAGTATTCAATTTCTATACCACCATCTCCTTGGTACAGCAACAAATCCCAAGATACTTCCCTACAACCTATCATATACAATATTTCCATTCTGGTCTTCCAGGGTTCTGATTTGCATTTACTGCAAACCATTTTAATGTTTTTGTACCCCGATGCTACTCCTTGCTAGCCAGCAAGCCCAAAGATGCTTGCCTTCAGATTATTGGATAATTTTGACCTGGAATGACAGGTGTGAAAGCTGTTTCTTTTTAAGTTAGAGTGAGCATCCTCCTTTATCCCTTGTGGTGACTTATTCAAGCATGCTAACTACTATGCTTAGTTACATGCATGTATACATGTGTGCAGGGACAATGATAAAATAGGTATCTTGACTGAGGGCCAAAATAGCTATTTTTCTGGATAATAGGAAGTAGGAATAGAAAGGATGCGTCTTTGCAAATTCTCTTTCAGCTGTGATTAACTAATTGCACAACCCATTCCTGAGCTGACATGAGTGATTAATGAATAACTTTTTAAGTATGAACTGGAAGCTGAGTTCAATTACCATGAAGTTTTTAATGAAAGAGGCTCACTGTAACAGAATGCTAGAAAAATTAACATTTAATGCGCTAAAACTGTTAGCACATTAGTTGATTTTGTGAGATTAATGGACAGCAGGGAAGCTCAGATCTTTCTGAGGTATTTGAAGCCTCTGTGGTTGCATATTATTTTATTCTGCCCCAGTAAAAAAAAAAGTCTCTACACGAAATGGGAGCAACATTGAAGACAATGAAGACATGGAAGGAAAACAGAAACTATAGCAATATCGTTCATCTCATGACATCTTCACATAATACTTCTATATAGGTAGCCCTTGTTTAACAACTGTCTCATTTAGTGACTGTTCAGAGTTAAAAGGATGATGAAAAAAGTAACTGCAGAGCCATAAAACAAACAAAAACTAATAGTTTAGCAGTTAAGACCTCAGGTGAGAAACCAGGAGATGATGAGTTCTAGTCCTGCCTTAGGCATGAAAGATGATTGGGTAATTTAGGACCAGTTATATCTCTTAGACCAACCTCACTCACAGGGTTCTTGTTATTAGGTCACTAAATGAGGTATCAGCATTCCAGAAAACCTCAACTCCAATTAATAACTCCGAGACATATATGTTCTCAAAGTCTCCTTTTATTAGAATAGTAAACTTACACAGTTGGGAAATCCTGAATCTTAAAGTTCCGGGTTTCCCTTCAATAAGTAAAATATTCCAAATCTATCCCCTGCACCCCTCATTGCATCACATGCCCCAATCACCATCTGTCCCAGCTTGAGACATCCCCTCAACCACTTCTCAGCCAGGTGCAGAAATAACATGACCTTGACTTTAAAGAAGAATGCTATTATGTCTAACCACATACGCTCCATAAGATTCCCCCCTCCCATCTTCCCAGACTCAAGAATGTGGCAGCGTGGAAGCTTCTGGTACTAATATGGCTTCCAAAGCTGACAGGAGGATTACTTATATAGCAGTGGTGGGATTCAATTTTTTTTACTACCAGTTCTGTGGGTGTGGCTTGGTGGGCGTGGCTTGGTGAGTGTGGCAGGGGAAGGATACTGTAAATCTCCATTATCTCCTGGGGGAAGGTTATTGCAAAATCCCCATTCCCTCCTCACTTCTGGAGGAAGGTTACCGTAAAATCCCATTCCCTCTCCACCCCACTAACCTGCTTTCCACTCCATTCTCCTGTGTAGGGCAACAAAAGAAGGCTCAGCCAATCAGCTGGGACTCGGGAAGCAGAGAATAGATGGGGGCAGGGCCAGTCCGAACTACTCAAAATTTCTGCTACTGGTTCTCCAGAACTGGTCAGAACCTGCTGAATACCACCTCTGCTATATAGCATGTTATAATCTGCATCTCTTGCATGACAATGTCAATGACATCATTTAGCCCCCTTGACCCACTTGCGAACATCCAGGGCATAGATTTTCTGTCTTTCCTTCCCTTTGTTTCTAATTCCTTGATATTATTCTTCAGATACTATAATTCTTATTATGGCTGTAAATAATTAAATGAGCCCATGGGGCTAATGATACTCATTTCCTTCCCTCCTCCCTCCCTTTTTTACAAATTCTCTAGTTGAATTATGTAATATGTGAAGAATAGGGCTGCCAGCAATAGCACATAGACTTATATACCACTTCACAGTGCTTTACAGCCCTCTCTACAGAGTCAGCATATGCCCCCCACAACAATCTCTGTCCTCATTTTACTGACCTTGGAAGGATGGAAGGCTGTCAGCCTTAAGCTGATCAGAATCAAACTGCTGGCAGTTGGCAGAATTAGCTTGCAATACTGCATTCTAACCACTAGCCTATTCTATAGTGTGGTGTCTGGATCACATTGATACAGCTGCCAACTGAATTTTTTCCACATATTCCATGGATACCCCTAGAACTGCTTTTTATCTGTCCTGCTTTTTCTGTTATTTCACATTGCTTGATGTCCATTAAGCTTTTGTATCCTACACACAGGCTTAAACCTATGATTGCCCCACCTCATTTCAGTGTCTTTTTTATATGCTCAGATGTAGCCACCTTTTCTTGAAATATTTGACATTACCCACAAGGGAAGAGAGGATGAATTTACTGGAGTTTGCTGAGATGGCAAAACTGACAGGTTTGATTAGAAAAAAGACACTGTTTAATTTTAATACTGATTGGAAACCTTGTTGGACTTTTTGCATGAAACAGAACAAAATGAAATTGTGATATATGGATTTGATGATTAGAAAAAATGAAATTTATATTGTAACCTTAGAGTAAGAGGTCTATTTAACTTATATGTTGAAAAAAACAGAACTCATTTCTTTATATCTTTTTCTTCCTTTTCTTTCTGTATTTTTAGCTTTATTCTCTAGCTCACTCTTCACTCTTCCTTTTTTTTATCATTTTAATTCTACGTTTTTGTTAAGTTTCTTTCTTTCTTCAAAAGCTATCCATTTTATTCTCTTCTCCTTTCCTACCTTATTCTCAGAAGGCTTGAGAACTAGTATTGGTATTTTGCTTGTGTGGAGTGACCATTCAAAGTTACAGTGGTACTGAAAAAAGTGACTTATGACCCTTTCTCACACTTATGACTGTTGCAGCATCCCCACAGTCACGAGAGGCCATGTGAAGAGATGCGTGCCTCGATGTGAGTGATGTTGAGTTGGCCATGGCCAGCCAGTCACATGATCACCAAGCCACTCCCACAACTAAGCCATGCCCACAGCACCGGTTGTTAAAAAAATTGAATCCCACCCCTGGGTAGTGGCATATGTTTCTGTCCTACGGCACAAAGAAAAATATTGGCTGCAAATTCTGTGGAGGGCATCTGGACAGTAAATGCTTAGCTCCATCCAGTTGCCTAGATTCTACCCTGAATTAAGGGTTATAGGATGGTAAAAAGGGAGTTTTATTTGAAGTTAGTTGATCTGGACTTCTCCATCTTCAGTTAGAAAATGGTTACGATTTATTATGATACCTCACGAATACCTGTAATAGTGACAGATGCACCTCTGTCATTGAGCAAAGAAATAACCCTCTTCGAGATCTGGTTCCACAGCCATTATATTTGGCCAGAATTGTTAATCCATAATAATTTCCTTGCTCCAATAACCAATGGATCTGCTGTCCTGTGCTGCTGAAATTATCTCATGAGATGGTTTAGTATAAAAGTTTATATCTGGACTAGAACTAGGGAAACTGACTTCAAGTCCAGGTATCAAGCTCTCTGGATGACTTTGGGCTACTCTCTGTTTCTTAGCCCACCCAAACACATGGGGTTTTTGGTTGTTGTGGAGAAAGAATTGGAGAAGGGAGTATTGGGTAGACCATTCTCCTTGAGGAAAGATGAGATATTGATTAGGAGGCGGAGAAGCTGAAGAAACAAGAGTCAATGAGAATTAACTAAGAAAAAATAGGAAAAAAAGACCTTCAAACAAAGATCAAGAGATTATGAGGGGGAGAAGTCATACTGGTGCTAATAATAGTTATTGTGGTTGATGCTATACAAAAAGGCTTGGATAAAACAAGAATGGACAGAATTTTGACTCATTGGTCAATAAAGTTGCATTACTTGGAAAAAGCACATAAATTAAAATGATATCCATCTAGCCATCCTAGATCCTAGAACTATTCTAGATACAACAGTCAAAACTCCTGTATCCCGTCAGAATTACCTGATAGATTGTGTGATGATGATGATGATGATGATGAAGATGATACAACTAACAACAACCCGACTATTACTTATGATAACTCAACTGCAAACAACAGAACTGTTGGACACCTCACACATTGATTAATTGTATCTAAGCTCTTGGGTAAGGCTCAGATCATGAAGAATAAAACCTGCCAATATCAGCTGTGACATATAATTGAAGAGGTGTCCTACTTTGTAGAACTTCTATCGTGTTTCCCCAAAAATAACACCCTGTCTTCTATTTTTTTGCCACAAAAAAGGCACCAGGTCTTATTTTCGGGGGATGTCATCCACTGACTAACCTCACTTACGCGTGTCTCCCCTGGCCTCCTTTTTGCTGTCAGAGGCCTTCAGGACTTTTTCTTCTGCGGCCGGCAAGGTTTTCCTGAAGGTCTATGCAGCTGATAACAGAGCTCCAGATAGATCTGAAGCTCTATTATCAGCTACAGAGGCCTTCAGGAAAGCCTTGCCAGCCTTTCTGGCTGCAGAAGAAATGGGCCGGCAGGCAGGAGTCGGGTACGCGAAGCCTGGCTACAATTGTCCAAAGGTAAATAGTAGGGCAGCTCCACACACACCCCATCCCCACCCTAGCTTAATTTTTACCTGTGCATTCTGGAGTGGGAAGGATCTTAATTAGGGCTTATTTTGGGGGTAGGGCTTATATTGGGCGCACGTGCAAAAATTAAGCTAGGACTTACTTTCAGGTTAGGTTATATTTTTGGGGAAACATCGTGTGTTTGCATATTGGCGTATGAAATGTGATATTAGCACATAGAACACGATGAGTTATATACAATATATGGAAAATGGAAAACAGATTAAAAAAAACCCAACAGGGAAAAAGTTATTCTATACAAGATGAAGCTTGCATAATAATTATGAACAGAAATGGAAGGAGATCAGAAATCATCTCGTCTCCACTTAGGAGGACTATTCACTTCATTTTAAGTCATTTAGATTAGCATCAAGGATTAAGAGAGGCCATATCACTACCAACGTGGCACAGTCCTACACATAGCAATTCTCTGAATCCAAGAGGGCATTAGAGATACTAAATTCAGTAGAAATGTATGGGACTGCTTAGTTACTCCCTTGGAAGTGTGCTTAAGAAGTACGGCTTATTCAGGGCTTAAACATCTCATTGAACTGTAGCAAATCAATCATTTCAATAGGCCATTCATCCCTAACTCCCGCACTCTACATTTTTGCACAAGAAAAGCTTGCATATTGATTTATCGTTGTGTTGTTTTATATGTGTGCTGAATGAATATAGCTCAAATGAGTTATCTGTCTGATGGAACTCAAAAAACCCCCCCCAACCCCCCATTTCTCAATTTGATTTCAAACAGACCTCCATGTGAAGGGAAATTCAATTACGTCAGTAATGCTGAGTGCAATGAAACGACTGTCAAAAAAAAAGGCTTCTAAAGGTTTAAAATGTTTTCCCTTTCCCTGTAATTTAGTTACAGCAAGCTCTTGTATATCTGTGTTAGTACAATCTCTTAAAATGTGGGCCCCAGAAATCAATTTGATTACCTCTCTGAATTAAGTATGCACAAATGAGAGCAATTGAGATCGATATAAATTAGGTTAAGTACTCCGCTGTGTACAAAACCATTATGTAACAAGAAACAATGGGAAGGGAGACACAAATAAACATAGCACGAGGGGGAGGCTAGGATGGTAAACATATCTGCTTATTGCCATCAGCTAGGTGCACATTAAGCACGTGTGTTATTTTTAACTTAATAAATACTCTCCGAAGGCACTTTACATATAGCTGTAAAATGTGCTTTCTACAACCCTCCTTGGCTGAGATGGAGGGAGGGAGGGATGGAATGGATAGATGGATAGATGGAGGAAGGATAGATGGAGGAAGAGATGGACAGACGGACAGACAGATAAGAAGCCATATATCATAAAGATGGATGGATGGATGGATGGATGGATGGATGGATGGATGGACGGATAGGGTCCTATCTCTATGGATGGGTGGATGGATGGATGAATGGATGGGTGAATGGACAGACACAGATAAGCCTTGTATCCTGGCACAATCACTGGATTGTTAGAGGCACATAAAATAAAAATGTACAATAAAGGATAAAATGTAATGCCCCAACACACATATATGGCATGTGGTATCTTCCACTTTTTCAGAAAAGTGGACAATGGTGGAGGTAGATGACTCTCCAATGGGAGATCATTCCAGAGAGCCAGCCCACCATGGAAAAAGAACACTTCTGGGCTTTGGCCCCCACAAGCTCCTGAAAAGGAAGATTGTAGTCCAACACTGCACAAAGACTCCTGGTTGCAGAGGATGATGGAAGCTTGGTCCTGGATTGACCCATCTAGCATGTTTTCTGTTCCAGGATTTCTGTTCCAGGATCTTCTGTTCCAAGACAAAGGCACTCATTAGAAGTCTAACTAACATTATGCCATTAAAAGCAGTTCTCAACTGATGATTGTTTAATGATTGTTTAAAGTTATGACAGAGTTTTTGAAAGGGTTCTGAATGTTAATAAAGTTGAAAACACTTGAATAACCTTTTTGGCAGAAAAGTAGCAGTATGTACATCAAAATGCTTTCAACAAAATAAATATGTGAATCAGAATAATAATACACATTACCATTAGTGAATAAATATGGAAATCAGGTAATAATACACATTACCAATAGTGTTAACCTCAGTGAAGTGATAAAAATGCACGATCCTGGTAAAAATTCATCAAGACCAGTCAATATTCATTATTCTTCGTGTTGAAATCAGCTCCAGGCATTTCCTGATTCAAAGCTCAGTCTAACAAATTCTACCCACTGCACAGCTTCTAAAAGACATATACACTACGCACAGGTTGCATCCACGTTTTTCTATGTCACCAATTAAATGAATTCCCAAAAAACGATGACAGATGAAATCCAGGTAAGAGGCATTTCTGAAGCCAGGTGTGGTTGAAACCATTATTTCTTTTAGGAAAAAAAAAAAAAAAGGTTTGTAGTTTGGGGATAATCCTAACTTTGGAAGATATAAGCTGGCCATAGTGAAAAATACCTTAATGATATTCATATTGGATAACCATAATTCACTCCACAAAGTTATATCTTTTAGGTAATTATGCAAAGTTTAATTCCGCCCCAAGGGCATTTCTTGTTCTTTGGTTTGTGTGCCTCTGTGGACAGTTGCTGTGTTCATCCACAAAACATAATTCATTAGAAATGGTTCTCAACTGATGATTGTTTAATGACTGTTTAAAGTTACGACAGATTTTTAAAAAGTTACTTACGACCCATCCTCAAAAGTTATGATTGCTAGGTCTGTGTCACAGTCACATGATCACACGTTGTGTACTTGGTAATCAGTTCTCATTTGACTTCAATTTGCAAATGTTTTGCTGGTTTTCTGGCAAAAAAAAAAAAAAAAACTCCATTCAGAAGAATGGATTCACTGAACTATACAGCTAGTCCTTGGCTTAGGACTACAATTGAGCTCAAAATTTCTATTATTGAATGAGATATTGGTTAAATGAGTTTTGCCCCATTTTAAGATGTTTCTTGCCTCAGTTGTTAAGTGAATCACTGTAATTGTGAAGTTACTAACACAATCGTTAAGTGAATCTGGCTTTCCCATTGACTTTGCTTGTCAGAAGGTTGAAAAAGGGGAACAAATGACCCCAGGACACTGCAACCGTCATAAATAGGAACCAATTGCAAAGCATCAGAATTTTGATCACATGATCTTGGGGATGACACAAAAGTCGTAACTCTGAAAAACAATAAGTTGTCATGCCCCGGTTGGAGACTGACTCTGAGGAAGAGGAGGAACAGTTGACAGGGAGTGGAAGTGTGGCTCTGGAGGTTGTGGAGGAGGCTGGGGAAGGGCAGAGGCCAGCTGGGCAGTCAGAGGAAGACCTAGGCCCATCACCTCTCCATCCTAGGGCATGCAGGGAGGAGAGGATAAGGGAGAGATGTGGTCTACTCAGAGGATCCTCTTCATGGTCTGCAGCTGTGACAACTAAATAAGAGGATGGACATGCATACGGGCGAATGCTGGAAACAAAGCATGGAAATATCTCTAGTTTATGGTTCCTCTCTGAGTTTGGCATCCTTCCCGGTGTGTTTTATCTGTGGATTTCTTCCAGCCCTTCTCTTGCCTGGTTTGTGTTGCTTTTTTCCTTCTTCTTGTAACTGTTTGTGTGGGAGTTTTTTTGTCTTCCATCAAGAATATTAGGAACTTGGAAGCAAAGTGAAGGAATAAAAGGGGCTTCACCTGTTTTCTGTGATTGTGTTCATTTTGTATCCCATCCTGGGTCATCATATAAGTCACTGTTGTAACTTTGAATGGTCACTAAACAAACTGTTGTAAGTCGAGGACTATCTATATATGTTGTCAGTGCCTTTTCTTTCTTTTCCACCCTTCTTTTCCACATTTTCCCCTTCCCTTTTCCCTTCCCTATTTTCCTACTATTTGCTTTTGTATTTTCTGTATAATATAAACTAATAAAAAACCTGATAATACAAAAAAAGGAAGAATGGATTCACTTAACAATAACAATGTGACTCATTTATTGACCAAATAGTTCATTTTACAATCAGGGTGCCTTGCTCTATGGCCAATATAACATGATGGCAAAATCAAGTCTGATCATGTGGTGCTTCAATGTATAACCACAAGGACTTATGACTGAAATTCTGTGCTCCATTTTGGCTGTAAATCAAAGGCTACCCGTACAAACAGAGCACATAAATTTACTCATGTTAAATTTAACTAGCGTGAACTTCTTATTTTGGGGTCCTCAGGTAAGTCTTGACTTCTGGTGACTGCCTGGAAAAGTCCCTGCAGTTTTGTTGGCAAGATTTCAGAAGTGGTTTGCCATTGTTTCTTTCTTGGAGCTGAGAAATGGCTCAGGGTCACGCAACCAGCTATTGTACCCAAGGTGAGACTAGCATCACAATCTCCTGGATTCTAGCCTGGTGCCTTAACCATGACACCAAATTGACTCTCAGTGTGATTTTTATTTAGCTTTTTAATGGTTTAGTGTATCCATCCCATTGATTCATCGCCCAACAGAAGCCAAGTTCCATTAGAAAATGGATTCACTTAGGACCTACACCAACGTTTAATCCAGTAAGATTCCTACTCTTTGCTCCCTCTCTACAAAATGTGTACATTGCAAAGTCTGATGGGTTTGCTATCCCCTATTTTCACAGCTTAGCAGCTTCAGTCTGTATCTCCTACTCCTTCCCAAATAACCAGCAATCATTCTTTACAGTTGAAATCAATGGACAGCTGGTTGACTTTTCAATATTTTTCCTTATTACTAGAGCTATTTGAGATAAGAGTGCTGTCCCAGACACACTTGACATGCAAATCTCAGCCAGAAATCAATAAGAGAAAAAAGAGAGAAAGAAAAGTGGCAGAAAGAAAACAACTTTTTCTATAGTGTACAGGCCTGTTCCATCTTGATGACTTGCTGAGTTCTCTCTGTTACATCACTCCATTGCTTCAGGGGTGGTATTCAGCCAGTTCTGACCAGTTCTGGAAAACCAGTAGCGGAAATTTTGAATAGTTCAGAGAACCGACAAATACCACCTCTGACTGGCCCCGCCCCCATCTATTCTCTGCCTCCCAAGTCCCAGCTGATCGGCTGGCTCTTCTTTTGTTGCCCTGCACAGGAGAACGGAGCTGGAAAGCAGGTTAGTGGATGGGGAGGGAATGGGGATTTTACAGTATCCTTCCCCTGCCATACCCACCAAGCCACACCCACAGAACCGGTAGTAAAAATATTTGAATACCACTACTGCATTGCTTCCTAGCAAAGGTGAAATCTGGCCTGAACCTGCAGGCTCCTAGGGCATTTATAATGCTGAGCTCAGGAGGATTTCCTTAACAGGCTGGTCTACATATCAGCCTTCCACAATCTGGTGCTCTACGGATATGTGGGTTATAATGCCGAGATGTCTAGGAAGTAAGGTGGTGTTTGGGAATTCTGGGAGTTAGTTGAACCTCTCTGGAGAATGACAGGTTGGGGAAGGCTGATGTAGGTATAGATGCAGATACTACACTGGATTAATACTATAACAAAATAACAGAAAGTATCTTGAGATCTTCTATCTAGTTCAATCCCCTGATCAAGCAGGAGGTCATATATCATTTCTATGAAGCAGTTCTCCAAAGAAACCTGAGAATTCAACTGGTTCAAAATGTAAACAACTGCTATTGCTACTAACGTTCCCACCAAGTTGAGTTGGGCTATATTTTCTCAGATTTCCATTCACTGGACCTAACTTTGGAATGTGAAGATTCTCCAATAAGGTTATCTCCCTCTCTTAAGTATTTCCCAGTCTCTTCTATGAGTTCTCCTGAGTTGAAGTCACACCTTAGAAGCTTGGGAAATGTGGCCTTTGACCAGATGGGCTGAGATTTATGAACTGCCTAGGAATTTAGAACAAGGTTGCATAAATCTATTACAACTATTCCTAATAAGCTAAAAGATGTCTTGATGTTGATAACAATGTATAAAGTTTTGTTTTATGTTTTTAAAATTTGGAAAGTTAATAACATTAATTTTTTTAAAAAAAAGAACGGCAAACTAGTATTTTTTTTAAACAGTACCTCATACCATCACAACCTGCTTATGACAATCCAAACTAAGTTAGGATTTAATAGTTTGTATGCAAAGCCCAACATGTCAGTAATTCATTGAATTGACAGTGAGCTTGAAATGAAATAGTTATGAGCTGAAACACAAGAATAAAAGAATTCAGCCACAGAGTCCACTGAGAGTGAATAAAATCTGGTTTTACCAGACTTTGCACCAGCATGAGCAGAAATCAAGCTTTCCTCAGTCTAAAGTTCTCAGCTTCCAGAAACCCTTATTAAAAGTTGCACATAACATTTGTAATCAGAGTTTATATTAGTTGGAATTGAGTTTGTATCAAGGAAACATTGGTGTTAAAGAAGAAAAGGCTAAAAGAGAAATAATACATTTGAGGTTCAAGGCTGGGGGGTGGGGAATTGGACCTCCAAGACATTTCCTATGAATCCATCACTTTCTACTCCAGTAGCCATTTCACATAAGGCATTGTAAATTCTAATTTTTTAAGCCTCAAATATCAAATCTTAAATATCCTGCAATAACACTCAACAAAATATCTCACTGAAAATACCTGGCTGTGTTCATAAAAACACATTCCAAAGCAAGACAACTAGCCAAAACAAACATTAAAATACAACAAACTAACATGCAAAGGTATCATATGACATGACGAAAGCTGTGGTGGCACAGTGATTGGAATTCAGTGTTGCAGGCTAACTCACTGCTCACTGCCAGCAGTTCGATTCTGACTAGCTCAAGATTGACTCAGCCTTCCATCCTTCTGAGGTTGGTAAAATGAGGACCCAGATCATTAGGGGCAATATGCTGACATAGTGCTCCAAAGCACTATGGAGTGGTATATAAGTCTAAATGTTATTGCTATTGATATAAAAAGCTAAAATAGATAAACATATCATAAACATCCTCCTTATCTTCCAGTTCTTGCAAACAGTTATATTTAAAGCAACTGTTTGAATTTGTGTCTGATATTTTCATGAATCAATACAATTTTATGCAAATTTTATTTTAATAAACATTTTTTAAAAAATGGTGAATTGAAATATTTGGAAAGGTGCTAATTTTAAATGAAAATTATATGTTGGCTCATGTGTTGGTTCAAAAATACAAAACTAGAGAAGTTCATATTCACATGCAATTTATATCTTTTACCTTTTGAGCCAATAACACTGTAGTGGTTATTGAGACATGCACAAATACATACAGAAACCCAAGTATATTCTCAAAATAACACATTTTCCCCCAGTTTAACCTTGAATACCTCCAGTATCTGGCTCTATTTAAATTCCAACTAAATTAGAAAGAAAGAAAGAAAGGAAGGAAGGAAGGAAGGAAGAAAGAAAGAAAGAAAGAAAGAAAGAAAGAAAGAAAGAAAGAAAGAAAGAAAGAAAGAAAGAAAGAAAGAAAGAAAGAAAGAAAGAAAGAACTGAAGGAAGGAACAGAGCAAGGAATGAAGGAGGAAGGAAGGGAGGAAGGAAGAGAAAAATAGAAAGGAAAAAGAAAGAGGAAAGAAGGAAGGGAGGGAGGGAGGAAAAAAGAAAGAAAGAAAGAAAGAAAGAAAGAAAGAAAGAAAGAAAGAAAGAAAGAAAGAAAGAAAGAAAGAAAGAAAGCTCATAATTTATTCTTAAGATGTAGAATGGTGTCAATAGTTCACACATTTAATCAGCATGATGCATGAATACTTCAAGGCTGATAGGCACCTCTGCAGATTTTCTTCAGATCAAAAAACATGATTCTGCCATCAAATGATGTAAATAAGTTATGCAAGCATTTTGCTCATTAACCCGAGCAGAATAAATTCAGAAGATGATGTTTGTAGACTGCAGAACAGGAACTTGCTGTCTTTGGCTGTCCTAATCAACTATCATTTGTTTGTATAGATGGTCACTCGGTGTTTCATTGTTAACTGAGTGACCTACACTAGCTGGAACCACTAACTGTACAAACAAAGCACTTGGCCTATTTCAGAAACAACTTTTATTTTTCTCAGTTTCTTCTCTCCATTCCAATATCTGCTTCGGTCTTTCAAAAAAAGTCATCCTTAAGTAACAGATACTCAAAGTCAAGCATAGCACGAAAAAGTAAGCAAGATGGCTTGCTAGTTTCACAATGCGATTCATTGTAAAAAGAATTCCATGTGATATTGCCCAATAAGGAAATATTTGTTCAACCCTGATTTGAAACAACTCCTTTTGGCTTGAATATTTCTTGATGCTTTGGTGGCAACAACAGACTGACCTTAGGAAATGGCTTTCTGTGTAATTAACCTGAACCACAAATGAACCCTGGCCTCTGAACTCTTTGGGCAAACACCATCCATGCACTTTGACCAATGAAGAGAACCATCATATTTTGTTCGTTTTTTAGAAGAACGAAGAAAAGGAAACCAAAATGGAGCAAACAAACCCACACCAAAGAAAGGTGGAGACAAACAATAGTTTCCCCAGAGAAATGGAAGACGCCTAAGAATGTTTCACTGCATGGAAAGTAGCATGGATTTGACTTGTCTACCATCCTTTGCAAGTTCTTTTTTCAGAAATCTCTTCCCCTTCACCAAAGAAAACAAAAATTCAAAACAAAAACCCAAAGTATCCCATTATTGTCTCAAAGAAAGTGGAAAAATAAAAGAAAATAATTTATCTTCAATCTTATAAAATAGCACACACTTTACAAATAGCTGAAACAGCTGAGCTGGGGCAATGGTGCATGTGCCCACAGAGAGGGCTCTGCATGGCATTTCTGGCATGTGTGCCATAGGTTTGCCACCACTGCCATAGCAAGCTAGCATCCGTAGGTTAGTTGACTTTGATATGTGACAGAATAATACAATAGTTGGAAGGGACCTTGAAGCAGGAGACTCTATACCAGGGGTGTCAAACTCAAGGCTGGAGGCTGGATCCGGCCCAAGGGGTGCTGGATCCGTGCCCAAGGGGTGCTGCCCTGGAAACAGTGAAGGACCAGTCCACATTGCCTCTGCCAGCAAAAATAGTGCTTGGGAGGGCTCCTTGAACTCCTTTTTCATTGGCAGAGGGTTGCAGGAAGCCATCGCGGCTGAAAACAGAGCCTCAATGAGTGACGTTGATCTGGCCATGCCCCCTGGCCACCTCCCCCCGCAGGCCCCTTGAGGTCAAACACAACCTTGATGCGGCCCTCAATGAAATCAAGTTTGACACCCCTGCCCTATACCATTCCAGGAAAATGGCTACCCAATCTCTTCTTAAAATATCCTCCTTCTTTCTCAGGGTAGCTTGCTATGCTGAAATATTATCCAGATATTTCCCTTTCAGCATGGGTCGCTTGTTTAAATACCATTCATTGTTACTAGGATGAATCCACTTAAAAGACTATTGCAGGCATAAAGGCTAAAGTTATTGAACGTAAGGGAGGGGGTGCCTTTTAACCAGGCTGTTTCCTTAAAGGGAAAGATTGGATCGATAGGATCAATAGGAAAGGTTTCCCTGGGTCTGCATGGAGAGACGGGGGGAAAAAAAGGAGACCTTCTTGCTCATTTTAACTTCTCTCTCCAACAAATGCAAATCAATGAATGTGTGTTTACAACAGATCCTTCTAAGAGACCCAAACGGGAGAATGCCATCACTTAAGCCAATGTCTGGGAGAAGAAACGAACAGAGAAGGGAGGAAGGAGGGAAGCCAGGAAAAAACAACTGGACTGGACAATTGCCAGAAGCCCTTGGGTCACAGCCAATTTTCATAAAATGGAAAGTGTGGAACCCAGGGAGAGACAAGGAAAAGCCCCTCTGACCCAACTCCAAAGCATTCAATAGGCGATGGGTCAATCTGTATTTTCTGAAACAGATGCAGTCATAAAATAATTGGCACTCGTGCCATTAAGAAAAACAACAAGCCAACAGATCTTTACAGGCAAAACGCACCTTAGTGGAAAGCAGACCAACCACATGCACTGGGATTCAAAAATTGTTATGGATATTATTTATTGTTAGCTCATCATCATAGGAAACAATTCAGAGCATGTTCTTAGAGAAGCAAATCAGTACAGCTTTGTGCCGACAATGAGATATTGTATGGTCACAGAATAGCATGCAAGTTGGATTGTATTGTAAAACCCTGAGCTGCTGCAGAATTATTTCAAACCGTGAAGACTTTAAAGCATATTTAGAGAATATGGTTCAATGTCTTGAAGGTTGTAGAGAAATATTTAGAAGGGAGGAAGAAAATCAAAAGTGCTCCTGATTTTAAAACTGGGTTAGAATGCAATGGAATGGAATGGAATGGAATGGAATGGAATGGAACGGAACGGAACGGAACGGAACAGAACAGAACAGAACAGAATAGAATAACTTTACTGTCACTTTGAATATACACTAATTGGCATATATTAAAAATGAAATTCAATTGCACACAGCTCTTAAAGGGTCACCACCTCCAATATTACACTACATAAACATGACAAGATAAATAATAAATAAATAAAATACAAACAAAATTATGTATATATTCACATATATTACATGGCAGAGAAACAATACAGTCTATTCAAATGTATAAATAAACATGGTGAAAGAAACGAATCTCGCGAGTTTACCAGATAGATGGCATAGGGAACAAAGCTATTACAGAATCTGGTAGTCCTGCTAGAAATACTTCGAAACCTCCACCCAGAGGGGAGCAATGGAAACAGACCATAAAGTGGGTGTATGGAGTCTCTAACAATGCTTTGAACTCTAAGAAACCTGGACATAAATTTATGTTTCTGCGATGAAATCAACTTTAACAAATATGATGGAATAAACTCTACCCGCTGAAATAATTATTATATCAACCTATCTCAACTTGGTATCTCAAGCTTCAGTTCAAACCTGACTTTAATTCCCAGCCAGCTAGCCAAAAGCCATAAAGCTTCTAAAATGGAGCATCTCTAGAATGGCAAACCAACCAAGTATTTTATTTTTCTGTACTGATTTGGGTTATTGAGTAGCAGCTGGCTGAAAATAGCATCCCCCAGTTCTCTACTTTATCTGCAGACTGGGAAATGTGGGTTTTACTGGATGGTCAAAGTTGCACAATTCTTCAACTTCGTTGAAGTCACTAAGAACACTAAGAAATTCTTTTCTGGGAAATTTTATTTCAATAGGTAACTAACCTGATGAACCAAACATGAAATGGGTCAAGACGGCAAGTATGATTTAGTAGTTAATGTGGTTGGGCAAGAGAGCCCCAAGTTCAAAGCACCATTCAGGTCATCCATTGACTCTGGGTAAGTCACTTGAAGTCAACCCAATAGCAGTAGCAATAGCACTTAGACTTATATACCACTTTACAGTGTTTTACAGCCCTCTCTAAGTGGTTTACTGAATCAGCATATTGCGCCCAACAATTTGGGTCCTTATTTTACCCACCTTGGAAAGATGGAAGGCTGAGTCAACCTTGAACCTACCTCAACCTACCTCAACTTATCTCAAGGGATGTTGAACCAAAGTTAACCTTGAACCTATCTCAACCTACCTCAAGAAATGTTGTTATAAGGATAAAATGATAATTGACCCTAAGTAGTAATTCTTGAGCTTCTTAAAGAAAGAAGGGATACAAATAAAATGATTATATATGAGAAAGAACTGGGCAGAACAAGAACCAAGCTGTTACTTCCTTCAACAGTATTAAAATAATATTAAATCATGTTAAGAATGGATCCCCAGCATAGATGATCATCCTTCTTTGTAGATATTGACATTGAGTGAACTGGTTTGTCTTAGTATTTTTGGAGGAGGAGTAATTTCAATGCAAATTTGGTATATTGTTTGTATTACATTCATGTAACTCCCTGCTCTCATGGAGACCAATCAGGATTTCCCCATTATTTTTCTCTTTAGGACAACCCTGGGAGATATCTTAAGATCAGACATGATAAGTGGCCCTAAATAAAAAGTGATTTGAACCAGATTTTCTTAACTCTGAAGTTTGGGGTGTTTCCCTCATTCTCTGTTCAAGAATGAACTTCTGCTGACTCTAAAATGTTGGGTCCCCCCATGCCTTCAAAATAGATTTCAAATGTTTAAATTTGTACTAAAAAAGGAAAGTATTTTATGAATGGGGGAATACCCATATTGATTAGAATGAGCTAGTAGTGAAGTTATAACTGTTTAGTTTGGCTCATGGTTTTTGGAAAGCAGCTCCCAACATCTAAACTTGAAGTCCAATCTGAACCGTGATTCAAATGAAAGAATCCTCTTGATTTTGTTCCTAATTTTCCACCTGGTTCACAAGCCAGATTATCTTTAAACATATTGTCTTAGTTCTATCCCTTGAATATAGCCTCATTCTGGATCTCAGTAATCTTCCTACAAGATTGGCTAACTAACTAAACCAGGGGTGAAGTCCCACAGGCTGGATCTGGCCCAGGGGGTGCTTAGATCTGGCCCTTGGGGCCACCCTAGAAACAGCGAAGGACTGGCCCGCGGTGCCTCTGCCAGTGAAAACAGAGTTCAGGAGGGCCACTCCATTTTCACTGGTAGAGGGCTGCAGGAGGCTGCTGTGGTCAAAAACTGGGCCTGGGGGGACCACGCACGACCCCGGGCTCCATTTTCACTGGCAGAGGGCTAGCAAAACAAACTAAAAATGAAACAAAGGGAGAAGTGTTTCCCCTTTTGCATTTGAGCATCCAAGAAGGGACAGGAAAGGAGAAAGGGAAAGAGGAAAGACAAAGGAAAAGAAGGGAAGATGGGAAGAGAGCAAGGAAGGAAAAAGAAGGAAAGAGGGGAAGGAAGAAGGAGAATAAAGAGGGAAGGAAAAAAGAAGAAAAAGAAGGAAGAAAGGAAAGGAAGGAAGATTGTAATAAAAGGGAAGGGGGTCTGAGGGAAGTCCTGCTTAGCACTTGGCCGCCACCACAGTGCCTCCAACATGAGTGATGTCGAGCTGGCCATGCCTCTGGCCATGCCCCCCAGTTCTCCGGAGGTCAAACACAACCCTGATGCAGCCCTCAATGAAATAGAGTTTGACACCCCTGAACATGGTAAAAACTTTCAAACTCTATGGTACATTAAAGATTGAGGTCACATGTACTAAAAGCACTATTTTCAGCTGAATCCTTAGAGCAAAGATGTCATGTTCCCTATGAGTAAAAGCTATTTTTTCAATTTTAATCTGATTATTCTACTTTAAAGTACAGGATTTGGTTTAGAGAACCTACATTAATAGAAGCTAATATCAAAGGGTGATGGAAAACTGAGGTCTGCACTATGATTGGACCATGACAACATGCCAATCAGTTCTTAATTATTAAACCGATCTATCCAACTCTGTTTGATCCGGCAACATTCCCAGTGATTCAACCAGAAAAAGAAATGAACAATTGTACTTGGTTTAAAAATATGTGTGTTGGTTCAAGGCTGGCTGAAAATAAAGATAGGCCATTCTGGAAGCTTACTAAGTAATTCATTAATACAGAAATACGTGCTTCAGCAAGACAATTCTAAGAGTGTAGGCTGTATATTGATTTTCTTCTCAGAAGAGCAGGATATGAGCTTCTCAGCAAACAAAACAATCCTATTCCCACAACATCTAAGCAGTTAAAACAGTAGGTGTGAATCTATATTCTCACAGATTTGGGTTTCTTCAGATAACTTTGAGTTTGGGTCTCTCCAGCTCAGGGTTGGCTCAGCCTTCCATCCTTCCGAGGTCAGTAAAAAGAGGACCCAGATTGTTGAGGGGGCAATATGCTGATTTGTAAACCACTTAGAGAGGGCTGTAAAGCATTGTGAAGCTTATATAAGTCTAAGTACTAGAAGTGGTATTCATCAGGTTCTGACCATTTCTGGAGAACCAATAGCGGAAATTTTGAGTAGTTTGGAGAACTGGCAAATACCATCTCTGACTGGCCCTGCCCCCATCTATTCTCTGCCTCCCGAATCCCAGCTGATCGGCTGGGTCTTCTTTTGTTGCCCTGCACAGGAGAACGGAGCTGGAAAGCAAGTTAGTGGGGTGGGGAGGGAATGGGATTTTACAGTATCCTTCCTCAGCCACACCCCCAAGCCACGGCCCCCAAGCCATGTCATGCCTACAGAACCGGTATTTGAATCCCACCACTGCTAAGTAATAATGCTAACTGTAGATAGGATAGGATAGGATAGGATAGGATAGGATAGGATAGGATAGGATAGGATAGAATAGAATTCTTTATTGGCCAAAAAATTTGTCTTTGGTGCATATTCTCTCAATGTACATAAAGAAAAAAATAAAATACATTCATCAAGAATCATGAGATACAACACTTAGTGATAGTCATAGGTTACTAATATGCAATCAAATAATACTAGGAAACAAATAAAACAATATAAATTGTAAAGATACAAGCAACATGGTTATAGTCATAAGCGGGAAGAGATAGGTAATAGGAAGGATGAGAAGAATAGTAGTAATACAATCTTAGTAAATAGTTTGACAGTATTGTGAGAATTACTTGTTTAGCAGAGTGATGGCATTCGGGGGAAAACTGTCCGTGTGTCTAGTTGTTTTGATGTGCAGTGCCCAATAATGTTGTTTTGAGGGTAGAAGTTGAAACAATTTATATCCAGGATGTACTTACTGGCATTTATATATATAAATGCAATATATATTATATATATAATAATTTAAATTTAAATTTAAATAATATAATATAAGAATATAATATATATTTGATAATATGTGTGTATTTACAGGTGCATAGGCTGAATGTAAGATGTGTTCCACAGCCTCAATCATTGTGTAAAACATTCTGTTTCTCCAACAGTGTTTCCGTGAAGGAAAGCAGATTCAGAGCCTTTTTATAGAGGGCAATCCAGTTCACCTCTGTCTCTTCTAGCCTCACTCCCAGATTGGTGGCATGTCCTTCAATTTATTGTTTTCCTCACTTTCCACTTCTACCTGGCCTAGTGGGAAAAATAGGGATGAATCATATCCACCAATTATCTTTACTGTCTTGGGCCCACATAGTCTCCATCAGGAGACTAATACAGGCTATCAATAGTCCTCTGTCTTTTCATAAGTCAGGGGTGGGCAGTCTTTTGAATGGCCGGGGACTCCATTTTACAGGTGAGGAGATGATTGAAGATATAGTGGGCAATGATGCAAGCCATGTTGCACCTATGTGGCTAATGCTAGGAGTCACCGTTTTATTTATTGGAAAGATTTATACACTGCCCCTATCTTTTACATCTTGGCAACCTTGCAACAATCGATTAAACTATTGATTAATAAACAATAAACATCCATTAGTGATTAAAAATGAGCATGAAGCCATTAAAATGGCAAGAGTAATATTAAACATTTGGGTAAATAAATACGATTTCAGCTCTCTTCTAAACAATGTTCAGCTCTAATAGTAGTCATGTGGAAACAGCCAAACTGAGTGTTGAGTACAAATGTATAGGAAGTTGTAATTTTCAAAACAGGTTAAGAAAATATTTTCCCCTTTTATGTAGAAAAAGCCTGAGAAGACTTGGCCATCCTTGTTTGCTTATAGGTAGGTCTTTGTTTGTAAGTGGAGAACTTGCTAGAATTCTTATGCTGTTCCTTAATCTTCTTTGTAATAAATGTGATTGATCAGAGCTTTGAAAAGTTTAGATTAACCATTTCCAGTCTCGGTGTATATATGAGAAATCTGATAGGTCTAAGGCATTGAAAAAAGCACTCTGGCCATTTCACAGAGTGGCTTGTATGGAAAAGATGGTTTTGTAACTTGTTTGGACATATGCAATATATGACTTTACATTCAATCAGGAATATAGTGAATTGGCTCAAAGGGCAACCAGCAGTGAAGCTATTTCAAACTTAGGGTCATTTACAATCTTAAAGAAAACAGAGAGAAGAGAAGAGGAGAGGAGAGGAGAGGAGAGGAGAGGAGGGGAGGGGAGGGGAGGGGAGGGGAGGGGAGGGGAGGGGAGGGGAGGGGAGGGGAGGGGAGAATTATTTATTGGCCAAGTATGGTTGGACACGCAAGGAATTTGTCTCCAGTGCATAAGCTCTCAGTATACATACAAACAACAAAGTGGTAAGTCATAGATCATAACTCATAAGATACAAACAACAGTTAATAAATCAACCAACAGGAGAAGATAGTAGGAAAGATGAGAGGTGAGACAGATGAGAAGATGACAAGGATAATAGCAATACTCCAAATGTGTCATATTATATCCCACAACCAATTCTTGAGACATCTAATAGAACGGAAAAGTACTATAACTAAGTAATCAGCATGGTGGTGATATTTAAAGAAAGCCAGTTTGGTGTAGTAGTCAAAGCACCAGATAGAAACTGGGAGATCATGAATTCTGTTTAGACAGGAAGCCAGCTCGGTAACTTCAGCCAGTCCCTCTTTTGGCCCTAGGAAGATGGCAATGACAAACCACTTCAGAAATCTGGCCAAGGACTAATCCAAGCAGGCAACAAGAGTCAGCAGAGACTCAAAGGCATCAACACACACACACAAGCTCCAAACCTGGGAAAGATTTTTTTTCCCAGTGGCTTCATTTAGGTGCTTTATAACATGGAAAACAAGATAGCTTTCCAGGAGTGCCACATTAAGCCATTCCAGGGGATAAAGCTGAGCAACATTAGGCGTGTTCTACTTAATTCCCAAGAATTATTGGGACGAACATCTTCCGAATCCCATTTTGCCCAAACACCTTCAGCATAGTCTGCAGTACCAGTAACTGCCAGATAATATGAGGGTTGTACTCTGTATTTTTCTCTGAATATAGACTAAGGATCTCCAACCTTGGCAACTTTAAGACCGGTAGACTCCAACTCCCAGTATTCCCCAGGCATCATGGCTGGCCAGGGAATTCTGGGAGTTGAAGTCCACAGGTCTTAAAGTTGCCAAGGTCGGATACCTCTGGTATAAATCATCCATCAGGGCAACCAAGATGAAGGTTAAATCTTAACCTACACTGAAGAGATCAATACAATTGATTTCATCTAAAAATTCCTGGAGTAGCAACAGCATCACTTTCTCCAACCATTTTGCCAAATATGGAATATTGGTTATAGGCTGAATGTTGTCATACTGATTTTAACATGATTTCTTAAGCAAAAACTCCACTAACCATCTCCTTTAAAGATTCCACACTGAAGAAAGGAGAAATAATTATTTGAACAATCATTGGGCAGACAATCCTTAAGTGATCTTTTAAAGTCAAGCTTTAATACACCAGTGGTACGCATAGATCCAAGAACCTTATCTAGTCCATCAGAAAGTAAAGAACAGAGCTGACTCAAACAAATGTTACTCAATGGACATTTTAAACATGATGTTGTTCAAAATGTCATCGAGTTCAGCCCAAATCTGAATGTGAAGAACTGCCCAAATTGTAGACCTCACAAGGAATAGTAAATCTCAGTTTGGGACAACAATGATAGGATCAGTGGTGGGATTCAAAATTTTTTACTACCGGTTCTGTGGGTGTGGCTTGGTGGGCATGGCAGGGGAAGGTTACTGCAAAATCTTCATTCTGTCCCCACTCCAGGGGAAGGTTACTGTAAAATCCCCATTCCCTCCCCACCCCACTAACTTGCTTTCCAGCTTTGTTCTTGTGCGGAGGGCAACAAAAGACCCAGCCAATCAGCTGGGACTTGGGAGGCAGAGAATAGATGGGGGCGGGGCCAGTCAGAGGCGGTATTTGCAAGTTCTCTGAACTACTCAAAATTTCCACTACGGGCTCTCCAGAACTGGTCAGAACCTGCTGAATACCACCTCTGGACAGGATCAAACCTGAATTTGGATTTCTGTTTGGTCTTCTGTATGTTTATTTGAGGATGTACACAGTGCAGGCTTTTAGAGGCAATTGAAATTGTATTGGACGTGATGCTGCAAATAAAGAGATGAGGACCACACATAACTAGTTCTCTGGTTATCTATCCCTGTCTTAGAAGCCATGCATCTGGTGCTAGCTGTACTTGAAGAAAACTTATGATTGAATATTGAGCCCAGTTTCTTCCATGCTCCAGCATATATTGTAACTTTACTCAAGGAACGCCTATAGAGATTCTCAGGCATTCGGCGAACCAGATGTAAATTTAACGTCCGGTTCGACTGAACCAGTCTGAACTGGCTAAATCCCACCCCTGCATCCAAGTCATGATTGTCCTAGAGATGCTTTTTTGATAGGTAACTGGACTTTCTGATTTTTTTTTAAGGCGTTTCACTTCTCATCCAAGGAGCTTCTTCAGTTCTGACTGGATGATGGGACTGGATGGTCTGTCCACTCTCCCACCATCCAGTCAGAGCTGAAGAAGCTTCTTGGATGAGAAGTGAAATGTCTTTAAAAGAAAAAAAACCAGAAAGTCCAGTTGCCTCTTCAAAAAAGGCATCTTTGGGATTTTACTCGAGGAATTTTATGCTCAGAGTTGGAAGTTGGAAATGGATTGAACAAAGAGATACAGGTAGTCTGCCGCTTACAACAGTTCATTTACTGACCTTTCAACGTTACAACGGCACCGAAAAAAGTGACTTATGACTGTTTTTCACACCTATGATGGTTGTGGCATCCCCATGGTTGTGTGATTTACATTTGGATGCTTGACAACTGGTTCTTATTTATGATGGTTGCAGCGTCCCAGAGTCATATGGGGAAGCCTGATTCCCTTAACAACTGGGTTACGAATGCAACAACTGCAGTGATTCACTTAACAAAGTAAAAGACATAAAACAGGGCAAAACTCACGTAACAAATTTCTCAATGACCAACATGAATTTTGGGCTTAAGTATGATCAAAAGTCAAGGACTACCTGTATAACTTTTTAAAAAAGGCAGCTTAGCTTCAGATGTGAATAAAAAAACCAAAACTTTAGAAGCCTTGAAAATAGGGAATGCTGAACTTGTTTGGAGAACACACTTCAATCTCTTCTGTCTTATTAGCAGGGGTGAAAATGTAGCTCATTTGTCCCCTGCAAAGCATCTTCAGTTATTCCCCTCTTCTTAATAGAATTTTGCTCCTTCCTGATTTCGTATGATTAATACTTACAACATGCTCCAGAGTCAATATTGGCTGTATATATTTAAATTATTCTTTTCCTGAAGCTCAATGTGTATATATATTCAATTATTAAAACCAAAGTCCAAATATGATTAAATTATGGTGGAGGTATGCTTATAACCTCAACAAAGTGTGCTTGTTTCCAGGAGAATAATTCATCTTAAACATGATACAGTGTATCATGGCATGAATACTAATACCTTTCTTTAATCTTTCTCTCTCTCTCTCCTCCCACCCCTCCCTCCCCTCCTCCTCTTCCTCCTCCTCCTCCTCTTTTAATATTTTGGCCTATTCCTCAACTACTCAGGAAAAATATTACTATTGCACTCTATATTTTATAAAAATCCTTAAAAATGGTTGGATTTCCATTTGCTCTATTATTTAATCTGATTTCTATGTAGTGTTTGGTGAAAGCCTAAAATATTCATCCTAGAACAGATGACAAGAAACAAGTTTCAAGAAACCTACGAATGGACTAGGAAGGCAACAGCTATTTCGCGCCTGTTCTTAGCTTCTTAGAGATATGTCCCAAGAAAACAGATACTTATTTAGCAATCAGCTCATGATTGGGTAGCATCCTATGGTGTTTGGTCTACTTTGTGAAAACATTCTGAGTTAAGGTTCTCTTGGTGGGATGAAAGGAGAGTGACTTTGGCCAACTTCTGTCTTTCCTTCCTGCCCTCAGATGCTTTGGAGAATAAATCGACCCTCTCTTTTCTGCAACAGCCTGTCAAGTACTGGAACCTTCCTACCTGAAGCTCCCCATATAGAGACTCCTGTAGAGGTTTTAGGCAGGGCTACCAAGAAGTGTCTTTTGCATCTAAGTCCTACCTGATTCTACTAATGAACAGATCCCCATCAGACAATGTGGACTTTCAGTCATCTTCTTTTACCTAAAGGCTTAAAAATTCTTATATAAAATATTGTTGTTGGTGGTGCTGCTGCTGCTGCTGCTACTATTACTATTACTGTTGTTGTTGTTGTTGTTGTTATTATTATTATTATAAACCTGTAATCCCTTTCATTGGGGTGCAGTCTGCAGTCTAAAAGCTCCGCATTTACTGGCCAGATGCCCTTCCTGATACCTATATGGAGTTCACAGCAGATATTTTCTCTTTGAGCTCTGACAGAGAAATATCTGTTGTCGCATAAGACCGAACTCTCAGCTTCTCGAACGTGAGGCAAACATCTCCACCTCTTGGTTCCTCTAAAATCTTCTTATTTAATTTGTCAAAAAGAAAATTTACTACTAACAGGTCTTTTAAATCTAGCCCAGATTTTTTTTTAAAAAAACATGCCACTGTCTTTCTATCACCACAGATACTAATGTAGGAAGGATTGTTTTTCCACTCCAGGGAAGGGATGGTAGACCCAAGGTCTGTGACCTTCACTCAGTGTATACATGATCTCATTCACCTGTCTCTCATCGAATCTATTTAGTAACTCATGCAACCAGATTAACTTAAAGGACAATAGTGGGAATATTTCAACAGCCAAACAAAATGCATTCATTGGTAACAAAAAGAAAAAGGGATGTTTTAAATGGTAATGTAGAGAAGATGCCAAAAGATAATAATTATTCTGAGATCTCCTCTCTGACACAACTGTACTGAATAGCTATTGAACTGTGTTTAAGAACTAGTCACGAATACATTTATTCCTAAAATAAATATAAAACTGAAACCAGAAGCTTTCCTTTTAGGTTTGATGGATAAAGAACTCAAAAGAAAAAAAAAGAACTATATTATTATGTATGTTGAGAACTGCAAGAATCTTATACAAACAAAGACGGACAGACATACCAATTTCCACAATGGTGGGAATGGATGGTAAAGATGATGGAGTTAGCAGTAATGGCAACATTGGCTGTTTTAATTAAAGAAAGGAATTCATCTAGTGTTGTTTATCTACTTGGAAAGTGCTTATGAACTTTTTGCTTGAAACTGGAAAAAAAAATCAAAATAAATCAACAAACCAGATTTGTTAGCAACCAACTTAGCAAATGGTAAAATAGACAAGTGCCTTAGATCAACTTTTTTCTTTACTATGGATTCCCTTTAGATAATCTTTGTGGTCACGGACAGCAGTGAGATCCTACCTGTTCCACTACCGATTTGGTGATCGTGTGCGCATGCACCTAACATGTGTGTGCAGCTTATCTCACACCAGCTGACGCCTGCAGCACCAATCAGCTGAGAGGATAAAGAAGAGAAAAGCACAGGGGCAGGCGGGAGGGCCAATCCTGCACTTTTCTTTATCCTCTCAGCTGATTGTGGGAGGCTTTTTTCCCTCCTCTCAGCTAATTGTCGGAAAGTTGTTTTTTTTTTTACTAACGATTGGGCTGAACCGGTACCATTTTTTACTACCAGTTCAGTCGAACCGGGCTGAACCGGTAGAATATCACCACTGGTCATGGACCATGGCCACGGACCACCAAGATTTAAGATTTAAATCATAACATTTCTTCAAGCCTTTGCGGGAACCCTCTGTAACAACATTGTGGCCCCTCCAAGTTGAGAACTACTGCCTTAGATAATAAATGCTAGAAGACAAAAATAAGAGCTCTTTGGCCATTCTTCCTGAATTCTGTGGATAATCTAGTACATTTTAAGACAGAGCTATGTAAGAATTTATTCTATATTATATTGACGATGTGGAAGGAGACATTCTTCCATGGTTTTTTTTTGCTGGCCATTCAAACCTATTGACTACATCAAGGATCTCCAAACTTGGCAACTTTGAAACTTGTGGACTCCAACTCCCAGAATTCCTCAGTCAGCCATGCTGGCTGAGGAATTCTGGGAGTTGTGGTCCACAAGTCTTAAAGTTGCCAAGTTTGGAGACCTCTGGACTACATTCCTACAAGACAAGATTTCAGAATCCATTTTTCTGGCTATGCCCAATATGTTACACCATTGAAATAACCAAATGGGCTGAATTCCTGCATCTACCAAGCCAAACAAAAACAAAAACAGAATAAGAGTTGGAAGGGATCTTGGAGGTCATCTAATCCAACCCCTTGCTCAAACATATTCGCACAAATGGCTGTCCAATCTCTTCTTAAAAACCTCCAGTGTTAAAGCTGTTTGGCATTTAACCCCAACTACCTCTTCTCCAAGGGGACTCTGAATAGGAAATCAACCTCTGCTATTCCCTACATTGCTTAAAAGGCAATCTTTCACAATCTTTCATTACTGCCCTTCTCTGAGGCTGGATAGAGATTGAAAGGATATCGTAGCCCCGCAGTTGGGAAACACAAGCAAGATGTTCCGACTTTATCCTGTTTCCTCCTTCCCTTTGCTTTCTCAAAGAGGACGAATAAACTTGGCAACTGTGCAGGGGAGTAACAATGCCATATTTCCAGCCTCTTTACAAAGAATAGAATAGAATGGGGTGGGATGGGGTGGGGTGAGGTGGAGTGGAATAGAATAGAATAGACAATATGGAATAGAATGGGATGGAGTGGACTGGAATAGAGTGGAATCAAATCAAAAATATAGAGTGGAGTGGAGTGGAGTGGAGTAGAGTAGAGCAGAACACAACAGAATAGAAAATATGGAATGGAACAGAGTAAAATGGAATGGAGTGAAGTGGAATAGAGTGGAATGGAATGGTGTCAAGGCATTACAATCTCTTGGCTTCAAAAGAGGTAAATCAGGTGGTAAATGAGAAGAAAGTTTCCATGAACAACAGCCTCTCCCTCCCCCCCAAAAAAACCAATTAATTTTTTTTTAAAAATGTAATGAGACTTTAGTTTCAGGAAGGATGAAAATCCAAAGAACTAAAACATGGGATGAGGTAGGAAATCAATAGGAATTTTATTATTCGGTTTCATGGAACATTTTATTTATGTAATTTACTTAAATAATGAAGTTCACAGCACCAGTGGAAGGTTAACTAGTCGGGAGGCTTATAGCATTTTTTTTTTTTTTGCAATAGTTATTTTAGCTGGGATTTCCAAGACTTGCAGTCTCAAAGCATCTGGGAACAAGATGGGGAAAGTTATCTTGTAATATTGAAGGAGGAATTCATTTAGGGATAAACATTAAGGAGAGCATAGCAGAAACAAATTACCTCATATTTTAATTTTGCATCTTATTTTAAAGAAACAATTAGAATTAATTAAAAGCAACTAAACAAGTTAACTATCCCTAGCTCTCTGAACTACCACCCCGAGCCTCATGGCCTTTAGCTAAATTTGGAAAATTCACTTGGTTGTACGATTGAAGCTTAACTTAACCAATGTTAATACTAAAGATATTTGCCGCATTTGCAGAACTAGATGTAAGGAGTAGCACTGACATGTTGATGAAAATTACATGCCAGGTTAAGTAGCCTTTGCCCTTAATGTGTACTTATGGAAATTTTGTTTGATGGCATAATCTATATTTTCAGGATATGCTTATCTGTGGTTAACCTAACCATGGCTTAACTAATTTTTTGGATGTGCATAACACACTGAACTAGCCATGCAGGCTGTGCTCCCAGTGGCTTCTCCAGAATCGATTGGTAAGCAATCTATTTAAATGGATTAGGCTATTCAAATAAGCAGTTTAAAAGAAAGAGTCTTGAGTCTTACTTTCTAAGTAAGAGGAGATTCAGGAGTCTATCCTTCCATTTATTTAGTGGAATAAATCTAGCAGAAGTGGAAGCTTCTAACATGCCCATTAAAAGTGAAAAATGTTGAGTTCAGTTTAAAATACATGATGTGTAGGTGTACACCCACACAATGCTTCCTAGATAGAAATGATAAATGGACTTCACTATATATGAAAAGAAGAGCTAATGCATTTTTTTGAAAGTAAGATTGATCATCTTCATCCAATCATAGGCTCAAAAAGAATTGGCAGAGCCCAATATTAAATGAGTTTATTTCTAAAGAAATCTTTATGGATTGGGATTTACTCTTTAGTAAATGTGCTTATTGGTTGTTGCTTTTAAACAAAGGGTTCAAATGCACAAGCAGTCCCAATAGCCATTCATGATTGAGGTTTACAAAGAGTTAGCACTGCATAGTGTGCTTTATTTGGGATTGACTTATGTTGTATTGTGAGAACTCAGCCAGAGTGGTTAGGTACTAATACCACTCTATAAAGCCTTAGTAAGACCACACCTAGAATATTGCATCCAATTTTGGTCACCACACTATAAAAAAGATGTTGAGACTCTAGAAAGAGTGCAGAGAAGAGCAACCAAGATGATTAGGGGACTGGAGGCTAAAACATACGATGAACGGTTGCAGGAATTGGGCATGGCTAGTCTAGTGAAGAGGAGGACCAGGGGAGACATGATAGCAGTCTTCCAATATTTGAGGGGCTGCCACAGGGAGGAAGGGGTTAAGCTATTGTCCAAAGCACCTGAAGGCTAGACAAGGAATAATGGATGGAAACTGAACAAGAAGAGATTCAACCTGAAAATAAGGAGAAATTTTCTGATAGTGAGAACGACCAACCAATGGAACAGAAGTTGCCTTTAGAAGTTGTGGGAGCTTCATCACTGGAAATTTTCAAGAAGAGATTGGACTGCCATCTGTCAGAAATAGTGTAGGGTCTCCTACTTGGGCGGGGGGGGGGGGTAGGACTAGATGACTTACAAGGTCCCTTCCAACTCTGTTAATCTGTATCTGTTATTAATGATAACTTAGTACAGTGTCGGAACAGAATTATTATGGTTTGTTCAATAAGCAATGTAGCAAACTGAAATTTAACATGACTGTAACCTTGATCACAGGGGTTCCTCCCCCCCAGATTTTTGTTTATCTGGGGATATTTTTCCTAAAGTTTTAATATAAGAATGTCTGAACCCCTCAAATTTCTCCTCCTTTCAGATGTTTTCGTCTTCCAAGCCTGCACCATGTTGGCTGAGGATTAAGGAAGTGACAGTCTCACTATATCTACAAGTCTCCACAGTGGAGTCTCTTCTAAAGGTCTCAACCCCCCCAAAAAGGAACTGAAAGCCATAGAGGAAAGTTCAAATAAATTGTCTAAGAACTTGTTTCAGATTGAATAATTACAGGTAGTCCTTGACTTACAGCCATTTGTTTAGTTATGACTTATGGCCCATCCTTGCATTTACACCAGTCACATCCCCACAGCCACACATTTACAACTACAGTGGCAATGACAATGTATTAGTAACATGCTAAGCAAGTTCAACCATGAAACAACAGTTGCAATGTCCCAGGGACATGTGATGGCCATTTGCAACCTTTCCAGCTGACTTCTGATAAGCAAAGCCAGTGGAGAAAGCTGAATTCACTTAATGATGTGCTTAACAAACATAGCAAAAAAATATATCATAAAATTGGGTGTGACTCACTTAACAACTGCCCTGCTTAGGAACAGAAATTCTGGCCCCAATTTGTAGTCCTACGTCAATTGACTACATCAAGGATTTCCAAACTTGAGCTGCCAGAATCCAAGGTCCTTGCAAAAACTTACATTTACTCTGACCCCGGTACTTGCTGTCACATCCTAGGAAAGCAAATTAAAAAAGAAACCCACAAAGCTCAAAGGTCATATTTGGAGATTGAGCGAGATACCAAGAGATGCACTCATAAAAACAAGCTAGGTCGAGATCAAGCAATGTGCTAAATATATAATTTGTCTCCTATAGAGGAATATGACATTTCTGAATACTTTTCTATGTACAATATAGTCTACAATCAAGTCTACAATGCTGAAGTCTAGAGAATTCCAAAGAAACATTCAATAAAATTTACTCCCAAGTCTCATTGGTGCTACCCATGTCATTTGCAAACAAAAAACAAAAACATTGAGCACCCCCAAAAAACCCTATTGAAATTAATGCAATTAATTATTCCCCGTTTTAATTCAATTTCACATTTAAAAAAATTTTCCTAGGGTCTGGGAGACATGGATAATCTTCTGGCCAAAGAGAAGATTCAACAAGCATGAATTATGTTCGGATCACCAGCTTCTTGAATTAACTTATTTTCTGAGTCATACTCTAACCAAAGGTTCACACAAAAGATTCACAAAACTTGTTAAACCTAGCCAAAGTTAAAGCTAATGATGGTAATAATGATATATGTATATATTGGTAGGTGATAGAATTTCTGCCTGTATGCTGAGTGATGGATATCCTTGCTAATCAAATGAAAGATGTAGGAGGCCAAACCATCAAGTGTGATAATTAGCATATAGATAATTATCAACACATTACGGTTTTCCCATCACTATGAATTTATTTAGCAGTTGGTTGACTGCAGGCCCTTCAGATACAAGGGCCAAACATGACTAGCACGTGGAATGAATCCCCATTATGAAGATTGCTGACATGAGCAGCACCGTGGCCTGGTGGTGAAGACACTCACCTCCCATTCGGAAAGTTGAGAGTTTGATCCTAGGTAGAGGCAAATGTTTCTCTCTCTACGGTGCTGCTGTGAACTCCACATAGGCATCAGGAAGGGCATCTAGCCAGCAAATGCTCAACTCCACACAGTTGCCCCAACCCCACCCACCCCAAATTAAAAGAGACTGAAGTGTCATAAAAAAAATAATAATATTGGTGACATGCAGTGGGATTTATCTATTAAATAATAATTGCTCTTAATTGACTTTGTCTTTTGCAGTTTTTCAGATAACTTGATTTTAAACATGCAATGCACACCGAAAAGAGTCAAAATGTGAATCGCACCATTATGACTACCATTTCAACCTGTTTGACCATATCCTACAGCAAGAATCTTCAAACTTGACAGCTTTAAGACTTGTGGATTTCAACTCCCAGAATTCCCCCTCCAGTCATGTTAGCTCAGGAATTCTGGGATTTGAAGTCCACAAGTCCTTAAACTTGCCAAGTTTGAAGGCCCTTGTCCTACAGACACCCCCTGCTAAACATTTATTTATTTAGAAAAATATATATAGCTACCCAATTCATTCATTGAGAGTTTACAGAAATAAACCCCAAATACACAACCTAATGACCAATCACCACCCGGTGACAACTATCAAACCAATCACTTGATGAGCTCCATATCACCTGGAGTCTTCCAAGCTTGCTTGCAAAAAAAACATGACTTCAGGACTTTTTGGAAGCATATCAGGTTGGGGGCCAATCTTAACTCTGCAAGGATAATGTTCCACAGGCAGGAAGCCACCACAGAGAAGGTCCCACTTCTTCTTGGTCCCACTAGAAGGATTTCCCTTAAGAGGGGACCTGTAATCTACCCTGCTTTAGGACAGCTTTTGGAGAAAACCTTCCCTGCTTTAGGATGGCTTTGAGGGGAAAATTGTCTTTTCAGTTGAGCATATTTACAGTTGCTACTTAAATTTAAATGAAGCCAAATTTGTCTACATACTAGCTTTCGAGTTCTAAAACCAACAATCACCAACTTCTGACCTCTCACCCAACTATATCACACTTCTATAAAATCTACTGTACACATGTCTACTTAGAAGAAGCTCCCAAAAGGACTTCAATAAGACTTGCTCTCAAGGTTCTTGCTCGCAAACAGACAGCTAGTCCAGAAAAATAATTTCTCCTTTATATGCTATTATACTTCCTATTTTCAGAAAGCCTTACATAATGCAATAGATTAAAATTTTAATTTCTTCTCTGTAGCCTGAGGTTATCCAGCCTACATTTGTTTCCTAGATCTGACTTCTACTGGCCCTTTTAGGTACCAATTGGAAATCTTTTGTACACGTTATTCAAAATGTGTATGTGTTCGTGTGTGTGTGGGGGGGGGGGGTTGTTAAATAGGATTTACTCCCAAGTATTATTTCGGTTTTAAACCCCCTCAATTTAACTTGGTTGGAGAGAGGAAGCTACAGCTGCATGCAATGGGCACAACTGGACTAGGATGCCCGACGTGACACAGAATAATCAATTCCGAAGGGCAAGGAGAAATTTACCAAAGTGCTCTCGCTTTTTGCATGGCAGAGCAGTTTGCTGTGCATCAGCTGTTTTATTCACGGGGCTGCAGCAGAAGGTAAGTATTGTACCTAAAAATGGTCTTTTCTAAATGCTGTGTGTGCGTGCGCATTCACTAAACCAGTTGTTACACCGGTTGAATCGCACCACTGACTACAATGCTGATCCAGCCCTTGAAGAAATCCAGTTTGACATCCCTGAGCTACACCATCTCAATATTTAAGGTGGGGGTGCAATAACGTATTAAATAATTGAATAAAAATGCTCCCAAATAATTTCCTTTTCAGGCCACTTCTGCAGACAGGTGTAACATCAGGTCCCAGGTGATCATGCAGCGAATCATGGAAGATACCAGCTACCACTGAAGGACACAAATTACGGAGCTGAGCTTTGTCTGTGGAATCTTTCATGTCCTCCTTTTGAACAGATGAGAAACAATAGCGGCTAAAGGGGAGGGACCAAGATGTTCAAAAGCTTTGACTTCTTCCTTAAATCCAACTGCTTGGTGTCACTCAAAAGTCTTTCTGATAAGAAAGAATAACCCTACATGAGGTGTAAGATGATGAAACTCCAGAAAGAGTGCAGAGAAGAGCAACGAAGTTGATTAGGGGACTGGAGGCTAAAACATATGAAGAATGGTTGCAGGAATTGGTTATGCCTAGTCCAATGAAAAGAAGGACTAGGGGAGACATGATAGCAGTCTTCCAATATCTTAGGGGTTGCCCCAAAGAAGAGGAAGTCAAGCTATTCTCCAAAGCACCTGAGGGCAGGACAAGAAGCAATGGGTGCAAACTAATCAAGGAGAGAAGGAATTTACAACTAAGGAGAAATTTCTTGATAGCTAGAACAATTAATCAGTGGAACAACCTGCCTCCAGAAGTTGTGAATATTCCAACACTGGAAGGTTTTAAGTAGAGATTGGATAATCATTTGTCTGAAATGGTATAGGGTTTCCTGCCTGAGCAAGGGGTTGGACTAGAAGACCTCCAAGATCCCTTCCAACTGTGTTTTTCTGTTAACTCCCCATCCAGCTCTTTTGGGGGGCACTTCAGGTAACTCAGCTTGCTCCCTGCAATCCATACATCTTCAGATGCTGGGAGCTACCTTCTGGAGCTCTCAGGACCACATACTCTCCAGATGGCAGCAAGGCAATACAGTAAATATGGCACCTATCTAGCAGTCCTTTGGATTTCTGCTGCCCAAATCTGGCAGCATTAACTGCAATTCTTCCAAAGCAGGAATCCTGGAACCCTAGGCTTTTGATGCATCGGGACGAGGAAGGCTGAATTACATGAGCTCTGAGAAGTATATATTATGTTTGATTGAATGTGTGCCATCAAGATAATTTTTTTTTATTCCTAGCAACCATATACAGGTAGCCTTTAACTTACAACCACAACCAAGCCCAATTTTTCCACAGTTTTTAAGTAAGTTTTGCCCCCACTTTATGACCTTTCTGGCCAGAGTTATTAAGTGAATCCCTGCGCTTGTTAAGTTAGTAACAACGGTGCTGAAGTAAATCTAGCTTCCCCACTGACTGTGCTTATCAGAAGGTCGCAAAAGTTGATCGTATGATCCTGGGACACTGCAACTGTCCTAACTATAAGCCAGTTGCCAAGCATATGAATTTTGATCATGTGACCCAGTGGTGGGATTCAAATTTTTTTACTACTGGTTCTGTGGGCATAGCTTGGTGGGCATGGCAGGGGAAGGATACTGTAAAATCTCCATTCCCTCCCCACCCCACTAACCTGCTTTCCAGCTCTATTCTCCTGGGCAGGGCAACAAAAGAAGACCCAGCCAATCAGCTGGGACTCAGGAAGCAGGGAATAAATGGGGGTGGGGCCAGTCAGAAGTGATATTTGCCAGTTCTCCGAATTACTCAAAATTTCCACTACTGGTTCTCCAGAACTGGTCAGAACCTGATGAATACCACCTCTGGTGTATCCATGCTGTAACAGTCATAAGAGTAAAAAATGGCCATGTCACTTTTTTCAGTGCTGCTGTAACTTTGGTCACTAAATGAACTGTTGTAAGTTGAGGACTATCTGTATATTATATTTGATTGAACACATACCATCAAGTCATTTTTTTTTTACTCCTAGCAACCACATAGAAGGATTTTCTTTATGACAATCTATCCTTAACCTGGTCTTTTAGGTCCTCCAACAAACAGAATACTCATCATTACTGTAACCCTATCCTTTCCTCTTGCTGCTAGTCTTCTTCTTCTTCTTCTTCTTCTTCTTCTTCTTCTTCTTCTTCTTCTTCTTCTTCTTCTTCTTCTTCTTCTTCTTCTTCTTCTTCTTCTTCTTCTTCTTCTTCTTCTTCTTCTTCTTCTTCTTCTTCTTCTTCTTCTTCTTCTTCTTCTTCTTCTTCTTCTTCTTCTTCTTCTTCTTCTTCTTCTTCTTCTTCCTCCCTTTTTCACTTTTCCAAGAGATTTGGATCTTCACATCATGTGACTGAAGAAGGATCATCCAAGCCTGATCCTTTGTGCCTTGGGTGAGCTCTCTAGGTTGATTGGTTGGGTGATCCATTGGTCTGTTTTCTTGGCTGTCCTTGGTATTTCTCAGGAGTTTTCTTCAACATCAAACTTGGAAAGGGTCGATATGTTTCCTATCTTGCTTTTTGGAAGCCCCACCTTTTGCTTCCATAGTGTGTCATAGAGAATGTTGCACAATTCTGATCTTGGTAGGATTAGATCCATCTTTGGCATTTGAATATCTTTTCCAATAGCTTTCATGACCAGTCCACCAAGGGCTAGTCTGAAACTGCTTTTCTGACTGCTTGTTCCTTTCCCTTGGAAGGTTGTATAAAACACACAGAGAAACACGTACATACACATACACATACACAAATACACTGTGTCTTTACCCTAGTGAATTTCACCACTGATTACGGCCAATAGTAGGCCAATTTAACAACTGCTTCTCTGCCCTAATGACCAGCTGGGTAGGCGTGGCTGGGTGGTCAAGTGACTGGGTGGGTGTGGTCAATGTGACATCACTCACATCTGGGGGGTGCCTTGCCTGGTTTCTCCTCACCACACCCATCCCTCCCCCTCCCTGCTACTCCTTGCCACGCCCAGCACTGCTACATGGGGTGTCTCCCCTCATCCTTGCCTCAAGGGCCTCAACGAGATACAATTTCCCTCTCTATTTGTTTACTACTACTGAACCTCCAGAATACACTATTTAATCTATGTATGGCCCCTTCCATTCCACCTTAGGAACAGGCTTAATTTAACATCCTCCATGTTCCCATGTAGAGCTGGCTTCACATGCCATAAATGCCTTAAGACAGAGGGCTGAGGAACTCTGGAAGTTAAAGTCCACGAGTTTTAAAGTTGCCGCGGTTGGAGACTCCTGCCTCTAGGGACTCTTAAAATGCTCCCTTTCCTTGGGCTCACCTGCTGGCCTACAATGGTTTCTTCAGAGCCTGAAACTTGCTTTAGAAGAGACCAAACACGGATCAGCTTGGTTTGAAGGCAAGCTCTGCTGCTGAACCCCAAGTTCCAGAAACTTATTCATCCAGGTCAGTTGGTGGAATTGGACTTAGAAGAGTTTGGCTTACCTTGACCTGTTGGGGCAGACCATCCAGATCTGAAGTAGACCTCACTGTCATTGATTGGAACAGAAACTCATCTTTAGCTTGATTCGGTAAAACTGTAGTACAGAGGCCTCCAAACTTGGCAACTTTAAGACTTGTGGACTTCAGCTCCCAAAATTCTCCAGCCAGATGTTCACAAGTCTTAAAGTTGAAGTTTACGTCTTAAGGTTGCCAAGTTTGGGGACCCCTGCTCTACTATTAATAAGGCTAGCAGGTCGGAGCTGCAGAGCTCCAGTGGACCATTAGGTGGCAGCAAAGTCTTTTCTCTGGTGCCGTCTGGTGCCCGTCGGCTGTTTTGCAACTCAACCTAGTACTCATATAGTAAAGGAAGAGCCGCGCGTGTCAGCAGCCAGAAGCTGATTCCCACGTGCACAGCAATAATTACTACCCAAATTCTGCGGTTGGTCTAAACACGCAATTGAGATGAGCCCCGCGATTTCGAAGAAAGGAGGCGCCCTCGCGCCCTCTTTTCTTCTGGCTTTCAGGTCTGTGCAAGGACTTCAAATTCCAGAATCCCCAGCTTAACCCGATCTCTGACTAGAACCTCCAAAACCTGTAGTCTGTAGACCTTGGGTAGAATCCAAATTGCGGGAAGCTCTGAGATTTGAACCGTTCACGTTACGATGTGCTTGCAGAAGGCAATTAACTTCTCCGTCTTTGTCATGTGAATCTGAAAATAAGTGGCATCTAACTTCGGGTTGTTATTTTTTTGCCTATTTTCTAAAAAAATATCAGTAGTAGGAATCAAACTTTCGGTCATAATTCGGTCTCGATTGCAGAAAATGCGACTTCAGCAACAGAGTGGTCAACGCCTGGAATTCACTACCTGACTCTTGTTGTCACATCCTCAAACCCCCAAAATTTTTAATCTTAAACTGTCTACCGTGGATCTCACTCCATTCCTAAGAGGTCTGTAAGTAAGCGCCCCAGCGTGCCTACCGTCCCTGTCCTACGGTTCCCATTTATTCATACTCATTTATTATGTGTATACTTATATCTGTTTATACTTATCTGTTTATATGTTATGTTCATGTTTATACTTGTTTTTCTCGTACATGCTTGACAAACTAAGCTAAACAAATAAATCAGATTCACGCATTACAATATACATTGGAATCGGGAAAACGATTTTAAAAGGACTCGTAGCGGCTTAATAGTTAAGAAGGTAGATTTAGGATTATGCGATTTGGCTATCAGTTAAGAGGAAAGAGAAATGATTTTAGGATATAGCTCACTCTCCCACAAAGCCGGGATTCACCCACCGCGCTCAGCTCTAAATAAACCAAGGCGGCGTGGGGAGGAACTCCAGGTATGGAAGGTAAAGTAGCCGCAGGGGTCTCCAAGGCTTAAAGTTGCAAAGATTGGAGACCTCTGAGCTAGGCGATAGGGCGTTGACCCAACCAATATTAAATATAAACTATATTTAAATAACCCGGGACTTTAAAAGACGACAGGTGAACTCAGTGACTTATGGAGAAGAATCGCTTCTCTCCCGCGTTAAAAAAATATTTTGGAACTATTGAATGGGGAGAATGGTGACATCAGGGCCTTTTTAAGGCGTTGAGGCGGGCCCGGGATAGACTGCTGATTTTGAGCCTCCTCCTCTTGTCGTGTCTTCTCGTGGGGTGCGAGTCACTTTTCCTCCCACTGAGGCCAGGAAAGGAGAGGGAAGAGGGTCCCTGCTTCCCAGATGCCCCCTTGATATGTCTGGGGGCCGGGATTGTTCTAAAGACCCTCCCAAAACCTCCTCTACCACTCACACCCCGGCCAGCACTTCTTTATTCTCCTACCACCGGGAAGGAGATAGAGAAGCAACAGGCTGAAGAATTCTTTTTTTTATCCGTGGGCTGAATGGAAAAATAACCTTAAGACAACATAGTATAAGTGACTTGCAAGGCCGTGCAATAAGTTCACACGGTGCAATTGGGATTGTGTGTTTGTTAGTAGGATTCACTGGGTTAAGGATTTTCTGCCTTCACTGGGAGTTGTATTGTGCTGGTGGTGGGGTTCCCACGAAGGGAGGCCCAACCAATCTCATTGGACACGTGCTGTACTCTGATGACAATAAAGGTTTGAATGGAAGTGTAAGATTGCCGGGAGGGTCCTGGGTTCTTTTGAAGAAGCCCACCGAAGTGAAGACTCCGCGGCAGCTGTGTGAGCTTCAGGGAAAAGGTTGGCAGCGACGGTCGCGCGTGGGAGTGGGCAGGCCAGCCACACACCTTCCCCCCCCTACACGCACACCTCCAGACGGGGGTTGGTTGCCAGACCTCGGGTGGGTTTTGCTGGGAAAGGCGCGCGCCGCCGCCGCCGCCCCCCTGCGCGCTCCCGCTCGCTCTTCCTGGAAAGGCGCCCAGCCTCTCGGGTTCCGTTCTGCCGATCAATGGGAGCGGAGACCCGCGCTTTCCTCTGTTGTTGCCAGCATTAATGCGCTTTTAATCTTCGCAACATTATCAGAATCGATCCGCCTCCATAGACGCACACATCGGCTGGAGAAAGTGACACAGGCGCAGGGGGCGGGGGGAGGGCGCGCAGAGGCGAAGGGGAATAAATAGAAACAACCGGGGGAAGGGAAGGGAATACAGGACTTCCCTCCACACACATATCCCTTTCCCGGCCTTTCTTTCCTGGGCTCCCCCCCCCCACACTCCCCTACCTCATTTGTTTCTATTTATTCCTCTGCGCCCGTGTCGCTTTCTCCAACCGGTGGGTCTCTGCGTCCGTCCAGCCACAAGCGTGGCTTGCTTTCCCCCCGACGCGTAAAAGGCAGGCGATCGCCGGTTTCTCTGCTTAGCCCTGCGCCGCAAGTCCGAAGCAGAGGTTTTTCGCTTCACCCCCTTCTGCCTTGGTGAGCCTAGTTTTCCCTTCAGGTGCCGAAAAATGAATAAATAGTTCAGTTCGTCCCTAGACCTCCCTGCGGACAAAGCGGGCGCCGGCGTCCGAAGCACTGAAGCGTAGCCTTAACCCCCCACCCCCCCGCCCGCCCGCCACGCTCCACAACAGTTCAAGGGTGGCATGGCGCTTAAACCCTGGTTCGTTTGCTTTTGTGCTAATTGGGCTTCGGTTTGAAGCGACTTAGGCGAATCGGAAAGAAAGGAACGAGATTGCCAGTTCGGTCTGATTTCTCCCCAATTTAGCTCGGAGAGTTTTTAAGTCTCCAGAAGAGAGTAGGGTGGGGAATATATCCGGGAAAAATCAGTAGGGCCTTGCAGGCATGTTTGGTGGTGGTGGTGTTGATGTTATTTTTATTATTATTATTATTATTGTTGTTGTTGTTGTTGTTGTTGTTGTTGTTGTTGTTATTTCATTAATTACATTATTTACCTTCCCTGGAAGCAGGGGCCACTGCAGGATAGAGGCTAGTAGAAACACCCTTGTAGCTGCCACCTCTACTGAGCTGTGCCTGTGAGCGCACATGTGTGTGTATGTGTGAAAGAGAGAGAGAGTGGGAAAGGGAGGGAGGGAGAGATGGGGAAAAGGGAGAGAGAGGGGGAGAGAGGGAGGGAGAGAGATGGGGAAAGAAGGAGGGAGAGTGGGAGGGAGATAGGGAGGGAGAGAGATGGGGAAAGAGGGAGAGAGAGGGAGAAGAAGAGAGAGAGGGAGGGAGGGAGATGGGGAAAGAGGGAGGGAGAAGGAAAGAGGGAGGGAGATATGGGGAAAGAGGGAGAGGGGGAAAGAGAGAGGGAGGGGAGAGAGAGAGTGGAGGGAGGGAGAGAGATGGGGAAAGAGGAAGAGAGAGGGAGGGAGAAGGAGAGAGGGAGGCAGGGAGATGGGGAAAGAGGAATAGAGGGAGGGAGGGAGAAGGAGAAAGGGAGGGAGAGATGGGGAAAGAGGGAGAGGGGGAAAGAGAGAGGGAGGGGAAAGAGGGGAGAAAGAGAGGAGTCAAGGGCTCTTTTTGCAATACCTAAACCCTGTCATGGGAGCTTTCTGGTCAGTTTACCTGTTAGTGCATTTAGAACACTATTTCTTAGCCTCAGCAACCTAAGATGTGTGGACTCCAACTCCCAGAATTCCCCAACCAACTAATTCCCCAAGCTCATTGGAGAAACACTGACTTAGGGCCTGAGAAGAGCCCAGGCAGGGAAGGAGGAAATTATAATACACAGGACCAGAAGCTAGTCAAGGTTCAGAAGCAGAGACTCTTTATCTCGACATGGGAGCTGCGCAGATGCCACTGACATAGATTAAAGTCACCCACTGCAACTCAGGCATGGGCATGTTTGTTTATCTTTAATCATTAGCCAATCTCTCCTCTCCTCTCCCCTGACAAAACAAACAAAAAACAAAAAAAACAAAAAATAACCAGACCTGTACAAGGTTACAGTTTCAAAAGTTCCTCACTTTGGCTTTTTAGATGCCACTTCCCTTTCCAAACTCTTCTCAGAAAAGAAGTCTGAGTGGAGACAATTGCTAGGACTGGATAAAGAAAGCATCACAACAGACAGGAGGCTGAGAAAGAGACCCTAGTTAAAAAAAAAAAAAACAAAGAGTGAAGAATTTAATCTATACCCAACCCCCATCCCAGTAGAGACAAATCAGCTTGCGCACAAATGCACAAACAATATCCCAGCAGCCCAATGAAAATTGCCTAGTATTATTTCTATGAACGATGTTTTTCCTATTGAGGTAATGGATTTGCACGCACAATGTGTGGAGTCCTTAAGAATCACCATCTCCGCTCAAATACATCCCAGCAAAGCAGATTTGGATCACCGAGACATCCTTACCCAACACCTAATTCAGTACCTAATTTTGAAGGAAGCAACGGTCACACTGTGCTGTTTATACAGGGTTCTTTTATAGCCGGAATGTGCACTGGGGAGCATCTGCATATACACGGATGCTCAGCTGTTGACCTCTGGCCCTCATTCAAGCAGCAGCTTTTCTTGGAAGCCTGTATTAAATCATTTTCCAGTTTCCATCTTCCGTATGCCCCTCCCCACCCTCCGTAATTAGAAGAATTGCTCAGAATCAGAAACAAGCCCCAAGGAGGAAATTGACTCGGGGAAAAGGAATTAAGCCCTGGCTTCCAATTATTTTACCACGTGGAACAGAATCACAGAATCTTCCTGCAAGAAGAGCTCGTCACTGATTGCCGTACCTTATTGCAGATGCACAGCATCTTTTGAGTGTCAGTTGCTGAAAACCAAAAGCAAGACTGAATAATTATTGTTGTTGTCATTTTTTGGTGGGTTGCTCCATCAGCCAATGTTTAGACTGGATTTAATCTTCTTTTTTTTTTTAAACTCCACCTATCAATTTCTTCCCAAGGACCTGAGATAAATAGGTGTTGTTGTTTGATGATTTTAGAAGTATTGCCACAGGATGTAAGCTGTTCCAAGTACAGCTGCCTTTTGCAGTTGACTGATGGGATTTGTCAATGCCTATGGTGTTCAAGTGGCGCTCAGATGTTTTGAGATTGCTTATTACTGTTAGCACTATCTTTGCTTTTTTTACCACAGTCATTCTATTCTTATTTGCAGGTCTTTGTATTTTGTCATTTTCTCAAGTTCTTTCTCTTTTGTTCTGCTGCCTTTAGGTACTTATTATTATATCTTATTTCTGATTGGCAATGATGGAGGCTAGCTATTGGATAACCAAGGCCCTCCCATTTGCAGCCATTTTTGCAAATACAAGCTATGAAAGTGAAAGGCTCTGCTGGTGCTATTATTATTATTATTATTTATTAATTATGTCATTGCTTTTAATCAGTAACAATCAGAAAAATTTATTTATTTATTTATTTATTTATTTATTTATTAATTACATTTATATACCGCCCTTCTCCCAAGGGACTCAGGGCGGTGAACAGCTCATCTAAAAACCCCACAAAAATACAAAAGTTAAAAAGTAATTAAATATTTAAATCAGCTGCAGACTAAAATTAGGAAAAAACCCCCCCACCCTTAAAAACCCAATTTAAAGTTAAAAATGGAGATCAAATTTAAAATCATTATCTCAGCCCAGGCCGGCCTGCTCAAAGAGC
The DNA here is from genome assembly GCA_023653725.1 of Bungarus multicinctus. Classification (NCBI taxonomy): domain Eukaryota; kingdom Metazoa; phylum Chordata; class Lepidosauria; order Squamata; family Elapidae; genus Bungarus; species Bungarus multicinctus. The sequence continues at coordinate 261,439,180 of CM042834.1, forward strand.
CAGGTCTTTAAAATACTAACCAAGCAGCATTATTATTACCTAATTATTATTCATGAATAATGTGGATTTCAAAATACACCCTAAGGAGAAAATACATTGTATGACTAAGAAAGAAGCCACATTTGACATAACTTCACACTGGCATTAATAAAACAAAATTTACAATGAAAAAATTGCATCAGATTCATCATTAAATTCATTAACAAAATAAACAAACAAAGCCATCCACCCCCTTAAAGTCCCAGGCATTTAATTGTTAATGGACAATTTTTATACATGTGTGACTGGAAGTTAAAGGGACATCTGTATATTTCTCCATGCCAGGCTGTTTCTGATACCAGTATCAGGTATCAGGTAATGATAAGGGAAGATTAGGCCCTACTATGAACCAAAATGAGCCAATACTTTTGGGAAACAGATCTTGGACCATGGAGCATAAAGCAGGTAAAATGTTTTCAGGTATTAGGTTGTTTTTATTCTTGCATCATTTTACATTTAGGAAGTTATGAAGAATGGAAGTTAACACCATCTTGGTCTTCAGCCTAAGCATTAAGATTTCTGGAGTTATAATGTCCATTTTTATAATAGGTGGTAGCTTTTGTTTCTTACTTCTTAGTCTCCAAGAAATCAAAAATATGGTAATGAGTTTTGGGTAACACACACATTGATTTCATGTATTCAGTCAATCTGTCCAAAGGCTATGATGATCTATTAAAATATTTTCTCCCATTGGACCATGAACAAAAGGTAGTTACAACAAGTATCAATATTAGAGTATGCATGGCAATGAATCTTCTGTCATCCCTTAGTTTAGATAGTGTGGTGGCAAATAATGTTCACAAATATGGCAAACAGTCAAGAGAACAAGCTGATCTATTTGCTAAGAACCCTTTTCCAATTCTGGCATAAATCACCAATCATTTCTTGGTTGTTTGTGTTAGTGTTAATTCTATAATATACACGAATACAATGGGAAACACTTTCAATGATGAAAAGAAATTAAGCTTCCATATCTTGGCAAAAATATATTATTGAACAGTATGGTTACCAAGACTTTTGTGGGAGTTGAGAGGCTTTTTTTTCTGTGCAGTATTCTAAAAATATTAAAGGTAGCATTGTTGTAAAGTAGGTGGTTCTCTCTCTCATCGTATTTGGATTATGTACATTACAAAATTTAAGAGTCTGGAGAACGCATGAAGAACAATCCGAGATCAATCCCCTATGCAGATTGTGCAGTGATTGCTATGAAGTGACCACAGGGAAATGATTTGGGGAATATATAGATGTGCACTCTGAAGATTTTGCACATATATAATCATACTCAGCTGTTCCTTCACTAAGCAGATACAGAATTCTTTACCTTGGACAATTTAAGATCCTCCTTCTAATCAAGCACCAACTGAGACAAAATCAACTTAGTCTTGCAGTCTCAACAAAGATCAAGTTGGAGGACTTGGATTAGAACTTTGTTTCTAAAGAAACTGTCAATTTACCTAGGTCAGTTTATCATATTATTGGATTGTGGCCATTTCCGAAATCGCTCAGAAATTGGTCACCAAGAAGCATGCTTTAGCTTTAAACCTTAATTTAAGGAACACCTTCTGTGACTTTAAAAAAAATATAATTGAACTGCAAGGACTGGAAAATATACACTAAATCTAGGTTCTGCTGGTAGCTTTCAGATTAGCCTTAGCAAAAGCAGCCTGTTTTGCAGTCATTCTTAAAATGACATTTTTGATACCTTCTTCTGCCAAAACTCCAGGGAAATGAATATGTAAGGGTCCCAGACTGCTTGGCAAAAATGGACAGTCAACAAAGGTTCCCCCAAGATATCATTTCGCTAATTGATCCCTGTATACAAACAGATCTGTAGGTGTACAGAGCAGTATTCACACATGCTATCGCCAGCTGCCCTTTGCATTCAGCGGCAGGCAGCAAAAAAAAGAGAGGCTTTTTTAGTCTCTTGTGCCTAACACTGCTGCTGTATTTATGTCTGAAGGACCCTGGATGAGCTGATGGTGTTAGATTGCAATACGATGCAGATATGATAACACAATCCCCCCAAAGAGGAAGCCAGTTAGAGGGCTACCATCAGGCTCCAGCAGAAGAAACGCTATAAACAAAGCCAGACACACGGTCCAATTATTATTTACTTTCAGGGTCCTATTGATTTCAATGGGGAAGACTGAAGTCTGCCTTTCAGTCCTCCCGTCACAATCAATGGGATTTAAACGTGCTTAATCGAGGCCGTAAACTGGGCCATGCATTATTAACTGATCGCATCCGTCTACTCTACATACATATATTTTAAGCGTTCGCACCGGACCCTCGCTCTCAATTCGACGCGGTAACCGGGGACTTGTACAGTTTAAGAGCCCATTTATTTGCCTATGTATGGACTCTTACACTGTACAGGGCGAAAGGAAATAATAAACGTGTAAACATCGCGGAAGGTGCGAAGAGTGGGCGTGAATTCGCACGCTGGGGGAGCCACGAGGAGGCCATCGGCTGGGTTGCGTTTGCAGGCGTCAAAGGTGGGTGGGTGGGGGGTGTTTAAGCGCCCACCCGACGCCCAGGAATTGCGCCGCGGAAGGAGAGAACCTCCCCGCTCCGCAGCCTCCCTCGAGGGAGAAATGCGGGAGGTTAATAAGGGGGCGATAATTGAGCCCCCCCCCCGGGTGTTGATCGAAGCCAGGGCTGCTCAGAGACGCCAATATTGTCCGTCGTTCTTGCCAAGGAAGGGTGTCACTCCTTGATCCTCAGAGTGGCTCCGGCCGTGGGGGAAGATTCGCGTGTCTATGGGTTAGAAGCGACTGTCTCCTTCTGAATTCTTAACTATCCCATTCCTGACTATCCCCCGAAGTTGGTGGCAAAGGGAGAGAGGCTTTGCCCTTACTTTACGACCTGATAAGGCCCACCTATACCTGTAATGCGTACATATTGTACCTTACTGGGATTATCATCTGGCCCTCTTTCCCTCTCCCGGCCTTCTCTCTCTCTCTCCCCCCCCCCCCACTGTGATGTCTCTCCTAATTGAAAATCGTTAAATTTAGGGGGTGGGGAAGGGACGGCCGGGAGGGGAAGGAAAGAGACCTGCGAGCTAGTTTTGCATAAGTGTAATTTATCGCAAAGGTGAAAACAATTAACTGGTCTTTTCTCGAAGCGACTGGGGAGACTCAAGGGATCTTTCATCCCCAGGACCAAACCATCACACCCTCCTACAAGGCGGGTATAAATCTGCATTGCATTTTTATTTTTGTTGTTTTCTTGTTGAAACGACACCTACCAGACGCTCACACACATATATATTAAAACGAGCGATTTCTATCAAGGGCGCAGAGCCTAAATCGACATTAAATATAAAGAGAAACCAGGCCTGTCTAAGAGGCTCTTCTCGCCCTGTGGGGCTCGAATATGCATTTTTAATGGCTCCAGGAAAGGCTGGGGGGGAGGGGTGTCGAGGCAAAGGGGGGGGGGGGGGAGGAGAAGAGGAAGAGAAAGCCAGGCTTCCTTCTTCTTTAACTAGGCGCTCCAACCGGTCATCCCGGCCCCCGGCGGGGTGGGAAACTGGCTAACCCAAAAGTTGTGGGGGTCCCCCCCCAAGGTTGGAGATCAACCACTACCATCTTTCGGCTGCTAGAACTGCCACAGTTTGGTGAGCACCACAATTTATTCCTCCTCCGCCCGCAATTATTCTCTCTTCGGTCAGCAGAATCCCCGCGAATTATTTTAATAATTGATAGAAAGGGGGAGCTTTTGTCCCTCCTTCCCTTCTCAGCTTCTCCTCCTTGTTTTGCTGGTTTTCGCGGAAACCGTATTCGGACGGCGTTGTTTATTTAGTCCCTGAATCAGTTCTGCAAATTTCACTACGTTTGTGTGTGTAAACCCGGATGGGGAAAAATGGAGCAGATGTGCAGGAGAAAGACCCCACCATCTGGTCCCAAGATTTGAAGCCATCAGATGGCGGAGGGCTTCGCATACGAGGTAGGAAATCGCCTCCTTCAAATACCCTCTAAAAAGGTGGTTTCAGCAGTCCGGCCATGAAAGGTAAGGGATCTAAATCGCATATAGACCTCACATAGGGAAGGGGGCGGAAGGGAGCGCCAATGGAGATTCTGCCCTCAATCCTGAACTCTGAAGGGAATCAAAGCTGTCTTTGCAACAAGTGAGCCGAGGCTAGCGCGCCGAATCTTCAAACCGGACCGAGTGGATGTCTTGGTCCTCTCCTCAACGATCGACTAAGGGCGGCAATGTCAACAAGCGTGAGTTGAATTTCAGGGTTAAAAACTAAACCGTCTCGGAGCTCGGATAATATGGCCCTGCAGACAAAGTGGGGATTAACAGAGAATAGATATATGTATATGTATATATGTATATATTTTGCTCAGGGTTGAAATGGGGGGGGGTGTCTTTGGTGCTCTCACCTTGTTGGTTTTCTTGCAGTCGTTTTCCATTACCCAAACTAGGTAACGCCATCAGTGCTAGTGGGAATTCCTGATACATTTCAACCTTCCCACTTTCCGCCTACGAGGGCTGGAGGCGAGGGGACAGCCGGCAGACGCAACCCTCGGCCGAAAATGGAGCCTTTCCGCAGCGCTTAACTGGCCTTTTCCAGGGTACTACATCACGCAGCCCCCAAAAGTTGCCTTGAAGTCACCCCTCAGGTATGCTGCCCTCCACTTCCCACCTTTACTTCGGCCTATTCTAGAATAAGGCCGTTTGAAGGTCAACCGTTCCGAAAAAAAGCAAAGCGAGAGGATTTCTTCTCAGGTATATGGCTGACTCCGGTAATCTCATCCAAAGACACTGGCTTCCAAACAGGAGGAATCCCAAAGAGGAATTAAAGGACGGTGTTGTTTTTCCACCAGATTTCACTTTACTTTTGTAGCATTTTGAGTAATCAAATAATAAAAAAAAAAACCTGGCCATCCTTCTCCCTCCCTCCAGCTAGCATCTGGAGCATCCAGCTAGCAGCTACAAGAGGAAGACCCAGAGAGCGAGGAACTGACCACAAACGGGGGGTGGGATTTGCTTCCTGGTCCTGGCGCTTGGTTTATTAGACTTGCTGATAACGCCGCATAAAAGTCTGGTCGATATGCATTTCAGACGTTTCTCACGTTAATTATCACCGCTAAGAACGAATGAGAAAGCGGAAAGGGGAGGGGTTGGGGGAGGAGAGAAAGAGAGAAGAGCTCCTCTGTGGACGCGCGGTGTTTCCAAACTGTCTTGTTAGGAAATGGGTGACAAGCGTGCACACACACACACACACACGAACAAAGGACGCCTATCTAGCCGCATCTCTTTTCCTAACGCACAGCCAAACTCGGGCGTTTGCATCTCACCCGCGTGAGTTTCCCCACAAGCGAGCGGCTGGGCTCGTAATTAAACGAGCAGGAATGCTAATTAATAATAAATCACCGGCAGACGCGCCAGATAAAACTCCCCTCTTTCCCTGCCTCCCTCCCTCCCTCCCTCCCTCCGGGGCAGGCTTTGCAAGCGCCTGGAAAGACAAGCAAGGCAGCCGGGGGTGCAAGCGCCTCTAAATATATACAAGAGATAATTAGGAGGAGGGAGGGGGAGGATGAGGACGGAAGGCGAGGAAAAAAACAACAACAAGATTTAGGAGCTCAGCTCCTTTCAGCGAAAGGCATCACTGGAAGCCCCTCGCTGGCTTTCTCTCCCCTCCCCCACCCCACTAATCAATACCAGCCAACGGATTAATTGCTACAGGCCAGAATCCATCAAACACAGGTGAATGAAGCAATTGTCAGAAATAGGCGGGATTCCCCCCCCCCCTCCTTCTCCCTCCGCCCGCATTTTCTTAAATACATTTGTAAACATTCCTGGATGGCCTCGCTCGGCAGGAAACCGGGCGGCTTATAAACAAAAGATCGCCTCGGATTAGAGGAAAAGGCAACGCGTCGCGCGTTTGACAGAGGCGAGAGCAAATACTGTAGCAATGACAAGGCGCTGGAAGAACGATAGTTACACATTGGTGAGCATTCTTGCGCCCTGCCTCCCCCGTTTATTACATGGGTTGTTATTTATTTTTTAATGTTTTCCAGAGCAGGCGAGAGGCCAACCAGAGGTCGAATGCAAATGCATCTTTTTTGCAAGGCGTTTCTTATTTGAGAAATCACGCGTTTTCGTGTTAAGGTCTCACAGCTTTTATTTTTAAACCTTTTCAATGCTAAGCGAGGGAGACGGCCGGTTGCCGCGTCCCCGGTAAGCCTCTTTCTTCAAACGGGTTCTTTTTCCCTATCCGAAATGGGTATGGACGGTGCATATGTTTTTTTTTCCGCGACACGCGTAACCGTGTCCAATGATCGGAAACCCTCTGGCCGAGTTAGAACAATAGAAAGAGAGGCGACTTCCCGCCGCGGCCGCTAGAGGGTGCTGGCAAACAACTCGGCGTACATCAAAAGAACAAATATCTGTGTACCCCCAACACAAGTGATTGTTCTTCGAATCTATCCAATCTGTTCTGCAGAAAATAGCCCTCGTTTCTTCCTCCCTCCCTTCCCCCAAAGCCCTTCCTCTGAAGCATTTATTTGGTGGCTTAAACGCTCAACGCCTCATTTTTCACAACCCAATCGTGAATTTTAATTGATTCACCAACTCACCCCCCCACCCCTTCTCCTCGGTGACTTTGAAAAGATACACACAAATAGCCGAAACAAAGAGGAAAGGGAGACCTCGGAGAAAATGTACATTCCCACATCATACATAAGCACAGACGCCCCCCACGTTAACCTCGCAAACGCGGTCTTTTTTTTTTTTTTTTGGCCAAGGGGAAGCCGCACTTCGGCGTTACACCGCACGCGTGTCTAACGGTGCACACATAAACACACAGTGCTGAACGGAGCCGCGAAGGCTAGGAAACGCACACTGCTCGTGGAAAAATACGCTGCTTTCAAAGCACAAGTAGACGTACCTTTCGCCCTACAAGGAGGGGAAAGGAATCAAACCCTTCCTTCTCCAAGGAAGTTTAAAGAGAGTGTATTGGGACAATGCATACACACACACACGCCTTTTGACCCAAGCAACCCTCGCTCCTCCAGAAGAGGTTATAGCCTTCTGACGGCGGCTACTCGAAGGTTAAGTCCCCCAGGGATTCTTGGAGAAAGAAAAGGGGTCGCCCTCCGGTGCAACAGAAGCACCAGGCTCCCGGGGTTGGAGGCAAGCTTAAAGGGAAGGCGTGTGAAGCGGCGGAGCGACCAAGGCGTTGTCTTGTTAGCATCCCCAGCGGAAACCACGAGACAAGGGTCATGGGACACCCAGCCAAGTTCAAACGCCGGCCTGGGCGCTCTTAGGAGGAGAACTCGAGTCGCCCCTCCGCACGTAATAAGGCGCTCTCCTAGCCAGTTCGCAGGCACGTGAAGACAAGCCTCCCCTCCCCTCCCGAGCCACCTCTGGACATTTGGGGTGGGGGCTCTTTCCGCGCCGCCCCCCAGGCGAGCCACTTACCCGCAAGTCTTAAGGCTGACATCCTCTGGAACTCGGGTTCCTGCAGCCATTTCCACATTCTTCGGAAGGTCTCCCTGCCCGATTTCAGTTTACTCCAAGGCTTAGGGTTCCTTAGAAGGTCTGAGAGCGTCCCCTGAGAACGGCACAGCACCCGCTGGGCGAAGATGGCCTGGGGGATGCTGTAGCGCTTCAGCTCGGCGGTGATTCTCTGCGCCACTTCTTTGGTGTTGATCTCCTCCAGTTGGCCCGAGTTGCTGACCTGGCCGCTCGAGGAGGAAGGCGGCCTCTCCCGGCTGGAGGCCAAGACGGGCCCGTGGGGCTGAGGGTGGCCGCCGGGGTGGTGATGCATCCCGTTCAGGTGAGCCATCATCGGGGCCGGCGGGGTGGCCAGGCCCCGCGAGAGGTGTTGGTCGCTCCGGGTCAACATGGCCGGGTGGGCCTCGAAGTTGGGGCTCAGCATCTTCTCGGGGACGGACGGCCCGTAGTTGTGAAGGCCCTGCTGGGGGTTGTGGAGGGAGCCCAGGCCGTTGCCCAGCGGCGAGAGGCTCTGGCCCATCCCGGCCATCTCTTTGTAGGGCCCGTAGAGGTTGTTCATGGCGGGGAGCCCCCGTTCGTCGCGCATCAGGGTGAAGCTGCCGCTGACGTTGCCCGAGAGGCGCTGGTGCTGGTGGGGATGATGGGCGTGCGGGTGATGGGCGTGCGGATGATGGTGGTGGTGGTGATGGGCGTGCGGGTGGTGGAACTTGTCCGAGACGGTGGAGATGGGCGGCAGGGGCTGGAGAGGCGTCAGCGTGGTGTAAGTGCTGGCCATGCCCAGGCCGGGCGGCGAGGAGTCGCAGGGCATACTCATGGCGTGGTGCAGCGGGATGGAGAGCTCCGGCCGGTAGTCCCCTGCCCCGTCCAGCAAGGAAGCCATGCTGCTCACCATGGCCGAGCGCGAGGAGGCGGAGGCCAGCTCCTGGTGGGAAGGCGGCGGCGGCGGGCCTGGCGGAGGGTGGACTCGGAGCGGCCCGGCGCTCCTGCCCGGCGGGTGGTGGTGCGGGCTTGGGCTGCCCATCAACTCCTGCTCAGGGCCGGCCGACCCGTGCAAGGGCCCCAGGCTCTCCATTGTCAGCTCTGGGTTCATGGCGCAGCTCTCCAGCTCTTTGGTGAGGCATCGATAGGGGGTGCAGGCAGCCTTCATTCAGTCCATGGGGCGAGCCGGCGGTGGAGGAGGAGGAGGCGGCGGCGGCCGTGGCTCCAGGGGTGTGCTGGGCGGGGACGGGGAGAAAGAGAGAGCGAGAGCGCTCCGGGCGCCCGGTGGCGGCGGCGGCTGCTTGCTGCGGTGGCGGCGGCTCCTTTTCCAGCTCACCGATCGAGGTTCTTGCCGCCTCTTGGCTGACGGCCGGGGCGCGCAGGGAAGGGGGGGGGGTCGCTCTAAGGCCTCTCAGTTGTACCTGCGGGGGGGGGGAAAGGAAGCCCCCGGCCTTGCCGCGCCTTAGCCTGCCCAGCGCCGCGGCTGCCTCCTCGCCATGTCCGAGCCCTAGCCTGCCCTTCCGTCTTCTGCTGGGCAAGCGGGAGCTGTCCAGAGTTGCGCTCGCGCCTCGCCTCCCACCCACCCATCTAGCCCGGCCCCCCGCGCGCACGCGAAGGAGGGAGGGGAGGTGGTGGGCGGGCGCTCCTCTCCGATTGACCAGCCTCCTGCCCAATCTGCGGAAAGCAGCTCCGAGCAGCCGGCCGAGGAGAGAGAGAGAGGAGTGGGCTGGGGGTGGGGAAAGGGAGGCCCGGCTGCCCAAAGCCCAGCCAATGGCGAGCCGCCAGGGGGCGGAGCCTGGCCAGGGGAGGCTTCAAGCTTGCCTTTGGAAGATTCTCAGGCGCTGGGCTCTCTCCAAACGCCGCGGAGAAGCAGCGCGAGAGGGTTGAAAAGAGGCGGCGGCCAAGTCCGGAGGTTCGCCCCGCGCGGGCTTGGCCGCCAGCCGTGGACCCATGCCTCGCACAAAGGGAGCGAGGGGAGGACACGGCGGCATCGTGGAAGGGCGGCCGAGCCACGCCCCGAAGCTAAATCACCGTCAATAATAGGAATAGTAACCATAGCAGCAGTAATAATAATCGCTTCGCTCGGTCTCCACAGACTCGCCTCGCGTGAGGGGGAAGCGGACGGAGGTTGTTCTTCCTGCTGCATCTCGGCCGCTGAGGCAAACCTGGGGGTGGGGGGGCGAAGAGAGAAAGGTTCTTTCCCGCCCTCCGAAGGGCGAGTCTTGTCAATCCTGGCGCTCCGGCGGGCGACGTCCCGAGCCGCCTTTGCGCAGAAGCTCACCCCTCACGCTCAAGCCCCCGTGTGTGGACCGCCGCCTCGCCTCAGTCACGGCTGGCTCGCGAGCGCCTGCGCGCGCCTCTCCGGGCAGAGGTTGCGGGGAGGGGGGAAGGGGGGGGCAGGCGGGCAGTCCTGCCAGGCTACGGAGCCCTGCCAGGCCGTCTCCCTCGGCTGCTCCTCTCGCGCGGCGGCTGAGAGGGAGACGCGGCGCCCAACTTCACCGAAGTTGCCTTCCCGCAGACAGCCCGCCGGAGCGCCCTACCTGCCTTTTAAGCGGCCCTCCAACCCAGCCCGGCGGCAAAAAACAACAACAACAAAAACCAACCGCGCCGATAAAGCTGCGTGAATGCAGGTGCAGATCTTGGAAGGAGGTCGCTCTTTCCGGAGAAGGCGCAAAAGCAGAGGCGATCCTTAAGGTTGAGTTGCTTTGGATCCCAGTGCGGCATCGCCTCCTCCCCCTCCCGCTGTTTTAAATGAAATCACCATAGAAACCCCCTTGCAGGAAACCTGCCCCACGGATACTAACTACAGGGTCGTGAAGTTCTTAGTTAGTATTTGGTATTGAAAAGGGAGATCCTCTGCCCCGGAGACATTTACTAAGCAAAGCTTTCTTTGCAGCCCGACGGGTAGCAAATCCAACGCATTCCCGTCCTTAAAATCAAGTTGTCCTCGTCGCAACGGCTGCTAAATTCTGATCCAGCCCACAATTAACCTTCGCTTGTTACGTTTTATTGATTGTACTTCGGTCGTGGGCAACGCGGGAGAGCTTGAAAGGCCCCTTGGCGCCCCCTCCCCCTTTTCTGACGGTCCCCTTCCTTCTAGGAAACAGGAAAGGGTCTTAGCCCCCTTCCCGCCCCGCATAGAAGCACCTTGGCTCGGTAATAAACTCGGGCTGGGCTCATCCAGGTTAGTTAACACCCGCCGGGTGGGAAGAACTGCAATATCTCCAAAGGCTTTAGCTGGGTCGCTTGGCTTCCTTAAGGTCTTTTGGATTTAGCAGAGGAGGAAGAGGTGCCTCAAAGGTTGGGCCGGGATATTTTTACATTTAAAGGGCAAAACAAAAGGTGCCTAGACCCACAATCATAGAGAGACCAATCCGTGTTGTTTGAAATGATCTTTTGGTGGTTCTTTAAGTAGATCTTAAGGGGCCGAACAAACTCGAGTCGGAAGACTTGTACATAGGAAATGCAATCTAAAAGACCGGGTTCCATTTTCGATTGATCTCATTGGTTGGGAATTAAATCCCTTCAAATCTTTGCCAGTCCAGCCTGGGCCCAAGCCGCTTTCCAGGAAAAGGCGCCTGGGCCTCGAGTTGTTCAGACAAACCGTCCGGCACAAATAAAGAAAAAACGGGGCGATGGTCCAAGAGGCAATGGCAGAATCCGGTAGAAACGGATGGCTGTAAAATAGCCTCAGGGGAAGAGTTCCCAACAGTGATTGATTTTTTCCCCTCTTCTGAAGTTCCTGTTTATGCAATATTAACGAATACTATTTGAAGGAGTTGGAGTGGTGTCCAGGACTATAAATACCCTCAGGGTTAGGTGCCGATCCAGTAGCACCGTCCTAAGTTCTTTTACTTAAAAGCAAACCTCATTGGGTTTAAAGTAAAGCTCAGCTTGATTGAGTCTTCACATTGAAAACTTCCCCATTTTTAGTCTGCAATTCATCCATGTCAATTTAGTAAACGCGCCTGCAGCTTTTACCCTCCGATAAGCAAGCAACGTGGACTGACTTTACAGGAAAGTAAAGCTCACTGGATACGGCACGGTCGGGCTCTCTTAGGACTCCTTAACGGCTAAGTTTGGCCCAATCTTGTCTCCTTCCATCGCTTTGGTGAATTTCCCGAGTAAGAGGGAGGGATCGCCCTTCAAAACCCGCTTGGCTAACCGGCCGGTAATCCAAAAGTTTCGGCTTCTTCGCAAGGGCGGGAGAAGGCGTGGGATGTAAGAACAGGTTGCCCCCCCCACCCCCCGAAGTAGGGTTGAGTCCGGCTGAGGTTGCGCAGATGTTGCCTTTGTTTAAAGAGACAGCAATTAAGGAGAGGGGGGCGCATAAGTTTGAAAAGCGTGACCTATTTTCTTTTGATCAGCTGTCAACGGAAGAGAGGGGGGGTCTTCTCAAGACAGCCCCTTTCCAACTACTTCCAGCTGTTAGAGAAAACCTGGCTTAGAAAACAATTTGGGGCGGGATGCGGAGAAAGGAGACCCACTTTGGGATTAGAAGGGAAGGAGGGCCTGCAAAATCAGCGTTGCAAAAAAATACCGGCCAGCCCGAAGCGTTTTCTGTGTAGGGGACGCGCCGATCCTCCTTTTTCTGAAACGCAAAACTTGGGGAGCCAAGTTTTATTCTGAAGTAACCAAAATGGTGTTAAGTTTAATTGGGATTTGCTTCCAAAGTGAGGCTGGAGAGAGATTACTCGAAGGTAAAGCTAAAGATCGCTGATCACGGAACAGATTGGCCAAAAAGAACAGAAACCTCAAATCTCTTTAGTTAAAATAAAATCCAGGCGAGGGAATGGCATCGTCTTCCGATTAAATTGGCCTAAAAATGCAATAAAATGGAAATCTTAGGATGTCGTTCTGAATGGACTTATTCGGAAGTGACTTCTCAGGCCAAGTACATAAAATCAGGTTATAAGGATAGCAACTGTAAATTCACAGTTGGCTTTCCTTGTCTAGCTAAACTATGGTGGAGATTTTCAAGCCTTTGTGGCTTTATGGGGCTGTGAAATCTCTCCCCCCTCCTGCATATATTATATAGGTAGGTATACACACAAACACATTCATATGTATATACACACACATACTAGGGAAAGAGAAGGAATATAAGAATATTAATCCATTAATTTTCATTTTTGTAGATCGATTCAACAAAAACCGTCACATTTATTTCCCATAATCGTTTAGGCTCATACCAATGCTTCTTCATTAATAATTATACTATTACATGAAATAAAAATGATTCTTATAAGTTCGTTATATTTTTTAAAAAATAAGGCATGCTATTAATAATCTACTTGTTGGCATTTCTCAGGGAGGGCAGACGAACTTTCTTTTTTCTTTTAAAGATGGCTAGAATGGATCAAGATCAGTCTGAGATATTAGGAGGACCCTAATTTGAGATTTGGGAAGAAAGAATTCAGATCCGAATCCAGGGAGATTGCCGGATTTCTTCTTTGCCTCTTAGAATTTCCCTTATTTCACATCAATGGTTGTAAGGATATTTTTTGGGGAGGGGGGCAATCTAAGTTTTTAAGGACTTTTCTAAACTACTTTGGGGCAAAATTAAAATATCATCATCATACCGTCTCAGATGTCTCCAAACTGGGCAACTTTAAGACTTGTGGACTTTAACTTCCAGAATTCTGAGAGTTAAAATCCACAAATCTTAAAGTTGCCAAGTTTGGGGACCCCTGCTCTGTCTTGACAACTTTCACACTTCCGACAGAGCTCATTCCCAAAAATAAATAAATAAATAAAAATATTGGCCTTCCATTTTTTCCATCTTTTGACGATCTAGTTGGAATCCAGTTTTCCACCTGAAGCCTGCTATTTACTTATTAAAAATTAACCGCCCCCGCTTTCCAAAGACTTCTGGAAAACCCCCGGGTTCACCTTTCGGTGCTCTGTCTGGAAGACGATCAACTCAGGGGACGACGAAGTGACCAAACCACCGTTTCGCCCAGGAAAAAGGAAACCTCCTTGATCTGCTTTAAGGCCAGAGCAGGCTAGCTTTGCGTCGAAAGGATTCCGCCAGAGCCGTTTGCGTTTAAAATAGGCCTCCTTGGGCTCGGGTAGGACTTACTTCCAAAGAAGAGCGCGCGTTCACACGGGACGCTTAGTAGCTTGGCCGCTCGGCTCTGGGTCAAGCAGGCCGTTCCGCTGGCTTTCTTTTTCAAGTCCCGCAGCGTTTGGGAACCCCTCCGTTTTGGCGTCGGCTTGGAGGAAATGCGCGCGCAAGGAGGGGGTGCCTTTGGGCTCGACGGCCTGCCTTCGCCTTTTGACCCCCCCCCAAATCCTATTTCCCGAAGGGGCGGGGCTCCTTTCTCTTCCCGGGGAGGCGGAGAAGCGCGCGCGAGGGAGCCGGGGATGGGGGGGAGACTTGGAGAAAGAGCGCAGCCGGGAAAGGGAGCCCCGGGATCACGTGGGGGGGAGAGTTGAAAGGTGAGGGGCTGCGCGTCCCCACAATCGATCGGACTGTTTCTCCCTCGATCTTGGGCGAGTCTGCCTTGGGCATCCTTCTCCCCGATCTTATTAAACCCAGAGTCGGTTCCAGGGGATTCGTGCCACACCGTACTTGTACAGTAAATGGACGCGCGCGTGACCAAAGCAGGAGAAAACTGCCTTTGGTCTGCACTGGAGATTTATCGGTTTTTGTTTTTTGCCTTGCGCGCTTTCCCCTATCCCTCCCTCTCCTTACGTTTCCCGGTTGTTGTTTTTTAAGAAAGTGGGCCCCATCCATTTGGGAAGAGCGGGCCTCGCCTTCTGTTTAATACCGGGGGAAGAAGAACCGGAGCCTTCGGCAGAGTTGCGCGCCGTTCATACGAACGAGAGCGAAATGAGCCCATTGGCACTCTCTTTTTACGCTCTCTTCGCTTATGTTTTATTCATCGGTAGGGCGAAGCGAGGGGGAAAGTTCAGCCGCCTTTGCAAACGCGCAATATTGGAAGGGCAGGAACCGACAAGGGCCCCGTCAAAGGCCGGATCTTCGAAAGGCTCCGCCCGGCTGGATCTCTGTGAGGCTGGTTGCAGCGGGCCCGTGTCTCTGAGAGATCTTAAGCGGGGCTTGGAGAGACTCTGCCGGGTCCGGACAAATGGCCTTCGGGCGCCATTTCCGACGTGAGGAACGGGGTGTGTGTGTGTGTGTGTGTTGATTGTGTGCTTGGGGTACTCGCTTAAATACCAGCTCCCCCTTCCCTTAACTTCTTGGCTGCTACTGCAAAATATTAATCTACTCATTATGCTCAGAGAAACACGTATGAACACTCAATATATACACCCACATACATTACAGTACACAATGTCCACATATACACACACCATGCAGGTATACAATGCCTATATTGTATGTATGTTGTATGTCTCAGTATATAATAAATGAGTATATTGTACACATCGTATTTGTGTGTGTTGATAATTACAACATAAAATATAACTGTTACACTGTAACATCTATCAACACACACACATATGTATACATATATGCATGCACTCATTTGTTATATCCTCATATACACAACACTCCCAAATATATGCACACACACACATTTCATATATAATATATATGTTCATATATATGTACACACAGTTTACACAAACACACACTATACAGACGTATGCATATTCCACACTATAACTGAGCTGAGCATCTATTCACACAAAGATTACTGCGTGTAGAACTACACATGGATAGACTTACTATACCTCTCTCACACACACAATTCAAATATATACCCACATGTACGCTTATATGCGCAGACGGTATGCATGTGTGCGCACACACACAAATATCATCTACATAGTGAAATATTACACATTTCAACCTTTCGTCCTTTGCACCCACCCATCCGACCGTCTACAGCCCACCCACCCATCTCTGCCTCCTACAGGTCTTTGTAGAAATTGGGGTGGGGGAGTAGATCCGAACTCTTGAGCTTGTTGTAGGGCCTCTCTCTTTCTCTCTTTCTTCCTCTTCTCCCTCCCTCTTCAAAAGCCATCTGGCATTGGGGCGGGGGCGGTGGGGGGGAGGCGGTATCGATCCAGTCCTTGTAGCTAGTGACCTCTTGGTAGCCCGGCCGACAGCTTCTTCGCCTCTTGCAGAGGCTGCCGCCTGCTCGGGCCTCGGCGCGAAGGCTCCGCTTCTACCCCTCCGGGTAAGGTTCTCTCCTCCCGTTTGCTTAAGGCTTTTTTTTTTTTTTGCAGGGCTGCCAACCGAGCCTGGGAAGGTAACGTTTGGGGAGGGGGCGAACCTGCGACAAGGGCGGAGGCTGCCGCGGTGGGGCCCACCCGGGGGCCGGGAGAGCCTTTCGCGGCCTCGGCAACCGGGAAAGGCTGACGGCCCGCCTGCTACTGTCGCCTTTGCTGCAGCTGGAATCGCTGCTGGCTTTCCTCGGGCGAGGGAAGGGGTTAAGAGGCAGAGAAGGTAGGTAAACCAAGCCCAACCGGAGCCCCGGAGGTCCCTAAGAGGAGCCGCGTTTTGGAAGGAGAAGGGGCGGATGGAGGAGAAAAGTCAACGGGAGAAAAAAGGGAACTTGTTGCTCTCGAAAGTGGAACCGCCCGGGACGCAGCGCTTTCTGGGCCCTCTTGGCTGCCAGCTGCCGGGCGGATAGAGGTGTTGAGCTTCTCCCCCACCCCTTCTCAATCCTGGGGACAGTAAGGAGCAGGAGATGAGTATCCCTTAATCCGCTCCTCCCGTCCCCCCAGCTCGCTTTCCACCACCTCCGAATTGCACGGACCCGCAAATCCGAGAAGATCCAGGCGGGTTAAACTCAAAAGGTTATTCCCAAGGGTGTTTTTTTTTTTTTTCCTTTTCCCCCAGGAAGCAGCTGGACTTCCTTGTGTGTGATTTTTTCCCCCCCTTTTGAGGACGTCTCGCTTCTCATTCCAGAAGCTTCTTCAGCTCTGACTAGAGGGTGAGCGAATGGAAGGATTTATATCCCTTGCACCCCAGTTTAAGGCAAAAGAAGTTTTGCGGACAACCAGCCCCCGTTTCATCCCGGGCTTCTAGTCCATATGAAACGCGAGGCGTTAGTATATTTATGAAGGGTAACGACGGGTTGCGGGAGCCCATTTCGGATTTTCACATTTCAATCTAATACTTTTCTTTTCCTTCCTTCCTTCCTTCCTTCCTTCCTTCCTTCCTTCCTTCCTAAAAAAGGGCACTTTGAGGAGCTGTGGCGGATCTCCTCGACTTTCCTTCTGGGACTTTTGAATCAGTGAAAAGGCCCTGTCGGTTTCTTTTTCTGCTCGCTCGCCGGCCGAGCTTCTCCTTTTGCAACTCAAATGGCCCCCTTTTGTTTCGCCAAAGCTGCCCTCCCATTCTTTTCCATTCATGCGGGTCTTCACACAAACACACACCGGCCTTTCCCCCTAGCTCGGGGTTTGTGGGTTGCCTCCGCGGCAGTTGCTGAGAACCGGGAGATGAAAACGTCACCTTCCCTTAAGGTCAGGGGGAAAAAAAGTTAATCCCCTTTCTCTTCTATACCACCAAGAAAGGGGCTTCGGGGACTTGGAGGGGGGGTCCAATCCGGGTCGGGCGGGCGACAGAAAGAAATCTAGAGCGGGGGTAGCCACGCAACCCTCCGTCGCTGCCTCAAGATGGCTCAATTAGATGAGGTGGTGTAGGGGAGTGCGGAAAGACGCCCGCCTTCTTGCAAAGGGAAAACGCGTCGGTGGGGTCGGCCGGCCGAGGAACTAAAGCGGCCCAACCCGAAGCCAAAAGCAGGTGCCGCTTCCGCGGTGAAAGAAGAAGCGGAACGAGTGGAGACGTTTTGCCACCACCCCCTTTAACAAAAAGAAAGAGAGAGAGATAGAAAAATGAGAGAAAGAGAGAGAGAGAGAAAGAGAGAGAAAGAAAAGAAAGAGAGAGAGAACAAGAGAGAGAGAGAAGGAAAGAAAGAAAGAAAGAGAGATGAGAAAGAGAAAGAAAGGAAGGAAGGAAGAAAGAAAGAGAGAGAAAGAAAGAAAGAAAGAAAGAAAGAAAGAAAGAAAGAAAGAAAGAAAGAAAGAAAGAAAGAAAGAAAGACCACCGCAAATTTGGCCAGCACTGATGTCTTGACCTCCTGTTTGGCCTGGTGCTCAGATTTCAGGCCCACTTCTATTTTCCAGAGACTGGATGAAATTTCATGTCACCTAAAAGATTCAGGATTGTGTCTTATTTAGGCCTGGTCTGTCCACTTGCTGATGGCTGTGTATACATTTAATAGGCTCATGAACGGAAAGGACAACAGCTAAAATCCACGTGTACAGAAAACAGGATATATATATATATATAAACAGGATGTATAATATATATATGTATATTATACACACACACATATATGTATAAAATACATAATATAATATACAATATAAAGTACAGAAGAATTTGAATGAATAGACTATTATAACCCATAGTTTATAATTACACTGTAATGTAGATCTTTAGAGAAATAGTCTTAGCTTTACTACATTCATTATTTCCCTCTAAGGCTGTGTGTATGTATTTATATATATTTATATGCAGCATAGTTATTTTACTTGTCTTTGTCTAATACGTGCACTGTTCCATAGCCTTGTGATGTTTCAGATTTACCACATTTGTAGTTGTTGTTGTTTTTAAATAGTTTCAGCATTTTCCTTTCCTTTCCTTTTTTCCCCCTTTCCTTTTCTCATATACCATCAGCCCATCCGAGGCTGGAATTATTTTATTTTATTGTTGCGTTATTTTACAACACAAAATATTATTATCTGTGTTATTTTTCCTATGGAGAGTTTGTGCATTTTCTCCCTTGCTGACATCTAGTCCTCCGAGGTCAACAGGATTCTTTCGCCGCCTAAAAATAGGGCGTATATCATTTAGTTCTCTGATTTCCCCCCCCCCCCCTCATTTTAGGGTGTGTGCATGTGTGTGTCTGCGAGAAGCAAACCGGGCGCGAGGTCTCATTGTTCCGGTCAAGTTGGACGTGAAATCTTTTTGTTGCTTTTTCTAAAGAAAGGCAAAAGTTGCTGCTGATTGTCAAAGGGACCAATTTAACTCCCTGAAAGCGGAAGTGTCTCCAAGTGGGCAGCAGAGAAACCCTTCGGAGGTTGCAGTTTGCGGAGAAAATCACTTCCTCCTTTCCTTTCCTTTCCTTTCCTTTCCTTTCCTTTCCTTTCCTTTCCTTTCTTTCCCTTTTCTTCCCGTGTCCTTTCTTTTTCTTTCCTTTCTCCTTTCCTTTCCCTTTTCTTCCCTTCCCTTCCCTTCCCTTCCTTTCCTTTCTCCTTTCCTTTCTTCTTTCCTTTCCCTTCCCTTCCTTTCTTTCTCTTCCTTTCCCTTCCTTTCCTTTCCTTTTCTTTCCTTTCTTTTCCTTTCCCTTTACTTCCCATGTCATTTCCTTTCCTTTCCCTTCTCCTTTCCCTTCCCTTCTCTTCCCTTCCCTGACTCTGGATGAATGTATCTTTTCTTTTATGTACACTGAAAGCATTTGCACCAAGACAAATTCCTTGTGTGTCCAATAGAATAAATAATTCTATTCTATTCTATTCTATTCTATTCTATTCTATCCTTTCCTTTCCTTTCCTTTCTTTTCCCTCCCCTTTCCACTTTAAAAAAAGACCAGTATATTTCTGACAATGATGAAGGTGATAATGATGATGAAAAAGGAGGAGAAACCTCTCAGCAACTGTTGCTGAGAGGGTAAATGAATGTATGAGATGAAAAGAGGACCAGTGATGTGGGAAAATATAATATACGAGCGAACAAATTTATGCATGTATATATTTGAATAACTGTGTATAGGAATATATATGTATTGTGAGAGAGAAATTGGAGAAATAAAATCTAGCAAATAATTTTCCTCCCTCCCTCCCTTCCCTCCCTCCCTCCCTCCCTCAGGTCCAAGACTAATAATTTTTAGGAAGACTTTGGAACAGCTTTTGATTGTCCCAAGGGAAACCTTATGGATACAGCATTAAAATTTCTACATCCAAAATGTTTTTATGGTCTGACTTCACCTCCCTCTCTCCTACAGTCCAAGACCCAAAGATTGAGGTCTACCACTGAGGTGCTCACTTGGGCTAAAATCCATCACATTCTCATGAATTAAGAAAACCCAAGGGTTGAGAGTGGAAGATTGGAAAGAAAAGTTTCTTCTTCCTCTGCTTCCTTCCCCCCCCACCTCCACAACCCAACCACCTACTTCTCAAGGGTCTTTCCAACTGGCTCCCCTCCTTCTAAATCAGGGGTCTCCAAACTTGGCAACTTTAAGACTTATGGACTTCAAGTTGAAGCCTTAAAGTTGCCGAATTTGGAGACCCCTGTTCTAAATCAAAGTCACTTAAACTGGAATGTTGCCAGCTCCGTTTTGTTGAGAAAAGAGAGAAAAATAAGGTGTGTGTCCCTGTGTGTGTATGTGAATAGAATTGTGTGTATAAAGAGGAAGCAATATGAGTCCTTCCTCAAGGAGAATTTAATCCAGATTCCAGCATTTATACCCCCAGCTCAGATGAGTAAATTGGACTCCCCTGAGGAAACTGGGAATTGATGCCAGAATAGGGTGGGGCCTTCCAGTGGTGGACTTTGTAAATGACGTTGCCTAAATGGGTCAATGGGCACTGAAGGAGGAAATGCCAGTCTGCTGTGGACAACGTCAAGAATAATATGAAATCAATTATGTATCAATGGGCAACCACCAAGGTTGACACAACTACAAGTTCTTTAATTGTTGCTTTTGGTATAGCTATTTTTATGGTTAGTATTATTGGTGGAAAAGACCTAGGATTGATTACCCTTATTATAGGTTTTCAGGAGAGTGTTCCTTAAGCCTCAGAGAACAAAAGAGGAGCCCAACAGAGGGCTGAAATGAAAGAAAAGGGGAACAGGATAAAAACAAAAAAACCAATAGGGTCGGGTGTCTATGGCAGTCCCTCCAGGGGTGGGATTCTACCAGTTTGCACCTATTCACTAGAACTGGTTGTTAACACTCTAAGCAGGTTGGAGAATCGGTTGTTAGAAGAAATTACTGGCCTAATCCTGTAAGGAAGGCAGGAAGGAAACATTCTGGTGTTGCGCAGCGTTTGAAAATCCTCTTCTTTCCTGCTTTTCCAACCTCAGTTGTGCTGCACAAAGCAGCTGAGGTTGAAAAAGCATGAAATAAAGGACAGCCAAGAGCCCAGGCGGGCAGGTGGGCCAAACAGACAACCAAAAAGTTGTCACACTGAACCGGTTCGGTGTCTGCTGCTTTTCAGAGTTACCGGTTCTATAGAACTGGGCCAAACCGGTAGCATTGCCTCCCTGCTCCCTCCCCCGCCCCTGAGATATTTGGCTGTAAAACTACATCTGGGATAGAAGGGAGGGACTCAGGGGTGGGATTCAAATTTTTTAACAACCAGTTCTGTGGGTGTGGCTAAGTTGGTGGGTGTGGCTTGGTGGTCATGTTATTGGCTGGGCGTGGCCAATTCAATATCACTCACATCGAGGCACAAATCACCTCGCCTGGCCTCTCATGACTGTGGGGATGCTGCAACAGTGGTAAGCGTGAAAAATGGTCATAAGTCACTTTTTTCAGTGCCATTGTAACTTTGAATGGTCACTCCACACAAGCAAAGTTTGTCAGCTGTCCTGGCGGCACAACCGATATTTTTTTTCCAAATGCTGCACACGCAAAATGCACTATCACTGAACCAGTTAAATCCCACCCATGGGAGGGGGAGAGAGAGAGAGAGACAGAGAGAAAGAAAGAATGCCAGTCTGTTCTGAACCAAATCAATTTGAGCAGATGCATTTCCCCAACATGTGAATCCTTAATCCTGGTCAGTACTTTTGTATTTCAGCTGATGTGCAGTTCAGCCCTTTCGACTACCTTACGGATACTGTACATAGTGCAAACCCACAGAATGTGTGAATTCAGCTACCGGATAAAGTGTGAATGCAGTGTGAATACAATCGGGTGGGCTTCAAATATTTTAGCAAAGGGTTCTCTGCCCAGTTGTTGGGTGGGCGTGGCCATGGTGGGCATGGCCTAGTCGGCCTTTTGCACCATGGTGTGTGTGTGGGTTTTTTTGCCCTCCCCGGGCTCTGGAGGCTTTCCTTGAACCTTCAGGAGGGTGAAAATGGCCCCCCTGGGCACTGGAGGCTGTCTGGAAGTCAGAAATGGGCCCATTTTCAGCCTTCCCGAACTTCCGGAATGTCCGTTTTTCACCCTCCCCGAGTCTCCATGCACACCCTCTACTTACCTGCATCCAAAATGGGCTGCGTGGGGATTTCTGGGAGGGGCGGGGTGGGTGAGGCCAGCCAGGAGTGGGATTAGGGGGTTCTCCGAACTGCACAGAATCTTAGCTAGGGGCTCTCCTGAACCCCTGCAAACCCCCAGCAGCCCACCCCTGAATATAATACCCAGCTAGGAAGGAAGTGGGCTTTTCTTTCCATTCTCTTGGCCATCCCAAATCACAATCATAAAACCCATGGAAATTTGGGTGAAAGGAATGAGGGTGTAATTTCTGGCTAAATATTGACAAAAAGGCCTGAGTTCCATAACTCCTTGACCAGTAATGCACATTGTCATCGTGGCTGAAGACCATGGGAATAGAAATTCTACACCTGTGACTAATCTTGTAAGAAGACTAGTGAAAAAAACCTGAGTAAAGATCTGGGAAATTCTTAGGTTAAAACCCTTCCCAGAAGAAATACACTCTGTGTGAGCCCTTTTGTTCTTGGCTTTGACCCTCCTCTGCTTGGCAAAATTGTGGTGGATTATACTGAGAAGGTATGTTCGAGGCATTTTGGACAAGGAAATGATGCTGAAAAGGCTATTGTCCATCCAAGACTTTTGCTACAATTCTCTTTTCAAACTTCTGCTTCTTTTCCCTCAGTTTAACTGACCGGTCTCAGCTTCCCAATCCAACAGGCCCCTGTTTTGTCTTTGCTCATCCTATTTCCTTCTCTTTTCCTCCTTCTGTCAGGCACAAGGGAAGTCGTGTGTGTGTATGTGTGTGTGTGTGTGTATGTGTGTGTGTGAGAGAGAGAGAGACCGAGAGAGAGAGAGAGAGAGAGAGACAGACACAGAGACACAGACACACACACACACAGAGAAACAGAGAGAAAGACAAAGATAGAGACAGACAGACAGACAAAGAGACAGAGAGAGACAGGGAAACAGAGACAGAGAGACAAAGAGACAGAGAGAGACAGAGAAACAGAGACAGAGAGACAAAGAAACAGAGAGAGAGACAATGAGAGAGACAGAGACACACAGAGAGAGACAGAGAGACAGAGACAGACACACACAGAGAGAGACAGAGAGATACAGAGACAGAGAGACAGAGACAGAGACACACACACACAGAGACAGAGACACACAGAGAGCCCCATAATGCCAGTTGTGATATCCACAACAGCTTGACCAGCAATGTATTAACAGGTGATTAGGCCTATCTGCAGACTGTTCCAAAAGACTCTCCTCCAGTTCAGGTCCCAAGAGGTTTCCCTTTCTTTCCGCTTCCCCTCCTGGTCATTTGGTGACCTCTCTTGAGGTTGGCCTCCTCTATGAGATCGCTCCACTGTCATCTGATACAAATGGCTCCCATCATGAAGAGACTGGCCTCCAGAAGTCCTTGCGCTTTCAATGGAGCATCTCTGAGGTGATGATCTAATCAGCTGCCTTTATCCATCGATGGCCGAGTCCACTCTAACCTTTGCTTCCTGGGGCAGAGAAAAAAACAAAAAAAAACAAAGGTCAGCTTCTTTCAGCAGAACTGGCCAGTCAAGGGCGGTTGTATTTTTTTTTCCAGTGAGCTCCCGGCTTTTATTCTGAACACCAGCAGGTTGAGCGAAAGCCAATGATACACAGTCTCACTTAAAGTGAATTAAAGGACAACAGCAACAACACACACACATTCACACGGGGAGACACCATTCACTTCATTAATCATTTGAGTTGATGGTTTTAAAAAGGTATCTCCCTTGGAAAACACCCTCATTGCACATTTTTTTTCCCGTTTCAAGTGGTAAAATGTAAGATTTGCAACTTGCATCCAATCTGCAAGTCTAATTGCTCCACCGGCAGAATCCCACCCCTGCTCCAAGGTCTCTTTCAACTTTGTTATCCTGTTATTCATCTATGTTTTCAGTAGATAACAAAGCATCTTATTTCAAAGCAATGTATTCTTAAGGTACGCAATTCAGTTCATGCTTCTAGCATGTAATTCAACAAGCCAGCACAAATTCCCATCTAAACTTACTATTGTTGAAAACATTGAAAAGAATTGTTTCAACTGTTGGGAGAAATATCCATCTGATTCAGTTCCAAGCCAAGAGAAGGTCACAGGAAACATGGAGGCTGATTGGAAAGATGGTTAATGATGAAGCAGAACCACCAAGCACATGTGATTCTGGGTAGCTGACCACATGGAGTTGAAGGTGGAAGGTTTTTATATCTTCTCTTGGGTTTTGCATCTGAGCTTCCTGTTCCTGTGGAAGAACATGTATTCTATTGGCTGTTATCAGACTCCCATGGTGCCATTTATAAATCTTAGGAATTTGTCTGAGCTAAGCTTGGTTGAAGTTTGGCTGATGCAATGAAGGGGCTTCGGGCAATTCCTATTGTGGCTGAGGGCTAATCCTACCTTCACTGGATATTGGGTATTTCCTGATGAATAGAGCTAGCTATCTCTTTAACTCTTAAGTGCTGACATCTGCTGGGGGCTATTAAGGAAGGTGGGGACTGCTTTCCAAGAGCATGTTTCTCCATTTCTCATCCAGGGAAATATAATATTCTGCCTTTTTAATATTTCTCAAAATATTTCATTTTTCTAGGAGAGGGGTGGGTGCTAACATTCTACAATACCAATTTCTTAACCACAACAATTATGCAGTTTTTTTTTATTTAAAAAAAGATAAGGATGAGCAAAGAACACACTTTGGAATCCAATCTGGCTATAGGGAATCCCCCTTATTTCCCTCTCACTTCACTGGGACAATGTGTAGGTTTTTAATGCTCCTAGTGAAACTTGTGAGAGAGCACTGAACATGTTAATTTTGACTGGACGGTGTCTTGTAATTAACCAAAGCAAATATTTTCAGATATTTTCAAGTAGTCCTTGACTTGTGTCCCTTCCTTTGGAGATCTTTTGAAGCTATAACAGCATCGACAAAAGTCGGTTTTGACTAGTCATTGCACCGATGACCAGTGCAGCATTCCTCATGGTCACATGATGAAAATTCAGGCACTGAGCAATTGGTCTGTATTTATGAGAGTTGCAATGTCCCAGGGCCACGTGATTACCATTTGCATGACAAGCAAAATTGTGTGTGTGTGTGTGTGTGTGTGGGATGGGTGGGGGGGAAGCTGGGTTCATTTAACAACTTTGTGATTCTCTTAATCACCATAGAAAAAATTGTCACCAAATTAGGCATCTCACTTAACAACTGCCTCACGAAGCAATGGAAGTTCTGCTCCGGATTGTGGCTGTAAACTGAGGACCACCTGTATATTATATAAAAGAGCAGTGGGGGCGCAGTGGTTAGAATGCAGTATTGCAGGCTAATTCTGCTGACTGCCAGCAATTGGGCAGTTCGATCCTGACTGGCTCAAGATTGACTCAGCCTTCCATCCTTCTGAGGTCAGTAAAATGAGGACTCAGATTGTTGGGGGCAATAAGCTGACTCTGTAAATCACTTAGAAAGGGCTGTAAAACACTGTGAAACAGTATATAAGTCTACATGCTATTGCTATTACAGTATACTGTAATAGCCTAGTCTTAAAGTTGTCATCTCGTTTCACTCTTTAGGAAACACTTACCATCTTGATGTCTTACATAAGATAGGAGTGCAGTCCATTTAAAGAAAATATCCTCTGAAGAAATGTCATTGAATTGAAGAGTGGTTTATGCATTCAAATCTGGAGTCCATCCTTGACTGACTTCAGTGGAGCTTGCTGAGTAATTTTCATGCCAGGATTTGGCTCCAGGGAATTGTTAACGCCTCTTTGATGGAGGGCTTGTTGCCCACTGCCTTGAAAATGGCAGTGGTGCGACCCCTCCTTAAGAAGCCCTCCCTGGACCCAACTCTCTTGAACAACTATCGTCCTGTCTCCAACCTTCCCTTCGTGGCGAAGGTTGTTGAGAGTGTGGTGGCAGGTCAGCTTCCCCAGTACCTGGATGAAGATACGTACCTGGATCCCTTCCAATCGGGCTTCAGGCCCGGACATAGTACTGAAACGGCATTGGTCGCGTTGGTTGATGATCTCTGGAGGGCCCGTGACAGGGGTTATTCCTCTGTCCTGGTCCTATTAGACCTATCAGTGGCTTTTGATACTATTGACCATAGTATCCTATTGCGGCGGTTGGGGGGGTTGGGGATTGGGGGCACCGTGTTGCGGTGGTTCGCCTCCTTCCTCTCCGACTGTCTGCAATTTGTGTTGGCGGGGGGGGAGAGATCCACCTCTAGGCCCCTCGATTGTGGGGTGCCCCAGGGGTCGGTCCTCTCTCCTATTCAACATTTATGTGAAGCCGCTGGGGGAGATCATCCGTGGCTTTGGGGTGAGGTGTCATCTGTACGCTGATGATACTCAGCTGTACATCTCTACCCCAAGCCACCCCAATGATGCCATGGAGGTCATGTCCCGTTGTCTGGAGGCCGTGCAGAACTGGATGGGCGGGAACAGGCTCCGACTCAACCCTTCCAAGACTGAATGGCTGTGGTTTCCGGTGTCCCAATATAGCCAGGTAGTTCCATTGCTGGCTATTGGGGGTGAGATTTTGCCCCCTTCAGAGAGGGCTCGCAATCTGGGTGTCCTCCTGGATGTACGGCTGTCTTTGGAAGACCACATTACGGCCGTCTCCAGGGGGGCGTTTCATCAGGTTTGCCTGATCCACTAGATGCGGCCCTTTCTGGATCGGGATGCCTTACGCATGGTCACTCATGCCCTGGTCATCTCCCGACTGGACTACTGTAACGCCCTCTACATGGGGCTCCCGAATGGGAGCATCCGGAGGCTTCAACTGGTACAGAATGCGGGTGCGAGGTGGTTATGGGGGTGTCAAGGTTTTCTCATGTGACGCCCCTCCTGCGCAAGCTGCATTGGTTGCCAGTGGCCTCTCGGGTGCACTTTAAGATTTGAGTGTTAACTTTTAAAGTGCTCCATGGCATCGGACCAGAATATTTACAAGACCGCATTCTGCCAGTTTCCTCTGACCGTCCGGTGCGCTCCCACAGGGAGGGTCTCTTGCGGGTCCCGTCGGCATCTATGTGCCGCCTGGTGACCCTGAGGAATAAGGCCTTCTCTGTGGGGGCGTCTGCCCTCTGGAATGGGTTGCCTCCAGAGTTACATACAGCCACGGACCTGGGGACCTTCAGGCGTGCCTTGAAAACCTGGCTCTTTGACCAACTTGGGCTGATTTTAGATTTGGGTGTTTTACTTTTTATATTAAATTTTAGGGTTTTAGGGAGGGGTTTTAATTGTTTTCAGCCAGGGCCTTTAGTTTAATTTAGTTTTAACTTTTCACATATTTATTGTTTTAATTGTATGGCTGTGCACCGCTCCGAGTCCTTCGGGAGAGGAGCGGTATATAAATAAATATTTATTATTATTATTATTATTATTATTATTATTATTATTATTATTATTATTATTATTATTATTATTATCAAATGTTGCATGTCTTTCCATGCTGCTCACCTGAGATACATCCTACTAGCTTTCTATCATGGCCATTTAAGTACACATGGTAGATTGAAGATCAAGGCAGACATTACCTGTTCGCTGCTGTTCGTATTTGCAAAATGAATACCGTAGAATACCAATGATAATGGTAAAGTAAGTCTGCTTTTATTTACCCAATTTTCCTTTTTTTTGGATCCTCTCAACACATTGTCTTTTTGTTTCTTGTGTCATTTAAGTGGAGTCTCTGGAAGGAATGTGAGCTCAGTATTTATGTGCATGTACATTGATGTATATATAATCTTTCCCATGTAAAACTTGATTCATTGGCCAGTCTCTAGATCGGGGTTCCCCAAACACTTTAACTCATCCACTTTTTTTAAAAAAAAGTTCATATCGTTATTCATATCAAATAATTGTAATAGAAAAAAATAATTTAATAGATTACTTTAACTAATAGCACTATGAATAAACTCTTCCATTCCCCACTATCCTGTCAGAGCGGAAGAAGCTTCTTGGATGAGAAGCAAAACATCTTCAAAGAAAAACCAGAAAGTCCAGTTGCCTCTTAACAGATAACAGATAATCAGAGCTGGAAGGGACCATGTAGGTCATCTAGTGCAACCCACTGCCCAAGCAGGAGACCCTACACCATTTCTGACAGATGGCAGTCCAATCTCTTCTTGAAAATCTCAAGTGATGGCGCTCCCACAACTTCCGAGGGCAACTTCTGTTCCATTGGTTGATTGTTCTCACTGTCAGAAAGTTTCTTCTTATTTCCAGGTTGAACCTCTCCTTGTTCAGTTTCCATCCATTATTCCTTGTCTGACCTTCAGGTGAAAATAGCTTGACCCCTTCATCCCTGTGGCAGCCCCTCTTTCCTACTTTGGGAAGTAGCTTTTTATTATTATTATTATTATTACATTTATATGCTGCCCTTCTCTGGAGACTCAGGGCGGCTTACAGTCTATGGAGCACCATGCTAAATGCTCGGCAATAGCCTTCATTCCATTGTATATGCCTGCTTATTACTAGGGCTTTTGGCCCCCCCAAGCGGCATTTTTATAAAATCAGCTTATTGCCCCCAACAATCTTGGGTCCTCACTTTACCTACCCCGAGAGGATGGAAGGCTGAGTCAACCTTGAGCCTTGTGGGATTTGAGCCTGCACTAATTGCAGGCAGCTTGCACTAAGTGCTAGATGATTAACAGCCTGCACCACCAAGGCTATATGCTTGACCCCTTTCTCTCTGTGGCAGCCCCTCAAATATTGGAAGACTGTTACCCTGTCTCCCCTGGTCCTTCTCTTCACTAGATTAGCCATGCCCAGTTCCTGTAACCATTCTTCATACTGTATATTCTAGTCTGCAGTCCCCTAATCATCCTGGTTGCTCTTCTCTGCACTTTTCCTAGAGTCTCAACATCTTTTTTTATAGTGTGGTGACCAAAACTGGATGCAGTACTCCAGGTGTGGTCTTACTAAGGCTTTATAGAGTGGTATTAGTACCTCACTTGATCTTGATTGTATCCCTCTGTTAATGCAACTTAGGATTGCATTAGCTTTTTTGGCTGCTGCTGCACACGGCTGGCTCATATTTAGCTGGTTGTCCACTAATACTCCAAGATCTCGCTCACAGTTACTGCTCTTGAAAAAGCACAAGTGGCCTATAAAAGTAAAACAAATCAATTATGGTTTTTTTAGCTTATTTTCTGAAAAAGTATGCTGAATGGAGAAGTATTCCTGCTCAGGGATTCTATTTTGGGTTTAGGACTGTTAGATGGAGATCACTACAAAATAGTCGATAAGGAGGACAAAATGGAGGAAATAGAATGTCTCTTCAAGGGAATGTGAAAAGAGGGGCTGATTTGTTAACCATTGCTCTCCTTCTCTCTGTTCGGAGAATTGATCCCTGCCAATGGGAGAGGAGAGACAGCGAGGTGTCCAGACCTTCAGCAATCTTCTCCCCCATGGATGAAGGTCATAAGCACCCCCAAGATCCCATTCCTGCTCTCCCAGACTGGCACCAGCATCTTCCCCAGAGTGGAGATTGCTGATTGTGGCCTCCAGATTCCAGGGCGCCTTCTCAGCATTTCCTCTATACCAACTGCTGAGGAATATTTGGAAAGATACAGAGGGGGCCCTCCTGCATGCAGACTGGTCCCCTTCCTCTAATACAGTGGTTCCCAAACTTTTTCAGTCCAGCTGTGGCCATCAGCAATTGTTGCGCATGCGCAATAAGGACTGACTGGGCAGGGAACGGAGGAGCGGGCGAACAGGAGCGGGGCCAGCCATGGGCCCATTTTACCAGTTCTCCAAACTACCAGGAATGGTAACGTACCAGTAGAATCCCACGCCTGAATTGTGCCCTGTGAGGGGCCCACCTCCAGCACCCCTGTGCCGCCCCCTTGCCTCTTATCACCTCCACCTAAGTCATCCCAATGCCCTCCAGGTGGGCGGTACCACCCACTTTGGGAACCACTGCTCTAACAGATGACTCCTGTCCAACTCCTGCATCACTCTAGGGAGAGAATCGATCAACAGCCCAGCAATGGTGCCTCTCCACTGACTGTTTTCCAGGTTGCCGGGGTTGCTTTTCCTCCTATGTGGAGAGATATCGGTCAGCTGGTCACCGCCATCTTGCGAGCTGAGTCTCTCCCTGTCCTGGCAGTGCGGTAGCAATTGCAGTTCCTGAGGGCCTTGGCACAGGGTGCCATTGTCTGCATCCCGGGAGCTATTCCACATGCTAATTGTGCTGTGCATAAATTGTTTGGGGTGAATCGCCCAGGGTGAGGTGATGTGGGAGGGTTGACCAGGGAGGATACTCGGGGTGTGGAGGCTGTGGCAGTGCACCATGGAGGGGTGGATGGGACAGTCCATAGAGGGAGGGGTGACCATGGGGGATAAGCTGGGTGGATGGAGCATGGCAAAGTGACCAGTCAAATTGTCTGTGACCAATTGTCCTAAACCCCATGCATCTTTCCTTCCAAATTTAGAGACGATGAATGAAAGCTGTGGTGATAATGAACAGCCCACTGAAGACCTACAGAACATGTAATGCTACATGTAGTGTTAATGTTACCTGATGTCATCCCATGTTAATGTTACCTCAGTGTCTTCCCAATTGCATTGACCCATCCCACCGAGTCAAACAAGGAGGGTATGCTATGCTTCTCATTGGTCAAAGAATTTTGACTGGTGGAATCTAAGGAGGAGGGCCTTCTGTGTAGTTGCTACCCATCCTCTTACCATCCATCTTACCTTCAGAGATGAGCTCAGTCCCCATTCTTCTGGTTTTCCAGCTGAGTGTTAAGACTTGGCTTGGCCAGTTAGCATGAGGCCTAAGAGTGTGATACGGTTCTGGGGATGGCTGGTGGTGGCTTGAGGACCCTCCCTCCTCCTTGTTGACTTTTTTTTTAGCCTTTTGAATGTTTAAACTCCGATTTTCATTTCTAACTTGTAATGTTTAACTTTGTTCTGGGTTTATATGGTTCTGTTATGTTGTTGTAAACTGGCCAGAGCTACATGCTGTAAGTGAGATGGCCTGTACAAAAATTTAATCAATTAATGAAATATTAATATAACGTATTAGAATATGAAGATTGTATAATGTTGCAAGGTTGACAAAATCAGAAATGAGGAGGTGATAAGCTGCCTGGGTAAAGCCAAGGGAAATCATCAAAACCATTAAAAAGCAAAAGTTAGAATATTTCGGACACGTGGTGCGACACTCAGAAAAATAAGGCAAACTTCATTTAATCCTCCAAGGAAAGATTGAAGGTAAACAAGGTCCAGGCAGAAGAAGAACTTCATGGCTTCAAAATCTAAGGGACTGGTTTGGATAAAACCCAACAGCACTTTTTTTGTGCAGCTGTTGATAAAAATAAGATTGGCAACATGATCGCCAACATCCTCTGATGGATATGACACAAGTAGAAGAAGAAGAATGTTAGAAAATGATTTGGAAGAAATACTTCCAACCTCATGTAAGCACAATGTTGTTCTGCTAGTTGTTTAAGTAGCCTGACTTTTTCCAATCATTTGCACAAGCCTGAAAACACTTTCTGCTTGCAGCAGAATCATGTCAGGAAAATAAATAAATAAACCAAGTAACCAAGCTTACTGAATAATAGACAAGTACCACAGGGATAAAAATCTGAAAGAATTTCAGTCAAAACATTTTCAAGGCATGAGCTGTCCTATAAGATACTTTTTTCTTGAGGAGTCGATCTTGGAATTCATCTACTCAGACAGCGCTGTCATCTAAAGATTCGTAATGCATTTAAAATCTAAGTGTTGCAAGGTTGCAGGGGTTTTATTCCTTGCAATTCCACAATCTGTTATATCCAGCATTTAAACTATTGTTCAATTCCATAATATTTTTGTTTTGGACAAACACAACAAGAACAGATTTCTGAAGAAAGTCAAAACTAGCTTGCTTTATGCTATTTTCACAGTTGCTTTATGCACACTAGTTTTTCAAACCAAGGGGCACATAGCAAAATAGATGGTTATAATTCTTTAAGATGTGATTTTTGCATCAAAACAGAAAATATTAGTTGTTTAAAAAAATCTACTTCAGGCAATGCTGAGCTATTGATCCTGAAGTTGGGTTCCTTAATGAAATTTGCGGCTTTAAAATATTCAAATACTGAAATATTAGTGATGAATACCACATGTAAATAAATTATTGCAGTCTGACCCTTGCTTTGTCAATATATTTCTGAATTCCAATTTCTAATGCTTGAATGACTTATCTTCCTTCCTCCCTTCCTCCCTCCCTCCCTCCCTCTTTCTCTCCTCTCCTCTTTTTCTAAAATCATTAAATTGAAGTCAACAAGAAACAGGAGGTAAATGTCTTGAAAATGAGAGCCATTGAATTAAATAAAACAAAGCTGGGGAATCTGGTCTTTCAGTTATTGAACTATACAACCCAGCATCCCATACTATTAGCTATGGACTAATCTGTACTGTTGGTTGTTATGTTTCAACAGCTTAGGAAAAAGCAAAAATCCTCATTCCTTCCGGGTGCAAATTCTGGTACAGAGTGTAGAAAGCTAAACCTTTCTTTGTTCTTTTGAAAAAAAGATCTTGCTGATATGAGAGGGAAACAAAGCATACATATTCCTGCTCTTCATTCTTCCTGTTGCTGTTGGAACAGAGATGCAATCAAAGTTTCCACTGCTGCAAATGATACCATTCCTGAAGATTTTCATTGAAGGAGGTCTGGTGGATCTTCTTAGCTGTACTCTTACTTTAATGTCTATTTATCTCAGAAAAGATCAAATCCCATACTGTCAATATAACAAGCACAAACACAGCACAGGACGTGATTATCTCCATGTTCACATCTTCAAAACTAGTGACTGGTCAGTAGGCTTTCATTAAGATAGAGGTAAATAATACTTTTGTATAGGGAAGCACTTTTGTTAATGAGACCACAGAGTAGTGGTGAAATGCTGCTGGTTTGCACTGGTTCTAGTGAACCGGTAGTGCCGGTGAGAAGTTGGCCCCACCCACCAGCCCCTGCCTTTTCCTGTGCTTTATTTCCTTGTTTGTGAGCTTCGCTGATTCTCACAGCAGAGTGAATTGCCACACCTCAGCTGTTTTACTCAACAGAGCTGAACACAAGGTCAGTTTTGAAGACTAAAATAAGTGGTTTAAGGATGCTGTGCATTGTCATAGAACCGGTAGTAAAAAAAGGTGAATCCCACCATTGCCACACAGGTCTTAAGAATTGCATTCCTAAAGGGGAAGGAAGGGGATGGGAGGTAAGCCCATTTTTATTTGGAGAGTGTGGTGATATTTTTAATGCACTTTTATGATTGTATGATTCTCTTATGATGTAAGAGAAATTAGATTGCTGTTATTACAGAGGCAGGAGGTGGGGTTAAGAAAAATTAAGATGGCATCTGTGGATGGAAACTGAACAAGAAGAGTTTTAACCTGGAAATAAGGAAAAACTTTCTGACAGTGAGAACAATCAACCAATGGAACAGAAGTTGCCCTTGGAAGTTGTGGGAGCGCCATCATTTGAGATCTTCAAGAAGAGATTGGACTCCCATCTGTCAGAAATGGTGTAGGGTCTCCTGCTTGGGCAGGGGGTTGGACTAGATGACCTACAAAGTCCCTTCCAACTCTGATTATCTGTTATCTGTGTCATGATGGAAGAAGATAAGAAAGGGCAGGCTTCCACTTTCCAAGTTAGACCAATCATTCTAATTTTTTTTTATTTCCTCATAGATATCCTTGGTGTTTTGCTGTTAAATTTTGGTAGGGTGACCTCAGAAGTAGCTCCAGAAGCCAGGCTGCAGACCATAACATATTGACATTATTTTGGGATGGTTTGCTTCTCTTGAAAGTACAGAAAAGCATCCAGTAGAATATCAAATTATTATTCACTGCTTTCCTATTTTCCACTAACAACTTAAATGCAGGGTGAAGGTCAAGAAAGGCAAGAGAATAACCAAAATTAAACAAGTGTGTCTTTTAACCACAATTAAAGTTCTTTGTCTTTGTACATATCTCAACACCACACAAGTATGAAGGACTGGACTTCAGCTGCACCTGCTGAGACTGCCATTTTGCCTTTTTTGACAACTATTCTCCAATTATTTGGGTTTAGTTTTATTGAATAAAATAAACAATCTGGTGTGTTGAGAAAGAGCAGGGAACATGGATTCTGCTTTCACAACACACCTAATGCTGGCACAAATTTAGACCATCCATTGCTGATTTTTTTAACGGCACCCAATTACAATAACCAAGTCAAATCACCACTTTGGAGTTACAGGGTCTCACCCACTTTTCCAAGACATTCTTGGCATCCTTATGTGCCTGTGTCCTGGGGAAGCATTGGTAAGACTTCATGATATCACTAACCTCTTCTTCATCTGCCTAGAATTCATCAAAGAATATGACCGAAGCACTGAAACCAAGCGTTGTGTGTTCCATACTGACAGTTCTTGGCAGGGAGTGCTGTAATGGAGAGTCTCATTTTGTAGCTACTCTTTCTCTCCAGATTTGTTTTTTTTTTCTTGGAAGACAAGGTATGCCAACTGATCAATTTTAGGTTCAGGTATTTCCACCAGATGGCTAAGGGAATGAAGTTAATTTAATGCTAACAATGACTGAGTCTCATTGGGGTTAAATCCAACCCTTGGGAGTTAACTAAGTTGGTCAATAAAAACAGAGTGTGCTTAGAAGTGGGATTTGCCTGGCTCAATCAAACTAGTTAATGGCCATGAAGTTTTAATGAGACGTTTCCAATACTGGGCTCTTTGGTATAATTGAGTGTTGACTCCCACGTTGGCTAGAGATTATGACAAGTCAACTGTAAGGGCCTGTGGGAATATTCTGGAGAGACAGGAGAAAGAAGTCCCATAACTATGATTTGGTGGGTGCGTTTTGCACATGCACAAGAACTTTGCGCGTGCACGGGCACCAAAAGTGCACTTTGTGCATGTGCAGAGGCTTTCCTATTCACCTCCTGAAATCCCTCTAGTTTCAACAGCTGATGCACGGCAATCTGCTGTGCCACACAAAGAGCTGCACTTCAAAAGCAGGGAATAAAGGTCGGTATGGGAG
This sequence comes from Bungarus multicinctus, assembly GCA_023653725.1. NCBI lineage: Eukaryota > Metazoa > Chordata > Lepidosauria > Squamata > Elapidae > Bungarus > Bungarus multicinctus. The sequence continues at coordinate 261,473,859 of CM042834.1, forward strand.
CCCGGCGGGCGGGCGGCCCCAACAGCAGTTTGTCAGAGAGAACCGGTTCGGTCCTGGCTGATCTTTAGCACTACCGGTATGCCAGAACCAGGCCAAACCGGTAGAATAGCACCACTGCCTTGTGCGGTGGAGTCTGGACAACTGAACGGAGCTGAGTGTTTACTGACCAGCAGGGGTGGGATTCAAATTTTTTAACAACCGGTTCTGTGGGCGTGGCTTAGTTGGTGGGCATGGCTTGGTGGTCATGTGACTGGGTGGACGTGGCTTGGTGGTCATGTTATTGGCTGGGTGTGGCCAACTTAATATCACTCACATCAAGGCACGCATCTCCTCGCCTGGCCTCTCATGACTGTGGGGATGCTGCAACAGTCGTAAGTGTGAAAATGGTCATAAGTCACTTTTTTCAGTGCCATTGTAACTTTGAATGGTCACTCCACACAAGCAAAGTACCAGCAAAGAAGGGGGAAAAAACTCTAGAGAAGTTCCTGAGACAGGAAGTCTAGTCCTGCCAAGAATGCAATAAGAGTTAAGGGAGAGGCAGTTTCTGTAAGCAACACCAGAATGTTTCCTTCCTGCCTTCCTTACAGGATTAGGCCAGTAATTTCTTCTAACAACCGGTTCTCCAAACTGCTTAGAATGTTAACAACCGGTTCTAGCGAATAGGTGCGAACTGGTAGAATCCCACCTCTGCTGGCCAGATGCCCTTCCTGTTGCCAATGTGGAATTTTTTTAGCATATATTCTCAGTGTGCCCAGAGAGAGAAATATCTGCCTCTACCTAGGATCAAACTCACAGCTTCCTGACTGTGATGGTAGATTTTCTCCATGAAAGCCTCAGATAGGGCAAAGCAAAAAAATGGGATTGAAGAAGTGGAGATTTGTGTAGTTGAAAAAGCAACTCATGAAACTATGGACAGGAGTTAAAATGGCTACCATCTACCCTATGACTACTTGTGGAAAGAAAATGGATCCAGGTAATACCTACTGAGATCATGGTGGCTTACTATTGCTGGAACCACTGACAGTGTTGATCTAAAACCTAACAGGAGAGTGATCTCTTAGAGATTGAACTTCACTACATAGAGGGAACTCTTCTCCCACCACCCAATGGATTGCACAGATAAGCAATTAATCATTTTAATTAATTGATTCGCATTGATTTTAGATGGATAAAATATTTCTGAAGCAAGATTACATCATGGTTTTTGGATAAAGCACATATGTCATAGCAGTGATCCTATTTGAAGATACATTCACATTTATTATTGGATGAGGAGAAGGGACAAGCACCTCTTTCATTTTGGTGCTTTGTTTATTTGATAAACATGTCTTGCAAAACACATCTTTGCGTGTTCACACATGTGCATCTAACCCAGCCAACTCATGCTGCAACTGCTGTTTGGACAAGCAGGAATACTCTTTAATTGCTGTGATTTTTAAAATCCCCAGTTACAAAAATGTCATCGATCAAATGCTGTATCCTTTTTCCTCATGCTGGGGAATTCTGGGAACCACACATCCTGAAGTTGCTGAGTTTGACAAAAGACTGTTTTAGAGGAATAAATATTAAGAACCATATTCTCAGGAAAGCAGCGATTTACAGTGGATTAGGGTGTAGGTATGGCGTGAGTTATCCAAAGAAAAATTCTAAAAACCACTCAGGTTTTGGGGAAAAACCCTTTGAATCATGGAATCCTTGCTTATCTCTGAACTTAGGTTCATTACCCAACTAGGTAGTCCCAAAGATGCTTTTTCAAGAGGCAAGTGGACTTTCTGTTTTTTCTTTGAAGACATTTTGCTTCTCATCCAAGAAGCTTCTTCAACTCTGGATGGATGGAGAAGAAGCTTCTTGGATGAGAAGGGAAATGTCTTCAAAGAAAAAACAGAAAGTCCAGTTGCCTCTTGAAAAAGCACCTTTGGGACAACTACGACCTGGATGACTGAGAATCTCAACAGACATTTACCCAGCTAGGTAACATCTTCAATGTAGCCTGAAGTGTAGCATCTTCTTCATAGCATGCTAGTAGTACTGAAGATACAACCTGATTGGGCAGTGAAATGTCTGCAAGAAAACAGCCAAGCTCAGAGAGTAGCAAAGCCTCCACAGTTCAGCCCTGAGCTACACATATTCTTTTCTGTTGGTACTTTTAATTCCATCAGAGAAGCATCTGTAGCATATTCACTGAAGCAGTGATATGACATCTGGATACTTAGGATTGATGTGATGACCAGGGGATGTCCACCACATCTTACTAGTTCATTATTTCCTGGAAAATAATTCTTCAATAGGAACAATGATGTAATCCAATAAAGCATCAAGGAGCAGAAGGGCTACCAGATATAGGCTGCAGAAAACAAGACAGTCACTAGATGGCAGAAGAGTAATGCAGAACTGCTGCTTCTCTGCTGCCATCTAGTGTCATCTGAATTTTTGCTGCTTAAATTTGACAGCCCTATTCAATTTCAGCAGTCACTTTATCTTAATGGAAAATTGCAGAAATGCCCAACATCTCACTGTAAGATAAAGCAAAATTCTGAAATATGGAGCATAATGGACATCTTGAAAATCACCCAAGTAGCTTAGAGATTGGATCATCACTTGTTTGTAATTCACATTCATGGCCTCATCCATTGAAGAAATGGAAGGGGTTTGTCCCAGGAAGGTTTTTTTCCCCCTTCTTTGGAAACAGTGTTTGAGAAAAGACCAGAGTACCCCAACTTGCTATGTACAGAGAACCATGGAGATGGCCTTGGATAAGGAATTTAACAAAGATGAATTAAGCCCAGGAAAAGAAAAAAATGCTTTAGAATGAACCTTAAAATGACTCTGCCTTGACACTGTTTAGTATAAGGAAGGAAGGAAAATACTGTTAGGCTTTTAAGGATCTTCCAAACCTTTTGAGGTATGCCAGGACAGAAAACAGATTTAACAGGAACTACTATTAGAACTGCACGTACAGACAGTTCGGGAGTAGGCAACCACTAATCACCACTACCACTACCATCATCGTAGCTAAACATCTGACTAACTGTCCTAGAGGTGCTTTTTCAAAAGGCAACTGGACTTTCTTGGTTTTTCTGGAAGATGTTTCGCTTCTCATCCCAGAAGCTTCTTGAGTTCTGAACTTCAGAACTCAAGAAGCTTCTTGGATGAGAAGCGAAAAGTCTTCTAGGAAAACCAAGAAAGTCCAGTTGCCTTTTGGAAAAAAAAAACAGCTATGGGACATCTATGACCAGGTTGACTGAGAATCTCCATAGACATCTGAGTAAGTGTATGTCCAACAGTAATAACGCCACCTGATTGAGAACTAGAGACAAGGAAGATCAAGGAAGCACTGGAAATAATAAAGCAGCAAATAACAGCTGTAGCCAAGAAGGTAAGTAAATATGAAGCTTGAATTGCACATTATAGCCAGAATTTCCAAATTCAATTGAATCAGAAGCACTTCTATCAATCCATCAATGGAGAGAGAACAATGAACCAGACAAAGACCTGAGAAAGAAGAAATAGTTCAGTTCTGGGTGCAAATATGGCCCACCCAAAGAAATACAAGAAGAATGCTGCTTCAATAAGGAGGACAAGAAGAAAAAAGAAGCTAAAATGAGTTAACTTGCAATAACAACAGAAACAGTGGACAAAAGGGCAAGGAAGATCAAGGATTGGTCAGCACCAGGTGAAGATGAGCAGCATGGTTTTTGGTTGAAACATCTGGCTGGTATACACCTACTAATGGCAAGCAGTTTAACAATTAATTACACCAAGGTGAAATTGAAGATTGGTTCTGGCAAAAACTACCTGATAAGATCTAGCAAATGAGGCATCACAGACAATTACAGGCCAATTACCTGCTTACCAACAACTTTCAGGTTGCTAACAGATGTGGTAGTGAATGCAATCCAACACTATTTAGTTGAAAACCTGAGCAAAAAGGAAACCTTTCAAATAGCAGAGGAACAAAAGATCAGCTCCTAAATTATAACATGATTCTGGGAAATTGCATGAGAAGGAAGACCAACCTGGATGTAGCTTGGATTGCAAGAAGGCATTAGACTCCCTGCCACATGATTCAATAATCAAATGCCTAGAAATAACAGGAGACAACAGAAAACATCAGTAGCTTTGGGCAAAGATCAATGGAACAATGGAAGCCACTGTTGCTGGTCAATGGTGATAGATTGGAAGAGGTTAATATCAAGAGAGGAATCTTTTAAGGAGACTCACTCTCACCACTAGAGTTTGCCATTTTCATTTGATTGATTCCTCTGTCAACAATACTGAACCAGTCAGGCTATGACTATCAAACATCTGTCAAGTTATTTTACTTCTTTACATGGATGGTCTGAAGCTGTATGGAAAAAATGCCATCTGAAATACAATCACTGTCTAACACTGCCCAAGCTATATTGTAAATATTGTCCAATAGAGTTTGGACTGGACAAATATGCCACCATTACTATCAACAGGGAAAAAATAGCGAAAAACTGAAGGTATCAAGATACCCTATGGAAATAACATCAAGAGTGAGGATGAAGTAGTTCACTACCAATACCTTGGTATCCTTCATACTGACAATATCAAGCACACTGAAGTTAAGAAGGAAGTAATTAATCCATCAGAAGAGTGAAGAAGATCTTAAAGACCAAACTCAGAGGCAGAAATGCCATGAAAGCAATTAATATTTGGGCAATTCCAATCATTAGATACACAACTGGAATAGTGGACTGGATGCAAGCTGAGCTAGAAACTTGGGTAGGGAGATCTGAAAAATAATGACAATGAATCATGCCTTCATCTACATAAGGATGGTGACACACTCTATTTACCAAGTAGGTGCATATGAAATATGCAAGGTCACAAGATAGCTGAAGAAGAAAATGGCATTGGAAGAAAGAAAGAAAGTTTTAAAAAGATGCACTGAAGCTAATATACCATGAAGGCTCACTGAATCTCAAAGAAATCAAATTAGCCTATTAAGAAAGATCCAACAAAGAACAGAATAGAAACATGAGAAGGCAAATTGATATATTGCCAGTGCATTAAAAAACCTAACAGGTCAAGCAGATAGAAACAATACTTTATAATAACTAAGAACAGGAAAGTTGAAAAAAAGTATCAGAGGGGCTAAATCTGGCTGCACAAAACCACATCTTAAGAATGATTGCATATAAAACCAGAATTGAAGAGACAGCAACAAATACCAACCCTTCCTCTGCAAAGAATCTGAAGAAATGGTGGATTTACTTAGTTACTTGCTGCGAACAGGCAGACTGCAAACAACAGCCTGACAAGGATCAACAATGGGGCATTGGGATAGCTGCAAGAGATACCACTTGCCTGCAAGCAGGAACTGTTGGAGCTACAAAATAAACAAAATAATAGAAAATCAAGAAGCTAATGTGCTCTGAGGAATTGTCTGAACTTCCAATAGACAAGCATTCCCCAGATTTAATAGTTGTGGATAAGAAAAACAAAAGAAAGTCTGGTTAGTGGACAGGACAGCAGCTGAATAAGAGAAACAACTGGAAAGAAGCACAAACTATAAAGACCTGCAAATAGAAGTAGAACAACTGTGGCAAAAGAAAGCAACAGTAGGACCCATAGTAATAAGCCCCTTGAGTCCAATTCTAAAACATCTGGAGCCTCAACACCATCGGCATTGACAAAATCACCACCAGTCAATTGCAGAGGGCAGCTTTACACCTTACATCCATGACAATATCTTAAATTATTAAACAACTGCCTATTCCAGGTCCTTGAGAAGGACTCGTTGTTGTTAGTTGCGAAGTCGTGTCCGACCCATCGTGACCCCATGGACAACGTTCCTCCAGGCCTTCCTGTCCTCTATCATCCCCCGGAGTCCATTTAAGCTCACGCCGACTGCTTCAGTGACTCCATCCAGCCACCTCATTTTCTGCCGTCCCCTTCTTCTTCTTTTGCCCTCAGTTGTTCCCAGCACTCAAGGACTCATTAGGTGGACAAAAATGGCCAAATCCAGTCTAAACATCTGGCTGACTGTGCAAGCCACCATAATCATACCACAATCGATTCATGTTTTGCTAAATGCTGCCACGTTCTTTCTGCAAGACCATCTCTGTAGTTCTCCACCTGTGGAATCATGCAACGGAAAGGGATGTTTGTTTGTTTTTAATTTGCAAGAGATAATTGGCAGATCAGAAACATGCTGCTTTTATTTAAGCAAACACACGGTGTGCAAAACGATGGTCTTCTTGCACAGATGCCACGCGCACAGAATTATTTTTATACCAATAGTGCCACAGAACCACATTAACTGTTTAGTCTGAATTGCACTGATAGTAGCTTCAGCAAGTACTTTCAACAGGAGATCTAAAAAGAAGAAACAGCTTTAAAAATTGGGTCGAGGCTGAACCAAATTGCCATTTGGGTATTCCACCAATCATCCCTGCCATATATAGATGCTTAAATGCATGGAAAATATCCTCCCCTTTTCCTTGATTTTGACCTCCAAAGAGAAAAAAAAAAACTAGACTTTGGGAACAGTTCAATTGTCTCTTCAATCAGGAGATCTTCTCATTGATCTGAATAGGCCTACTGCCTATTCATACTGCCCTAAACCAACATTCAATCCAAACAGTCAGGAAAAAAATTCTCAGGCCAGGCTGATCATGAATAAACACAGGCATATTCATCCACTATGAATAGCGATAGCATAAATGGACCCCTCCCCCAAAGAAATCCAGAAACAACAATAAGCTAATCTGAATAAGCAAACACCGAAGTTCTAACCATTGATAATGTCCACCCCCTTTTTTTTCTTTTCGCAGAATGTGAAAAATATATGACTATGAAAATACTTTAATATTCTTGGCAGCATAGCTAAGACATTCAAAACTTTTCTGCTATAAACAGCCTTGGATTTTCCTACTTCAGGAAGATAAGAAATACTTCTGTCTTGCAAAACTGGCAAAGCCGCCCTCCCCAGGCTTTGAAAACTGGTAATTATAAACACGAGCCCTCTCCAGATTTAAATGTTTCCCCCACCTTATTCCCACCAAATGCCTTTTCCTTTTAGAATTCTGCTTCGAAGAATTTGTAAATTAGGTGGGGACACTCCCCCCCGCCCTTTTAAAAAAATGACAGCAACAATCTTTTGGCACTTCAAGTATGAAATCCTTAGGCACAGTGGGATAAAGTCAGTTTCGCAAGTCCTTCGCCGTGCATTCGAAAGAGCTGCTGGAATTCGGCGGGCAGCTGATGGGACTCTTGCCATTTCGTGGTAAACTTGGTTCCTTTCTTGTCAAAATAGTGGTAGGGAAGATCCTCTCTATTGTTTGGGTTGAAGCCAAAGGGCCAGAACCCATACAGATGGATTTCATCACAAATAGCGGACGCAAGGGTGTACATCAAGATACCTGTGCTGAGACGCTTGGGGGCCAAATGCTTGTTTTTCCAGTACCTGTAAAATAAGAATCCATACAGTATCGTTATTTTGTGGGAAATCTTATTTCATATTCATATATATTTTTTGAGGTTCTTGGCTGCTATAGTAGAGCAGGGCCTTTTTGGTGGTGGCAATTCTCAAAGTTCCTCCACAGAAATATCCATCTATCTCCTAGCTTCTAGCTTGTAGTTATTTATTAAATTTATATGCTGCCTGTATCACTGTCCAAGTGACTGAGTGGCTTACGGTAGTATAAAAGCATAGATATAAAAACATGAAAAGTGTTAAGATTAACAACAAATTATTATTTAATAATAATATTAATAAATATTTAATTAGTATCCTAGTATGATTTATGTTGATGGCTTATTTAGTATTCATGAATATCACTAAGTGTTGTATCTAATGTTTTATGATGAATGTATTTTTACAATGACTATGACAACGATCTATCACTATTGTTGTCTGTACAGTGAGAGCTTATGCACAGGAGAGAAATTCCTTGTATGTCCAATCACACTTGGCCAAACAAAGCTATTCTATTCTATTCTATTCTATTCTATTCTATTCTATTCTATTCTATTCTATTCTATTCTATTCTATTCTATTCTATTCTATTCTATTCTATTCTACCCTACCCTACCCTACCCTATGCTACCCTACTCTATTATGAATATAACATATTTTCAATTACTGGTATGTTGTCAAGATAGTCATGGTGGAAATATGGATGCTGTTACCAACCTTTTTAATAGTTTGTCTAATTTTGATTGTTTTACTTGATCTTGTTAGACATCGTTATGTACTTTCTGTTTTCAATTGTAAAAGTAAATATTAGAATCAGTTCAGTGATTGTTGAACTAAAGACGCTTCTTGGATGAGAAGCGAAATGCTTTCAAAGGAATAAAATCCAAGAAAGTCCAGTGACAAAAAGCACCTTTGGGATTATAGTGGTTACCATCTTAGTTGATCAACATGGATGATCATGGATGATGATCATAACACAGTAGATTCCTCCTTAGTTATTAGCCAATAAGCTATCTGAGCAAATCAAAAATTTTCACCTCCGTACTGCACTGGGATGAACTTTGGGAATTTCATTGCTTCCTAGACTTTCCAATTTGGAAGGCAGGCGTATCAAATTAGTGGATTTTTTTCCAATGCTTCTTCATGGTGTTCTTTATTGTTGGATGTATTAAAAATGAAGCATTTAATTTTTTAATTAGTTCCTTCTTGCATGACACTTTCTATGAGTTACTTCAGAGGCCCTTTTTCATATGAAGAAGCACAGAATCAATCCAATAAACATAAGAAGGCAGAAAGTTAGATGCCATTGGCTTTTTCTGCATTTTTTAAAAAATTATATGCCTACCCTACCTTTTTGGGCTCATTTACGGTGGTTGTTTCTTCTCCAATTTGTTCAGATCCTTCTTAGCTATTTCAGGTAGCCAATGTAAGCTAGAAGCTGTCTTCTACCTGAGTTCACAAACTTCCTTCCCTCCCTCTTACAACTGCCTTGATGTTAATGTCCTTTGGTTACACCAAAAGCAATCTAAGCAAGGGGTGTCAAACTGAATTTCTTCAAGGGTTGGATCAGCATTATAGTTTTCTATGGGCTGGCTTGGGGGGTGGGAGACAGGATGGATGCCTCATGAAGCATCCTACTGCCCAAAACGGGGCATGGGGAGGGCCACGTGTGCCCCCTTGTGCCCCATTTTCAGCCTGGATGGCTTCCTACAGACCTTTGCCAGACAAAACGGGGCATGGAGGGCTGTGCACATCCCCATTTTGGTTGGCAAAGTGCTGCAGAGGGCCATCCAGGCCAAAGAGGGAGAACAGGGGAGCCACATGTGATCCCTCCTGCGTGGCCCTCCCATGCTCCGTTTTGGCTGCCAGAGGCACCACGGGCCGGTCCTTTGCTATTTCCAGGCTGGCCCCACAGGCCAGATTTAAGCACCTTGAAGGCTGGATCCAGCCCATGGGCGTTGAGTTTGACACCCCTGAACTAAGCAAACAGCACCATAAAGTGAATGATGCACAACAGCAAATCGCACCTGTTAACATGTTGCATTATATTTCCTGGCCAAGCCAGCTGGACTTTTAATTGTCCTCGATGCTCAATAAAGAAGTCTACCAAAGTTCTGGTAATAGTGGCTGATGTATGGAAGAAAAAAGCTGGAATCCAGAGAATAGCTCCATCCAGCTTCTTCAAGCTTAGAAAAAAGTTATTGCGATCTTGAATGGTCAACAGGTTGTTGTAATACTTCTCCAGAATGCTCGGGTTAAAAGTGGTGATGTTGGTTTTCCTTCCCACATCTTTCTGGAATGCTTCGGTGGGCGCAAAATTGCAACGAAAAACAAAATCGTACTTGTCTATTTCCTGCCCACACTGGCTGCCAAGAAGAATCCCGCTGTTGCCCACAACAGCGCAAATGTTGTAGTGCTTGTTCTGAATCGGAGAGACATCCGGAAGCAGCAAATGGAAGCCATTGCTAATGGAAAAGACGTACTTATGGCTGGAATAGTCGTAATGCATCAGCTGTCCAATCCGTACCATGTTCTTTGTCAAAGAAAAGTTTTTGATCACATCAACATGCTGAAGGATTTCTCGTCTAAAAATAATAACAGAGAAACAATGACAATGAATGGTCTCAAACATCCGGTTGTTGGCCTTGTTTTAATATTAAGAAAAGACATGGGGATCTCGAACCTTTCATATACAGGCAGTCCTTGGCTTAGACCACAACTGAGCCCAAAATTTCTGTTGCTAAGTGAAACATTTAAGTGAATTTTGCCCCATTTTATGACCTTTCTTCCCACAGTTGTTAAGTGAATCACTGCAGTTGTTAAATTAATTACATGAATGTTAAGTGCATCTGTGATGACCCAAAGGGGCATGGCACAAAGGCAACACAGGCAGATAATCAGTAGGAAACCCTTTACTAGCTCCAACTTTGCCCCCAGTGTCCTGGTTACCTTCTGGCTGGAGAAAAACTCTCCTAGGAACAGCCTTTGGCTGCAGAGAATCAAGTCCAAAACGTGGTCAACAAAAACTGTAACTATAAGTCCAATCAGGGCAAGATGAGGTAATTAGTCCGGCAGGGCAGGAGAAGGAATTCCAGACGTGAAGGTATGGAAATAACTCAACACAGTTGGGAGGATGCCAGGAACACAGATAAGCAAAGTTAATACAAAATAAACTCACGTTTGTTCCCAGTAGATGCTGCACTCAGCATGCATTTCTTTTAAACTCTCTTCCCAGGTGTGGCTAATGAAGGGAATCAGGGCCCTTTCCTTCCCCGTAAATCACTCACATCCCATGTTGCTCCCTTCTCCGTTCTTCCCTGTGTACTCTAGGATGAAGAGGGGATGGACCTGGGTTTTCCTCTGAACTCCCTCTCCATTGTTCTAGCTTTTCCCTGCTCTGCCCAGCTGGACTTGCTCTTCCCCAGTTTCCTCCATAGCCAATGGAGCCACACTCCCACTCCCTGTCAGCTGTTCATCTTCCTCCTCAGATTCAGGCTTCGACAAAGGCATGACAGGATCTGGCTTCCCCATTGACTTTTGCTTGTCTAAAGATTGCAAAAGGGGATCACATGACCCCAGAACATTGCAATTGTCATAAATATGAGTCAGTTACCAAGCACCTGAATTTTGATCATGTGACCATGGGATGCTGCAATGGTCGTAAGTGTGAAAAATGATCATAAGTCACTTTTTCAATGCTGTTGTAAGTTTGAACTGTCACTAAACAAACTTTTGTAAGTCAAGGATTACTTGCATTACATCCAATGGATGAGTGGATGTGGTTGTTCTTTTGGAAAATGCATAAACTTTTAATATAACATGTATCTGTATATTTTTAATAGATGAATCAGTCATTAATAGGAGGGATTCAACGTTGGGGACCCTGGTTTTCTGTTTAATTATATTTCAGCTTGATTCTAATTGTTCCATTTTATTTTCTCCTGATGAAACAAATAAAAACTCTTCATTCAACTTGGGGTGTCCATTCTAATTCCTATCTATCTATCTATCTATCTATCTATCTATCTATCTATCTATCTATCTATCTATCTATCTATCTATCGTGTGTATGTGTGTGTCCACAACTGTACAGTCAATCCAAACTCCTACAGCAAATCTGAAAACTGATTAAAATGTCATTAATTTAGTATGCTTGTATAATTTCAATTAAAAATTAAAAATAAATATTATTGATACAAATGTACATTTAAAGACATCGAGAAAAATTAGCAAGGAGGAATTCCCCCCACCAAGAAGCTATCAAGAAGCTATGCAGATGGATAATTAACGAGTCTAAAATAACCAGCAGATCTAAAATCTAAAATGGTGAATATATTCTAATATTTCTAGAATGCCATGATGGCAAAGTAGTTAGAATGCAGTACTGCAGGTTACTTCTGCTGATTGGCGGCTGCCTGCAATTTGGCAGTTTGAATCTCACCAGGCTCAAGGTTGACTCAGCCTTCCATCCTTCCACGGTCGGTAAAATGAGGACCCAGATTGCTGGGGGCAATAGGCTGACTCTGTAAACTGCTTAGAGAAGACTGTAAAACATTGTGAAGTGGTATATAAGTCTAAGGTTATTGCTATTGCTATGTATTAAATAAATACATTCTAGAATCCAAATTTGAGAAGTATTATAGCACATTTCCGGTTCTGACCTAGGCTTCACAAAATCACAAAGCAGACTCCTCATCCCAACAAAAACCTCTTTTATTTAGGCTAATGTGAATTCCTCTTATTCACATCCAGCAAAGTCCTGGCAAACAGTCTTTCAAGAGTGATTTACAATCACAGACTTTATCAGGCTTGGAGAGTTGCCAGGCTGAAAGCTTCCAAGTGCAAGTGAAAATACTTGGCAAGGAGTCAGGAACAAATCTTCACCCTAATTAAATGAACTAATTGTCTTCTGCAAACACAACTCCCCCTTTGCTCCTCTTTATTCCCTATGAGAGGGATCATTCACCACCCACCTGTGCCTTTACTCCCGAGTGACCCTTGCTCCTTAACTGCTCCCTTCTTCTGGCATCTCTGCACATGCGCACATTGGAAACAGGCTCCAGCTGTTCTTCTGCCCAACTGATCTGTGCCTTTAAAAACAGCTGTCAGATGGCCCTGGGCCCATCTCTGCCTCTGACACAAAGCACTTGTCACAGCCTTCCCCAAACTCCAGGACTAGTCCATGTACTTCCCCAACCTCCTCACGGTCCAAGTCTGCCACCAGCTCTGCTGGCGGGTCACAACATTTCCATGCATAAAATCATAGCGCAGAAATGGTTTCCAAATAAGACTGAATAGTAACCTTTTAGATATCAAGTTATTCTAGGCATTGAAATATATCCAATAGTTTAATTACCATTCTATACAGGGGATTAGATATTTTTTCCAGTGAAAAGTGTATAAAATCCTTGCAGTTATCTTATACAATGCCATTTCAGTACTTTTTTGGGGAGGGAGGGAACCGATCATATAATTTAGGGCTGCATTCATTTTTCTGAAAAAGAGTAACATAGATTTTAATCTTCTTTTATTCTCCCCAAGGTAAGCATAGATCTGGATAAAGAAATGACCATAATATTAGGGATGAACCTATTGATTTCCTAAAAGAGGCTTTATTGGGTTTACCTCAAAATGGAGTCAAAGTATGCAATCAGGTATCAAGAGACTCAGTTGTTCTGCCCTTGTTGGACTCAAGTCCAAAACCAACACAGTGAAATCTAATTGAGTCCAATTCTTTATTTGCTTACACCTAACAGACTGACCCTTGCCAGGCTAAAGTTATAACCATCTAACCTGCGTTCTTAGTTTTTGAATTTCTTCTTCTTTTTCATTATACAATTGCTTCTAGCTTAAAAAAAAACTGCCACAGATGTTCCTCATTGTCTTTCATTCATTTGCATTCCTATTCAAATTAATGGTATGCTTAATTAAACAAGTGTATCAGGTTAAATGGCAAAATACCTTTAGTTATCGGTACATGATTTGACTTCTAAATATTGCCTAACTGCACATCACTTAACAACGATGCAACGATTTAAATATCACATCATAATTTATAACCCAATATAAGTTCTGTGTTACCATGAAAGAAGATCTAACTTTGGCTATTTATTGAGATGCTGTATTTTGAGGAATGATTATTCTATCTATGGATGTCATTTAATTTATCAGACTATTATCTTGGTTTGGAACAGCTCTTATTTTACTTTTCATTCAATAATTTTTGGTCTCGTTTTCTCAAAAGTGCCCATTTTGGAGGCATTGGTTGAAGACAGTTTTGTATGTTATAACTGTGGATTTTGGAGCTGTGTACCAGATGAGTTGACAGGACTTCCAATCATCCATGGTTGGATAGGGCTGGTTCTAGGATTATGAAGGCTCTTAGTCATGGTAATTTAAGTTCCTACCCACAAGATAAAAAAGAAGAATAGAAGGAATTAGAAAAGTGAAGTTTATCTTAGACTCTATGACAGGGGTCCCAAAACTTGGCAACTTTAAGACTTGTGGACTAGCTGGCTGGAGAATTCTGGGAACTGAAGTCCACAAGTCTTAAAGTTGCCAAGTTTGGACATCTCTGCTCTATGATCTTGTTGGATGCTGAAGGCTAGGTGGAAGTGATTCCATTGGCAGGCCAATAAGGTCTGGCCTTTATGCCCAGGCAAATAGACAATATTTCCACTTTCTGGAGCTGTCTCTGGTGCTGAATGAAGGCCGGAGAGATACATTTATTTCTCAATATATTTCAGTTCATAACCGACTGATTTCCATTGACTCTGGGTGATTCACCGGAAAGCATAAGAGAATACAACAATAAAAACAACACAACCATAGAAGAGACGAAGGAGGCAGAACCAGGCACCAAGAAAAACACACTTACTCCTGGAAAGAGACCCATCTTAGTCAAAGCATGAGTGATGAGCCGGGTGCTAGTAGGGTGGGATCCACTGAAATCCTTCATTCCAGAAGGCATGCTCTGAGCCCAGGGAAGATACACTTCTGGGCTCCTGATTGATGGCATTATATACAGTAATTGAACGAATTCAGACATGCCAACCCTAACAGATGGAATTGACTGTGCCAATACTAGAGGAAATTTTCTTGATTGTCCTTTCCCTTTCTCTCCTCACTGCCTGTAATGCAGACAGTGAGCTCTTTCACTTCTCTTCCCACGAGTGGTATAATACCATCTAATGCAGGGGTGTCAAACTCAAGGCCTGGGGGCCAGATCTGGAAACAGTTAAAAACTGGCCTGTGGTGCCTCTGCCAATGAAAAGAGAGCTTGTGAGGGCCTCATGCAGCCCTCCCGGGCTCTGTTTTTGGGCTGCAATGGCCTCCTGTAACCCTCTGCCATGCAGCCTCCCTGAGCTCCGTTTTTGCTGGCAGAGGGTTGCAGGATGTGACCAGGGTGGATGTAGCCAGGGTGAGCATGGCCAGGATGGGCATGGCCAGCTTGATGTCACTCATTGAGGGTCTGTTTTCAGCCATGACGGCCCTCCTGGGCTCTGTTTTCAGCCATGACAGTCTTCTAAAGCCCTCTGCCAGTAGAAATGGATATCGGGGAGGTTGCGTGGCAGAGAGTTGTAGGAAGTTGTCACGGCCCAAAACAGAGCCTGGGTGGGCTGCATGCAGCCTCCCTGAGTTCCATTTTCACTGGCAGAGGGCTGCAGGAGGCTGGTGCGGCCCAAAACAGAGCCCAGAAGGGCTGTCGTGGCTGAAAACAGACCCGCAATGAGTGACATCGAGCTGGCCATGCCCACTCTGGCCATGCTCACCCTGGCCCCCTGAGGTCAAATACAACCCTGATGCAGCCCTCAATGAAATCAAGTTTGATACCCCTGATCTAATAGGGACATCAAGTACCATAGTTCCCTGATGCCTGAGTTGTGCCATACAATTTCAACTGGAGGACAGTGCCTTGATGTCAGTCTGCCTCTAGGAACTTCAAATGAAATCATTGAACTGCTTGGCCTTGCTATCTTACCAATTTGAAATTAATCCAAAGAAAAAAAAAAGATTACTTTTAGGACCTCTGCAATGTCCTGATTCAACCAAGAATATAAAGTATGTATGTACAGGACTGGAAACTTCTATCAGTTCAATTTTTTGCCATTGTTTAGTGATGGAATGCTTTGGCATCCATTAGCATTTGAACATACTGTCTTGGAACTTTGGAATTTTTAATCCCACAGGACATCAATTTGAGGAAGGATGGAGTAATGCAAGTGTCTCCTACCTTGGCAACTTGATGATTTGTGGACTTCAACTACCTGGCTGAGGAATCCTGGGAGTTGAAGTCCACAAGTTGTAAAGTTGACAAGGTTGGAGACCCCTGGAGTAATGCATTAGTCATCAGTTAACAAAGAGCTGAGATCTGAAATTGATTAGTCCACAGAAGTAGCAATCTCAGGGATACATTCATCTCCCCCTAGAATAATTCTGAACTTCACAGACAAATGTGCTTAGAAAATAAAAATTGCAAGTACCTGTAGTATGAGATTTTATTAGGAAATTATTTCCCATCAATTCAGGTAAACTGTGTGGGAGCAAGAACTATTTGACACACCAATTTCTCAAAGTACATAAAAAGAAATTACAGCTGTGTTAATTTGTGAAAAAACATTCCCAGCTCTAAATGCCATTTTAGATGTTTTTAAAACTGCAAACAGATGGCTGAAAAATCTGCTTAATATTTTTAGATTGTTTTGCTTATCCCCCTGCTAATGAATTTAGCAATATTAAAGGATAGTTATGGAAATCTCAAAAGTTTGTGTATTGTTTTGCATAGTTTGGTTAAGTCCAGTGGTGGGATTCAATTATTTTTTACTACTGGTTCTGTAGGCGTGGCTAGGTGGGCATGGCTAGGTGGGCATGGCCATGTGATTGGGTGGGTGTGGCTTTTTTGCAGCACCAACCCTAACCCATTTTGAGGTCTTCTTGGCCTCAGGGGAGCCTCCTGGGTGAAGCAGTAAGAAGCGAGGAGAATTTGTGAGGTAAGAAAATTATCTTAAGGAGTGACTGGGTGGGTCAGCATTGGGCAGGTGGGGTGAATGAGCATTGGGCATCAGGTGGGCAGGACAAGAGAGTGAGTGGAAACCGGACAACCAGGTAACCGGGTTGAGGGCGTGGCCAGCCAGAAGTTACTAGGTTTGGTGACTCACGCCAAATACTTATTACCGGTTCACCCAAACCAGTGCAAAGCGGCTGAATACCACCACTGGTTAAGTCCAATAGAATTGGATTTACCTGATATAATGCAATTATAATATTGGGATTGTCCTGCAAATTGAGAATTTTAGATTCCAGAGCTTTTTCTGTTTTTGAGAGAAGGATAGTTTTCAACTCCAAAAAAAAAAAGAAAGAAAGAAAAACAATTTATGTTTGTGTGTGTATTTACTGATTTTTTTTAAAGAGTGTAATCCCTTTCTGCAAAAAAGGCTACTCACCTTTGCATTAAGTAAAAGACAGTTGCTTGTCAAGTTTACTGGGGGAATATTTTAACTGAGAAGTAAGTAAATCTAGATTTGTTCCAGTGAAAACCTAGCATTTTGTCCTTGCCATTACTAAGGCATTCTCTTTTTGGCTGTATCCCCATTGTAGAAAATTGTTTCACTCATGAATGCTAATATTATGATTCTTTACATTTAAGGTAAATAATTCTCACATTAGAAAGACAATATTATATGGAATTGATAATAGGAAATGTTTCAAACATTTCCATTTTAGCCTAATAATTTAACTGACTAGCCTTATTTTGTAGATACATGTTTCCTCTTTCAGTAGCAATAGCAGTAGCACTTAGATTTATATACCACTTCATAGTGCTTTACAGCCTTCTCTAAGCAGTTCCCAGAGTCAGCATATTGCTTCCAACAATCTGGGCCCTCATTTTATCATCCTCAGAAGGATGGAAGGCTGAGTCAACCTTGAGATGATGAGAATCAAACTATTGAACTACTGGCAGCTGGCAGTCTACAGAAGTAGCCTGCAGTATTGCATTCTAACCACTGCACCATCATGGCTGTATCTTCAGCTTCTCTGGTACTCACATCTTAACAATAGCAATAGCATTTAGATGTATATACTGGCCCCATAGTGCTTTAGAGTACTCTCTAGGCAATTTACAATGTCATTATTTGCATATTGCTCCCAACAATCTGGCTCCTCATGTTACCAACCTTGGGAGGATGGAAAACTGAGTCAACCTTGAGTCCTATCAGGCTCAAACTCCAGGCTGTTGGCAGAATTTGCCTGCAATACTACACTTAAACTATTGTGCCACCAGTAATCACTTTGCTAAAGTAGAACTGATCCAGAATTAAAGTCTTCTACATTCTGATGCTTGAAGAAGTGGTGGAGATGACAGAAGCTGGAAACCAATAATCTGCATTCCTGTCTGATGAACATTCAGTACAAGCAGGCTGATGTGCTTGTATTGATTTTTGATTTGCATGTACAACATAGTAACTCAATTGGAATACAGGAACCAGTGTCATCCTAGGTCAGTAATGTTTTACTCTGACTAAAGTGTTTTTTTTTTCCAGTTTTTCAGGAAGGACTTTCCACCCTTCTTCCTGGGTTTATCAAGAGTTAACACATTCACATATTCTACCATTAAACTACATCAGTCCCCCATCTCAATGTTTCAGTTTTCAGATCCTCACAAAACCATCTGGATTAATTTGAAATCTAAAATGAAAAGAAGTCAGGATGACTACAGTTACTGTAACAATGCTTTTATAATCTATATATATAAAAATGAAATACCACTCATGCATAATCACAAAATCTCCAGAATTGTAAAGCCTACAAACTTGAAATTTGGCACATATGTTCCTCTTGGCTTCTAGGTGCTCAATAAGAAAGGATTTTTCGAAATGACCATCAGAGCATTATTATTTCATGTATTATTATTAACACACTCTGATGCTAAGGAGTTCTACTCCCCCTCCCCACCTGAAAAGAAATTTGTTCCAATTGCAAAACACAAGCAGAGCAGAGGAGTTTCAATTTTAGTTTCAGTTTCACAGCAGCAAGCAGCTTTAGTACAAAACAGTTGAGCTAAGCCATGCCCAGCCTCCTTGCTATCTCCTTCTTGCTCACACAGCAAATACCGTTTCAGTTTCCAAACATCCCTCAACTCTCTCACACACTGACAGGATGCTAGCCAGATGAATACCGATAGTTGCTGGTAGGCAGAGGCAGAAATTTTTTCTCTTATTTTCCTCCCCAAAAACTAAGCCTGACCACATAGCTTCGTAGCGAAGTACGGGTATCGAGCTAGTTAATTTATAATTATAAAAGCGGTATATTAGTCTAAGTGCTATTGTTATAATTAATTTAACTAGTGCTTTCTTTGCTTCATTCTCCTCTGCTTTTTTCATTATTGATATTTAATCACACTTTTACTTTTAATATAGAACAACTAAATAAGTATAGCAGGGGTCCCTAGCTCCTGGACCTACGGACCAGCACTGGTCCGAAGTCAGCCAGAAACTGACTGCGCACACGAGTGAAGCCCATATGCTCACACATGGGATCCAGACAGTGCATGAAACCATGTGCCCCCCCCCCCCAGTCCATGGAAAAAACAGCCCTCTGTGGAACCTGTCACTGGTGCTCAAAAGGTTGGGGGGCCGCTGAAGTAGAGTATTTCTTTATATCAATAATATTAAGACATGTCATAGCAAAAATAACATAGCTTGTGTGGGAAAGTCCCAAAGGTGCTGTCATGCCCTTGGTAGAGTCAGATTCTGAGGGAGAGGAGGAACAGCTGACAGGGAGTGGAGATGTGGCTCCGGAGGTTGTGGAGGAGGCTGGGGAAGGGCAGAGGCTGGCTGGGCAGTCAGAGGAAGAACCATCCCCTCTTCATCCCAGGACATGCAGGGAGGAACCGAGAAGGAAACAACTTGCTTACGAGAGAGGCAGCGGCCATGATCCCCCTCATGGGTTGCAGCTGGGGAGACTAGTATATAAGAGAAACAATTACAACACAGTGTTGCCAGAAGCAATGCGTATTTATTTGGGGCTGAAGTTATCTTGGTTGGCGTCCTTCCAACAGACTGTGCCTTGTTAGCTCCTTGAATTTGGTAATTACTTATCCTGGTCCATTGTGGAAATTTCATCATTGTAGTTTGTTTGGTTTTTTATTTCACCTCTACCTGCTCATTAAGTTTGGACTGCATTGCTTTCTTTTGAAGACTATTTTTGAGTACGTTTTATCTTCAACTGAGAATTATTGAACAGTGGGGCCAAGTTGAAGGCATTAAAGGACATTTATTTACGTTTTGAATTTTATTACATTTGTGTTACACAGCATCACAGGTGCTTTTTCAAGAGGCAGTCCAGTTGAAAAAGCCTCTTGAAAAAGCACCTTTGAGACAATCATGACTGGGGTGACTGAGAATCACCAAAGACACTGTGTGGTAAAGGATTCCTTAAATATAATATCTGGTTTCATTGGAGGTTTTTAAGAAGAGATGGGAAAGCAATTTCTGTGGAATGCTTGAGCCAGGAGTTGGAGTGAGAATTTAACTAGAGTTGTAGAACTCTGTTATGGAGTCAAGGAATGGAGATAGAGAGAAACTCATAAGTAAGTCTTTTTTTTTGGGGGGGGGGAAAGGATAATGTTTATATGTTTATTACATAACAGACCAGAACTGTTGTGTTGCAGTGGTTAGAATGCAGTACTGCAGGCTACTTCTGCTGACTGTCGGCTGCCAGCAGTTTGGCGGTTCGAGTCTCACTGGCTGTAGTCCTGGTTGAATTTTTGTTGTATCTTAATATATAGGGAAAACCCAGAATTTTCTGTTAATTTATATTAATGTGTACAGTCAATACTCCAGTTAACCATATTGTTGAACACTGTTAATACAAAACTATTTTTATATATGTTTAGGGATAGGATAGGGAATGGATTGTTCAATAATATGAGGAGCCATGGTATTGCAGTATTGCATGCTAACTCTGCCCACTGCCAGGGGTTTGATTCTGACTGGCTCAAGGTTGACTCAGCTTTCCATCCTTCTGAGGTCTGTAAAATGAGGACCTGGATAGTTGGGGGCAATAGGTTGACTCTGTAAACTGCTTAGAGATGGCTGTAAAAGCACTGTCAAGCGGTATATAAGTCTAAGTGCTATTGCTATTATACATAATCCTCAATTTACAACCAAGGGCCTTGGTGGTGCAGGCTGTTAATCATCTAGCACTTAGTGCAAGCTGCCTGCAATTAGTGCAGGCTCGAATCCCACCAGGCTCAAGGTTGACTCAGCCTTCCATCCTCTCAGGGTAGGTAAATTGAGGACCCAAGATTGTTGGGGGCAATAAGCTGACTTTGTAAAAATGCCGCTTGGGGGGGGGGGGGCAAAAAGCCCTAGTAATAAGCAGACATATACGATGGAATGAAGGCTATTGCCGAGCACTTAGCATGGTGCTCCATAGACTGTAAGCCACCCTGAGTCTCCGGAGAAGGGCGGCATATAAATGCAAATAAAATAAAATAAATAAAAATTTGTTTAGTGGCCATTCAAAGTTACAACAGCACCAAAAAAAATGACTTATGAACATTTTTCACACTTACAACCTTTGGGCAGCATCCCCATGATCATGTGATCAAAATTCAGCTGCTTGGGAACTGACATGTGTTCATGACAGTTGCGCTGTCCTGGGATCATGTGATCACCTTTGTAACCTTCCCAACCAGGGGTGGGATGCAAATTTTTAAACTACCGGTTCTGTGGGAGTGGCTAGGTGGGCATGGCCAGGTGGTCATGTGACTGGGTGGACATGGCTTTTTGCTTTTTTGTTTTGCCTCCTGGGCCTCAGGGAAGCCTCTTGAGTGAAGCAATACAACAGTGAGGGGAGGGATCAGCTGTGCCGCGCGATTTAGATTAGCTAGAAAGCAAGAAATCCAGCGATTTCCTGCTTTCTAGCTAATCTAAATCGCGTGGCAGAACTGATCTTCAAAAAACAGCTGATTAGTGGGGGAGAAAAAGGAAATACCTTGATCTTCAGAGAGAACCAGTTCTCTCCCACCTGATCTGCGGAGCTACCAGTTCACCCAAACTGGGCCGAACTGGTAGAATCCCATCTCTGTTCCCAATCCTCTTCCAAGAAGCAGAGTCAATGGGAAAACCTCTATTCGTTTCGTGACCAAATGATTCATTTAACAACTGCAGAGATTGACTGAGCAATTGTAGCAAGAAAGCTTGTAAAAGAGAGCAAAACTCATTGAATAATGGTCTTGCTTAGCAATAGAAGTTTTGGGATCAAGTTGTGGTCCAAAGTTGAAGGCTACCTGTATTTTAACACTGCTCCTTTAAAGGCAATTGAACATGTTGTTGTTTCTTTATAATTGTTTAAAGGTTGGCTTTGAATGAATTCTTACACGCATGTTTTATGAAAAAAAGACTAGGGGTGATACAATAGCAGTGTTCCAATATCTCAGGGGCTGCCACAAAGAAGAGGAGGGTTCAAGCTATTCTCCAAAGTACCTGAAGGTAGGATAAGAAACAATGGATGGAAACTAATCAAAGAGAGAGAAACAACCTAGAATTAAGGAGAAACTTCCTGACAGTAAGGACAATTAACCAGCTTTCCTCTAGAAGTTGTGAGTGCTTCATAAGGTTTTAAAGAAGAGACTTGTCAGTCACTTGCTAAAATAGTAAAGGGTCTCCCGCTTGAGCCAGTGGGGTTGGACTAGAAGACCGCCAAGGTCCCTTCTAACTCTATTCTGATTGATTGATTGATTGATTGAATCCAATCATGTGTGCTTACACACAGAACTACAAAAGTTGCATCAACCTGAATAAATTGAATTGATTTCACTAGACTGAATCCAGGTATAGACAATTATTTGGAATATGCTCTGTTCTGTAAATCACAGAAAGATGGAATACTGTAGATATCCTACTTATATATAAGGATACAAGAATGGATAATTCACCTGTTCCAAGTATTTTCTGGATTGCGAAAATGGATTATTGACGTCCATACTTGCAAACAATTGATTGGAGGGGATGAATTACGGAATGTGGCCCAAGTTAGATTAAAAGTACTGTTTCCACAGTTTCTTTTACAATAACATTATAACTAGGATGTTATAGTATTTTCTTTAAGAAACATGCCTAGCATACAGCAAGACCACTTTGCCCTGTAATCAAGAAGCCAATGTAATTTTCAAACTCTGCTGGATGGTGAATGAAATGTAGTTTTGATTGGAACTGCAATTTGATTGCGACACAATTTTGAGAAAACCTTTTCAATAAAATAATAACATGTTCGGTTTCAGGAGGCAAGAAAGAACTTGGAAAAAGGAATTCCTTCTGGCTTTTGCAGTCCCCTCAGCCTTAAATGGCTTGTAGAATAATGGAGCTGAAGTCCTGAAGTGAGTCTTTCCAGTATCATAACTTGGCCTCTTGAGCAATATTTCTGTGTTTATCTTTTGCAGACACAGAACTCTTTAATATTCTATTTGGGGAACATTGAGAATATTAAATTTTTCCCTAAAGTAAACAAGGTTAATAAAAATGCCATTAGAGTTTGCATTTGCTCATCATACAGAAACAATCTGGTTTTGATATAATTACTTACTTCATCTTCCTTTTGGTACTGAAGTGTACAACTTGTTCCTACCCTAAAATTCTGTGATCTGGCTTAAGAGCCTTTCCAAAAGTTGAGACCACATTGCTTTTAAATGAGATAAAGGGGTAAACATTTTTAGAAGAACTGAAGTGGCAGTGCTACAGTGTAGTGCTATACTACAATATATAAACTGGTAGTTCTTCAGTGAAAAGTAAATGAAGCACTTAGATCTAGTAGCACAACAGCTGTATTATTGTGTTTAATGAACCCAAGTTGAATTTAGTGTATTGTTGAGGTTGAACTTCAACCTCAACAATACACAAGCACACAATAGATACAAACTCAAGATAAACCGCACAAAACTCGATTGCAGAAGATACGACTTCAGCAACAAAGTGGCCAATGCCTGGAATGCTCTATCTGACTGTGGTTTCTTCCACTAACCCCAAACACTTTAACCTCAGACTGTCTACTGTTGACCTCACCCCATTCTTAAGAGATTTGTAAAATGCGTGCATAAGTGCACCAACGTGCCTACAGTCCCTGTCTTAATGTTCCCTTTTGTTCGTATCTATTTCATGTATGAATAATCATGTTTATACTTATATATATTATCAAATGCATGCTTGATAAAATAAAAAAAAATAGTGTAAGCATTGAAATATGTAGTTTTTGTTTTCTACATAGGAATGTTGAATTGAAATAGGAAATATCTCCTTATTTCTAGGTTGGATCAAAGAGAGATCTAGTCTAGAATTAAGGAGAAATTTCCTATTTGTGAGAACAATTAATCAGTGGAATGGCTAGCTTCCCAAGATTGGACAAACATTTGTCTGGAGTGGTATATGATCTCCTGATTTCAAGCAAGGAGTTGGACTAGAAGATCTCGCAGATCCCTCCGAACTCTATTGTTCTTTATTTCTGCCTGCTTTCATCCATATCTTGGTTTTATCTCACATTCAGTGGATGCTTTAACAGTTATCAAAAATCAAGTATATCTGTTGGTCCATTAAAAGTTGTGCAGATCTTAAAGAGTATAGAAATGTAGCTGTGAGATGGAAAAATATATGCTCTATCTGACATCAACATTACTCTTAAAATCTGTATTAGTGTAGATTCTTCCATTTCTCCTGTAACACCCAAGCCATCTTCCCTTGTGTCTTGAGATGCCTTTTGTGCATGTATGGAAGGCAAGAGCTGCCCATGTTTTGAGTTGTCTTCCACCACAGCATGGAGTATGGCAGAACGACATATGTAATATGACGATCCAACAAAAGATTGTTACAAAAAGTTGTCCCCATTTTTTAAAAAGGAAATCTATACGAGATATTAAAAATGTATCATTTTAAAATAATTTTGGAGGTTGTGCACAAGATGTAAGACTTTTATTTTTATTTTTGCTGGACACTTAGTATTGATATCACACAATTTTTCCCAGGGTGGGGAAAATAAATATGGGTGGGGAAAATATTTGGCTGGGGTGGAACGAAGAAATATCAAGAATCCCTGTTCTTGCACCTCTTCCCAACTACCAATTCAAGACTATCTTACATTATAGATCAGGGGTGTCAAACTCAAGGCTTGTGGGCCGAATCTGGCCCACGGGCAGTGGTGGGATTCAAATTTATTTACTACTGGCTTTGTGGGCGTGGCTTTGTGGGGGTGGCAGGGGAAGGGTACTGTAAAATCTCCCTTCCCACCCTATTCCAGGGGGAAGGTTACTGCAAAATCCCGTTCCCTCCCCACCCCACTAACCTGCTTTCCAGCTTTGTTTTCCTGTGCAGGGCCACAAAAGAAGACCCAGATGATCAGCTGGACTCAGGAGGCAGAGAATAGATGGGGGCGGAGCCAGTCAGAGATGGGATTTGCCGGTTCTCTGAACTACTTAACATTTCTGCTACCGGTTCTCCAGAGCTGGTCAGAACCTGCTGAATACCACCTCTGCCCATGGGGTGCTTAGATCTGGCCCATGGGGCTACCCTGGAAACAGCAAAGGGCCAGCCCATAGTTCCTTTGCTAGTGAAAATGGAGCTTGCAAGGGCCAAAGATGGGCCACAGAGGATCTCGTGAGGCCCTCAGAACTCAGGAGCCCATTTTCGCTGGCAGAGCACTAAGGGCACCCCAGACACGAGTGATGTCAAACTGGCCATGCCCACCCCAGTCTCCTGAGGTCAAACACAACCCTGATGCAGCCCTCAATAAAATTGAGTTTGACTGTTATCGGGATGGGATTCTACCAGTTCTCACCTATTCACTAGAACTGGTTGTTAACTTTCTAAGCAGTTCGGAGAACTGGTTGCTGGAAGAAATCTCCTTTTGTTTTTTTCCACTCTTCTTACATTCTTGGCAGTATGCCTAGACTTAATGTCTCCGAAGGAGGTTTTTTTTTTTTTTTTTTTTTCCTGGTACTTTCTTAAAGGGAAAGGTTTGTTTTAAGCTTTTTACACTGCTGTTGGGAGGAAATACTCCCCTGTTGGAGTTAGCACTTTGAAGAAATAATTGAATAATGAAGCAGAGCTGCTAGAAAGAAGCTTTTAATGACAAGGAACCAAGATGAGTAACATTCAGCAAAGCTTCTTGGCTAGCTAGAAAGATTGACATTGAAACATGAGTTTACATATCCTTTTTGAGTTTTGGTCTAAAACTGGTGACCATTCAAAGTTACAATGGCACTGAAAAAAGTGACTTAAGACCATTTTTCACACTTATGACTGTTGCAGCATCCTCACTGTCATGAGAGGTGAGGCGAGGAGAAGCACCCCTTGACATGAGTGACGTCAAGTTGGCCACGCCCACCCAGTCACATGACCACCAAGTCATGCCCACCAACTAAACCATGCCCACAGAACTGGTTGTTAAAAAAATATGAATCCCACCTCTGCCTGTTATAGATATAGTTCCAGATACAAATCCATGGCTCAGAAATAATTATAATCTTATTCTCTCTCCCTCTCCCTCCCTCTCTCTTCTCTCTCTCTCATATTTTTGGAGACTGAGACTCCCTAGGGAAATCCCTTGCCTTCTCTAGGCAAGCTTTTTCTAAAGTGATTTGTCATTTCCTCTTTCCTACACTTCCCTTTTAGAAAACTAGCTTCGTCTAGTGGCTAAGGCACTAGGCTAGAAGCCAGGAGACTGTAAGTTCTAGTTCTGCTTAGGCACAAAACCACCTGGGTTGCCTTGAGCCAGTCTCTCTCTCTCTGTCTCTCAGCTCTTGGGTTAGGATTAGGGTTAGGATAGCCCTTGGAAAGAGACAATAGCCAACCACTTCTGGAAAAAACTTTGCCAAGAAAAGTGCAGGGACTTTTCCACGAGTCAGATACAATTGATTGAACAGAATAAATACATGCTGTAGTTTATGGGATGACATGCACCCAGTTTGGTCTATCAACAATTGTGAGCTAACAGATTCAGGAGTTAAATCTGTCCCTCCCTCCTCCCATAAAATTAGCAATTTTTCAGTTGGAATCTAGAGTTTGGTGCTTTTGTAGTTTTAGGTATACATTAAAAACCTGATTTAAAAATTCCCAGGAAAATTTGAAATGCCATGTGGAATTCTTCCTGTGATGAATGAAGGCAAATATACATGACCCTGATAATTGGATTTGATAATTGGATCCTGATAATGTTGCAGGATCCAATCTGTGCTGGTCACTGGGACCAGAGGTTTCTGGCTTGTGCTGGAGTCCACCCTGAGGGAACTTCTCTCTGTCAGAATATGTGCTTTTGGGCTATTCTATGTGTAATATTTATGTGATGCCTGGTTGTGAGTGGGTTTTTTTTAATTTGTTGATTGGAGTATTGATGACCAGCTATTAAGTTGTTGGTTGTTGATTCCCCCCCCCCCCCAATGAATAAGGACATACTTTCAATTTTGCAGCTACTGAGATTGTTGGCTGAGCAGGTACAAAAATAGCCAGGGAAATGATGGAAGCCTAGGAAATGGACCCCTTGTCAAACGGCAGGGGGTTGGACTAGATGATCTACGAGATTCTTTCCAACTCTGATTATCTGTTAAATATGTTAAACAGGATTTCTGATTAGCATCAGATTATCAGGTACTTAGGAACCTAGGACCTGGCAGCAAATTTCTGGAAGAGAATTCTGAAAATCATTCAGAACACAGAACTGTGATTTATTTTTATTTATTTATTTATTAGATATTTATTCTGTCCTTATTACTTTATAAGTAAGTCAAGGTGATGAACATATCTAATATTCCTTCCTCCTCCTTCCCCCTCCCCAACAATATCCCTGTAAGGTGAGTTGGGCTAAGGGAGAGGGACTGGCCCAAACTTACTCAGCTGGCTTTCATACTTAAAGAGGACTAGAATTCATAGTCTGGTTTGTTGGCCAACATTTTAACTACTACACCAAACTATGTTGACATATACCATGTTAATAGTATATGTTACACATTATTACATATTACAAATTACATATTACACACACACATTAAATATGAACATATACCAAACGTACTGAATTTGATATAACCAAGTTTTTTATTTGAAAGACAATCTTTCAGCTTTATCTGTAAAAGTAAGAAGCGATATTTTATTTATCTGACAAGACAGTCCAATCTTATTTCAAAATAAATTAGTTTTAAAATGGAAAGTTTTAATAGCACAGTAACCAAGGAAGATTGTTTTTTTTCTGCTTAATATTCATTTAGGAGTGGGTTATTTTAAGTACAATTACCTTCCTTTCAAGTAATTATGAGGGGAAAAAATCATGAAGGATTTATTTTAAGAGTAATATAATATAAACTGCATTGTGTATTTAGCAAATTTGTTGAATACATACTAAGAATGGTGTATCTTTTTCTCTGTTACTCACACAGAACAAAACTTAAATTATTCATAACGAAATAAATATTTTTGATAGGAAGTGATATTTCATCTTCTTTTAAAAAAATCTGTTCTGGATATAACAATACAAGGAAAGTTGCAGTACAGTTCCCTGGAAATAATATGGCCTTGTGACCTTCTTGATGGAGAAATTCTATAATGAAATTGAAGCTGAATGGACTGTTGCTTCTTTAATGAAATTTTATATTGTGTTGGTGTCTGTCCTATAAAGAATATTAGAATGGAAGCTGAGTTGGTAACATGCCTCACCCAAATTCCATTGTACTTGTTTTCCATTCCAATTTTTAAAGCTATGCAATCCACCATCTAGCTTCTCTTCTGTGTAATACCGAATAAAAAGTAATCAAATCAACTGCTAACATATCTACTCTTCCTACCCAGAACTGAAGCTATTTCCATCCTATTTTATTTTATTTGATTCTCAACTCCATCACTCCAAAATTATATTTAAAACAGTACAATATTGAAACAGCTTGATTTATTTGAACAAAATAGGTAATTTCTGGCTAGGTGGGAATCCATATATTTCACTCAACATGGGTCATTGTAATCTTGGCTGTCTGTTAGCTAATGATTAAGCCATTATTACAGAGATTTAAAGAATGAATAGATTGCAGAGGGATGGCTCATATTTCCCATATTCCCTCTCTTCATTCAAAAAAAAATTCTCCTCATGGTATTGAAAGCTAAAGAATATTTAGGAGTCACTAATTTTATAATCCTTCCAGCCTTCCTTCCACCCATCTCCTTCCATTTATGACTGTATGACTGTAATCTTGTGGCTTGTATCCTAACGATTTATATTGACTGTTTCCTTGTGTGATTTGATTGCTTATTGTACCGTAAGACTATTATTAAGTGTTGTACCTTATGATTCTTGACTCTTGACGAATGTGTCTTTTCTTTTATGTACACTGAGAGCATATGTACCAAGACAAATTCCTTGTGTGTCCAATCACACTTGGCCAATAAAGAATTCTATATTCAAAGCTAGCCAGGATCTATTATAAGTAGAATCTTTAAATGCTGGCTCAGGAATTCTGGGAGTTGAAGACCACAAGTCATATAAGACGGCCATCACCATCTCTGCTCTAAACCAGGGGTCTTCAAACTTGACAGCTTTAAGACATTTGGACTTCAACTCCCAGAATTCCTCCTCCAGTCATGTTAGCTCAGGAATTCTGGGAGTTGAAGTCCATAAGTCATAAAAGAGCCATCATTCACCACCCCTGATTTAGAGTTTAAAGTCTTGGTACAATCTGACCTATTTTGAATGTACAGGGAACAAAACTGCTAAAAAAAGAATAACATTACCCAACTATAGCATTTCTTTGTGGTTTCTTTGAACTGTATCTTGTAC
The DNA here is from genome assembly GCA_023653725.1 of Bungarus multicinctus. NCBI lineage: Eukaryota > Metazoa > Chordata > Lepidosauria > Squamata > Elapidae > Bungarus > Bungarus multicinctus. Next base: position 261,503,113 of record CM042834.1, read on the forward strand.
ACTCTTGGCAGGAAAAATTACAACCTCAATCCTTCATAGCACACCTTGGCTTAGTTGATATAATTTAAAAGAGCAAGATATCCAGTTCAGTGTCCCCAAATGATCTCTTCATCTCTCAGCCTCAAATGACTTGAGAAACAATCAAAATACTAGGTGGCAAATGAGAATTTCATACATGCAGACATAGAACGCACCATAATATTTGGGACATTTATTCCCCAGAACACTGATTGGATATTTGTTAACTCATAAAATATTTCTATGGTCTTTTTAGAGTTGCCAACAGAAAGGGAGGGGGAAAGGGGTTTGAAAGAGCAGTGCGGCAGCTTGAAAATAGAAAGTGCACCCCATACATAGTTTTTCAAAGATAGTTTCTAGGTGACTAAAGTTTCTGCAGCACAAAATTCTAACTGGAGAGCATGATTGATGACTCTGGCTATGGATGTGTCCCATTGGAGAATATGAATTACAAGACACCCAGGGGTGGGGGAAAAACCAGGGTCAAGGGTGAAAATGAATAATGTGCCTCAGAGTTGGCTACACGCAGGCAGTGCCGGACATGTTAACTCCCAATAAATCCTTTTTAAGTTTTGAAAGTTTGGCTCGAGACTCATGATTTAAATGGGGTAATAGCCGGAATCCCGACAGCTTTTTTTGACAATGTTCAAGGAAGTGGCTGTGCCTAAAAACTAGCCTTAGCGTGGATTTATCCCAAATCTAATCATTCTGATCTTAGCTTTACTTTTCAGTTTTTTTTTCCTCACCTTTGTTGTAAGAATGCTGTTCTGTTGAATGTCCACTTGGGTGACTTGTCCTGCACCTCCTGATTCAAGGAATTTGTGTTGGGTACAAAGGAAGGATCAAGGAACTTCAGTGCAAACTGTGACCTGAAACAGATCACAGATTTATGCAATTAGTCAAAGTATTTCTGACATTAAGGCCACATTAAGGAGGTTATCATTTCTACTCACTCTAATCACCATTGTCCATTAGACATTCTCTGATGTATGACTCTCAACATCTCAACATGTTTAGGTGGGTGGGAATTACTGTTTCGCTTTATTTATTCATTATTTATTTATTTTATTACACTTTTATACTGCCCCCTCTCCCAAAAAAGGGACTCGGGGCGGTGTACAGCCAAGATAAAAACGACATAAATAGTAAAAAAATTAAAAGAGATTTAAAAGAAATTAAACTAGTGGCTGGAATAATATTATAAAAGCAGAATAAAAGGGGTAAAAAAGTTAAAAATATCCAAAATTTAAAACCCTAGTAAATACTAGGCCAGACCGGCCTGTTGGAAAAGGTGTGTCTTTAATGCGCGCCGGAAGGTCTGCAAGTCAGTGATGGCCTGCATCTCTGGGGGTAATTCATTCCAGAGGGAGGGAGACCCCGCAGAGAAGGCCCGCACCCTCGGGACCACCAGCCGGCATCGTCCGGCTGATGGCACCCCAAGGAGGCCCACCCTGTGGGAGCGCACTGGCTGGCGGGAGGCCAATGATGGCAGCAGGCGGTCCTAGGTCCCAAGCCATGGAGCGCTTTAAAGGTGATCACCAATACCTTGAATCACACCCAGAAGGCCACTGGAAGCCAATGCAGCTTATGCAGGAGTGGTGTAACATGGGGGCTTCTCGGAGATCACCCGCGCGGCCGCATTTTGCACCAGCTGAAGCCTCCGGATGCTCTTCAAGGGGAGCCCCATGTAGAGAGCATTACAATAGTCTAAGCGGGAGATGACGAGAGCAGAAGTGACTGTGCGAAGAGCGCCCCGATCCAGAAAGGGCCTTGCTTTTCAATTGAGTAGCTTGTTGGAAATGGTATTTTTCCATAGGGAGGAAGTTCTTCATTCCCCAGAGGAAAGCACAGGTAGTCCTCAACTTACAACTGAGCCCAAAATTTCTACCGTATTGCTAAAAGAGACAGCTGTTAAATGAATTTTGCCCCACTTGACAACCTTCCTTGCCACGGCCAAGTGAATTATACTGCAGTTAGATTAAACAGTTAATTAGAGTTGTTAAGTGACTCTGGCTTTCCAGAAAGTCAAAAAAGGGGATCATGTGATCCTGGGACACTCAAGCATGATAAATATGAGTCAGTGGCCAATTGTCAGAATTTTGATCAGGTGATTGTGGGGATGCTGCAACGATTGTAAATGTGAAAAATGGTCGTAAGTCACTTTTTTCAGTGCCGTTGTAACTTCAGATGGTCACTAAATGAACCATTGTAAGTCAAAGACTACCTGTGTTCTAAATATGATTGTCCTTCTTACAGCCCAGTTGCCCAGAAATATATTACAATTAGGTTGCATTAACTATAAAAATTGTATGCTGTGAGTATTTTGAAAATGCAGTTAAAATAGTTTAGCAATTCAGTTCTGAATTCCTGAAATAATTGCAGACACCGTCACCATTTCAGGGGGGGTCTTCTTTTTCCTGTAATAGGGATACTTCATGATTCTGAGTATTCCACAGCACTTAACCAAACTTTATTGATCTCCAAAGAGCCAAGCTGGTTAGTAGCTGGAAGAGAGACAACTATATGAGTCCATGGAGGCTAGACTTTAAAAGTTTATGTCTATCTATCTATCATCTTTCTCTATCATCTATTGTAAATGACTTCTATAGTGCTGCACTTTTGACCTGTTCTTCCTCTTCTCTATGCTCACTTTTTAATCTCTTTTCTCAAAGATCCAATATTTCTTCCATCTAGTTTTCCATGGGTATCTGATCTCTAACTGTATGCTTTCAAATTCCTGGCCCTTTTTTTGTTTAATACCTCCTCATTCTGTCTTCCATTTCACTGTCTGGTTTCCTTCCTTCCTTGCAAGGTTATGTTTCTGAGATTCTCTCTATTACAGAGATTAATCACATCATCAGTTCTTTGTATGCTGACTTGTATTCATATAAATTGAAAGGATTTGTGTACATTATCATTAGGAAAAGGGGGAAACAACCCCCCATCCCACTAAACCAACAATTGGAGATGTTAAGTGATTGTCCAAAGACATACAAGGGCTTAAGCTGAGAGGAATCCCTGAAAAATCAAGAGGAAAGGGAAGAAATGAAGCTAACAAGCAGCTAAGTGGGGAACAGAAACATTCCAAAAAGCAGGTTTAAATTCTGTGATACTAAACTACAATTTCTATTATTTTGTATCAGAAAATAGAGTTTGTGAGAAATATAATCCCCAATTACTGATACCTTCCAGATACCAGTAATTCTGTTATTCGGTGATATTCTCTGTTATTGGGTGATATTTACATAGCAGTTTCCAAAAATTGGTTCAAGCCTATAAAAATATAACTTTTCTAAAGGTTGTGCAAAATTATTTGATTTCAATGGAATGTTTTACTAAAATTTCATGAAATGCAAGCAAAAGGACTATTCATAGGCATCACTTGTCTTTATAATATGATAGTAACAACCAGAAAAACAAAAAACATGAATGAAAAACCTGTCCAAAATGAATTTAATTGATTATGAATCAACAATATATTGAAAATAAAGTTTGGTTCCATAGTTATTTTCCCTAAACATCTAAATGTGATTGGGGTTGGCTTCCAGCTGAAAATTATATGAGTGCTTTGGTCAGAAATATGGGATAATATTAGTCCTAATATAAAATAATATATGACAGTCCCACAGGCAAATATTTTAGTAACCACACATTTATGCAGTGATCATATCTGATGAGTTGTGTGAGAAATTCAAATTTTCCTTTAAAAAAAGGGTGGGCAAAATATAGACTTGCATTTCTTACTGAATCACAACTCCTAGAAGCTTAGACAATCTGCTAAATGTAGTTCAAACATGTGTTGGACTTCATGTTTCCTCCTCTTAATCTAAAACATCCTCTAGTCTGCATATATTTTTCTAATTTATTCATTTATCTGTCATGATTGAGTCAATATTCTTTAAAATATCACTTTGCATATATGATAACTTCTCCATAGGAATGCCCTAAGAAGATGGAATAAAATCAGTTTCTCTTGTCCCATGATATGAACCATTGCATTCAAATGGCAACAAACCGTACATTAAATTGCAAGAAGCAGTCTTAATAATTAGGATTTCAGTTAAACCTGAGAATCAACTTCTTGATGGTACCAGCTATATTAGACAGTAAAAAAACAGACCTTAATGGTAGTGGGCTGTCATCCACTAAGGAGATGGTTACCTGCCACAATATATATATTTGTATATTCTTTCCTATAGCCAGGAGCTCTACTAGATGTAATGAAAAAAGCTCTACTACTACATGTAATGGATCCTCCCTATTCTATCTATGTGTAGAAACCTGATCAGATCTTTCTGGTGAGTCTCCATGGTAAGGAATGCTTGAATACAGAAAATATACAAGCCAGGCTTCCCCAACTGACTGGAGCAAGTTGGGAGTTGCTACATATTTGAGAATCACTAGCTTGGAAAGGGATACTACAATAAGCGATGGTTAATGATGACTATGAAATGGCTTTTATATGCTAAAATCAACATTAAGATGAGAGAACAGAGAAGCACCTTCCCAGCAGATTCCATCAAAATATAAGGACCCTTGTAAGCTTGGTATTGTTTACTCTGATCAGCAGAGTAAGCTTACTAATAGGTGGCATTTTTGATTCCTTGGGATGCTTTGAACCACTGAGAACAATATTGACATGGAATGTTTTAAACCCGGAGCCTTCAAAACTAATGCCAGATCATCAGGAGCAGAGAGCGGAGGCGCGATCAGCACCATGGACAGTAGCCTGTCTACTCAGCCTCCCCTGCGAGAGAGTTGCCGCCTTCTTCTTCCGCTTTCGGCATCTCTGCCCAATTTTAACTCTTCCCAGCCATAAATTACAGGGCTATGGCGCGGGATGTCAAAGACGACCCCTCCCACAACGACCGTGGGTGGGCGTCTGTGTCTCACTGGCCGAGAGACCCTCCCAAACTGCCTCAGTCTAGGGGTATATTTATCTTTGGGCTTCCAAAAGAGGCGAAGAATTGAAGAAGCTTGGATTATTCCTACCACTTCCGGCTCACGCCTTACCTGGAACCACCTTCCCCCACCCCCACAACTCCTAATTTTCTGGCCTTTGGCTCCCCCGGCTTTAAACACGGGGGAAGCCCAGCGAGGAGAAGGAAGGAAAAGTCAAACAAAGGAATCCTCCGTTGTCTCCTGCCCGGTTATATAGGAGAGCCGACACCGGTCCGGGAGTTGCAAGGAAGGCAGATGGGAGAGGAGGAATTGCGAGGGAGATTAGGATAACCCCCTCCCCCATCGCTTTCCTTCCCTTCCTCCGCTTTGCTCATTGCGTATCTGCGATTTCCCAGCGCCGGGGATGCGGTGGGGGTGGGGGTGGGGGACACACCGGGACCGTCTTCCCCCTCCTCGGCCGAAGAAACAAGGCGCCTGCGCCATTAGTCCGTCCTCCGTCCGGAATATACATGAACCGGCCAAACCGTCAGCTGCCCATCATATTGTATGTCTAACCCCCACCACCACCTCACCCTACCCACCACCCCCACCCCGCTACCCCCGCCGGCCACTGATGCAAAAGCTCGAAGCAGCGCTCCCCGATCGATTTCCACACAAAGCAATTTTAAAGGAGGGTGGTGGTGGTATTGTACGGTTGGCACAAAATCCAGAAAAAGGGGTGGGGGTGGGGTATCCCGGAGCGTGGATTCACTAATAATAATAATAATATTCCCCTCTCCCCTCCTCCTCGCTTCTTCCTCAGCTTGCGTACCCTCTACCCATCTCGCCAGCATGCCTTTCCTCGGGGAAGGGGGAGTGGGGAAGGGAAGGGAAGGCGATCTATGTATGATTTAACAAGCACTCACCTAAATCCGGCATGGAGCATATACATTCTCGGCACTCCCGTGTTGGCATATTTGGGAGTGGTGAAGATATTGTCTTTTTTCAGGGACACGTAGCTGATCAAGGACAAAATCAAGAGAGCCACGCTGACCATCACTAGCCCCAGAACACTTACCACTCTGACCATCTTGCAGCTTCGCATACCTAGGGTGGGAGGGTGGAGAGAGAGAAGGGGGAAAAAAAAGAGAAAGAGAGAGATGCCCTGGGTTGTGAGAGCTACATTGGAGTTAACACACCCAGAAAGGAGGGATGGATGGAGCTGATGCGTCCGTGTGTGTGTGTGTGTGTGTGTGTGTGTGTGCTTGAATGTGTGTGTGTGTGTGTGTGTGTCGATATGGCTAAGAGCTAAGGAGGGGGAGGGAAAAAACACATGCAACTGAAGGATTAATGCACAGTGTACTGGTGCACAGATGCACATAAGCTCAGGCAAGTAATAATCATAATGAAATAATGCTAAGATCAGGAATGTTCAAGAAAGAAATGGAAGACTTTTTTTTTTAATAGCTCCAGAACAAACTCTGCAAACTAATTGCCGGACAGCAAAATTGATCATGTAACAAACAACAGTAAACATTGCCTTTGTAGCAGGGAGAAAGAAATTACGATTGATCAATGGCTGTAGCAAAATTCCACAAGCTGACTATAAACCACATCATGACTGAATTGCTAAAATTATTCAGTAGAAAGTTTGCCAGAGGTTTGGATTTAAATGGATTAAGAACTACCGGAACCAACAAGTTGATAAGATGTTGGCAAAGCGTGGCTTAGAAACTTAGGGGACTTTAACATTTGGACAGATCTTGTTTATAACATACCTAATATAAAAGTTACTGAAAAGAAGAAAGTCTGGTTCACTGATGTTGCTATACAAGGTGATGATGGGATAGTGGTAAAGTAATTCAGCGGAATATTTGCAAAATATGAGGACTTGCAGATCAAAGCTGGAAAAAGAAATCTCCTGTTACATCACCAATTGTGATGGAGTTTTTGGGGACAATACATAAAGGATTCCCTTGATATTTGGAAATTTAGAATTTATTGGACCTGAGCTCCCTAATTCTATCAAAAAAACCAAAACAAAACAAAACACCCCACCTTTGCTTGGAATTGTCTATATTCTTAGATGTTACTTTAATATGTCTTAAGTTCTTTGCTAGGATTTGAGTTATTAAGTTTCAACTAGTTTTTGTGAATCTAATTCTAGATATATAATATTAATTTAATATTGTGTCTCCTTGAATGGTTGAGTTGCAATCATTGCCAAATGGTTGCCAAGCTCAGAACACAAACCAATAGCCTAATTTAATATCAATATTATAATATGTTGCACTACCTGGAAACAGCAGAAAAGAGAAAGAACTGAAGAAAATAACAAAATACAAAAACCTACAAATAGAAATAGAACAACTGTGACAAAAGAAAGCAAAGGTAGTGCCAATAGTAATAGGTGTCTTGGGTGCAATCCTAAAACATCTGGAGCATCATTTGAACAATATTGACCAAATCACCATCAGTCAATTGCAAAAGGCAGCTTTGCTTGGAACAAACATCAACATCTGCCTATCCCAGGTCATGGGAAGAATTTAACAGGTGGGCAGAAATGCCAAATCCTGGCTGACTGTGTGATCAGGCATAATAACAATGCAATACAGGAATGGTGTGCTGTACCAGCCAATCTATGGGAATGGGTTAGTTACTTAGGAATGCATCACGGGAAATGTAGTTAAAGGTATCCTGGGAAATGTAGTTCATGTCACTTGGCCACATCTGTAATCCTGATTGGCCACTAAATTGACCCTCAAGGGGTTGAAGGAGGTTGCCCTCCATTCTTACCTGCACTCATGGTCTGATAACATCTTTTCCTTCTATTGTTACGAGATGGGTTAGGAGATAACCATCTTCCATGTACAAGGCAGATATACAAACGATTGGTCATTGAAAGAGGAACTTCATCACAAATGTGAGTTTTGAGGATACCTGATGTACCAATAAATGAACTTTGTTATGGAAGCTTTGTTGACCTATCTATCTGCATCTGCACAGCTATAAATCTACTTCTGTGTAAGAACAAAACAAATGGCAGCTTTGAAATAACAGTAGGAGGATTGTTTTAAAATTTAAAAGAAAAATGGATCCTGAAAGGAAGAGGAGAAAGCTGCTTTCTTATGCAGGAAACTCCAGAATCCAGACAGATTGATAACGATGAATGATGGATGATAATGAAGATTGTACAAAATTGTCCACATGAGATTCTAGAAAACTTTGGAAAGATACTTTGGTGTCCCACTTTGATCATGTGACTGTGAGGATAGTGTGATGGTGTAGCCATTACTTTTTCAGTGCCCTTATATCTTCGAACAGTCGCTAAATGAATGGTTGTAGCCAAATTGTGGACTATCTGTAGTTTATAGCTATTGATATGTGTGACTGATTCTTACACCTAGTGGCTAATGCAATAAATCAGTCCAACAGTAGAAGTGGTCAGCAGCATTAAATATCTGGAGGTGCAGATAACTAACAATCTGAACTGGTCTCTTCACACGTCATCCTTAGTGAAGCATGCAAACCAGCGTCTGCATTTCCTGCATTGGATGAGGAGAGCACATCTTTCTCCTTCTGTCCTGGCCACTTTTTACAGAGGCACAACTGAGAGCATTTTAACAAACCGCATCATTGGTGGCAGCAGTGGCCCAGATAGAAAGTCCATATAGAGAGTGGTAAGGACAGCCGAGAAGATTATAGGAAGTGCGGTGTATTTAAAGTTCTGAGCATTGTTAAAGACCCCACACATCCACTTGATGGTCTGTTTCTGTTGCTCTCCCCTCTGGCAGAAGGTTTCAAAGCATTTCTAGCAGGACTACCAGATTCTGTAACAGCTTTGTTCCCTATGCTGTCCATTTGGTAAACGCGCAAGATATACATGTATACATCTGGACTAGATTGTATTGTTTCTCTGTGTCATATAATATATGTGGGTACATGCATAATTTTGTATTTACTTATTTATATTTTTGATATGCTTATGTAATGTATATTGTATACCCTTTGAGAGGTATATGCAATGAAATTTCATTTTAATGTTTGGTGATCAGTGTACATTCAAAGTGACAATAAAGATTCTATTCCCATTTCCCATTCCATTCCATTTCATTCCATCCCATTCTATTCAATGACAGCAGAAGCTCTGGTTGATCTCAGAGCTGTGCAAAGTTTCAAAAAGGTGTTTTGCTTCAATGATTCTTCATGTGAAACTCTTAATTGAAGGGCTTCAAGATGCAATATGTTCTACTTCTAAAAAGTAAAGTACATTGTTTTCGTTTGTGTTCTTTTGACAGCCTCCAACAGCATTTCCAGTAGTTAGAAGAAGCTTCTCTTCACTGTAGAAATATCTTGTGGATAATATTAGAGAGAGCCCTTAGGAGTGTCTTGAAGTACCTTGAGAAGTCTGAACTTCAAGCAAATGAAGAGCACTTTTGTAGTATGTAGTATTTTACTGAACCAAACTGCTGAGAGAATAAATCTAATTTACCTAGATCTACATATACATAAACCTGGGCTGGAGTCTAATCTGGTTGAGGCTAAAACCAAAGTAATCAAAATGTTTTCAATGACCTCTGTAGAACAATTTGTTTCCCCAGTACACTTTCCTGAATACAATTGCTAGAGTTCAAGTGAAAGTTATGAATGAATCCAATGTGGCATGTCACAAGTCAAGTAGAAAACATGAGCAGATTTGACACAATATTTATGGTCCCACCAAAGTGGCTTTAATTGATCCAACTCATTGCTGCTCTTCCCACAGTGCTTGCTCACCTGTAAAGGCCCACACCTGGTCAGGCTTTCCCCTTCAAATGGAAGATTGGACGAGATAAATCATAGGGGGCACACCTTTCTTCCTATGTCATGTAATGAAGGAAATAATCTGGGCCTAGCCCAGGTATTTGCAAAACAGTTTGTTCCAAGGCATTCTGGGATGCAAGCAATCATACTGCTGTCACACTTTTTCTGACAACCTGTAAACCAGCTTCCCAAAGTTAATTCACTTTAAGTGGCTTCCCATGTCAGACAAACTGTCTTCTTGCAGGGCTACATAAGAACAGGACATTTCCAAGATGTTCCAATTTGCCGCGCTGGTTTGATCACCGAAGGAAAAACTTCTCAAGGTCATATGGACAATTGCCACAAGTTAAGAGAGTTTCCACAGTAGCTCAAGTCTCTGTTCTCTTTGTCCTTTTTTTGTTGTTCGTCCCATATGAGGAGGGAAGCCCCAGGACCACAGAGCTGTTGAGTCCTGCATTCCACTGTCTTGAATGCTGTCCTCCTGGGTTCTTTCAGACATGATTCATGAAGCTTTTTTTCCTTCTGGTTGTAAAATGTGATTGCAGCCACAGTGGGGTATAGACAAGAGCAGTAGAGGTTTTGAAAGGAGAACTTCATACCGAGTACTTAGAATGTGCCGTTTTAAAAAAGACCCATAGTCTCAGCCAATTTGATTGCTTCCCTGCTTAGCTCAGCTGGGGCATAAGAGCGGAATTACCCCTTATTTAGCCACCCCAGGGAAGGTGGCTGTCGTGCTAAATTACTTATTTTATTCCATCTCCCTGGTTTCCTTTTCTTTCACCATAATGAAAGAAAGCAGAAATAGTTAGGGGGTGGGAAACCCCCTCCACACACACACAATAGAATGGATCATCCAGATTTAGTCATGCTTTGGACAGGTATAGTAGAACAATGTACAGTAACACTGAGGCTTTTAATATGGAAATAACCAGGTAATTCAATCATGTGCATGCATGATCAAACCCCTCTAAGTTAATAGGGGCTCACTTCTTCTATGCAAACATATTGCTATATTAATAGAACGGTGGTGAAAAGTGCCAATTATATCTGATCCAGACAACATAGAATATGTATGTATGTATGTATGTATGTATGTATGTATGTACGTACGTATATGTACAGGGGTGGGATCCACCTATTCGCTAGAAGCAGTTGTTAACATTCTAAGCAGTTCGGAGAACTGGTTGTTAGAAAAAATTACTGGCCTGATCCTGTAAGGAAGGCAGGAAGGAAACATTCTGGCGTTGCTTACAGAAACTACCTCTCCATTAACTCTTATTATATTCTTGGCAGGACTAGAATTCCTGGAACGTCTCTGGAGTGTTTTACCCTTCCTTTGCTGATACTTTGCTTGTGCGGAGTGACCATTCAAAGTTACAATGACACTGAAAAAGGTGACTTATGACCATTTTTCACACTTATGACTGTTGCAGCATCCCCACAGTCTTGAGAGGCCAGGCGAGGTGATGTGTGCCTCGATGTGAGTGATATTGAGTTGACCACATCCAGCCAATAACATGACCACCAAGCCATGTCCACCCAGTCACATGTCCACCAAGCCACGCCCACCACCTAAGCCACGCCCACAGAATATCTATCTATCTATCTGGGGAGGTTTTACAGCTAGCACAACATCCATGGCAAAAGTATGAAAGGGACAAAATATGTTGTGGACTCACAAAGAGGCCCATTGTAGAATATAGAATACAATTTTGTTTTGTTTATCTCAATGTACTCTAAAGAAAATTAGGGTCAGTCCTAACTCATTTAAAACCAGTGACTTGAGGAAGAGCACTGGGCTTAAACCTTTTGTAATTGAATTGCATGCAAAAAAGGCAAATGGTTGAAACCACAAAAGAAAAGCCTTTTTAAAAAAAGCTATATGAAGAAACAGTGATTTGTGAATGGCACAAAAGTGGAACTGTTTAGTTCTTCAGCCATTCCAGGTTTTGAAAAGTCCGTGATGAGCTTGAGAGATTTTTTTTTTTTTTTTAAAAAGAGAGCCAGAACATCCATCTGATCAGGATATACATCTACTAAATGGGCTGGAATTTAATCTTAAATTAAAGCTTTGATTAACCATTTGATACCTTTTGATCACACAGAACTTCATCCTGCCAAAATGTGACAAAAATGGCTTTTAGCAGTTTAACTAGATCGTAAACCACCTGCAAGATCACAGATGCTTTGGATGTTGGCTCTCATTGCCCTAATAAGCATGGTTTATGGCAGGAGATTCTGAGAGTAGTAGGAAAAAAATATCTGGAAGGTTTTAGGCTATCTATTCCCCACTTTAACTCTTGAATATATTTACTGAGGTTAGAGAAATAAGCAGGCGATGACCTAATCTCATAACCTGAGATCTTAGTTCTTGGATGAGGTCACGGAGGACTTCCAAAATTGCTATTAAATTGTAATTTTAAATGTGATATAAGAGGAAAATGATTTGGATTTCTTTAGAATTTGCAATGCATGATCTAGCAAAACAACTCAGGCTAAGACTGACTCAGGCAGGGGTGTCAAACTTGCATTGTCATGTGAGTGACTGTTTCCCCCTTCACTGGTCAGGCATGGGCGTGGCCAGTGCATGATGCATCTGGCCCGTGGGCCGCCAGTTTGACAGCCGCGGTCTAGGAGTTGTTCAATCTAAATCCCGAGAAGGTGTGTGTATCTGGATTCAAGAGATGGCTCATGTTTAGCACTTGAAGGCAGAAAAAAGAAGCAATGGGTGGAAACTCATCAAGGAGAGAAGCAACCTAGAACTAAGGATAAATTTCCTGACAGTTAGAACAATTAATCAGTGGAATAACTCTCCTCCAGAGGTTGTGAATGCTCAACACTAGGAGTTTTTAAAGAAGAGATTGGATAACTATTTGCCTGAAATGGTGTAGGGTTTCTTGTTTGAGCAGAGGGGTTGGATTAGAAGACCTCCAAGGTCCCTTCCTTTAAGGGAGAGGATAATACCCTCTGTCTTCAAAGAGGTAATAAAACATTCAGCTGATCAGGTCAGAACTGAGTAGAGGCGATCTCTGAAGTAACTCAGTCCCACACAGGACTTTATAGGACCACGCCAGCACTTTGAATTGAACCTAGAAGCAAATTAGTAATCTGTGCCATTCATGAAGCAAAGATGTAACATGTTCAGATCAGAGGTGGTATTCAGCAGGTTCTGACCAGTTCTGGAGAACCTGTAGTGGAAATTTTTAGTACTTCAGGGACAAAGATAGCCAGAGAAATAATTGAAGCCTGGAAAATAGGCCCCTTGTCAGTCAACAGCAATGCTGATTTAAGCAATAAGCACTTAGACTTATATACCGCTTTATAGTGCTTTACAGCCCCCTCTAAGTGGTTTACAGAGTTAGCATATTGCCCCCAACAATTTGGGTCCTCATTTTACCCACCTCGGAAGAATGGAAGGCTGAGTTAACCTTGAGCCTGATAGGATTTGAACTGCCAAATTGTAGGCAGCTGGCTGCAGAAGTAGCTTGCAGTACTGAACTCTAACCACTGCACCATAGAGGCTCCTCATTTACCAGCAGTTTATCAGATACTTAGGAATCCAGAGTGCAGCAGCAGAAGAAAACAATCAACAACTTAATAGCCAGCCAACAACACCCTGATTAATAACTAAAAGCTGCACACAACCAGACACCATATAGCTACAATGTAGAGAACAGTTCTCTGCACATATTCTGAAGAGAGAGAGTAGTTCCCTTATAATAGGCTCCAGCACGAACCCAAAAGCTTTGAAGAATAAACCTTTGGTCCCAGTGACTGATTCAGATTGGATCCTGCACAGATATATTCACTGAGCCAGGAGAGATTTCTTTGGAATAGAATAGAATACTTTATTGGCCAAGTGTGATTGGACACACAAGGAAATTGTCTTGGTGTAAATACTCTCAATATACATAAAGAAAAGGAACATTCGTTAAGAATCAAGAATCATAACGTACAACACTTAATGATAGTCATAGGGTACAATCAACATCAAATCAACAACACCTATTGTGATGCAGGACAGTATCTTTTATAAACATGTAGGCAGTTGTATATTTTGTACTGTTTCAAAGATATGGAAGCATGACCAAGAGACTTTTGGAGAGATTTTATTCTCTTGTGCCAGACTGAATTAGGAACACCTTCTAAATGGATCTTCCAGGAGATGACCAGGCTAAGCCCAAGAGCGGAGTCATCAGTTTATGTCCTTTAAGAGATCTAAGTTCAGCCCCACCACCCCAAACTCCATTGATTCTTATCTGGCATCAATTTGCCTTGATGGTTAGTAGATCAGATTTTTGTGTATAGGTAAAGTTATAGTACTTTAGAACTCTATCCTTGCACCTGACAGATCTAGGGACTCTACAAAAATAATATGGCATTGCAAAAGCATTTCTGATTATTTTTAAGCACATTTAAACACATTTAAAGGATTTTTTAAATTTAAATTTAGAGGTTATTTGTGGGACTGCCTCTCTCTGTGAGTATATGCCTGTCCTACCAGATTGAACAGATTCCTTCCCTGAAATCTTGCCAGCTGATGATTCATTGGGAGTGTACCATTTGCATGGTTGTCCTCCTTTATGTCCCCCTGGTGATTTGGCAGGACCCCACTCTTTTAGCCTTTCAGAAGGCCAAGAAGACCTGACTTTTTACCTGGATAGAGTGGGGGTGACTGGCGTTGGGTGTGTGGCAGCCTAAGGGAATTAATACTGAGTCACTGAGTTTTATTTTGGTTTTGTGGCTTAAAAAAAAAAGAGTTTTGGGTTTTATTTGCTCGGCCAATCTCATCTAGCACACTTCTAGTTTCATCGATTAAACAATGCCACCAGTTGGGACCCCAGCACTGTGCTTTCTCCGTATAACACCACACAAGTTCTCCAGAAGATTTTAAAAGTTCCCGCTCTACTGTATTTTGAAGAGCCCTAGAGACTGGCTCTTCCCCCAGGCCTTTGGTGAGCTTGATTAAAACTTCCATTTCTTCTTTTTCTTTGTTCTCCACTGGGCTAGTTATCCTGGCCATCTTTGCTTTTTTCCAGTCTTTGGGAGATAATATATAAATTTAATACATTGTTGTTGTTGTTAATCACTGCACAGCCCACCAGATGTTCAGACTGGGTTTGGCATTTTTGTCTACCTATAGAGTTCTTACCAAGGACCTGGGATAGGCAGATGCGGATTATTGTTACTATAGTTGTTGTTATTTTGCCACTGTTATTTTTAAAGATGGATAGTCATACAAATCAAATAAATATTTTTAAAGCTAATGCTTCTATTAAGTGAAAAACAAGTTTCAAAATATGGCTATCAAAAATTGGCTGCAAAAATCCAGGCAGCCACTAGATGGCACTTGGGATTTCCTATAAACCTTTGCTGCCATCTGGTGGTCACCTGGACTTTGGAGAAGTGATATTTTAAGCTCAAGCTTTCTGCAATGGAAATAGAAGCTTTAAAGTAATATTTAAAATCTAGCAGGAACAGTTAAATAACCCCAGCATGGAAGATGTTCCACTGTAATAAATTCAGCTGAATGTCTGTTGTGTTAGAATATTTTCCAGGAGGAAACAAAGGGCTGGGAAGGGTTGTTTTTTTTAAAAAAAAAAAAAAAACTTCACATTTTTAGAGATGGTAGGATGTCAGTAGTCCCCAAGAGGGAGTGAAAGTAAATGAATCATTGCAAGAAATTGAGGGATATCATCCGTTCTGAATGGCGAAAAGAAGTCCAGAATAGTATCTTCATTGATTTTTCTATAATTGACACAGAAGCTGCGTTTGCCTTAGGGCCTCTCAAATGAAAGAGGTGGTAAGGCCTATGTACAGGAAGCCGCTTTCTGTTACAACTGGTGCAAAATTGCTCCTCAATTAGTTGTGTTTTTCAAAAGGGCAATAATGCTACAGACAAGCGTCTGGGTTGATTAGTCTGCATTTTCCATGGTTCATTCAGGGAAATTAAGCCGTTCTCATGACATGGCATGGCTGGGGGAAGAAAAAAAAGCATAGCCAATGAAGGGACCTGACATACTTATTACAAGTCTATGCCTTCATTGGGAAAGATATTAATACAAAATACAAGGGCTGACAGCTCCTGCTTTCTGACATTGTTGTGTGCAAGATTCCTTCCTGTTTGGGTACCAATGAAATCCTGTAGATGTCCTCTGTAGAATAGAATAGAATAGAATAGAATTCTTTATTAGCCATGTGTGATTGGACACACAAGGAATTTGTCTTTGTTGCATAAGCTCTCAATGTATATAAAGAAAAAATAAAATACATTCATCAAGAATCATAAGATCAAACACTTAGTGATAGTCATGGATTACTAATAAACAATCAAATCATACTAGGGTCATAGGTTACTAACAAGCAATCAAATCATTCCAGGGAACAATA
Source organism: Bungarus multicinctus (assembly GCA_023653725.1). Taxonomy (NCBI): domain Eukaryota; kingdom Metazoa; phylum Chordata; class Lepidosauria; order Squamata; family Elapidae; genus Bungarus; species Bungarus multicinctus. Next base: position 261,519,205 of record CM042834.1, read on the forward strand.
AAACAATATAAATCGTAAAGATACAAGCAACATGGTTATAGTCATAAGTTGGAAGAGATAGGTAGTAGAAAGGATGAGAATAATAATAATAATAATAGTAATACAGTCTTACTAAATAGTTTGACAGTGCTATGGGAATTAGTTGTTTAGTAGAGTGATCACAATAGGGAAAAAACTGTCCTTGTGTTTAGTTGTTCTGGTGTGCAGTGCTCTATAGTATCATTTTGAGGGTAGAAGTTGAAACAATTTATGTCCAGGATGTGAAGGGTCTGTAGATATTTGAGGTATAGATATTCTTAGGGTATAGATATAGATAGGGTGAGATGTGTGCCTGACTGAATCTTCTGGAATGCACTTCCAAAATAGGGAGTTCCCCGAATCTATGTTTCATGGTGTGATATGCCATTTAAAATATTGAGTCGGTATCTAATTGTATTTATTGTAGTTACGCTTGCTATTTCCAGGCTGATTTTTTTATTGCTTCTAGTTCCCCCCCCCCCTTTTCTTAGTGGTTTGGCAAAATTATTCTGCTTTATGCATATAGAGCCAAACGATGATTGACTTTAAAGCCAGATGATTATTCCCAGCTCAACTAAATAATTGCCAGTGTGGATTTTTTTTTTTAAAACAAAACAAAACGAAACAAAATAATGGGATTGGCAAACTAAAGCTGCCTTCAGTTTTTCTGGTAGTAACTCCATACATTGTTCATATTATTTATTGATTTTATAATAAAGTTCATGTCCATTCTACGATTCTGTGAAGAGTGTGGAGAGCAGCCTTGGGCAACCTGTGACCTTACCACAATGGGCAGCTTTTGGCCTAATTACATGCCTAAATTCAAAGTCCTTCTGCATCTCATCAATTCTGTCCTCTGGCGAAAGAAAAAGATGTCCCTTACCTTGACAATCTGGTAAGTGGGGAAGGGGAGAGAGAGAGAGGAGGAGAGAGAGAGGGAGAGAGAGAGAGAGAAAGAGAGAGAGAGAGAGAGAGTTAGTCTGTAATTCCTACCCTCAAAATGACGGTATAGAGCACTGCATACCAGAACAACTAAACACAAGGACAGTTTTTTCCCTATTGTGATCACTCTACTAAACAACTAATTCCCATAGCACTGTCAAACTATTTAGTAAGACTGTATTACTATTATTACACTGTAACTTTGTTGCTTGTATCCTTATGATTTATATTGACTGTTTCCTAGTATGATTTGATTGCTTATTATACCCTATGACTATTATTAAGTATTGTACCTTATGATTCTTGATGAATGTATCTTTTCTTTTATGTACACTGAGAACATTTGCACCAAGACAAATTCCTTGTGTGTCCAATCCCACTTGGCCAATAAAGAATTCTATTCTATTCTATTCTATTCTATTCTATTCTATTCTATTCTATTCCATTCCATTCCATTCCATTCCATTCCATTCCATGTAGTTCCAATTGGGAGAAAAACTTTATTGTATGCATACTGGTGTGCTAGTGGGATACACCATCCTTTAACAAAAACTGCTTAAATTGGTGTAATTTCCTAGAGTAGTATTGATTTTCAATCTGTTGATCTCTGAAGCACAGGTAGTCCTCAACGTACAACCACAATGGAGCCCAAAGTTTATGTTGCTAAGTGAGAAATCTGTGAAGTGAATTCCACCCACCCATTTCACAGCTTTCCTTGCCACCGTTTTTAAGTGAATCTCTGCAGTTGTTAAATTAGTAAGCTGGTTGTGAAGCGAATCTGGCTTTCCCCATTGATGTTGCTTGACAGGAGATAATAACAGGTGAATCACATGACCCCAGAACACTGCAACATGCCATAAATGTGAATCAGTTGTCAAGCACTCAAATGTAAATCACGTGACCATGGGGGGTGGGGGGGAATGTTGCAATGATCGTAAGTGTGAAAAATGGTTTGATGGGGAGTAACATTGCAATGATATGCAAGAATCCCAGCAAGTATCATTGTCTTCAGATGCTGAAATCTTTTATAGGCAATTTGGTCCTGTTGAATTCTGGCTTTCTTCCTGTTGGAAGAATTATCCTTCTGGGTTCAGTTCCAAGTTGGGAAGTGCTGAAAGCAATATCCTTCTGGGTTCAATACCAAGTGGGGAAAAAGACACTGGAAACATGGAGGCTGCTTGGAAAGTTTAATGGTTTACAGGGCCACATGGCCTGGAGCTCCAGAGAAGTCTGATCACATACTTCAAAGTGAAGAGAAAAGGAAAAGGAAAAAAGGGCCGAGATACTGAGAGTGCTGGGTCTTATACCCTCTGTTGGGATTTGAATTGGAGCTTGTATTCTAATTGGTTGTCAGGCTCCCAGGGGCAACTCCGTAGGCTGTCCTGAGTTCCAGGCTTGGTCTAGCCTTGCTGGATGATTATGCCCTTAAAAGGGCTTTTGGCAATTTCTATAGCTTTACCTGGAGTTCCTTCTTATGTAAAGTATTCTGGCCCAGGCCTTAATGGCCTACCCATTAACAAAGGTGGGGGTGAATTTCTCCTTCTGGGGTGAGTTTCTGCTTCTTGAGTTTCTACTCTTTTTAGGAGAAATATTCTGCCTTTTTAATATTTCCTAGGCTATTTCAATTTTTCTAGGAGAGGGGTGGGTACTAACTTCCTACAGAAGAAAGACACTGGAAACATGGTGACTGCTTGGAAAGATGGTTTAATGGTGGACAAGACCACATGGCTTGGAGCTCCAAAGTGAAATGGACGATCACATGCTTCAAGATGTTGGGTGAAAGAAAAGAAGGGGCCAGATCAGAGGTGGAATTCAGCAGGTTCTGAAAAGTTCTGGAGAACCAGTAGTGGAAATGTTGAATAATTCAGAGAACCAGCAAATACCTCTTCTGACTGGCCCCTCCCCCATCTATTCTCTGCTTCCTGAGTCCCAACTGATTGGCTGGGTCTTCTTTTGTTGCCCTGCACAGGAGAACGGAGCTGGAAAGTAGGTTAGTGGGATGAGGAGGGAATGGAGAATTTACAGTATCCTTCCCCTGCTCGCTCACCAAGCCACGCCCACAGAACTGGTATAAAAAGATTTGAATCCCACCATTGGGCAAGATGCTGAGAGACCCTTGGTTTTATACCCTTTGTTGGGCCTCACCTTAGTGTTTCCTGTTCCTGTATAAGAAATATACAGTATCTCATTGGTTGTTAGACACCCAGGGACGGGGGAATCTTAGCTAACTTTGTAGGCTTTGTCTGGACCACATGGCTTCACCTGAGTGCTGGCTGTTGCAATCTTTCCAGGTGCCATGTGGTGAGATGGGGAATCCTATTATTTCCTGAGGGCCATGTCTGAATCCCATCACCCAGGAGCTGAAAGGGGGGCAGGGAGCTGCAGGAAGCTGCTTTGTTTTTAAAACATGTTTCTCCTTTTCTCATCCAGGGAAATATAATATTCTGCCTTTTTAATATTTCCTAGAATATTTCATCCTTCTAGGAGAGAGGTGGGTGCTAACTTTCTACACTACAAAACTACAAAGTTGCACATCAGTTCCAGTTGGGGAAAAAGCCACTGGATTCATGGAAGTTGCTTGGAAAGGTTTAATGGTGGATAGGACCACATGCCTTGGAGGTCCTGGGCGAAAAGGGCAGAGATGATGAGAATCCCTTGATTTTACACCCTCTGTTGGGCCCCACCTTAGTGTTTCCTGTTCTTGTGTAAGAAATATATCCCATTGGCTGTCAGACTCCCAGGGGCGGGGGAATCTTAGCTAACTCTGTAGGCTTTGACTGGACCACATGGCTTCACCTGAGTGCAATCTTCCCAGGTGCCATACGGTGAGATGAGTTTGTTATGTAGAATACTCTGGCCCAGGCCTTAAGGGCCCGCCCATTAACAAAGGTAGGGGTGAGCTTCTGCTTCTGAGGTGAGTTTCTGCTTCTCAGTTTCTACTTCTCTTTTTAGGGGAAATATTCTGCCTTTTTAATATATCCTAAAGTATTTCATTTTTCTAGGAGAGGGTGGGTTATAACTTCCAACATTCCTTTCACACTTCTGGTATAACAGAGAGGGTACCAATCTCTTCTGAGAAGGTGAACGTAGCCTTGTCTCATAGCTCAGGAAGCTATTAGCTCTTCCACCGAAGTCAAATGCTTTGGGGAAAGTAATGGTACTCTGTGGTCTACCGATACTTGGGGTGGACAAAGGTCATGCTAAAGTGGAAATGGAGCCATCCCCCAAAGACACCAGCTAGCATATGTTAATGAAACAGTCGCAATACCAGCTGTAAGTCTAACTGCAATGGAGTAATAATTCACTCTGCAGTATGGAAGACCGTAACCTGATGACCTTTAGGGTCACTCGTTCTCTTGTCCAAGTGCTGGACACAAACTCTATTCCTTTTTCTTTCAGTTCTTTGTTTTCAAACCAAACCTGGAGCCAAATGCAACATCAGATGAAGGAAATGCCACTTCAACAATGGGATCTTATTGTCTTCTCTCCCTTCCAAGACTCTTAACATTCTCCTTGGAGGAGCCTACAAGTCATTGGAAAAGACGGTTGAAAGGAACTCATCAAAGATTGCCTTGTGCCAGGAATGGAGGAACTAATTCTAGTCTATAGGTAATCCTCCCCTTATGACCACAATTGAGTCTGATGTTTCTGTTGCTAAGTGAGAATAGAATAGAATAGAATATTTATTTATATACCGCTCCTCTCCCGAAGGACTTGGAGCGGTGTACAGCCATGCAATTAAAAACATTAAATATACAAAAATTAAAATTAAATTAAATACCCTGGCTGTAAAACAATTAAAACCCCTACCTTAAATCCTAAAATTAACATAAAATTAAAACACCCAAATCTAAAATCAGCCCAAGCCGGCCTGGTCAAAGAGCCAGGTTTTCAAGGCACGCCTGAAGGTCCCCAGGTCCGTGACTGTACGTAACTCCAGAGACAACCCATTCCAGAGGGCAGACACCCCCACAGAGAAGGCCCTATTCCTCGGGGTCACCAGCCAGCACATAGATGCCGACGGGACCCGCAAGAGACCCTCCCTGAGGAAACTGGCAGAATGCGGTCTTGTAAATATCCTGGTCCGATGCCATGGAGCGCTTTAAAAGTTAACACTAAAATCTTAAAGCGCACCTGAGAGGCCACCGGCAACCAATGCTGCTCGCACAGGAGGGGCGTCACATGAGAGAACCTTGACGCCCCCATAACCACCCGTACGGCCGCATTCTGTACCAGTTGAAGCCTCCAGATGCTCCCACTCAGGAGCCCCATGTAGAGGGCGTTGCAATAATCTAGTCGGGAGGTGACCAGGGCATGAGTGACCATGCATAAGGCATCCCGATCCAGAAAGGGCCGCATCTGGCGGATCAGGCGAACCTGATGAAACGCCCCCCTGAAGACGGCCGTAATGTGGTCTTCCAAAGACAGCCGTACATCCAGGAGAACACCCAGATTGCGAGCCCTCTCTGAAGGGGGCAAAATCTCACCCCCAATAGCCAGTGAAGGAACTATCTGGCTATATTGGGACGCCGGAAACCACAGCCACTCAGTCTTGGAAGGGTTGAGTCAGAGCCTGTTCCCGCCCATCCAATTCTGCATGGCCTCCAGACAATAGGACATGACCTCCATGGCATCATTGGGGTGGCTTGGGGTGGAGATATACAGCTAAGTATTATCAGTGTACAGATGACACTTCACCCCAAAACCATGGATGATCTCCCCCAAAGGCTTCACATAAATGTTGAACAAGAGAGGGGAGAGGACCGACCCCTGAGGCACCCCACAATTGAGGGACCTAGGGCTGGACCACTCCCCCCCGCCAACACAAATTGCAGGCGGTCGGAGAGGAAGGAGGCGAACCACCGCAACACGGTGCCTCCAACCCCCAACCCTGCAATCGTCACAATAGGATACTATGGTCGATAGTATCAAAAGCCGCTGATAGGTCTAATAGGACCAGGACAGAGGAATAACCCCTGTTACGGGCCCTCCAGAGATCATCAACCAACACGACCAATGCCGTTTCAGTTGTTAAATGAATTTTGCTTTAATTTATGACCTTTCTTGCCACAGTTGTTGAGTGAATCATTGCTGTCATTTAAGTTAGTAACACGGAGGTTAAGTGTATCTGGCTTCCCCATTGACTTGGCTTAACCGAAGTTCACAAAAAGTGATCACATGACCTTGGGACATTGCAATCATCATAAATATGAATCAGTTGCCAAGTGTCTGAGTTTTGATCACATGATCCCTGGGGATGCTGCAATGGTCGTGTAGAAAGCAGTTTAGAATAGAATAGTATTCAACAAAAACTCTGTTTTGTGGTATGGGACACTTAATCCTAAGTCTGATGGAGTGTTGCCAGTTAAAAAATGATCGTCAAAGATACTCCAGCCAGGGTAGTTATAAAAAGGGAAAGTTTCTTTTTCTTGCTTCTTTTCTTTCTTTCTTTCTTTCTTCTTTCTTTCTTCTTTCTTTCTTTTCTTTCTTTCTTTCTTTCTTTCTTCTTTCTTCTTTCCTCCTTCCTTCCCCCCTTCCTTTCCCCCTTCCAATCCCTTCCATCCTTCCCTCCCTTCCCTCCTCTTCCTCCCTCCTCACCCTTTCCTTCTTCCTTCCTCCTTCCCTCTTCCCTTCCTCCCCCTCCCTACCCTTCCCTTCCTTCTCCTCTCTCCCTTCCTCTCCTTTTCCTTTCCTTTCCTTGCTTCCTTTCTTCTCCTTGATTCTTCCTTCCTTCCTTCCCCTCCTCTTCCCTTCCTTCCCTTTCCGTCTTCCTTCTTCCCTTCCTTCCTTCCTTTTCCTTTCCTTCCTTCCTTTCCTTCCTTTCCTTTCCTTCTTTCTTTCCTTTCCTCCTTTCCTTCCTTCCTTCCTTCTTCCTCTCTCCTTCCTCTCCTTCCTTCCTTCCTTCCTTCCTTCCTCTCCTTCCTTCCTCTCTCCCTCTCCTTCCTTTCCTTTCCTTTCCTTTCCTCTCCTTTCCTTTCCTTTCCTTTCCTTTCCTTTCCTTTCCTTTCCTTTCCTTTCCTTTCCTTTCCTTCCTTCCTTCCCTCCCTCCCTCCCTCCCTTCCTCCCTCCCTCCCTTCCTTCCTTCCACTCTTTTTCTTTTCTGCAGTTTATTTATCAAATTTCTATGCCATCCAGATCATCTAAGGGACTCGGGGCAGTTTACAAACAAGATGAATAAAATATAAAACATGACAAAGAGTACAATCTCCAAAATTAGAAAAACAAGATTTAAGTGAAAGGTGAAAATCAAAATAAAAAAGGTCATAGCTAAAAGGTTAATAAAGTGCAGGAAGCTTTCAAGCTACCAGCTACCCCCAGGGTTTCTTAAACTCTTAGAGTCCCTTGCTAATTGGCAGAGACCAGTCACTTCCTATTTTTATTTCTATTTCACTTTATTTGTATTTTTTATTTCACTTTATTTCTTTTTCTATATTTTCCTTTTATTCTTTTATTTTTAAAGTATATATTAGTGTTCCCCCCCCCCCATTATAATGCTCCATCACATTATTATTTTTTTAAAGGATATCCAGTTAGGTCCCCTGATCTGAAGTCAAGAAAGGTAAGTTAAAGGGATGTCTAACTTTGTACCTGACAAGATTTATTTTACAGGGATCAAGGCTTCAGTCTCATAGGGGAATTAATGATATTTCTTCTCATGAAGAAATCATGTAATTACTGCAGCAAGGTTGGCATATGCACAGAATTGGAAAAATAAAGATATCCCAAATGAACTGGAAATATTGAAGAAAATTATAATGTGTGCAGAAATGGATAAATTAACAAAAGAACTTAAAAATAAGGAAGATTCGGGTTGTTATAAAACATGGGAGAAATTTTATGGTTGGCCAGAGATGAGGAAGATCAAAGAGAATAAGGAATGATTATATGTGTATTTAAAGTGCATATGTGAAAATTATGTAATATTATTATTGGATTTAGCGATGTAATGACAATGATTGATGTTAGGGAAACTGTACCACGTTCAACGTTTTTATTGTAAGAATTGTGTGTCTCTGTGTTCGTTTATTTGTTTAAAGAGAAAAATTTTATTAAAAAAAGAAAAAGAAATCAGGTACATGGTGCAAAAGAAGTCATTACCACTTTGAAACTGACCAGAATTTAAAAATAAAATAAAACAAAATCCATTGATGGAGTGATCACTTAAGAAAAGTTCTCATATTGTTATGTATTCATTAAGGAAGGGGGCGGGGGGAAGAAGTAGGCAACCATTTTAAGTTCTCAGTAAAATTCTGCTTTGAACATTTGCACCTTTCAAAGCGAAATCCTTAGATGTGGATGAAATATAGACTCAAAGCCGCAGAGCTTGAAAACTGGGTTCCATGCGTGTGTTTTAATCTTTTAAAAAGAGATGCTTGTTAGCCTTTGCTGGGGCATGTGATGTTCTACGAATTCATTATCAGATGCAGGTTTATTAATCCTCTGACATGCAGACTTGGGACTTACCAGCTCGCCTGCTTTTGTACATTCAGCAAACAGAGCTCCCCTTGAGAAATGCACAAGGCAGAAGCAGCTTGTATACCAATAATTGTCTTCCCTTAAGAATCTTTCCATCATTTGGTCTTACAAAGTCAGCTGCTTTGTAACTGCAAAGGTAGACACTCTCCCAAGGATGCTTCGTGATGTTCAAGGGCGCTTTTCTTCCTAGGAAAAGTACTGAAGGATTCCACTAATCCACAACAGTGGTGGAACTCATCTCCGGGGGTGGGGATGAGTCTGCCTACTGAGATGAGCTGGACTGGTTGCTTTCATGGTGTGGAGACAATAACTTGGTCCTCAACACCAATAAGACCAAGGAGTTATAGTGGACTATAGAAGGAACAGATCAGACATCCAGCCCTTGCTTATCAATGGAGACCAAGTAGAGCAAGTGGCCAGTTTTAAGTTTCTGGGTGTTACCATAAAAGAGGACCTGACCTGGGGTGCTCACATCACAGCACTGGTCAAAAGGGCCCAGCAGAGATTATACTACCTGAGACCTCTCAGAAAACAACTTAATGAAAAACTGCTGGTGACCTTCTACCACTGCACCATAGAGAGCATTTTAACTTACTGCACCTCTGTATAGTTTGCCAATTGCACAGTGGCAGATAGGAAAGTACTCCAGAGGGTTAATGTCATTGCCCAGAAGATCATTGGTTGCCCTCTCCCCACTTTGGAAGAGCTTTATAGTTCCTACTGCCTTAAGAAAGTTCAAAACATTCCCAAAGATCCATCTCATCCTGGGCACCTTTTTGGGAACTATTACCATCTGGCAGATGGTACAAGATAATAAAAACAAGGACAAATAGGTTGAAAAACAGCTTCTATCCCAGGGCAGTAGCTCTGTTGAATTCTGCTATATAGTGCAGTGTTGGTGTGGTGTCGGGGGTTTCTGATTCAATGTGTGAAGGGTGACGGATGTGTGTTTGTGTTTATTTTCATGGTCATAATGTGCACTGACGATGGTGTTTGATTTCATTGTAAGTTGTGCAATGACAATTAAAGTAAACTAAACTAAACTAATCTCATGCTGCCCCTTATTTAACTCTCACCTTTTCCAATCTGATTCATATAACAGTTGGCCCTAAAAGATAGGCTAGGCTGAAAAATGACTTGCTCAACATCAGATGACAAATTTGTACACTGAATGAGGCTTTGGAACAATAATATGCACACACACATATATACAAACACAAACTCTCTCTCTCTCTCTCTCTCTCTCTCACTCACACACACACACAGAGAGAGAGAGAGAGAGAGGGAGAGAGAGAGAGAGAGAGATTGGTAAAGTTTAGTTAACAATACTAATTTATTTTAATATAAGTTTCCATTCCTTTAGATCGGGGTGTCAAATTCAAGGCCTGGGGGCTGGATCTGGCCTATGGGGTGCTTAGATCTGGCCTGTGGGGCCGCTCTGGCCTGTGGTGCCTCTGCCAGAGAAAACAGAGCACGGGAAGGCCACACAGAGCTCCATTTTTGCTGGCAGAGGGCTGCTGGAGGCTGTCGCGGGTGAAAACAGATTGGGAGTCCGTTTTCGCTGGCAAAGTGTCCGGGCCACCATAGGCAGCCCTGACATGAGTGACATCAAGCTGGCCATACCCACTCCGACCCCTGAGGTCAAACTTAACCCTTATGTGGCCTTCAATGAAATAGAGTTTGACACCCCTGCTTTAGATCAAATTAAAAATATAATGGATGTGACTGTTCCCTCTTATTTTATCATTTCCCTATTCTTTTACATTTTAAAGCAGTACAGTTTGGTGGCAGAAATCTATAGAGATGCTCAGTCATCCAGGTCATGGTTGTTCCAAAGGTGCTTTTTCAGGAGGTGTGCTGTCCCAGCCAGTCTATGGGAATTGGATAGTTACTTAGGAATTGTGAGCTGTCCCCTTAAGGGAATGCATCATGGGAAATGTAGTTAAAGGTATCCTGGGAAATGTAGTTCACGTCACGCGGCCACATCTGTAATCCTGATTGGTCACTAAATTGACCCTCAATGGGTTGGAGGAGTTTCCTCCATTCTTTGAACTCTCTAACTCATGGCAGTTTCTTTCTATCGCTACGAGATGGGTTAGGAGATAACCATCTTTTATCTGCAAGGCTGATATACAAAGGTTTGGTCATTATAGAAGAACTTCATCACAAATGTGAATTATGAAGATACCTGATGTACCAATAAATGTACTTTGTTATGGATGTTTTGTGGAATTTATCTATCTGCATCTGGACAGCTACAAATCCACCTCTGTGCAAGAGACAAAAAAGGAGGCAACGAGACTTTCTTGTTTTTTTGAAGACATTTTGCTTCTCATCCAAGAAGCTTCTTCAGCTCTGACTGAATGGTGGGGCATGGAAGGATTTATATTCCTTGCAGACAGCTGATTATCTGCATCCTTTTTTGGGATGAACACCCTTCAAATGGTGTGGGAGTAGGAATGGATTTCCGGAGGAAAAAGTGCAGACTATAGGAACCAGGAGCACAACTCAGGTGACCCTGAAGACACAGATAAATTTCCAAGTGCTTCAACGACCCTAAAAAGGGATGCAAATGACCAGCTGTTTGCAAGGAATCTAAATTCTTCCATCCTCCATTATCCTGTCAGAGCTGAAGAAGCTTCTGGGATGAGAAGTGAAACATCTTCAATTAAAAGATTAAAAAGTCCACTTGCCTCCTGGAAAAGCACCTTTGAGACAGTTTGGTGGCAGGTTAGGGGGGAATTTTAAGGACCACAGCTCCATCACTAGAGGTTTCCAAGAAGAGATTGGACAGCCATTTATCTAAAATGGTTCTGGGGGTTGGACTAGTCACTAGAAGATCTCCAACTCTCCTCTCCCGTTATTCAAGCTATAGGTTCTACTTTTGACATGATTGGCAAGAGGGAGTGAAGGACATTTGAAGTTGTGAAAAGTTGCCTTGCATGTAGTAAATGCATAGTGTTCAGTAGTCATCATGATGGTTGTAGATTTTGCACTAGGTTTGTGGAAAACTACAACAACCATTCTCTACCAGTGGTAGCAAAACATGAGTGGGACGCTTTGCTGGACAGAGTAAAAGATCTTCTGTCTCTTTCTTCCTGCAAAATATCAAAGATAGACATGGATATTAGTTGAATTGTCTCATTCAAGAGACTTGTTTAGAACAGATTCAATTGTGCACTTTTGGGAGCTTATGAGGGTATTTCCATCAGAAAAATAATTCCTCTTAGAAGAACCATTACCCTCAAAGATTAGAGAAGGTGCAGAAAATGGAAAGGGATTACATAGCAATATATTTATGAACAAAAAATGCAGTATTGGCCCTCTTTGCTAAAGGGACAAGTAGGTGAATATTTCTGCTGATTCCATCTATGCTGAATTTTTTGGCTGAAGTGGTTGCCACTGTTTTCGTCAGGGATATTTGTTAACTTTTGATTCTAATTTACAGTTCTGGTATTTTCTACTGCAGTGTTTCTCAACCTTGGCAACTTTAAGTTATATGGACTTCATCTCCCAGAATCCCCCAGCCAGCTGACTGAAGAACTCTGGGAGTTGAAGTTCACACATCTTAAAATCTTGAGAAATACTGCTCTAATGGTTTCCAATTCAATTACTAAGGAGGTGCTTGAATTCTGAATCCAGATAGCGTCAGCCAATGGGACATCTATGCCACACTCCAGTCCAGAGACAAGCAACTTAAGCAATTCACCATGTTTAGATACAGCTATTCAGATGCTATGGATTTACTCAAGCATTATTTTGCTCGCATCATGGCTGTCCCAAAGATGCTTTTTTAGGAGGCGTGGACTTCTTTGTTTTTCTTTTGAAGACGTTTTGCTTCTCATCCAAGAAGCTTCTTCAACTCTGACAGGATAGTGGGGGAAGGAAGGATTTATATTCTTTGCAGACAGCTGGTCATTTGCATCCTTTTAGAGCAGGAGTTGCCAACCTTTTGGACCTCAGGGACTACCAAACTCATAATTTTAAATCCCACGGACTAGAGACCCTGGGAAAATCCCCAAAAAAGTCTGCAGGAAAATTCCCTTCTGTGTTTTCCTACCGATCGATCATTCTTTATTTGGGATCGCAGGATACTGTCTCCAGTTCCATTCTTGGGGGGAGAGACTTTTGGCTTCATGCAAGGAAAGAAGCAGAAGCAGCAGAAGTCTTTCTTTCTCTCCCCCAAACTTTGCCAGAATGGTGCAGCCTCTTGGAGTAGGATGCCTTGCAGGGTCCCAAAGACTCATTTCTGGTGGAGTTTGGGGGAGAGAAAGAAAGACTTTTGCTGCTTTCCCTGTGTACAGCCAAAAACAGAAGAAGAAAGCAGCGGAAAAAAGCAGCCCAGTGGCCAGGTCAGGCGAGTGGGGAACGTGGGGCAAGTTCCCCCCTCTGCCCTTTCCCTCCTCCCCTCACTACCTCGTGTTGTTCGCAATGCAAGCGATGCAAGCCTTGGGTTCCCAAGGGCCATGTAGGCGGCATAGCCTTGTGTTCCCACGCAGCCTGGACTAATAACTTAGGGGGGTGCTTTGGAGGTGACATTTCTCTGCGGACCACCCAAATTTTCTCGTGAACCATCAGTGGTCCCTGACCCACTGGTTGGCCACCATTGTTTTAGAGGGTGGTTGAAGCACTTGGAGGTTTATCTGTGTCCTCAGAGTCACCAGAGTCGTGCTCCTGGTTCCTGTAAGTCTGCAATATTTTTCCCTCTGGAAATCCATTCCTGCTTCCACACCATTCCAAGGGTGTTCATCCCAAATTGTATAGCTAAAAGTCTATAGAGATTCTCAGTCATCCAGGTCACAGTTGCCCCAAAGGTGCTTTTTCAAGAGCTGAAGAAGCTTCTTGGGATGAGAAGCGAAACACCTTCAAAAGACAAAAACAAGAAAGTCCAATTGTCTCCTGAAAAAAGCACTTTTAGGGACACCCATGACCTGGATGACTGAGAACCTCTACAGACTTTTCGGATTGTAGCTGTTGACCATCAGGTGGCAATTCTATCCTGCCCATTCAGGGGAGAGCAGAAGTGGAAAGAGTTTAGAAAATTTAAATGCCAACAACAAAAGATCAACAAGCAACATTTTTTTGCAGCCCGCGAGCAGGCTTATTGTCGTTGCTGTAAACAAGCAAATTACAAATATGCAAAAAAAAAAAAGTATTACAAGGATGTGTTTTGCAGTTGTGCTCTGATTTTATGACATTTTATAAAATCGGTAGACAAATGCAAAATGCATATAGTTGTAGTACTTTTTTTTTTGCACCATTGTAATGACATTTTATAAAATCAGTACACAAGTTTCTCTCTGGCAATAGGATGCATTAAACCTGGAATGTTTGGAAGACGGCTGTTCATGGACCTGGCTACGTGGCTATGGCAGCATTTCTTTGAAAATGTTCATTTGCATTTAGGTTTGAATTGCTGTCTCCTGCTAACCATATGCATATTCGGATATGGATTTATATACAAAAGACTAAGGCTGAAAATGGTGCTGGGGAGATTTAGAGATTTAGTTTATCCAACCTCCCACTGATTATTTGTCTTAAACCCTAATCCTTTCCATTCAACTCCCCAAATCTCTTCATTTTTTTATAGAGCAATTATCACAGACGGTAGGATAATTGTGCAAAAATTAATCTCTGGAAGAATAAGATCAATTTGGGCAAGAGAGGAGCTATAAGACAAAGGATTTGGACCTCTCAGAGCCATGCTGTTATTCAAGCCTTCGCCTCTTTGCCATTGTGGGCATTGTCCTGCTGCTGGAATGAACTCCTTCTACTTAATGTCCAAAATCTTGGGGTTTTTTTTGGCTGGATAAGGGATAGAGGTGGAAACAGAAAGAAACAGAAAAACGATCCCTTCCATATGATTCCAACCCAACAGGACGGACAGACTTCGATAATTGGGACTGCAGAGAAAAGAATTACTACCAACCTGCCTTTGATTGAGGACCTGTATACTACATGAGTCAAAAAGAGGGCTGTGAAGATATTTCTCTCACATCCTGGACATAAACTGTTTCAACTCCTACCCTCAAAATGATGCTAAAGCACTGCACACAGAACAACTAGACACAAGGACAGTTTTCCCCCAAACGCCATCACTCCGCTAACCAAATAATTCCCTCAACATCATCCAACTATTTACTAAATCTGCATTACTATTACAAACAATCGTCTCATCGTTCTTATCACCCATCCCCTCCTACGTATGACTGTATGAATGTAACTTTGTTGCTTGTATCCTTACAATTTATATTGACTGTTTCCTACTATGATTTGATTGCTTATTATACCCTATGACTATTACTAAATATTGTACCTTATGATTCTTGATGAATGTATCTTTTCTTTTTATATACACTAAGAGATTTGCACCAAGACAAATTTCTTGTGTGTCCAATCCCACTTGGCCAATAAAGAATTCTGTTCTGTTCTGTTGTTCTGTTCTGTTCTGTTCTGTTCTATTCTATTCTATTCTATTCTATTCTATTCTATTCTATTCTATTCTATTCTATTCTATTCTATTATTCTATTCTATTCTATTCTACTTACTCTATGCAGTTCCAACTGGAAGAAAAACTTTAGTGTATGCATATTGGTGTGCTAGTGGGACCCCCCATTTTTCAACAAAAACTGTAATTTCCTAGGGTAGTATTGATTTTCAACCTGTTAATCTCCAGAAACATAGGTAGTCCTCAATGTATGACCACAATTGCAAATGTTCAAAGCAATAAAGAATTCATTCATTCATTCAAACAAGAGTCCTCAGTTAAATTGGGACAGGCTGGAAGAAGTAGCGTCTGGTGACAATCTACAAAGTGATGAAGAAAGTAGATCTAAGTCAGTCATTGTTACAATATTGGTTTACCACATACGGCACAGATAGTCCTTGACTCATGGCCACAATTGAGCCCAAAATGTATGTTGCTAAGTGAAACAGTTGTTAAGTGAATTTTGCCCCCTTTCATGACTTTTCTTGCCACAGTTGTTGAGTGAATCACTGCGGCTGTTCAGTTAGCAACATAGTTGTTAAATGAATCTATCTTCCCCATTGACTTTGCTTGTCAGAAGGTCGCAAAAGGGGATGAAGTCATCCTGGGACACTGCAACCATCATAAATAGGAGTCAGCTGCCAAGCATCCAAATGTTGATCATATGACCACAGGGATGCTGCAACGGTCATAAAGATCGCTTTTTTCAGTTATGTTGTAACTTCAAACAGTCACTAAATGAACTGTTGTAAGTTGAAGACTCCCTGTACATAATTTCATCTGTCTTCCCCATTGCACTCTAGGCACAACAAAGGGAATTTACAGCCAGGAACCTCTTATTCAAGTATTGACCAATTGCATAATATATAACTTCACCCAGACCCTGAAATGCTTTCTTTATACAAGAACCTCTCATTTATTTTAAGAGGCTTAATTTCAAGAAGCTGTCTGTCTGTCTTGTACTGCAGATGGACTTAGGCACA
Source organism: Bungarus multicinctus (assembly GCA_023653725.1). Lineage (NCBI taxonomy): Eukaryota > Metazoa > Chordata > Lepidosauria > Squamata > Elapidae > Bungarus > Bungarus multicinctus. Next base: position 261,535,112 of record CM042834.1, read on the forward strand.
ATTGCAGGCACAATTCTTACTCAGTCTCTGATACCCATCTGCAACCTTGGCTCACTATTCCCTGGTTCTTTCAGTCTTCTAAACTCTGGAAAATTGCCCACTATTGGTGCAGTGGAAAGATGGTGGACTAGAACTGGGAAACTTATAAGACCAGCCATGAAAGTTCCCTGCTGTGGTGACCACAGGATGTGGTCAAAAAGACAAGGGAGCAGTTGCAATGGTGTAATGGAAGATCTGATCATTTTTAGTTGGGTCAACATAAAAATGGTGGTTCTCACTGTTATGGCTGCCAATTTGATTTTTGGAGTCTCTTGGCCCTCTGGGTGACATTATTTGGCCCAATTAGGGTGGTTGGTTGTGTGGAAAATTACAATGCAGGTGTACATCACCTTGAGCTCCTAAAGGAAAGGTAGGATTAAATTGAACCTATAAGTCTTTGAAAATATGGCTAAAGGCAAAGAAAGTGGGTGCCAAAAACAATTCCTAAAGGACATCACTCCAGATATGGGATGGAAGAGAGGAATAATTGCTTTTCTATGTGCCTGGGAAATGGATCTCTAATAGCAAAGGGAGTATTTTTAGAACAGCATGATTTAATATGCAAACCAATTCTTCTACAAATCTCAAAACCCAAGCATGTTCTCCTGCAGTTTTTAACTTCTAAAGAGGTTCTCCTGCAGGGTTTAGTATCTGCACAGTTTCGTTGGCATATATTTATGTCTGGATTGGTTAATTATGAATTCCATAGTCATGGTTCCTATACCAGGCTAGGTACTTATGTACAAGTTCAGAACCAGCGTCAGACTTGCACAATATTACAATGTTGGCTAGTTTTGAGACGTATATTTTTAAAGTTCTGCTGGTGATTATTTAAAATCAAAGGAAAGGTGGCATTTTCTTAGCTACTGCATGGCTCTTCTGCTCTTGTGGGCAGATCATTTCATAGGAATTTCTTTTTCACCTGGGTTTTGGCTTCAGTTACTCTAACAGGTCTTCCAATGGGAAAGGTGACTTGGCAGCTTAGCAACTCCATGTCAGAGGAATTTGTGTGTGGTGGGAAAAAGAGAACGTAGGTGCAAATGATTAGACAAATACATATTCTATGAAATAAGGAGAAGGGTTGGGAGGGAGACACAATGTCTTGTTAACTTCCTGATAATACGGAGCAGGAATATGGGAATGTGTGTTCAACAAATTAGGAAGACACAATAGACACAACAGCTAGAATCCTCCAACCCTCAAAAATAACAACATCCCACAAACCCTCAGCCACACTCTGCCAGGAATTATCCAGAACCAAAGACAAAATACAGACAGATGAAAGAAACAATGTCACCTACAAAATCAACCGTAACCAGTGCAACCAATTCTACGTGGGACAAACATTACATCAATTAAACCAGGATTCACAAACACCAGACTTGAAATTTTAGACCTAGACAACCTAGAACTATGCCGCCTTCGGTCCAATCTAAGTATAGTTCGTAAAATTATCTACTGCAATGTCAATGAATACTTCAACTTCAACCATAACAACACAAGAGCACACAATAGATACAAACTCAAGGTAAACCGCACCAAACTTGATTGCAGGAAATACGATTTCAGTAACAGAGCGGTCAATGTCTGGAATACTCTACCTGACTCTGTGGTTTCTTCCCCAAACCCCAAAAACTTTAACCTTAGACTGTCTACTATTGACCTCACCCCTTTCCTAAGAGGTATGTAGGGGGCGTGCATAAGCGCACCAATGTGCCTACCGTCCCTGTCCTATTGCTTCTTTTTATTTTTCTTATATGTATCCTTCATATATTCATAACTATGTTTATACTTATACCTGTTATCTTATAATTGCTTGACTAAATAAACAAACAAACAAACAAACAAACCATCTGGTAGTCAAACACCATGATCCCAAATCCTTAATTTCTACCCATACCAACACCAAGCAGCACCAGTTTGGGGCAACACAAAAATCAATGGCCATGCTAGCACCTGCCCCGCTTGTGAGTTCATCAAAGACTAGCATTCCACAAGCAATTCCATCAACAGACACTTTGACCTACAACCAGCCTATGAACCCCTCTGAATCCAAATCAACCGCACAGCTGACCAGAGACAGCACTGACCCTCAACCAACTCATGCAATTCCCCCACACACACACCAGCAGTTCATCTCCCAATGACCCTCACCTGAGGTAATCTCCTTATCACAAGACCCATCACAAGACTCACTGATGACTCACAGCTGACTCATCATAAGACCTGTCACAAGATCCTTACTTGACACACCCACACTGCGATGTAAAAAAGATGTTTAGACTCTAGAAAGAGTGCAGAGAAGAGTAACAAAGATGATTAGAGGATTGGAGGCTAAAACATATGAAGAATAGTTGCAGGAATTGGGTATGTCTAGTCTAATGAAAAGAAGGGCTAGGAGAGACATGATAGCAGTGTTCCAATATCTCAGGGACTCCAACAAAGAAGAGGGAGTCAAGCTATTCTCCAAAGCACCTGAGGGCAGGACGAGAAGCAATGGATGGAAACTAATCAAGAAGAGAAGCAACCTAGAACTAAGGAGAAATTTCCTGAAAGTTGGAACAATTAATTGGAAGAACAACTTGCCTCCAGAAATTGTAAATGCTCCAACACTGAAAGTTTTAAAGAAGAGATTGGATAACCATTTGTCTGAAATGGTATAGGGTTTCCTGCCTGAGCAGGGGGTTGGACTAGAAGACATCCAAGATCCCTTCCAACTCAGTGATTCTAAGATTGCTCTTTCCAACCTTTTCAGTTGACTTCCAACAAGCAAGTCAATGAGGGAAGCTGGATTCAATTAATGACCATGTGATTTATTTAACAACGATAGTGATTTGCTTAACAACCCTGGTCATAGGAACTGAGTGCATGCATTTAACAATGCAATGGGTGCCTTGCTTAGCAATGGAAATCCTGGTCTCAATTGTAGTCATAAATTGAGGACTACTTCTCTCTATATATATCATAATAAACTAAACTGAAAGAAGAGATTGCAATTCTATGTTGTTTATTCTCATTGTTGTGGAGTGAACGGCAGTGGAGACAAATGCAGATTGTTTTCAGATTGCTTCTTGGGGTTTGGGAAGTGACAACAGATACAAAATGGAAGCAGGTTCACAATCATTGGGAACTGTGTTTCCTTGGCATGTGGTTTGCTTTTCGAGAGGGCCCCAAAGTGCCCACCTTATGAAGCATTTAATAGCCCAGTGCGTGGCATCAGGAAATAAATTCAATGTCTTTCACCAGCTACAGCTCAGTCAATTTCAACCACCAGGCCTCTAATTGGGCTAGGAGCGATTTCGCCTTCATTCGCTTTGCCAATAAAATCATGTTCTTTTATGGCAGGGAGTAGATAAACTAGGAAAATACAGGATTACCTCTGTGGTTGTATATTATCAGCAGGGCCTCTTTTGCAAGGAGAAATTATTCCCATTCTCCTCCTACGCGGATAATTATCATGGGGCCCAACACAAAACTTCGGTGGGCATCCCGAATTCGGAAGCCAAACTTGAACAGCTTGCTGGGGAAGGAGAGGAGAGGGAAAGATGTGAAGCTTAGAACAAAGCCAAGTTCCCATTCTTGCATTGTGCTAAACGCCAGGTATAATAATGCCTTATTAAAAGTGCTCCTTCTGAGATTTCGTTCTTTTTTTCCTCCCACACAAAAGAGCTTCATCATAGGAAGAAGGAAAGAGAAGGAAGGAGAAAGAAAGATTTACAAAAGAGAAGCCCAAAGGATTTAGACCATCAGTCACTCCACCGAGGAGCTCTCTCACATTCATGCTGTGGATATTTACCGGATATAAATATTCTGGTAGATATTTAGGAAAGGAGAGAGGGAGGGAAGGAAGGAAGGAAGGAGGGAGGGAGGAATCAGCAGCTAGAAAGATAAAGCCCTATGGCGGGAGAGGACAACTCAGGCAGTTGCTTAGCAACAAGTCAGCTGAAGAGTTATCTTTACTCCCTTTTTATTTTTCTCTTGTTTTCACGCAGCTCTAATAGATGATCGATTCTCTTTTGCTCCTCCTCCTGTCTTCACCCCAAATGTTTGCTTCACTCCGGTAACAAAATGAAAAGCGGGGTTGGTTGGTTGGCTTGGCAACTTTTAGCTGCCTCTACAGCCCACTTGCTACCAGAACTTCTAACGTGGGGTCTCCATCCATCCTCCCTGCGTGGGAATCCCAAAGGACCGAGCAAAAAATATTCCTATGATTGCAAAGATATTAATGACGATGGTGTCCAGAAGGAAAAACAACAACAGCCCTGGGAAGAAAATTAAATGGTTTTGGATTTCCAGGGAAAAGGGGCACGGAAAGGCCAAAGAGAGCACGGTTCTGTGGGCGTGGCTTGGTGGGTGTGGTGTGGCTTGGTGGGCATGGCAGGGGAAGGCTACTGCAAAACCTCCATTCCCTCCCCACTCCCCACTCCTCGGGGGAAGGATACTGCAAAATTCCCTTCCCTCCTACCCCACTAACCTGCTTTCCAGCTCTGTTTTTCACTTCACTAACCTGCTTTGCTGCTGGGTCTTCTTTTGTTGCAGGGCAACAAAAGAAGACCTAGACGATCAGCTGGGACTCGAGAGACAGAGAATAGATGGGGGTGGGGCCAGTCAAAGGTGGTATTTGCTGGTTCTCCAAACTACTCAAAATTTCCGCTACCGGTTCTCCAGAACTGGTCAGAACCTACTGAATACCTCCTCTGGCATGGGCGTCTGACAGAGGTGGTATTCAGCAGGTTTTGTTCAGTTCTGGAGAACCAGTAGTAGAAATTTTGAGTAGTTCAGAGAACCGGCAAATACCACCTCTGACTGGCCCCTGCTTCCATCTATTCTCGGCCTCCTGAATCCCAGCTGATCGGCTGGGTCTTCTTTGGTTGCCCTGCACAGGAGAACGGAACTGGAAAGCAGGTTAGTGAGGTGGGGTGGGAATGGAGATTTTACAGTACCCTTCCCCTGCCACCCCCACAAAGCCACGCCCACCAAGCCACGCCCACAGAACTGGTAGTAACTATTTTTGAATCCCACCACTGGTGGTCTGTGGATGTGGGTAAGTGATGTCACTTACATCAAAGCGACACAATTTATGTCCTTAGCATGATGATGTCATGACAACAGATGCCTCTGAAAGAATCTTTAAAAGCTGTCCATGCTTATTGCCTTTTGTTCTATTTCATGTGCAATGTTACATACATTTATAGGAGAGTGTCACTGAATGTCAAAAGCAAATATTACATCTGGATGAAAAGAAAACAGGCAGCCTTGCTGTTTAAAGATACATGCATTTTTCTTCTTTCCTGCTTGGCCCCTTCCAAAAGGGGCAGCAGAAAGACCAAATGAGAGCATGGGCCAGTGGTAGGATTTTTTAATTTTTTTTCTTACTACTGGTTTTGTGGTCCTCCAGGTAGTTCTCGATTTACACCAGTTTGTTTAGTGACTGCTCAAAGTTACAAAGGCACTGAAAAAGGTGAGGTGTGACCATTTTTCACCTGACTGCCGCAACAGCCCCATGGTCATGTGATCAAAATTAAATAAATAACAGATAAATAACAGATAATCAGAGTTGGAAGGGACCTTGTAGGTCATCTAGTCCAACCCCCTGCCCAACCAGGAGAATCTATGCCATGCGTGCCACCAGAACCATTTGTGCGGTCACATGAGCCCCAGGCAAATTTACCTCACTATGCATGTGCATGACTCCCAGCTGATTTTCAGCCTGTTTGAGGCCTTTTTAGACCTCCCAGAGGCTCGAGGGAAGCCTCTGCAGCCTTTGGAGGCCAAAAAAAAAGGCCCGTTTTGTCACTTCCTTCATTTCTGGAAATACCGGAAGTGACTAAACGGGCCCATTTTTCGGCCTACAAAGGCTGCAGAGGCTTCCCTCGAGCCTCTGGCAGGCTGAAAATCAGCTGGGTCGGGAGGTGCAATGCAGGTAAGGGAGGGCAGGGGGGTAATCGTACGCACTTGCAGAGGGAGTATGGGGGGCGCTGCGCACATTGTCTTCTGAGTGCTGACAGGCGAGTGCAAGCGCACACGCAATTTTGGCACAGGAGCCCAAAAAGGTTAGCCACCACTGCCCTACACCATTTATGACAGATGGGAGTCCAATCTCTTCTTGAAAGCCTCCAGTGATGGTGCTACCACAACTTCTGAGGGCAACTTCTGCTCCATTGGTTGATTGTTCTTACTGTCAGAAAATTTCTCCTTATTTCCAGGTTAAATCTCTCCTTCAGTTTCCATCCATTATTCAACGTCTGACCTTCAGGTGCTTTAGAAAATAGCTTGACCCTCCTCCTCTTTCAGGTGCTTGGCAACTGATTCATTTTTAGGAGAGTTGCAGTGATCATGTGATCATCTTTTGTGACCTTTTCACAAGCAAAGTCAATGGGGGGAGCCACATTTACTTATACTTATTATCTTGTAAGCAATTGACAAACAAAATAAAATAAATAAATTCCCTTAACAATCATGTTACTAACTTAAGAACTGCAGGGATTCACTTAACATCTGTGGCAAGAAAGATCATAAAATGGAGCAAAGCCCACTTAACAAATGTTTCGCTTAGCAACAGAAAGTTAGTGCTCAATTGTGACTGTAAGTCAAGGACCACCTGTCCTCCAACATCCCTGGAAGATGCTATCTGTTTATGGGCAATTTAGCTGATAAGCAGGAGGAAGAACTGGAAAAAAAAAAAAAAAACAGGCAGCTGGAGGAGGCATAAATAAGGCTGGTTGTGAATGAGATTGAGTGATTAAGGCAGGAGCCCTCAAACTGTGGGGTCAAACCCCCCTGGGGGAGTTGCAAGAAAATTAGAGGAATCTCATTTTTTAAAATATCTGGGCCAGTCTTGTGAAAATTCATCCTGGGCTTTTTTTCTTGCTTTGCCTGCTCATATCTGCAGTGGATGGTTGTGGTACTGCAAAGTTTGAGAACTCCTTGACAGATAATTTTTAAAATTTAATGATTAAAAAGAAGCAATATACTGTATTTCTTCTTCATCGCTAGCTCAGTGAAACCATTTTATTCAGGGGGACAGATTCATTTATCAGATATCGCTCATAGTTTGAAAACCTCAACAGTGGCATAAGAAACCCATGTTCAATCACTGCCTGCCTTTGAGCTGGTCATTGGTCAACGAAATCCATAGAATTGTTTTTAGGGTGGAATGATGGGGAAAGCCTACGGTCTTTGCCTTGAATTCTTTAGTGGCAAAGTAGGACCAGAATGTAAATAAATTACACTAAACAATTAAAAAAACAAAAACAAACCAGCAACAATTGCTAAAGGAACACAATAAAACCTTAAGTGACAACTATAAAACATTTGAGGGTACGTAGTCCTTGCAAAGTGGATTTGTTAATTGCATCTGGTAACACAAAGTTTATCTTGAGGTGTAAATACAGCTCCTTCCAAATTACATTTTGAAACTTTAGTCTGAGAAATCATGTCCTAATAACAGATTGTGCAAAGTAATCTTTCTATCTGAAGAATATGTTGTTTCTAAAAGAGAATGAAGTGTTGTTTTTCTATGATAAAAGGGAAATTGAGGAGTTTGTCAAAAATACAAAAAACAAAACAAACCCCACCCCCCACCATTGCCTTAATAGCCAGCACATGCATATCTACAATCAAAATAGAGTTAATGCTACTAGCATAAAAATTACAGCACCCTATTTCAAATTAGTATTACGACTATGGTTTTTTTTTTTTTATTGTACCAGTTAGCGCTATGATGGGATTAAAGCATTAATGGCAACAAGTCAAAGCAAACATCACTGTTCAAGGAACTTTGGAACTAAAATCTCCGTATTGTTTCAACTGTCATTTGTTTTGGAGTAATTATTATAAATGTCTTTTATATGTAATCTATTATGGGCACAGCCTGGGTATTTACAAAGCCCACACGAAAAGAAAACTACCTTTCTCCCATAAGTCTTGATAATGTTTGAGATTCCTATCCAAGATTAGAGATAAAGCAGTTATCACTTTACAAGTCTGATAAAAATTTACAACTTTATTAATGTGTCTTCGGGTTGGGTAGGAACATGAACATTTTCACCCAGTGTAATTTAACGGAGTTGGGAGATACACCCAACTTTCTAGCTTTCACATAAAAAAAAAATGGGGGGGGGGGGAAGAAAATAAGTAAGTCCTGGTCATGTTGTAAAATGTAAAATGCCTGTCCTACTAAGAGGCCTACTTTCATAACATTATGGCATTAGAAGGGGCCACTTTTGTCACTTAATCCAATTCTCATTTTAATGAAGAAATCCATATTCAAATATCAGAGGGTGAACTTTGCTTCAGTAAATCCAGTCAAGGAGATTCCCATCATCTTCCTAGGGAATTTATTTATCAAGCTATTCTTAGTGTTACAAAAGGTTTTGCCTTTCAGTAATTTGATGACATTATTTCATATCCTTCATCTGGAAGCAATGCTTATGGCTTTCTCTAATGTACCCCTTTAGATACTTGAAAGGTGAACTCATATCCCCTCTTCTCTTTAGGGGAATGTCCAGTGAATCCGGTTTAAAGAAATAAAACCATCAGAAAGAAAAGGATGCGAGTATTTAAATCCAGGGGTGGGATTCAATTTTTTTAACAACCGGTTCTGTGGGCATGGCTTAATGGTAATGTGACTGGCTAGGCGTGGCCAACTCAACTCACTCACATTGAGGCATGCATCTCCTCGCCTGGCCTCTCGTGACTGTGGGGATGCTGCAATAGTCATAAGTGTGAAAAATGGTTATAAGTCACTTTTTTCATGCCATTATAACTTTGAATGGTCACTCCACACAAGTAAAGTACCAGCAAAGGAAGGGGAAAAAAAACTCCAGAGATGTTCCTGAGACAGGAAGTCTAGTCCTGCCAAGAATGTAATAAAGGTTAATGGAGAGGCAGCTTCTGTAAGGAACACCAGAAAGTTTCCTTCCTGCCTTCCTTACAGGATTAGGCCAGTAATTTCTTCTAACAACTGGTTCTCCGAACTGCTTAGAATGTTAACAACTGGTTGTAGCGAATAGGTGCGAACCTGTAGAATCCCACCCCTGTCTAAATCCCAGAAAGAGTATTTTTGGTCACTGTTCTCATGGTGAAATATGACACATGTTTATCTTTTACAAATTAGGTTCCCAAATCTGCATACATACTTATAAATTAGTGCACACAAACTTTATGCAGATCTATACCCCATTTTGCTGGCCACCTGTATGTAGTTAAATATCATGTATAAAAGATGGTTGTAAATATGTATGTAATTGTATATAAATGTAGGTAAATGTAAATAGAAATAATATGCAGCTAGCACCATACTAATAACATAAGGGAAAAAGGAAATTAACCGTTACGTGTATCTCTATACTATAGTTTGTTTGGCCAAACTGATGGCCAAGAAAGTCGTAATGTGTTCAGTTGTTTTTAATGTTTATTCAATAATATGTATTCCATTTTCTGGATATTATTCCGCCCCCTCCCCCCCCAATCTCACTTGCTCAGGAGCATGGCCCAGAAAGCTCTTTTTTCTTCCATGTTCTAGGATGCAGAACAACAGAGTTGGAAGAGACCACTGGTGGGCTGCCAACAGTTTAACAACCAGTTCTATAAACACTCAATAAACACCAATTTGAACCTCTCCAGCTCAACCTCTCCAGCTCGCCTTCTCCAGTAAATAGAACAGCTGAGGCGTGATAATCTATTTTGCCGTGTGAATCAGCTGAGCTATAAAAGGAGGAAATGTAAGACAAGATAGGATGGGTGGGCTGAAAGTGTGGCATGCTTGCACCCATAATGCAATGCATGCATGACCCCCCCACGCATGTACACGTGACCCCTGTGCTCCCCCATCCTCTTGCACATGCATATGTACCTCCCACATGCACCCTGCCCACCGTGCATGCATGGCAGATACTCAAAAATGAGCCAGCTGGCAGGAGGCGTGTGTAAATACGCAGTGGAACTGAGCTGGAGTGACGGCTCGTATGCTGGCAGAGATGGCTGTGTGTGCCACTTCCGGCACGCGTGCCATAGGTTTGCCATCACAGTTCTAGCCTTCCCTCCTCAAGAAGCCTTCCCTGGATCCAGCTATTTTAAATAACTATCGTCCAGTCTCCAACCTTCCCTTCATGGCAAAGGTTGTTGAGAGTGTGGTGGCATGTCAGCTCCCCCAGTACCTGGAGGAAGCTACTTACCTCGATCCGTTCCAATCGGGCTTCAGGCCTGGACATAGCACTGAGACGGCATTGGTCGCGTTGGTTGATGATCTCTGGAGGGCTTGTGACAGAGGGTTCTCCTCTGTCCTGGTCCTATTAGACCTCTCGGCGGCTTTCGATACTATCGACCATAGTATCTTGTTGCGACGGTTGGAGGGGTTGGGGATTGGAGGAACCATCCTCCGTTGGTTCTCCTCTTTCCTCTCCGACCGTTCGCAATTTGTGTTGGCGGGAGGGGAGAGGTCCACCTCTAGGCCCCTGGTTTGTGGGGTGCCTCAGAGGTCGGTCCTCTCTCCCCTCCTGTTCAACATTTATATGAAGCCGCTGGGTGAGATCATCCATGGTCTTGGAGTGAGATGTCATCTATATGCGGATGACACCCAGTTGTACATCTCCACTCCGGACCACCCCAACGATGCTGTGGGGGCTATGTCTAGGTGCCTGGAGGCCGTGCGGGATTGGATGGGCGGGAACAGGCTTCAGCTCAACCCATCCAAGACCGAGTGGCTGTGGTTCCCGGCGCCCCGATATAGCCAGCTGACACCTTCGCTGGCTATTGGGGGGGAAATTTTGCCCCCCACAGAGAGGGCCCGCAACCTGGGTGTCCTCCTGGATATACGGCTGTCGCTTGAACATCACGTTGCGGCCGTCTCTAAAGGGGCGTTTCATCAGATCCGTCGGATCTACCGGTTGCGGCCCTTTCTGGATCGGGACGCCTTGCGCATGGTCACTCAGGCCCTAGTCACCTTTTGCCTGGACTATTGTAATGCCCTCTACATGGGGCTCCCTGCGGGGAGCACCCGGAGACTCCAGCTGGTTCAAAATGCAGCCGCGCGGGTGATCATGGGGGCGTCGCGTAGCGCCCATGTGACGCCTCTCCTGCGCGAGCTGCATTGGTTGCCAGTGGCTTTCCGGGTTCGCTTTAAGGTTCTAGTTTTGACCTTTAGGGCGACCCATGGCATGGGACCAGGTTACCTGCAGGACCGCATTCTTCCAGTGATCTCCAGCAGGCCGGTGCGTTCACATAGAGAGGGTCTGCTCCGGGTGCCTTCGGCCGCTATGTGTCGCCTGGCGGCGCCGAGGAGCAGGGCCTTCTCTGTGGGGGCCCCCACCCTCTGGAATACTCTGCCACCGGAGCTTCGTACCGGCACGGACCTGAGGGCCTTCAGGCGCGCGTTGAAGACCTGGCTCTTTGAGCAGGCCGGCCTGGGCTGAGATGGTTTTAATTGGTCTCCATATTTATTATAAATTTTAATTGGGGTTTTAAGGGGGGGGGAGGGGCTTTTTACTTTTATTAACCAGCCAACTTAAATTTAATATTTTCTTAACTTTTGTATTGTTTGTGGGGTTTTAGACGGGCTGTGCACTGCCCTGAGTCCCTTGGGAGAAGGGCGGTATATAAATTGAAATAATAAATAAATAAATAAATAAATAAGTAGAACAGCTGAGGCGTGATAATCTGTTTTGCCATGTGAATCAGCTGAGCTGCAAAAGATGGAAATGTAAGACAGGATAGGGTGGGTGGGCAGGACCAGCTGATTGTTGTTCATACCAGTTAGCTAGAACCGGTCTGAAACGGCCACCAGAAGGGACCTCCTGCTCAAGTTGGAGGCCCTATATCACTGATGGCTAATCTTTTTACTTTTATAATGCAATGCATGCATGACCCCGCTGCGCATGTGTGTGTGACCCCCCCATGCTGCCCTGCCCCCATGCATGCACATGTGACCCTCTACAGTCCCCCCACTCCTTTATGCATGCGCACGCATCTCCTGCATGCACCCTGCCCACCGCGCATGCATGGCAGATACCTGAAAATCAGCTGGCTGGAAGGAGGTGTGCACACATATGCAGTGGAACTGAGCTGGGGTGACGGCTCGCGTGCTGGAAGAGACGGCTCTGTGTACCACTTCCAGCATGCGTGCCATCACAACCTTATACCAATTTCAGGTAAATGGCTGTCCAATCTCTTCTTAAAAAATGAAGCAGCAGCAACAACTTATGGAAGCAAGCTGTTCCCCTGATTAATTTCTCCTTTATCTCATCTTCAGCTCATGCCTGGGGCAACTTAAGCTAATCTTTAAGATGTTCCACTCACATCTCAATACCTTTTTGCCACTAAATGTGTCTCCAACCTTCTGGTTATGACATGATCAGGATCAGCTCCGCTTCCATTGGCCAACTTAGACTGCTGTGGGCACTATACCTTTTGTATCAGATATAACAGAAAAGGTATGTTATGGATTCTGTTGTCTAGGGAGCTACTATAGTAATGCCTAATGGAGCAAAAATATGCAGAAAAAATATCCCCTACCACTTCTGATTCAGTCTGGTAAAGGAATCTGTTTTAAAAATTTCTTGCAAAGGAAAAGAGAATTTCAGTGACATTTTCTGAGGTGGTAGGAAAGTATTTGAGTATTTCCTGCCTTTCAGTGTACAGTCAAATTATCACTGCTCTGCAGCTTCCTGGCCTACAAAAGTTCATTAAATCATCCCCAAAGATATCATCTGAAACTTCTACTATGTGGCTTTTGTAGAGGTACAGGCAACCAGAAAGAGAGAGGAAAAGATACAGAACAGAAAACATCTTTGACACTTTCCACTGTCTGCAAAAATGAAGTAAGTTCAAAACACCAGTATGAGAAATTGAAAAGAAATTCTTAAGCCTACTGAGAATATTTTATTTCTTTGTTTGTTTATTTATTATTTATTTGTTTATTTATTTATTTATTTAATATTGCCATCTATTCGCCCATGGCGATTCAAGGCGGCTTACACAATGTAAAACCATATTTAAAACAAAAGAATAAAAACAGTAAAAACTAACAAAAAAGAATCAAATAAATTAGTAAAGTACAATAGAACAAAATTTTGGGGAAAAAATAACAAATAAAGAATAAAGCCGAAAAAGAGAACTTTATTGCATAGGATATGTGTGTGTGTGTATACTTTACAAAAAGCACAAATAATTGTGAATGTGGAATCGACCAAGCCCTGTGAAATACAGAAAGGAACAAGGCAGGGATGTCCGTTTTCTCTGGTGTTATTCATCCTGGTTTTGACATTTTGATAGAGACATAAGAGAAGATAAGAGAATTGCTGGAATGAAAGTTTTTTTTAAAAGTTTCTAACTAAAGACATTCAGTGATGATTTGGTTTTAATTCTGGAGAACCCTTTAAGAGGGATTGAGGTATTAATGGAAAAACGAAGAGAATTTGGTCCATTGGCTGGATTTAAAATTAATGAAGAAAAAACAAAGATATTGACAAAGAACATGAAGAAGGAAGACCAAAAATAATTGTGGTTTTCATATTGAGAAAAAAAGTGAACTATTTGGACATCATTTTAAATAATGTGATTTGTATATCATGTTAAAAATATCTATGCTAAAGTATGGAATGAAATTATAAAACTACCATTGTCATGGCTGGCAAAAAAATTCTGTTCTGTGAAAATGAATATGTTACCTAGAATGTTCATATTTTAGACAAAACCTGTTTTGAGAACTGATGCACCATTTTAAACAATGGCCAAAAGACATATTTAGATTTATATGGCATGGGAAATAACCAAGGGTTAAGTACAAGATCTTCCAAGGTGGAAAAATACCTATTTTAAATTGCATTTTGCTGCCTGGTTTGGAAGCAGTGGCTGTTGTTTAGAAATAAGAGAATTTTAGATTTAGAAGATCATGGTCTGAGACGGCATGGTGTCTAATGGTATAAACACACTGAAGTAAATCTAGATTTTAAAAATAATTACACTGTTTTACTATGAATATGGAATAAATACAATTCCAGGCTACATCTAAAAATACTTGGTTGGCATCAGTCGAAGAAGTGTTTTATAGAAAAGAAATATCAGGAAAAGATCAATGGTTAACATATAAAAGTCTTGCTTGCGAAACAGGGAGCTGAAAATGAAATCAAGAGAACAATTGACTAGAGCAGGATTTAGCTTTCAATGGTTTACATATACAAAATTAGGAAAAAGATTTCATACAAAAAAAGTACCAGGAATAAAATGTGATAAAATAGAATTTGAAAACTAATTATGTACCAATGTTAGCATGCAATTGTGAGAATGTATAAACTTTTGTTGGGAAGGAAGAACAAGTTAATGAATGCATAATAAAATGGCTAAGAAATTTGGGTATAATATTCAAAAGGATCAATCATGTGATTAAAAAGTCTGATATTCACATTGTGGTACAGTTTGAAAGGAAACTATTTTAAAATGAAGTACCATTGGTATATGACACCAGAAAAATTGTCTAAGATGAACAGTATAAGACTACTCCTGATCATTGTCAGAAATGTGAAAAACATTTTCTTTTCTTTTCATTTTATCATGTTATTTTTTATATAAAGATATTTTATCATGCCTGATAGACTTGTGAAAAAAAGTGAGAAGATATTGGGTACAAATACCTAACATGCTGAAAATAGGAAATTACTTCTTCAATGATCTTTCTTTTTTTTCTTTCTCTTTTTGCTAGTCTCCACTTTTATAATCTTTTCCCTTTTCTATTTCTTCTCCCGTGTTTCTGTAGTTTTCAAAAAAAAAAGTTTGTCAAATTTTCATTTAATAAAAATTAATTGAAAATAAAGCAGAAAAACAAGCTCATTATCACATGAGTAATCCCCCCCTTCCTCTCCCTCTCCACCTTTCCCTCTCTCTCCCCCTTCTTCCACCTGAAATTATCTCCTCTGGTAGAAAACCCAAGACTGAAAAAAAGTGAGAAAGAGATTGAGTCATATAAATTTGATAAGTAAATAAATAAACAAATAAATAAAAGGCGCGACCCATAGAAGGGAATGTTTTTATACAGTATATACGAAAATACAAGACAGATTTCAGAACAAATAATATCAATTATTTCCTAGACCTTGTGGGCAATTTACAGGGATATCCAGCACATTCAATACGGGTCTCCTTGTATATTAATTGAACTCAACATTTCAAAGAAGCCTTTAATTGATGGAGAAGGGGTGTATTGCTGTAACTATTGCTCAACCACTGAGAGAGAAAAAATGCTTTATTAAACTACTGCTAACTGTCTAGCAGTACATCCTTATCTATATTCTCGCTAACTCTATTTTTGGTATCCCAAATGGATGCACTTTTAGATATTTGGCTCTCTCTATTTCTGTCCTCATTATCTGGATGGCAACTGAGGAACAATAAGGAAGCTGGCAAAAATAACATGCCTTAATGACTGAGCATCTCTCTATCCTGCTGTGAAATAGGAGCCTGGGCAATTGGAGGGACACAGAAGCAGTCTTCCTGTAATTGCAAATTAAATTGGGAGCCTCCCAAATACTGGTCTGGAAAAGACCAAGAAAGAAAGAAAAAAAGGAACAACATGGGAAACTGATCTCCTGTCTCAACGGTGCTTTTCCAAAGCACCTGTCAGAAATAATCATTATATTAATTAATTAGAACTAAAAATTACAGAAAAGATGTCGAGACTTTGGAAAAAGTGCAGAGAAGAGCAACTAAGATGATTAATGGCCTGGAGACTAAACCATACGAAGAATGGTTGCAGGAATTGGGTATGGCCAGTCTAGTGAAGAGAAGGACCAGGGGTGATACGATAGCAGTCTTCCAGGATTTGAGGGGCTGCCACAAAGAAGAGGGAGAATCAGACTTAATTTTCCAAAGCACCAGAAGGCAAGACAAGAAACAATGGATGGAAACTAATCAAGGAGAGAAGCAACCTGGGATTAAGGAGAAACTTCCCAACAGTGAGGACAATTAAGCAGTGGAAAAGTTTGCTTTCAGAAGTTGTGAGTGCTGGATAATCACTTGTATAGGGTCGCTTGCTTCAGCAGAGGAACTCCAAGGTCTGTTTCAGTTCTATTCTTATTGGGGGGAAAAAATCCTTCCATTCCCCTCCACCATCCAGCCAGAACTGATGAACCTTCTTGGATGAGAAGCAAAATGTCTTCTTCTTCCTCAAGAGGGAAAAACATCCAGTTGCCTTTTGAAAAAGCACCTTTGAGACAACCAAGGCCTGGATGACTGAGAATCTCTATAGATATTGAAACCGGCTCCTTGTCTTTTAGGATCTGGTCGCTTCAATTAGACACTGTGTACGTACAGTTCTCGACATGCGATTGTCATGAAGCCTGTTCGTGAAAATTGTGTATCATGACATTCATAAAATGTGACTGACCCAAACTTAGGACCTTTGTGTGGTGGTTGTTAAGTGAACCAATCATTTGCTGTGGTTGAGGTTTCTCCAAAAACCAGAAATAAGGGACAATTTTTAGGAAAAGCGCTGTAAAACAGTCATGTGTGACCCTGGAGAGCGCCTGTTGGAACTTTGAAGTCCAACCGTCCCCTTGTTTGGATCAGTCCTAACTTCGAAGGCTTGCTAAATTACCAGTCATAAATCAAGGACTAACTGTATTTCTGTAGTTATACAATTACAGATGTACCTGTCAGGTTTCCAAGTGATGAAATCCATTTAAAAAGAAAAGAACAAAGTCCATCTTCCAAAACCAATTCTTTTATTTAGGAAAGCATCAAATTGGCAAAATCCATGGTAATTCCAGATCTGACCACAACCTGGAATTACTCCACAATATTACAAGTTAGAAACAGCTCCCAAAAGTCACATTCTCCAATAGAAGTAATTCAATGTTGCTTGATGTCATAAATCTCCACCTCAAGGGGCCCAAGCACGGACAGCTCATTTTCCCATGGGAAGAAGAATCACCTAGCCTAAACAACTCTCTCTATCTCTACTCCTCCCCCCTTAGGAATGTGGCAAGCCTGAAACCCTTCCCCCATGACTGCCACAGAGAAAGTAAGGAAAAGCATATATTCTAAGCCTAACCAAAATGGCTACACTTATGTCAATTTTGGGCTTGACAGTACCTCTAGAACCAGCTTGGTGTAGGCACCAGGCTAAAACAGGGGACTGTGAGTTCCAGTCCCACCACAAGCGGAAAGCCACCTGGATGATTTCGGGCCAGTCGTTTTCTCTAAGCCCTTGAAAAGAGGTAATAGCAAACCATTTCTGAAAACTTGCTCAGAAAACTGCAGGGACTAGTTCAGACAATTGTCAGAGGTCGAAATTGACTTGAAAGCAGAACCACACAGACACACACAAACCCATATTTGGTTTGAGCTCTGAGCTTGGCAATGTGGTTGCAAACGTTTTATCACCATTCGAGGAGACATCATCAGTGCGTTCTGTCAAGTGTTCTGACTGATGAGCACAACTCAAAACGCACTGACGATGTCTCCTCGAATGGTGACGAAACATTTGCAACCATATTGCCAAGCTCGAAGATTATATATATATATATATATATATATATATATATATATATATATACAGAGAGAGAGAGAGAGAGAGAGAGATACATATACATATTCATATACATATATGTGTGTGTATATATACACACACACAGAGTTTATTTATACATTTTCCCTTTACATACATAAGTGCTTTGTGAACAACGTATTGTCTGGATCGATTTGCTTACATAATAGTACTTTTCCAGTTCCTAATTTCTACCCCTGTTATCCAACCATTGATAAAACAAGTCCCATGTTTGAAAATATTCTGTATCTTCTTTTTTTATATCTTTAATGCCAATTTGTCCATTTCTGCACAGTCTAGATTTTTTTTAATTATGTCTTCTACTATAGGCGTTTCTTCATTTTTCCAGTGCTGTGCAAATACAATTCTTGCTACTGTCAAAACATGTAATATTAAATATATATTCCCTTTATTATACTTTTCTGGTACTATGGCCATTGCAACATCCCCATGCTCATGTGATCAAAATTCAGGCACTCAGCTATGGACTCATATTCATGACGGTTGTAGTGTCTCAGGGTCATGTGATCTTCCTTTTGCGACAAAGGGGGTACCTATTTATCTACTCACATGTGCATGTTTTCGAACTGCTAGATGGGCAGGAGCTGAGGCAAATAACGGGATCTCACCCTCTTTTCAGCCTTGGAAGCCATATTAGCACCAGACACTGCCACACTGCCACATTCTTGAGCCTGGGAAAATGGGAGGGAGGAATTTCTTGGAGTGCATGTGGTTAGACATAAGAGCATTCTTCTTCTAAGTCAAGGTCATGTTATTTCTGCACCTGGGTGAGAAGACGTCTCAAGTTGGGATGGATGGTCATTGGGGCATGTGATGCAATGATGGGTGCAGCGGGTGGGGGGGGAGATTTGTAATATTTTACTTATTGCAAGGAAACCCGGAACTTTCAGATTTGGGATTTCCCAGATGTGCCAGTTTACTACTCTAATAAAAAGAACCTTGGAGAGGATGTCTGTCTCGGAAATATTTATTGGAGTTGAGGTTTTCTGGAACGCTGACACCTGTTGCGTGCTGCTGCTCGGGGCTCAAACCCAGGTTGACGTCATGCCAAGGTAATAAATGCCTGGATTATTACGGGATCTCTTTGCAGTGGAAGCCTAACAAGGAGTTAACATCAAATGCAATTAACTGAAGACAGTGCCTGCCTTTCTACTTCTCTTAAAAGATTGAATACATTTATTAAACCTTTCCCTTAATTCCATCATGTTGCAGAATGCAAGACTCCAAGGTTGTAATCACTTTAATGTACTATTGCTCCAAGAGTTTGCGAGGGAGCTTCAGTGGCTTAAAGAGCGTCGTTTGCCATTCTGTTTCAGTCTTGCCTTCTGGGACAATCAAATTCTCCTATGGAGTCCATGTCACATCCTTTTTCTTCTCTCTGCTCCGTTTTCTTCATTTCTCTTTCTGATGGCGTGCTCATTTTTAAAAAGGCTCCATACTTTGCCCAGATTTAGTTTCTGTCGAAAAGAGAGAACCCACTGAGGAGCTGGAATTTGTCATGCAGTATTTCTTTTATTTCAAAATATAGGAGCAATGTATTAAGGGAAGCAAGCAGGTTTCCAAGGCTAGGAGAAAAATCTATTAGCCTGCCTTTAAGTATGCAATAATACTTTCTGTCTTTTTTTCCCCAAGCCACGAGACTGCCAAGACCTTGCAGCATAGATGTTTACTTAAAAGTAAGCAGCTGAGCATGCTAGTTGAAGCAATGCAGGTTCTGCAGTGTGCAGAGAGTGGGGAGAAATATGGAGAACCATATATGTTGTTTTGAATCCCGAGATGATTTCAGATGGATGCTACCAAATGCACTTGCATAAGATTAATGGTAGACTTCCAATGACTTTTGCTCTCCTTCAAATAAGGGGAAAACAAGCGAGCAATGGCATCCACTGAATTCTATGGGGAATTCACCATGTCTAGGCATCCCTGCATTGTCATTTTTTCATGAGAGGCTTGGCCATATCAATTTGATGAAAATATATATATATATGTATATTTTCTTATGTTTTTGCGGATAATTATATGTTTGGTATTTAAGTTTCTTCGGGTATTTTCCCACGTCTTAATATTTGTGCTTTTAAAATTATAGCGACGTTTCAGCACAATCTCATCTGCCATCCTCAGGCTTTTGTATTGGGTTCTTTTTAACACGATTAAAAAAAAACCAATACACAAACCTGAGGATGGCAGATGAGATTATGCTGAAACGTCCCTATAATTTTAAAAGCACAAATATTAAGACGTGGGAAAATACCCGAAGAAACCTAAATACCATATATGTGTGTGTGTGTGTGGATGGCTGAATGGATGGGTGGATGGATGGATGTGTATATATATATATACACACACACACACAAATTAAAGGTTATATATATTGGGGGAAAGAACACTCACACAACATCATTTAAGAACATCATCAAACTAATCCTATTATTTAGTTCCCCTCTCCAATTCAGTTTAGGAAAAAAAAATTAACACAATGTCTAGGGGTTTATATAACCCCTAGAAATATTTTGAAATATTTTTTGAAATATTTTTTCTCCTACTTCTCATCTTTTAAAAGAGTGGGATGGATATATGCATGCCTTTATGCAATAAAACCAGTTTTTTATATCCGGCTACCCGTGTTTCCCCCAAAATAAAACTGGGTCTTATTTTCTTTTGGGCGCCAAAATAAGTACTGGGGCTTATTTTCAGGGATGTCTTATTTTTTTCCCCATGTACAGGAGGCCCACTTCTTCTGCTTGCTCATGGTGGGCAGGAGGCTGTGCAGCATGCCAGTGCCGCTGCAGTGAGGCAGGGGGTGTGTGGAGCTGCCCCACATGCCCTGCATTGGCTTACCTCAGTGCCCCCATAGCCAGGCTACCCACGCCCCAACACTTGCCTCACCTTGTACCACTGGCACAGCATGCCACTCAGCCTCCTGCTCCATTGCAGCAAAGAGCAAATAGAAGAACTGGACCAGCGACCACGTGGGCTCCTGCTGCACATGGCTGCTGGTGCTACCGCAGCAAGGCAGGTGTCAGGGCATTGATGAAATGGTTTCAGGGGCCCTGAGGTAAGCCAGAGCAAAGCATCTGGGTAGCTCCATCCCCCACCTCACCTCGTGACCATGGCACTGCAAGCAACCAGACGGAAAGGGCAGGCAGACGGTTGTGCAGACTCTTAGTAGGGCTTATTTTTTTGGGGGTAGGGCTTATATTAGGTGCGTGCATAAACATGCTAGGTCTTATTTTTGGGATAGGTCTTATTTTTGGGGAAAGGGGTATAATTCTATAATATACACACTGGGTTCTTTCATTCTCTCTCTCTCTCCCTCCCTCCCTCCCTTCCTCCATCTCTCTCCTATGTATGTGTCATTTACATACAGAGAGACATATACAAATTAACCAACCTCATCTTAAAGCAGACACTAATAATAGCATTCAAAACTCATGATGACTTAGTTACATAGTCGCAGTCTACTTCACAGGAGAAAAGACCATTGTACATAGTAACTTGAGTCCTTGGAATAAGTGCAGGATATGCTTTATGCATCTAACCAATTAACTAGTGATCAAATAAATATGTTCCAATCTCCTAGCAATTCTGTAAAGAAGGCTAGTGCAATCTGATTTCGTTTTCCTTTCTTGGAATGTAGGTGTGCTGTAGCAAGGCTTTCAGACTTAGTCAAACAAATTTAACGTGGCATAGTTTATCTTATGCCTTTAGCCAAAATCAAAGCCCATTTGGTTGCTCAACAGCAACAACAAAGTATGCCTTTTAAAATGAAATTTATTAGCTGGAAAAGGCGCTCCTTCTGACGAACACAGCTCTTCTATAATGTCTTCTTTGTTTAGGGAAATCTTAGGTGAGGTGTTCACAAAGGAAACCAAAGGGTGATTTGAAAACAGCATGGAATTACAGCTCTTGTCTCCCTTCTTTCCTCCAGCTCGTTCCAAAGAGCTGAAATTCCTTGGCTTGGTTTTTATTTTCCTTTTCTCATCAGGGAAAAACAAAATTAAAGTCTCCGAGTGTTGTCTATATTCGTTGGAAGGGTAAGCTGAAGGTCAAAGTGTAAACTCTACTAGCTGCACCATGATTTTGTGAGAGGAATCGATACTTCCATGACAAGCAATATTCACGCTCCCTTCACAGGAGAAGAACTCGCTTGAGTGACAGAAAGCACAAGAGAGAGAGAGAGAGACAGAGAGAGAGAGAGAGAGAGAGGGAGGGAGGGAGGGAGGGAGGGAGGGAGAGAGAGAGAGAGAGAGAGGAAAAGGAATGTGCAAGTAGCAATAGACATGCATTTCCTGCAAATCTAGAGCAACCTTTCTTTCCTGGTGCTCAAAATGGGAAAAAGTAATTGATCACAGTCTTTACCTGCTTGAAGCCTTTTGCTTCCTACTCCTGAAATGAGCAGCCTGAACTCACAAACCTGGCAAATAGGATGCATTGGATGAGAAAAAAGGTGCTTTACACACACACACACACACACACACACACACACACACACACACAGAGCTAAATTGAGCAGTGATATCTGTGCTATCAGGACTGTGTCTGTGAGATAGCAGATGCTTTCTTGAAAGGGAAGATGTCTTGTGCCAGGGAAGATAAAGGGGATGGGAAGGACAGCATGGAAAAAAGGATAAAATGGTGAGAGTTATGATTATACTAGAGTTTCTTACCTCCAGAAGGAATTTGGTATTTCTAATTAGGTGAATTTTGTTGTTATTGTTTAATTGCCATTGGTGGCACAGTGGTTAGAATGCAGCATTGCAGGCTACTTCTGCTGAATGCTGGCTGCCTGCAATTTGGCAGTTCGAATCTCACCCGGCTCAAGGTTGTCTCAGCCTTCCATCCTTCCGAGGTGGGTAAAATTTTGGGGGGCAATAGGCTGACTCTGTAAACCGTTTAGAGGGGGCTGTAAAGCACTGTGAAGCGGTATATAAGTCTAAATGCTGTTGCTATCGTTAACTTGTGTCTGACTCTTCATCACCTCATGGACCATTGCATGCCAAGTCATCCATCATCTCTCAGAGTTTATCCAAATTCATGTTCATATGGTCAATGAGACCATATAACGATCTCATCCTCTGCCATCTCCTTCTCTGTTCCGACCAAGACTTCCTGAGACAGTAACCATCGCACACTGTTTTCAAAAACCTTTTCTTTAATTTCAACGGCTGTGAATTATACGCATTCGCAGCCCGTAATGAGTCCCAAACAGTTTCTGAATAATCCAACAGAAGTCTGCCACGGTCTTTCGGGATAAGGCTGATAAGCACCCACCTTTATTTCCCTTGAAATGCTGCCAACGACTCAGGGGGTTGGACTAGATGACCTGCAAGGTCCCTTCCAACTCTGATTATCTGTTATCTATTATCTTATACACTAAAAAGTGTGTGTTCTAGAAATGAGTTATGGCAGGGGTGTCAAACTCAATTTCATTGAGGGCCGCATCACAGTTGTGTTTGACCTTGGGGAGGGTTGTGGGGTGTTGACATCACTCATGTTAGGGGTGTCTGTGGCCCAAGTGCTCTGCCAGTGAACGGGCTCCTGAGCTCCATTTTCAGTCAGGATGACCTCCTGAAAACCTCTGCCAGCGAACTACATTTTCACTGGCAGAAGGACCACAGACCAGGCCTTTGCTGTTTCTAGGGTGGCCCCACAGGCCAGATCTAAGCACCCCTGAGCTATAGCATCTTATATTAGATTAAAGGTAAAGGTTTCCCTCGCCCATAACTGCTAGTCGTTTCCGGCTGTAGGGGGCAGTGCTTATTTCCATTAGAAAGCTAAAGAGCCAGCACTGTCCAAAGACGTCTCTATGGTCATGTGGCCTGCATGACTAAACGCTAAATGGAAATGGAACGCAAAATGGAATGCTATTACTTTCCCACCAAAGTGGTCCTATTTTCCTTCTTGCATTTTTACATGCTTTCAAACTGCTAGGTTGGCAGAAGCTGGGACAAGTAACGGGAGCTCACTCCGTTACGTGGTGCTAGGGATTCGTACCGCCGAACTGCTGACCTTTCTAATCAATAAGCTCAGCGTCTTAGCCACTGAGCCACTGCGTCTTTTTATATATTAGATTATTATTCCTATAATCAAATCACTTTAACAACCCTGTTACAAGCCATACTCTCTGAGTTACACCCTGCAATTTAGGGGGACCAACTGGCTTATATTTGAGAGTTGTACTAACATGTGTAACGTACGTAGTAAGAGATAAGATGAACAGTCCAAAGTGCTATAAAACATTCAGGATGATTGACTGATGATATGCAATGAAGTCAGTGGTGACTCTTACCGACCACATTTTCTCCATTGTGATTTGTCCCTAATCTAGTCTTTCAAGCAGTACACTCATAACCACTTCCACTGAGTCCATCCACTTTGCTGCTGTTCATCCTCTTATTTTCTTTCTTCCCATCTTTCCCAGCATTACAGTCAGGGGTGGGATTCAACCGGCATTACTACTGGTTCGATGTTTACATTTTTCATGCGTGTAAATTAACCTTAGGCTGTGCCATCCAGACAGCTGAAAAGCACTGCACGCAGGTGCGCAGCATTCGAAAAGCCTCTTCTTTCTTGCTTTTTCAACCTCAGCTGTGCCGCATAAAGCAGCTGAGGTTGAAAAAGCAGGAAATAAAGGACAGGTAAGAGCCTGGGTGGGCAGGTGGGCCAAACAGCAGCAAACACAGAGCCAGTTCGGTGTCTGCTGCTCTTCAGAGCTACCAGTTCTATAGAACCTGGCAGAACCAGTAGCATCCCACCCCTGATTAAGTCTTTTCCAAGGAGTCAGGTCTTGGCATATTGCATATTGTGCCTGAAATAAGATAATTTGAACGTATATACAAATTAACAGAGTTGGAAGGGACCTTGTAGGTCATCTTCCATGACAAGCAATATTTATTTAACACATAAATGTTAAATAAATAAATAAAATAAAAAATCTAGTCCTACCCCCCACATCCAAGCAGGAGATCCTACACCATTTCTGACAGATGGCAGTACAGTCTCTTCTTGAAAGCTTTCAGCGATGAAGTTCCCACAACTTCTGAAGGCAAGTTGTTCCATTGGTTGATTGTTCTTATAGTCAGAAAATTTCTCCTAATTTCCAGGTTTAATCTCTCCTTGATCAGTTTCCATCCATTATTTCTTGTCTGGCCTTTGGGTGCTTTGGAAAATAGCTTGACCCCTTCCTCTCTGTGGCAGCCCCTCAAATATTGGAATCCTGACATCATATCTCCCCTGGTTCTTCTCTTCACTGAACTAGTCATGCCCAGTTCCTGCATGTTGTATGTTTTAGCTTTCAGTCCCCTAATCATGGTCAATTACTTCAAGTGACAACAGTGGATTGGTTGGTTTGATGATCCATTTATTTTTTTCTTTATAGTATTCTCAGAAGTCTTCCCCAACACCAAAGTTCAAAGATGTCAATACCCTTCCCATCTTGCTTTTCAAAGTGCAAAGTGATACTTCCAAAAAGTATCATAAGGACTACTGCAGCTTGAACAATTCTGCTCTATTGTAGGTATAGATCAGGGATCTTCAAACTTGACAGCTTTAAGACTTGTGGACTTCGACTCCCAGAATTCCTCCTCCAGTCATGTTATCTCAGGAATTCTGGGAGTTGAAGTCCACAAGTCTTAAACATGCCAAGTTTGAAGACCGTTGATATAGACATATCACAGCTTTGCAGCAATTTTTCCATGGCCTTCATGGCTGCTTTACTAACACCAGCTCTTCAGAATATTTCTTGATCAGGATGATTATATGAAGATTTCTTTACATAGACCTTGGGGATGTAGTGGCTCAGTGGTTAGGACGATGAGTCTTAGACAGTTAAAAGTCTACAGCTCGGCAGTTCAAGACCTGAGTGTTATGAGACAGAGTGAGCTCCTGTCACTTGTCCCAGCTCCTGCTGATCTAGTAGCTTGAAAGCATGCAAATACAGGTAGATAAATAGGTACCATATAAAAGCATGCAGGAAGGTAACAGTGTTCCATGTTTCACCATACATGCTGTGCTGTAGTGTGATGTCATGCTGGCCACATGACTATGGAAACATCTTCCAACAGTGCTGGCTCTTTGATGTAAAAAATGGAGATTCTAAAGTCAGTCATCACTATCAGTATAAAACCTATGGGGACCCCTTTACCTTTTTACCTTTTTAACATAGACCTCCACTTTAAGATTCTGGGTAGTATGGCACACACACAACTGCCACATTTTTCCACATTGCTAATTCTGGAAATAATGAATGATTTTTTGGTTTGGAAGAGTCCATGTGTTCTGCAATGTTGAAGGTCATTTAGGTGGAAAGCAGGGAATTCTTCATTCCTCACCTCCATTAATCTTGCTTTCATTTTTGTGTGTGTGTTGAGATAGAGATTTTGCAAGGGACTTGTTACCCGCACCTTAAACTACACATTTGCTAAGCATTTCCATTGGTGTTGCCTCTTTCAAGGTAGGAAGGAGAATTGACAATGCTACTATCTTTCAAAGTGACCTTGATTATGTGTCTGAATGGTCAAACAAACAGACCAACAAATGCTCTGTCCTATTCATTGGTAAAAAAAAATCAGTACACCAAATACAAACTAGACAGATATGACCTCGTTGATGATCCTCACTCTGTCAAGGACCTTAGAGTTCTCATATCAAATGACCTAAGTGCCAGAGCTCTCTGTAACAGCATTGCCAAAAAGACATTAAGAGTTGTAAATCTAATCTTACGAAGCTTCTCCTCTGGAAATATCGAATAGCGAATGCTAGCTAGAGCATACAAAACTTTTGCCAGACCAATACTTGAATACAGCTCATCAGTCTGGAATCCGCACTGCATCTCAGACATTAATACAATTGAGCGAGTCCAGAAGTATTTCACGAGAAGAGTACTACACTCCTCCGCTTGTAACAGTATACCCTATATCACCAGGCTTGAGATTTTGAGCTTGGACAACCTTGAACTACGCCACCTACAGTTAGACTTAAGCGTAACACACCAAATTATCTGCTACAATGTCCTACCAGTCAATGACTACTTCAGCTTCAGCCACAACAATACAAGAGCACACAACAGATACAAACTCAGTGTAAACTGCTTCAAACTTGATTGCAGAAAATACGACTTCAGCAACAGAGTGGTCAGTGCTTGGAATGCACTACCTGACTCTGCTGTTACATCCTCTAACCCCCACTCCTTTAACCTCAAACTAACCACCATTGACCTCACCTCATTCCTAAGAGGTCTGTAAGGGGCGTGCATAAGTGCACCATCGTGCCTACCGTCCCTGTCCTATTGACCCCATTTATTTGTACCTATTTCCTGTATTCTTACTTGTGTTTATACTTATATCTATTATCTTGTAAGCGATTGACAAATCAAATAAATAATAAATAAAGAAATAAATAAATTGTTCCAAATAGGGAATGGTTGCATCTGAAAAATTCCCATACGCTGACCTCTACCCTTTATTCAGGAGGCTGCCCTCTCAAGGCCATCCTTGTAATTCATTTCTTCTTTCCCTTGCTTTGATTTGAGTCTTTCCAGCTCATGCTGACAAGACCTGAAACAAGAGACAACCTTTTTCCTCTGCAGCACTGTTATAAATTCACAGCTTAGCAGATTTCAAGCTGATTGCCTTTGCTCCCGTTGTCTCTCTGTAAATGAGGGTTTTCACAGATGACAGATAGGGCCGCTCTCTCAAAACATAAATCTTCAACTAACTTCCCCAGTACCTGCTGCAAACTATTTAACAATTTTGCTTCCCAGCCAAGCAAAAGTTCAACTCCTTTGGATGACATTGTCCCCTCATGGATCATTTTTAATGAATTAGGATTGCTGCTAGGCCTGAAATCTTCCAGGATCATATTTTGCAATTCAAGCTATGAGCAAGAGTGTTGGGCCAATTCATGTAACCTTTCTTCTCTCACTTCTCCATTTGTTTTTAACGCAATAGCTTATGACTGTTCTAATTTTCCTTGGAGCGTTGTTAGCAACATTTTTTGGGGAAGTTTTTGTTGAGTTCCATAGAGATAATCAAGAACTTTCTTTTTGTCTTTATTTTTTTTAAAGGCAATGTACTGCATTGTAACCAACTACAATCACGACACCTAAAGTTGATCGAATAGAAAATCAATAAACCATCTTTCCAATCAGCCTCCATGTTTCCAGTGTCTTTCTCCCCCACTTGGAACTGAACCAGATGGATATTTCTTCCAGCAGTGTTATTAAACATTTGTTTATATGCCACATTTTGTCTTACTGTTCCTCCAAGAGACTGGGCTTTCTTTAACAAAAACTGAGTAGATTCACTTGAAGTCCTCAATTGTTTCTACCTTGCACGATTATCAGCTGCATGAGAGCCAATTTGCTGTAATGGTTACAGCTTTGGATGATTTTTACTTTGTAAACCACCACTATGGGAATGAAGAAGTTATAAAGATCACAGAATTAAATCCCAATTCTTCTGATGGAAAAATATCTTAGGAAACGTTGATAATAAATAAATACCAGATTGCATAAAATAAATGATAGCTATCAACCAACCAGGCAAGTGTTTTAAGGAGATAATCACAAGTAGCTTAATTAATTAATTGGGTATATTTAATTTTGTCAAGTTCTGGATCAAACTGCTGGCAGTTGGCAGAGTTAGCCTGCAATACTACATTCTAACAACTATGTCACCTTTATGAATAATTCAAGGTGGCAAGCATACTTTATATTCCCTCTTTCTCCTATTTTCCCCACAACAACCACCCTGTGAGGTGAATTGAGCTGAGAGAGGGAGAGAGTGACTGGTCCAAAGTTACCCAACCGGGTTTCCTGTCTGAAGCAGGATTAGAATTCGCCATTGCCTGGTTTTCAATCTGGAACCTTAACCACTAGACAAAACTGTCTCTCATATGTTTTCAAGCACAGCACAGTTTTGATTGTTCCGGATGAAATAAAATCAGGTGACCAATTTTCCTCACCCATCTGCTTGCAACCTTCCCATTCCTAACCCATCCCACATTTTTGTTCTCCCTAATATAAACTATTTCCCTCTCGTTGAAGACCTGTCAAATTTTTCATGAGAGCAGGGAGATTTTTCATCTTCCTTTATTTGGCTCCAAGGTTATCGTAAGTATAATTTATTCACATTTCTGACCTTTGGGGACACAGTATCCTCGGGGTCACACAGCTTTATTGGATGTCAGGACGACTTGAAGCCTTCTTCTCAGAATTCCTTTTGTGATACGACATTTGATCGGGCCTCTATGCAGTGGTAGTTGAGACTGCTATAATTAATCCTGGAGGGTCACATCGCCCCATTAGTAATTACTCAACGCTTGTCCCCCTCTTAAACCCTTGTAAATGGGAAAAGAGCTTTAGCCTTAAGTCCACGCTGTGCTCCATTGGTGGACAGGCTGTTCTTCTTGTCTCACCTCCCCCCTCCCCCTCACACAGAAGGACCAGTTCCCCTGTGGTCTCTTAACATGGTTTCCCCGCCAGTTGAAAGCTCCATGTGAGAAGAGGACTGTGAAAACTGTCAGTCAAAGCTGAGAGATGTGACACTAGCTGCTGGTTCGCATTGCAAGTACCCCAGGGGAACAGCTAAAAATTTTTTTCCAAAGAAAAAGGACAATAGCTTACTTCTTTTCTACTAGAAGGTGTTCCTAGATCTTGAGTTGAGAGGGCTTGGGGAAAAAATGTTTTAAAAAAGACGGAGAATAAATAATAAAATTGGTGGAAGCTGTATACAATGGGATTTCATTTTAATGTATGCTGATTAGTGTACGTTCAAAATAACAATAAAGTTATTCCAAGTTCTAAGGGGTAAACATCATGTCCCTCCCAAAGTTTTGTGCTACATTTCCCATCAATTCTAGATAACTGTGTGAAGAGATTGTGATGCATGTAAAAAGTGGAGGTGGTATTCAGCAGATTCTGACCAGTTCTGGAGAACCGGTAGAGGAAATTTTGAGTAGTTCAGAGAACCGGCAAATACCACCTCTAACTGGCCCCACCACATCTATTCTCTGCCTCCCAAGTCCCAGCTGATCAGCTGGGTCTTCTTTGGTTGCCCTGCACAGGAGAACGGAACTGGAAAGCAGGTTTCCAGGGGGATGAGGAGGAAATGGGATTTTGCAGTATCCTTCCCCTGTCACACCCACCAAGCCACACCACACCCACCAACACCCACAGAACTGGTAGTAATTTTTTTTTTAATTCCACCATTGGCAAAAAGGGCAAGACTGCAATCACTTTCTTATGGCTACTGTTCTGATTTTACCTAAAATGCACTAGATTGCTTATTTTGACCTAAAGAATATGACTTGCAAAGACATTAATTGCTGAGTCCTGAGCCTTTGCTTAGCTTTGAACCTGTGGAAGTGGACTTTGCATGCTTTCTCTACTTGTGCATGCTTATTTTTCTAGAGAATTGGCATTTGTATGTGTGACCTGACTATAATGAAAATCATATAAGGAACATTTTTTCCCTTATGCTTATTTCCTTTTCTGATCTTCTCCAGAATGGTCATTTTATTGATACAATACCCTGGTGCCAAAGGTTTACTTAGGTGTTATCAGTTTTTGAAGACAGTCCTGGTAGGAAACAGAAAAACCATGAATACTAATGCAACCTTTATTGTGAGGTTCTAGTAACTCTTGCAAACCTGAAAGCACTTCTTCTCTCCCTTAGTTTTATCTTCAAAAGAAGAAGGATGGATTTTTTTCCTTTCCTTCTCTGGGATGAGATCTCTCTTACCTGGCATGGCCCTGGCTGTGTCTCCTCCACCTGTCTTCAAAAGTTATTCTCAACCTATAACTCTCTTTGTATTCAAAGACTATCCCAAGAAAGGAGATTTAGAATAGAATACTTTATTGGCCAAGTGTGATTGGACACACAAGGAATTTGTCTTGGTGTAAATACTCTCAGTATACACACAGAAAAGATACATTCATTAAGGATCAAGAATCATAATGATAGTCATAGGGTACAATCAACAATCAAATCACACTAGGAAACAGTCAATATAAATCGTAAGGATACAAGCGACAAAGTTACAGTCCTACAATCACAAGTGGGAGGGGATGGGTGATAAGGAGTGATGAGAAGATTAATAGTAATAGTAGTGCAGACTTTGTAAATAATTGAACAGTGTTGAGGGAATTATCTGTTTAGCAGAGTGATGGCTTTCGGGAAAAAACTGTTCTTGTGTCTAGTTGTTCTGGTGTGCAGTGCTCTATAGCGTCGTCTTGAGGGAAGGAGTTGAAACAGTTTATGTCCGGGATGTGAGGGGTCTGTAAATATTTTCACAGCTTTCTTTTTGACTCGTGCAGTATACAGGTCCTCAATGGAAGGCAGGTTGGTAGCTATTGTTTTTTCTGCAGTCCTAATTATCCTCTGAAGTCTGTGTCTGTCCTGTTGGGTTGCAGAACCAAACCAGACAGTTATAGAGGTGCAGAAAGGAAATTTAGGAAGAGAGCCCCCCCCCCACTCTCTCTACCTACCTACCTACCTACTGACCTACCTACCTATCACCTATTAGCAATAACAATAGCATTTAGACTTATATGCCACTTTACAGTGCTTTACAGCCTTCTCTAAGCAGCCTTCTCAGCCTATTGCCCCCAACAATTTTGGGTCCTCATTTTATCCACCTCTGAAGGATGGAAGGCTGAGTCAACCTTGAGCCTAGTGCCAAATTGCAGAAAAACGGCAGTGAGCAGAAGCTTCTAACATCTGTGCCACTGTGGCTCACTATCTGACTATCTATTTGTATGTCTATCTATCATCCACCTATCTACCTATCTACTTATCCATCCATCCATCCATCCATCCATCCATCCATCCATCCATCTATCATTATCTAATAACCCGAATTAAATAGTGTTTATGTAGAATGTAATGCTTGGTTTTTGTTCACATTTCAATAGACTCTCAATGGTGGAATGCAGGCAGAAATAAACAGATATATGGGAGTCCTTGGAATTTTTTTTTTAAATAGTAGCAATGTTGTTTCAAGGCCAAAGGAATAGAGTCAGGAGAGGAGACAAAGGCAAGGCTGTTCTTAAAAGGACTTCCATTAATTCAGTATATAGAATTTACTTCCTTTTGATGCCCACTTAAAAAACTGAAATTGCTGTGTAGGAAAATTAAAACAACAACAAAAACAAATAAACATTAATGAGTATTACCCTTCTGCGAGCAATGGATTGATTGCCTGGGAATATGCCGAAAAAGTTAAACCTAGTCCATATCAATGTCATAATATTTTATACATTATTGTCAGTCTATCCAAAGCATTTTTGTCTTAAAAAATACTGGGAAAAAAAGTATTTGTTTTGTTGTATATAACTTCGCCTAATATTCAGAATTTGGATCATGCATTTCTCTGAAATACATCATTATTTTATAGAGCTTTCATTAGAGCACAGAAAAAAGATGGATTTCCCATACTTTCTCCAAAAAGAAATCACCAGGAATATGCTCACAACTAGCTACTCATAATGCCTATATTTTTGTTTTCTATACTACTTTCCCAAACACATGAGAATTGGACCTGTCTCTTGGTACCTGTTCTTGGTGGAACTTTCTCAGCACTAGGGAATTGTTCTTCTAATCCAGGGGTGTCAAACTCACAGTGTCACATTGTCGTCACAGGACTTTCCCCTCCTTCGCTAAATGGGGATGGGCGTGGCCAGCATATGATGCATTCAAGCTCACAGACCATGAGTTTGACACCACTGTCCTAATCTGTCCTACTCCCACCTGTTCCATGTGTTCCAATATCTCAGGGTTCTTCTGGATCGCCGGCAGCAGCTGCAGACGGCAGAGGCCTCTGACAGAGAGGATGAAAAGGAACCAGTCAGAGATGCTGGTGAGGACTTGGACGAGGGTCCTGCATCTGATGCAGAGATGGGGCCAGGACTATCTGGGAGTGGGGTGCTGCCTTCGGAGCTTTTGGAGTCTGTCAGCAGTGAAGCAGAGGACCTCGGGGAGCCTGTGCCCAGTGCGCGTGTGCGCAGGACTGCTCGAAGGAGATTGTAGCTGAAGCAGCAAGGGTAAGTCGGGAGTAAGGCTGGAAGGTGATTGCCCCTCCCATAAGGGATAAAAACCAGCCCTTGGGGATATGCTCTTTGCAGGAAGTCAAGAAGTTTTTTAGACTCTGAGTCCTCATTGAAGCCCTGCTGACTCCAGTTTGTTTTTGAAACTTCTGTCGGTGGATATTTATCAGTAATTAGACTTCTATTCTTGGCAGCCTTTTACAACCTTGAAAGGGCTTGCTTTTCTCTCGGACAATTAGGTTTAAATGACTCTTGGCTGGGAATGCAAAGAATTCCCAGTATCGCATTAAAAAAGGTTTGCTTTTATACACAGTTTGTGTTTGTTTAATTTGAACAAGGCTTGGGTCGAAACAGGAGTTGCCACAAAGAAGAGGGAGTCAAGCTATTCTTCAAAGCACATAAGGGCAGAACAAGAAGCAATGGGTGGAAACCAATCAAGGAGAGAAGCAACCTAGAACTGAGAAGAAATTTATTGACAGAACAATTAATCAGTAGAACAACTTGCCTCCAGAAGTTGTGAATGTTCCAACACTGGAAATTTTTATGAAGAAATTGTCTGAAATGATATAGGGTTTCCTGCCTAAGCAGGGGGTTAGACTAGAAAACCTCCAAGGTCCCTTCCAATTCTGTTTTCTACCCTACTCTACCCTACTCTACTCTACCCTACCCTACTCTACCCTACCCTACCCTACCCTACCATACCCTGTTCTATTCTATTCTATTCTATTCTATTCTATTCTATTCTATTCTATTCTATTCTATTCTAACCTGAAACTCTGGAGATTATGCTTGGTCTCTGGAGTCAAAGTTAAGTAAAGGCCAACGAGAACCTTGTTAGGACTTGCACTGGCAAAATTTCTATATTGCTTGACGATATCCGCAGGGTAAATAACTGCATTTTCAGTTTCATATTAGCATCTCCGTCAGGATGTCCTTCATTATATGGCTCACCTGATTGCTTTTCTTCCATTTTAGCAAATGGCAACAGTGATTTTTAAAAGCATAATGGGTTTTCTTCCTAAAATAGACATTTTATTTCTCCGTTTAGATGCTGACTCTAGCATGTTGGGCTGTGACCTTCCTTTCAGACTGAGAGGCCTGTTCCTTTAACAGAGGGTCAAACCTCTTTTTGCAGCCACTAGACTCACTTTTATTCAAGGGAGTCAATGCAGGGATGGGATTATATCATCAGAGGCAGGTGGGTCTGGCCTTTAAAAAAAAAACTTTACCTTGATTTTAGGAGATTTAGAAAGTTTCAAATATTATTAGTTACACTCAGACTAGCACACTTATTTTATTTGCTCTCTTGCTGGATATCTGCAGAAAATCATGGTGATTCAGCTATTTGCTGAATTCAGCTATGGAATTTAAGTGGCAGAAATTGCAAAAGGATATGTATGTCTATCCAGCAATGGCATGTAGCTGATTTTTTTTTTGAGGGGAAGGATGCCTTTGAGTCAGTTTTGACTCCCAGAAACTACCTGGGACAAATCCCTGCTGTTTTTTCTTGTCAAGGCTTTTTGGAAGTGGTTATCATTGCTTCCCTAGGGCTGAGAGACGATAACTGACCCAAAGTCACCCAGCTAGCTTCATGTTTAAGGTCAGGGGTGGGATTCAAATTTTTTAACAACCGGTTCTGTGGGCGTGGCTTAGGTGGTGGGTGTGGCTTGATGGTCATGTGACTGGGTGGACATGGCTTGGTGGTCATATTATTGGCTGGGCGTGGCCAACTCCATATCACTCACATCGATGCACGCATCTCCTCGCCTGGCCTCTCATGACTGTGGGGATGCTGCAACAGTCGTAAGTGGGAAAAATGGTCATAAGTCACTTTTTTCAGTGCCATTGTAACTTTGAATGGTCACTCCACACATCAAAGAACCAGCAAAGAAGGGGAAAAAACTCCAGAGATGTTCCTGAGACAAAAAGTCTAGTCCTGCCAAGACTGTAATAAGGGTTAACGGAGAGGCAATTTCTATAAGCAATGCCAGAATGTTTCCTTCCTGCCTTCCTTACAGGATTAGGCCAGTAATTTCTTCTAACAGCCAGTTCTCCGAACTGCTTAGAATGTTAACAACCGGTTCTAGCGAATAGGTGCGAACTGATAGAATCCCATCCCTGCTTAAGGTGAGATTAGAACTCACAATCTCTTATTTCAGGGTGTCAAACTTGCTTCATCATGGTGGCATCATCACTTTTCCCCCTTCGCTAAACCGGTTGGGTGTGGCCAGTGCGTGATGCATCCAGCCCGCAGGCCATGAGTTTGACAGCCCTGTCCTATTTTCTAGCCAGATGCTCTAACCAGACTGGCTCTCCTAGCTTGCCATTGCCTCCTTCTTAGGGATAAGAGATAGTGACTGGCCAGAGGTGGACTGCACATACTGTAATAACTGGTTCGCCAGTGCAGAACCAAAAAGGTGACCATGTGCATGCATGCCCCCTTTGTGTGTGGCTGAAAGGCAAGGATTTCCTATGTGCAGCAGCTGTGGTGAGTAGACTGGGACAAGTGCAGAAAGCAGTTGGGTTGCATGGGCAGGGCGAGCAAGCCAGATATATAGGAAGGGATAGGACCAGGGCGGGTGGGCAGGTTTAGCCGGTGGTCGGAATTACTGGTACAGGTGAGCCAGTCCGAACCGGCAACTCATGTTCTCCCAGTTTCTAACCTGATGCCTTAACCATTATAACAAAGTGGCTCTCATGCAGCTGATAGTGCAAGGTGGAAACTATTGGAGGACTTTTTGTTAGAGAAAGCCCAGTCCCTTGGAGAAACAATAAGACAAAATGAGAGAGAGAGAGAGAGGGAGAGAGAGAGAGAGAGAGAGAGGGAGGGAGGGAGGGAGGGAGGGAGGGAGAGAGGTACTTATACCCTCTCTTGGGCCTTGTCCTTGAGCTTCCTGTTCCTGTGCAAGAAATCTATTCTATTGGCTGCTGTCAGATTCCCATGGGGCTGTACAGTGGTCATAGCTAACCTGTTAAATTGTCTGAATTATGTTTGATTGAAGCCTGGACTCTCTGAGATGATGCAAAGGGGAGGCTTGTGTCCTGAAAGGGTGTTGGGCCATTCCTATTGTGTCTTAATGGCTTTCCTGGTTTGGATCTTGAGTGAGAGCTGATCCTACCATTCTGCCTAATTTTGCCTTTGTACAAAATATCCTTCCTGAATGGATTACCAAATCTGCATTTCTAAAAGCTGGCTTCAGTTTAGTATCTGGTTGCGGAAAGGCAGGGCACTGTGGCTCTGAGTTTCTGTTCCTTTAAGATTTATATTTCTCTTTTAGGGGAAATATAATATTCTGCCCTTTTAAATATTTCTCGAAGGATTTCATTCTTCTAGGAGAGGGGTAGGTGCTAACTTTCTACAACACTATTACAAAGTCAGGTCCTTGGTGCTCTCTGAGATTGGTTATTTTCTTCCAGATGTTTCAAACTAGGTAACTGTTGTGGTTAGCTGGCAGCAGGTGCAGATGGCTAAGGAGAACGATGATTCTGATGAGAGGCCAGGACCATTAGGAAGTGGACTGCTGCCTTCAGAGATTGTGAGGACTGGCAGCAGTGATGAGGAGGTTCCCGAGGAGCCTGTGACAAGTGCACGTGCATGAAGGATTACTCGGAGGAAAAACAATTACAACAGCACAGGCAACTTGGGAGTAAGGATGCAAGGTAATGGTCCCTCCCTCAAGAGGATAAAAGCCAGGTTTGAAAAAGCATTCTTTGCAGAAAGCAAAGAAGCTCTTAAACTCCAACTGGTGGGCATCTTAGTTCGTGTTTGGAGAATCTTGTAAATTAGTTCTTATCTCTGGGTTTTTGGCAGCCTTGACAAACAACTTGGCAAGACTCTTTCTTGTCGGAGCTAATTAGTGGAAAGCAGCCTTCAGAACAGAATTCGGTATTAAAGCTTAAAAGGTGGGGGCTGCTGCCTTTGTCTGTGTTTGCTCTTTGGGAACCCAGTTGAGTCAGAACAGTAACATCATCAGTGCTAGAAGAGAGTGGGGATTGCTCTCTGCTTTAAATAGAGAGCAAACCCCATTCCCTTCTAGTGCTG
Organism: Bungarus multicinctus; assembly: GCA_023653725.1. Taxonomy (NCBI): domain Eukaryota; kingdom Metazoa; phylum Chordata; class Lepidosauria; order Squamata; family Elapidae; genus Bungarus; species Bungarus multicinctus. Next base: position 261,571,796 of record CM042834.1, read on the forward strand.
AAGATATTACCTAGTTGGGTAATGACATCTCTAAAAGCAAACAACTATGCTGACAGTATTTAAGGAGTACACAATTCAACCCTGAGCTACAAATATTATCTTCTGTTAGAAACAAACAAATGCCCGTGTTTTTTTTTTAACGTTCCCAGAAGCTCCCAGATTAGAAAGTTTGGCTGGCAAAAGTGAAAATAAAAAACGAAAAGAGAGATGTTATTTATAGAGGTTGGTGTAAGTTACTGGGGAGTTAAAAATAAACAAAACAAAAGCAGGTGATCACTGATTTAAAAAGAATAGCTTACTTTCTTGTTGGAACTGAGAAACCAACATTACCGCATCTCAACTGTACATTACATCTCTGGAGCAATACTTACAACCTGTAATAATAATACCGCTCCGTTTGCTACATGATTCCTCCGTCGTTTTTTTCAATTAAATAGGACCAACACTCTATTAACCTTTTGCTGGGTACTCTATTCTTCAGCTGCTCGGCTGGGATTTCAAGTTGTGTACTTAAAAAGGCATACATTACTGTAAACAATCCTCAAGCTTTCTGTCCGTAGGGAGATGAAATATAGTTTTTTTTTTTCACTTAAAAATATGAGACGGTTTATCAAATTTGCAGTCTGTTAAACTCCCACCATGAAATCTCTTTTGTTCAGAAGGGGGGGAAAAGTCTTTTTCTGATAACTTTCTTTTCTGAAGATGCTCTGGAAATGAAGGTATTCTGTTTTTTATGCCTGTGCTGTGAAAAATCTGAAAAGTCTCTCTCTTTCTCCCCCTCTCTTTCTCTTCCCCCAGGGATGGGATTCTACCAGTTCACACCTATTCGCTAGAACCAGTTGTTAACATTCTAAGCAGTTGGGAGAACCGGTTGTTAGAAGAAATTCCTGGCCTAATCCTGTAAGGAAGGCAGGAAGGAAACATTCTGGTGTTGCTTACAGAAACTGCCTCTTCATTAACCCTTATTACATTCTTGGCAGGACTAGACTTCCTGTCTCAGGAACCTCTCTGGAGTTTTTTTCCCCTCTTTTGCTGGTACTTTGCTTGTGTGGGGTGACCATTCAAAGCTACAATGGCACTGAAAAAAGTGACTTATGACCATTTTTCACACTTACGACTGTTGCAGCATCCTCACAGTCATGGGAGGCCAGGGGAGGAGATGCATGCCTTGATGTGAGTGATATTGAGTTGGTCACGCCCAGCCAATAACATGACCACCAAGCCACACCCACCACCTAAGCCACGCCCACAGAACCGGTTGTTAAAAAATTTGAAACCCAACCCTGTCTCCCCCCCTCCCCCATCTGTGTAAACACTTGTGAAGCAGAGGGAAAGAAAAGGACTCATTCTCATTTTAAAATTACATGTTGTAGCATAGGACACTTCTATTTGCCTATGATAGGAATCACCTAGAACAGAGGTGGTCTTCAGCAAGTTGTGATCAGTTCTGGAGAACCAGTAGCAGAAATTTTGAGTAGTTCGGAAAACCGGCAAATACCGCCTCTGACTGGCCCTGTCTCCATCTATTTGCTGCCTTCTGAGTCCCAGCTGATCGGCTGAGTCTTCTTTTGTTGCCCTGCACAGGAGAAAGGAGCTGGAAAGCAGGTTAGTGGGGAGGGGAGGGAATGGAGATTTTACAGCCACGCCCACCAAGCCATGCCCACCAAGCCACGCCCACAGAACCAGTAGTAAAAAATTTTGAATCCCACCACTGACCTAGAAATATAAAGAATGGCAGGAACTGATTGATTGGAAGCTATTTCTTTCAAGGAAAAATATGGATCTTTTAAATGTTACCAAATTATCAAAGTTCTTGATAATTAAGAACTTGCTTGTTCATTTTCTCTAAAGTGATGGGTAGCATGAAGTGGCTCTGAGTCTCCTAACAGATAACAGATAATCAGAGTTGGAAGGGACCTTGTAGGTCATCAAGTCCAGGGGTCACCAACCTTTTGGACCTCAGGGACCACCAAACTCATAATTTTAGATCCTAGGGACCACTAACTGGTTCTGTGGGCATGACCTAATCTGTGGGTGTGGCTTGGTGGTCATGTACTGGCTGGGCATGGCTTGTATATAAATATTATAAATATTTATATAAATATTGAATTTTTTATAAAAAAAGAGCAACTTTTACCCAAAATCAGGCAAAGCAGGAAGGCAGATTGAGTTGCTCACAGAATCACAGATTCATTCAGAAATCTATCTATCTGCCATTGGCAAGCTCAGTTTGTCACATAAAATTTGCTTGCAAGCAAACTCATAAAATTTGTTAGCAAGCAAACTCACAAAATTAACTCACAACACACCATGTATGTAAATATTGAATTTTTTATTTTAAAAACCAACTTTTATCCAAAATCAGGCAAAGCAGGCAAATTGAGTTGCTCACAGAATCATTCAGTGATCTATCTATCTGCCATTGGCTCTCAAATATGCTTGCTGTGAATCTGCACTGAATTTGCTTGCAAGCAAATCTTCAGTCCTTAAGCTGTGCTTAGCTAGCTGTGCTTAGCTAGAAAGCAAGAAATCCAACCATTTCCTGCTCCCTAGCTAATCTAAATCTCTTGGTGTAGCAGAACAGATGATGGTCAGAAAAAGGAAAAATAGCAACTTAGCAGGCAAGTTTGCCAGGTAAGGAGTAAGTGTGCGGAGAGGGTTCCCACGGGCCATGTGGGCTGAGCAGCCTTGTGTTTCTGTGCAGCCTGGATTATTTGTTTTGGGGGGTGGTGCTCTGGAGGTGAGATTTCTTTGCGGCTCACAGAAATTTTTGCGTGGCCCACCGATTGGCAACCACTGATCTAATCCAACCTTCAGGCCCAAGCGGGAGACCCTACACCATTTCTGACAGATGGCAGTCCAATCTCTTCTTGAAAGTCTCAAGTGATGGCGCTCCCACAACTTCTAAGGGCAAGCTGTTCCATTGGTTGATTGTTCTCACTGTCAGAAAGTTTCTCCTTATTTCCAGGTTGAATCTCTCCTTGTTCAGTTTCCATCCATTATTCCTTGTCTGTCCTACAAGCAGTTTAGAACAGGAGCTCCCAACCCCCGGTCCTCAGTCTGGTGGCGGCCCACAGTAGTTCAGAACTGGGCCAAGGAAGTGATGGGTGAATGGGCATGTCCGTGCGCATGAAGATACATTTGTGAAAGTGGTGCCTGCATGCACAAAACCATCCTTTCTCCCCCCCCCCACGCCTCCACCGGTCCACCAACCTGGAAAGGTTGGGGAACACTTTCCTAGAAGGACATTCTTGCATAACAAGTACTCTACATTGTCATTACCAAGGGCTACCAGATGCGGTTTGCAGAAATCCAGATGACCATGTGATGGTACTAAAAATAAATTCTTTACTGTCATCAAGAACAGTGGTCATCAACCAGTGGGCTGGGGTCCATTGGTGGTCCATGAGAAACTTTTGGTGGTCCGCAGAGAAATGTTTCTCCCAAAGCACCCCCCAAATTAATCCAGGCTGCACAGGAACACAAGGCTGCACTGCCAACATGGCCTGCAGGAGCACAAGGCTTGCATCGCTTGCATTGTGAACCACAGGAGATAGTGAGGGGAGAGGGGAAAGGGCAGGGGGGGAACTTGCCCCACTCACCCCACACGCCTTGCCTGGCCACTGGCTGCTTCTTTCTTCTTCTGCTTTTGGCTGCATGCAAGGAAAGCAGCAAAAGTCTTTTTTTCTCTCCCCCAAACTCTGCCAGAAATGAGTCTTTAGGACCCTGCAAGGCACCCTGTTCGAAGAGGCTGTGCCGGCAAAGACTCATTTCTGGAGGAGTTTGGGGGAGAGAAAGAAATATTTCTGCTGTTTCTGCTGCTTTCCTTGCATGAAGCCAAAAGTCTCTCTCTCTCTCTCTCCCTTCCCCCTAAGAATGGACCTGGAGATGGTATCCTGCGATCCCATATAAAGAATGATCAATTGGTAGGAAAACGGGGTGGGGAATTTTCCTGCAGACTTTTTTTGGGATTTCCCCAGGATCTCTGGTCTGCAGGATTTAAAATTATGAGTTTTGTGGTCCCTGAGGTCCAAAAGGTTGGCAACTCCTGATCTGGAAGTCATCCAGGGACCTTGCAGTTCAGAGGTAGGACTTATAGCTTTATAAGTCAGGATTGCTATCACTGAATTTTCAAGGATCAGAGGACTTATGGGATCGCCTGCTGCCACCATCGGCCTTCCGCCGGCCAGTGCGCTCTCACAGGGTGGGCCTCCTTAGGGTGCCGCCAGTTGGATGATGCCGGCTGGCGGCCCCGAGCGTGCGGGCCTTCTCTGTGGGAGCGCCCTCCCTTTGGAATGAGTTACACCTGGAGATGCGGACTATCCCTGACCTGCAAACCTTCTGGCGTGCATTGAAGACCTATCTTTTCCAGCAAGCCTGTCTGACCTAGTACGATTGGAAGGTTTTAATTTTTGTAATTTTTTACCCTGTTTTTTATTAATTGATTATAATTTTAATCTTTCAGCCATTTATTTAATTCATTTTTAATTCTATTTTAAATTTTATATTTGATACTGTATCATTTTTAGCTAGGCTATGCACCGCCCCAAGTCCCAAATTGGGAGAGGGGCGGTATATAAATTTAAATCAACCAATCAATCAATCAATCAATCAATCAGAAAGGAGATGTTCAGTTTATGGTAGGCTCCATCTATGATTTGCGATTCCATCCTAATATTATTGCTTGTCTTTTGTTGTCATCCAAATCCAGCAGCGATCTCTAGTATCAACAGAAGAAGACTTGGAGTGAATATCGCTATAAAATCAGATACTCAGAACACCAGCTGACACTGTGGTAATCTGACTGAGTATTCTAGATGTCATCAAAGATGAATGGTTTTATTATCTTTTTGCTATCATCCAGTGGCCATCCTGGGTTTTTTTGGAAGCCCTGATCTGATAGCCTTAATTATATACAAGCATCCAGTGTGTTATTGATAGAGACAATAGATCAATTGGGAGGAAAAAAAACCATATTGGTAAGTTTGTAGAAAAGGAATTTTTGAGTGTGATTTTCCTGGTAAGAAATGATGTGACTGGTTGGTTGATTTCTCGTTCTTTTTGTTTCCAAAATGGGTCTCTTGGTGAAACCCAATATGTTATTTGCTTAATACCTTCTCTTTTCATCAATAAATCTATCCCTGAAATTTTCTTGGCACAGTCTTTTTCAAAGTGGTTTGCCATTATCTCCTTCCTAGGACTAAGAGAGAATGACTGGTCAAAGATCACTCAGCTGGCTTCATGCCTAAAACAGGACTAGAACTAGATATTGAGACTCTAGAAAAAGTGCAGTGAAGAACAGCAAAGATGATTAGGGGACTAGAGATTAAAACATATGAAGAACGGTTACAGGAACTGGGCTTGGCTAGTCTAGTGAAGAGAAGGACCAGGGGAGACAGGATAGCAGTCTTCCAATATTTGAGGGGCTGCCACAGAGAGGAAGGGGGTCAAACTATTTTCTAAAGTATCTGTAGGCCAGACAAGGAAACTGATCAAGGAGAGATTCAACCTGGAAATAAGGATAAATTTTCTGACAGTGAGAACAACCAACCAGTGGAACCATCACTGGAAGCTTTCAGGAAGAAACCGGACTCCCATCTGTCAGAAATGGTGTAGCGTCTCCTGCCTTGGTGGGGTGAGGATTGGACTAGATGATCTACAAGATCCCTTCCAACTCTGTTATTCTGTTAACTCACCGTTTCCTGGTTTCCATTACGCCAAACTAGCAATTTTGTTATTAGATGGACACAAAAATGGTTGGTTGACTCTAACAAGTCCTATAAGGGATGACTGAGGATAGTCTCTAAGTTTTCAGTGCATCCATTGGTGGGATTCAAATTTTTTACACCAGTTCTGTGGGCGTGGCTTGGTGGGCTTGGCAGGGGAAGGTTACTGAAAATCCCCATTCCCTCCCCACCTCACTAACCTGCTTTCCAGCTCCGTTCTCCTGTGCAGGGCAACCAAAGAAGACCCAGCGATCAGCTGGGACTTGGGTGGCAGAGAAGAGATGGGAGCGGGGGCCAGTCAGAGGCGGTATTTGCCAGTTCTCTGAACTACTCAAAATTTCCGCTACTGGTTCTCCAGAACTGGTCAGAACCTGCTGAATATCACCTCTGCCTGCATCTATATGTCATATGACTTAAAGATCTGCCATGACAAGCTATGTCAATGAAAGGAAAGGGCTTTGTGGATTAGGCTTCTCTTCATTCTCAAGAGCTTCACATGAGTCATGAGACAAAGCCAATAGGAGGTAGCTTAGTTGAGCATAACAGAGTAATGGAGAAGCAACTAAAATTCTCCATCCTTCCATTTCTGGCCCCCAAGTGCAAAATGAATAGTTTAGAGACTGGGATGTTAATCTATTTTTCAATCGCAACAAAGCGAGATGTAATGGATTCCAAACAAGGAGCGAAAATCAACACAGGAGAAAACACATTAATGTTATGAAAAAGATTCTCCCACTCTTATTGGGCTTTGAAGAAAGAGGGAACATATTTTATGGCTTGCTTCAGAGGGCAGACTTCCATTCCTGTAGATTTATTTCTAGTTTTTAATAAAATACCTGGACATAAATTCACTGATCCATTTAGGGGCATAGAGGAATGGTATTTACTTCTGAAAATGTATGAGATGGATGCTGGGTTTTTTTTTTCTTTCTTTTTCCATTAGAAAGATCTGGTAGGTTTGCTGCACTGTCAGACTCCCTGCAAAGATTTTGACTTTTTTTGCAGGACTTCCTGGACTGACCCTAGAATCACAGAGTTGGAAGGGATTGGAGGTCCTCATACAGGCAGTCTTTGACTTATGACCACAATTGAGTCCAACATTTCTGTTGCTAAGTGAGACAGTTAACTAAGTTTGGCCCCATATTACAATCTTCCCTGCCACAGTTGTTAAGTGAACACTGTGGTTATTAAGTTAGTAATACCAATAGCACTTAGCAATAGCAGCCACACAATATATACTGCTTCACAGTGCTTTCTAGCCCCCTCTAAATGGTTTACAGAGTCAGCCTATTGCCCTCAACAATCTGGGTCCTCATTTTACTCACCTTGGAAGGATGGGAGGCTGAGTCAACCTTGAGCCAGTGAGATTTAAACTGCCAAATTGCAGGCAGCCAGCAGAAGTAGCCTGCATCCAGTTTTGGTCACCTTCAGAGGTGGTATTCAGCAGGTTCTGACCAGTTCTGGAGAACCGGTAGTAGAAATTTTTGAGTAGTTCAGAGAACCGGCAAATACTACCTCTGACTGGAGATTTTACAGTATCCTTTCCCAGCCACACCCATCAAATCATGCCGACAGAACCGGTAGTAAAAAAAAAATTGAATCCCACCACTGGTCACCACACTATAAAAAAGAGTACTGCATCCAGTTTTGGTCATTACACTATAAAAAAGATGTTGAGGCTCTAGAAAAAGTACAGAGAAGAGCAACCATGGATGATTAGGGGACTGGAGACTAAAACATATGAAGAACCGTTACAGGAACCGGGCATGGCTAGTCTAGGGAAGAGAAGGACCAGGGGAGACATGTTAGCAGTCTTCCCATATTTGTGGGGCTGCCACAGAGAGGAGCGGGGTCAAGCTATTTTCTAAAGCACTTGTAGGCCAGACAAGGAATAATGGATGGAAACTGAACAAGAAGAGATTTAACCTGGAAGTAAGGAGAAACTTTCTGACAGTGAGAACAATCAACCAATGGAACAACTTGCCCTCGGAAGTTGTGGGAGCGCTATCACTTGAGACTTTCAAGAAGAGACTGGACTGCCATCTGTCAGAAATGGTGTAGGGTCTCCCGCTTGGGTGGGGGGTTGGACTAGATGACCTACAAGGTCCCTTCCAACTCTGATTATCTGTTATTTGTAATCTGTTAAGTAGCCTACAGTACTGCATTCTAACCACTGCGCCACCATGGCACTTAGACTTATATATGCTTCACAGCCCTCTCTAAGTGTTTACAGAGTCAGCCATTGCCCCCAAAATCTGGGTTCTCATTTTACCCACCTGGGAAGGATGGAAGGCTAAGTCAACCTTGAGCCTGGTGAGATTTTATCTGCCGGCAGTCAGCAGAAGTAGCCTTTAGTAGTGCATTCTAACCACTGCGCCACCACGGTGGTTGTTAAGTGACTCTGCCTTCCCCATTGGCTTTGCTTGTCATAGTATCGCAAGAGGTGATCAAGTGACTCTGGACCCTGCAGCTGTCACAAATGTGAACCAGTTGCATTCAACCATCCAAATTTTGATCACTGACCATGGAGAATACTGCAAAAGTCCCAAAATGGTGGAAAAAATGGTCACAAATCACTATTTTCAGTGCCGTTGTAACTTCTAATGGTCACTAAATGAATGGTTGTAAGTCAAGGACTGCCCGTACCATCCCAGACAAAAGGGCTGCCCGATTTTTTCTAGAAAAAAAATTCAGCGGTGGAGCACCCATGCACTTTAAGAGGCAGGCTGTTCCATTGCTCTCAGAGTCTTTGCGGTCAATAATTTCCTCTTTTTATAGTTTGTAAAGCCATTGGCTCTTATCCTTGGATGCCAAGGAGAACAAGTTCATTCACTTTGCCCTGTCACGTCGCTTCAAGTATTGGAAGACTGCTCTCATGTTTCAACTTAACCCTCTCCCTTTTTTTATCTAAACATGTTGGTTCTAATATTTTATACAGCTTTTAAAAACTGTAATTGCTTTTATATTTTTTTGTTTTACTGGTTTGTAAGATGCCCAGGGTCATCTTATCAGTGAGATGGGCGACACATAAATTTTAATAAATAAATAAATAAATACCCCATTCTTTTAACTGTTCGTGGTAATATTTAGTCTTGACATTCCATGTTGTTTTTGTTGTTCTTTGTGGTAGTTGTTATTGTTATTACTACTACTACTCTTATTATTACTATTATTTTTAAACTATCTAACTTAATATATGTTTTAAATAGGTTTTAGACTGTTTTTAATTATTGCTATTATTACTTTAATTATTTTAATTTTTAAATACTCTGTAGTGTGATTGTGATGTGGTGTTTGGGGCACTGTGCTGGAGTAGCTGTATTTTGAATGCAAAGACAATAAAGGTATTCTATTCTATTCTGTTCTGTTCTGTTCTGTTCTGTTCTGTTCTGTTAATCTTCAGTGAGATTCACAGCCTTTGGGGCTGGTTGGTAACTCAACAGCTCGAGTCCTATCCAAGAACCTAGGAACTATTAAGGTAGCGTTGGAGGATATAAGCTGTTCCAAATAGGGTGGTTTTTTGTAGAATCAGGGTATTCAAATCAGAATTTCCAAATAGCAAGGTAGCCCTTTAGGTATTGCTCCAAGGGTTCCAATTACAATTGGGATAACACATGATTTCTTTTTCCAAAGTCACTCAACTTCAATTTGTAAGTCCTGGTACTTTGTGATCTTTTTTTGCTGCATGTCTACAATTTGTGCATTACCAGGTATTGCAATGTCAATGAACCAAACCTTTTTCTTTTCAACTACTGTTATGTCAGGTGTGTTGTGGGCCAAGTGCCTGTCAGTGTGAATTCTGAAGTCCCACTCAACATTATTTCCTAGCTGGGAATCCTGAAAGGAGACATTCTTGTACACCTCAAAGATACCAGACTGAGAAATATTATATTAGAATCAGCCCCACTCCATCTAGCCTCATTATTTTTTAATATTTCTTCATGTTTCTTATTTTCCTGTTTTTCTGGCAACTCCCTTTACTAATATAGAAGGGAAGGAGGGTCATTTTCTATGGGAACCAGATATCCTTTAAACATCTGGAAATAAATTGGTACAGAATAGCTCTTGATCATGAAAACTTGGTGGGGGAAAAGTATTTCAAATTGGCTTAGGCACCAGAACTATCATGACACAAAGAAAGCAGTTGGACATGCTGTAAACAGTCAATAATTATTATTAGCAATGTATCAAGTTGTGGGAAGCTATCTGGTTTGATACCATGGGAATTTGGGCTAGATTCAGTGTTAATGATCATGAAGCGAATGTGAACTGTAATACTAGATGGTCTGACAAGTTTATTTCTAACACTGATTCCTCTCATTTAAAAAGTTTTATTGGCCGTAGGAAAGGAAATTACACCTACAAAACAATGTTCAGGAACAATGTGAGATAGAGTTTCTCTTCAAGTACTTTTGAATGGATAGGGGAAAAAAAGCATATGGAGAATTCTCTGGAAACATAGCAATATGTATCTGGTCTAGCATTTTGTTCCTTTAGCAGTCAACCAAATATCAATGGAAAACTCACAAACAGTATGTGAATGATCCACACCCTTCCATTTGTGTCCATAGAATCATAAAATTGCAAAATTGGAAGAAACCGATCGAACCATTAAATCCAATTCTCTCTTTGTCCTCAGTTGTAACTCTAAGTTGCAACCTCCATCTTGGTCTGAAATGTGACCACTGCAATAATTCCTTTTTAAACTCATAAGATCTTACTAGTCAAGGACACAGTATGGTTGAGGAACAGTGTATGCTATATCACTTAAGATCAAAGGAGATTTTTTCAATATTATATACATGTATTTTACTAAAGGTAACAGGTAACTTTTAAAGTTATTAGTATAAATTAAGGAAGCAGACCAGAGGTGGTATTCAGCAGCTTCTGACTAGTTCTGGAGAACCAGTAGCAGAAATTTTGAGTAGTTGAGTACTACCTCTGACTGGCCCTGCCCCACCTCTAACCGATCCTGCCCTCCTCACAGTCCAAGAAACTAGGAAGGGTCTTTAAAAAAAAAAAGATATTGAAGAGCGCTATAAAAGTACATACATAAAAGTATGTAGTTTTATAGGCCACTGAACTGGGTTCCCTAAGAACAGGTTACATTTTATTATTACTAATTCTAGAATAGAGTAAATTCATGTTGTGGCAGTGTTAGCCTGGCCAATGATTTTTGTTCCTTCCCAATCAAACTGGTGTTGTTTATTATCAATGTGGTTTGAGATCGGGGGTTTTTGGTCATGCCATTTACTGACAGGTAGATATCTATTCCAGCCTATAAGAAACCCAATTGCAGGGAGGTTTGCAACAGCCTGCTATCTTCATTTGTGGAAAAAACTCCGGAGGACTAGCATCAGCTGGTACTTGAGAGCTCTGGAGGGATTGATTGATTAATTACTTCAATTTATGTGGCCACCTATCTCAAGTTCATGATTCTGGGCTAACAGCCTTAAAAATTTAAAGTATAAAAACAGAAAACGGCACACATACAACAGCAGCCAGGGTAAAAAGCCAGACCCATCAGTCACAATTAATATAATGAATACATGGCCTGAGGCCTATCTCCTGATTCTCAGGCCTAGTGATACACCAAGTCATTAAGGCCTTAGGAAAGGGTTTAAATTGATGCTAGATTGCTCTTTCAGATTGCTCATTGAAGGACTCCCTTGCTTTTACTTCGATCGTTGACAGGAAAGTGGTGCACCTGGAGCGGGGCCTGAGAGAGTGGGCAGCATCATTTTAAGAATTATTCTGCAGAAAATAGCTGGTTGATCAGAGGAATTAGGGATGGGATAAAGCTCAGCTAAGGTTATGGAAACATCCTACTGATAAGTGCATACCAGTGGTGGTATGCTACCAGTTGATACCGGTTTGGCCGAACGGGTAGTTTAAAAAAAAAGCCTCCTACGATCTGCTGAGAGGATAAAGAGAAAAGCGTAGGATTGGCCCTCCCATCCTCCCCTGCACTTTTCTCTTCTTTATCCTGTCAGCTGATTGGTGCTAAAGGCCTCAGCTGGTGTGGGGAAAGCTGTGCATGTGCGGCATCACTGAACTGATAGTGGAACAGGTAGGATCCCACTGCTAGTGCATACTAATCTCCAGCAGGGTAGTGAGATAGTTATGGGCTAGGGTTTAAATGTTCGTAATTAGTGAATTAGATCTGAGAACTTTCCCCTTTTACTTATAAAGAGTGGTGTGTTGGTTAAATTGACTTTGGATTTTGCTCCTGCTCCCTAATTTGCACTACTCTTCAATAGGTTAAAGATGCTGAGCTTGTCAGCTGGAGAGCTGACAGCCCAGGTTCGAGACCTGAGCTCCAAGCAACAAGGTGAGTTCCTGGTTCTTGTCTCAGCTCCTGTCTACTTAGCAGTTCGAAAGCATGCACATGCGAGTAGATAAATAGGCATCACTTTGGTAGGAAGGTAACAGGGTTCCATTTGGTGTATGGCCATATTGGCTACATGACCATGGAAATGTCTTCGGATCATCCAGCTCCCTTGGCCATGAGCACTGTACCTTAGGGCTGGATACAACTAGACAGGGAAATGTTTACCTTTTTGTTGTGGCTTCAGAAATGGGCAATGTTTTGTATTCCCCCCCCCCCGCCGCCCATTGACTTTGGTGCCTCTGCTTCAGCAATGCAAAGCTTTTGATTATCTCTGAGCCATAAAAGCAGTACTGAATAAAGGAGAACAAACTAATTAAATGTGGACAAGAGTTCTGCTTGGCTACACATGAAGATGCTGGGCTTGAGTTTTTTCTTGGAAGGTACGTTTCTGAATTCAAGGAACACACTTATTCTGGAGAAAGCTGCACTTACATTTTAAAGATCAAGTTGCAATTTAGGGGTCATACTAGATGCAGTTCTGATGATGGATGACTGACTGTAAAGTCCTTTTGCAGTTATGTCTCCACCTGGACTTTGCTGACTCATTTATTGATAATCACAACATTGATTATTATAATATAATCCTCATGGACTGGTCACTGAAGACAGTCTGAAAGTTGCAATTAATTCAGAAGGGCAGGGCAATGCCAGTGCAATTTCAACCAAACTGTTGATCGAGCATGTTAAAATAGCTTCACTAGTTGCCTCCTGAACTTTATTCTAGGCAAGGACTGCATGGTTTAGGCCAATGGTGGTGGTTAATCTTTTCGGCACCGAGTGCTGAAACGGGAGTACGTGCGCACTAAAGAGGAACCAAGTGCCGAAACGCCTGCTAAAAATCTGGAAGAGCAGCTCCCAGTGCGCACACGCACACGCACACTGGCCACCTGTCCTTTCGGCTTCTAACGCGCATGTGTGCGCGAAGACCATGTGGCTGGCTGGTTTTTAACATGCATGTGCACACCAGCCAGCTGGTCTTTGCGCATTCATGCAAATTAGAAACCAGAAGACCAGGTGGCTGGCGTGCATGCGTGCATGAAGACCACCTGACTGTTGCGCTCTGCAACCCGGAAGAGCAACGGGCGATGGTTGGCGTGCCTGGAGAGATGGCTCTGCGTGCCACTTCCAACATGCGTGCCATAGGTTCTCCATCACGGGTTTGGGCCAAACTACTAAGCCAAGCCTAAAGAATGCTATAGTAGAGGTGTCAAACTGGCAGCCTGTGGGCCAGATGTGTCATATGCAGGCCATGCCCACCCTAGCTCCGTGAAGGGGAAAAAACATTGTGAAACATCAGGTGACAGAAATGTGATGTGGCAAGTTTGACATCCGTGTTATAAAGAGTTGGATAAGATTAAAACGTTGATAGGAGATGAGCAGGAAAGTAGAGCTGAAGACTACACTGAGACGCAGAAAAAACACCCCAGAGGTCAATGTTAAGCCGCTTTTCTCTTGCTCCCAAGAAAACTACATGGATGCTTTTGTACAACACTATAATTCTATGTAGTTATCAGAAGTTGAGCTCAATTCGAGGGAGTAATTTCTTTTATTTACAGGACCACCAATTTGTTAGAATCCACCAAACACTCTTAAATCACCAGTGGGGCATCTCTTCCATGGCTTGATTCATTTAGCACTACATTTTTTTTATTCACTCAGATTATTTCATGTTTAGTGTTTAATGTTTAGTTGCCAGTGTTTTATGCTTCTTGTTTTGATGTTTTTATTGTACTTTCTAAGTCGATCACAACCATTAGGGAACTGAACAGCATACAAAAACTCACCTGGGAAGTATGAAAATTACAGCGCATACTTCCTTTGACCCAAAATACATTCTTAGGTGTACAATTTGGTTAAAGTGCTAGGCTAGAAACCAGGAAATCATGAGTTTTAGTCCTTGTTTAGGTAGGAAAGTTGGCTGGGCGACTTTGGGCTATTAACTCTCTCTTAGCCCAACCACCTCCTAAAGTTTGATCGTGGGGAAAATAGGAGGCAGAAACATTAGGTGTAGTATCTTGAGTTGTATAAATAAAGATGGAATGTAATTGTAATAATACAGGCAGTCCTTGACTTATGACCAAAATTGAGCCTGGAATCTTAATCATTGGGCAAAGGGGTCATTAGGCAAGATTGCCCATGTGACTGTTTTAGTTAATGATCACAATCATGGTGTCAGCTTTGGAAACCATATTCCACGCTGCCACATAGTTTGAGAAAGTGGGAGGGGGTGATTTCTATTGAGTAGTTCTAAGTAGACAAAATAAAATTCTTCTGTTAGTTCAAAGTTATTAAGTGTGGCGCAGGATGGAAAAGGATCTTACTCTGGGACAGATCCTGATTGGTCCATGTGATCTGATGATGGAAAAAGGGGATGAATTGTAGGTTGCGACATTGTGGGAAGTCCGGGGGAAACTTTATGGCTGTGGTTATTAAACAATTGCACAAGTTGTTAAGCAAATGGAGTCCAGTTAAGGAGATCAGGGTGCCTTGTTGGGAGATGGGAAAAGCCTGGGAGACTCCATTCAGGAGCTGAAAATCCTTGTTGCTGAGATCCAACCCGAATTTTCAACCCCTGATGGACAGATACTTGCTCATGGTATATGCCAGGCCTCCTCACTTATCTGAGGCATCCCACATTCCTTTCTTTATCACATTCTCCGTTCGGATTTCTACTCACTGTCACTTCTAGGAGCTGTCTGAAAGCTGCTTGCCCGCCATGCATGGAAGGGAAGTCCTTCCATGGGGTACAGAAATGGAGCACAACCTGGGATTCAGCCAGTTCACACAAGTTCGGGAGAACCGGTTGTTAACTTTCTGAGCAGTTTGGTAAACTGGTTGTTGGAAGACATCATTAGGGCAGAGAACCGGTTGTTAAATTATTTGAATCCCACCATTGAGCACAACTCATCTCTGTTTTTCCACCCCACAGATGAATTCATCCCCCCTAAACAGGCCATTAAGCCACTGACTTTCTGGGGAAGCTGGCTGAGAAGATTTCAAATGGTAATCACATGATTTCAGGGCACTTAGCAAACAGTGCTAAGTGTGAACAGGTTGGCTCTGTCTTCTTTGTGGCAGCCCCTCAAATACTGGAATACTACTATCATGTCACCCTTAGTCATTCTTTTCTGTAGACTGACCATTCCCAAATCCTGCAACTGTTCTTTATATGTTTTAGTCTTCAGGCCTTTAATCCAGTGGTGGGATTCATTTTTTTTTATTACTGGTTCTGTGGGCGTGGCTTGGTGGGCATGGCAGGGAAGGATACTGTAAAATCTCCAGTCAAAGGTGGTATGTGTCAGTTCTCTGAACTACTCAAAATTTCTGCTACTGGTTCTCCAGAACTGGTCAGAACCTGCTGAATACCACCTCTGCTTTAATCGCTTTAGTTGTTCTTCTCTGCACTTTTACCAAAGTCTCAACATCTTTTTTGTAATGTGGTGTCCAAAACTGGGTGTAGTATCCCAGATGTGGCTTTACTAAGGCTTTATAATGCGGTACTAATACTCGATGTGATTTTGATTCTATGCTTCTGTTTATACCACCAAGGTTTGTATTAGGTTATTTATTTTTTTTGGCTGCTGATGCATGCCCGTACACGCACACAAATCTTAAAAAGCCTGAATTTGGTCAAGAAAGCTACTCCTGCTTTTGTGTTTTCCCTGTAATCTTTTTGAGATCATTCCCCCAAATGATGCTGACTTGGGGGTTTAGCTTCCCCCAAGCACATTATGAATGAGGGGTGGGATGCTGCCACTTCAAATAATTTATATCCAAACCTTCACTGCAGCGGTGACCTGCCTCATTTCAACACTGCCTTGAAGCCAGGGCTGACGTCCATCCAATTAACCAGACAACGGACAAGCTGGAGGACTGCAAGGCAATTTGCCAATTAGCCTAACCAAGGCAGGTCAAATTCTTCTTCTGTTCCTCCCAGCCCTTCCTTTAACCCTGAAGAAATTTGCTAGGTAACCTAAAGGGGAAATCCATAAAAAGCTCATTTTTGTTGAAAACCTTTCAAGTGAATTAGATTTTTGATGTGTAAGTATTGTACACAAAAACCCAAAGACTTTAAAATGGCACACACTGGCAATTTCCCCTATTTTCATTTAGAATTAAGCAGGGGAGGAAAGGTTGCAAAATAAGACAATATTTCTTTGTATGTTCATAAAAAAAAATCTGTTCTGTAAATATTCATTGCACAAGACGCGGTTCAGATTTTAGTGTGGGATTTGGAGAAAGATTCTTACATGTTATGTTTTGGCCTATCTAGGATACGTCTATCATTTAAGTTTATTGTCAGCTTGCTTAAGATTGTTTTTTCTAACTTCTCCTGGCAGTATTTTACTTTGTTGTTAGAGATAGTGCTGGTGATGTTTTGTGTGACTTATCTTTTTATTCCTCTAGTGTGGTGTGTTTTTCAACTTTGACAACTTGAAGATGTGTAGACTTGAATTCCCAGAATTTTCTAGTCAGCATGGGGAATGAACAGGGGTGGGCTGTTAGGGGTTCGCAGGGGTTCAGGAGAGCCGCTAGCTAAGGTTCTGTGCAGTTTGGGGAATCCCCAAATCCCACTCCTGACTGGCCCCGCCCATCCCACCCTCCCAGGAATCCCCACATGGCCCATTTTGGGTGCAGGTAAGTGCATGGCGCGCATGGAGGCTCAGGGAGGGTGAAAAACGGGCCTCCCAGAAGTTTGGGAAGGCTGGAAATGGGCCTGTTTCTGGCTTCCAGAGAGCCTCCAGAGGCTAGGGAGGCCATTTTCTCTCTCCTGGAAGCTCAAGGAAAGCCTCCAGAGCCTGGGAAGGGCAAAAATGCCCCACCCTTCACTGTGATGCAGGAGACCGACTAAGCCAGGGGTAGGGAACCTTGGCTCTTTTATCACTTATGGACGTCAACTCCCAGAATCCCTGAGTGAGCCATAAAAGGTTCCCCATTCCTGGCCTACTGGTTTTTCAGTTGTGGGGGAAATCAATTTTTGACTGGAATGGGACTGTTTAATATACAAATGTAGGATATATTCTTTATATATTCTTTATATGTCCTACATTTGTATATCAAACAATCCCATTCCAGTCAAAAATTGATTTCCCCCACAACTGAAAAACCAGTAGGCCAGGGATGGGGAACCTTTTATGGCTCACTCAGGAATTCTGGGAGTTGAAGTCCATAAGTGATAAAAGAGCCAAGGTTCCCTACCCCTGGACTAAGCTATACCCACTATGGCCACACCCACCCAACAACCAGGCAGAGAACCCTTTGCTAACGTTTTGAAGCCCAACCTCTGGGAATGAAGTCCCCATGTTGAGTCTACACATCTTCTGCTCTAGAGTTCCTTGTTTCCTCAACCTTCCAACTCAGAAATATCCCTCCCTAGGATTTGTGAAAACCTACTCTGGGCAACTTACAACAGTAAAAATGGAGAAAACAATTACAGACCAAAAACTGATTAAGGGAGTACAACCCTTTCCCAAGACTAAGTTGGTATTTCTCAAGAATCATTAGGCCCACAAACTTAAAGACATTTCCTATTCAGACTGAATCGGTTTGTCTCCAGCTGCTGGATCAGACTTCTACCACATTTCTTATCCTGCTTGGGGATGAAATGTTTAGCTTGGTATCTTTAATGTGTTGCTAATACTAGACTCTCAGCTAATGAATGATGTCACCCAGAAGTTTGTGTAGATGTAGAAAAGACAGGACAGGATGATCCACAAGGCACACCACAAAATAGCATCTTCAGGAAGGAGATGAATCAGTGTGAAATACTACTCCCACTGCTTTCTTGAAGACAATCCAGAACAATTTCATGGTCAATGATACCGAAAACCATCAAGTGGTCAAGGAGAACCAAAACAGCCTCTTTAAAGGTCACCAACAAGTACAACCAATATGATTTCCATCATGCTGTACCCTGACTTCGTCCCTGATTGCTTCTTCTAGAGCAGTGCTTCTCAACTTTAGCAATTTTAAGATGTATGGATTTAATCTTCCAGAACACCCCAGCCTACATTTATTTATTTATTTATTTATTTGATTTGTCAATTGCTTACAAAATAACAGGTATAAGTATAAACATAGTTATGAATATATGAGATGGATACGTATAAGAAAAATAAAAAGAAACAATAGAACAGGGATGGTAGGCACGATTGGTGAGCTTATGCATGCCTCCTACAGACCTCTTAGGAAAGGGGTGAGGTCAATAATAGACAGTCTAAGGTTAAAGTTTTTGGGATTTGGGGAAGAAACCACAGAGTCAGGTAGAATATTCCAGACATACTCTTCAGCAATACTCTGTTGCTGAAGTCGTATTTCCTGCAGTCAAGTTTGCAGTTTACCTTGCAGTTTAATCATGCAGTTTACCTTGAGTTTGTATCTATTGTTTGCTCTTGTATTGTTATGACTGAAGCTGAAGTATTCATTTGCAGGAAGGACATTGCAATGTATGATTTTATATACCATATTTAGATCGGACCGAAGGTGGCGTAGTTTTTGGTTTTCGAAGTCTAGAGTTTCAAGTCTGGTGGCATAAGATATTCTGCAATGAGTAGAGGAACAGAGAACTCTTCTTGTGAAATGGGAAGTGCTCTGGACCTCTCTGCATTTATAGAGGCACCATTTCTTCCACAAGCTAGTATGGAGGGTTGGAGATAGATCTCAAATGATCAAGAACTTTCAGAGTGGTGGAAAGTTTCTTGAGCAAAAACAAAATGTTGACAGTTGTTTGAGCTCAACTTGAACTGTCATATTTCAGGAGGTCTTGTCCAGCTGTGGGAGACAATTAAGAAGTGGCAGAACAAACCAGGGGACATTCCCATTTCTTCTGAGTGAGAGAGAGAGCTACTGATCAAAAAACCTTGTGCTATTTGATAAACCAATCTCGCTTCCTGGAAGTCTTCAGATTTTGTTGCCCACATCTGAGGACACAGAAAGGCTTTTGGTACACACAGAGTTTTATAAACCTAAAAGCCCTGCATGAAAGTGAAACATTTTCCTTAGTGTAATATAATCAGGTGTCAGAACAAATCCTGGTCAAGCCGTTGGTTTAGCAACAGGGCCTGAGCACGTTCAGGTCAATAACATATGCAGTTTTACAACGCATCATTTCAGCTTGGTAGTAATTTTTGATCATTTTTGGTCTTGCCCTCTTTTCCTACTACCTGTCATTGGTCCTCATAAAGCAGAAAGGCAATTGCTATCCTACCCTCTCCCAGCTTGTAGGGTCATAAATATTAGACAATTCACTTGACAAACGCTGCATGTTCTGTAATAACCTTGATTATTGCTGGCTGATCAAGGTTCTGTGAGTCTCTCTTCGGTTTCCTTCGGGCCTCCAAGCTTTACAGCTTCCAGTTAGCCCAGCATATCCTAGACCTCCATGTTTCCTTGAACATTTTGGGCCAGTTCTATGATTTATAGAACCAGAAGCAATGCATCGTTTTCTGGAGGATAGCATCTGAAATGGGAGAACTGCCTGTTCAAATGTTTTCCTTTTCTTATTTTTCTTTCCTCAACCTGTGAGAGAGGAGAAGACTCCAGTGCACGAATCCACTACCCCCAAATGGAAAAATGGGGTTCCTCTTCTAAATATTCCCAATGTTTCAATCTACAGAAACTTCATTCTGACTGAACAGAGATTTTAACTTCATGCTTTTTGTTTCTACTGTTTTAAAAGAAAGCATAAGGATATATTTTTTCTAGCCAACATCCATGGTTACTTAATATTTGGATAGATTTCAAATCATGGGAAGACAGCCAAGGAAACCTTATGCATCTTCAATAGATAGCCATTGATCTGTGGTCAAATGAACAATTCTGTTGATATAAACCCAGGAAGATAGGAAGTTGCCATCCACTGAAGTTATCACCAATGCTAGATATGTTCATGCTGACCAGCATAAAATCTTCAAGATTTCAAGGTGATTCCCCACACACACCCCAGAAATCTCAGGACTGCTCTTTTGGAGCTCATCCTGATCCAACAAAATCATCTGATTTCTTTATATCTTTAATGTTGATGCTGGCTTGTGACTAATTTCCATAAATTGCACAAAATAGTTTATGAAACAGAATTCCTCCCAAGGTATATGCACAGCACAAAATGAGCAATTTTGTTTTCTTCTACTTTAAACCAACTCATGATAATGGCTTCAGAACTTGTAGAAGATCCAGTATAGAACAGAATTTTTTATTGGCCATGTGTGATTGGACACACAAGGAATTTGTCTTGGTGCAAATACTCTCTGTATACATAAAAGAAAAGATACATTTGTCAAGAGTCAAGAATCATAGGTACAACACTGATAGTCATAGGGTACAATAAGCAATCAAATCATACTAGGAAACAGACAATATAAATTGTAAGTATACCAGTGACAAAGTTACAGTCATATAGTCACACGTGGGAGAGGATGGGTGATAAGGAGTGATGACAAGATTAACAGTAATAGTAGTGCAGACTTCATAATAGTTGAACAGGGTTGAGGGAATTATTTGTTTAGCAGAGTGATGGCTTTTGGGGAAAAACTGTTCTTGTGTCTAGTTGTTCTGATGTGCAATGCTCTATAGCGTTGCTTTGAGGGAAGGAGTTGAAACAGTTTATATCCGGGATGTGAGAGGTCTGTAAATATTTTCACAAATTGTCTCAGGTGACATGATGGACTGGGAATTCACAGAGTTGCAATCTCAACACACATCTTGTGACTTCCCTGGCTCCATGAGATACATTTATTTGATTTTATTTTTTACTTAAAAGAACACTTACATGCTGTAGAAACATCTTAAGTATAAAATACTGCTTAACAGTATATTATCCCCATCTTGGATTTCTCCATCTCTTGAAATTTTACAATGTTTTATATTTTTAAATTTTTAATCCTAAATTATTTTCTCCCTCTCTGTCCCTCTCTCTTCCTCTCTCTCTACATACATACATACACACACACGCACACACACACACAGGTGGGATTCCACCAGTGTAACAACCGGTTTGATGAGCACAGGGTGGGTGCGTCGGCCCAACAGCTGATCACTCACAGCTGTCAATGAATACTTCAGCTTCAACAATAACAACACAAGAGCAAACAATAGATACAAATTTTGGGGTTTGGGGAAGAAACCAGAGTCAGGTAGAGTATTCCAGACATTGACCACTCTGTTGCTGAAGTCGTATTTCCTACAATCAAGTTTGGTGCGGTTTACCTTGAGTTTGTATCTATTACATGCTCTTGTATTGTTGTGGTTGAAGTTGAAGTATTCACTAACAGGTAGGACATTGCAGTAGATAATTTTATGTACTATACTTAGATCGGACCGAAAGCGGCATAGTTCTAGGTTATAATGTCCAATGTCTTTGCTCTCTGAATCTGGTATAAATTTAGCTACAAGAAGAGATAGCATGTGTTCTAGATCTGTTGCAGCCTTGTTTTTCCTTTTGAAGACATTTCGCTTCTCATCCAAGAAGCTTCTTCAGCTCTGACAGGAGGGTGGGGAATGGAAGGATTTATATTCCTTGCAGACAGCTGGTAATTTGCATCCTTTTAGAGGGTCTCTGAAGCACTTGGAGGTTTATCTGGGTCACCTGAGTCATGCTCCTGGTTCCTGTAATTCTGCAATTTTTTCTTCTGGAAATCCATTCCTACTCCCACCCCATTCAAAGGCTGTTATAAAATTGTATAGAAAAAGCAACAAAGCCAGTTGCCCGCTAAAAAAGCACCTTTGGGACAATGAAGAGCAAATGATATGGATAAGAACCGTGGTGGTGCAGTGGTTAGAATGCAACACTGCAGGCTACTTCTGCTGACTGCTGGCTGCCAGCAATTCGGCAGTTCGATTCTCACCGGGTCAAGGTTGACTCAGCATTCCATCCTTCCAAGGTGGGTAAAATGAGGACCCAGATTGTTGGGGGCAATAGCAGGGGTAGGATTCAACCGGTGTTACTACCGGTTCAGTGACTACATTTTGCCCCGTGCATGTGTAAAAAAACCATCAGCTGTGCCGCCTGGATAGCTGAAAAGCAATGTGCGTGGGTGTGCAGCATTTAAAAAGCCTCTTTTTTCCTGCTTTTTCAACTTCAGTTGTGCCGCGCAAAGCAGCTGAGGTTGAAAAAGCAGGAAATAAAGGACAGCCAAGAACCCAGGTAGGCGGGTGGGCCAAACAGCAGCAAACACAGAACCGGTTCGGTGTCTGCTGCTTTTCAGAGCTACCGGTTCTATAGAACTGGGCAGAACCTGTAGCATCCCACCCCTGGGCAATAGGCTGACTCTGCAAACCTCTTAGAGAGGGCTGGAAAGCACTGTGAAGCGGTATATAAGTCTAAGTCCTATTGTTGTTAGAACTGTCTGGTTTCTAAATTAGCCCGGATGTTTTCATTCAGTCTTCATAACTTGCAATTAAAATATATAGCATATTATTAGTTAGAAATCATTATGGCCCAGTTTTTTGTTTTTTGGAATGATCCCTTGGGTTTGGCAGCAGACAACTCTTCTTGGCATAGTCCCAGTTTATGCACGGGGTATTATTTTACTGGTTTTAGCCTGTTCCAATTGTGTCAATGCATTCAAACTTCTGCTAAGCCTCATTGTAGTCCCCGAAATCAGATTCTCAACATCATCTCCCTTTTTCCACTGGTGGGTGGAGCCTAAACATGTTTGCTTGCAAGGATACATGGCCCCAGCTACAGAGAAAGAGATTTGCAATCATGAACCACTTCAGACTGATAGCATATTGTTCTTTTCAGCACAGCAGCCACATAGGCAAGCTTGTTCATACCCCTTCCTCAGTTACTGAGCATTATTCCTGAGCATAAAGACGGAGGCGTATGCACGGGGGAGGATTTGATAAGCTTATATGATTACGGTGGAATTTAGTGGCTGTTAAGCTTGCGGTACAAAACACACACAAGAAAAGAAATTCCGGGTAATATCTACCCATTCAATTTGGAGGGCAGTTCTGAACTCCTCCGTCTTAAAATGCTTGGGAAGGTGCCATATTTTAGGCCTAATGCAAATGCAGCTGTCAAAATGAGGCGGAAGGATTACCTTTAGTGAGAAATTTTTACTTTGGCAGGTGTGCGGACATCAGCAGCGTGCAGAAAGAAATGACAACATCTACCTGCTGTGCTATTTTCTGTTTTGTAGAGGATTTAATTGCAGAGGAACATGCAAAATTAGGATATTTCAATTAGCATTCCAGCCTGGCAAGTATTCTTCTTCTCCATCACTTTGTTCTGCTCCATTATGCACACAAGTCAGTTGGCTTACCTACTTAAAAAGAGATAGGAGGGCTGGGGAAGGAGCCTGCTGAAGATGTTCAACATCGGTGTAGATCCAGGCTAGGCCAATAAACACATCTGAAATTTTGAAAATAGTCTTCCAGTGGGTTCTCTTGCTGTGGTTTCTTGCCTCCGAGACTAGTTTATTTATAACACAATTGTTCTGATGAGTATGAGCAATGGCTAAGCACTCATTTACCCCAAACGTAGTTATGAATATGAAGAACATTCTAGAGTGTTATATCTGATTGTACAATCCAAAATGATAGACTCCAATCCATTTTGTCATTTCAGGATGCTGTTGCATCACTCTATCTTATCATGATGGGGAGCTGTGGGTCAGTACTTTGATTCATGATTTAAAAAAAGCTTGACACCTTATAACATTGTTTACAGAAGTGGTATTCGGAAGGGTCTGACCAGTTCTGGAGAACCGGTAGCGGAAATTTTGAGTAGTTCAGAGAACCTGTAGTAGAAATTTTGAGTAGTTCAGAATACCATCTCTGACTGGCCCTGCCCCCATCTGTTCTCTGCCTCCCGGGTCCCAGCTGATCGGAGTCCCAGCTGATCAGCTGGGTCTTCTTTTGTTGCTCTGCACAGAAGAACAGAGCTGGAAAGCAGGTTATTGGGGTAGGGAGGGATTGGGGATTTTACAGTATTCTTCCCTGGAGTGGAGTGGAAATGGGGATTTTACAGTATCTTTCCCCTGCCATGTCCACAAAATCATGCCACGCCCACCAAGCCATGCCATGCCCACCAAGCCACGTCACACCCACCAAGCCACGCCCACAGAACCGGGAGTAAAGATTTTTGAATCTCACCACTGATTGTTTACACAGAATTAGGTACAAATGGCTTTTCAAAACTGTCTACCAAAATTGTGGGAAGGGAAATTGGACAGAAAATAGCTCTAAATTTCCCAGAGATAAGACAACAAATTGCCGTGTGTTATACTTTCCCCCTTATAGGTGATGTAACATTGTTGTAACATTGCTACTGAAAATGGTCGATGTTTCTCCTAATGGGACTCTGCAAAAAACACGGACACCAGGGAAGATTATAGATTGGGACTAAATTAAATGTAAAATCACCCATAGAATTTCTCCAATATTCTTATGCTTATACAATATGAACATCGGCTTGCATACTAAACTTCTAGCTTTGGAAGCAGCTGGGGAAAAATTGCATAATTGCAATTTGCTCCAACCCGATCTTCTGAAGGGCAGATGCAATTCAGAAAGCGCAAAAACAGATGATTAGTGAAAGAATTTCTATTCCCAGTTTAGACTAGCCTGCTTTGAAAGCATTGAGGATGCAGAGGGAGAGAAGGAGGGGAAGGAAGGAGTATTCATCAAAGCCAGCTGAAATTGCTGGAAAAGATACAGGGATGTGCAAATTGTGAGCCACACACACACACAAAATGGTTGGTCAGAAACATCAGGTGGCCAAAAGAAGGAAAAGGTTGTGATGCTTGGAAAGGTCTTACAGTACTATGTGAGATCAAATTGACAACCAGACACCATTTTTACTGTACGGACCATTAAAACTGCATTCTGGCAGATAATCAATGTTAGCTTCTGGAAGAAAAAACCCAGCTAGCTTCAACAGCTGATTGACAAGGGTTGGGTTTCTATTATTCCTATTGTTTCTCCTGCCCACATTCCACTGCTGAGATAGTTTTGATTTGTTTCCCCAGAACTGATCTCTGACAGTTTTGCCTCTATATACCAGTAGACTGAGAATTAAAAACTACAAGAGTGCTAACTGAAATGGCATTCAGATCTTGCAAACTAACTCTGAACAGAGCCTCTAGAAACAACCAAATGGTCTTCTCCTCACTTGCCCCTTGGTTTGGGGAGACATGTTAACTTTTTAACTGGGCTCCATTTTTGGCCAAGACAGCCTCCTGCAGCCCTCTGCCAGTGAAAACAGAGCTGGGAGGGGGACTGTGTGAGGCCCGCCCAGGCTCCTTTTTTTCTGGCAGAGAGCTGCAGGAGGCTCTCACAACCAAAAATGGGGCTCGGGAGTCAGGGGTAGTATTCAGTAGGTTCTGACCGGTTCTGGAGAACCGGTAGTGGAAATTTTGAATAGTTCGGAGAACCAGCAAATACCACCTCTGAGTGGCCCCGGCCCCATCTATTCTCCACCTCCCGAGTCCCAGCTGATCGGCTGGGTCTTCTTTTGTTGCCTTGCACAGGAGAACAGAGCTGGAAAGCAGGTTACTGGGGTGGGGAGGGAATGGGATTTTTCAGTAACCTTCCCCCAGGAGTGGGGAGGGAATGGAGATTTTGCAGTATCCTTCCCCGACCATGCCCACCAAGCCACACCTACCAAGCCACACCATGCACACTGTCACTGCATTTATTTTGGTTTGTCTGAGGAGCTTCCAAAGAAGTTTACAGAATGAGCTGGACTGGTTATCAAGTTTCCATAGTAACAAGATATGAGTGTCTTGTGATGTTCTGTTTTACTGCGCATGTGTGCAGGGCAGGAGTTTTTACTTTCACTTCATCTTTCATTAATAGCTTTTTTTCGTTTGCTTATTAGAATGGTACTGCTGTTTCTTTTGTTTCTTAGTTATTTTGTAAATAAAGTATGCTGGTAACAGAAAAACACGATTCATTTCCTCTAATTTACAAAACTGAATGTTTTTGTTTTGACACCCACCACACCATGCCCAAAGAACCGATAGTAAATTTTTTTGAATCCCACCACTGTCAGGAGGGCTGCACAGAGGCACTGCAAGGCTGGTTCTCCGCTGTTTCTAGGGTGGCCCCACATGCCAGATCTAAGCACCCCGCAGGCTGGATCTGGCTTGTGGGCCTTGAGTTTGACACCCCTGTTCTATAGCGACTACAAATCCCTGTGACAAATGCCAGGTGGGAAGCAGAAGAAGATAGAAATTACAAGAATATAGAAATGTAAACTTTCTGGAACGTACTGGATACCTTCTAGAGATACAAAATGGCTGCCCCAAAGTCTGGCAAACAGAAAAACTAGAAGATTGCTTGGCATTAGCTAGCATTTCTTTCAATTTTCTCCTGGAAGAAGTGGACAGATTAGTTGAAGTGATATCATCACAGAAAGACTAAACCAGAAGACTTCTTAGAGTGCGGAAATGGAAGCCTTAGATGGATATATGAAATAATTTTCCCACTTCTCTCAGGCAGAGAAAAAAAAAGTCACAGGAATGATCCCACCTACTCTATGAAGCCTTTAGTTCTAGCCTATTTTTTTTGAATGTCAAAACATTAGGCCAGGAGAATGGAACAACTACACTTGTTGGTTAATATTTGGACTGCCAATTAGTGATGAGCAGAAGAAACCTTAGAATCCGGGTCAATAGCCCCTGAAGGGACACTATGTGCTCATTTTCTTCCCTCCTGTCAGGAAGGGGTGGGGGAGAGAAAGTCTGATTATCTTTGTAACAAACTCTTGAGTTAACCCCTGGGTAGATAGAACCCCTTGTGAGCCTTGGCATTTGTTGGATGATTGAGGGGTGTGTGTATGTGTGTGTGTGTGTTTGAGAGAGAGAGTTCTCCATTTGGCATTCACTTGTCCGTAGCCAATCTTAACTGAAGCAAGGAGATACCATGTGGTTTTCTTTCCAGGAAAATTCTACCTCCCCACCCCAAACCTGAACAAAGAGAGCTTCAGCTTGATGCACTAGCTAGCGAAAGCTGTTGTTGGTCCCAATTAGTGTAGCCAGCTTGCATCCCCTTAATAAGGATACTCTGGGCAAGTAATAAATGTTTAATACAGTCTCTCTTCATGCAACTGTTGGTCGTCTCCCCCGTCATATCTTTATTCAGTTTTCCCAGGGAACTTGAGACAGATTATCAAAAACATAATAGTAGGCTCTGTGTGCTTGGGTGCGCATGTCTTATCTTTCTTTCCAGAGATAAAGAATCCTTCCCTAGAATTGAGTTAAATAGTTATGAAGCACTTTTCCTGCAGGATTTGTTTCCCTCTAGATCTCTCTCTAACTATCAGATGGCTTGCAGTGAAAATCAATGTGCCTCAAGGAAATTTTATTTATTCTTCCCATGGTCTCCCCTCCCTTCTACCCTGAAATACAAAGGGACACTGCAGCCAATATCTTTTGCAATAAATTTGATTCAGCTTTTTCTTTTTTTTTTCCCTTCAAGGGTCTGGCAGCAAGCTGGAAGACAGGAGATGCCTGCGTGAGGCCCAGAAGTCTTTTCTTCGTCTTTGGTCTGAGTTACACCAGATTACACAGAGGTGAGTTATTTTACATCACAGCATGTTGGAAATTGGCGTGAAGCATGCCGGTAGGACCAAAGAGAACACAGGGAAATGTAAAATACACACCCCAATAAAAGAAAGCGTTGCTGGAACTGCCATCTGTTCCACATTCTCTGGCATTTTGGCCTTTTTTTAAAAAAAAAAATTCTGACCGTCCCATCTGTGTAGAAGTACCACCTGGCTTCATTTTTATTTTTTCCAAAAGCAATGACCGCTGAAGAAATCCAGCAAAGTGGGGAGCCAAATTATTTCAATCCAAAGTACCAGGTGGATGTGGGTTTTTTTTTTGCTAGGGCATATAATTATTCTTGAAAAAGTGGGCAGCAGAATGAATATGTGTGTATAAATAAGATAGCAAGCCACACTTGTGTTTCAACAGTAAGCTACAAACATGGTCTAAAAATCAGAATTTTGTTTGACCTTCTTTGCCACTGTTTTTTTAAAGTGGTTTGGAAGGGATGGTGTCCTTTTCTCCCTGCTACAAATTTTTATCAGTATATCATATTAAAGACAACCTTCTCTTCAAAGTTCACTTTGCAGTTATCTTAAGGACAAAAGAGCATGAAACACAAATGTTACACCTAGATAAATGCATAATGACTTCAACTTAGTGGTATTAGTGTGTGGAAAAATATCCTTCCACAAAGATCTTTGCAGTTCACTGTTTCTATTAGCCCTTAAACAGTAAGAGAAGTCAGGTTGCCCTGATTAGCTTTAGTGGGGGTAAATAGACATTTCTTAAGCCCTTAATGAATGGTTATTTTATAATGTTCTTGTATGGTGTTCAATTATCAAGCTGTGATGAGTGAGACTACTGGCTTAGAAGTTCTTTTTGTGTCTCTGTGATCAGCATAAACTTTCTTGAATGTGAATCTAGTGTTGGCTTAAACATAAGTTTTGAATGCAGCACAGATAGTTTAGTCCACAAAACTAACAAATTAACTAACTGATCCACAAAACAGCAGTAGGCTGTTTTACTGTGGATCTAATAATAGATCCTTGGGGGTCTGCTGGTCCAACCTCATGTTCAAGCCATAGTACTGTACTGTTTCAGACAAATGGTTGACCAATCTCTACTTGAAAACTTCTTCCAGTGATAGAGAACCAATCAACTCCCTGATTGGCTACCTGAGGACCCCCATGATGGAGAAGTCAAGTACAGAAGAACTACGGTGCAAGTGCCAAATTTTATATAGCAAAAGAATTGGGAATCTTCCCCCACTTCCTAAATAATCTTGGTCCAGTCTATGTATGAGTTAAGACTTTATTTAAAACATTTAAATAGCCATCCATCTTATAGCAAACTCTGGGTAGCTCCCAATCAAAAATTAATTTTGCCCATGCTTCAACAGCACCATGATGTTTATAATAGCCTTGGCTCCCCCAAAATACATCATCCATGGTTCCCCAGAGTTGCTTCACCTCTGCTAAGCCAGGAGCTCTCTGTTTTGCCCTAGCATGATCCACTAAGATGACAAATAACCCTGAGTAACTCCATTCTGAATTAACAATTTCATTAGGATTAGGGTTAGCAAGAAACACATATACCACAACCACCAAAAAACTCCAAAGCAATAAAACAACTGCTGTAAACGTTAATTTATGTATCAGATAAAACAATAGAACCCTGCAGGTTTATAAAACCAAACCTATCAAAAGATAAGGAATCTTCAATATTTTATAAGGTATGGGAACAATGGTATAGCTGGATAGATCGGAGACAGACTATGGATAAGTAATTATTAAATATAGAATATAGATAGAAAAAGAATATAATTGTGCACAAATTAATATCTGTAATTATCACACAAATGATTGTTATACAATAAGCACCACAAACAGCTGTTATTGAATTACATATTTTTTATGTTTTTAATGTAATAAAACTCAATAAAGTTTATTTTAAAACAAAAACCAAATCTTTTCATGGTAATGAAATGATCTACACAACTATTGTTGTATGTACACTGAGAGTTTATGCACCAGAGACAAATTCCTTGTGTGTCTAATCACACTTGGCCAATAAAGAATTCTAAACAAACAATAAAACAATCATACCTAAAGCCATATATTTAATGGTAAGGGTGAGCTTGTTTAGTTTTGATATCTGGGTTTTAGTTCTGAAACGCCCACTCTCATTTCTTGCTTCACATTCATTTTGGTTCAGGATTTGCTCTTTGCATATATACAAATATATGTTGAGTGGTCCTTGGTGCTCTCTGACTGTGATTGTTTTCTTGCAGATGTTTCATTACCCAAAGTAGGTAACATCAATTCTGGTTTGGGTTATGAAACCTCTTCAAGAAAACAATCACAGTCAGAGAGCACCAAGGACCACTCATTTCAACCCTGAACTACAAATATTCTCTTTAAATATATGTTGTATATATAAGTAACAGCTATAGAGAATCTGGATTTTCCTACCCACTTTTTCAGACTAAGCAGGACTGAGTTCTGACAGCAATATAGCTTTTAGTGGGTGTGCATGCACACACCCAAGCACACTTACAACCTGAGGGTGTAAGCCCAATAACAGAGGTGGATTGCAAAGGGCTAGCCAAATTAATTCCCCCTCCTTCAGTTTTCCTTTTCTCTAAGATCAAAAGATGATGCCCTTCATTAAGTTCATCCTAAAATTCAGATATAGCCAGAAGGACGAGATACACAATTTCTCAATAAATGATCTCTGCAAGATTCAAATAACATTTTATAGAAATGTTCTATTTCCATAAAAAAAATAGTTGGTAAAGACACTGGCATCTGGGCAGTGATTTAGGGGATAGTGAATTATTTCATTTATAACTCCTGCTCTTTTATCTGTTTGCACTGTATTTTTTTAAAAAAGAAAATGCATGGCTTTGCATTGTATTTTTAAGGTTCTGGGAGCTTCTGTTTTCTCTACAAGGTGACTAGAATGACAAGATTTAATTTTCTCATCCTATAAATAAATATGTCTTACATCACCATCATTTCTTTCTTTCATCATTAATTCTCTTGTAAAATACTGGGCTCCATTTTCCTTCTCTGATTTAGGGTTTCCATTCCAATTTTTCTCCTGTTTCCTAGAACATTAGTTAGATTAATGGCAGCTTCCCTATTAACTATGTCCTTTTAATTACATTGCCCGTTGAATCATTTCTGTAAATTAAAACACCCCTCTGCACAGCTTGACTTTAAGCCTGTAAGAAATGATAGCATTCACGGTATTTTATATGGTGTCACTCAAAAGAGTAATTAGAATATCTACTTAGATACAGAAGGACCATCAGAAACGAAGCAAATATTTTTTATCTGTTTGGCAACAGTCCTGTAGCATTTTCCCCCTTCTCAAAATCCAGTGCAAAACCTCAAGTGACTCCTGCATTTATAATTTGTATGTGTTCCTCCCTCTCTGGCCCACCCTGATCATTGTTCTCCAGCTATTCTACATTACTTGATATTTCTCCTTAGGATTCTTTGGGCTTAGATTTATTATTCTACCGCAATTCTGTCGAATTACACTTGAAATCAATTAGCACAGGTGCGCAGAGATGAATGTTCAGCCTTGGCAAAAAAGGTGATGACAACCTACCATTTAAATAGAAATCAATTTTTGTTTCATGTATTTCTTCCTAGCAGCTGCCCGCAAATCAGTAATTTTAAGATATTTGTGTGTAAAAAGAAACTTCTTTCCCCATCTCTTAAAGCACTTTGATGCTTTCCTGCTGCCTCCTAACATATTTATTTGTATTTTTCTGTTCGGTTCCATCTTTCAATCTGTAGCATATGTAAAATAATGTATGGCTCATATTTCATTCAATCCATAGGATAAGTAAAATCATTTATATTCCACCTTTCAATCCATAGGATATGTAAAATAATTAGAAACGGCTTCCTTCCTTTCATCAAGAAAACCTAAATGAGATTGCCCTCCTTGACCCATGAAGTTAACTTCCATCTCTCTCCAATCAAATTTGTTATCAGAACAAAAACAATGTAGGAAATTAAAAAAAAAAAAATTCTAATAGTTAACTTGCACTAGAAAAATACAATTTTGGACACAAATAAGATGTGTAGATATTTTAAAAAATTACTAATTCTCTTTAGAATTGTAAAGAAGATTCTAAATTGAAAGGTCTCATAAAGAAATTATTTCTTTTCATTGCTCTGTTTTTATTTGAACGGATTGGGTTTTATTAAGCTGCTCAGAGTTATTGCGTGGTAGGATTGGTGGCTAATAAATTTTACAAATACTGGTGCCCTCGAGTTACAGTGTTGTGGTTCGCTGGCAGCAGGTGCAGACGGCTGAGGTCTCAGAGAGCGAGGAGCCAGATGAGGGGCCTGCATGTGATGCAGGAATGGGGCCAGGACCATCAAGGAGGGGAATGCTGCCTTCGGAGATTGTAGAGGCTGGCAGCAGTGATGAAGAGGTCCCCAAGGAGCCTGTGTCCAGTGCGCGTGCTCACAGGGCTGCTAGAAGGAAAGAGCAGCTGCAGCAGCACAGGCGACTCGGGAGTAAGGCTGCAAGGTGATGGGATATAAGGGATAAAAGCCAGCCCTCAGAGGTGGGATTCTTTGCAGGAAGCAAAGAACTTCTTGCACTTCAAGTCTTGTGGAAGTTCAGACTATCCTGGATTGTGTTTGGAGACTTTTGGTTTTGATTATTTCCTTGCAATTTAATCTAGTGTTCTTGGCAGCCTTGCACAACCTTGGCAAGGCTTGTTCTTATCTGGGACAATTAGTTTTTAATAGCTTTTTACTGTGAATGAATGGAATTTACAGAGACGCATTAAGAAGGGTTTGCTTTTATCTCTGTTTGGTGTTTGTTTGGGTCAGAAAATACAACAGTTCATTTAATGACCATTCAAACCACATTGAAAAAGTGAGTTATGACCCTTTTTCACATTTACAACTACATCAGCATCTCCATGGTCATACGATCAAAATTCAGACGCTTGGCAAGTGACTCACATTTATGATGGTTACAGTGTCCGGGGGTCATGTAATCCCCGTTTTGTGACAAGCAAAGTCAATGGGGAAGCCAGATTCACTTAACAACCATGTTACTGATTTAACAACTGCAATGTTTCATTTAACAAACATGGCAAGAAAACTCACAAAATGGTGCAAAACTCTTCCTATAGAGAAATGTGTCTTTGGAATGTGAACGATGGACGGTACATTGAATTTATAAAATTAGCCTGCACTCATACTGGCATACAGTTAAATATTTTTAAATATGGATTGCACACTACAGGTAGTCCTCGACTTACAGCAGTTCATTGAATGACTGTTCAAAGTTACAATGGCACTGAAAAAAAGTGACTTATGACCATTTTTTACAGTTACAACCATTGCGGCATCCCCGTAAATCATGTGATCGAAATTCAGATGTTGACAGTTGGTTCATACTTATGACCTTTGCTGTGTCCCAAGGTTCAGTGATCCCCTTTTATGACTTTCTGACAGGCAAAGCCAATGGGGAAAGTCACAGATTCACTTAACAACCATGTTACTAATTTAACAACTGCAGTGATTCACTTAACAAACATGGCAAGAAAAGTCATAAAATGGGGCAAAACTCAACACATTTCTCATTTATCAACATATGTTTGGGGCCCAAATATTAAGACTTTTCATTTTCCATGTTTTGCTGGCACATGTAGAAAAAAAGGAAGGAAGGAATGAAGACCTGTGTTAGAGTCATAATACAGGAAGTATTACAGGAAGGAAGACCAGTCATAAATCAAGGAAGACTCTTGACTTCCAACTGGTCACTTAGCAACTGTTTGAAGTTACAAAAAAACCTCTCTAAAATCTTATGATCCAGTTTCAAAGTTACAGTGGCTGCAGCACCTCCACAGTTCTGCACCCTTACAACTACGACAGCAGGGATTAGATTATTCTTTCTTCTATGTTTGCTCTCCTGAAAATCTTCTCTTCTTCCCAGCTATGATTTCTAGATTGATTGTGTGGTTTTTGCCACTATGTTGGCTTTTTGGAGCTTCCACCTGCTAATGCCCCTGTTTGGCTTCATAATGCAGCAGAAGTACAAGAGTGATTGGTCTCATTCGAGACAACAATGAATCTGCATATAGACGGGAGGTTTTACAACTTGCCTCGTGGGGTAACCAGAACAATCTGGATCTGAACATATTCAAAACCATAGAAATGGTAATAGACTTTAGGAGAAACCCTCCCATACTACCACCTCTTACAATACTAGACAACACAGTAGCAACAGTAGAGACTTTCAAATTTCTAGGTTCTATCATATCACAAAATGGACACCTAACATCAAAAACGTTATCAAAAAAGCACAACAAAAAATGTTTTTTCTGAACCAACTCAGAAAACTCAAACTGCCCAAGGAGCTGCTGATACAGTTCTACAGAGGAATTATTGAGTCTGTCATCTGCACCTCTATAACTGTCTGGTTTGGTTCTGCGACTCAACAAGACAGACACAGACTTTGGAGAGTAATTAGGACTACAGAAAAAACAATTACTACTATTGAGGACCTGTATACTGCTCGAGTCAAAAAGAGGGCTGTGAAAATATTTACAGACTCCTCACATCCTGGACATAAACTGTTTCAACTCCTACCCTCAAAATGATGCTATAGAGCACTGTACACCAGAAGAACTAAATACAAGGGCAATTTTTCCCCGAACGCCATCACTCTGCTAAACAAATAATTCCCTCAACACTGTCCAACTATTTACAAAATGTGCACTATTACTATTAATCTTCTCATCATTCCTTATCACTTATCCCCTCCCACTTGTGACTGTATGACTGTAACTTTGTCACTTGTATCCTTACGATTTATATTGACTGTTTGCTAGTATGATTCAATTGCTTATTGTACGCTATGACTATCATTAAGTGTTATACCTTATGATTCTTGACTCTTGACGAATGTATCTGTT
Organism: Bungarus multicinctus; assembly: GCA_023653725.1. Classification (NCBI taxonomy): domain Eukaryota; kingdom Metazoa; phylum Chordata; class Lepidosauria; order Squamata; family Elapidae; genus Bungarus; species Bungarus multicinctus. The sequence goes on from CM042834.1 coordinate 261,606,365, forward strand.
CTTTTATGTATACTGAGAGCATTGGCACCAAGACAAATTCCTTGTGTGTCCAATCATACTTGGCCAACAAAGAATTCTCTTCTCTTCTCTTCTCTTCTCTTCTCTTCTCTTCTCTTCTCTTCTCTTCTCTTCTCTTCTCTTCTCTTCTCTTCTCTTCTCTTCTCTTCTCTTCTCTTCTCTATATCTATTACACCTTTTTAAACCTGGGTGTTTAAGAAGAGACAGGACAATCATTTGTCTGAAAAGGTGTAACAGTGACCAGGTTGGTCTAGAAGATCTCCAAGATCTCTTCCAACTGTTGGAAAGTCATCTATATTTTTGCTTTATGTAGCAAAAGGGCCAGTCCAAAAGGATCACCAGTCTACCTTGGATGAGACTTTGCATCTAGAGACATTTTACATTTGTCATTCAATAGTGGTGGATTCGAGTGATGCAGGAGCCTAGAGGTAGAGCTCTTGCCTCACACTCAGGAGGCTGTGAGTTCGGTCCTAGGTAGAGGCTGATATTTCTCTCTCTGGGAAAACTGAGAATATATCTGATGAATATAATTCCACATTGGTGACAGGAAGGGCATCTGGCCAGTAAACATTCAGCTCCATTCAGTTGCCCAGACTCCACCCTGCAAGGGATTATGGGATTGTTAAAAGAGGATGATGATGATGATTCAATAGTGGTGGTTTTCTTTTTTTCTGAGTTGAAGAGAAAATGGTGATGTCATGCTTGCATTAAACATTCACTTGGTTTGCATTTTTTCTTGTCTAGGCTGTGTTATATCATCAACAATGAAACAGTGCTCCCCCTTTATTCCATGGCTTCTGAACAATTTCATGTTTGTAATCATGGTCTTTTTCTGCTTCTTTCTTTCTCGTTGCCAGGGTGATAAAAAAAAAAATCCAATAAGCAGCTGGAATACTTGCCATTCTTCTGTTGAGCAAAGATTCCTAACCCAACCGCTCAGCTCTCGTCTTTGTCTCAAGACTTCCCTTCCCTTTTGGGTTGTCTTGTGGATCTTCATCCTGTTGTCATCATCTAATCATTTCTTCCCTTTGTTATCTGATGAAATCCACCATTAGAACAACCGCCTTAATAGACCCTTAGACCCCAATGCCAGGTATGGGCATTGAATCAGTATGTGCTAATTGCAGACCAGACTGTAGGTTGACCTCTCTGTAACAGTTCAAACCCAGTAAATGTGAGTGTGGAAGACTGATGTTCTTAAGAACAGCATGAAACACTTTCCCAAGTGAAACACACACAGAGATGTTCAACCACAGACATTCTTTCCTCTTTTAGCATAGCTTTATGCTGCTTTTCATTCCAGGATACACATTTATGCTCTCATTTTACATAGGTGCATAAGGAGAACTGCTGAAGCTTGCAGCTAGGATACCATGGGTTTATGCCTTGAACTCCTCTTGCAGATGATTATATATGGCACTTAACTTATTCCTATCCTCCTTTGGTATCATATGATATGTACCAGAGGTGGTATTCAGCAGGTTCTGACCAGTTCTGGAGAACTGATAGTGGAAATGTTGAGTAGTTCGGAGAACCAGCAAATACCACCTCTGACTGGCCCGCCCCCACCTCTGCCTCCCAAGTCCCAGCTGATCGGCTGGGTCTTCTTTTGTTGCCCTGCACAGGAGAATGGGGCTGGAAAGTAGGTTAGTGGGGTGGGGAGGAAATGGGGATTTTACAGTATCCTTTCCCTGCCACGCCCACCAAGCCACGCCCATAGAACCGGTAGTAGAAAAATTTGAATCCCACCACTGATATGTACGTATGCGTACAGGTAACAGAATGATGAAATAAGGAATCACCTAAAACAGAATAACCCAACCTATCCAGGTTAGGGTTAGGGTTAAGGATGACATGAGCATGAATGGGGCCACAAGCAACAGTGATGACCCTCATGTGAGTGCGGCTGTGCATGTATGCAGAGGCACACCCCTATGCCTGGTAGTGATTAGCATGAGACCCAGTAGTGGGCCTTGGCTCACAAGTTGGAGACCTCTGACCTAAAAAACAAAAACAAAGGAACAATGGAAATGATGAAAAGAGTTAGGAAGGAATTTAGTTGTACATGCTTAAGGCTTAACTTTCATTTGGGATTAAAAGTCCTTAAAGGTAAAGGTAAATTAGAGCTGTGATGGCGCAGTGGTTAGAATGCAGTACTGCAGGCTACTTCTGCTGATCACCCACTGCCAGTAGTTTGGCAGTTCAAATCTCACCAGGCTCAAGGTTGACTCCATTTTCCATCTTTCCAAAGTCGGTAAAATGAGGACCCAGATTGTTGGGGCAATAGGCTGACTCCGTAAACTGCTTAGAGAGGGCTGAAAGCACTGTAAAGTGGCATATAAGTCTAAGTGCTATTACTATTGCTAAATGTTCCCCCAGTCATGTATTTATTTATTTATTTATTTATTTATTTATTTATTTATTTATTTATTTATTTATTTATTTATTTATTTATTTATTCCATTTATATACCGCCCTTCTCCCGAGGGACTCAGGGCGGTGAACAGCTCATCTAAAAACCCCACAAAGAATACAAAAGTTAAAAAATATTAAATTTCAATCGGCTGCTTGATAAAACTAACAAAACCCCACCCACCCCCTTAAAACCCAATTTAAAATTAAATATGGAGACCAAATTAAAACCATTATCTCAGCCCAGGCCGGCCTGCTCAAAGAGCCAGGTCTTCAACGCGCGCCTGAAGGCCCTCAGGTCCGTGCCGGTACGGAGCTCCGGTGGCAGAGTATTCCAGAGGGCGGGGGCACCCACAGAGAAGGCCCTACTCCTTGGCGCCGCCAGACGACACATAGCGGCCGACGGCACCCGGAGCAGACCCTCTCTGTGGGAACGCACCGGCCTGTTGGAGAACGTTGGCAGAATGCGGTCCTGAAGGTAACCTGGTCCCATGCCATGGGTCGCCCTAAAGGTCAAAACTAGAACCTTAAAGCGAACCCGGAGAGCCACCGGTAACCAATGCAGCTCGCGTAGGAGAGGCGTCACATGGGCGCTACGTGACGCCCCCATGATCACCCGCGCGGCTGCATTTTGCACCAGCTGGAGTCTCCGGATGCTCCCCGCAGGGAGCCCCATGTAGAGGGCATTACAATAGTCCAGGCGAGAGGTGACAAGGGCCTGAGTGACCGTGCGCAAGGCGTCCCGATCCAGGAAGGGCCGCAACCGGTAGATCCGACGGATCTGATGAAACGCCCCCCTGGAGATGGCCGCGATGTGATGTTCAAGCGACAGCCGTACATCCAGGAGGACTCCCAGGTTGCGAGGCCCCTCTGTGGGGGGCAGAACTTCCCCCCCGATAGCCAGCGAAGGTGTCAGCTGGCTATATCGGGGCGCCGGAAACCACAGCCACTCGGTCTTGGATGGGTTGAGCCGAAGCCTGTTCCCGCCCATCCAGTCACACACAGCCTCCAGGCACCTAGACATAGCCCCCACAGCATCGTTGGGGTGGTCCGGAGTGGAGATGTACAACTGGGTGTCATCTGCATACAGATGACACCTCACTCCAAGACCACGGATGATCTCACCCAGCGGCTTCATGTAAATGTTGAACAAGAGGGGAGAGAGGACCGACCCCTGAGGCACCCCACAAACCAGGGGCCTAGAGGTGGACCTCTCCCCCCCCCTGCCAACACGAATTGCGAACGGTCAGAGAGGAAGGAGGAGAACCATCGAAGGACGGTTCCACCAATCCCCAACCCCCCCAACCGTCGCAACAAGATACTATGGTCGATAGTATCAAAAGCCGCCGAGAGATCTAATAGGACCAGGACAGAGGAGAACCCTCTGTCACGAGCCCTCCAGAGATCATCAACCAACGCGACCAATGCCGTCTCAGTGCTATGTCCAGGCCTGAAGCCCGATTGGAACGGATCGAGGTAAGTAGCTTCCTCCAGGTACTGGGGGAGCTGACGTGCCACCACACTCTCAACAACCTTCGCCACGAAGGGAAGGTTGGAGACTGGACGATAGTTGTTTAAAATAGCTGGGTCCAGGGAAGGCTTCTTGAGGAGGGGGCGCACCACCGCCGCCTTCAGGGCGGTAGGGAGCACCCCCTCTCTCAAGGAAGCGTTGACAATCCCCTGGAGCCAGCCTCGTGTCGTCTCCCTGGCGGCCGAAACCAGCCAGGAAGGGCACGGGTCCAATAAACAGGTGGTGGCATTCAGACCCCCCAGCAACCTGTCCACACCCTCGGCGGTCACAGGGTCGAACTCCCCCCAGATAACACTCCCAAGACCTGCCCCGGACACCTCCCCCGGGACCATCCAATTGGAGTCGAGCCCCTCCCGAATCTGAGCGATTTTATCATGCAGAAATCGGGAAAACTCCTCCGCCCTACCCTGCAAGAGGTCATTCCGCGCTCTCGGTTCAAGTAGAGAGCGGGTCACTCTAAACAGGGCGGCAGGCCGATTTTCTGCTGATGCAATAAGGGCGGAGAAATACGAAGATTTTGCCGCCCCTATCGCCACAAGGTAAGTCTTAATATGAGATCTCACCTGTGTTCGGTCAGACTCAGAACAGCTCGCCCTCCAAATGCCCTCTAGACGTCTTTTCCGGCACTTCATCTCCCGTAGCTCCTCCGTATACCACGGAGCCAAATGGGATCTGTGCCGGGTCAGAGGTCGCAGAGGCACAACTCGCTCTAGAGCCCCGGCGGCCAACCCATCCCAGGTGGCCACCAGGTCTCCAGGCGAGCTGAGAGCCAGAGACTCAGGAAATGGCCCAAGCTCCCTCTGGAACCGCTCCGGGTCCATTAGGCGCCTGGGGCGGAACCATCTAAGTGGCTCCGCCTCCCTGCGGTGGGGGGTGGCGGAACAGAAATCCAGACTAAGGAGGGAATGATCTGTCCATGACAAGGGTGTAATGACTAAATCCCCACAATTACAGTCATTCAACCACTGCCCAGAGACAAAAATCAGGTCCAGCATGTGTCCTCCTATGTGAGTGGGAGCAGAAACTAACTGGGTCAGGTCCATGGCCGTCATGGAAGCCAAGAACTCCCGGACCAACCCCGAGGTTTCACCGAGCGATGGCAGGTTGAAATCCCCCATGACCAAAAGCCTGGGGGTCTCAACCGCCAGCCCGGCTATTACCTCTAGGAGTCCGGGCAGGGCCGATGAGACGTGGCAGGGAGCCAGGTACGCCATCAAAAGACCCATCTGAACCCCTTGCCCCCACTTCACAAATAGAGATTCACAGCCAGCGGTCTGAGGGACAGTGGCCTCCCTAGGACAAAGGACTTCCTTTATAAGCACCGCTACCCCACCACCCCTTCCCTGAGCCCTAGGCTGGTGAAATGCAAGGAAACCTGGTGGGTACATCTCAACCAGAGGGACACCGCCCTCTGGGCCCAACCAGGTTTCGGTGACACCTACCAGGTCCGCGGCCTCCTCTGAACCAGATCATAGATCAGGGGAGCCTTATTAACCACGGACCTGGCATTGCACAACAACAGCCAGGTATTCAGGGCCTGAGATTCCGGACAACCAGGGCTGCAGGATGGGTAAGGAGGGTCGGAGCGCGCTACCGCTTGCAAACATCGGGAGCGCGATCCCCTTACCGGATACGGCCCTCTACCCCCAGCATATCTACCTCTCCCAGTCACCGTGCTAATAAAATTGGCCCCCCGCTGCCCACCCCCTGTCTGCTACCCCGACACAGGAACCCCCGAGGTCCCCCAGGCGTGCATGCCGGCCCGGCTGCCCCCAATTCCATGCGGGCTGTCTCCCCCACCCGCCCTGGATCCTTCCAACCCCTTAAAAAATCCCATTAAAAATTTAACCCCGGGTTTACAACGCTTCCTCTGGTTTCTTCGGCCCCACCATCGCTCCGGATCCCAGGATCCCTCATTACGAAAAGTCTTAGAGAGCCTTGGAGGCCACCTAAGGGAGAGGGGGACATCCCTCAGGGCCCAAAGCTCTGCCCTCGAGTACGTCCGTGGTCCCGGCCACCTCATCTCGACAGTCTCGGAGCGCCTGCATATGTATGATTCTAATGGGCAGTACTCATGTCCGTTTCTCAGCTGAGGAACCCAATGTTATCCGAAGATGCTTCTGTGGTCATGTGGCCAGCATGACTATACATCGAGGCACAAAGAAAGCTGTTACCTTCCCACCGAAATCGTATCAGGAGCTCACTCCATCATACAGTACTTGGATCTCAAACCTGAGCTATCTGCTTTCCAGGTGACAAGCTCAGGATCTTTAATCATGAGCCATCGCCCTCTCCCCCCGCCAAGCGCTCTTAATCCATGGTATTTATGTCTGGTGCAAAATCAATCAAGGTGGCCAAGGATGGTTTGGAACTTATATCTCCCTAACTGTAATCCTTACCTACCACACTACATTGGTCCTCTCCCATACTTCATCAAAAACAGCTTTGTGTGTCAGAGGGATTTGAAATAAAGGGAGAATCAGTGGGAACAGCCATCTTTTATTTTCAAGACTCTTCAAAGAACTGATGCGAAGTAGTGTCTCTCCCATAAAGCATTCTATCCCAAATCAGAAATATGTTATATATCTGTTTATTGAATGTGTTTCAACCCGAAAGATCGGCATGATACACAGGATAAAATAGCATCATTTGTTCCGTAATTCAAGAACGATGTTTAATAGTAAAAAATAATATTAGCATGAATTTAGCATGAATAAATTATGCTAAATATAAATATAATATCTTCTTATAAATAAATAAATATTTCATTGAAATAAAGGACTTTTTTCCTTTATCTACAGAATTCAGTTTTTTTCTTTACTCCTTTTCTCTCTCTTAAATTTGTACCGCTTTTATGATTGCGTACAATTCTTCAATTAAAAATTATTAATAAAAAAGGAATACAGCAAAGCAGCAGAGGAATTGGTAAACATTTTAATCAGATCCTGTCAACAAACTGGGAAGCCAACACAGTGATTAGTAGATTGAAAAAGGTCAGTCTATACACTGACCCCCAATGTAAAATGAATGTATAATTGTTTGGGCAAATATTGTACAATATCCTTAATTTCACATGCTAGCAAAATAATGTTTGGGATCATCCACATAGATTGCTACTACATGGAAAGGGAGATGCCAGATGTTCAAACTGGCTTTAGAAAAGATCAAGAAATTAAGAGGCATTTATTGTTGATTCACACTGGACAGTTGAGAATTGTCTCTGCGGGGGAAAAAGGGCCAATATATGTACACTTCATTGATTATAGAGAGGCCTTTCACTAGGTTGACCGTGTCAGCCTGTGGATTGCCCTTCAGAAAACGGGAATCCCAAAACATTTTATTGTCCTCAGATGGAACCTATATACCAGTCAGGAACACAGTTCAGACAGAATATGGTAAAACAATCTGGCTCCAGGTTGGCAAAACAGTGAGTCGAGGCTATGTATTCTATCTTTCGGTATTCACCATATCTACCAAATATATTTATTTATTGATTTGATTTGTCAATCGCTTACAAGATAATAGATATAAGAATAAACATGAGAATAAACATGAGTATGAATATAGGAAATAGGTACAAATAAATGGAGACAATAGGACAGGGACGGTAGGCACGATTGTGTGCTTATGCACGACCCTTATAGATCTCTTAAGAATGCGGTGAGATCAATAGTGGTTAGTCTGAGGTTAAAGGAGTGGGAGTTTGAGAATGTAACAACAGAGTCAGGTAGTGCATTCCTGGCTTGACCACTTTGTTGCTGAAGTCGTACTTTCTGCAATCATATAGGATTGCAATCAAATAGGGAGCCTCGGTGGCGCAGTGGTTAGATTGCAGTACTGCAAGCTATTCCTACTGCAATTTGGCAGATCGATTCCCACCAGGCTCAAGGTTGACTCAGCCTTCCATCCTTCCGAGGACCCAGATTGTTGGGGGGCAATATGCTAACTCTGTAAACCGCTTTGAGAGGGCTGGAAAGTACTATAAAGCGGTATATAAGTCTAAGTGCTATTGCTATTGCTAATCAAGCTTAGAGCGGTTTACATTGAGTTTGTATCTGTTGTGTGCTCTTGTATTATTGCGGTTGAAGCTGAAGTAGTCATTGACTAGTAGGACATTGTAGCAGATAATTTTGTGTACTACGCTTAAGTCTAACCGTAGGCAGCATAGTTCTAGGTTGTCCAAGCCCAAAATCTCGAGCCTGGTGGTGTAGGGTATTCTGTTATGAGCAGAGGACTGAAATATTTCTGGACTTGTTCAATTGTGTTAATGTCCAATACACAATGTGGATTCCAGACAACTGAGCTATATTCAAGTATTGGTCTAGCAAAAGTTTTGTATGCCCTAATTAGCAATGCAGTATTACTGGATGAGAAGGTTCATAAGATTAGATTTACAACTCTTAAAGTTGTAAATCTAATCTTATTGAAAGAAACTAAATTTAAAAACAGTGATTGGAGGAGTAGGGAGGGGAGAAATATCAACCTGAGCTATGGTGATGACACTGATAGCTGGAAATGCAAACGATATACAAAAAAGTCAAGGAACACAATGAAAAATGGGACTAAGATTAAACATAAGGAGACCAACTTAATTGCAAAAGGTACCGCAGTGAGCTATAGAATGGATTTTAGACTTTTAGAATCAATTATTAGGGAATCAACAAGAAATTAGATTAGCACTTGGTAGCTAGCAGTGAAGATCTTGGAAAATGATATACAAATTTGGAAAAGATTGTCAGGTATTGTGCCATATTTATACCTACAAAGATCAAAAGTTGGATTTTGGATTAGCAGGAAAGAAAGAGTGAAAAGTTCTCAGAATACCCTGGACAGGGAAGAAAATAAAGGAATGGTGCGTTGAACAAATCAACTCATCATTCTCCCTCAAAGCACAAAGAACCAGACTCAAATTATCCAACTTTAAAGATGTTCTTTGAAGACTTAACTCTTTGGAGATGTCTCTGATGCTAGGGAAAGTGAAAAGAAAGAGAAGAGAATGACCAGTAACAAGGTGGATGGACTCAATTACAGGAGCAATGGACTGATGGAAGATCTGAAGGCCCAAGTTTTAGAGACAGATCATTCTGGAGAAGATCTATCTACAAAGCCACTAAGAGATAACATTGACTTGATGGCATATAAATAATGAAATGTTTTGTATTTCAAATAAAACAATAGTAGAAATAGGTCTTAAGTCACTAGAGTGGTTATACAAATGAAGTTTCTTAAAGTGAGAAAGTAAGGAGTAGAAAACCTTATTATTTAGATTTAGAAAATATGCTAATCAAATGAGAAGTCTTATGATCCACCTGATGAGACAAATCACAATAAAAATGAGTTCCTCACTAATCTAGTTTGCCTTTAAGTATCATAAATCCGAACTCACTTATAAGATACTCTAATACCTCTCTTAGGTTCTTTCAGCAATTTTAATCTTGTCCCTTTCTTTAAACACTTGGTTTCAAAAGAATTGAAGGAGAGATGTAGAATGGAAATTGTTGTGGTTTTCCAGCAGCCGGTGCAGACAGCAGTAGAATCGGACAGTGGGGAAGAAAGGGAAGAAGTCAGGGAGTCTGAAGAGGACTTGGACGAGGGTCCTGTGTCCGATGCAGGGATGGGACCAGGACCATCTGGGAGTGGGGTGCTGCCTTCGGAGTCTGGCAGCAGAGAGGCTGAGGACCCAGGGGAACCTGTTCCCAGTGCACGTGTGCGCAGAGCTACTTCAAGGCGAGAGCAGCTGAAACAAAAGTGTTGACTCGGGAGTAAGGCTGGGAGATGATTGCCCCTCCCAAAGTCAGGCCTAAATGACGAAACCTTTGCAGGAAGCAAAATAGTTTGTTCGGTTCCGAGTCCTCCTTGAAGCTCTGTGTACTTTGGTTGGTTTTTTTTCTTGTACTTTGGTTGGTTTCTTTTATAGTTAATTTGATACTTCTGTTTTTGGCAGCATTCCACAGAACTGAAAGGTGTGTGCTTATCTTGGGGGACCGTTTAAGATTAGTTCCGGCTGGGAATGAAAACAATTCCCAGAGTTGCAATAAAATAGGTTTTGCTTTTAAAATGAGTTTGTGATTAATTACGATTTACAAAGCCTGGGTCAGAACACTTTACTTCCTGCCCAAATGAAACGAACCTTTAATGAGAGATGGAACAGCTTCGAGCACAATAAAATGAAGGCAACAGGCATTCATTCTGGTTAGAAAAATTCAAGGACAAGTCAAATCAAAAGCATACCAAATAATTCCAAGATTTCTTTCCTTCTGAAATATGCAAAGCTGGCTGTTTATGTTTTTAATCATTGTGTCTTGGAAAGAGCAGCAGTTATTCATCCTCAAGCAGACAATGCAAAGATTTGTAAAGCCATGCAGTATTTCCATTCTTCTCTGTTATCTAACAAGCCTTTAGAGGACATCTGCAGAGCAGTTTAGGTTGGGTTTTTTTGGGTTTCTGCTTTTGCTGAGAATTCCATATATCTGTATCATCAGCAGAAAACCAAGGGAGATTGGGAGGATGATACTAAAGATGTTCAAAAGGCCCCAGCTGAATAAAAAATGAAACAGTGGCTGGCTATGCTGAGTAATTGTGGGAACTAAATTAAAAATGGGCTGGGAGGCATTTCTTTTTCTTTTGTTGGTTTTTATTTATTTATTTTATTTAAAATATTTATGACCAGGCCACTATCTTGAAACACTCATGGCAGACTACAGTCCATAAAAAGCAAGATCAAGCTATAAGGGCTAACTTAAAAGAAATAATAACTTACCTTAAACAAAGAATAGCAATAGCAGAAGACAGAGGCAGGCACTTAAGGAGGAATGAGGTTGGTGGGCCTGTGAATGCTAAAAGCAAGAGTAGAAAGTGAGGCCTCCACCTACCACACCAAAAAATAGTTCATATTTATCCACCCTGTCCTACAGAAGAAGCTATTCCCAGAGACAGAGTGCCCCAATAGTCAACCTTTCTTCCAGATAACTTACCCCTTTCTACAATGTCTGTAGAGGTTTTCAGTCATCCAGGTCATGGTTGTCCCCAAAGTGCTTTTTCAGGAGGCAATTGGACTTTCTCAGTTTTTCTTTTCTTTCTACAGACTTTTTAGCCATACAATTTGGGATGAATACCCTTTGAATGGTGTGAGAGTAGGAATGGATTTCCAGAGGGGAAAAAATTGCAGACTACAGGAACCAGGAGCACTACTCAGGTGACCTTGAGGACAGAAACAAACCCTCAAGTGCTTCAATGGCTCTCTAAAAGGATGCCAATTAACAGCTGTCTGCAAGGAATATAAATCCTTCCATTCCCCACTATCCTGTCAGAGCTGAAGAAGCTTCTTGGATGAGAAACGAAACATCTTCAAAAGATAAAAATAAGAAACAAGAAAGTCCAGTTGCCACCTGAAAAGCACCTTTTGGGACTCTTCCTGTGATGTTTTATGTTTGGGCAGGTCCTCAACCATTAACATCCTCTTAAAATTCAACCAGTAATGCAGGAGCAGCTAGTACAATTCTTTTAGGAACAGTGTTAATGTGGTTCTAGATAAAACCCCCAATTTCACATTCTGCACCAGCTTCAGCTTCCAAATTGTCTTCAAAGATAGACTCTCACAAAGGTGTGGGAGCTATTCAAACGGTCAAGAGCATAAAGTATTATATCCAGATTGCTCTACTTATAAAGGGTTACAGCCAGTGGTGGTATTCTACCGGTTCGGCCTGATTCGGCCAAGCTGGTAGCGGCAATGAACAGCGGAGAATGAACTGCTTCTCTCTGCCGCTCTGCTGTTGGGTCCGCCCGCCCACCCAGGCTCCCATAGTAACCTTTAACCTCTGCTTTTGAAGTGCAGCTGCTTTGCGCGGCACAGCAGAGTGTCGCGCGGCAGCTGCTGAAGCAACCGGGAGAGTGCAGGCTTGCAGGAGGTGAGTTGGAACACCTCTGCACCTGCGCAAATGCCTCTGTGCCTGTGCAAAGTGCATGTTTGGCGTGCCCCCCACCAAACCACGCCCACCGAACCAGTGGTAAAACTTTTTGAATCCCACCACTGGTTACAGCCACCAGATGGTCAGAGCTAGTTAACTACAGGCCACAGATTACTTGGGCCTTGAGTGAGAAAGATTAATTGAGGAGTACCTAGGTTTCTTATGTGGTCTTTTGATAATAAGTTTTTTATTTTTCAGTTTCAAAAGTAGAAACATTTAATTTTTTCTCAAACAGTGTGTCATTTGGGCACCAACACCTCTGAGCCACATTCTTCACCATTTATAATACCATTCACACTGATATTATTTCTCTAAGCTTAGAGTTAAGATACATCAAACAGTTAAACATTGTGCAGCTCTTCTGGTGATATCTTATTAGCATTACATCTCATTGCACTCGTCATGCATATATTGACCTCATCTTATTTGTATCTCTATCTTACTTTATTTTCTATTCTCTTTTATTCTTCCTCATTTCCAAATTCTTTTTTATTCTCTAATCATTGATAGAATATTTTCCATATCATATAATACTCAGTTTGCTCTTTCTCATTTATTTATTTATTCATTGATTTGATTTGATTTGATTTATATTGCCGCCTATTCGCCCATGGCGACTCAAGGCGGCTTACACAATGTAAAATCATATTTAAAACAAAAAATAAAAATAAAAACAATAAGAACTAATAAAAAGAATCAAATAAATAAATAGAACAAAATTTGGGAAAACAAAACAAAAACAAAAACCAACTCCCACCCACCCCCACCCTGATGACAGCCGGTCACACTAGCCATCTGATGGATTCCATCCCTCTCTGGGTTCCCCAGGCCTGTTGGCAAAACCAGGTCTTCAGTGCCTTTCGGAATAGTATTAATGAGGGGGGCATTCTAATCTCTGGGGGAATGATGTTCCAGAGAGATGGAGCCACCACAGAGAAGGCCCTTCTTCTTGGTCCCACCAGGTGTATCTCCCTCAGTGGTGGGACCAACAGCATTCCCTGCCTCCTCGCTTAAATGGGTCGGGTAGATGTCACTGGCAAGAGATGTTTCCTTAGATAACCCAGTCCCAAGCCATGAAGGGCTTTAAAGGTGACAACTAACACCAGCTAGTGTTAATCTATTCATTTCTGCACATTCTAATATTTTCCTGATCAGCTCCTCGTCAGTGGAGATTTCCTCACCTTTCCAATGTTGTGCAAATAATATGATTCTAGTTGCAGTTAATACATGACTAATTAGATATACATTTTCTTTACTGTAGATATTCGATAAAATGCCTAACAGAACTATTTCTGGTTTTAAGTCAATATGTTGTTTTATCACCTCCTCCAACCCAGTTTTTCTTATGTGGTCTTTTGGAAGAGAACTATCTTCTCCAGAAAATAATACCTACGTGGATCATCTAGAAAACAAAAAAGAATCACAACTCAAAAGAATCATAACAAAAAAGAATCATAACCCAAGGCACAAATAATCAGGCTCAAATTATCACATTTTGAACATACATTTCTTCCCTGAGAAATCCACAATCCTGGGAAAGATGGAAGATAAGAGAAGAAGAGGATGAGCAGCAGCACAGCGGTTGGATTCAATTATACTGGTGATGGCTACACTGTTGGAAAACATTTACACAGGACTTCAGCTTCCTGGCCTTCAAAGAAATCTTCAAGTGGCCTATTACACTGGTTCAAACAGCTGTACTACCTCATCGGACTGATGTCAGGAAAGAAAAAAACCCTATATATCATCAATGTATTGGGGATAACCGGCTCTAGACCTCTTAGTAATCTCATCCAGCTATAGTTGAACAAAAATAACAAAATAGATCCATGTTATACTCCCCTGTCAGCTTTGGAAGCCATATTAGCACCAGAAGCTTCCATTCTTGAGCTGGGAATTTGGGAGAGAGGATTTGATAGAGTGTTTGTAGTTAGACATAATAGCATTCTTCTTTAAAGTCAAGGTCATGTCATTGCTGCACCTGGATGAAGAGTGGTTGAGGGATGTCTCGTTAGAACGGATGGTGATTGGGGCATTTGATGGAATGATGGGTGCAGGGGATGGATTTGTAATTTTTAATTATTGGAGGAAAACCCAGAACTTTCAGATTCAGGTTTTCCCAGATATGCCAGCGTGGCAGCTCTAATAAAATGGAACTTTGAGAAAATGCCTGTCTTGGGAGTTTTTGCTGTTGGAGTTTGTTTTCCTGGAATGTTGACACCATAGCCAGAAGGCATGGATCTGAGCAGAGACATCTCTGGGTTTGAACCTGGAGTTAGTAATGGAGCAACTGAAGAATACAACTTCCTATTCTGGTCCCAGATGGTCATCTTAAGAGGATGTATCAAAAACTACAAAGAGATTGAAGAGGATAATAAAACTGGCATCCTACAGGCCGTTTCCTCAGAACAGGCCACCTGTCAAGTGAATATGGGTGCCAAAACTGAGCCTGAAATTTAATTGAAATGGACCCAGTATAAACAAATACAAAGAAACATCTTCCAGGAATGTATGAAGCTAACCACACACTCAACTATTGATAGAAGAGAATATTGGTAGCTCAGGGTTAAATGAAGGGCCCTTGGTGATCTCTCAGCTTGGTGGCTTTCTTACAGATGTTTCATCACCCAAACTAGGTAACATGCATGATGAGTTCTACAAGCTTTGAAGCAACTATCTTGCCTTAAAAAATCAGATATTTGTGATGCAGTAGTAATTCTCAAATATCTTCAGGTCTAGGGATAGTAAGAGTATTTATGACCATTTTTTTTAAAAAAATGGAACTACTTCCTGATATAACCAGGCATTTTCCATGTCCCAGGCCTGTGCTATTATATGTTATACTTCAAACTTCTTTATTCCACCAAATATGCCTCATGACAATCCATCTGAGGAGAGAGAATAAATTGTTCCCCTTAATAGCACATCATGTTTTCACAGGTGCTCAGTTGCTTGTCCACCTGCTCACTAGCCATTTAGAAGCAATAGTGCTGACGTACTTTTTAGTTTAGTTTTTAATTTAGTTTATTTTATTGTCATTGCACATTGTACAATGAAATAAAATACCACCTTCAGTGAATACAGTAGAATACAGTAGAATACAGTAGAATACAGTAGAATTCAATAGAGTTACTGACCAAGGGTAGAAGCTGTTTTTCAGCCTATTTGTCCTTGTTTTTATTATCCTGTACCGTCTGCCAGATGGTAATAGTTCAAAAAAAGGGTTTCCATTTCATCATTCAGAATAACAGAATAGAGTAACAGAATAACAGAGTTGAAAGGGACTTTGGAGATCTTCTAGTCCAACCCTATACTATTTCAGACAAATGGTTTGTCCAATCTCTTCTTAAAAACCTCTAGTGTTTGGGCACCTACAACTTTTGGAGGCAAGTCGTTCCACTGATTACCTTAATTGTTCTGTCAGGAAATTTCTCTTTAGTTCTAGGTTGCTTCTCTCTTTGATTAGTTTCCATCCCTTGGAATAATATGATCCACTCCATAACATGATCAGAACCTTAACTAGATAACCTCCTAGCTGAAAAATCCAAAGCAATCAGAAATACCCTTGGATTCCATCAAGCTCAGAGGTGCTGGGGAACCATCCCAAGGGAACATTAACTACAACGCGGAGTGTTTTAGAGGAACCTTGCCAACGTTCTGCAATGTAAAACCCCATCCTTGTTCTCCCGCTGTTGGTATTCCACTGAAGAATCTGGGCGCACCTTTCTGGATCTGGGCGCACTTCGCACAGTCACCTCCGCCCTCGTTATCTCCCGCTTGGATTATTGCAATGCTCTCTACATGGGGCTCCCCTTGAAGAGTCTCCGGAGGTTGCAGTTAGTTCAGAATGCAGCCGCGCGGGTGATTGTGGGCGCCCCTCGAAGCGCACACGTAACACCACTTCTCCGCAGGCTGCACTGGCTTCCTGTGGCCTACCGGATTCGATTCAAGGTGGTACTGATGGTATTTAAAGTGCTCCATGGCTCGGGACCTGGGTACTTACGGGACCGCCTGCTGCCATCAACAACCTCCCGCCGCCCAGTACGCTCCCACAGGGTGGCCCTACTTGGGGTGCCGCCGCCTGACCGTTGTCGGCTGGTGGCCCCGAGAGTTCGGGCTTTCTCTGTGGGAGCTCCCTCCCTATGGAATGATCTCCCCCCGGAGATACGGGCTATGACGGACATTCTGACCTTCCGGCGCGCAGTAAAAACCCTGCTTTTTGAACAGGCCGGCCTGGCCCAGTAACTATGTTTTTTGGTTTTAATCAATTAAATTAGGGTTTTATTAGTTTTAAATTTTTAACTTAAATTTTAATAGACAGCCGATTTGGTTATTTAATTTATTTTTAATAGTATCTATTACATTTTTATTGTATGTTTTAGTGGGCTGTTCACCGCCCCGAGTCCCTTTTTTGGGAGAGGGAGCGGTATAAAAGTATGATTAATAAATAAATAAATAAATAAATAAGAAGGAGACCAGCTTGGTTGCCACCTGCATACATATTTTCTCCCACTCCAATATGGTTCTATCCAGGGATGGGATTCTACCAGTTCGCACCTATTCGCTAGAACTGGTTGTTAACATTCTAAGCAGTTCAGAGAACTGGTTGTTAGAAGAAATTACTGGCCTAATCCTGTAAGGAAGGCAGGAAGGAAACATTCTGGTGTTGCTTACAGAAATTGTCTCTCTGTTAACCCTTATTACATTCTTGGCAGGACTAGACTTCTTGTCTCAGGAACCTCTCTGGAGTTTTTTTCCCCTCCTTTGCTGGTACTTTGCTTGTGTGGAGTGACCATTCAAAGTTACAACAGCACTGAAAAAAGTGACTTATGACCATTTTTCACATTTACGACTGTTGCGGCATCCCCATAGTCATGAGAGGCCAGGAGAGGAGATGCATGCCTCAATGTGAGTGATATTGAATTGGCCATGTCCACCCAGTCACATGACCACCAAGCCACACCACCAACTAAGACATGCCCACAGAACCGGTTGTTAAAAAAATTGAATCCCACCCCTGGTTCTATTCCCTCTATGGACTTCTCTTGACCACTTCAAGGTAAGAACCAACTGGTGGTCCACCTGTTTTTTTTAAATACTGACCAGTAGAGTCTGCCATTTTGTTCTTTTCTTCAACCAGACAAGGGTCCTGCATTTCCTTTGTCATTTGCCCAGCCTCCACCCCCAGCCATCCACACTCAAGAGATTTTTTTTTCCTTTGTCAGAAATTGACCGTGAGTACATTTCTGCAATTTCTCCTGGCAATGAAACGTGAGCAATGAATTCTATTTGCAGCACCAAACTTTTAATGAGCAGTAAATTAATTTTATACTAGCTGTGACAAAATGCAGTCTTTTCTCCTACTATGACCTACATTTTCTTTAGATGAAAACATCTTTGTGCTTCACTCGTCTTGTAGCAGAAACTACATGGATCAGGAACAAAAATTGCTCTGTTGTCTTTCTTCAAATATTGATCATTTGCATCCAACCCTCCCCATCTATTCTAGTCTCTATTTTCTCCTTCAGTCTGGTTTATTTTTGGCAGACTTTACTTACAAACAGCTTTCCTTAAAACATGTTTTCAGTTGTCTATTAAAACCTCACCATAGTGAATGTAATAACTCTCTTAAAACAGTCTTTGTTTGTAGAAACCTCCCTGCCTTGTATAGCCTTCTTGTTTCTCGCCATTTTGACCTATTCCCTAAAACTCTGCCAATTACCCTCAAACAATACAATTGCAGGCTGACCAACAATCCTCTTGACAATTGCCCAAGTCAATTCTCCCTATCTCAGCAAAGCAGAAAAACCTTTCTAAGCACTATGTAGGTGTGTATAATAGAGAGAGATAAAGAGGGAACAAAGAAAGAGAAACAGAAAGAAGAGAGAAATAGATTACATCTATCATATATCTATATTTCTGTCTATCTATCTATCTATCTATCTATCTATCTATCTATCTATCTATCTATCTATCATTTATCTCATTATCTATCATCTGTTTAGTAGTATGTACATACTGTAGCACACTTGTGCTTTGAAATCTGTTTTCTCTTCTAAATGTCTTTTTTATAAAGATATGTGCCATCTATCTAATTTACAAAGTTAAAAAGTTGCACTGAATTGTTATTTCTTATATTTCTTATTTTTTGTTTTGGTCGCCATGATGTAAAAAAGATTCTGAGACTCTAGAAAGAGTGCAGAGAAGAGCAACAAAGAGGATTAGGGGACTCGAGGCTAAAACATATGAAGAACGGTTGCAGGAACTGGATATGTTTAGTCTAATGAAAAGAAGAACTAGGGGAGACATGATAGCAGTGTTCCAATATCTCAGGGACAGCCACAAAGAAGAGGGAGTCAAGCTATTCTCCAAAGCACCTGAGGGCAGGACAAGAAGCAATGGGTGGAAACTAATCAAGGAGAGAAGCAACCTAGAACTAAGGAGAAATTTCCTGGCAGTTAGAACAATTAATCAGTGGAACAAGTTGCCTGCAGAGGTTGTGAATGCTCCAACACTGGAAATGTTAAAGAAGAGTTTGGATAACTATTCGACTGAAGTGCTGTAGGGTTTCCTGCCTAAGTAGGGGGTTGGACTAGAAGACCTCCAAGGTCCCTTCCAACTCTCTTATTCTATTCTATTCTTCTGACACTATATGCAAGGAGGAGGAGGAGGAGGAGGAGGAGGAGGAGGAGGAGGAGTTACCCTTAGCTACCCTTAACTACCCTCGGCAGCCAAAATATGGCTTTTACATTGGCTTTTAGTGAGATGAATTTCATATGGCAAAAAATCTCTAGAGAATCCATAAGAATTGGCCAAGAAGTCAAATGGCAATAGTGACAGTGCAACTGAAACTCTGCCTGTCTTTTATGTACATTGTGGATCTTCTATTGCACACTTGCACTCTTTTTAACCATACTTGTGAATCCCTCTGCTGTAGAAAATTTGGCAAATGGCAAGTGATCACAGCCACTGTCTTGACTTTTTAATAGTTCCCGTAGATACCCTTGAATCTAGGATAGGAGATCGGAGGAGTCTGATTTGAAATGGGCTGGAATTGGGAAGAGTCAGGGCATGGAAGTCAGAGTTTCCAAAGACAAGGAGTGAAGCAATTGCACCTATAAAGAAATGGTCAATTATTGAATTGGGCTTTCCATCATGATTTGTTCAGAAAGCTGACTACAGCTTTTGAAAGGGCCTTTCATGTAGAGTAAGGGTCTTCAAACTTGGCAAGTTTAAGACTAATGGACTTCAACTCCCAGAATTCCTGAGCTAACATGCCTGGAGGAGGAATTCTGAGGGTTGACATCTACAAGTCTTAAAACTGTCAATTTTGAAGACCCCTGATGTAGAGCAACCCATGAAAGGATCTTTCATGTAGAGCAACCCATTGTAGAACCCCTATATGGCAACAAAGAGCTAGAGCTGTGTACATCTTTCCTGCCATCTACCAGTTGTCTGGATTTTTGGAGCCCAGAGATAGTAACCCTACATCACTCTGGAAACTGCTGGATCTGGAAAACTCCTCTTTACATTCTCTCTAGTTTAAATCCCAGTGGTGGCTTGTTAAAGATTCCATTATATTGGTAAACAGAAGAGGACGGTATTTGCAGAGGTTTCTCAACTCCTTCAGAAACCTGCAGTTATTGAATCCCACCCTTGGGATTCAATTTTTTTAACAACCGGTTCTGTGCATGTGGCTTAGTTGGTGGGTGTGGCTTGGTGGTCATGTGACTGGCTGGGCGTGGCCAACCCAACATCACTCACATCAAGGTATGCATTCCTCGCCTGGCCTCTCGTGACTGTAGGGATGCTGCAATAGTCGTAAGTGTGAAAAATGGTCATAAGTCACTTTTTCAGTGCCATTGTAACTTTGAATGGTTATTCCACACAAACAAAGTACCAGCAACGGAGGGAAAAAACCCTCCAGAGAAGTTCCAGAGACAGGAAGTCTAGTCCTGCCAGGAATGTAATAAGGGTTAACGAAGAGGCAGTTTCTGTAAGCAACACCAGAATGTTTCCTTCCAGCCTTCCTTACAGGATTAGGCCACTAATTTCTTCTAACAACCGATTCTCCGAACTGCTTAGAATGTTAACAACCAGTTCTAGAGAATAGGTGCGAACCAGTAGAATCCCACCCCTGAACCCTGGTCAACGCAGGTATGGTCAATCATGGAGCCTTTAGCAGTGACAGATCCTACTGAGCAATGTCTTATCATGCCTGTTCAGGTCAGAAAGAAGAGCTACAAGATTTGGGTGGCAAATAGCAGGATGACCACATGTGACTACAGAGTTAGAGACTATTGTAGCAGCTAGCTACCACCTTGTGATTCCCAGAATTTTACATCTCAGATCTAATAGCTCTGTAAGGCAGGAATCTATTATCTTCTTTGGAAAACATTAGAGCCATGCTGGAACTCTGGAGATCAATGTTTGGTAGTCTGTGGTACAAAAGATTTAATAAAAAGTGCTTCTTTTATTGTTCCCTAGGCTGGGTTACTGTGGTTTACTGCATGATGGATCAATGCATAAGCCAAAAGGATTCCCAGTGATGTCCCAGTTGCTGCTAACCAGAGTGCCAATAAGTGATTGCGACTTCCAAGTTAAATATTACAACCGATTCACATGTGCACCTCTGTGTAAAATACATCGATGCACCCTCTATGTTAAGAATGTCCAAAATCACCATTGCTTCATTGCTTCTCAATGCCCTAAATTTCCACAGTTAAAATATTGTGTTCACGTTGAGTCTGTTTGTGTAGGCGTGCAATTCGAGAACTATCCGTTGCTG
Organism: Bungarus multicinctus; assembly: GCA_023653725.1. Taxonomy (NCBI): domain Eukaryota; kingdom Metazoa; phylum Chordata; class Lepidosauria; order Squamata; family Elapidae; genus Bungarus; species Bungarus multicinctus. Next base: position 261,627,081 of record CM042834.1, read on the forward strand.
GAAAGACACTGTGCCTTCTATAAAATTTTTAAAATCCAGTTTTCATCTGTGATCAATAGCACTATTTGTTAGGGTAGAGATGTGGAAATAAATGGGCGAGATGATGCACAGTTGTTCTGCAACATGTAACTTGAAAGTGTGCGTGCACATTATTGTTGTACCTCTGTGTGTTCCTTTATGCATGGCTTTTAATCATATTTCCAGCATGCGAATCATGCACATGCTTTAAGATGTGGCGTCCACAAGTACACGAAAACTACGGATACCTCCAGCTGACATGCAAGAAAGCAAGAGCATGAAAGTTGCCATTATTGCATGCAAACAATTTTTACACACCAACAATGAGATATAGATTTATGCTCCTTAAAGAAATTTGCCTAGAAGGGGAGTACTGATCAGGGGCTTGCAATGTCAATTACAATGTGTACGCCCGTAGCCATCCTCACTTTTGCCCTATTAATGACTTCCTTTTATGCATTTCCAACCACCCCTTAAAATGTTGGTGTTTCCTTGTGGCTCTGTTATTTGTTGTTATTTTGGGGTTATCGATGTGTTCAGGACGGAAATGGAGTATTCTACTTATATTCCCCTAAGAACACCCTCGTTTGGAATTGCCACTTCCCCAACACGGTGTATGACAACACATAAATCACCCTGACTCCTTTCTCCTCTTTCTTTTTCTGTCAGTGTTCCATATTTCAAGCACATAACCCTGCACCTGTTCACTCTCATCCCTGGGTTTCTTAGCATGATGTTGCACTCTCCTTTACAACTCCCCGTGATTTATATCCCCAGGAACTGACACCCTGACGTATTTTTCTAATCCTCTCTCCTGTAATTTCTCTTTGGTGCATTTTGTTAATTACCCTTGTTCTGACCTTCTCCTGGGCCTTCGTCACCTCCCCCTCACCTCCCTTTTGGGTTTTCTGTCCACTACTGCTACATTTTAAAATATATATATGGTGATGTATATTAGAACATAGAACACAAAACATAGAACAGTAGGGTTGGAAGGGACCTGGAAGGCCTTCTAGGCTAACCCACTGCTCAGACAGGAAACCCCATACCAGGGGACGGCAACCTTTAAACACTCTATTTATTTATTTATTTATTTATTTACGTTTATATACCACCCCCTCTCCCAAGTTGGGACTCGGGGCGGTGTGCAGCCCAGCTAAAAACAATGCAATTGCAAATATAAAATTTAAAAATAAATTAAAATGAATTAAATAAAGGCTGAAAAATTAAAAACTATGACAAAATGATAAAAAGGGGTAAAAAGTTACAAAAATTAAAACCATTCCAATGATACTAGGCCAGACTGGCTTGCTGAAAAAGATGGGTCTTCAGTGCGCGCCGGAAGGTCAGGGATAGTCCGCATCTCCGGGGGTAACTCATTCCAAAGGGAGGGTGCTCCCGCAGAGAAGGCCCGCACCCTTGGGGCTACCAGCCGGCATCGCCCAGCTGGTGGCACCCTGAGGAGGCCCACTCTGTGAGAGCGCACTGGCCGGCGGAGGCCGATGGTGGCAGGAGGCGGTCCCGTAAGTACTCAAAGAGCTATAAAGGTCCTAACCAGAAGCCCCTTGTTCAATTCAATTCAATTCAACCATAACAACACAAGAGCAAACAATAGATACAAACTCAAGGTTAATCACACCAAACTTGATTGCAGGAAATACGACTTCAGCAACAGAGTGGTCAATGTCTGGAATACTCTACCTGACTCTGTGGTTTCTTCCCCAAACCCCAAATACTTTAACCTTAGTCTGTCTACTATTGACCTCACCCCTTTCCTAAGAGGTCTGTAGGGGGCATGCATAAGCGCACCAACGTGCCTACCATCCCTGTCCTATTGTTTCTTTTATATTTTATTTTTCTTATATGTATCCATGTATTCATAACTATGTTTTACTTACACCTATTATCTTCTAAGCAATTGACAAATAAATAAATAATAAATAAATAAATAAATAAGCAAATAAATAAATAAATAAATAAATTCTGGAGCCGACCAGACTCTATGGCAGTTCCCCCACCATAGAGTATCCTCCGAGCTCAGTGTTCTTTTTCCTCTACCTGTCCTAACCCAAAGCCCTATTAATTGTGGAGCCTACCGGCAACAGGAAGCCGCAGCAGATGGATGAAAGAGCCATATGCGGCTCCAGAGCCACAGGTTGCTGACTCCTGCCCCATACCATTCTGGACAAAATGACTATCCAGTCACTTCTTGAAAAGCTCCAGTGATGGAGCACCCATAACTTCCATTTCACTGATTAATTGTTCTCCCTCTTAGGAAATTTCTCCTTAGTTCTAGGTTGTTGATTAGTTTACATTTGCTACTTCTTGTCTTGCCTTCAGGTATTTCGGAGAACATGTTGATCCCTCCCTCCCCTCGTGTATTGCTATCATATCATTCCTCCTTCTCTTAGGCTAGATATAACCAGTCCCCCACAATCACTCAACGTATGGTTTAGGCCTCCAAATCCCTTATCATCTTTGTTGCTCTTCTCTGCATATTCTTTCTTCTTCTAGCCACCTCCACCCCTCCCTTTTCAGGCTTTGATTCAACAAGACACTTAAGTGTAAGTGCTAAACCAGATTCAGGTCCAAATGGCTCCATTTGCCGTCTCAGAAATGAACAGCTAAGTGGGAATTATCAAATATATATAGATATAGATATAGACAGAGAGAGGCTCCTTATGAATAGCAAACTCATTCTTCAAGTGTGGATCCTTAGGTAACCAAAACAGCAATCATACATGCAGAAGAGAAGTACTCGGAAGGCTTGGTGGAACTCCAAGTACAAGTTGCAGAAAGCAAAATATTAAAGAAGAGATGAAGGAGGGAGGAAATAGCCCAAGTTAGATAGTAAGACATTTAAGGGCAAGGACAAAGGGATAAAGGATCCTGACAGAAGATCCAGTTGCTTGAATATGCCTATTTTCATTCTGCAACATTTCATACCAAATGCCATCTGCATTCATCCAACTTCAGACCTTACTGCTTTCCAGTCCATGAAATCTACCTTTCCAACATATCCTCCAAATATATATTTATTTAACAGAATAACAAAAGCAGAGTTGGAAAAGACCTTGGAGGTCTTCTAGTCCACCCCCCCCTGCACAAGCAGGAGATCCTATACATTCCAGACAAAGGGCTGTCCAATCTTTTTTTGGAAGCCTCCCGTGATGCAGCACCCACAGCTTCTGGAGGCAAGATGTTCCATTGGTTAGAGGTTCTCACTGTTAGGAAATTTCTCCTTAGTTCCAGGGTTTCTTCTCTCCTTGATTAGTTTCCATCCATTGCATCTTGTCCTGCATTCAGGTGCTTTGGAAAATAGGTTGACCCCCTCTTCTTTGTGGCAGCCCCTCCCCCAAATATTGGAACACTGCTATCATGTATCTCCTAGTCCTTCTTTTCACTAGTCTAGACAAACCCAATTCAGCAACTGTTCTTTATATCAGCAGTCACCAACCAGTGGGCGGTGAGAAAATTTTAGTGGGCTGCAGAGAAATCTCACCCCCAGAGCACCCCCCCAAAGCAATTAATCCAGGCTGCACAGAAAAACAAGGCTGCGCCGCCCACATGGCCCGCGGGAACCCTCCCCCCCACTAACTCCTTACCCAGTAAACTTGCTTGCTAAATTTCTATTTTTCCTTTTTCCGACCATCATTTGTTCTGCTGTGTGGGAGATTTAGATTAGCTAGGAAGCAGGAAATGGTTGGATTTCTTGCTTTCTAGCTAGACTTTAGATCATCGGCTCTGCTTTTAAGTACAGCCAAACTTCCCTTAGGACTGAAGATTTCCTTGCAAGCAAATTCAGTGCAGACTCACCGCAAGCAAATTTGAGAGACTGAGCTAGCCAATGGCAGATAGATAGATCTTTGAATGAATCTGTGATTCTGTGAGCAACTCAATCTGCTGGCCTCTTTGCCTGATTTTGGGTAAAAATTGCTCTTTTTTAAAAATAACAAATTCAATATTTTCATGCTTAGTGTGTTGTGAGTTAATTTTGTGAGTTTGCTTGCTAGCAAATTTTATGAGTTTGCTTGCAAGCAAATTTTATATGACAGACTGAGCTAGCCAATGGCAGATAGATAGATTTCTGAATGAATCTGTGATTCTGTGAGCAACTCAATCTGCCTGCCTGCTTTGCCTGATTTTGGGTAAAAGTTGCTCTTTTTCTAATAAAAATTCAGTATTTATATAAATATTTATAATATTTACATACAAGCCATGCCCAGCCAGTCACATGACCATCAAACCACACCCACAAATTAGGCAACACCCACAGAACCAGTTAGTGGTCCCTGGGATCTAAAATTATGAGTTTGGTGGTCCCTGAGGTCCAAAAGGTTGGCGACCCCTGCTTTATATGCTTCCAGCCCCCTAATCATCTTTGTTGCTTTTTTTTTTGTGCCTTGTTCAGAGTCTCTTAAAAAGGTTTGTATGGGGGAGCATATAACATAAAGCAACTAATAAATGAAAAAGAGCACAAAAAATTAAAAACCGTCAGACCACCAAGGTCCCTAGCAGTTCCATTACAGAGCTACAAATGCTGGACTCTTTTCTGTTCCTGAGCCAATACTTGGGGGGAAAGCTAGGCCTTATGAAAGGCAAGTGGGTAAAGGTCTTCCATACCTTTGGAGGCAGTTGGTTCCACAAGGCAGGTATAGCTGATAGAAGAGAAGAGAAGGACCAGGGGAGACTTGATAGCAGTCTTCCAATATTTGAGGGACTGCCACAGAGAGGAAGGGGCCAAGCTGTTTTCCAATGCATATGAAGGCCAGATAAGGAATAATGGATGGAAACTAAACAAAGAGAGATTCAATCTAGAAATAAGGAGAACTTTTCTGACAGTGAGAACAATCAAGCAATGGAACAGTAGTTGCCTTCGGAAGGTGTGGGAGCTTCATCACTGGAGGTTTTCAAGAAGATTGGACTGCCACCTGTCAGAAATGGTGTAGGATCTCCTGCTTGGGCGAGGGGTTGGACTAGATGATCTACAAGTCCCCTTCCAACTCTGTTAATCTGTTAATCTGATAGATTTGGAAGACATCAGGCAAGAATGGGAACAGTTGAGGGACTTCAAGAGTTAGAAAACAAAGCATGGACCCATTCTTACATGCTACAAGTGGCCATGTGGTAAGCTGAACTCCTCCCACCCCACTTGTTAGTACCCTTGAGAGATGATTGTGCTTTCTCCCACTCCCTTGAAATAAATGTCTGACTTCAGTTTAATCTGAAGGAAACCTGAATTCCTCTATCCCTGATCCAAGATCATTAGGATTCCGTAGAGCTACAGTGCTCTGCAAAAGATATTTGTAATATACTTTAGCCTCTACACAACCCTTGATGCAGCCCAAGGAGCAGCAAGAGGCATTTTGCTAGGCAACCATAAATTATTTCATTTATTTTTATGATTTTTATTTTGCCTTTCTGCCCATAGGGCACTCAGCCTAATCACATTCTTGTGTAACGTGACATGGACAGAGGAATCAATAAGTTATTTTCCACCAAATCTACTGCTCTAGATTTGACTAGTCACTCTGATGGAAGGGACTGCTTGACATTTGCAGTATTTTTTTAACATTTGGAGTAATTCCTCCATTGAAATGAATGGAGACACCTGGTTGTACAGGAACATTAAGAATGCATTCGCCCAGCTTGAGGTATTTGTAAGAGGGAAAAAAACCAATAAAAGCAGGATATAAATAAATCAATAAATTTGGGTGAAGACAGTTGTTTGTCAATGATGTTCTCACGTCTCACATTTCTAACTGTATGGAAGACAGTGTTGCAATGGATATAGTGTGCTATTTATTTGTTTATTTGTTTGCACAAATCAAATATACTATACGTGCTTTTCCCAGCACTAGACATATGTAGATTTCCAAATGCTAGATTGTGGCCATTTCAGTTTGCTCCCTGCTTAATGCAGGTAAATATTTGCTTATAAAAATGGCAATATTTTTCTGCTAAGACTGAACTGAGGCTGCACACAGGCTGGCACACAGGTAGACAGGCAGATTAGAGGGAAGGAGCTGCTCCAATTGTCTTTCTGATTGCTCTGATTTGACCTTATGAAGTCCTCATCAAATGAACATTTGATTGTTTCTGCGGTGTATTTCCAACACACATCCCCCTCCTAAATAGGATGAGGTTACCTGAAGACCTGATTTAGAAAAGGCAGAGATGCTACAAAGTGGAGAAATAATAATTGCAAACATAGGAAGGAAGGGGGGAATTTTAAAGTTTTCATGTATAATTACCATCATCTACCACCCATTTTCCATGTTTGAAACTTCAGCTTTTGTACATGAACGAAGGTTTCTACAAAGGAAAGACTGATCTGGCAACCAACAGTTGTTCAGATCTTTTGTACTTGGCTCTCCTGTTCTTCTGTAAGGCCATTACTATAGATCTGTTTTTATGATGTATTTGGTCATCTTTTGAAAGAGAAGTAGACCTGTGTTTTTTAGAGGGATGCAGTGGCTCAGAGGCTAAGATGCTGAGCTAGTCAATCAGAAAGGTCGGCAGTTTGGCGGTTCGAATCCCTAGAACTGTGTAATGGAGTGAGCTCCTGATACTTGTCCCAGCTTCTGCCAACCTAGCAGTTCAAAAGCATGTAAAAATGCAAGTAGAAAAATAGGCACCACTTTAGTGGGAAAGTAGCGGTGTTCTGTGTGCCTTCGGCATTTAGTCATTCTGGCCACATGACCATGGAGACCTCTTCGGACAGTGCTGGCTCTTCGGCTTTGTAATGGAGATGAGACTGCTCCCTAGAGCCGGAAACAACTAGCACATATGTGCAAGGGGAACCTTTACCTTTAGACCTGTGTTTAAAAATAGATTGAATGACAGTTTACCTAGAAGGGAGCCTTGCTGCCTTTAGATGGTCCTGCAGTAAATTTTTAGAGTTATATCATTCTGAAACTTCCTGAAGCATATTAAAATTGTCAGGTTCACTATCAGGGAAATGCAAATTAGGCCAGCAGACTTTTCTACCAACTCAAGTGGAGAAATGCATATTAACGTCACAGTGAGGAAAATCTATTAAACCTACAGCAAATATGCTAGATGTAGCATATTAATACCACTTTATTAATATGTAATGCCTTAATAATACTGTTACTACCACCTTATAATGCCTTGGTAAGGCCACACTAGGAATACTGCATCCAGTTTTAGTTGTCACAATGTAAAAAAAGATGTTGAGACTCTAGAAAGAAGTGCAGGGAAGAGCAACAAGGATGATTAGAGGACTGGAGGCTGAAATATATAAAGAATTATTGTTGGAACTGGATATGCCTAATCTTATGAAAAGAAGGTCTAGGGGTGACATGATAGCAGTAATTTTGATATCTCAGAGGCTGCCACAAAGAAGAGGGAGTCAAGCTATTCTCCAAAGCACCTGAGGGCAGGACAAGAAGCAATGGGTGGAAACTAATCAAGGAGAGAAGCAACCTAGAACTAAGGAGAAATTTCCTGACAGTCAGAACAATTAATCAGTGGAACAACTAGCCTCCAGAAGTTGTAAATGCTCTAATACTGGAAGTTTTCAAGAAGAGATTGGATAACCATTTGTCTGAATTGGGTTTCCTGTCTAAGCAGGGCATTGGACTAGAAGACTTCCAGCTCCAGGGTTCCTTCTAACTCTGTTATTCGATAAAGACTTCTCTACTTGCCTTTGATTAGCTGTATTTTATTTCCCAATTTGGAGGTGTCTGCCAGGAAAAATGGAGGCTTCTAAAAAACATGGGCAAAGCCTAGACTGCGAAGCAACTTGGAACAACATTTGGTGACTTTAATGAACAGCTGGCCAAGATACAGAGAAAAAAGTACATTCCTAAGCACAGTCACTGCCTGATCAGCCACAAAAAGTGAATATCATTTGACATGGCAGAGAAGAGAAGTCAATTTTCCATTGCCTTAGGAAAATGGAAACAATGCTAAAATCATGGAGAGTGCATCATACAGATTTGCCTTATACTGACCTAGGCAGAATTTATCTAGTCCAAATTCAGTTCTCTGAGGTCTCATGAGAACTTTCCAAGCCCTCAGACTTGAGTTTCACAATTGGACATTCTAATGATTGAGCATGGGGTCTTACATATGTTTGCTTGCTTCCTCTTAGGCTTTATGTCCCATTCTTTTCTCAAAATATGCACTCCGATTGACACATGATCCAGATTCTGTTGTGGCATCTGCCTTTGGAGTGAATGTGAGCAGTCACATTTATATACTGCTTCACAGTGCTTTACAGCCCTCTCTATAAACAGTATACAAACAGCCTATTGCCCCCAACAATCTGGGTCCTCATTTTACCCAGATGGAAGGATGGAAGGCTGAGTCAGTCTTAAGCTGGTCAAGATCAAACTGTCAAACTGCAGGCAGCCAGCAGGCAACAGAAGTAATACTGTATTCTAACCACTGCACCACCACAAGGTGAAGATCTGTGTGGCTTCACCCTAATGATGCCCCCAGAGGCCTTAAAGACATGGGTCTTCTCCCAAGTCTTGGAATAAGGTGGATGGAGTCACTTGTTAGCATGTGTTTTTGCAGACTTTTTTTGTGTTGAGTAGCCAAATTTTCATTTTGTTTATTCATGTTGTGTTGAGTTATTTCAAGTTGCTTTATTTGTTTTGTTATATTTTGAGCTGCCTAGAGTTGTTTGGGAATTGGGAGGTACCTCAGTCAATCGGATAAATCAATACTGCATCTTCAGTAGCCATATTCTCTTATTATCAAACAACCCTAAGATCTCTTTGCAAGCTTAGCAGATGCACTGTAGTGCTTTGGAGCAGGGAAAAAAACGGGGGCCAAAGATTTGGATATTTATGCCTTTGAATGCATCTATAATGTTATATAAACAGTTTGTGTATTCACTCAGTAAATATCTAAGCTGCAAAACACAAGTTAATAAAGGCTTCTACTTTATCTTGACTATTTGGGAACTCCCGTAGAACATCAAGACCACTGTAGAACCAGCATCAAGTCTTTCATGGCAGGTGTTACAGAGAAAATATCTAATCTGCTTTTTTTCAATTTTCATTTCCGGATCAAAAGAATATCTTCATCTCCATTTGAAAGCTAACATTTCAGTATCTTGAACAGCAATGTTAAACACACCAGATCATCCAAGAATTTCTCTAGAGAGAAAAAGACTCCTACTGCCAGGTTTTTCATCTGAACTGAAAAAAGAGAAGACAAGTCATGCATATTTCCTAACTTTCCCAAATGAAGAAGTTTAGATATGGTTACTCATGGGTGAAATGGGTGGGACTACATGGGAGGAGTATGTAGAAGCACAGAATCTTGGGTTGAAGAAGTCTGAGCCATGCTCCGTGCAAGAATCCAAATTAAAGCATTCCAAATAGATGACACAGTGAAGAAGCCAACTTTAAATAATTGGTTCCACTCTCGATCTACTCTAACTGTTAGAAAGATTTTCTAACATTCAACCAGAATCCACCATTCCATTTCCTGTCTGGAATGAGGAGGGATTGGTCTGACCTTCTTCTGGATTACCTTTTTTCAGGGCAGAGTTGGTATTCAGCAGGCTCTGGCCAGTTCTAGAGAACCGGTAGCGGAAATTTTGAGTAGTTCAGAGAACCGGCGAATACCACCTCTGACTGGCCTTGCCCCCATCTCTTCCCTGCCTCCCGAGTCCCAGCTGATTGGCTGGGTCTTCTTTTGTTGCCCTTCACAGGAGAACAGAACTGGAAAGCAGGTTAGTGGGATGGGGAGAGAAAAGGATTTTGCAGTAACCTTCCCCCAGGAGTGGGGAGAGAAAATATCCTTCCCCTGCCACGCCCATCAAGCCACGCCCATCAAGCCACACGATGCCCATCAAGCCATGCTCACAGAACTGGTAGTAAATTTTTTTGAATCCCACCACTGTTTCAGGGATTAGAAGAATGCTATAATATTTCCAGTTTTCTCAAACCTAAACGTTACAGTTCCTTCCAATATTCACACGGGATTTAATGTTTACCCTCTGATCTTTCTTATCACCCACCTTATAACTTCCTTATGACCTGCTCCTCCATCTTATAACTGCTCCTTCATCTCCAAAATCTTTCTTTGAGAGCGCTGCCCATATGAGATACAATATTTGAAGTTAGTGGCCTAAGCACTACAGAATGAAGTAGAGTTATAATTTCCTGTGATCCTTTCTATCACAGAGGATCCGTAGCCACGTCATGCTGCCAATTCATTTTCTGTTTGTAATGAGCAACTTGTTCCTGATCCTTTTCGCAAATCTGGTTTCCAAGCCAAGAATCCTCCACCCTATATCTGTACATCTGACTTCAGTTTCCTAAGGGAAGAACTTTGCATTTGGCTCTATTAAAATTGATTCAGCTATTTTTAATGTTCTTTTAAGAGCATTTTACTTCTACTTTATACAGTATTCCCAAAATCTATTAAGGAAGGTACCTCATCTAAAAATGAGATAAGGTTATCTGGTAGGATGTTTTTTTCATGGCTCTTCAAGATGTTTAATGGGTTGCTTCCTCGAATGTTTCAGACTTTCCCCTGCTTTGGAAATGGTTATAGGATCAAGGGCAATTTCTTGATCTTATTTCTATCCAGGAAGAATGAGCCAAAATAGGAATTAAGTTCTTCCATCACCTGCTAATTTTTTTTACAGTTTTCATTGAATAGCAGGTGCACTCATTAGCCATTCACAACTTGTAGCCACAGATGATCTAATTCTCTATGGAGATGCCCTATACCAGTGGTCGCCAACTGGTGGGCTGGGGACCACTGGTGGTCCATGAGAAAATTTTGGTGGTGCACAGAGAAATGTCCCCCCCTCAAAGCAGTTAATCCAGGCTGTGGGGAACACACGGCCACACCGCCCACATGGCCCGCCCACCTGCTGTCCCCTACCCTTCAGCCGAGCACAAACCTTACCTTGAGTAGAGCCACGCGAGTTGGAACTGGAAGGTAAGACCGACGGTGTAGGAGGGAAATCCTCCCTAGAGTGGCTTGCTGATGTTGGTGGGAAAATCGGTCCCATATTCCAGAGCTGCAGTTGTCACAGGGTGCACAGGGTGCACTCCAGTCGGGTGCACCAGCCTGCCATGGACTGGAGGAGCTACTCTGGGATGACCAAAGGGCCAGTCTTGTGACTACTGCAGTTCTGGAAAATGGGACCAACTTTCCCACTAACGACAGCAAGCCACTGTCAGTCAAAATTAATATTAGTGGTCCACGGGATTTAAAATTATGAGTTTGGTGGTCCCTGAGGTCCAAAAGGTTGGCGACCTCTACCCTATATGGTCCACTCCACTTTAGTTTCCTTATCCAAGAACTTCAGCAAAAGAACTTTAACCTTAGACTGTCTACTATTGACCTCACCCCTTTCCTAAGAGGTATGTAGGGGGCGTGCATAAGCGCACCAACCATCCCTGTCCTATTGTTTCTTTTATTTTTTTTATATGTATCCATGTATTCGTAACTATGTTTTTACTTATACCTATTATCTTATAAGCAATTGACAAACCAAATAAAATAAATAAATAAATAAAATAAAAAAAATCTGGTGATTTTCTCCCAAAGTTTCTGCTATTTCGTCAAAGTCTTCCATAACGATTGGTATCAACTGATCTTTCTGTACCTCCACAAAGTGAAGCAGAATATGTGGCCTTGTTAGGATATTAGGAATTACAACTTCCTGCATGCAACGTGATTGCTAGAACCTCCAGTGTTGTCATTTGGCAACATCTGGGAGGCCACATGTTCCAGTTTTAATTTCTGCCTCACTTTTTTTTAACTTTCCCTTTAAGGCAGGGGTGTCAAACTCAATTTCATTGAGGGCCACATCAGGGTTGTGTTTGACCTTGAAGGGGCAGAGTGGGTGGGGCCAGCTTGACATCACTCATGTCAGGGATGCGTGTGGTGGCCTGAGCACTCTGCCAGTGAAAATGGCATCCCAAGCTTCATTTTCGGCTGCATCGGCCTCCTGCAACCCTCTGCTAGCAAAAATGGAGCTCGGGAGGGCCACGTGTAACCCTCCAGAGCTCTGTTTTTGCTGGCAGAGGCACTGTGGACCAGTCCTTCATTGTTTCCAGGGCAGCCCCACGGGCCAGATCTAAGCAACCCACGGGGTTGATCTGGCTCGCGGACCATGAGTTTGACACCCGTGCCTTAAGGGGAATGCATTGAGGTTTGAATACAAGACAGTCTAATAAGGACTAATCTACACATTACTTGAATTTCAGTAACATCATTAATGCAAGCTTGTCTGGTGTCAGGCATGGGTCTAGATGAGGCCATCCTAAGCTGTGGTGGTATTCCATTTTTTTTACTACCGGTTCTTTGGGTGTGGCTTGGTGGGCGTGGTGTGGCTTGGTGGCCGTGACTTGGTGGGTGGGCAGGGGAAGGATATACTGCAAAATCTCCATTTCCACCCCACTCCAGGGGAAGGATACTACCTCATTCCCTCCTCACCCCACTAACCTGCTTTCCAGCTCCGTACTCCTGTGCACGGCAACAAAAGAAGACCTAGCCGATCAGTAGGAACTCGGGAGGCAGAGAATAGATGGGGGCAGGGCCAGTCAGAAGTGGTATTTGCCAGTTCTCTGAACTACTCAAAATTTCTGCTACCGGTTCTCCAAAACCTGCCAGAACTGACTGAATGCCACCTCTGATCCTAAGGCTATAAGTATACTGCCTTTTAAAACTTGGTATTCACTGATCTCAGAAGGTATACGGAGAACTGATGATCACGATCCTAGCATGGACTGCTCAGAGTTCACAACAGCAGCCCGAGAAAGCACAGCCACACACCCAAAGGATGAAAAATGAAGGGGAAAGAATGAAATAAGGAAAGGGGGGAAAACATTTCAAAGCAACATCAATAGAGAGTAGGGGTCTTCCACTGAGATTTGATTGCCTTCAAATGGAATTGGCTACGAACAGTCCGATAGAAAACCTCAATATGCTGTAATAAATTTTTGAGGAGATGGATGACTCCCGTGCAAGTTATTGCAGAGAGAAGGGACTTGCTAATGATTTCCTGAGATTGCTGCAGCCAGCTCCAGTCACACTGGAGAACGGAGAGATCTCCAAGAGCAGCCGAGCAGCAGGAAATAGCAACGCAGCAATAAAAACAACATGGAGATTTTGGTTCTACCCGGCTGCAAATGTTGAGCTTCAAACGAGCTTCGGAAATTTGGGAGAAGAAATAAATTAGGGTTAATTCAGCCTAGAAATATAGGAAGGAAATATATTTGCCAGGGCAAAGTGGAGAGGTGGAGAGTAAGACATCTTTCCTGCAGCAGATTTTTTTCCCCCCTCTACCTCTGAAAAAAAAATCAATTTTCCTCATTCCCTTTTGTCCTGATCCTGCTAAAGGCTAGACGTGCCCAGAATCAGGCTTTGGTTGTGAGTACCCCTAACTGCTGGGGGTTGTATGTTCACACAAACTGCTGCTCATACTTAGGACCGCCCCCCCACCCCAGCCTATTTCAACAATAAGGCTTCTGCATGCAGAGATATTTAATTGAAGCCATAACACGGATATTAATTGATTGGGTGGGATTTGTTCCTGCAACATGGATGTGTGTCTAAGCATATGTATGGATGTGTATTTATAGTGCCAAGGAAAGCCAGGGAGTTCTGGCTGGCCCCAAACCTTTAATGCATAGGTTTTGACTGGCTTGCAGCACTTAGTCTCTGTGCCAAGATATATTTATTTATTTATTTTTATTTATTTGATTTGTCATTTGCTTACAAGATAATAGGTATAAGTATAAACATAGTTATGAATACATGAAATGGATACATATAAGAAAAATAAAAATAAACAATAGGACAGGGACAGTAGGCACGTTGGTGCGCTAATGCACACCCCCTACAGATCTCTTAGGAAAGGGGTGAGGTCAATAGTAGACAGTCTAAGGTTAAAGTTTTTGGGGTTTGGGGAAGAAACCACAGTCAGGTAGAGTATTCCAAACATTGACCACTCTGTTGCTGAACTCGTATTTCCTGCAATCAAGTTTGGTGCGATTAACCTTGAGTTTGTATCTATTGTTTGCTCTTGTGTTGTTATGGTTGAAGCTGAAGTATTCATTGACAGGTAGAACATTGCAGTGTATGATTTTATATATTATACTTAGATCGGACCGAAGGCGTAGTTCTAGGTTTTCTAGGCCTAGAATTTCAAGTCTGGTGACATAAGGTATTCTGCAACGAGTAGAGGAGTGAAGAACTCTTCTTGTGAAATATTTCTGGACTTTCTCAACTGTGTTAATATCAGATACGTAATGTGGGTTCCAGACTGATGAGCTGTATTCAAGTATTGGTCTAGCAAATGTTTTATATGATCTAGTTAGTAGTGTGAAATTAAAATCTTACACTATCTCTGGAAACCTGCATAACTGGATAGAAGCATTCCTGTCAAAAAGACAACAAATGGTCAAAATTGGGAGCATCCTATCAAATTCTGTACCTGTCAACAGTGGTGTCCCCCAAGGCAGTGTTCTAGGACCAACTCTTTTCATACTCTATATAAATGATCTCTGTGATCATATCAGGAGCAACTGCATTCTCCTCACTGATGATGTAAAGCTATTCAACACTACAGACAATACTGCTACCCTTCAAAATGACCTTGACTATGTATTAGAATGGTCAAACAAATGGCAACTTCAAATCTCAACAAATAAATGCTCTGTCCTACATATTGACAAAAAAAATCAGAACATAAAATACAGGCTGAATAGTCAAGACCTTGTTGATGATCCAAACTCTGTCAAGGATCTTGGAGTACTCATCTCTAATGATCTAAGTGCTAGAGCCCACTGTAACTACATAGCCAAAAAGGCATTAAGAGTTGTTAACCTAATCTTACGTAGCTTTTTCTCTGGTAATATTACACTAATAACTAGAACATACAAAACATTTGGTAGACCAATATTCCAATACAGCTCATCAGTCTGGAACTCACATTACATATCTGATATTAATACAGTTGAGAAAGTCCAGAAATATTTCACAAGAAGTGTTGTCCACTCCTCCACTCATTGCAGAATACCTTATGCCACTAGACTTGAAATTCTAGACCTAGAAAATCTAGAACTATGCTGCCTTCAGTCCAATCTAAGTATTGTATATAATATATAAAATGATACATTGCAATGTCCTACCTGTCAATGAATACTTCAGTTTCAATCATAGCAACACAAGAGCAAACAATAGATACAAACTCAAGGTTAATCGCACCAAGTTTGATTGCAGGAAATATGACAGAGTAATCAATGTCTGGAATACTCTACCTGACTCTGTGGTTTCTTCCCCAAACCCCAAAAACTTTAACCTTAGACTGTCTACTATTGACCTCACCCCTTTCCTAAGAGATCTGTAGGGGGCGTGCATAAGCGTGCCTACCATCCCTGTCCTATTGTTTCTTTTATATTTTTTTAAAATTTTTCTTATATGTATCCATGTATTCATAGCTATGTTTTCACTTATACCTATTACCTTGTAAGCAATTGACAAATAAATAAATAAATAAATAAATAAAATAAATTACCAGTGAAAAAGCTATGGAGGATTAGGTTAACAACTCTTAATGCCTTTTTGGCTATGTAGTTACAGTGGGCTCTAGCACTTAGATCATTAGAGATGAGTACTCCAAGGTCCTTGACAGAGTTTGGATCATCAACAAGGTCTTGACTATTCAGCTTGTATTTTATTTTCTGATTTTTTTTTTTTGCCAATATGTAAGACAGAGCATTTATTTGTTGAGATTTGAAGTTGCCATTTGTTTGACCATTCTGATACATAGTCGAGGTGTTTTTGAAGGGTAGCAGTATTGTCTGTGGTGTTTAATAGCTTTACATCATCAGCGAAGAGGACGCAGTTGCTCTTAATATGATCACAGTGATCATTTATGTAGAGTATGAAGAGTGTTGGTCCTAGAACACTGCCTTGGGGGACACCACTGTTGACAGGTACAATCTTTGATAGGACATTCCCAATTTTGACCATTTGTTGTCTGTTTGACAACAAATGCAAATGGGTGTATGAAGTCTGGGTGCTAGGGGGGGTGGGGACCACAATTCCCAGAAATCTACCTGTTCCCTTTAGCCATGCTAGCTTGGAATTCTGGGAATTACATTATATAACAAGCTTTCGTCCATTTTTAAAACATAGAAAAGGGAAATGTTGGATTCCCTCCCTCCCTTCTTCCTTCCCTTCCTTTCTTCTCCTCTTCCTCCTCTACCTGCATGGACATATGCAAATTCCTGCCACTTTTGTCAGTATGATAAAAAACAGCATCACAACATATACTCCACCCCTTTTGGACAAGCATGTGATGTAATGATATATAATCTTGCATTGCGATAGAGTGTTGCAGCTTCTGTTAGATTGTCTGGTTGGGTAGTTGCTTCTTAGTAATTCTTAGATAGAATAATCCAAATGAGATGCCTCATCCAAACCAATGGAGGTCTCCGTTTTCTTCTTGATAATTTTCCACTTCATTGTATTTTTGGCTATTCTGCCACCTTTACTCTAAGAATTCAAGACATCTTTCATGAATGTTCCCATGTTATATCTTCACAACAACAACAACATTGGGAGCTACAGTAGATTGTTCTGACTGAGACTGGCTGAAAGTCAAACAGTCAGTTTCTGTGCTGAAGATGGACTTTATCCTAGATCTTTTCGGTGGTAGTTCAACATCTTAATCACCTCTCCTATTAAAAAGTAGTTTCCGCATACTTCTGAGCCAATTCTTCTGTAGACGTTCCATGTCTACATCCTGCACTTCAGCCTTGCTTTGCTAGATGGCAGCCTGCCATGAACTGTGCCGGGAGGGAACTGTTGGGAAGGAGGCACAGAAACCCCTCCTTGTGATTTCCTGAGACATTGGCTTACCCTCCCGAGGCCAGAGGCCTGGGAATGGAATGTAACAACACCTAGCTCCCACCCCATTGCAAAGACTGTTACCAAAAGAACTCATTCAAATGTGACTGGAGAATGGGGAGATAGTAGGGGGGAGGATGGAAAAAAGAATAGAATAGAATAGAATACTTTATTGGCCAAGTGTGATTGGACACACAAGGAATTTGTCTTGGTGTAAATACTCTCAGTCTACATAAAGAAGGAACATTCGTTAAGAATCAAGAATCATAAGGTACAACACTTAATAATAACCATAGGGTACAATAAACAATCAAATTATACTAGGAAACAGTCAATATAAATCATAAGGATACAAGCAACAAAGTTACAGTGATACAGTCACAAGTGGGAGGGGATGGGTGATAAGGAGTGATGAGAAGATTAATAGTAATAGTAGTGCAGACTTTGTCATAGTTGAACAGTGTTGAGGGAATTATTTGTTTAGCAGAGTGATGGCTTTCGGGAAAAAACTGTTCTTGTGTCTAGTTGTTCTGATGTGCAGTGCTCTATAGCATTGTTTTGAGGGAAGGAATTGAAGCAGTTTATGTCCAGGATGTGAGGGGTCTGTAAATATTTTCACAGCCCTCTGGAAAGTTAACTGGGGAAACTTCAACTGCAAACCTTTAGTTCTGGCTTTGCTATACTGCAACCACTTGGCTTTTAGTAAAAGTATACTTTTCACACAAATGGAATCGAGGGTTTTTCTTTTCTAAGAACCCAAGTTGAGACAGGTGTGACAGTCCAATTTCTGCATCAACCTTTCCTTTGAAACACTTATCAATCCACTTTCCAAGACATCTCAAGATATTACACAACATATTAGATTTGTAGCATTTTCCCATTGGTACAATTGGATCTAACTGGGAGCTGCAATGTGTTCTGAATCTAAAGATCTGATAAGATGGGATTAAATGGATGGAGCGCTGCTGATCTTAGGGCTGTGTCTGACTCTTCAAAGAATTCCAAAAGTCCACTGCAAATCATCAATTCAGATCACTAACAAGAACGATTTGATTTTGTTAGGCAAACATAAAAATAATAAAAGAGAGGGGAAAAAAGTGAGGAAATGAAGAGTGGGCCAAAGAGAGAAGAAATAGGACTTTGGCCATAGCTACTCTTGACAGATTACTCTCAAGAGAATGAGGAAACCTTGGTAGAAAAAAAGATAATTAAATGTTACCAAGTATGTCTATTTCAGATAGGGAGATTAATCTTGGTGTCAGGATAAGGGATTAATTGTACAATTTCTAATCCGCATTACTCTGGAATAAAGCACAAGATACACAGTAAATATGCACAGGTTGTGGCATTCTAGGATGCCCTGGAAAGCCGTAATGATGTAATTTTTGTCTTTCAGGATCAGTATAATGACCGCTTTAGTTCAGCATGCTGTGTCCAACAATGGCCAGCTCCAATAATTGCACTGAGGAGCTCACAAACCTGGGTGTGGCACAGAAGAAAGAAATGAAACAAATGGATTTCTTTGATCAATCAAAGCAACTCCCCATTCATTACACTGTCACTGGGAGATATTGAAGCTTTGAGAGATATTTTCCCCATTATAGAATTCCCTGGCTTGCTACTTTTGAGTGATGGGCTTGCTATGTAGCATTGAAACCAGGGGATGAGCAAATTAGAAACCTTTCTCCACGTATTCCTCCATTTATTCTTTTTTATTTTCATAATCACTCCAATTGTGTTCCAGAAAGTCAATGAATAGTTTGGAAATTCAGCTGAGTTGCAACCTCCACCCAAAAGGAGATATTTCAGCTGATATGTTCACACGCAGTATGGATTTATTCCAAGAGAAGATACTCCTCAGCCAAAAAATATGTCTTGTTGCTATCCTGTGCATTGATTATGAACATGTTTTGCCACTCCCTGGATAACTAAAATGGTGTGATTCAGGTAGATAGCAAGGAGCTTCTATGAAGGCCAGGAAGCTGCGTGGTAAAATGATAAGATTCAAGATATACCATTTTAATGGTGTGTGTTTTTTAGAGCAAAGCCTCCTTGTTCTGTAAAACTCACATTCCGTAAAGCAGATTTCACTTTCAATTTGTAACTGAAATGTTTCTCTCCCACCACTGGATTTTCAGAAAAATATCTGAGAATCATGGGAAATGATCTCTTGCGTTAGGCATTTGCTTGACTCTGCAAACTGTAGTAGTATTTTGTGAAGTTAAAGAATGGATCTTGAAAAATACTAGGTGACTATGAGATGGCATTAAAGAGATACAGAAAACCACCTACTTGTTACCAACTGCTGTCATGGTCATCAGATCTGGTAGTTGGAACAATGCTTTTGGAACAGTACCAGAGAAGAGGTTATTCACATGCTTCACTTGGTGAAAGATTCAGATGTCGTTCTGGACATCTCCTGGAGTAGCATCCTTGGGCCACAAGATCACTGGTGTCTCCGGATCCCTTTGTTGATCCCTTGACTATACAGCCAGATTGCTAATAAAACCCCCAAGAATCCCACTGGAATCTTTTAGATCCACAGGATACTTTGGGTCCCAATTCTAAGAGTTCTGTTCATTAAAAGCTCTGGGTAATGACATGATCATCTGGATCAGGAACTGACTGACCACACAAAGGACGTGGCCCAGGGGTTTGCAGGAGTTCGGGAGAGCCCCTAGCTAAGATTCTGTGCAGTTCGGAGAACCCCAAAATCCCACTCCTGGCTGTCCCTCCCCTCCCAGGAGTCCCCACGTAGCCTATTTTGGATGCAGGTAAGTGCAGGGCATGGGCAGAGGCTTGGGGAGGGTGAAAATGGGCCTCCAGGAAGTCCAGAAATGGACCCATTTCCAGAGCCCGGGGAGGCCATTTTGCCTTCCTGGAGGCTCAAGAAAAGCTTCCAGAGCCCGGGAGGCCCCCCTCCATGGTGCCGGAGGCTGGCTAGGCCATTCCCACCATGGCCACACCCACCCAGCAGAGAACCCATTGCTAAAATTTTTGAAGCCCACCTATGACTTGGCCTATATATCCTTCATATGTAGATCATACACTAGTGTGCTTATCTGGGACAATTCCTGGAGGCTATGAACTCTTGAACCTCCCCAGATCACTTCCAGGCCATGGGAAGATCTTACAAGTTCAGCAGCTGCATCAAAAACAATACCGCACCCCAAAAAAATTCTTTAAAATTCATAGGTTTCTATCTTGTACCACTTCTGTATCTCAGCCACAGTCTTTTTTGACTGCCCTTAACAGTTACCACACTGCTTGCCAGTTTGCCCATTACGTGCAGCCTATGGTGCAGGGAGACTAGTATTTTTGTCACTGCTGAAACTCCCATTCTTCATCTCCATTTCTGCAATATATTTCTGGATCAATTCTAGGCAAGATTCTTCTGACCCTGGATCTTGCATGGGGCTATTCACTCCTTCTTGTTCTCCATTCAAACTACCTACAACCTACAATCTTCCATTAGATATCCCAAAGGTGCTTTTTTTCTAAAAGGCAACTGGACTTTTTTATTTTTTGTTTTCCTTTGAAGACATTTTGCTTTTCATCTGAGAAGTTTCTTCAGTTTAATTCTCAGAACTGAAGCTTCTTGGATGAGAAGCAAAATGTCTTCAAAGGAGAAAATGAAGAAAATCCAGTTGTCTTTTGAAAAAAAGCACCTTTGGGACAACAATGACCTGGATGATTGAGAATCTCCATAGGCATTCTTCCATCAGATACTATCTGCTCAGGGGTGGGATTCAAATTTTTTAACAACCGGTTCTGTGGGCGTGGCTTAGTTGGTGGGCGTGAATTGGTGGTCATGTTATTGGCAGGGCGTGGTCAACTCAATATCACTCACATCAAGGCACGCATCTTCTCGCCTGACTTGTCATGACTATGGGGATGCTGCAACAGTCGTAAGTGTGAAAAATGGTCATAAGTCACTTTTTTCAGTGCCATTGTAACTTTGAATGGTCACTCCACACAAGCAAAGTACCAGCAAAGGAGTGGAAAAAAAACTCCAGAGAAGTTCCTGAGACAGGAAGTCTAGTCCTGCCAAGAACGTAATAATGGTTAACAGAGAGACAGTTTCTGTAAGCAACACCAGAATGTTTCCTTCCTACCTTCCTTACAGGATTAGGTCAGTAATTTCTTCTAACAATCTGTTCTCTGAACTGCTTAGAATGTTAACAACCGGTTCTAGTGAATAAGTGAGAACTGGTAGAACCCCACCCCTATATCTGCTTTATCCACCAACTTGTAATCCCTCCATGCCATCACTACAATCTTCCTATATGTCCCAGCCAGTGGTGGGATTCAAAAATTTTTTACTACTGGTTCTGTGAGCGGGGTAGGGCTTGGTAAGCATGGTAGGGGAAGGATACTGTAAAATCTCCATTCCCACCCCATTCCAGGGGAAGGATACTGCAAAATCCCCATTCCCTCCCCACCCCACTAACCTGCTTTCCAGCTCCGTTCTCCCGTACAGGGCAACAAAAGAAGACCCAGCTGATCAGCTGGGACTTGGGAGGCAGAGAATAGATGAGGGCAGGGCCAGTCAGAGGTAGTATTTGCCGGTTCTCCGAACTACTCAAAATTTCTGTTACCGGTTCTCCAGAACTGGTCAGAACCTGCTGAATACCACCTCTGGTCCCAGTTCCATACCTTCTATCCTCTTACAAACTATCTACCACAAAAACAGCAAATATTGAACTTATTACTTTATTCTATCAAAAAGATTAACTCAGCAATAGGAAACCTGGCTTTGGTTCCTGCTGAGAACTGAAGTGCTAAATATGAGGCTCTATCTCTACACTAGAACAATTGTTCCAATGTTTCCTCTAAAAATGCCATGAATCTTTCTCCCACTGCTATCATCCTTCTTTTAAGGATTACATGTAACAAGATTGGAGTGGACAAAAGTCAATGTTTTGAAGAACTGAAGCAAAATAAAGATTGTTGGTTTGAAGGGCCAATGGTTAAGGCAGTGATTATGTTCAATGAACATGCTTAATCAGGCCAAAGTCCTGGCAGTGTTTTCCAAACTTGATAATTACCAGATGTTTGGATTTCAATTCCCAGAATTATGTACCCACCCATGTATTTTCTGAGCATTCTGGGACTTGAAATTGCCGAGGCTGGGAAACACTATCTTAGAAGATATTTATACAATGAGGTATGAGGTAAGAATGTTTAGTCCTATTTGAATTTTTTTGTATCTTAACATGTAGGGCAAACCCAGAATTTTCTGTTAATTTATATTAGGGTGCACCGTCAATATTTTGGTTAACTATATTGATGAATTCTGCTAATTCAAAGCCATTTATATATGTTTAGAGATATGCAGTGGTAGGGAACCTTGGCTCTTTTATCACTTATGGACTTCAACTCCCAGAATTCCTGAATGAGCTATAAAAAGTTCCCCATCCCTGGCCTACTGGTTTTTCAGTTGTGAGGGAAATCAATTTTTGATTTGAATGGGATTGTTCAATATACAAATGTCCTAATTTTTGACTTGAATGATCAATATTCTTTATATGTCCTACATTTGTATATTAAACAGTCCCATTCAAGTCAAAAATTGATTTCCCTCACAACTGAAAAACCACTAGGCCAGGGATGGGGAAACGTTTATGGCTCACTCAGGAATTCTGGGAGTTGAAGTCCATCAGTGATAAAAGAGCCAAGGTTCCCTACCGCTGGGATAGGGAATGGGTTGTCCAATAATATAAGGAGCCATGGTGGCGCAGCAGTTAGAATGCAGTATTGCAGGCTAATTCTGCCCAGTGCCAGAACCTTCTCACCAGCTCAAGGTTGTCTCAGTCTTCCATCCTTTTGAGGTCGGTAAAATGAGACCCATATTTTGGGGGGCAATATGCTGACATTGTAAACCACTTAGAGTGTGTTGTAAAACACTATGAAGCGTTATATAAATCGAAGTGCCAGTGATATTCTAATGCTAATTGACAGATATTTTTCTAGTAGCATCATAACAGGCTTCCAATTTCTTGATTTATATTTACATATATCACTCTCTGTTTTTGAACCCACATCCCTAAAATATCTTAAGATTGAAAATGGGAATTGTTGCTGATTTTTAAGAGGAACTTCAAGTTCTTGCTGCCCAAAAGCTGTGTATTTATTTATTTATTGAATTTATATTGCCGCCTATTCATCCATAAGCGGTATATAAATCTAAGTGCTATTGCTATTTTTATGATTTGAAAAACTAAATTTATCTGTTGTCAGCTGATTAGATGATGTTTTGTTGTCATGAAGATTTGACGATGACACCATAAGAACTTTGGAACTGAAGGCCTTTCAATTCCATTCAAACTTCTTGAAAAGTCCATCCACATTCTTTTCCTCAAGATTCAGCTGTGCCATAACAGAAAACTCTGAAGATGGAAAATGCATGTCAGTTACTCTGATTACCTTCCTCCACTAAAAATACAATTAATCCAAAACTCATGTTGAATTCCCATTTGCAATTCTGAGCCTTGTATGAAGTCATTTTATCTTGCATCTTTTAGCTGGGGGTCTCAGACAGTTTGCTGTTACTATCCCTCTTGCAAATATCAGGCATCCTGTTTTGTTTGCATAATGCCAAATACTATATTTATCTTGATGATTTGCAAAGGTGCCTTTCCCACTTTACTCCTCTGCTCTGAAATGTATTCATAAATATATAGCCTGCTTTTTAAATGCCATCCTCAAGGTGGCATCATTCTTGATTAACCTGTCATTTTAATCTCAGCCAGGAAGGGAGAATGTCTGCTCGACAGCTTTATATAAAGAAATAATAGCAATTGCTTTTGGACAAAGTGTTTTGAATATAAGTTTGGGACTCATTAATTGTACCTATGTAGCAATACAACTTGAAACCAATTCTGCGTTGCAGCATTTCTATTTGTAGATCTCAAGTTGCAGATCTCCCTTTTGTCTCAATATCAGGAGGGAGAAAAATCTATCCAGATCCTTTCTTCCAGAAATCAGAAACTTTGGATGTAGGGAAGAAGAATGTATGAAGAACATAGAAGCAGAACTGATAAGTTCTCAAGAGTGACTAGGATGAAAAGGAAGATAATACCAGTTCTGATTACCAGCCATAACAAAACGAGTTATAGTACTAGGAGCCATTGTGAGTTCAGGGAGTTGGTAGGTTATAGATCAGAATTAGATTTCTTTCTTTGTTTCTTCCTTTCCTTCTTTCCATCCTTTCTTCCCTTCCTCTGTTCCTTCCTTCCTTCCTTCCTTCCTTCCTTCCTTCCTTCCTTCCTTCCTTCCTTCCTTCCTTCCTTCCTTCCTTCCTTCCTTTTTGTAATAAGAAAAATGAGTTTTGATTTCAGCTTGTTTTCCTCATTAAAGTGATGATTTCATTTGGGCTGTCAAAATATAGTCATTTACTGTTAAACTTCACATCAAACAGTGCTAAATCTTGGCTCTCTGAGGCGGTGTTTTTCAAACTTGGCAACTTTAACATGTGTGGACTTCAATTTCTGGAATTCCTCAGCCAGCATGCTGACCATCATCCACGGATGGATGGAAATGTACAGAGACTAAATGCCACCTGAAAACTATATCTTTGTTGATATGTAAACTACAGGCCAATAGTTTTTCCCCCAAAACATATAGCAGTTCTTCCAGCACCATCTTCAGAACATGGCACAATAGGAAGAACTAGAGTAATTACTAAACCATGTTTCCATGTTTCCTGAATCCCGCTTGATGCTTGAGAAGGATAATGTTGGCCTTGTGTGGTAAACCAGATATGAATCACAACTAGATGAGCTAATTCTACATAGTGGCAGAGTAGTTAGAATGCAGTATGGCAGGCTAACTCTGCCCATTGCCAGGAGTTCAATTCTGACTGGTTCAAGGTTGACTCAGCCTTCCATCCTTCTCAGGTCAATAAAATGAGGACCCAGATTGTTGGAGGCAATATGCTGACACTGTAAACCACTTAGAGAGTGTTGTACAGCACTATGAAGTGGTATATAAGTCTAAGTGTGATTGATATTCTAATCGACAGAGATTTTTCTAGTAGCATCAGAACAGACTTGCAACTTCTTAATTTATATTTACATATGTCACTCTCTCTCTCCAAAGCCAATGTTTCTGAACCCACATCCCTGAAATATCATAAGATTGAAATGGGAATTGTTGCTGATTTTTAAGAGTAACTGTTCAGGTTCTTGCTGCCCAGAAGCTACCCAGCAAAAAAACTCTAATGTCTAAATAAGTCAAATTCAGATGAATCATATCAAATGCCCATCCTGTTTCACACAGCAGCATATTCCGAGACTTGCGAATAAGTTTCTCCTGGCTTTTGCCTCACAGCAGCTGGTATTTAATGACACATAGCCGCTACAACCGGAGACTGCCCACAGATATTATGATTAGCAGTCACTGATGGGTTTCTACATAAATTCAGTCAGTAGCTACTTAGAATGATGGGAATATTTACCACATTAAGCTGCAGACATGCTGCCAATAAATATATTTTGCCCTACACTCTTGCCAAAGTAGGACACTAATAGCCTTTTGAAATTCTCCATCAAATGTGTAGGCAGAGAATTTGGGTAGATGATTTAGCCTCTTTTTTTTTTTCCTTTGAGGGAAAGGAGAACTTCTTAATTTCTCAAGGGAAGGACATCTCTTTAGCAGTGACAGTAATTCCACTGCTAAATAAAGCACAAAAGGGAAAAGTTCTCATCTAATGCCTTCCTTCGAGATTTCATATGTTTCCATGATTGTTCCATAAAAATGGGACATTTGCCAGAGTCTCTTGGAAATAAATACTTGCAGGAACATTGTGGTGCGCTCATGAACATTACATTAAAATTCTCTGTGGAACTAATGATCAAAAACAAATTATCTACTCCTGCTAATTATTATTGTCCCACCAGTTCTCTCAGCTGCCGGTTAGAAATAACAATAACATTTAGGCTTATAGACTGCTCTACTCTCTGGGTAGTTGACAATGTCAGTAATATTTGCATATTGCTCCCCCACCAACAATCTGGGTCCTCCTCGGAAGAATGGAAGGCTGAGTCAACCTTGAGCTGCATCAGGATCGAACTTCAGACTGTGGGCAGAGTTTGCCTGCAATATTGCACTTTAACAGCTATGCCACCAGGATTCCTTCTAGTTAGGCGGCTGTTCAGCTTCCATTCAAAAAACACTCCAAAAAATGGGGTGTGTGGGGAAAGATATGATATAAAACCTGGAGTGATTTAAATGGTTATCAATAGAGTAAATGGCTTTCAACATCCATTTCATGATTCAACATCCATGAGCCACAGTGGCGCAGTGGTTAGAGTGTAGTACTGCAGGCTACTTCTGCTGACTGTTGGCTGATTGCAATTTGGCAGTTCGAATCTCACCAAGTTCAAGGTTGACTCAGCCTTCCATCCTTCCGAGGTCCGTAAAATGAGTGCTCAGATTGTTGGGGCCAATAGGCTGACTCTGTAAACTGCTTAGAGAGAGCCCTAAAGCACTGTAAAGCAGTATATAAGTAAGTGCTGTTGCTATTTTCATCTTTCTCCAAACTGGCCCTAGGATAAGTGTTCCTGATTCAAACATAAGAAGTCCTATCAACCTACTGGTCCATCTAATTTAACACTAGGAATAGAGACTGGCAACCGCAATCCAGGATTTCATGCAAGAGTCTTTTTTACATTGTGAGGCTTAAACCCAGGACCTTTAGCATGCAGAGCAGGTGGCACTAGTGGGATTCAGGAAGAGGCATAGAGGCCCCATGCATATAGATCTTTTCCTTTCCTTGCATTTACCCATCTAAAAGGTAACGGTATATTTACCCATCTAAAAGTTAATGTAAAGGTTTCTTCTGTCCAATTGTGTCCAACTCTAGGGTGCTTATCTCTATTTCCTAACCAAGGGAACCAGCATTGTCCAAAGATGCTTCCATGTTTATGTGGCTGGCATGACTATACACCAAGGCTCACAAAATGCAGTTACCTTCCCACCAAAATGATACCTATTTATCTAATCGCATTTGCATGCTTTTGAACGACTAGGTAGGCAGGAGCTGGGGCAAGTCAAGGGAGCTCACCCCATCATGTGGTACTTGATATTCAACTGCTTTTGGTCATCAAGCCCAGCATCTTATCTGCTAAGCCCCAGTACAAATACACCTGTGTTTTCTAAGTCAGGTTCTACAGCTTAGTGTCCTCCAAGCTCTGGATTCCCAATTTTGCAGATTATTTGTTTTTGTTTTTTAATGAAGGGGAAGCTTATTTTCTGCAAGACCCTTAGCATCTTATATCCCTGTTTTTAGAATCACTGGCATTCTTCCCAAATGAAATGCCTGAGCTCTATGATCCAAGGTTTTGTTTGGCTTACCAATCCAAAGGGATTGGCCACTACTAGCAAATGGAACAGAATGGAATGGAATGGAATAGAATAGAATAGAATAGAAAGGACATTGGAGGTCTTCTAGTCCAAAAAGCTTGGGCAGAAAACCCTATACCATTTCAGACAAATGGTAGTCCAATCCCTTCTTTAAAAACTTCCTGTGTTGAAGAATTTACAACTTCTGGAGGCAAGTTGTTCCACTAGTTAATCATTCTAACTGTCAGGAAATTTCTTCTTAGTTCTAGGTTGCTTCTCTCCTTGATTAGTTTCCACCTATTGCTTCTTGTCCTGCCTTCAGATGCTTTGGAAAGTAGCTTGACTCCCTCTTCTTTATGGCAGCCCCTGAAATATCAGAAGACTGCTAACATGTCACCCCTAGTCCTTCTTTTCATTAAACTAGACATACCCAATTCCAGCAACCCTTGTTTATATGTTTTAGCTTCTAATCTCCTAATCATCTTTGCTGCTCTTCTCTGCACTCTTTCTAGAGTCTCAACATCTTTTTTTACAGGGTGGCAACCAAAACTGAATGCAGTACACCCAGTGTGATCTTACCAAGGCATTATAAAGTTATATTGACACTTCATGTGACTTTGATTCTATCCCTCTGTTTATGCAGCCTAGAACTGTGTTGGCTTTTTTGACAGCTGGAGCACACATGTCCACGATCATGTTAACTCTTCATTTCCATTTTATAATAAATATCTTTGAGCTCCTCCACCTACAGCAAGTCCCTTACAAGGGTCTGAAAATGTCACTACACACTCCAGCTTATTCAGAATGTTTTTATTTTGATTTCGATGGCACTTTTTGACACAGAAGCAGCCGAGGACCTGCTGTGAGCATGAAATTAGATATTTCGAGGGCTATTATAAACTGTGGAGTTTCTTGGTGACTCAGTTCAAAGTTGTGTAGCACAGGTGTTCCTGTAATTGTAATATACTTTGAAAATTAATCCCATTCTAAGTCCAGGATCTCATACTGCTCCCTTCATGGCATGCTGGTTTAATATTAAACTATCCTATCAAACTCATCAAAATACTGGCTGCTTTCAGGCCATGAGATGTTTTTTTCCCTAATGTTTTCTTGATGCCTCTTTGATTTCCATTTTAATTCAGTGAGTTCATTGCACTCTGTCCTTCCACCTCTTCAAAGCCACAGGCAGATAACTGGTTTTGCAAAATTGAGGAAATAGGAAAAAGACGGAAAAACTGAACCATCTATTTGGTTTTCTTTTTTATCCATTAAGACTGAGGCTTTTTAAAGCTCTTCACTTTGGAAATAGGCAGCCAAAACCTGACATCGATAAAAACTGTCTGTATAAATTGTATGTGGGAAACATTCCCTTTATTTGTAGGAGTGGAAGAATGAATAAAATCTTGTTTTTCTATTCAGGTTGAAAACAAAACAAGAGTCTAAAGCTTCAAGTCTTTTTTCACTTAGTGTAACTCAGTGCTCAAAACCAGGAGAATAATAAAATATTCTTTCCACTTTAGAAGCCAGGAGCATCCCACAAGGACTGCCATTTCTCTCTTGACATGATTCAGATTTATATATCATAAAAGAAACTTGAGAGGCCTCTAATCAGGCTGAGGTAAGTTGAGTTTCATAATCAATTTTAAAGGAAGAAGAGGGAGAGGCCACATATTCATTGTGCAATGCCCCACAGAAAGTGAAATTGGTGAAGAACATTTGTATTTTACAGAATATAGAATACAAAAAAGACACAGTTGGAAGAGACCTTGGAGGTCTTTTAATTTAACTCCCTGCTCGAGCAAAATATCCTATATCAGTGATGGCAAATCTTTTTGTTGTGGTGTGCCGAAAGCACGCGTGATAGTGCTTGCGCGAGTCCCAACACCCACAATGCAATGCACCCCGCCCCCCGCTGTGCATGCATGCGCAACACCCCCGCCCTGCCCCCTTACTTGCACTGCACATGCGTGAGCGTCCCAGCTGATTTTTGGCCCATTTGAGGCCATGTTCCCTGAGGCTCGAGGGAAGCCTCTGCAACCTCGTGAGGCTTTTCTTGAGCCTCTGGGAGGATGAAAATGGGCTCCGGAGGCTCTCCGGAGGCTGAAAATGGGCACTTCCAGTATTTCTGGAAGGCCCGTTTTTCGGCCTCCTGAGGCTGCAGAGGCTCCCCTCAAGCCTCCGGAAGGGCGAAAACAGCCTTAAACAGGCCGAAAATCAGCTGGGAGGCCACGCACATGCGGAGTGCAAGTAAGTTTGGCTGGGGCTTGCGTGCCCGCACAAATGGCTCTGCGTGGCACCTGTGGCACACATGCCATAAGTTCGTCATCACTGTCCTATATGATTCCAGACAAATGGCTATCCAATCTCTTCTTAGAACCCTCCATGATGGAGCACCCACAGCTTCTGAAGGCAATCGTTCTACTAATGAATTGTTCTCATTGTCAGGAAATTTCTCCTTAATTCTAGGTTGGATTTTTCTTTGATAAGCTTCCATTGATTACTTCTTGTTCTGCCCTCAGATGCTTTGGAGAATAGATTGACCCCCCTCTTCTCTGTAACAGCCCCTCAAATACTGGGAAATTGATATCATTGTCACCCCTAGTCCTTATCTTCATTAATTAGATTTACCCAGTTTCTACAATTGTTCATCATACGATTTAGCCGTCAGTCCCTTAATCATCTTTGTTGTTCTTCTTTGCACTATTTCTGGAGTGCCAACTTCATTTCTGTATCACGGTGGCCAGATTTGCTTGTTTATTTACTTGCTTCCGTGAGGCACATAAAGTGCAAATAAACTTGCATTGCTATTTGCTCTTCCAAATAATTAAATTAGTATTTAGAAGTATATTGCCATAGATCAGGAGGTTCAATTTAGGAAACTAGTTTAATAGGAGCCTAGCAGTTCCCAAGCGCCCTGCAACTGCTCTTGGCTTTCAGCATTTGGTGTCCAAGGCAGGTAACTTTCTCTTTCTAGCCAGCCTTTGGTACCGCACCAAAACCATACAAAAGGATATTTTTTTATCCCTGAATTTATTTCAATCCATCATCTCGGCTACTGGGACTGAACACTATGTCCTGCTTTCAGAACAAGTTTGCAGGAGGGAAAAAAAATCCCAAATCATCAGAAATAATTCTGGGTTCTCCTATCATGCAAAGATTAAACACACCCATATACTGTACATCCATCCATTCCCAAAAGGTCTTTTGGAGAGAAGATGCCACATCTTCTCTGGTTTTGTATCTATTTCTGGTTCTTCCAGAGTGGTCAAATGTTATCCCTAGAGTTTCCTACTATTAATATAGGGCAATGAACTAAGTATTTTTTTTCCTACCAATTTTCATTCAATTGGATGAAAGAGAATTTGTTTTGGGTTATTTTTTCCAGTAGAAAAGAAGAAAAGGAGGCAATTTCAGTGAAATTCTCATGGGATGGACAGTGAAGGCTTCAACATGATGGAAACAGAATGGAACACCAACAAATATACTACTTTCTACCACCTCCAGCAATAAAGCTTACTCAAAAGCGCCAAAAAGAATCGGAACATGAATTCTTTAGCACTTTTAACAGGAAAAAAAAGAAATCTGTAGAAAGGGTTTCAGAAGCTATAAAACAAATTTTCCAACCATAGTAATAATCAACTATTTACTGGTAAATAAAACACTTAAAATTTTTCCTACATGTTTGTAGGGGAAGGCATACTCTTAGTTTGAGTATGAGGATTGAGAATATGGGGTTTTGCAGGATCTGACCATGTTCAATTTAGCCAGCCGTATGCTCAGATAAGTGTGTCCAGAAACCAATAAACAGAATAAGAAAGCAAGTTTTGTTTCCTTCCAGAGAGAAACACTAGGGCTCCAGATTGTTATCTGCAAAGAGTGAGGCTGATGAAGTGAAAAGCAATCATCCACAGGCTAATTTTGCAAACATACATTTTTTGCAAACCATCCAAGGTCAAAGTCGCTGCTATTTCTTGAGAGTCACATGTTCCTCACCACATCCTAATCATGTCCAATGCAAATCAATGATTTTCATAGTCCCGATCCTTATTGCACTAAACAAATTAGATGAAGAGAACTCTACTTCTTATATATGGTATCTATTGTGGTCTATTCTGACATGGTGGATGACTGACCTTCAAATACAACTTGATGTAACTTTCATATCAAAGTTGTCAAGCACATTTTGGAGGGAGGGAGGGAGGGAGAGAGGGAGGGAGGGAGGAAGGAAGGGAAAGAAGGAAATAGAATAGAGGGAGGAGGAAGGGAGGGCAGGAGGGAGAGAGGAAGGAAGAATAGAGGGAGGGAGGGAGGAGAAGAGGGGGAAAAGAGAAGTTAAATGAAGGAAAGAGATAAGGAGAGAAGAAAAAAGAAAAAAAGAAAAAGAAAAAAGCATCCACTTAAAAATCAATTAAAGTAGAATCACAATGAAATCACTTGCAATAATAGCAGTGCCAGATTTCCCTACAGGCCATGCACACAACCTTCGGAGCCCCAGATCAGTCTCTGAGCAGTGTATTTCACCCCTGGGATGAGTTTCCCATCTTAACACTCCCCTGCCTTGAACAAGGAGAGATTTAACCTGGAAATAAGGAGAAACTTTCTGACAGTGAGAACAATCAACCAATGGATCAGCTTGCCCTTGGAAGTTGTGGGAGTGCCGTCATTTGAGACTTTCAAGAAAAGACTGGACTACTGTTTGTCAGAAATGATGTGGGGTCTCCTGCTTGGGCAGGGAGTTGGACTAGATGACCTACAAGGTCCCTTCCAACTCTGATTATCTGTTACTCCCTCCTCAAACAGAGGAGCATCAGGAAGCCTCCTGTGCAGTTAGACTCTTCTTATGATCAGGTTAGATTAAAAGGTCTCGCTTTATGGAATTCAAATATTTGGAGCAGAATCACCGGCTGTCAACAGGTTTGGTTGAAAAGAGACAACATGCTAACTTAAGTAAGGACAACAGGTAGCTTCCTGTGTTGATGAATGCTTGCAGTTAACTGACCAATTAACTAATTAGCAAAGTAATCAATGCAATATAGCATACTCTGGCAGGCATAATGAATTCATCCATTCTGAGAACATGGGGTGTTATTTCCATATGCAAATAATTGAGAATATTGGGTAGCAGAAAAATATGCCCACTGTATGTTTTCCCTAGTAGTCAATTTGATTGCTTTTTTAAAAAAAAGATTTCTATGCAGCACTCAAATTTAAAATAGCACATTGTTAACAGACTTCTTATAAATTATGCACTGCAGCTTGCTTTCGCCTCAGAATGGACAGTACCAGTGGCTACCCCATACAAGGCAGAAGCCTTGAGGGTTCTCAGAATAGTTAACTTACGGAAAGTCCGTGGAACGTCTTCTTCATAATTAATAAATGAAAAACATTGCTGCAGCTAATCAATAAAGTTGTTAGAGAGAATTGATCGGATGAGGAAACTCTTTTTGTGGGTACAATTTTTCACCTCTTTAGAACAAAAGACTCCCACGGGTGCTATCAAAGAGATAGATACTTAGGCATCTGACCCAAACAAGGATAAAAATAGAAGTTCAATTCATTAACGGGCAGGGGGAGAAAAAAATAGCCTAGCTTAGACTTCTGGCTGAGAAGCTGACAGGCGAGGAGAGAGTTAACCGCTCTGCTGTGAGTAGGCAGCATAAATGGGAAGCCTGGGAAAGAGACTCTACCATGACTATGTCAGAGAAGGACTTCCAACTGTGGCTTTTTTCCTTTCACTGAATTCTGCCTTTCAAAAGACAAAAGCCACAAGCTGGTGGCAATTTCCTAGGGCACCCAATGTGACACCGCAATCACTTTCATGAAAGGTTTCGTGGAAAAAAAAAAAGTGGGGGGGGGGGGGGGAGCCCTCCTTTTCCAACACAACACACTCTTCACAGGAAGCTGTTCATCTAAACTTCTTAACATCTCCTTCTTGCAAGTTGGGAGGTTTTAATTTTAGATCGTGCAGATCCCAGATCTCCAAGGTTGGGAAGATCTAGAAATCTGTCTTGCTACATTCAAATAACTCTAATTTTATCCAAGATATACCAGCCAGAGGTGGTATTCAGCAGGTTCTGACCAGTTCTGGAGAACCGATAGTGGAAATTTTGAGTAGTTCGGAGAACTGGAAAATACCACCTCTGACTGGCCCCGCCCTCATCTCTTCTCTGCCTCCCGAGTCCCAGCTGATTGGCTGGGTCTTCTTTTATTGCCGTACACAGGACAATGGAGTTAGAAAGCAGGTTAGTGGGGTGGAGACGGAATGGAGATTTTGCAAGAACCTTCCCCCAGGAGTGGGGAGGGAATGGGGAGTTTGCAGTATCCTTCCCCTGTCACGCCCACCAAGTCACGCCACTGCCACCAAGCCACACCACGCCCACTACGCCACACTACACCCAGCAAGCCATGCCCACAGAGCCAGTAGTAAAAAAAATTGAATCCCACTACTGATACCAGCCCATTTCAGGTGTCAGGAGGGGATTTCCTTGGTTGAATACATGCTTACACACACAAAGAGAATATGACCCACAACAACAACTGTGTTATTTCTATAAAGTCTCAAGTTCAAGGAAAGGCTAGGCTGGTTTCTGATCCTGGAGATGACCAATTTTTTTTGTTTTGTTTTATTAAAACCATATTTTGGGGAAAAGGTACTTCTCTTTTTAATCTGTGTTTTTATGGATTGTTATGAATCACTTAGCAGAATTATATGAGATAGGCTTCCTTATATAAGTCTTGCAAATAAATATATGTAAGGAATATAAATGTATGGAAAGGCTCTGCGGTAAAAAATAGTTTTGCAGTTTTAAAATGGATTCTTGATTCTTAACAAAATGGTTTCCTTTAAAACAGATTCGTGATTCCTTTTGGCTCACAGTTAAAAACAATCTTGCCTCCTCTCTATTACTACTTTTACCTGTAATCCAAAATATTTAGAAGGTCCTTTGCAGGAATCTTGAAGACACCTCATGAAAATAATCAGGCATTTAAATGTAAAGGAATGTTTTCTCTGCATAGTTTACTACTAATAAAGTTAGGCTTGTGAAATGAGAAGGATGTTAAAATGTATGGTTTAAATAGAGAATTAACAGAACTAGATCAGATATTAACAGGAACAGATGAAAAATTAATAAAGAAAATACATAACTATTTCTTAAGTATCAAGACGGAAGAGGAACAAGTTAAAGGGACAATGATAGTATGGGCTAAAAATTTTGGCTATTTGATTGAGTTAGATCAATGGCAGAAATTCTGGAATAGAAATTATAAATTAACAATGTCTATTGCATACAAAGAAAATCTTTATAAAATGTTTTACAGGTGGCATTTTCCGCCCTCAAGGTTAGCAAAGATGTTTAAGGATAAATCTGCAAAATGTTGGAAATGCCATCAGATACCTGGTTCATACTGTCATATGTGCTAGACATGTCAAAAAGCAAAAAGGTTTTGGACAAAAATACATACATGGCTTGAAAAAAATGATAAAACAACATATAGATTTGAAACCAGAGACATTTTTTGTTGAGCATTTTACCAGAACGGGATAACAAAGGGAATGTATATCTGATTTTACCTGTATTGACTGCAGCAAGAATAGTATTTGCACAACAGTGGAAAAGCTAAGAGATCCCAACAGATGACAATGTGATTAGAATGTGCAGAAATGGATAAGCTAACACTTACAATTAAAGAAAAGGAAGAAACTGAATATTTTTTGACTTGGGACTTATTTTATCAATGGTTAACTGACAAAAACAGGAACTTAGAAACAGGGAAATATACTGTATGAAAGGATTAGTGATATAAGGAAGGTATGTTAACTTGGTTAAACAAATAGTATGGTTATTATGGTTATTAACATTAATATAATTGTTATCAATGTAATGAATATTGTTGTATATACTGTGATTATTATCTCCTAAAATGATTTGTACCCAGACAACACACTGTTCAATTGAAATTGTAATTTTTGTACATTATAAAATAAAATAAAATCTTATTACAAAAAAAAAAGTTAGGCTTGTGTAAAGCTTCAGATTCCAACACAAAAAAAATATTTTTGAATGAGTGAGAGACACATGTGTAGCCCTTCTCTGCAACTCCTTGCAGTTGGAAGTCCAAATCCAAGCAATTTTTCATCACCTACTGGCCACAAGGTATCGATCAGAAGTTTCCAAACTTGACAACTTTAAGACTTGTTAGCTTTAACTCCCAGAATTCCCCAGCCAGCTGGCTGGGGAATTCTGGAAGTTGAAGTCCACAACTGTTAAGGTTGCCAAATTTGGAGAACTCTGGTATAGGTTAAGGGTTAAGGGTTTAGCTCTTTATATACCTTCTCTTTGTATAAGAGACTGCTAATCTGAGATCCTTTCTTCTAGCCTTTTGCCCCAGACACATACATACTCAAAAACCCCTTGCTCTTTTAGATTTTAAACCTGAACTGTTTTTATTAGGGATGATATTAGAAAAATTTGATAAGAAAAGTATGTATTTAGTATTACATCTTTCAACAAGAGCGAGGATTATCTTCGCACACCATTGGAAAGATGAAGAAACACCATAAGATGAAGATATAATTAAGAAGATACTAGATTGTGGAGAAATGGATAGACTGAAATTGAAAATCAAGCAGAAAGAAGACACAGAATATTATCAAACATGGAACTTATTCTACTAATAGTTGGAAAAAAAGGGGTGAAGAGTAAGAATGGAATCTGTATTGTTAAGCAAATTAATATACCCAGACAACACATTTATTAAGCACTAAGAAATGTAATTAATAGAAAATTAATAAAATTTATTTCTAAAAAAAGCCCCCTTACTCTTTGACTCTCCTCCTCCTCCTGCTCCTTTCTTTGTGCTAGCACTTAGCTAGACATTGGGCATTGCTCACCCTACAACAAGATTCTTGTAAATAAATATTCCTTTCTGAAATGGAATCCTACAGAAGAATGAAGAAGTTTCTGGGTGTAGACGAGAGTTTCTACAGGACTGTCTCTAACCTTTGCAAGTATAAGGTAAGGACTCTTAATCGTTGTATTAAGGCACCCTACCTAATCCTTGCAAGGGGTAGAGACCCGCTCTTAGGAATCCTCATCTGCACCCAGAGAATGCTTCATCTTCCAGAACTTAAAGCAGCAGGTCATGTCCTGCCATTGGTACTGGTACTGAGAGCAGGTCATGTCCCGCTGCCAGTACCAGGAAAATATGCTTTCAGAAGCTGCAGAGAGATGCTACATGCATGGGCACCCATGCACAGTCCAAAGCATCTTTTAGACTTCACCTCTGATCAGTGCTAATTCCTGATATCTATTC
The DNA here is from genome assembly GCA_023653725.1 of Bungarus multicinctus. Classification (NCBI taxonomy): domain Eukaryota; kingdom Metazoa; phylum Chordata; class Lepidosauria; order Squamata; family Elapidae; genus Bungarus; species Bungarus multicinctus. Next base: position 261,663,621 of record CM042834.1, read on the forward strand.
TCATACTGTGTCCTAAAACCTTACTGGTGATTCTAGAGGCAGCGGAAAATGTGTGTGTGTGTGTGTGTGTGTGTGTGTGTGTGTAAGAGAGAGAGAAAGAGAGATGGAGAGAGAAAGAAAGAGGGAGAGGGAGAGAGAGAGAGATGGAGAGAGAGAGAAGATGAAGAGAGATGGAGAGACAGAGGAGTGGAGAGAGAGATGGGGAGAGAGATGGAGAGAGAGAGAGAGAGGGAGTGGGAGAAAGATGTGGGGAGAAATGGAGAGAGAGAGATGGAAAGAGAGAGAGAGAGAGATGGAGATGTGAGGGAGAATATTGGATTCAGCACAAACATTAATTCAAGCTGTTGCATTGCAACCGTCATAAATACATGCCAGTGGCAGAGTGTCCGAATTTTGATCAGGTGACTCTGGGGATGCCGCAATGGTCATTGTAAGCCACTTTTTCAGTGCTGTTGAACTTCAAATGGTTACTAAATGAAGGGTCTTACCTGTCATGAATTATTTGAATAGCTGCTACTTCAGACATCACAATGAGATGTTATATCTTTTTAAAAAGAAAACACCGGCCAATATTTTCCCAGATGGTTAATTAATCGGGCTATTTTTACAGCACACAGTACAAAATGAGGACTTTTACTTCCTGAACTTAAAGCTGAGATAGTTTAATAGGCTGAGCCTATAAATCATTAATACTACAGCTGCTTTCATGGAAAATTAGCTAGCTCTAATCTGACGAGAAAAGTCATTTTAAATTGTGAGAGTTTTGCAAAAGACAAGAGGGATGAAAAACCGGTAATGTTTTTTGAAGATCGACTCCCTGACTTGGCTGTTTCTTTCTACTTTCTACTTCTTCTGATGGCACAAAGGTGAAGAGGGGAAACTGAGAAGCCAAAGCTGTGATAACGACAATCCTTCAACTTCTGAATTTACAACGAACATCTTTTTTCGTAGTAGCTAAAGAGTACGCTAAGTTTCTAGCTGGCTGAGACCATAAGGAACTCTTCTCAGTTATGCTTCACTCACATGAGGCTTAGAGTCCTAGAGACTTTCCCCTTGCTTCTGGGCAGTCTGGCATTCATTCATTCGTTTCTTTCTTTATTTATTCATTCATTTATTCTTTCTTTCTTTCTTTCATTCATTCATTCATTTATTTATTTGTATCCAGGAGTGGGATTCAAATTTTTTAACAACCGGTTCTGTGGGCATGACTTAGTTGGTGGGCATGGCTTGGTGGTCATGTGACTGGGTGGACATGGCCAACTCAATATCATCGAGGCACGCATCTCCTCGCCTGGTCTCTCATGACTGTGGGGATGCTGCAACAGTTGTAAATGTGAAAAATGGTTATAAGACACTTTTTTCAGTGCCATTGTAACTTTGAATGGTCACTCCACACAAGCAAAGTACCAGCAAAGGAGGGGGGAAAAAAACTCCAGAGAAGTTCCTGAGACAGGAAGTCTAGTCCTACCAAGAATGTAAATAAGAGTTAAGGGAGAGGCAGTTTCTATAAGCAACACCAGAATGTTTCCTTCCTGCCTTCTTTACAGGATTAGGCCAGTAATTTCTTCTAACAACCGGTTCTCCGAACTGCTTAGAATGTTAACAACCGGTTCTAGCAAATAGGTGCGAACTGGTAGAATCCTATCCCTGTTTGTATCCCACCTTTATTTAAAAAAAAAAAAACCAAGGTGGAAAACAAATAGGATAGAATTCTTTATTGGCCAAGTGTGATCAGGCCCTCTTGCATTTTGAGGGAGTCAAGCTATTCTCCAAAGCACCTGAGGGCAGGACAAGAAACAATGGGTGGAAACTAATCAAGGAGAGAAGCAACTTAGGACTAAGGAGGAATTTCCTGACAGTTAGAACAATTAATCAATGAAACGACTTGTCTCCAGAAGTTGTAAATGCTCCAACTCTGGAAGTTTTTAAGAAGAGATTGGATAACCATTTGTCTGAAATGACATAGGATTTCCTGCCTAGGCAGGGGGCTGGACTAGAAGACCTCCAAGGTTCCTTCCAATTCTGTTGTACTATTCTATTTTACACAAGGGATCTGTCTCTGGTGCATAAGCTCTTGGTGTACATACAAACAACAAATGATAAATCATGATCCTAGTCATCATGAAAAATGCATTCATAATCAATCCTAAGATACAATCCTTAGAGATAGTCATAAGATGCTAAATAAGCAATCATCATAAAACACACTGCAGGATACTATATAAATTGTAAGATACAAGCAACAATGTTATAGTCATAAGAAGATAAGGAGATAAGTAATAGGAAAGATGAGAAGAATAATACAGTCTTACTAGAGAGTTTTGTGTTGTGGGAATTAGTTGTTTAGCAGAGTGATGGCATGGGGGAAATCCAACACAGCTCCTTCCACCCCTGCCTTCAATCAAGGTCCTGCATACTGCACGAGTCAAAAAGAGGGCTGTGAAAATATTTACAGATCTCTCACATCCTGGACATAAACTGCTTCAACTCCTTCCCTCAAACAACGCTATAGAGCACTGCACACCAGAACAACTAGACACAAGGGCAGTTTTTCCCTGAATGCCATCACTCTGCTAAACAAATAATTCCCTCAACATTTTCCAACTATTTACAAAGTCTGCACTACTATTACTATTAATCTCCTCATAACTCCTTAGTACCCACCCTCTCCCATTTGTGACCGTATGACTGTACTTTTGTCGCTTGTACCCTTACGATTTATACTGACTGTTTCCTAGTATGATTTGATTGCTTATTGTGCCCTATGACTATTATTAAGTATTGTACCTTATGATTTTTGACTCTTGATGAATGTGTCTTTTTTTTATGTACACTGACAGCATTTGCACTAAGACTTCATCTAATTTTTGCCTCTTATCTCTAACCATTGATAAAACCTATTCCACGTTAAGAAGTACTCTGTATTTCCTTTATCTTTTATTTTCAATGTCAATCTATCCATCTCTGCACAGTGTAATATTTTCTGAATTATGTTTTCATCTGATGGGGTGTTCTTGTTTTTCCATTATTGTGCAAATACAATTCTCGCTGCTGTCAACATATGTAACATTAAGTATATCAATTACAATTGTAAGACTTTTCTAGAGTTCATGTAGGGTGCAAAGAATCAGTATCACACATAGGAGTTAATGGAATTCAAGAGGGGCAGGATTTGGACCACTTGTGGGAATGTAAGGATTCCAGGTTGATTGCTCTCTTGACTCCACCCCCAGGCTCTGCCTCTCCTTCTCCTACGGCTATTTGATACAGAAGAGTTTGCTACATGGAGCATGAACTTTTTCCCCCAGCCATTTTCAGACTCTGCCATCTTTGCATTTCATCAACCTTTCCTGGCCCAGATGTGTCACCACACAAACCACAAACACAGAATAATTCAAGCACCTGTCAAAATGCAAATGTTTGACCAGACCATCTTACGTGTTAATGCATAGACTATGTTTCTCTCCACAACACTTCAGAGTTGATGGCTAAAAGAGCTTTGGAGGACACAGGAACATGTGTCCTTAAACCAAGGGCTCCTTTTCATGGGATTATGCTACAATTGCAAAGGGCACTTGCAACACACCCAGGACAAGGAATGACAGATAGGAGTTTCTTCAGCATCTCCCAGGGTTGTGAAGCACTTTTTGGCCTTCAAGTCTGCCAAATCTTGATAAAAAAAATATTAGTGCTGCACAACCTAATATTTGGACTCTTTTGTTTATTTATTACAATTGATCTTGAAATTCTAACCAGGGCTGTTAAGTATTTGGATGGCAATCAGAGCTAAAGACTAGACAGGAAAGTTTTAAAAAAATCCTTTCCTCCAAAAAGAGAAATTTTGGAAGAAGGCAATGGCCAACAATTATAATGTCATTGTCAAGACAAATACACCAGGGGGCTTCCAAATGTACAAATGTTTAAGCTCAAAGATAGGGAACGTCTTAGCTCACAGGAAGACTGAAGTTGAGGAAACCTCCTCATTCAGCTGCCCTACACCCAGGGGTAGGCTGCTAGGGGTTCGCAGGGGTTCGGGAGAGCCCCTAGCTAAGATTCTGTGCAGTTCGGAGAACCCCCAAATCCCACTCCTGGCTGGCCCCGCCCACTACACCCTGCCCCTCCCAGGAGTCCCCACACAGTCCGTTTTGGATGCAGGTAAGTACAGGGCACGTGTGGAGTCTTGGGGAGGGCGAAAAACAGGCCTTCCAGAAGTTCAGGAAGGCCAGAAATGGGCCCGTTTCCGGAGCCTGGGGAGGCCGTTTTCACCCTCACGGAAGCTTGAGCCTCCAGAGCCCAGGGAGGGGAGGACAAAAACGCCCCACTCCCACCATGGTGCAGGAGGCTGACTAGGCCACGCCCACCATGGCCACACCCACCGGGCAGAGAGCCCTTTGCTAAAATTTTTGAAGCCCACCCCTGCCCACCCCAGGATGGCCAGCTGCTCCTCTCCTTTGAATTCCCAGCTGAAGGAAAGGAGAAGGTACCTACCACGGTCTACGCAACTTGACGATGGTGGAAGGAGATCCCACTCGGTCCTTGAAAGTCAAATTGCTATTTTTCAAGAGGGTAGAGATTTGGAGAGCTGGGAGGAGATTTCACTTGGGGGATGAGGTCATGTGGCTTCAACGAAATTCCTGGGAGAATATCTTGCCCTCTGGCAGGAATCAGCCATCAGAAATAGTCACCTCTGTTTAGAAATGTACATTTTTTAAAAAACGCTGGTGAAGTGAGTTTGCAGTCCCCAGATTTCTGTGTTGCAACAGTTAACTTTTCTCTGAGCAATCAATAAATTCCAGGCTCTAGTGGAGGATGTTTTGTTTTTTTCTTGAGGTTGGTTTTGGGTTTTTTTTTTGTTTTTTGTTTTGCTTTGGTGCTTTCTTTTCTGCAAAAGGAGGCTCTGGAGCACCGAAACCATGCTTCAAATGCAGAAGTGCAATAATATCCAGCTGCAATTTTAACCAATTCAAAATACGGGATGTTTGGTTCATTGTCTCTTTGGGGGCTGATTTCTCTGCAGTTGCAAACAGAACTGCAGACAGAATTTATAATTGCAATTTCAGTACAGATATTTGAAGCCTCCAAGACGCCATGCAAAGGCAAAAGGAAATGAGTGGATTTTTATTTGCTGCTCATTGTCAGTTGTTTTCCTTCCTTCCTTCCTCCCTCCCTCCTTTCCTCCCTCCCTCCCTCCTTCCTTCCTCCTTCCCTCCCTCATTCCTCTTCCTTTCCTCCTTCCCTCCCTCCCTCCTTCCTTCCTTCCTTCCTTCCTCCCTCCTCTTTCCTCTGTCCCTCCCCTTCCTTCCTTCCTTCCTTCCTTCCTTCCTTCCTTCCTTCCTTCCTTCCTTCCTTCCTTCTTTCCTTCCTTCCTTCCTTCCTTCCTTCCTTCCTTCCTCCCTCCCTCCTCTTTCCTCCGTCCCTCCCCTTCCTTCCTTCCTTCCTTCCTTCCTTCCTTCCTTCCTTCCTTCCTCCCTCCTCTTTCCTCCGTCCCTCCCCTTCCTTCCCCTTCCTTCCTTCCTTCCTTCCTTCCTTCCTTCCTTCCTTCCTTCCTTCCTCCCTCCTCTTTCCTCCGTCCCTCCCCTTCCTTCCTTCCTTCCTTCCTTCCTTCCTTCCTTCCTTCCTTCCTTCCTTCCTTCCTTCCTTCCTGCCTGCCTGCCTGCCTGTCTGCCTGCCTGCCTTAAAAAAGCTTGTAGTGTTGACATTTTCTGGCTTTTGCCAAAGGACATCAATGAGTAGGCTTCCAAGTTTGCACATTATTAGGTTTACTTTTAAAAGTTCCAGTTTGTGCATTCAGGTCACAGCACAACTCTTTGTCAAATGTGACCTACATCCCACCACACTAAAAATTTTATCCACTGAACAAGAAAAGTCCATCAGAGATAAACGCTACATAATGGATCCAAAAAAAGAAGCGGAAAACCCTCAGAGAGGCCATTTTAAATTACAAAAAGATTTCCCCCTGCCATTGCAAACTCGTAGGATTCTTTCCCCACTCCTTCCCCCCCCCTTTTTTTTTAATACTGAAATGCTTTTAGCCACCAGGGAATCGCTGCAATATGGTTTCCTTGTATTCACTGGGTTACATCATTGGAGAGTCATCTTTCTGTGCACCAATTCAGAGATTGGAGCCTTCCTTCCACTGTGGTGCAGGTAGAACTTGATATATGACAGTTACTGGTGTTGGAAGAAATGTCCATCTGAATTCAGTTCAGAGGTACTATTCAGCAGGTTCTGACCAGCTCTGGAGAACCGGTAGCGGAAATTTTGAGTAGTTCAGAGAACCAGCAAATACCACCTCTGACTGGCCACGCCCACATCTATTTTATAGGTTATTTTATAACCCTAACCCTAACCGCACCAAACTTGATTGCAAGAAATACGACTTCAGCAACAGAGTGGTCAATGTCTGGAATACTCTACCTGACTCTGTGGTTTCTTCCCCAAACCCCAAAAACTTTAACCTTAAACTGTCTACTATTGACCTCACCCCTTTCCTACGAGGTCTGTAGGGGGTGTACATAAGCGCACCAACGTGCCTACCGTCCCTGTCCTATTGTTTCTTTTATTTTTCTTATATGTACCCATTTCATGTATTCATAACTATGTATATACTTATAGCTATTATCTTGTAAGTGATTGACGAATCAAATAAATAAATAAAATAAAATAAATTTTCTGCCTCCTGAGTCTCAGTTGATCGGCTGGGTCTTCTTTGGTTGCCCTGCACAGGAGAACAGAGCTGGAAAGCAGGTTAGAGGGGTGGGGAGCGGATGGGGATTTTGCAGTAACCTTCCCCTGCCATGCCCACCAAGCCATGCCCACCAAGCCACACCATGCCCACCAAGCCATGCCCACAGAACCAGTAGTAAAAAAAAATTGAATCCCACCACTGGTTCAGTTCCAAGCGGGGGGAAAAGACACTGGAATCATGGAAGTTGCTTGGAAAGAAGGTTGATTGATGAACAGGATTGCATGCCTTGGAGCTCTTGGGCAAAGAAAAGGGAAGAGATGCTGAGAGTCCCTGGGTTTTATACCCTTTCTGGCTTTGAACTTCCTGGGGCACAGGAAGTGTATCCTGATTGGTTGCTGTCAGAGGTCATAACAAGCTCTGGAGGTCGTCTGTGTGCTAAGTTTGGTTGAAACTTGGTGGGTGGTGCAATGAAGGGCAATTGAATGGCTCTGCCTGAAGGAGGTAGATCTTTGTTATGTAGAATAGGCTGTCCCAGGCTTTAATGGCCCATTAAAAAGGTGGGGGAGGGTGAGTTTCTGCCTCTCTTTTAGGGGAAATATTCTGCCCTTTTAATATTTCCTAAAAGATTTCATTTTTCTAGGAGAGGGGTGGGTGCTGACTTCCTACAACAGTGATCGACCTTTTTTGTGATGGTTGTTCAGCAAACATGCTGGCTCTAAAACAAGTGCAGTGGTCATTTAAGCAAACACATCATTTGCCAAAGTGTGGTTTTACCAAAAACGAGAACTAACTAACAAGTACTAACTTCCAGTTTTTACTGAAACTATTGTAAATTGCAGTTATGCGGGACACTACAGGTGGCCACGAGGGAGGGCGAATGTCAGGACTTTGGAATCAGGTCACCGTTCCCTGTTTCCTTATAGGCCACAACTTTGCATGGTCACTAAGCAGCTAAGTTGTAAGTTGAGAACTGTTGTGGTTCGCCGACAGCAGGTGCGGATGGCTGAGGTCTGGGAGAGCGAGGACTCAGATGAGGGGCCTGCATGTGATGTAGGGATGGGGCCAGAACAAGGGCTGTTTGGGACAGAACAAGAACTACCTGTATACCCCAGTTTCTAATAACATTTAAATGGAAAACTGTGCAGAACACTGGGTCCTGCCATTAATTAGGCTAACAGGATCAGTGGTGGGATTGAAATATTTTTACTACTGGCTTGGTGGGCATGGCTTGGTGGTGTGGTAGAGGAAGGATACTGTAAAATCTCCATTCCCACCCCACTCCTAGGGGAAGGTTACTGCAAGATCCCATTCCCTCCCCTCCGCATGAACCTGCTTTCCAGCTCTGTTCTCCTGTGCAGGGCAACAAAAGAAGACCCAGCTGATCAGCTGGGACTCGGGAGGCAGAGAATAGATGGGGGCAGAGCCAGTCAGAGGCGGTATTTGCCAGTTCTCTGAACTACTCAAAATGTCCACTTCTGGTTCTCCAGAACTGGTCAGAACCTGCTGAATATCACTTCTGAACAGGATTCAAATGGAGCAATCCACTGTATTTCCTAATATTGCCTGCTACTGCCCATATGAATATTGTCTTGCTGCCGGTACTGGATATTCAATGACAGGCTCAGATCGGCTTTTTCATCTTACTTGTCCTTCATCTTAATATAAATTATTTGAAACATGTAGGATCCTTAAATATCAATTTATTCCTCACAAGTGGTGAGATATCTCAACGGGGACAGTTTGAATGAAATCCATACCACTGTTATTTGAATAAACGTGCATTAATTAAAAGGATGAGAACAATTTATTTATTTATTTATTTATTTATTTATTATTTATTTATTTATTTATTTATTTATTTTGATTTGTCAATTGCTTACAAGATAATAGGTATAAGTATATACATAGTTATGAATACATGAAATGGTTACATATAAGAAAAATAAAAGAAATAGGACAGGGATGGTAGCACGTTGGTGCACTTATGCACGCCCCCTACAGACCTCTTAGGAAAGGGGTGAAGTTTATTTATGATTTATTTATTCATGTCCTTTATACAGCTACCCATCTCATCAATGTAACTTTACATACAATAAAAACGTGGCTTCCAAAAGCATTTTGTCTTTGTCCCACAATGATGTTTGGATTATTTTATGATTTGGATGTTAGGCTTTGATTCCATCAGATTTCAAGCTCACCAGCCCTATTTGTGGTGGAAGATCTGGAGTAGAGGCCTCAGGAGATGGGGCCCCATAATAACTGGGAACCTAATTACTTCCCCAAAATCCATCATTCCTATTCTCAGATCACAGGCATGGACTATCCCTCTGCTTTCAGGTTTTAGTACTCGTCCATTGGGTCACAAAGGGGTGCTCTTCAAATATCACTATAATGTTGGTGAGACATCAACCCTTCTAAGATTTTAGGCCAGAGGTCTCCAAACTTGGTACATTTAAGACTTATGGACTTCAACTCCCAGAATTCCTCAGCCAGCCAGCCAGCCAGCCATACTGCATTGGCTGCCAGTGGCTTTCCGGGTTCGCTTTAAGGTTCTGGTTCTGACCTTTAAGGCGATCCATGGCATTGGACCAGGTTACCTACAGGACCGCATCCTACCGGTGATCTCCAGCAGGCCAGTGCGAGCACACAGGGAAGGCCTTCTCCGGGTTCCGTCGGCTGCCATGTGTCGCCTGGCGGTCCCAAGGGGTAGGGCCTTCTCTGTGGCGGCCCCTGCCCTCTGGAATAGTCTGCCACCGGAACTGCGTACCGGCATGGACCTGAGGTCCTTCAGGCGCGCGTTGAAGACCTGGCTTTTCGAGCAGGCCGGCCTGGGCTGAGAGAGGCTTTTAATGTGTCTCCATTAATTTTAATTTGGGGGTTTTAAGGGGGTGGGGTGGGCTTTTTATTCGGCCAAATATCTAATTTAATCTTTTTTAACTTTTGTATTATTGTTGGGGTTTTAGATTGGCTGTACACCGCCCTGAGTCCCTAGGGAGAAGGGCGGTATAAAAGTTAAATAAATAAATAAATACTGGCTGGGGAATTCTGGGAATTGAAGTCCATCAGTCTTAAAGGTGCCAACTTTGAAGACCCCCTGCTTTAGACAATAGTTGTGTTCCTACAATGCCCTCAGACAACTAGCAATCCACTTGTACAATTTGTTAAGCTTTGTGAGTTTTAAACATGATTATTTTTCAGTAGCAGTATGATTCCCTATCCAATCAGTCCTAGAAGAGATCAACCCTGACTGCTCTTTAGAAGGCCAGATCCTGAAGATGAAACTCAAATACTTTGGCCACCTAATGAGAAGGAAGGACTCACTGGAGAAGAGCCTAATGCTGGGAAAGATTGAGGGCAACAGAAGAAGGGGAACGACAAAGAATGAGGTGGCTGGATGGAATCACTGAAGCAGTAGGCGTGAGCTTAAATGGACTCCAGAAGATGGTAGAGGACAGGAAGGCCTGGAGGAATGTTGTCCATGGGGGTCACGATGGGTTGGACATGATTCCCTATCTGGCTTGCAAAGCCTTTGAAAAGCTCTAGATGGCAGCAAAGAGCTAGTGTTTTCTTTAACTTTTTATTGCCATCAACTGATCATCTACATCAGTGGTTCTTAACCTGGGCGATATCGCTCCTCAAGGGGCGATTTCATTTTTCAGGGGGGCGATGGAACGAAAAGGGGCAACACAGGGGCAAAGGAACAGAAGGGGACGATATGGGGGCAATGGAGCGAGAAGTTTTGGGGACACTTTTGAGACTTTTTTCATACACTGAACCACTGTATATCTGTCGTACAAAAACATCAGATCGCTCGCTATTAGTGGATTGAACTGTGTTTTAAAATGTTCCTCCAGCTAGTTTCAATACAGAACGCCATACATATGTGAATACGCATTGCTCATCTTCATGCGCGTTGTGCAGCAACCTCTATCACTCTACCCATTAAATTTGTCGCTCTGATTTTTCTTGCTTTTCTTCTATAAAAATTTTCTTTGCATCTTTTTAACCCTTTTTACAGTGTGCATGAATGTATATTTTCCTTGAATCTTAATTTGGTTTCAAAGTTTTCATCTTGAAATTCTTAGTTCCTGCATTGCGGTTTGTTCTTATGCCCTTTTTATATTTCTTTTTGCGTCTTAAAATTCACTTGTAATTAAATCATTAAATGTTACTTTTTTTTCGTGCATTTCATTTTCTTGCAATTGAATTTTGTTTTCAGTGGTCATTGCATTTAAGTGTCTTGAATAAATAAGATAATAATGAAATACATGTATCACGAAGTTTGGGAGTAAAGTGATGGGTGGCATCAGAATTTTTCACACAGTTGAGATATGGGAAAATGACTGGAAATAAATTATTTGCATCGATATATCCTGAGGACAATTTTAAAGAAAACAAAAAACGTGTTTGCATAAATTGAAGAATTATTTCCCTGTGTTGTGATTGAGAGATTATGTTGCGGGGCGATGATAACTTCCTCAATGGCTCAAGGGGGCGATTCTTTCAAAAAGGTTAAGAACCACTGATCTACATTTCTGCAGCTCTGAGAGGGATTGGCATTACGTGTGGTTGATTGAGTGAACTAATAGTTGTCTTGTGTGACTTGGTAGTTTACTGTAGTTTGCTATAATATGCAGAAGCACAAGCCTTTAGATTTCCTAAAAAATGGCCAGTAGATCACAAAATTTAGGAATGTTGGAAGGAAAATCCATCTGGTTCAGTTCTAAGACGGGAGAAAGACTCTAGAAATACAATGGAGGCTGGAGACTACATGGAAAGAAGAAAGTATACATGGAAGTATATTGTACTAGCTCTATTCCTGTGCTTCGCTACAAAAATATAATATGGGGCTTAGTTTTGGGAGAGGAAAATAAAGATAAAAAAATTGTGCCTCTGCCTGCCACCATCCATCAGCATTCATCTGGCTAGCGTCCTGTCAGTGTGTGAGAGAGTTGAAGGTTGTTTGAAAACTGAAACAGTATTTGCTGTGCGAGCAAGAACAAGACAGCAAGGAGCCTGGGCATGGCTTAGCTCAACTATTCTGTACTAAAGCTGCTTGGTACTGTGAAACTAAAACTGAAACTGAAACTCCTTTCCTCTGCTTGTGTTTTGCATTTGGAAACAGATTTCTTTTCAGGTGGGGATGAGTAGAACTCCTTAGCTTCAGAGCGTGTTAATAATAATATAAAAAATACTAATGCTCTGATGATCATTTCAAAAAATCCTTTTTTTAGTGAGCACCTAGAAGTTAAGAGGAACATACGTGCCAAATTTCAAGTTTGTAGGCTTTACAGTTCCAGAGATTTTGCGATGATGCATGAGTGGTATTTCGCATATATATATATAAATTGGTATTCATATATATAAATTGGATTCAAAGGCAATTTTCCTTCTCTTTCTCCCTTAACTTCTGCAGGTGATAATATTCATCACCACCATCTGCACCTAGGCTGCTACCTGGATCAGATTAATTTAATCAACGATCATTGTGTACGTCAATAGTTTGACCCAACAAAGAATCGTGTGTTTTACAAAAGTTGCTTCTCAGGCACTTTGTCAGAAGTGCATGACAAAAGTTGAGAAGCCAGAGGGAGTATGGATTTGCTATGATTTGCTTGTCAGCTCCCACCTTTAAAGACACTTCGTTTTCTGTACATTCCCAAACCTTTCAGCAATTGCCCCTGCCTCTAACCTCCTTGACTGCCAAGCAGAAAGAAAATGACATCAGGATTGCTGAAAGTACAGCAATCACAGAAAATGGTTTAAGACTTCTGTTTCCGTGACTCCTATAACAATGCGCTCTGGCTACAAACTGGCTTACAATAGCAGTGCAATGCTTGTCTTGCAGCATTTCTTAGACGCGGCCTAATCGAATTGCCCGTGCAGACCTAAAAGCAAGGTATAAAAATTAATGTTGTGGGAAAGGATGCAGAATTTTTAAGTCTTCCCCCGCACACACACACACACACAGAGAGACAGTTATATTGGAATCCTCGTTAACTCTTAATTTGATTCTGCTTTCTGCTGGTATCTTGGAGATAAGAAGGCAGCTTGCAAAGGGGGAGAGAGAAGAAAAGAGGGGTATAGTAGTGGATAGGAAGGAAGGAGGTACTCATTTTCTATGACAAAGAAATGAAATTGGTAACTCTGACACTATCCTCGTGCACCCGGTTCCAGCTGATCTGGTAAAATACAATATTGCCTTAAGCAAATCTTGATGAAAAACTGAAATGACACCAAGATGCTCTTGTGGGTAGTATATATCAGTGCATCATCCCCCTTCTCAAACCTTCTTTGGAAACTGAAAGCAAATGTTACAGCAGAAATTGAGTGAAGGGATGGAACTGCGTTCGCTCTAGCTTCAGACAACGAATTCCAATTGACACAAAACAGCAGGGTTTGGAAGGCTACCGGCCAACCTTTCAATCCCCAAATAACCAGGAATGGCCACTGTCTATGAGACCATGAAGTACAGTAGCTAGAATGCTGCCTATAGATAAGGAAACTACAGGGGTTTGGGAGAGCCCCTAGCTAAGATTCTGTGCAGTTTGGGGAATCCCCAAATCCCACTCCTGGCTGGCCCCACCCACCCCTTCCCTCCCCTCTCAGGAGTCCCCACACGGCCCGTATTGAATGCAGGTAAGTGCAGGATGTGTGCAGAGGCTTGGGGAGGGAGAAAAACAGGCTTTGTGGAAATTTGGGAAGGCCGGAAACGGTCCTGTTTCTAGCTTCCAGAGAGCCTCCAGAGTCCAGGGATGGCAAAAATGCCCCCCCCCCCACCATGGTACAGGAGGGCTGACTAGGCCACGCCCATCCAGCAACTGGGCAGAGAACCCATTGCTAAAATTTTTGAAGCCCACTCCTGGGTAGGTCCATCTTGAAACAGAGCTGCAGTGGAAGTCTCCTCCTTTCATACTTAGACAAACCGATTTCTATCATTTCCACAATAGGGACAACAGGCTATCCTCATTTTCAGAGATCTTTTGGTTGCCCCAACAGTGGTGATATCTGACCAGTTGCGCAAGCAAAGCAAAGGCTTTCATGGTGGCTCTATCTTTCACATCCTAGAGAGGATCCCTCACTGATCATTTCATATAGTGCTTCACACAGTGGTGGGATTCAAAATTTTTTACTACCGGTTCTGTGGGCGTGGCTTAGTGCGCGTGGCAGGGGAAGGATACTGTAAAATCTCCAGTCAGAGGTGGCATTTGCTGGTTCTCCGAACTATTCAAAATTTCCGCTACCGGTTCTCCAGAACTGGTTAGAACCTGCTGAATACCACCTCTGGCTTCACAGTGCCTTTAGAGACCTCTCTAAGTGGTTTACAGAGTCAGCCTTTTGCCCCCAACAATCATTTTACAGGCCTCGGAAGGATGGAACTCTGAATCAACCTGGAGCTGGACAGGATCGAACTCTGGTTTTATGCGCCGAGTTAGCCTGCAATACTTCATTCTAACCACCGTGGCACCATGGCTCTTTCCTAAGGAAGTTCACAGCAGGTGGAACTTGGCTGATCTCAGAAGCTAAGAGGGTTTGGGCCTGGTTAGTATTTGGATGGGGGACCTACAAGGAAGTACTAGGCCTGTAAACAAACCGAGAAGTTTTTTTAAAAAAAGTGATCTGGAGGAAGGTAGAAACGAATCCATTCTGCAATGCTGCCGAAAAAAAATTCATGGAAGACATCAGGCGGATTGAAGTTTCACTTGAGAGGGAGTTTTTTATCTTCATTAACTTTCCACCCCCAACAATGAATCATTCTTCTGCTTCTCCTCCTTGGAAAAACTTTGCTTTGCAGAAGTGTGATGCTCCATCATGTTGCAGTGAAATACGTTGCAAAAGAGGGTTGATTCACCACTGCCATGACAGAGGTGAGGGCCCTTAAGACACATTGCTTTGATGAGAGGGTTTTCTGCACCGGTCTGTATGTCACCCATGGGCATTCAGCGGGAGGTGTAAAAGATTGTGCTGAGGCCAAGAAAGAAAACAAATATCTCTAAACAGAATGGGAAGATCTCATTGCAAGTATATCAAACAAACCTCTATTTTCTCATTGCAAACATTTTGGGGAAAAAGAGATTTAAGGGAAAGCTTCAAGAGACTTTGTTTAATGATTTCATAATTAAAAGAATTGGATTTTTCAAGTAATTCAGAGTTACTCGAATCGGCACAAGATTCTGTGCCATGATTCCTAATTTTTGGCATTAAAACCTGGTTTTAAAAGTCCATAATTATGGACTTGCTTCCCTAATTATGGAAGAGTCACATGGCAACTCTGCATTCTAAGAGTGGTTAGAATGCAGTACTGCAGGCTACTTCTGCTGACTACAATTTGGCAGATCGAATCTCACCAGGCTCAAAGTTGACTCAGCCTTCCATCCTTCCAAGGTGGGTAAAATGAGGACCCAGGTTGTTGGGGGGGTGGGGGGGGGGCAAGGGCTGACTCTGTAAACCCCTTAGAGAGGGCTGTAAAAGCACTGTGAAGTGGTGTATAAGTCTAAGTACTATTGCTATTACGTTCTGCAGCTAAGGGGTTTGACAAGGGCAATTAATAACCAAAGTGTGAGCATCCAATCATGTAAGTACTGCAACATGTGTACATATCCAGATCCAAGTACATTACTTGTGGACGTTGACATGATTATATCATTGCATGTATGTCAACATTTTGGAGTCAACAGTTTACTACAGATGCCGTCCAGCAAATCGAAAGAAGTCGCTTCTCTATTGTTTAGAAGTGAGGTTTGGTTTACTGGGTATTTTTGCTTTCCTCGAGCTGGTTATCCAGATAGCTAGTTTTCAGGGATGAAGAAATGGAATAGAAATGTGAAGAGTTCAAAAACAGGATTTGGCATTGAACTAAATCTGCTTGGTTTTTTCTTTTAAAATAAATCTTGTGAGTTATCTAGAACAATAGAATAATTTTAAAAAATAAATATATAATAGACCTTATGAGGGTGGCCAAGGAAACTGTTTCAACAATTGGGGGGTTCCAGAACCACAAATGGGTACTTTTATTGTCGACAGTGGGTGGATTACAGAATGCTTTTTTCTCCCATATGTGCACACATGTTACTTCTGCATATGTCTTTGACTTTCCGTCAAAATGGTTCACTCACAGCCATATAACAATGGAGAAGGTTCACAATGTGTGGCCTGTTTAGCTCCAGTGTAGCATGTTGCATTTGTGATTTCTTTAAGAAGATGTAGTTGAACAAATAAGTGGAATTAGCAGACTATGGGAATAAAATAGCCCTTCACTTACAACCACAGTTGGGACTAGAATTTCTATTGTTAAACAAGATGGCTGCTAGGTGAGTTGCAACTTATCTTATGACCTTCGTGCCATGGTTGTTAAGTGAATCATATGGTCAGCAAGCAAATCCAGTTCCCCCCATCAATTTTGCGTTCAGAAACTGGGTAGGAAGGTAACAAATGTTGATGACATAACCCCAGGATGCTGTAATCCTCATAAATATAGGCTGGTTGCCAATTTCCTGAATTTTGGTCACATGACAGTGGTGCTGCTGTGATGGTCATAAGTGTAAGGACCAGATGGATGTTACCTTTTTCACTGCCATTGTAGCTTTGAACAGTTGCTAAATGAATAGATAGAGGACTATTTGTGAAGGGTCTAGGACAGGGGTGTCAAACTTGATTTCATTGAGGGCTGCATCAGGGTTGTATTTGACGGGGGGGGTCCTGGCCAGGATGGGGTAGGCGTGGCCCCCTGCAAATGAAAATGGAGCTTGTGGGGGCTCTGTGCACCACCCCAGGCCCCATTTTCAGCTGGGATGGCCTCCTGCAGCTCTCCGTCAGTGAAACTGGAACTGCACACATCCATCCCAAGCTCCATTTTTGCTGGCGGAAACACCATGGGCTGGTCCTTCACCATGGGCTGGTCTTCTCCCAGGCCAGATTTAAGCACCCCATAGCACTGGTGGGATTCAAAAAGTTTTACCATTGGTTCAGTGGGTGTGATTTGGTGGGCGCACTTTGCGTGCGTGCACACACTTCGTGTGCGCGCGCACGCCAAACTCGCACCTTGCACAGGTGCAGAGGTGTTTCAACCCACCTCCTGCAAGCCTGCACTCTCCCAGTCACTTCAGCAGCTGCCGCGTGGTACTCTGCTGTGCTGCGCAAACCAGCTGCACTTCAGAAGCAGAGGATAAAGGTGAGTATTGGAGCCCAGGTGGGTGGGAGGGCCCAACACACAGCGGCGGAGAGAACCGGTTTGGTCTCTGCTGCTCATTGCTGCTACTGGCTCAGCAGAACTGGGACAAACTGGTAGAATACCACCACTGCCCCACAAGCTGTATTCGACCCGTGGGCCTTGAATTTGACACCTCTAGTCTAGGACTACTCGCTGCAGACATCTTACCTGGTTGACTCATCATGGCCAGCTTGCCATGGGACAACTTACTGCAGGACAATTCAACCCAGGGTAGCTCAAGAGAAGGACAAGTGAATTGCGGCAGGCTTTGTTTTACTTTAGGATCAAACCTTCTCAAGTTAGAAGTCCTCAAGGATAGGATGAGCTGCAAGTCTACTTGTCCCTCTCTTGGGTTATCCTGTTTTGAATTGTTCTATGGCGAGTTGTCCCATGGCAATTGGCTGAAGCAAGTTGACTTGAAGCAAGTTGGCCATGGCGAGTTTTCCAGGGGTGGGATTCAAATTTTTTAACAACCGGTTCTGTGGGCATGGCTTAATTGGTGGGCGTGGCTTGGTGGTCATGTTATTGGCTGGGCGTGGCCAACTCAATATCACTCACATCGAGGTACGCATCTTCTCACCTGGCCTCTCATGACTGTGGGGATGCTGCAACAGACGTAAGTGTGAAAAAGGGTCATAGATCAGTGCCATTGTAACTTTGAATGGTCACTCCACACAAGCAAAGTACCAGCAAAGGAGGGGGAAAAAATTCCAGAGAAGTTCCGGAGACAAGAAGTCTAGTCCTGCCAAGAATGTAATAAGGGTTAAAGGAGAGGCAGTTTCTGTAAGCAACCC
The DNA here is from genome assembly GCA_023653725.1 of Bungarus multicinctus. NCBI lineage: Eukaryota > Metazoa > Chordata > Lepidosauria > Squamata > Elapidae > Bungarus > Bungarus multicinctus. The sequence continues at coordinate 261,681,313 of CM042834.1, forward strand.
CAGAATGTTTCCTTCCTGCCTTCCTTACAGGATTAGGCCAGTAATTTCTTCTAACAACTGGTTCTCCGAACTGCTTAGAATGTTACAACTGGTTCTAGCGAATAGGTGCGAACTGGTAGAATCGCACCCCTGGAATTGTCCCATTCTGATATGTAGATGGAGCTCCATTTTCAGCTGCTCCATAGAAGGAATCTGAACAGGGCATCAAAAAGTTTGCTGTTTACGACTATGCCATCAAATCCTAAGTAGTGAATGTAAAAAAAAGGAAGGAGTTTGATCATACTGCTGTGGGAAGCACTTTGACATTTGATCCCTCTATAGACATGGCTGAACGGAACATATTCTAGAAAAGGATGCAGTGGTAGGATTCAAATATTTTTACTATCCGTTCTGTGGGTGTGGTTTGATGTGCGTGGCATGGCATGGTTTGGTGTGCGTGGCTTGGTGGGAGTGGCAGGGGAAGGATACTGCAAAATCCCATTCCCTCCCCACTCCAGGGGGAAGGTTATTGCAAAATCCCCATTCCCTCCCCACTCCACTAACCTGCTTTCCAGATCCATTCTCCTGGGCAGGGCAACAAAAGAAGACCCAGCTGATCATCTGGGACTTGGGAGGCAGAGAATAGATGGCGGTGGGGCCAGTCAGAGGTGGTATTTGCCAGTTCTTTGAACTGCTCAAAATTTCTACTACCATTTCTTCAGAACTGATCAGAATCTGCTGAATACCACCTCTGGAAAGATGCTAACACCAACATGGACAAGAGGAGAATTCACACTTATAAGATCTAGGCTTGTAAATGTATAGTTCACAATGAATATTTCTGAATAACTAATGATGAGTCCTTTCAAATATGTCTACCTCAGCACTCTTACCTCCTGCAATAGCTAGGTAGACGTTACAAGAAACCTTATAAAAATTGTACGGGACATTCTTTAAATAAATTATCCAGTTATATTTGGGAGACTTAGATACATGGATGTGTGTGTTTGTCTGCATCCCATTTTATGAATAGGATGTTTGAAAAATCCCACTCAACATGACGTTTGGTTGTTAATGGCAACGAAACCAACTGAGTAGAATACCCAGTAAGAAATATCATGTCTAGCTACAGTAATTACTACCAACTAAATAATTCAACCCTGAAAAACAGTTGAAGCAGAAAGAAGTCATTCCAGAATATGTTCAGGCATGAACTGTAGCGTATCATTCCATGCTCTTATGAGGCTGTGGTTCTCAGAACTATGGAATACATCAGCTTAATTAATGTTAATTAATTCAATATTAATGTTAATTCTGCCCTTTCTTCATCATTGCCTTGATGTTTTGTTTGTTTAATACAAAAAGAAATAAGAAAGAGGAGAGGGACAAATTAAAACCTGTGAATTTTTCCCAGCTTATTTTATTATCCAATCTTTGAAAGTGAGTGATCTAGACCAGGGGTGTCACTCAATTTCATTGGGGGCCGCATCAGGGCTGTGGTTGACCTCAAGCTGCAATGGTTGAGGGCCACTGCCCTAACAGATGCTCACATCTCCATTTGCCAGACTGCCTTCCTGTCTGTATCTTCATGATGATCTGTTCCCTTTTACATTTCTAAAATGTTGTTTCTCAAATCTCTTCTCCTTTTCCTCTCTCCTTTGTCATTTGTTTGAATAATTGAATCACACATTTCTAATGCCATTTTAATTAATACTGAAGACCATTTTTGGAACACTGTCAAAAAGTAGGCAGCCAATCTAAAAATACAACAAAGAAAAGATTTTGTGCTCTTCATTAATTACCAAGCTCCTGTGTTTCCACTGTACAGTTCTGAAGAGGGCATGCAGTTCAATATGTAACTATGTCAAGGTAAATAATAAAACTCAGTTTAAAAGGGAAGAGAAAGAGAGAGGAGAGTAATATAATTAGTAGCTTCTTGTTGATCAGTAGATACTATAGGTATATACAATGATATAGATAGATAGATAGATAGATAGATAGATAGATAGATAGATAGATAGATAGATAGATAGATAGATAGATAGATAGATAGATACAGATGAGAGAAAGATACAAACACAGAGAGAGACAGAGACAAAAACAGAGAGAGAGAGACAGAGAGAGACAGAGAGGAGAGTAATAAAAATAGCAGCTTTTTGTTGATCAGTAGATAGGTAGATATAATAGATGATAGATAGATAGATAGATAGATAGATAGATAGATAGATAGATAGATATGAGAGAGAGTGGGGAGAGTAATATAATTAGCAGCTTTTTGTTGATCAGTAGGTAAGTAGATATAATAGATGATAGATAGATAGATGATAGATAGATAGATGATACAGATGATAAATAGATAGAGATAGACGAGAGAGAGAGAACAAGAACAAGAACGAGAGAGAGATTATAGAGCTATTCATTATGTTGATATTTGTTTATCAATGTTTTAAAACAATTGCACCCGAAATTTAATCTCACTGTAATAACCGGAGTTTGCTCATCCAAATATTTGAAGGGAAGCCTGGGACATGAAAAGAACTGCGCTGCCAAAGTGGAAGGAGATTGTTTGTCACATGGTCCCTGACAATGCATTGTTCTCTCCGAGGGTTTCTTTTGATAGAAAGTACTCCAGGGACTGCCGCAGAGTAGCAGAAGCAAAGGTTGTGCCCTTCGCTTTCAAGTTTGCTTAATGAACTGGAACATCCTGAAGAGACCAGGAGAATGAGGTCCATATTGGTAGCTTCAACCAACTTTCTTTCTTATTATCCTTTTCTTTTCCATTTCAGCTGACATTTCAGCAGCCAGATAGGGGAGAGAGCTGAGCTAGTTGCTCTGTGAATGCCTGCTTGAAAATACTTGAATCAAGAATACATGTCAAGTATTTAAGAGAAGAGACCATTATCAGGCAGCTCCCACATGCTTTGTGTTATAACTCTGAAGCTGCCTGGTGGACAAACAGGTCATGTGATCTTGGGCCTGAACAGCCACAATACAACCGTTGTCTGGGAATCACCCATTCTGAGCATAGGTCCCCATATCTACAATCATATTTGTGATGTGAGTCTAGTCATACTCCAAAATGTCGTGAAATAAAACCTTTAATCGTAAACCTCCATTCTGTTAACTGCTACCAGATAAATGGTTGCCTACTGGAAAGGACTGGGAAGCCGTTTACTATAGCGATAGCACTTAGACTCATATATCGCTTTACAGTGCTTTACAGCCCTCTCTAAGAGGTTTTACAGAGTCAGCCTATTGCCCCCAACAATCTGGCTTCTCATTTTATACACCTTGGAAGGATGGAAGGCTGACTCAACCTTGAGCCTGGTGGGATTCGATTTGCCAAATTGCAGGCAGCCTGCAGTCGGCAGAAGTAGCTTGCAGTACTGCACTCTAACCACTGCACCACTGAGGCTCTCATTTACTATAGAAGTCCTGGTGGTTTCCATTAGCTTAAAAATCATGGGAATTGATCCTGGTTCTACTAATGTCAATATTCGTGGCCAGCTGAGTTAAAAAAAAAAACTCCAGATGACCCACCAAAAGAAGCTCTACATTTATCCTTTAGTATTTTGAATCTGATGATTTTCATTACAATTCTACTTGCATCCCAGATTGCTCGGTTTTACTCTTAGCTTGTTTGGCAGTTCCTCAAAGAAGCTAACAGTAAATATCCCAACCAAAGAATCACCAAGACCACTTCCACCAAAACTGACAGGGCAAGCTGTTAGAATATAAAATGAAAACAAACCTCTCTTCTTGCTAGCACTGATGATGTTACCTAGTTCGATCAATCAATAAATCAGAGTAGACTGGAAGGACCTTGAAGGTCTTTTAGTTCAGAATTCCCCAACCTTTAACCTTGAGAGGCTAAAATTGGTGGTTTTCGAATGCTGCGCTTGCCTGCAAACTAGCACGTGCTCACAGAACTGTTTGTTAAACCAGTTGCAGCCTACTACTGGGGATGCTGCAACGGTTGTAAGTGTGAAGCAGCACTTTTTATAGTGCTATTATAACTTTGAAAAATCACTAAAACCAGGGGTGGGATTCAAATTTCTTAACAACCGGTTCTGTGGGCATGGCCTAATTTGTTGGTGTGGCTTGGTGGTCATGTGACTTGGTGGGAGTGGCTTGCTGACTGGGCATGGCTTGTATGTAAGTATTGTAAATATTTATGTAAATATTGAATTTTTTTATTAAAAAAAGAGCAACTTTTACCCAAAATCAGGTAAAGCAGGCAGGCAGATTGAGTTGCTCACAGAATCACTGATTCACTCAGAGATCTACCATTCTGCAATCTGCTACTTAAGTCTTCACTGAAAAATAGGAGCTTCAGTCCTAAGGAAGGCTCAGCTCTGCTTTTAGATTAGCTAGAAAAGCAAGAAATACAACTATTTCCTGCTTTCTAGCTAATCTAAATCTCCCAGCTCAGCTGATAGTAGGAACAGCTGATGGTCGGGGGGGGGGGGGGGGAAGGAAAAATAGCAACTTACCCAAAATTAGATGAAGTCACAATGCAGGGAAGTTGGATGCATGCATACCAGATAAGAAGTGAGTGGACAGGGTGGATAGGGAGGGGAAGAGCCAGCCAGTGGCACGATTTGCTGGTTGTCTGAACTGCGCAGAATCATAACAATTGGTTGTATAGAACCGGTCCAACCAGGTAGAATCCCACCCCTGACTAAAACAATGCTTGTAACTCAAGGATTACCAGTACCATCAACGCTGGTGTGGAACCTCTCATTTTCCTTCCCTTTCCCATTTTGGGTAAAAGATAACAGATAATCAGAGTTGGAAGGGACCTTATAGGTCATCTAGTCCAATCCCCTGCCCAAGCAGGAGACCCTACACCATTTCTGACAAATGGCAGTTCCATCTCTTCTTGAAAGTCTCAAGTGATGGTGCTCCCCCAACTTCCGAGGGCAAGCTGTTCCATTCGTTGGTTGTTCTCACTGTCAGAAAGTTTCTCCTTATTTCCAGGTTAAATCTCTCCTTGTTCAGTTTCCATCCGTTATTCCTTGTCTGGCCTACAGGCGCTTTAGAAAATAGCTTGACCTCTTCCTTCCTGTGGCAGCCCCTCAAATATTGGAAGACCGCTATCATGTCTCCCCTGGTCCTTCTCTTTAGTAGACTAGCCAAGCCCAGTTTCTGCAACTGTTCATTGTATGTTTTAGCCTCCAGTCCCCTAATCATCCTGATTGCTCTTCTCTGTATTTTTTCTAGAGTCGCAACATCTTTTTTATAATGTGGTGACCAAAACTGGATGTAGTCTTATTAAGGCTTTATAGAGTGGTATTAGTATTTCCCTTGATCTTGATTGTATCCCTCTGTTAATACAACTTAGGATTGCATTAGCTTTTTTGGCTGCTGCTGCACATGGCTGGCTCATATTTAGCTGATTGTCCACTAAGACTCTAAGATCCCTCTCACAGTTTTACTGCTATTGAGCCTGGTTTCACCCAGTCTATATGTGTACTTTTGGTTTTTCTTGCCTAAGCATAGGACTTTACTTTTCTCTACATTGAATTTCATTTTGTTAGCTATGGCCCAGTGTTCTAGTCTGTCAAGATCCATCTGGATCTTGAGCCTCTCTTCTTGGGTGATTATATTAACCTTGCCGTTCATGTTAACCAGCCTCTATCTGTACGTATCCTCTATCTGCAAATGTGAAAGGCATAAAGTAGGCAAGTGAGCTTCCCAGCAGCTGATGGGAATCAATGAACAATTAATTACTATCATCAAGTGGGACTCTACTTGGGAAAGACCGCTGGCTTACATTTATCAATTACTAATTAGCTGTTCTTGTCTGGCTGACAGTTGTCTGTCAGCTGGAAGAAAAGCTGCAGCGTGTAACTCTCCAAGCAGTTGGATCTTAGCCGTAATTAGTGGAGCTCCGCTATGTCTTGGGGGTCTGTGTGGAGTGTGTGGAGATGGGTGTGTGGAGGTGGCTTTTGTTGTTTTGTTTTGGGCTTCTAAATTGTTTCCGAGCAAGACAGAACTCTTTTCAATAAGAAAAGTTCTCAGGGCCATCCATTTTGTTGACTCGGTTCAAAGAGGGTGGAACATTTCCCCATCCCCTGAAAGTACTTTCCAGAACGAATCGATTATTTCGCTTGGGTGTCACAAAATAACAATAAGCATCCTTCCTCCATCTGAAAATCCATGTCTGAATCGTGCAGGCCCCATTATAGACAGTTCGGGTTTATTTCTTTTGCTAGTTGGCAGGGAAATTGGATACAGCTAGTTCTCAACCTATGAGCACAATTGGGACAAGGATATCTGTTGCTAAGCAAGGTTAAGTGAGTCACGTCCAATTTTACAACCTTTTGTTTTTGCCATGGTTGTTAAACAAATCTTCGCCGTTGTTAAGTAAATCATGCAGTCGTTAAACAAATCCAGCGTTCACTATCAACTTTGCTTCTCAGAAACCGGCAGGGAAAATTGCAAAGGTGATCACATGATCCCAGGATGCTGGAACTGTCGTAAGTACATGCCAGTTGCCAAGTGCCTGAATTTTGATCATGTGACCGTGGGGGTACTGCAAGGATGTAAGTGCAAGGACCAGTTGTAAGTTATTTTTTTCACTTTTATTGTAACTTGAACTGGTCACTAAACAAACAGTCAAGGGCTACTTGTAGTTTGATTTGAATTTGGGCAACTAAGGATGGCTTTGAACTGAACTGGACTCCTTCATAGTCCCAGTCCTACACAGTTCTTAGCAGGAAGTAATCTGCTTTTTTTTTCAATACCTGCTTTTCCTCTTCCAACATACTTATAACTTTTTAGTGACCTCTGATTTAAATATTAAATTAATCTTGCCTGCTTAGCATTTTGGCAGTAGTTTCTGTGTAAATTTAGACCTGAGCCTTCTGGTATCAAAAGGAGCTTACTCCCAAATAAGTGTACCAATTTGTAGCTTTGATTCCTTTGGCTGAAGAAATAGGATGATGTGTCGTCCAGTGGTGGGATTCAATTTTTTTTACTACTGGTTCTGTGGGTGTGGCTTGGTGGGTGTGGCATGGCTTGGTGGGCATGGCTTGGTGAGCGCGGCAAGAGAGGGATACCGTAAAATCTCCATTACCACCCCACTCCAGGGGAAAGGTTACTGCAAAATTCCCATTCCCTCCCCACCCCACTAACCTGCTTTCCAGCTCCGTTCTCCTATGCAGGGTAACAAAAGAAGACCCAACTGATCAGCTGGGACCCAGGAGGCAGATAATAGGTGGGGGTGAGGCCAGTCAGAGGTGGGATTCTGAACTACTCAAAATTTCTGCTACCGGTTCTCTGAACTACTCAAAATTTCCCCCGCCGTTTCTCCAGAACTGGTCAGAACCTGCTAAATACCACCTTCTATTGGAACATAACTGTCAAGTACCACTGACTAAAGACCATTCAGTGGTGAAGACTTGTGTTTATGCATTAGCACTTAAATGTCCTCAGAAAATCATGGTATAAGAAGGAATCCTAGGGGCTAAGCCTATTCTGGTTTATTTGGAAACCCACTTAGTTCCATATGCTTACACCCAAGAGTTTGGAGCAGGGGTGGGATTCTACCAGTTCTGTCCACTTCTGTAGAACCAGTTGCTCTGAAAAGCAGCAAACAAAGAGCATACATAGAACCCGTTCTATGTCTGTTGCTGTTTTGGCCCACCCGCCTGCCTGGGCTCTTACCTGACCTTTATTTCCTACTTTTTCAACTGCAGCTGCTTTGCATGACACAGCTGTGGTTGAAAAAGCAGGAAAAAAGGGCTTTTCCAACCACTGCACACTTGCACACAGCACTGCTCAGCTGTCGGGCAGTTCAGCAGGTCGTGAATTGTACTTGCGCGACTCGCGTGACTCGCGCATGCGCACGCAATGCAGAGCGACAAAACCGGTAGTTATACCGGTCAGATCCCATCCCTGGTTTGGAGGTGATAATCTTAGCCACTGCATGATAAATGGATGAGAGGTTGGTTCTTTAAATTCCATGTCATGCTTGTTACTCTGAACTGATTCTGAAGTAGTCACTTGTTGATATTTGAGATATCTCTTTTGCCATTTTTAGTAATATTGTATTTTGTTATTGCTAAAGGCTGTAGGTTAACCTTTTGAAAGAAAGTTTTAATATTTAACTAACTTTGCAAACTGGTAGATAATTTTGATTAATGAGTGGATTCTCACTGCTAATTAGTTCTTTGTATTATAGCAGCGGGAGAGATGGACTTTCTTGGGAAGGGAATCATTAGTGGTGATACTCCTTCAGGGAGCATCAAACAGCTGCTATTATACGAATTCACAACATTTGAGTGTGGCATAATCTCCCTCCTGATCATAGTGGGAGCACTCATGGACTAGCTTAACACTCTTAATTGGGTTCAGTTAATAGCCTGGCAAGCACATTCATACAATATACTAAGCTTAGCTGATATGAACTTGGGTGAGGTTTTCATAGCTGAATTCAGATCTACTTCATTGTATTTATTTATAAAATGTATTGGTTACCCATCTTACTACAGGGTAACTCTGAGTGGCTTGCAGTCATAAAAAAGTACATGTACATTAAAACATGAATAAATTAAAACCAAACATTAAAATTAAAGGGTACACGGAGAGGGTGCGGGCAGGGTGAAGGGAGGTGGCATTGATTGTTACACGATCAACCACCTGCACAATGCTGTTCTGACATTGGGGCTCTGAGACAACTGGCAGAACCAGATCTTGAGGCACTTACGAAAGGATAGGAGGGTTGGGACCAACCTCGCATAGGAGGGCAAGATGTTCCAGAGGGCAGGAGCCACAGCAAAGAAGGCCCTCTTCCTAGATTCCGCCAGCCAGAATAAATGGGCTGACAGCATGCCTCCTTTGCATGCATGAGTGGGACATTAGTTGGTTTTCTAGCTTAATGCAGAGGTGTCAAACTCAATTTCATTGGGGGGAGTGTGATTGACCTTGGGCGGGGAGTGGCTGATTGGGTGGGTGTGTCCAATTGGGTGGGCATGACCAGCTGGGTGGGCGTGGCAAGCTTGATACCTCCCCAAACTGCTGGCATGTTTCCTCTTCACATTGGATAGACCAGGGCAGCCCCTTGGGCTGGATCTGACCACATCATGGGCCAGATTTTGCCCACAGGTTTTGAGTTTGAACCCCTGGCTTAATGTTTGTGCAGAATGAAGGCAGATTAATTCCTTATGAACCTTAGATGAACTCAGCCATCAATGCCTTGAAAAGGAGAGATGCTACAACAGCATCCATAGTAATCACCACTAGTCACCTGCCTAAGACTTCTGCCATTGCAGAAATTATGCCTAGTAACAACAGTGTTGTAGGGCAGCTTCTCCAATGCAAAAATTTCCAAAGCTTTTGGTTTTCAACTTTCAGAATTCCCGAGCAGAAAAGTAACTGTTAGCATTGCTTTTTATTTTATTGTTTATTAAATTTTTATGCTGTCTATCTCCCTTATAAGGCAACTCTGGACAGCTTAAGGGTTATTAAAAAATAGAAAAATAATTATATTAAAAAAATTAAACCATGCAGGTTAAAATGTTAAAACTATACAAAAACCAAAACTAATGGACAGGTGGCACAGCAGTGAGGATTTCTTACCTTGTCAACCACCCTGGTGAGCACCCCTCATCTTATACCAGCTGTTGATGGTCACCAAATATAGGTTTTCTGCATGATGGTACCAATGGAATGATTACCCATTTATGGAATCCCCAAACTCCAACATTGGCAGGTTTTTATGTTTGGAATTTCATTTAGCCATTACAATGATCTGTGATATATATATTTTATTAGATAACGTCATAGCATTGTTATGCACCACTTTAGATTAAGTAGATGAGAAGTTGTACACAAAGATTTCAGTTAAACATACTACATCTTGTATCTTACATTATACTTAAGTTAGGGCTATCTGATTTGGTCTGGAGGGGCCTGGGAAATCCAAGATGATCATTAGATGGTAACAATGAGAAACTGCCTTTGCAGGCATCAGTCATCGGACTTTTGCATCCCAGCTAATACAACTTGTCATTAGTTTCCTGGATTCTGCATTTGGGCAGTGCTAACTCTAATTTTCTTAGGGAACTTTGCTTTTTATGTTACTTTTGTTATTAGTGGAAACACAATTATTATATTTCAGTTCCCTGAAGAGAAACAATGAGAGAATAACAGTTCGGTCTCAGTGGAGACTTTAACGCTGACAGCGACTTCAAGAGCTTTTGCAGAGGTGTGAAACTAATGAAATTCACTGCAGGGTTTGGTCAGGTGGTAGATTATGCGTGTGGGTTTTTACTAGCAAGGAGCTTCATAATTTCTCAAGCACATCCACTGTTGATTTACCTTGTGTTTTCTTCCCGAGGCCACATATTTGGAACCTCAGACATCTAATCAGTGTCTGAAGGCCACCGGCCAAACTTTCTGGCTCTCTGGGTTTCCTTTGCCTCCTCCCTTTGCAGTTTAAACATCAGTTTAAATATTAGACTTTCCCAGGAAGAGAAATCTCTCTCTTCCCACCTGACATGCTAGAACTGCTGGCACCTTACTGGGTAGATTATTAATGGCAGTGACCGTTTAATCTCTTTAGGTATGGTATGCCAAAGAGTCCTACTGTTGATCTAGATACAAGTCAACATGTTATCGCCCTGATGACGTTATCAATGCCCCCAAGCCATGAGCAGCCAGCCAGGCGGGGGCATGGGGGCAGAAAACCATTTACTGCCTGTTGCAAAGTGTACACCGTAAGTTATCATTTCTAATTAACCCGCTCAAACAAAACTCATATAAATCAATCATGCTTAGGATAATGAATAAATCTTTGCTTAATGTCGATCTGGTAAATGTGTAGACGTGGGTCAGTACCTCAGATTTACATTTCCTCGCTGGGCTGCGGCGCCAAAAAATGAATCATTTTGTGGATCAGTTGCTAGTAGATGAGCAGCCACATTCGTTCTCTCACAATGCCTTAGAAGAGTTTCATTGACTGCCCAGAACTATGGAAGGAAATAATAAAAATCTAATCTGAGTCCTAATTTTTTTGTCTCATAGACTAATATAGATCTCCTCCTGCAGTGATCTTCCTCTGAGGAGAATTAACCTATATATCTTCTATTTTATTTCTTGGCCTATAGTTAGGTAGCCTTTTGAAAGGATATTTGTGTCTAAGCTCTAATGTTAATATTTTGAGGCTCCTCACACCTGTACCTTAATTGCTTCACATTAGCCACTAAGCCAGGGGTGGGAAACTATGATCCCTTTATGACCTATGGACTTCAACTCCCAGACTTCTCAGCCAGCAGGCTTAGGAATTCTGGAAATGGAAATCCACAGGTCGAAAGGGGCCATAATTGCCCATCTCTGTATTAAATCATAATGTAGTTTGCTTATTTTGGACCTATGGGAGTGAACTCACTCATGCCTTGTACATCATTACGATTTCAGGATAAGTGTTAATCAGATAACTAGGCCTTTTTCAATAAACCAAGATTAATTGAAACAGCTTAGAATGACAACTGAATAAGAGTGAATTGAGAGGGATGATTTAAGGCCTCCTGCCGGCCAGTGCGCTCCCACAGGGTGGGCCTCCTTGGGGTGCCGTCAGCTGGACGATGCCGGCTGGCAGCCTCGAGGGTGCAGGCCTTCTCTGCGGGGGCACCCTCCCTCTGGAATGAATTACCCCTGGAGATGCAAGCCATTACTGATCTGCAAACCTTCCGGCGTGCACTAAAAACCCATCTCTTCCAACAGGCTGGTCTGTCCTAGTACCAATTATTAGGGTTTTTTAAAAAAAATTATTTTAAATTTTCTGGTAATTTTAACGTTTCTACCTTGTTTTTACTGTTTTGTCAGCCATTAATTTAATTCTTTTAAATCTTTTTTAAATTCTAGTTATTGTGGGGCTTTTTATCTTGGCTGTACACTGCCCTGAGTCCCATTGCGGAAGAGGGGGCGGTATAAAAATTTAATAAATAAATAAATAAAATAAATAAATAAATAAAAGGTGAATTATTCAGCACATAGCTGGAAATGAATTGGAAACCAAATCTAGGGAATCAAAGTGAAAAAGAAGAATCCATGAAAATGAGGTCAAACTTTGCAAAATGGCAGACGGAACTTTGTTTTGTATATCTCATTCCTTTCATATTTTCTTTACTTTATTAAACAAATGTATATGGCCACTCAACTTACTAGAAGGAACTCTGAGCATTGAACAAGAATTTTAAAAAACCCACACAATATCATTAGAAAAATACATCTGAAATTTAAAAAAGGTGCATTGATGTCACACTCACATTGAAAAGAGGCAAAGTTTGTATCACATCTGCCTCTTAAATGCCTTTGTGAATGTCATTGAACTGGTGAGACGTGATCCAAATCTGGAGATCAACACGGCTACCACAATATGGGCATCCTGAGCTCTCAAGTTCTGAAGACTTTTGTGGACAGAGCAATCCATCCTGCAAAAAGAAAATAAAAATATGCAACTACTCGCCAAGAATCTTAGTCAAAAGTAATACCTTTGCTTAGTTCTTCAGAGAATCATTTCATATATTTCTCACTGGCAGTTCCAGGATTCCTGTGAAATATATGCTCAAGAATGCATGACACCCAATCATTGATCCCTAGTTAATGTATGATGATGATATCTATTCAGTCTTGGTGGGACAGGTCTCTCCACATCTTCTGATCTTGCCCTACTTCCTTGAGTTGTTGTATGCTCGGGCTGATGTCAGTTTTGATGGTGTCCAACCATTGTGTTCTTTGTCGGTCCGATTTCCTTTTACCACTAATTCTTCCAAGTTGCTTTCTTCTGGGAATTCCCCTGCGTGACATGGCTAAAATAAGTGAGATTCAGATTTGTGATTTTTTTCCTTGTATTGATACGTCTGGTGTTATGCGTTCCAATTCTTGCTTGTTAGTCACCTTTGCTGTCCAAGGAATACACAGGAGCCTTCTCCGGCACCACAGCTCAAAAGACTCTATTTTCTTCCTCTCTTGCTTTGGAAAAGTCCAGCTTTCACAACCATAAATTTGATATAGGCAGTTGTGGGATTCAAATTTTTTACTACTGGTTCTGTGGGTGTGGCTTGGTGGGCGTGGCAAGGGAAGGATACTGTAAAATCTCTAGTCAGAGATGATATTTGCTGGTTCTCTGAACTACTCAAAATTTCCGCTACCGGTTCTCCAGAACAGGTCAGAACCTGCTGAATACCACCTTTGGTTATAGGTAACATAATAGGGCAGACTAAACTATATTTGGTTGTTGGATTGATGCAGAGAGGGTATTCAGCAGATTCTGCCCAGTTCCTGAGAACCGGGAGTGGAAATTTTGAGTAGTTTGGAGAACCAGCAAATACCACCTCTGACTGGAGATTTTACAGTATCCTTCCCCAAGCCTCACCCACAGAACCAGTAGTAAAAAAATTTAAATCTCACCACTGGATTGATGTCCTCGCTTTTCCTTATTCAGCTCATGTTCATCATTGTTGTGCGATCCAGTGCAATCTGAGGTTTTATTTCTGGGCTGAATTCACTGTTTTGAGCAATCTGCAATCCTAGGAAAGTGAATTTTTCAATGCATTCTATCTCTTCACCATCCATTTCTAAATGGATGTTTCTATTCCTTGAAGTAGTCTTTGTCTTCAAAATGTTCAGAAAGAGATCAAAATTCTCACTTTCTTCTTCGATTTTCTTGATCAAACGTTCCATGCCTTCTTTGGCTGAGAAGAGAATTGTGTCACCAGATTATTGATGTTTTTTCCTCCAATTTTATCTCGACTTTTGAGTCTTCAAGATCTATCAGTTACTATATTTCTATATTTGCAATGGGGTTTTATTGTCTTCCCTGGAGTCTGGAAGCATTGCTGAAAGGACAATGTGAGATATATTGGTATGAGAGTGCAGCTCAGGTCTACCAGGGTGTTCTCTTATCCCACTTTTTTTATTTATTTTAATTAGAAGAATCTGAAAGCAGAGTTAGCACTGAAGGGAGCATCCATTAAGCACCTAAGTCCTACCCTTACTGTAATGTAATGTAATACCTGGAAGCCAAAAACATTAGCTACAAAGCAAGATGGATAGCAAAGTTGGTTTTTACCAATCAGATGCACTTCAAGTCAGTGGTGGGATTTAAAAATGGTTACTACTGGTTCTGTGGGTGTGGCTTGGTGAGTGTGGTGTGGCTGGGTGAGCGTGGTGTGGCTTGGCGGGCATGCAAAATCCCATTCCCTCCCCATGCCACTAACCTGCTCTCCAGCTCCATTCTCCTGTGCAGGGCAATAAAAGAAGACCCAGCCGATCAGCTGGGACTCAGGAGGCAGAGAATAGATGGGGGTGGGGCCATTCAGAGGTGGTATTTGCCAGTTCTCTGAACTACTCAAAATTTCCACTACCGGTTCTCCAGAACTGATCAGAACTTGCTGAATACCACCTCAAGTTCTCCAAAGTTATATCCCCAGAATCCCTAACTGGCATGAAAGCATTCAGGTAGTTCTTGACTTACAATGGTTCATTTAATGACCACTCAAAGTTACAACACTGAAAAAAGTGATTTATGACCATCTTTCACACTTGCGACTGCTGCAACATCCCCATGGTTACGTGATCCAAATTTGGACACTTGGCAACTGGCTTGTATTTATGATGGTTGCAGTCTCCCAGGGTCATGTGGTCACCTTTTGTGATTTTCTGACCCGCAAAGACAACATGGAAGCCAGATTTACTTTACAACTGTCTTCCTAACTGAACCACCGCAGTGATTCACTCCACGGTGGCAAGACAAGTCATAAAATGGGGCAAGACTCACTTGGCAAATGTCTTGCTTAGTGTTCTGACCCAGGCTTTGTCCAAATTAAGGAAACACAAACTGAGTGTAAAATCAAACCTTTTTTAATGCAACACTGGGAATTTCCTGCATTCCCAGCCAAAACTCATTAGACACAATTCTCTGAGATAAGCTCACGCCTTTCAGAAGGCTGCCAAGAAACAGAAGTCCATCTAATTAGAATATAAACCGACAGAAATTCCTGCAAAGAGAAACCAGAGTTTGCAGGGCTTCAATGAGGAATCAGAATCTAATGAACTTCTTTGCTTCCTGCAAACAGCACGTCACTGAGGGCTGACTTTTATCCCTGATGGGAAGGGCAATCACCTCCCAGACTTACTCCTGAGTCATCCCTGCTGCTTCAGCTGCTCTTACCTTCTAGCAGCTCTGTGCACATGCGCACTGGGAACAGGCTCCCTGGGATCCTCTGCTTCACTGCTGTCAGACTCCGAAGGCTCAGAAGGCAGCAATCCACTCTCAGATGGTCCTGGCCCCATCCCTTCATCGGATGCAGGACCCTCGTCCAAGTCCTCGTCAGACTCCCTGACTGGTTCCCTTTCATCCTCACTGCCGATACCTCTGCCAACCGCACCAGCTGCTAGCAAACCACAACACTTAGCATCAGAAAATGTTGGGCTCAGCTATGGTCATAAGTCGAGGACAACCTGTACTGGCTGAGGATTCTGGGAGTTGTAGTTCCAGCTTAGCAGAGGCTACCATGTCGGGCTGTGCTGAGTTGAATCCCAAAACCCGACTGGAAAAATGTGACCCACTTGTCTTACAAGAACAAATAGACCACCGCATCAGCAGTAAATCCGTATACTTTCTACTCACCTGGCAGTCTGGTCTTTTGCCCTTGAAAGAAAATCCTGTTTCTCATCATTAGGCCCTCTGCAAGACACAATCCTCTCCCCATTTAAAAGCTTGCCTTGACATTAGAGTGCTCACAATTAATCCAAGCAATGCCATCCTCCTATTTTAATGGCATGTAGACGCTTAGTCATTTCCTCTGCCTTGTTTTCTTTTGATCCCCCCGGGAGCCATTACTCTGATATTTTGTCCCTTACCTTGGCATCATTAGACATTTCTGCTAATTCCAGAACTGCATTTCTTAATCTAACTATTTCTAATTCCAGGAATCAACCTCATGCTTTAATGGGCCTTTGCCATCGGAGATTTTCAAACACTTTCCATTTGCATCAGATTGCCAGGCACTGAAGTTCTAGTGCAACCGTGAAGGTAAATGGAAACAGCTAGAATAGAACATTGCAAGAAAAATATTTAGCGTCCAATCAAACTTTGTGGTGCCCTGTGGGTGGTTTGGGAATTTAGGAAAAATAGATTTGTCCTCGAACAAGGACACGCAGAGGAAGAGTACACAGCCTACAAATGAAATAATTCTGGCACAAGCTTTCACAAGCAACAACTTGAAATGGCCACCTAATCAGATACAAAAGTGATGGAATCTGTGTCACGAATGATGTTCTGTATCATTTTTAATGATATGCCTGAAACAGGGGTGTCCAAGAGTTAAGACTTGTGAACTTCAACTCCCAGAATTCTCCAGCCAACCTTCGCTGGCTGAGGAATTCTAGAAGCCGAAGTCCACAAGTCTTAAAGTTGACAAGTTTGGACCCTTCCAACTTAGAGGCTGCATGAGAATGTGCTGTGTGCTCTCTCTGACTTCTGGATACTTTGAAAATCTCACCGGAATGGATATGTTTTCCCACTATTTTTGCAGCCTGTAAGGTCCACACACGAGCATTTTCTGAAGTTTCTCAGGCTGTCTCAGATAGGACGAATAGGAAAATATTTACAATGATGTAAATGTTTATTGGTTTGTTTGTTTAATTTATGTGCTGCCAATCTCACTATCCAAAGTGACTTTTTTGTTATGAATTGTTTCTCTTTTGCTGTATGTTTGTGTGTGTGTGTGTGTGATATTCCAGGAGAATCAAATTAGGCATTTTCTGATTTATTTATTTTTGGCACACAAGGAGCAAGGTTCGCCATCACTGAGATACAATATGGTCAGAAATAGTGGCAATTATTTACTGGGAATGAACCTAGTAAATTGAGGGGGGAAATGTAATTTTGTAATCCTTATCCCTAAGTTGCTTGGTTTGTCTCCATATGGAGATGAGATAAAACCATTGCTTTAAATTTCCAGAGATACCCTGAAGAGACTCGTGCAGAATTCCTCAGGAACACTGGCTTATAAGGTGCTAAGTGTGACTCAGTGCTGTATTGAAAGGTTGCTATTTTTATTTTCCCCCAGGTTTTGTTGCTTTTGTTTGCTTATTAGTATCTCTCTCTCCCCCCCCCCCCCCACCTCCCTCTCTCTCTCTCTCTTGTTTAAGATGGACATGCAAAAATAGGACTTTCCAATAATAACAAAACGGTATGTCTAGTTTAATGAAAAGAAGGACTAGGGACGATATGATAGTGTTCCAATATCTGAGGGGCTTCTACAAAGAAGAGCAACAGAAGGCAAGACAAGAAGCAATGAAGGGCAACTAACCAAGGAGAGAGCTAACATAGAACTAAGGAGAATTTTCCTGACAGTGAGAACAATTAATCAGTGGAACAGCTTGCCTTCAGAAGTTAAACTGGAGATTTTTAAGAAGAGATTGGGCAATCATTTCTCTGAAATGGTGTAGGATTTCCTGCTTGAGTAGGGGGTTTTGATAGAAGACCTCTAAGGCCCCTCCCAACTCTGTTATTCTGTTCTGATAAATTAATAAAAAAAAATCTCAGGAAGTTTTCTAGGATCAACAGCTAAACCAGGGACAGAAGAAATTAAAAAGTTCCAAGAAGAAAGTAGCTGAAGTTGGAGTGCAATCAGTTCTCCGTTGCCTGGGAAAAATGAAAAGCTAAGCTTCCAGTCCTTATGACAGACTTGGTCAATTTGGAAACTTCAAATTTTTTTCTTTCAACAAGAGAGGTTCATTTTGCACTCTCTGAATCTTAAATCCTGGATCCAGTAGAAGCAAAAGGAATAACGCTGATATTGAGAGAGGTGAATGAAAGAGTAAATGGCTTTAGTACGAGGGCAGCATTATTCAAAAACTAGACAATAATATTGATCTAGTTGATGGGCTACAATCAGGATTACAGATGTAATGGAGCAGAGGACCTGGGTCATCTTCTTCTGTCAGAAGCATTCCTTGTCAAGGGCCCCATATGCTTTCCTTAAGGAGGAGAAGGACTAGGAGGGTGATATGATAGCAGTCATCCAGTCCTTGAGGGGCTGTCACAGAGAAGAGAGGATCACAAATGAAGGTAAATATGCATTCCAGATAATGATACAGGATCCAATCTGGGTTGGTCACCGAGACCAGAGATTGAGTCTTCCAAGGATCTTCTCTCTCCCCAGAATGTGTGCCTGGCACACATTTTAGTGAGAGAGAAATTTCTCCAAAGATTGGCTCCAGCATGAGTCTGAAAAGTTTGGAAGACTAAACCTTTGGTTCTGTTGACCAATCTAGATTGGATCCTGCAAAAGGATAGGGGAGGGTGGGGTCAACCTATTCTCCAAAACAGGGGTCTCCAATCTTGGCAACTTTAAGACTTGTGGACTTCAATTCCCAGAATTCCTCAGCCAGCAAAGCTGAGTTGAAGCTCAGCAAAGCCCAGCAAAGCTAAGTTGTGGGAGTTGAAGTCCACAAGTCTTAAAAGTTGCCAAGGTTGGAGACCCCTGCTCCAAAGCATGTGAGGGCAGGACAAAAAGTGACAGGTGGAAGGTCACTAAAGAGAGATCCAACCTAGAACCAAGGTTAAATTTCCTGACATTGAGAACAATTAACCACTGGCATGGCTTGTCTCCAGAAGTTGTAGGTGCTCCGTCACTGGTGATTTTAAAAATAGACTGGACAACCATTTGTCTGGAATGGCATAAGCTTTCCTGCCACAGATGAGGGGGGTGGACTAGAAGACCTCCAAGGTCCCTTTCAACCCTATCGTTCTGTGTTCTATGTTCTTGAATAGACTTTCCTAGGACACATTTGCAAGGAAAATACAGATGGTCCTCAATGTGCAACCAGAATTGAGCCCAAAATTTATGTTGCTAAGTGAGAAGTGTGAATTCTGCCCCCATTTTATGACTTTTCTTGTCTACGTGTATCACTGCAATTGTCAAATTAGTAACGTGGTTGTGACGTGAATCTGGTTTCTCCATTGTTTTGCTTGTCAGAAGGTCGCAAAAGGGGATCATGTGACTCGGGGGCACTGCAACCATCACAAATATGAGTCAGTTGTCAATTTTCTGAATGTAAATTACATGATCATAAGCAGAGGTGGTATTCAGCAGGTTCTGACCAGGGGTGGGATTCTACCAGTTCGTACCTATTCGCTAGAACCGGTTGTTAACATTCAAAGCAGTTCAGAGAACCGGTTGTTAGAAGAAATTACTGGCCTAATCCTGTAAGGAAGGCAGGAAGGAAACATTCTGATGTTGCTTATAGAAACTGCCTCTCCGTTAACCCTTATTACATTCTTGGCAGGACTAGACTTCCTGTCTCAGGAACTTCTCTGGAGTTTTCCCCCCCTCTTTTGCTGGTACTTTGCTTGTGTGGAGTGACCATTCAAAGTTACAATGGCACTGAAAAAAGTGACTTATGACCATTTTTCACACTTAAGACTGTTGCAGTATCCCCACAGTCATGAGAGGCCAGGTGAGGAGATGCATACCTCGATGTGAGTGATATTGAATTGGCCACGCCCAGCCAGTAACGTGACCACCAAGCCACGTCCACCCAGTCACATGACCACCAAGCCACACCCACCAACTAAGCCACGCCCACAGAACCAGTTGTTAAAAATTTGAATCCCACCTCTGGTTCTGACCGGTTCTGAAGAACCGGTAGTAGAAATTTTGAGTAATTCAGAGAAACAACAAATACTCCCTCTGACTGGCCCCGCCCCCATCTCTTCTCTGCCTCCCGAGTCCCAACTGATCGGCTGGGTCTTCTTTGGTTACCCTGCACAGGAGAACAGAGCTGGAAAGCAGGTTAGTAGGGTGGAGAGGGAATGGGGATTTTACAGTATCCTTTCCCTGCCAAGCCATACCAAGCCACACCAAGCCCACCAAGCCACGCCCACAGAACCACTAGTAAAAAAAAATTAATCCCACCACTGGTCGTAAATGTGAAAAATGGACATAAGCCAGTTTTTTTAAGTGTTCTTATAACTTCAAATGCCCCCTAAGCGAACTGTGGTAAGCCAAGGACTACCTGTGCAATTGTGAGGGGTGGAATAGCAAGAATTTCATTTTTGCTTTTTTCTTTCTTTCTTTCAGACAGCTGAAAACCAAACAAAAGCAGAACCCCACTTTTAAGTGAAGGGGTTCAGCCATTTTTGATCCAAAGCTGGGAAAGATGGTGAAGAGGTAGGGAAACCTGCACAACACATTCCTCAACTTCTCTATGAGGGAAGACAATTTTCACAGGAAACCGGCATGTATTTAATTCAGTTCTTCCTTTGATTACCATTTCCATGGACCTTGTGGCTTCCTAAATGTGACTTAGTCATGTTTAGAGGCATTCCCCCTATTCCTGACCCACAGCCCCCGCTTTCTTTCACTCATGTGTGACAACAAATCAAATCAAATGGGCTCATGTTTTCCTTTTTTTTTAAACAAATTAAATATCCGCATTCCCTTAGGTTTCATTAATACTTTTATTAGCCTTATCTGACTCGTTTCTATTAGCCCTTCTGTGTTGTCACCAAAACCCTGTGGGATGGTAAACACATCTCCATTCTTTATCTTTTAACCTCCAGGTCACCTTTGTCCTTGGACGCCTAGCAACTTTTAGAACTTAAAAGCATTACAAATGGGAAAGTACTTATAATGATTAATCTTGCAGGCCGGAGCCATTATGAATAGAGGCTTCTGTAGAAACACAGCAGAGGGATGTGCTGCTGAAATATTAAGAGGAACCTTTCCTCCCTTTTCTTGTTAATGGGCTCTTCCCAGTACACATCAAGAAACATTGGAAGGAGCCCCCTGGATCAAATTTAGGGACCATGTGAGTATAGTAGTAAGGGGAGGCGGTGACTCGGTGGCTAAGAGGCTGAGCTTGTCGATCAGAAAAGTCGGCAATTTGGTGGTTCGAATCCCTAGCGCCACGTAATGCAGTGAGCTCCCGTTACTTGTCCCAGCTTCTACCAACCTAGCAGTTTGAAAGCATGTAAAAAAATGCAAGTAGAAAAATAGGGACCACTTTGGTGGAAAGGTAACAGCGTTCCGTGCACGTTCAGCATTTAGTCATGCCGGCCACATGACCACGGAGACGTCTTCGGACGGTGCTGGCTCTTCGGCTTTGTAACGGAGATGAGCACTGCCCCCTAGAGCTGGAAACGACTAGCACGTATGCGCGAAGGGAACCTTTACCTTTAAGTATAGTGGTTAAGATGCTGGCCTAGAAACCAGGAGACTGGGAATTCTAGTCCTGCCTTAGCCATGAAAGCCAGATGAGTGACTTTGAGCCAGTCACTCCCTCTCGTCTCAACTCGCCTGCCAGGATTATTGTTCTGGGGAAAATAGGAGGAAGAAGGAGTGTTATGTATATTTGCTGGGTTGAGTTATTTATGAAATAATAAGGGTGGGATAAAAATCTAATAAATAAGTAAATGAACATCCCCTCCCCCGACCATCCAAGTACAGTAGAACCTCTGGTCACAAACGCTTCTCACCATGACCAAACCGGGTTCCAACCAAAAAATTCACATTTTTTTCCCCACGACCGATTTGCCTTTCCATGCCATTTTTTTTTGTAAGCGCCAAATTTCCAAAACTAGGTTTGGGTCACAACCAAATCTGGTTGCGACTAAAGTTATGGAACGAATTATGGTCATGACCAGAGGTTTTACTATATTTTCTAAGAAAATTGCCCAGAGGGCATACAGACAAATAACCTTCCACAGATATTTATTCTCTCAGCAATTAGCATTTGGAGATATACTGCCCCTGCCTCAGGAGGTCCCAGTTTGGAAGCTAATTTAAAGGGCCAGAGCAAGAAATTTCCTGACAGTTGGAACAATTCATCAGTGGAACAACTTGCCTCCAGAAGTTGTAAAGTTTTAAAAAGATGTTGGTTAACCATTTGTCTGAAGTGGTGTAGGGTTTCCTGCCTAGGCAGGGGGTTGGACTAGAAGACCTCCAAGGTCCCTTCCAACTCTGTTATTCTATTCTAAGTCACACAACACAGCTCACCATGGCACAAACCCATGGCAACAACCTTTTCTGCCCCTGTATTCATATCTTCCCCAAGTCTTAAACTCATCCTTAGATATTTTAGTGTTAAAGTAGTTTTTCCCCCCTTTAAATAAGCCATTGGAGGTTGTCCTAATATTGGGACATATTCAGGAACATAAAGGAAAGTTATGGGAATGATGGTCATGAGCTGTTTTCTATAGTCACAGAAACTAGGACCAGGGAAAAAAAATTATATGTTGCGCTACCTCGATTTTATTTAATATCATGAAAAATGTCCAGGCAATGAGATCTGCACATCAGTGGAACAGTGGAAGTTGTGGGAACTTATCTCTAAAGGTTTTGAAGAGGAAGCTGGATAGCCACTTCACATGGTTGTTTTCAGTGGTTTTTCTGCATATTTCAGAGAGTTAGATTCAATCATGTGCTTCGTACACCGTATGAGCCATGGTGGCGCAGCAGTTAGAATGCAGTTGTCAGCGTTCCAGCAAAACCAGATCCCAATCAACAACTCTAAGACAGGCATTTTCTCTTAAGTTCCTTTTTATTGGAAAAGTCATACTGGCACATCTGGGGAAACCTCGAATCTGAGAGTTCTGGGTTTTCCCTCAATAAATCAAAAATCAAAGCCCAACCCTTGCACCCATCAGTCCATCACATGGTCCAATCACCATCTGTTCCAACTTGAGACATCCCTTCAACCACTCCTCCTCCAGTGCAAGAATAACATGACCTTGACCGAAAAGAAAAATGCTATTATGTCTAATTACTAAAACTCCCCCTTCCTAATTTCCCAGGCACAAGAATGTGGCAGCATGGAAGTTTCTCGTGTTAATATGGCTTCCAAAGCTGACAGCAGTCCTGCAGGCTACTTCTGCTGACTGCCAGCTGGCTTGCAATTTGGCAGTTCGAATCTCACCACACTCAAGGTTGACCCAGCCTTCCAGCCTTCCAAGGTGGGTAGAATGAGAACCCAGATTGTTGGGGGCAATAGGCTGACTTTGTAAACCGCTTAGAGAGGGCTGGAAAGCACTGTAAAGGGATATATAAGTTTAGGTGCTATTGCTATTTGATCAGTGATGTCTAGTCATCTCTAAAGTGGTTTGGAGTGACTGCAGATGTCAACTGACCACTTCAGATTGCTCTAGGCAGGCCATTTCATTTTCAGCCCCTGAGTACTGTCTTCAAGGACCCTTCTACTGTGGGCAGACTATTGTTATTTTTCAATCTAGGATTTATCCTTTATCTACCATTCTCTGGGCAGACCTAGGTCAACCTGACCAGTGGTGATAATATGTATGAAACGGCATGGTTAGTGGAAGAATAGGGACTCCCTTTCTGCAGCTTCACAAGACAGATCTCTCATTACCTGTCACCTGTTATCTGCTTCTGAACAAGAATGTAGCAGCCTTCTGAAGTATTGTTAAATCCTTATCCAAGAGGAGTCTGTATATCAACTCAGATTTGTCACAAATGTTTTGCATGGCTACATTCCAAGGGAACTCAATGATCAGCTACTGTTGGCTGACTGGTGGGCTCCCTCTACAAAACATTTGTAGCAAACAGAGTGTGAGCCTCAGAACAGAAATGGACATTCCCAAACAATATTGGGGAGTTATGTTTTTGATATGGAAGTAAGTAATTTGCATTACCCCATTAAGCCAAGATTCAAAAAGAAGATAACATGCAATAGAAAGACCCCATCTTAACATCCTTATAATAAATGAGGACCAAGATACCCAGCAAGTAGCCACATTTTTAAATTTTGTAACCTAACCCCTTTCTTCCTTGCAATTAATCTGCCTATCTAGACTGTTTGCAAATCTGGCTTTCTTGGTAGTAGTAAGTTGCTATAAGGAACTTGATCCAGAGTGTGTTTTAACAGACAGCTAACATGCTAGTATATCCATCTATTAAAGTTACCTCTTTGGTGTTGGTTAAGGAGTGATTTATGGAGAAATGTCTATTAAAATTCTCAATCATTCAGGTCATGGTTGCCCCAAAGGTGCTTTTTCCAAAAGGACTTCCTTGGTTTTTCTTTTTTTTAAGTTTCACTTCTCACCCAAGACGTTTCTTCAGTTGAGACTTTAGAAAAAGTACAGAGAAGAGCAACTAAGATGATTAGGGGACTGGAGGCTAAAACATATAAAGAACGGTTGCTTGGAACTGGGTATGGTCTAGTTTGATGAAAAGAAGAACTAGGGGTGATATGATAGCAGTTTTCTAATATCTTAGGGGCTGCGACAAAGAAGAGTTCTCCACTCCTCTACTCGTTGCAAAATACCTTATGCCACCAGACTCGAAATTCTAGACCTAGAAAATGTAGAACTATGCCACCTTCAGTCCGATCTAAGTATAGTATATAAAACTATTGCAATGTCCTATCTGTCAATGAATACTTCAGCTTCAACCATAACAACACAAGAGCACACAACAGATACAAACTCAAGGTTAACTGCACCAAACTTGATTGCAGGAAATACGACTTCAGCAACAGAGTAATCAATGTCTGGAATACTCTACCTGAGTCTGTGGTTTCTTCCCCAAACCCCAAAAACTTTAACCTTAGACTGTCTACTATTGACCTCATCTCTTTCATAAGAGGTCTGTAGGGGGCGTGCATAAGCGCACCAACGTGCCTACTGTCCCTGTCCTATTGTTTCTTTTATTTTTTTTATTTTTCTTATATGTATCCATGTATTCATAACTATGTTTTTACTTATACCTATTATTTTGTAAGCAATTGACAAATAAAATAAATAAAATAAAAGCTATTCTCCAAAGCATCTGAAGGCAGGACAAGAAGCAATGGGTGGAAACTAATCAAGGAGAGAAGCAACCCAGAACTATGCAGAGGAACCTGACAGCGAGAACAATTAATCAGTGGAACAATTTGCGTCCAGAGGTTGTGAATGTTGCAACACTAAAAGTTTTTAAGAAGAGATTGGACCACCATTTGTGTGAAATGGTACAGGTTTCCTGCCTGAGCAGGGGGTTGGACTAGAAGACCTCTGTAGTCCCTTCCAACTCTGCTCTGTTCTATTCTGTTCTGTTCTGTTCTGTTCTGTCCTGTCCTGTCCTGTCCTAACCTATCCTATTCCATTCCATTCCATTCTATTCAGCTCTTCTGAAGCAAAAAGTTTTTAAAAAGTTTTAAAAGGAAAAAAAATCCAAGAAAGTCTAGTTGCTTTTTAGAAAAAGCATTTTTGGGATGATTCATGGAGAGTTGGTGATGTTTGTGAGATGGGGCCAATAGTGAAGCAGTTTTTCTGGAAACTTAAAAGCTGGTTGAGTGTAGAGTTGAGCCACTGTTCTCAGTGTACTGATCAGCTGTCCTGGGTCTAGTGGTGCAGCAGGAATGGAGCCTGTTCTTAAACATTTGCTAGAACATCACTGGGAGTGTCCACTAATTCTTGTCTTTAGCTTGCACTGTATGCTTTAGGTAAGGGCAGTATCATTGGCTGCCATCATGCTTGTGGCCAGATAGAGATTTCTAGTGAATACAGCAAACTATATACCAGCATTTTCTGTCCTCACTTAGAATCTGTAGTTTATACCAGTGTTGGAAGTTAAAACCCACCCCTCTCCTAGAAAAATGAAATATTTTAGGATGTATTAAAAAGGCAGAATATTTCCCCTAAAAGAGAAGTAGAAACTCAGAGAGGCAGAAACTCACCTCCCCCACTTTGTTAATGGGCCATTAAGGCCTGAGTCAGTCTATTCTACATAACAAAGATCTACCTCCTTCAGGCCATTCACTTGCCATTCAATTGCCCTTCATTGCATCACACAGCAAGTTTCAACCAAACTTAGCAACCAAACCTACAAAGCTAGCTAGGACCTCTGATAGCAACCAATCAGGATACTCTTCCTGTGCCCCAGGAAGTTCAAAGCCAGAGAGGGTATAAGACCCAGGGACTCCCAGCATCCCTTCTCTTTTTTCTTTGCCCAAGAGCTCCAAGACATGTGATCCTGTCGACCATTAAACCATCTTTCCAAACGGCCTCCATGTTTCCACTGTCTTTTTCCCTACTTGGACCTGAATCCAGAATGATATTTTCTTCCGACACCATAGTTTTTTTGGCCAGAGAAAGGGCCAATGTGTGCCTTTTAACGCCATGGTAGTGCAGTGGTTAGAATGCAGTACTGCAGGCTACTTCTGCTGACTGCTGGCTGCCTGCAATTTGGCAGTTCGAATCTCACCAGGCTGAAGGTTGACTCAGCCTTCCCTCCTTCCGAGGAGGGTAAAATGAGGATCCAGATTGTTGGGGGCAATAGGCTGATTCTGTAAACTGCTTAGAGAGGGCTGGAAAGTCTAAGTGCTATTGCTATTTAATTCAGCCACAAGGAAGATACCATTGAGTTGTAATGCAACGTCCTGCAGGTGTTCCCTGGCTTATAGCCAGGGGTGGGATTCAAATTTTTTAACAACCGGTTCTGTGGGTGTGGCTCAGTTGGTGCATGGCTTGGTGGTCATGTTATTGGCTGGGTGTGGCCAACTCAACATCACTTACATCGAGGCACGCATCTCCTCGCCTGGCCTCTTATGACTGTGGGGATGCTGCAACAGTCGTAACTGTGAAAAATGGTCATAAGTCACTTTTTTCAGTGCCATTGTAACTTTGAATGATCACTCCACACAAGCAAAGTACCAGCAAAGGAGGGGGAAAAAAAACTCCAGAGGG